>LR990362.1:12519018-13848307 GCA_905147345.3 Mythimna impura | reverse complement strand
GAAAATTTAAAAATAACTACAGGCTCTTGGGATCATATAATAATATTTCTACTCGTTCAGAAGTTTGACCCAGAGACACATAGGGGCTGGGAAGAGTTTGCCTATAAGGAAGACAGCGAAGTATTGCCTACTTGGAAGGAATTAAAGACCTTCATGGAGTCCAAGTTCCGCACCTTGGAGTTAGTTACCGGCGTTACCACTAGTAATAACACAAAAGAGAAGCAAGTCAAAGAACGTTCTTACCATGTTGCCTCACCAAATAAAGACAAGACATGCATTATGTGCAAAGAAAATTACACGTTGTGTCACTGCAAGAAATTCATTGATATGAAGCTCGACGAACGAACCGAATTTGTCAAGAACAAACATTTATGTTTTAACTGTCTAGGACTTGGGCACTCTGTAAAGAAATGTAATCTACGAGTGTCTTGTCAGAAATGTCACCGACGTCATCATTCTTTACTACATGAGACTAAGAACACAGAACCAGCGGCTACACCTAGCACCTCACAACCGTTGGCTTCGCAGCATGTAGTAGAAGAGAAGGAAGCAGTTCAAGTGAACACAGTGATCGCGTCGCATCATACTACTAGACATGGAATAGCACTGTTAGCAACCGCTATAGTGAAAGCATCAAATGCAGAGGGTCAAATCATTTCACTACGCGCGCTAATAGACCAAGGTTCTCAAGCTACATTCATAAGCGAGAAAGCGACTCAACTATTGAAACTGAAGCGACAACCATTCAAGGGATGTGTTGTAGGAGTGGGATCTTCGAGAACAGAGATCAAGCACGTGGTACAGCTTAACATAAGATCACAGTGGGATCATAATTATAGTTTACCGATCCAAGCCTACGTGATGTCAAAACAACTGACCACTAAGATTCCCACCAAAACAATTATCAATCAGACATGGTCTCACATCGACGGGCTGAACTTGGCTGATCCAAGTTACTTATCACCTGGTTCCATAGATCTGTTATTAGGAGTCAAAGAATATGCACAGATTATACAGCCGGAGCTAATAAAGGGTCCACCAGGTACTCCAACTGCACAAAAAACCAACCTGGGTTGGATTATTTTCGGAGATATCCGTGAGAAACCAGTAAATGATACCTACCTTGTTATGCATAACCAAGTCGACGTGGATGAAATTTTGAAATCGATATGGGAAATAGAGATTGACAAGGACAGACATTTAACAAAAGAAGAAAAGATTTGCGAAGATATCTACCAGAAAACAACAACTAGAAATCAAGAAGGAAGGTACATAGTCAAATTACCGTTCAAAACTTACAGTCCACAAATAAATGACACGAGCACAAGTACAAAGTTACGAACACCTGAAGGAAATACAAAGGAGATAGCGAAACAAAGATTCTTCAACTCGAGCGGAAGTTTAAGAAGTCACCAGACCTGAAAAAAGAATACACAAAAGTGATTAATGAATACTTAGAACAAGGACATATGGAAAGAATACCTGAGAGAGAAAAAGAAACAATATCGGTGTACTTACCTCACCACGCTGTAGTTCAAACTGACAAGGAGACATCTCAAACACGAGTTGTCTTTGACGCTTCCTGCAAAGGCACAAACAACATTTCACTAAATGAAGAACTATTGGTAGGTCCGCAGCTGCAAGATGATTTAAGAAATCTTCTTATGAAATGGAGAATGAAGCGGGTCTGCTTCATGGCCGACATCAAACAAATGTATCGCCAAATATTGGTAACTCGCGAAGACGCAGACTTCCAGCGCATTATCTGGAGACCCGATGAAGGTGATGATTTTCAAGAATACCGTTTGCTAAGGGTCACATTCGGCACAGCATCTGCACCATATTTGGCTGTTCGAACCCTTCACCAAACAGCTGATGATGAAGGAGAAGAGGAACCACTCGCTGTGCAATCCATCAAGGGTAATTTTTATATGGATGACTGGCTTGACGGAGGTGATGACACCGAAACTGCTATTTCTCTGGCCAAAACTGTTACGAACATACTACAAAGAGGTGGTTTCCAACTTACAAAATGGTCATCAAATGATATTTATTTTATGAAATCAATAGATGAAGAAAAAAGGTCAACGAACGCACATATTGATATGAATTTTGATGGAACAATAAAGGCATTGGGTATTGTGTGGAACCTTAAAACAGACACATTTCAATATAATCTGACTTTACCTGCATCTGAAGGCACTTACGTAACAAAACGAAGTATTTTATCTGATTTACAAAGGATATTCGATCCACTTGGTTGGATTGCACCGAGTACCGTAATGGCAAAAATACTGTTACAGAAGCTATGGCTCGAAAGGGTGACCTGGAATCAGATTGTAGATGACGCATAGCGTAAGGAATGGAATAGGATAAGGTCAGATTTTGCAATCGTGAACGATATACAATTGAACAGATGGCTTGGTACCACTGAAGCAAACAAAACAAATATTCAAATTCATGGCTTCAGTGACGCTTCGACACAAGCTTACGCCGCAGCAGTTTATATGAGAACTGAAACAAATGACAAGGTTGAAATAAACCTCATTGCTGCAAAAACAAGAGTAGCACCCCTGAAAACAATATCCCTACCAAGACTAGAGTTATGTGGTGCATTACTTCTCTCAAAGCTCATGAAACAAATTGGGCTAGCTATGAAAATCCCAACTTAAGATATGTATGCATGGACAGATTCCTCTATAGTTATAGCGTGGCTATGTGGTGATCCCAATCGATGGAAAACGTTTGTTGCCAACCGTGTCGTCGAAATTGTAGAAAACCTAAATAACAAGTGTTGGTACCATGTACAGTCAAGTGACAATCCCGCAGACATAGCCTCTCGAGGAATGTTGCTGTCCGAACTGAAGAAATGTGACTTGTGGTGGAAAGGGCCTGTTTGGTTATCTGAAAAGAAAATAAAGATTAGTAAACAAGAAGTAATGACAACAGACATGGAAATTAAAACAAAAAAAGTTATTACTCACCTCTGCGCAGAAGAACAGGAGAAGTCCATAACTACACAATTTGAAAATATGAACAACTTATCAGAGTTACTTAAGGTTGTTTGTACTGCAAAAGATTCTTGAACTATAAGGGCAATGTGAACGTGACTAAACAAATAACTACACAAGAATTAGAAGATGCACTGACGATTTGTATTAAAAGAGTTCAAGAAGAAGAATATATGGAAGAAATAGAAAGATTAAAGATAAATAAACAAGTGAAATGGAGAAGTCCGTTGCGAGCCCTTGCCCCCTATCTTGATAATAAACATATCCTCAGGGTGGGCGGACGCCTCAGACACGCAAACTTACCTGATGAAAGAAAACATCCAATTATCCTCGGAAAATAATAACACCTTGACACCTCTGATTATAGCCGACGCGCATCATAAGACACTTCACGGAGGAATTCAACTGATGATATGCTATTTACGTTCAAAATACTGGATTTTAAAGGCAAAATCAATAGCCAAGAAATATGTTCACAAATGCATCATTTGCGCTAGACTTAGTGCTACCTCTAGAGCTCAGATTATGGGTGATTTACCCGATGAGAGAATAACTCCCACTAGGCCATTCTTAAATAGTGATGTAGACTTCGCAGGGCCTTTTCAAATTTTATTATCTAAAGGCCGAGGAAACAAATCAACAAAGGCCTACGTTTCTATATTCATCTGCATGTCCACGAAGGCAATCCATATTGAGCCCGTAAGTGATCTTACTTTGGAAGCGTTTATAGGCGCATTCAGACGCGCATTCAGACGCTTTGTTGCCAGGAGAGGTAAATGCAATCATTTATGGAGTGATCAAGGACGTAACTTCGTGGGAGCTGACAAAGAGCTCCGAGATGCCTGGAAAGAAGCAAGCCTACAGTTTACTGGAAAAATTGCAGAAACACTAGCCACAGAAGGTACTCAATGGCACTTCATTCCCGCTTACAGTCCCTCTTTCGGTGGATTATGGGAGGCTGGTGTTAAATCCATAAAATACCACCTGAAAAGAATCATAACAACTCACCTGACATATGAAGAGATGACGACGATACTCTGTCAAGTGGAAGCCTGCTTGAACTCCCGTCCGTTATGTCCTATGGACGACATTGATCCAGACAACACGAACCCACTCACACCAGGACATTTTTTAATTGGGGAGGTACCTATTGTTGTACCGTCACCTGATATGAAAGACATAAGACTGTCTAGCTTATCTCGCTGGCAACATACACAGAAAATTGTGCACGACTTCTGGCGACGATGGCAAGATGAATATTTATCCAGACTCCAACAGGGTCCAAAAGTGGCATAAAAGAGAAGAAGAATTTAAAATCGGAGATATAGTCTTGATAAAAACTGATAATCTGCCACCTGGAAAATGGTCCTTGGGACGAATCGTCGATAAGCACCCCGGTCCAGACGGTCTAACGCGGGTATATAGTGTCAAAAGTGGTAGTTCTGTAACAAAAAGAACTGTAACTAAGTTATGTCCATTGCCTCTCAATGAAACTTAATAATTATGATATTTAATTTCAGAGGGAAACTTTACAGTTGACTATCTGTAAAGTTTCAAATAATGATTTACACTGTTTTTTTGAATATGCTCCTTAAAAAATAATTGTTTTTTTGTTGATACACATTCTTTTATGCATGTTAAATAGATATTAAAATCGTACACCCCACCAACAGGTTTATATAATTCATTGTTTCTTAAAAGACCTACAGGTCTTTTGGTGGGCGGTATGTTGAGACGAGCTATGCTTAAGTCAATTATATATTTAATATTATATATTTAATAGGAAGTACTCTTCCCACAAAACCAGTCGCTAAATATACTTGAGGCACAACACACGTCCTTTTATTTTGAATCCCGTACAAAGTAAAGTGAACCTTATACACATCAATAGTACCTTTAATATAAAGTTTATTTGAACTTACAATTCTAAGTCGATCCAAAGATATAACACTTCAAAGTAACCCATTTTAAAAAACGTCAATTTCATACTTTAACCCCTATTATTATAAATTTTTCGAAATGCCCTATTTTTTTAATAGTGTTAGCAATTTACTATAAATCCTCTCCTAGAACTCCGATCGGCAAATGGGGTAAAAATACTAAAACTTGAGGCTAGTGATGCCAAGCCACTCTACCAATTTTTATGACAAGTCGTTTGCAGTTCAAGCAGTGTGGCAGTGGAATACTTTGCCCGTGTCAGTAAGACCAGCTCAAATACGATCAATTTTTAAAACTATGGTTAAGGATCACTACCTCTCCTCATGAACGTCATTATTACATTATTTCTCTGCTTTCAGGGTGTAAAAAGACCGATCACATACCTGATAACAACACATTCTGTACATCATCATCATCATCATCATCATTTCAGCCGAAAGACGTCCACTGCTGGACATAGGCCTCCCCCAAGCGTCGCCACAGCGAACGGTCCTGTGCGTCTCGCATCCATCGGACTCCCGCAACCGTTACCAAGTCATCGGTCCACCTTGTAGGAGGCCTTCCAACGCTACGTCTTCCGGTACGTGGTCGCCATTCCAGAACCTTTCGGCCCCAACGGCCATCTGTTCTGCGAGCAATGTGCCCTGCCCATTGCCACTTTAGTTTGGCGATTCTTCGTGCTATGTCGGCAACCTTGGTTCTCCTGCGGATATCCTCATTCCTGATTCGATCACGCAAGGAAACTCCGAGCATAGCCCTCTCCATTGCCCTTTGGGTAACTTTAAGCCGTCTAATGAGGCCCATTGTAAGCGACCACGTTTCGGAGCCATATGTCATCACTGGCAACACGCACTGGTCATAGACTTTCGTCTTGAGACACTGTGGTATATTGGACGAGAAGATACCGCGCAGCTTCCCGAACGCTGCCCAGCCGAGTCGGATTCGACGATTGATTTCTTTCTCGAAGTTAGACCTTCCCAACTGGACCGTCTGTCCCAGGTAAACGTAGTCGTCTACAACTTCGAGTGTAGAGTCCCCGACCTTGATAGGAGTGGGTGCTACATGGCTGTTTACCATGACTTTGGTTTTGTCCATGTTCATTTTAAGTCCCACTCTTTCGGAAGCTCTACTGAGGTCACCAAGCATTGTACTGAGCTCCTCCGTGGTCTCAGCCATGACATTCTGTACATATGACTAATTAACTTTGAACAAAAAATATTGCTGGGAAACCACTTTCTTTTTTCATCTTAAAAATAAATTGGTTTTTACCGCGCACAATCTAAACCGCGCAACTGATTCAGTCTGTGTGTGTGTACTGTGTGTAGGTGGCGGAGCGACACCGTGTCTTTTCATTGTGTTTCTGTGCGAAGCGTCTGTCCTGCCTCAACTGCCCTCTGCAGTAATCCATGCGAAGTAACGGATCGCCTGGTACGAGCGCTAACACACGGTAGATTTTGTAGGGCCGTTGCCTACCCGGAATAGGAAACCATGTGCCGAGCTTTATAACTATGCCGCTTCGCAATACCTAAGTAGGTACTTTGGCTGCTGTTCGTACGCCTAATCGTGGGTTAAATATGCATGAAAAACTGGTTGTCCAGCAACCATTGAACTGTTCTGGTGAAGATCCGCGTATTTGTAGGCTGATACGCGGTAAGATGCTCAATAATGTCCTGTCGCAGGGCCGCAGTGGCATTTCCATGTACGTAGGTACCTCGCGCGCAGAATCAACATGAAATGGCATCTTATTATTCGTGAAAGGTGCCTACCTACTAATTAATTATAAAAAGAACACAAGCACACACACACATAAACACACGACGCATTCACATTACCTACACCTGCACTGGTCTATCATCACTACTATCAGTCTCTGACACAACACAAAACAAACTAATAAAATTTAATCGCAACAAAAAAAAACACAAGTGCATTCGATGACGCAAGAAGCCGAACTAATAATTCGTAAATTCGCAATAAATAAAAATCCTTTAAAGTTTTCGGGGTGAGGGAGGGGGTCGTAAGGATGCGTGGCCGTTTGCCTTTGAGGAAGGTTCCTGCACCGGATTCATGCGGAAGAAACGCCCGGGTGTCACCATTGTGTGGACCGTCCGGAAGACACGGTGGAGCACACGGTGGAGGTGTGCCCTGCCTGGGCAGAGCAACGCCGTGTCCTCGTGGGGGCGATCGGCGGCGGCGATCTCTCGCGCCAGGCCTTGGTACAGGACATGGTTCGGAGCGAGGAGGAATGGCAGGCGGTCGCCTCTTTCTGCGAAGCAGTTATGCTAGCAAAGGAGGAGGCTGCACGCGTGAGGCAACGGTCCTCACGCCCCAACCGCCACCGGGATTCCGATCCCGATTTCTGGCCGCCGTAGACGCGGGCTTGCGGACGGCGAGCAATGGGTAGCTCGCTGTCCGACCATCCGGTAGCCGTCCGAACCGAGCCCAAGTCGTCGACGGCGCGTACTGTTCCACGCGCGCCTCAAGGAGATATCAGCAAATCGTAGGGGGGCCCTGCAAGGTCGAAGCCTACTGAGGCCAAAGGTCTGCTTCAGAAAGGCAGAGTCGGGCATCGAAGGAATAAGAGTGGGTTTTTAGTCAGTAAAAGACTGAAACTATCTCTCGCTCCGCCCAAGAGAGGGGGAAGTCAGTAGAAGATTTTCCACCGAAAAAAAAAGACATGTAACTTTCACCTAGCCTACTCGCACTGTAACCAAGTTGAGGATTACATTTCACTCCCTGTGACATAAATCAGGCCCAGCAGTGGGAGTGGTCTGATTAAGTTATAATTGCTCTTTGAGGCACACGCACATGTATTAGTCGGCACTCCCTTTCTTCACCTAAAATTGTTTGTCCGAAAATCATTATCCATAACACGTTTGCTATAAACATCAATAACCATAATGTTCAAAATCCCGAAATTTTATTTAACATAATTATCTTTAGTTCTAAAAGTATTTTGTCATAATATCGAGTACTATAATAATTGAATCTCCTAATTTTACATGACCTAAAGTCATATGTCCTAAGTTTTGTGTTAAATAATGTGTATATTATTCCGAATGTTCATTTATAATATTTTTTTAGTCATAAATCATTTGCTAAAAATTAGATTTTAGTGACAGAAACGAATCGCTGTAAATCCGACTCCACGCAGTCTTGTCTGCCCTACCCCTAGAGTGTAATTTAAAATCGCGTAGGCGCGGAGGGGCGAGGCGGCCCGCGAGTTGAGGAGCAGGTGGTTGTAACACCCGCCGCCGCGGCTAAGTTTGGCCGGCGAAGCCGGCCAGCAAGCCGAAGCTGCGGTGGTGAGCGTTAAACCCATCTGCGACGATAAACTCGCGTGGGATCGCCGGAGCCCCGCAGCGCCGGAGCCGTGACAGAAACCATGCCTGCTGCATGTTGCATGCTTGCTTGCATGCTGCATGCTGCGTGCTTGCTTGCATGCTGCGTGCTTGCTTGCATGCTGCGTGCTTGCTTGCATGCTGCATGCTTGCTTGCGTGCTGCATGCTTGCTTGCATGCTGCTTGCTTGCATGCTGCTGACTTATAACTTTTATTGAAAACATAATTTTATGTCTATAGTTTTATGTCTTTTGTATATTATTGATTGTAATATTTATGAAAAACGGATTTAGGACATATTATATTTAGGGATTTCAATTTTATGGCATGTGATATTATGTGATTTTAAATTCGGGTAAGTTATCATTCGGACAAATGATGATTAGGACAAAAAAAGTTATGGCACTTTAAATTATGGATAAAAAATTTAGGTGACACAATAGAGAACCGTATTAGTCACTACGCCAGTTATATTGCAGAATTCCTAAAACGGTGATGGTTAAATTGCAGGTAATGGGCACGCTAATGGTGGTGCTTCCTGGCGTAAACTCTCAAAACCAAACGACTTTAACTGAAAATGTGACACAAACTACAATCTCGGTATCAGAATCGACCCCGGCATCAGAATCGACGCCGGCATCAGAATCGACACCAGCATCGGAATCGACCCCGGCATCAGAATCAACCCTTGCACCAGAATCGACACTGGCACCAGAGTCAACCTTGGCCCCAGAATCGACCGCGGCATCAGAATCGACCCCGGCATCAGAATCGACACCGGCATCAGAATCGACCCCGGCTTCAGAATCGACCCCAGCATCAGAATCGACCCCGGCATCAGAATCGACCCCAGCATCAGAATCGACACCGGCATCAGAATCGACGCCGGCATCAGAATCGACACTAGCACCAGAGTCGACCTTGGCCCCAGAATCGACCGCGGTACCAGAATTGACGCCGGCATCAGAATCGACACCAGCATCAGAATCGACCCCGGAATCGGAATCGACGCCGGCATCAGAATCGACACTAGCACCAGAGTCGACCTTGGCCCCAGAATCGACCGCGGTACCAGAATCGACGCCGGCACCAGAATCGACCCCGGCATCAGAATCGACCCCGGCATCAGAATCATCACCGGCATCAGAATCGACCCCGGCATCAGAATCGACCCCAGCATCAGAATCGACACCGGCATCAGAATCGACGCCGGCATCAGAATCGACACTAGCACTAGAGTCGACCTTGGTCTCAGAATCGACCGCGGTACCAGAATCGACGCCGTCACCAGAATCGACACCAGCATCAGAATCGACCCCGGCATCAGAATCGACCCCGGCATCAGAATCGACGCTGGCATCAGAATCGACCCCGGCATCAGAATCGACACCGGCATCAGAATCGACACTAGCACCAGAGTCGACCTTGGCCCCAGAATCGACCGCGGTACCAGAATCGACGCCGGCACCAGAATCGACACCAGCATCAGAATCGACCCCGGCATCAGAATCGACGCCGGCATCAGAATCGACCCCGGCATCAGAATCGACCCCGGCATCAGAATCGACGCCAGCATCAGAATCAACCTTGGCCCCAGAATCGACCGCAGCATCAGAATCGACTCCAGCATCAGAATCGACACCGGCATCAGAATCGACCCCGGCATCAGAATCGACCCCGGCATCAGAATCGACGCTGGCATCAGAATCGACACTAGCACCAGAGTCGACCTTGGCCTCAGAATCGACCGCGGTACCAGAATCGACGCCGGCACCAGAATCGACACCAGCATCAGAATCGACCCCGGCATCAGAATCGACGCCAGCATCAGAATCGACCCCGGCATCAGAATCGACACCGGCATCAGAATCGACACCGGCATCAGAATCAACCCCGGCATCAGAATCGACCCCGGCATCAGAATCGACACCGGCATCAGAATCAACCCCGGCATCAGAATCGACGCTGGCATCAGAATCGACACTAGCACCAGAGTCGACCTTGGCCTCAGAATCAACCGCGGTACCAGAATCGACGCCGGCACCAGAATCGACACTAGCATCAGAATCGACCCCGGCATCAGAATCGACACCGGCATCAGAATCGACGCCGGCATCAGAATCGACCCCGGCATCAGAATCGACACCAGCATCAGAATCAACCCCGGCATCAGAATCGACCCCGGCATCTGAATCGACACCGGCATCAGAATCGACGCCGGCATCAGAATCGACCCCGGCATCAGAATCGACACCAGCATCAGAATCGACCCCGGCATCAGAATCGACGCCAGCATCAGAATCGACCCCGGCATCAGAATCGACGCCGGCATCAGAATCAACCTTGGCCCCAGAATTGACCGCGGCATCAGAATCGACTCCGGCATCTGAATCGACACCGGCATCAGAATCGACCCCGGCATCAGAATCGACACCGGCATCAGAATCGACCCCGGCATCAGAATCGACGCTGGCATCAGAATCGACACTAGCACCAGAGTCGACCTTGGCCTCAGAATCGACCGCGGTACCAGAATCGACGCCGGCACCAGAATCGACACCAGCATCAGAATCGACTCCGGCATCAGAATCGACACCGGCATCAGAATCGACGCCGGCATCAGAATCGACCCCGGCATCAGAATCGACACCGGCATCAGAATCGACCCCGGCATCAGAATCGACGCCGGCATCAGAATTGACACTAGCACCAGAGTCGACCTTGGCCCCAGAATCGACCTTGGCCCCAGAATCGACCGCGGCATCAGCATCGACCCCGGCATCAGAATCGACACCGGCATCAGAATCGACCCCGGCATCAGAATCGACCCCGGCATCAGAATCGACACTAGCACCAGAGTCGACCTTGGCCCCAGAATCGACCGCGGTACCAAAATTGACGCCGGCATCAGAATCGACACCAGCATCAGAATCAACCCCGGAATCAGAAGCGACGCCGACATCAGAATCGACCCCGGCATCAGAATCGACGCCGGCATCAGAATCAACCTTGGCCCCAGAATCGACCGCGGCATCAGAATCGACCCCGGCATCAGAATCGACACCGGCATCAGAATCGACCCCGGCGTCAGAATCGACCCCGGCATCAGAATCGACACCGGCTTCAGAATCGACCCCGGCATCAGAATCGACGCCGGCATCAGAATCGACACTAGCACCAGAATCGACCTTGGCCCCAGAACCGACCGCGGTACCAGAATCGACGCCGGCACCAGAATCAACACCAGCATCAGAATCGACCCCGGCATCAGAATCGACGCCGGCATCAGAATCGACCCCGGCATCAGAATCGACGCCGGCATCAGAATCAACCTTGGCCTCAGAATCGACCGCGGCATCAGAATCGACCCCGGCATCAGAATCGACGCCGGCATCAGAATCGACACCGGCATCAGAATCGACCCCGGCATCAGAATCGACCTTGGCCCCAGAACCGACCGCGGTACCAGAATCGAAGCCGGCACCAGAATCAACACCAGCATCAGAATCGACCCCGGCATCAGAATCGACGCCGGCATCAGAATCGACCCCGGCATCAGAATCGACGCCGGCATCAGAATCAACCTTGGCCTCAGAATCGACCGCGGCATCAGAATCGACCCCGGCATCAGAATCGACGCCGGCATCAGAATCGACACTAGCACCAGAGTCGACCTTGGCCCCAGAATCGACCGCGGTACCAGAATCGACCTCGGCACCACCAGTTACAACCCTAAAACCAGCTGCAACCCTAGCACTAGTTACAACCCAAAAACCAGCTACAACCCCGATAAGTGATGAATCACTAAGAAAAAATGCGCAAGCTCTTTGTGATCGTTATAAACCCAATTTGTGCGTTTTAAGTCTAGATAGAAAATTGAAATTGTTATGCCCATACGATGATATCAAAGCTTTTTTTGAATTGGCAAAGAAGTGCTTAAATATTTTGTAAAAGTCATAGCCAGTGTAGTTTATTTGTAAATAGCTGAATACCGTAGAGTCATGTATTTAATAATAATAAAATAAATAATAATAACAATAATTTATAGAATTAAAACATTTTGTATACTCAAACACTTACAAACAATACATAGAACAAACAGATATTAGAGAACAAGAACAATTAGAGTCAGAAGTAACAAGTAAGTATTTATAATGAATCTGGTACCCAAGGAAAGATTTAACTTGTGGTATGGGTACGGATTCTCATGCTATTTTAAAATTACACTTCTGGACACATCTATTGGCCCACCTTGTATTTTCAGTTTCGTTTGGTCCTAGCTAAAATTTTATATTAGGTCGAGCAAAAAGTTTTTATGCAGTTTTGAACCTGGCACATTCACAATTTCATTCAATAGTCTTTTTTTGAATTTCGAACACAGAATTTAAAGAAACAAAAGACAATTTGGAGCCTGTTTGTTGATATCAAACAATCGAATACTAAGAAAACTTGGTTTTATTGGTTTACTTGGATTTAATTCTTGAAAAAGTGATTGATATCTTTGGTTTTGCAACAAACATTACTTATTCTTAACATTAAGGTGAGGTTCTATCAATAATCTATGGATACTTCACCTGAGTCGCCGCCCAAGCTGTGGCACTTATTCAGGCCGGACACAGCCAAAGAAACGTGAGTGCTCAACTTAATTTAAGTCGATCTGCGGTCCGAAATGTTTATCGGAGGTACCTAGAGACTGGCGGCCAAGGAAGGCTACGATCTCGGGTCACAACTGAAAGGCAGGATCGATTCATCGTGACGACCAGCTTGAGAAATCGTCACCTTACCTCCATTGACATACAAAACCAACTTCGCAACTTCCACGGAGTATCTGTAAGCGCTCGAACTGTTCGGAGAAGGTTAAAAGAACGCGATATGGTACCACACAAGCCAGCTAATGGGCCCAAACTAACGCGAGCCCACCGAACAGCGCGCCTTCATTTCGCACGCAGTCATTTAAGTTGGACACAGCGAGATTGGAGCCGTGTACTCTTTTCTGATGAGTCTAAAATTGTGTTACATGGCAATGATGGAAGGAAGAAGGCCTACCGACGTAAGGGAGAGCGTTTCGCACAATGCTGCTTTGAAGAGAGGGTTGCTTATGGCGGTGGCTCATGGACTGTCTGGGGCGGTATATCCGCGAGCGGCAAAACTCAACTTGAGGTTGTTACAGGACCACGGCTGCCAACATTAAATGCTGAAAGGTACATTCGTGAGTGCTTAGAACCTCACGTGATACCATACGCGGACTATGTGGGCCCAAATTTCCTTTTTATGCATGATAATGCAAGAGCCCATGCGGCCGGCATCGTCAGGGAATATCTTCG
This sequence comes from Mythimna impura, assembly GCA_905147345.3. Taxonomy (NCBI): domain Eukaryota; kingdom Metazoa; phylum Arthropoda; class Insecta; order Lepidoptera; family Noctuidae; genus Mythimna; species Mythimna impura. The sequence goes on along the minus strand of LR990362.1, from coordinate 13,834,693 downwards.
GGATGTGAACATCACAGTTATGGACTGGCCAGCCAGAAGCCCAGACATGAACCCCATTGAGCACATGTGGGACGAGCTAAAAAGACGTGTTAGGGCTCGTCAGCCAGTTGCCCAGACGATGCAGGAGTTGAAAACTGCCATAGAAGAGGAATGGGAGATGATCCCTCAAAATTTCATAGAGCGGTTGATAAACTCTATGCCTAATCGTATGAGAGCTGTGGTAGATGCCCATGGAGGCAACACGCATTATTAAATTAAACCTTTATTTGATAAAACATGTTTTTTATTCAAAAATCAATTGCCTTTAACAAGGCGCATATCCGACTTGTTAGGCGTAGGTCCATGTCGTATGGTATTCTGAATTCAAATTTAAAACAATACGATCGAAAAAGATGGTAAAATGTATCAGGTTTAAAACTGCATCAACAGTTTTTGTTCAATCTAGCAATCATATTTCGGTAGGGGCCATCGAAACCTAAACTCTAAGGTGGCCCAATAGATGTGTCCAGAAGTGTATAAGAGTAGAATCAGAAGGCAAGAAAATCCAAAGCCAAAAGGTCATAAACAAAATCGAGCCTTTCATTTGTGCAGTGTGGTGCATGTGAGGTTCTGACTTTGTAAAGTAGTGTATGTTTGTGTACAGAGTATTCAAGTGTAGGTCGTGTTTTACTAAAATTATAACCTTAAGAGATCTTATTCTATTTATTATTTAATCTTTAAGCCAAACAACTATATTGTATACACTATCTATCTATCTATACTATATATATTATATAATATAATATATAATATAATATTATAAAGCTGCAGAGTTTGTTTGTTTGTTTGTTTGTTTGTTTGAACGCGCTAATCTCTGGAACTACTGGTCCGATTTGAATGATTCTTTCAGTTTTGGGTAGTCCATTTATCGAGGAAGGCTATAGGCTATGTTTTTTGGCTTTCAAAATTAGGGATCCGTAATAAAATTGCTATTTTGTAACACAAGGTGTAAAATCGAAAACCTATTTTTGCGTGCGCTGCAAAAACTATTGACAATAGAACAAAATGATGTACTACGGGTTTGTAGATCCCATTAAGACCTACAAAAAAGTCCGCGAGAACGTATATCTAGCTATCATGGTTTAATCACAATAACCGATTTTGTGTTCAAAATAATTATTAAATCGTCTGAAGAAAAAAAAACTACGTTAAATATTATGTATCGTAATATTAATCTTTATCGAAATTAAGCATTATGTTATCAAGAGTATTTATGTAGAAGTAAAATACTTTTTATTTCATCTCAATCGGATATTTCGTTTAAAAGTTATCACGTGTGTAAGATGTTAAGAGTTGGTACCTATTAATGAGTTATGGCCCATAGAGTTTTTTATCAACATAAAATCCTGTGATAATCTTTTTCGAAATATATTTGTTGATGAGATCAAGAAGATGCAGTCCATTATCCACAGGAATTTCTTAATTCTTTAAACCCGAGTGGCCTCCCCCCACATTCTCTCAAGTTAAAAATTGGTGCCCCAATTATTTTACTTAGAAATTTTAAGCCACCAAATTTATGTAACGGGATTCGACTTCAGGTTAAATTTCTTCGCAATAACGTGATCGTTGCAACAGTTTTGACTGGTCCAGCGGTTGGTCAAACAGTACTTATACCTCGGAATCCAATGATTCCAAATGATTTGCCTTTTCATTTTAAAAGAGTCCAATTCCCAATTAAATTATCTTTTGCCGTAACGATAAATAAATCACAGGGGCAAACATTTAAATATGTAGGATTAGATTTACGGCAAGACTGTTTTTCGCACGGCCAACTATATGCCGCGTTGTCAATATCAGGTTGCGGAAACAATCAATATATTCTTCTGCCACAATAAAATAAAACGAAAAATATAATTTACTCAGAAGTACTTTAAAATAATATTTTAACCCGGTTTAAAGTGGACGGACACTCCCGCCTATAGTCGTAATTCTTATGTGTCTGGCTGAATGTCGAACAGATAGACAGCTATTGCCTGCGACTTAAGTATACAATTTAACTTAATCTATATTTTTCTTAACATTATAAAGCTGAAAAGTTTGGTTGTTTGTTATGAACGCGATAATCTCGGGAAATACTGATCTGATATGAAAACTGTTTAAATATTCAATAGTCCATTTATTGAGGGAGGCTATATTTATCTCGGTATTTTCACGGAAACGAGAAAATCGCGGGTGAAACCGCGGGGCACAGCTAGTCTTCTATAAATATATGAATGAATAGCTGTTCGTTAGTCTCGCTAAAACTCGAGAACGACTGGACCGATTCGGCTATTTTTTACGAAAAAAAAATTTGAATACAACGCTATCTCTAATTAAAATGTAATATTAAAATGAATTATGCTGTTATGGTAATACCAGTAGATGGCGTTATCCTTTGACAGCTTAGCTAAACCACATTCATTGACTATTAGGCGGTACGAAGTTCGCCGGGTCAGCTAGTACTTAGATAATGTTTTTTAAAGACTAGGTTTTTTTTTTTTTTTAGTTGGAAAATCATCCAATGACTTCTCCCAATCTAGGGCGGAGCAAGAGGGCGTGTCAGACTTTTACTGACTAAAACTCACTCCTTTGTTCCTTTTTGCCTTGCGTTCCAGGACCCCGGGTTTTCCTTTCAGAAGGAAAACCTACTGCCTCTGTAGGCTTTGACCGTGCTGGGCCCCTACGGGTGTGCTGACATCTCCTTGAAGTGCGCATGAAACACAAAGGGCCGTCGATGACTCGGACTCGGTGTGGGTGGTTACCGGACGGCGAGCTACCCATTGCTCGCCGGCATGGTGGACAGAGTTCCGGTGGGATCTTATGGTGGAATGGCGACAGCGACTGACGCAACCCATGGACTTACCGCCATAATTCCTGGTCCTCACCGGACATGGTAAGTTCGGGAGGTTCCTACACCGGATTCGTGCGGAAGAAACGCCATCACCACCAAGGTGGGTGTCACCATTGTGTGGACCGCCTGGAGGACACGGTAGAGCATACGGTAGGGCCTGGAACGAAGACAAAGAAGAAACACGAGTGGATTTTTGTCAGTAAAAGTCTAACACGTCCTCGTGCTCCGCCCAAGAGCGAGAGTAGTCATTGGATGATTTTCCACCTAAGAAAAAGACATAAAAAGAGTACGCCATATCCTCTATCACATACCACGATTTGTAATACAAGGGGTTGAGGTCTGGACTAGCCGAGGGCTATTCGTAAACCTTAATGAGGTCCCAAACATTAGCTGTAAGCCAGGCCTGGTTAGTCCATAGTATGTTTAAAATGATTTAATGCCCCATGATGACCACGCAGGTCTTTTCCAACCGTCAACATTAATAGTAATAAATAACTGTATTAGATCCATTATTTTTTACATGTAATTTTGACATAAGTATTTCGTTTTTGTTTTAAATTCAATTGTAATATTAATTAAGGAACAGTACCTACCTAATAATTGCAAAGCTTGAAAAAGGCTGCTAAGTCATAAGCTCTAAAATACACTTCTCATCAAAAAAATCTCACCGTCTTGCAAGTTTATGTTTTGTAAGGATTATCAGAAAAATGTGTAGGTATATTTAAGAATATAGGTATGTCAAAAATGTCGTTTAATAGCAAAGAGTATAGTAAATATAAGGGGAATTTAATAGTGAATAATATGAGGTTTTCAAATCCTAATGTTAATGTTCTAAATTCAAATTAAATTTTCATAAGTTTTTTATTAACAAGTCATTTTTACTCTGTATGGAGTATGAAAGAAATTGATAAAACAACACACGTAAATGAAAAAAAATCTAAGAAACGTTTATTTAATAACTTATATTCCTTCCCCGAGCTCTTATTACTGGTTCCATACGGTTCTTCATCGATCGGATGAGTCACGATCAAAAGTTGTGGCATTCCATTCCAATCCTCTTGGGTTGCATTTTGCAGCTGGCTAAGTGTTTCTGGGGCAGGATCTCTTGCACGAATTCGTCTCTTTATTTCATTCCATAGATGTTCTATTGGATTCATGTCCGGGCTTCTTGCTGGCCATTCCATAATGGAGATACCGACTTCGGTAACATAATCTCGTACGACGCTCGCGGTGTGAGCCCTAGCATTGTCGTGGATGAATATGAAACCGTTGCCAATAAAATGTGCATAGCGCATCACGTGAGGCTCAAGACACTGTTCGATGTACCGATGTCTGTTTAGTGCAGGCAGACGTGGCCCAGACACACAGAGAAGCTCTGTCTTATGGATGGTGGCGGTTCGTGGACGATTTGGGGACCTCCCCATACTGTCCACGAACCGCCACCATAACTGACCTTTTATTCAAAGCAGCATTGTGCAAAGCGTCCTCCATCTCTTCTGTAGTCCCTGTTCCTTCTGTCGATATCATACAGCATATTTTTACACTCATCAGAAAAAAAGACTTTGTTCCACTGGATGTATGACCAAATTTAGGTGCTCACGTATAAAGTTAAGGCGCACTCTTCGATTGTCTGCAGTTAATTTCAGCCCATTTGTTGGCTTGTGCGGTACCAGTCCACGTTCCTTCAACCTTCTTCTAATTATCGAGTCACTTACAGCCACCCTACGTATAAAATGAAGCTGCTGATACTGTTGAAAAGCATTAAGGCGCCGATTTCGTAAAGAAGTTATTACAATAGTCGATCATCTCGCTCAGAAGTGACCAGATTCCTGCCAGATCCTGAACGGCGCGTGACCAAACCAGTCTCCCGATAGCTTTTGCAGACTCTATGAACAGACGACAGGCTTAGATGCAATCTTTCAGTCACAATACGCTGGCTAAGTTTAGAATCCAACAATGCCACCACTTGGGCGGCTTCTGCGGACGAAGTATCCATGTTTAAAAAAAAACTTTTTCCGACGTCCCAAAGTCACAGTAAAGAAATAAAGAACAAAAAGTTTTAAGATAAGCGCTAATTTTTAGTTTTCACAGGTAAAATCCTGTGAAATGTTTTAATTCTAAACACACATTTGTCTCAAAACAGTGAATCATTTCATTTATAGAATAAACAAATGAAATTCTAAATTTGAATTTTGAATTTTCGCTTATCACTGTAATGGCCAAACTGCCAGTTATACAATCATGTGATTTTTTTCATGGAATGAAAACCCTTTTGTGTTAAATTAGGACAGAAAACATAAATAAAAACGGAAGTGTTTCGATTTTTCTGATGAGAAGTGTATTATAATGTCGACATTGTATGCATCGCACTTGGTTTGCAATAAAAGTTTTGACTTTTGACTTTTAAATAGTTGAGAGGCTTCTTTGAAGCTATTAAGCTGTTGATCCCCGCACGAACGCCGGCGGTCGTGCGCCATTGTCTTACTATTGTGTCTCTAATTACGCTACTCCAAAAGTTAAATTGAATTTCTCAATTGTGAAAAATTTCTTATCGGTGAAACTATGTACCTGTTTTTTGTCAGCATAATGAACAAGCAAACATTTTGATCTTTCTACTCTCTTTGATTGAAGAGACTTGTTGAAGGTGAATTTATAAAAATATTCTGTGTTCACTTCTCTGTGATAAGTCCAAATCGGTTTTTGTAATTGAAAAATAAAAAACAAACGGATTATTATAATTATATAATTAATTTTATGTGTCTAAACACACTATGACGAAGGTACGCGACCGAAGTTCGGTGGCTGATTTTACGTTCCGACGTATTCAGCTAAGTGCCGAACTTACGCGGCAGAAATTAATTTGCACAACTTTGTGTGTATTCAGTGTCTCGAGCGCTGTCGTGGTGTCGTGTCGTGTAATATAAACAGCCGGGTTCTGTTATTATTTTAATAAACACAACGGGCGGACCCGCGGGGCGCGGGTATGCCTGACTCCCACTGCTCCTGACCCCGGATTTTCATTGGCAATTGAATCGAACTTCGGTCGCGTATAATGTGTGCTCTACAGAATACGTTGCCGCCGAATTGCCGCTGAACTTACGCTGGACCGAAGTTCGGCTGTATGCTATAACGCAACGTAATTTCGGCATAATGTGTCGTCAGTAATTCAAATACCTAGCATTGCAGGCGTAATCATGCCGAACTTTGGTCGCGTACCATCAGCATAGTGTGTTTAGACACTTAAGGTGAATAAATAAGTTTGTAGCGACATCTATGGCGTCACAAAAGAACTAATCCTGCATCGCGCAATCAAAGTTCTCTGCGCGATTGGAACATATAGAACAGCCCGAAATCATCTATCGGGCAGTAGCCCACCGGGCAGTAGCCCGCCAGACATAACACCCGTCTGGCCGGAGGATCCTCCCTTTTCAGAGGAGGTTTGCGGGACTTTACTCTCTGTTCCGCTTACCTCCAAAAGTTTAAGTAGGTATTTATTTTTCAAAGTTTGTTTTTAATGCAAGTATTTTTTTTATACAACGTTATTTATTTATTTAAACTTGATGTAAAGTCTGCTGCAAAAGTCCATAGGCAGTACAGAAATAAAATCGTGTGAAGCGAGAAATGACGCCATCTAGCGTAAAACCTGATTGAAATATTGCTATCGACAACATTACATTATACTGTTAATAGATGGCGCCGCTGTGCTTCAAATGATTAATACTTAATTAATGCTTATTTTTGTACTTTCTTTTTGTTTCTTCAAACATTGAAATAATTTATAATTTCTTTTAAAGAGATGAAGATATTAAAATTGAATAAGTATCAATTTATAAATATTTGATTATCTATGTGTTAGTTTCCAAACTTGAGAGGGTAGGTTGAATATGGATTTACTTATAAAAAATAACTAGTAGGTAGTATAAATAATACTTAGACCAAAGAGTTATGACTAAGCTCAATTGGTTGTTCGCTAAGTTAATTTCGATTATATCGTTCCAGCGCCTTTCGTTCAATTTTATTTTTAACCAGGTGTATTGTCTACTTATTTTACGAAAATGAGTAAATATGCATTGTTATATAGATTTAGTAAAAAGAACTCAAATAATTTCTATGCATAATCAAGGTAAAAACTTGTCAGAAGTAACCAGAGAGACCGGTGTAAACGTAAGTAGTTTTTTTTAACGCTTTTAAACAAAAAACTCCTATATAATAATCATTATTGGATATTATATATTTCTGTTTTATTGTTGCAGAGAAAAACAGTTGTTCTATGGATATGATGATTTAAAGAAAAGGGTTCTTTGAAACACCATCAAAGAGCTGGCAGACTAAAACTAAGAAACATGTTGCAGCATCAAACCATGATAAGGGAGTACGAAGAAAACGGACGTCGGTCGACAAACCACTATGCTATATATATACTTATTTTCTGTATTAACTGGAGACCTTGTTATGTGTGTTTAACTTAATATCCGTATTTAAAACAACTTAAAAAAGTTATGAACACTTGATGTGTTGTTGTGCAATTTTATAGTTTTTAGCCTACATTTTTAATCCTTTTGACCTTTGTGATAAAATTATATGGTATTTTGTTTGTTTTTGTTAAGGTTACATAAGCTTCAAACCTCTTTCCAATTTTGGAAACGAATACTTAAGCTATGGCCTCAATAAGAAATTATATATAATATTATAATCTTATTCGGTGATTAATAAACGGTGATTGTTAAATTTGATTAAGAAATTGTAAGAAATAAACATATTATTTTTTATAGTGCCTTTTGTCAACTGTTTACCTGCATTTTTTTCATTTTGCTGAGTAACTACCGACTTGAATATTATATTACAAAAAATATCCACTTGTTAGCTTTGATTTAATATTCCTTCCAACTTCTTTTGTTACTTACAAAAAGACTTACAAAAAAAACTTACAAAAAGTGTGAGTACTACGTGAGATTTGAACTCATGGCTCATTGATTTACGCATCTATCTGCACATGCTAAACCGCTAGGTCAACATGACTCTAATTTGAACGATGAAATTATGAACTACAATCAGTTGTTGACGACAATGATGACGCATGTGTCTATTATTTGTTAAACTAAAAGTCAAGTTTATACTTTATGAGATTGCCTTTGCTCGCCACTTAGCTGTGAAGAAACCAACGCCATCTAGTTTAATTTTCGAAAACTTGAACTCTAACGTGCAAGGGAAAATAGGCGTTAAGGTATCTAAGCACTTTTAATGGGTGACTGTACAGTAGTGGTACATCGGCGGACTTATACAACAAGGCATTCTCTACCAGTTAACTTCTATTACTGTGTATAACGACAAGCAATAATAAGGTTAACGTTTACGGAAGGTTTCTCATTGTCTAAATAGACCAGGGCAAGCAGTTTCAGAACTGCTTGCCGTGCATAAGATTGGTGGTTCTAATCCTAAGCACGAAATTATATATTTTGTAATATATAGTATTTTTCTATTTAGTTCTAGTAGGTATTATTTAAATTAAAAAATAAAATACTTTAATCATATTTATTATTACTTTTATTTATCAGAACTTTGATCTTTTATTGCAAAGATTTATCACTACATAGTATAAAATAGAGTTGTTTTTAACCGACTTCAAAAAAAGGAGGAGGTTATTCAATTCGGTTGTATTTTTTTTTTGTTTTTTTTTTATCATTTTTTTTTAATGTTTTTTACCTCAGATCTCAGTCGTTTATGGGCCGATTTGCAAAATTTTTTTTTCCCTTTATAGGATATGCTTCCAGATTGGTCCCATATTTTTCAAAATCAAATTCTGATGATGGGATCCATGAGGAAACGAGGGAACTCCTCAAAAATTCTAGGCAACCCTATAGTAATTTTGGTATTTTCATCAAGAACTTAAGCATTTACAGTCAAAAAGTAACATTTGTTGAAGTGGAACTGATGAAGAAGACCAGAAATGGTCAACGGAACTTCATACTCAAATAGATATCACAATGAAGATAGTTAAGCGACTATGACAATACAAATAATTGAATGATTCTGAATAGTTACGTTGAAAATGGTATCATCGAAGTGATCTGATGATGATGATGGAGCCGGAAGGTAGGCACTGGAACTCCGTAATTAATCAATGTAACCTAGCCGTGTTTGGACTTATTAGAATTGTCATGAGATGCACTTTGGCTGTAAGGTACTATCGACTTGATTTGATGATGGAGCCGGAAGGTAGGCACAGGAACTCCGTAATTAATCAATGTATCCTAGCCGTGTTTGGGCTTATTAGAATTGTCATGAGATGCACTATGGCTATAAGGTACTATCGAACTGATCTGGTGACGGAGCCGGAAGGTGGAAGGTAAACACAGGAACTTTATAATTAAACAATGTAACCTAGCAGTGTTTGGGTTAATTGGAATCGTCATGAGAAATAGGCACTCTGTTTATAAGTGTATCGCAACTAAAAAGTGTAAAATAAAAACTTTTTACAAAAAAAAAATAACCGACTTCACTAAAAAAACACTAAAAGGGTCAAAATAACTTTAATTTCGGAAGTCGGTGTTAAATAAGAAACAAATAATACCGAGAAACACCGACTTCTGAAATTAAAGTTATTTTGACCCTTTTAGTGTTTTTTTAGTGAAGTCGGTTATTTTTTTTTTTTGTAAAAAGTTTTTTTCGTGTCTGTCTTTCCCTATGTATGCTTAGATCTTTAAAATTACGCAACGGATTTTGATGAAGTTTTTTTTAATAGATGGAGTGATTCAAGAGGACGGTTTGTGTGTATAATACACGCACAATATAGTAGAGGAACACTGATGATTTTAGAGGTTTCTAATGTGATGTCGTAAATAAACACATTTTTTTGCGCTTACATTGCAAACGCTGGCTGAACCCTAAAAGATAGATCAAAATAATGTACTACAGTATTGTACACCTTAAAAAGATCTACAAAAAAGTCCGCGATGGTATATGCCTATCTTTTAGGTATAATCCACAATAACCATTTTTTATCCTTTACTTTTTATATTACGAAGCGATTGTTAAGCAATACAGCATTAATCTTTATCCAATTAAGTACTGTCGCAACTCTCTGTGCGACAGTACCAGGATCTTCAATGAAACGCTTATTTCATTGAATACTTATATTGCTTCACGATAATGACTTCACTTTACAAGGGTCGCGTCCGAACTGCTTAAACTAGACATTATTTTGTTCTATTCAATTTTCAAACCTATTCTAGAACAACAAAATCCTTAGAAATATATTTTACATGCCAGTTCGCTAACTTACCTCATGCGATCTCCTTTCGATATCACATGAGCTACGCCCCAATGAATAGAAATGTGGAGGCAACAAACATTTATATTCTAAAGAAAACTTTCGAAGGATTAAGCATGACCTACCTATTACCTAACACAGATGTCCCTACCTTTGTGCGGATGAAAACTTATATAATGGCGTACGTCTTTATAAAGCGAGCTTAAGTCAGAGCCAACGGTAAATAATTATCATAAAATTCTTACATGATTACTGTGTGTCAATCCACACTCATTAATCAACGTTGGTTTGGTTTGACTTAAGCCCCGCTGCAGCAAAACCGCACTAAAAGCCACAGCGCACCGCCCTTGCTCACCTAGGATGCCAAAGTGACAACCTCCCAGACCGGGATTACACTCTAAGACTCAATACCGTCATGACTTTAGTTCCAGCAGACGCTTATCGGGCCAGAGGACAAAGAGCCATAATTGTATTGGACCACCTATGGGATCTCATTATTAGAATTTACTCCAGAATCTATAAGCAATAAAAATTAATTAAATAGCTCATCACGGCTAAATCATTAGAGTCAACTAGACTCTCTTTGCAAAGGCTATGCCTCATTTGCAAAGTTGATATTAGCTCAAACTGATTATTGAGTTATCCTCTCATAACAGAGGCCCGGAGGGAATCTTCCTCTCACTAATAACACTAATGTATCATTTCTGGAGTAAAATCTAGCCTGAACTAACTTATGTCAACAATTTTATATTTGGATTATCTGGCTCTGTCCTCCGAAGGCGCCCGGCTGCGTATCTATACACCTGGCCGTGCTCGCTGGGCGTGCTCGCCCGGCAGCATTTATCCAAAGTTCATGAAACAAAACACCTAATTAACACATTTTTCATTAAAACATTTTATTGTGTTATGATAACACCACGATGAACAATCTGACATTAGCAAATTTGACAATGACATATTCTATAGACATATTTTTTATACAAATTGGCTACTAGGTTTTTGAGCCTTGACTTATTTACATTCGGACATGAAATGGTTTTAATCTATTTACATGTACTATATCCCTAAATCGCCTATTATTTAGTTTTTTAATTACATAATTCACATCTGACATTCTCCTAACTATCTGATAAGGTCCTTTATAAAATCTACATAATTTTGAACTCTTATGCGATGCTCGTCTAGGAGTGTAGACCATAACCAACTGATTGGGTATAAACCTTATTATCTTGGCCTTCTTGTCATACCTTGCTTTCTGTCTGACTTGCGCTTTTTTAATATTATCTATGGCACATCGTGACAGCTGACTTTTCAGATTATGACGTCCTATATAATCTAATTGATTTTGATTTCCAACATTTATTGTCATATCTGTTTGAAATGATGGTTCTCTAGCATATAACAACATGTGCGGCGAAACTCTAGTGCTTGCTTGTTTACTAGAATTATATGCATAACACACGAGTGGCACATAACTACACCAATTACGCTGATCTGAACTAACATACATGGATAGCATTTGGCAAATGGTTCTATTGAATTTTTCTGTCAAGCCATTCGATTGTGGATGGAACGCCGTGGTGAAGCGGGATTTTGCTCCGAAATAACTTACTGTTTCCTTGACTAAACGAGAAGTGAAAACTGACCCCCTATCAGACACCACTTCCTTGACACCACCAAATCGACAAAAAATATCCTCTATCAAGAAATCGCTGATCCTCTGGGCTGTCGCTCTGGGAACCGCTTTGCAGACCGCATACTTCGTAGCATACTCTAAACTAACAATAATATATCTATTGCCATTCAATGATTTTCTAAAGGGACCTAAGATATCGATGCCTACTTTTTCCATCAAACCATTCACTACGACAGGCTGCAATTGAGCTAACCGATTACACTTCTTACGTTCCTGACACAACACACAACTATTTACATAACGCTCTATCTCTTTCTCCGCGTCCCTGATAAAATACTTTGCTCGAAACTTAGCTAATGTTTTAGCTAATCCTAAATGACCTCCTGACCATGGATCATCATGCAATTCTTTCAAAATCTCATACAGAAGCCCTTTTGGAATCACTATTAATTCACAAACACCAGTCAATCTCCTGGCTTTCTTACACAACACATTCTCCTTAACACCAAAACCCTTAGTATCATTACCCCTATTAGCAGCAATCCTATCTAACCATAGTTTACAAAAATCATCTCTCTCTTGCTCCTCGCGCATCTTTACAACTTCTATTCTATATAGCTGCATGCCATCTTCCTGCTGCTCTGCTATACTCCTCTGCTCTTCATCTCCCTGGCATAATGGATTCCTACTCAAAAAATCAGCAATGACATTATCTCTCCCTGCACAATGAACAATATCGAAATCGTAAGCCTGGATGCACAGCGACCACCTAGCTAAACGTCCATTCATATCTTTTCTCTTCCTCAGCCAGCAAAGCGCCTTGTGATCCGTCATGACCTGGAACTTCAGACCCCAAAGAAAATGCTTGAAATAATTCAGAGCCCACACCAACGCGAGACACTCCTTCTCCGTAGTGGAATATTTCTTCTCTCCATCGCTCAGCTTCCTCGACGCGTACGAAACAGGATACATCAACTCTTCACCCTGCATTAAACAGCAACCTACCGCTTCACCAGATGCGTCTACATATAAACGTGTAATTATTTTTGGGTCAGTAGAATAAAAATGCAAAATAGGTGGTGACTCCATTATTTTTATTATGCTCTGGAATGCTTCTTCCTGCTTGGCTGTCCATTTGAACGCGACACCTTTCCTTAATAATTTTGTTAAGGGCAATACTATTTCTGCAAAATTATTAATGAATTTACGATAATAAGAAAACAAACCCAATATAGATTTTACTTGTTTCACATTCGTCGGAGTTTTCAATGTTTTTAACGATTGTAATTTTTTATTGTCTGGTCTGACACCATCTCCCGAAATTTCGTGTCCCAGCACCGAAATTGCATTATAGCCGAAACTGCATTTATTTGGCTTCAATGTAAGGTTTGCTTTCTTTAATCGCTTCATGACATCTTCTAGTGACTCTATAAACTCTGTGAAATTATTACCCCAAACTAAAATATTATCTACATAGCATATAGCTTTTTTATATTTAATACCAGCTAATACTTTATCCATGGCCCTCTGAAAAACAGCTTGACTCGTCTTGAGTCCAAAGGGTAATACATTAAACTCATATAACCCTGAAGACGTAATAAATGCCGTTTTATGCTTATCTTTCTCGCATAAACGATGTTGCCAATAGCCAGAATTTAAATCTAAATCTGCGAAGTAACGCGCCCCCGCTAAATATATCATAATATCTTCTATAATTGGCAACGGATAGCTATCAGTAATTACTTTTTTGTTTAATTTTCGATAATCTACGCAAAATCTCCATGTATTATCAGGTTTTTGTACCAACACTACTGGGGAAGCATACGCGCTCTTAGATTCACGGATAACTCCATTCTTCAACATTTCTTCAACTTGTGAGTTTATTATATCAAGCTGCTTTGGAGAAGCCCTATAGGGTGGGTTATGAACTGGAATATCATCTACCGTTTTAATAGCTATTTCATCTAAGCTACATCTACCTAACTCGGAGGCCGTAAAAGCAAAATTCTCTCGATATGAGGAAAGGAGGTCCCTAAGTTTATTTTTTTTATCAACACTCAAATCCAAGTTTATATTAAGTTCATTTATATCATTATATTTTTTAGATACATTCGAGATAAAATCCTCGTCATGTTCTGTCACTAGCTTCGAAAAATAAAGATAATCATTCTTGGAAATGTAATTTAACCTTCTTTCCTCACCTTTTCCATTTATGACATTATTTTTATTTGTTTCGTCAAAATGGTCATGATGTACCATAGGATGTGACATCGACGTGACATTTCGATCATAATATTCACAAAACTTTATATGAAACGACCCATTTAAACTAATACAATTATTTGAAAAATTTATAACTGCTTTATATTTATACAAAAAGTCTTGACCCAGGACTACTTCTTGGTTAATGTCTTTAATTATCACAAATTCATTAACAAAAACGCGTGAATCTACCATAAAGTTGATCTTCACTTTCCCAACGACTTTTAGAAGTGATCCCGATATCGATTTTACAAAATGATTCGTCCCGTCACTGGTACTTTTCAACTCGAGTTTCGACGCTACTCGCTCTGATATACACGAAATGGATGCTCCGGTGTCTATCAGCGCACTATAGGCCTGCTCCGCTATAAAAATTTTAATGAAAAATGTGTTAATTAGGTGTTTTGTTTCATGAACTTTGAACCTTTGATTTGCTGTTGGTAGATCAAAATTAACTCGTGGAGGCTGCAATGGTAAATTTATTATATCTTGTGGCGCCTCTTCGAAGATCTCTTTGACCTGTTGTATGGTCTCTCGTAACTCTGCCTTTGAGGAATAAACACGTGAATCTACCATAAAGCTGATCTTCACTTTCCCAACGACCATTGTAAAGTGAAGTCATTATCGTGAAACAATATAAGTATTCAATGAAATAAGCGTTTCATTGAAGATCCTGGTACTGTCGCACTATAGGCCATCCAGCTCAGCGATGCCAGCTACCACGCCAAGAAGCGCAGGCGACGCAGATACATTCCACACGCCTAGATACAACTTACGGCCTAGGCATTATCGTAATAATAGAAATAATCGGTCTCCTATTGCCCCCAGCCGTGAAAGCCCATCATTGCCCAATCACCCAAACGAGCAAGGGCACAGCCATTAGAGGAACGATCGGAGTTGCAAGCTGTGTCCGTGAGGGAGCAACTCCGGACAGAAAATACAAAAAAAATGCGTAATATGAACCCTTTCATTAAAATTTTTATAGCGGAGCAGGCCTATAGTGCGCTGATAGACACCGGAGCATCCATTTCGTGTATATCAGAGCGAGTAGCGTCGAAACTCGAGTTGAAAAGTACCAGTGACGGGACGAATCATTTTGTAAAATCGATATCGGGATCACTTCTAAAAGTCGTTGGGAAAGTGAAGATCAGCTTTATGGTAGATTCACGCATTTTTGTTAATGAATTTGTGATAATTAAAGACATTAACCAAGAAGTAGTCCTAGGTCAAGACTTTTTGTATAAATATAAAGCAGTTATAAATTTTTCAAATAATTGTATTAGTTTAAATGGGTCGTTTCATATAAAGTTTTGTGAATATTATGATCGAAATGTCACGTCGATGTCACATCCTATGGTACATCATGACCATTTTGACGAAACAAATAAAAATAATGTCATAAATGGAAATGGTGAGGAAAGAAGGTTAAATTACATTTCCAAGAATGATTATCTTTATTTTTCGAAGCTAGTGACAGAACATGACGAGGATTTTATCTCGAATGTATCTAAAAAATATAATGATATAAATGAACTTAATATAAACTTGGATTTGAGTGTTGATAAAAAAAATTAACTTAGGGACCTCCTTTCCTCATATCGAGAGAATTTTGCTTTTACGGCCTCCGAGTTAGGTAGATGTAGCTTAGATGAAATAACTATTAAAACGGTAGATGATATTCCAGTTCATAACCCACCCTATAGGGCTTCTCCAAAGCAGCTTGATATAATAAACTCACAAGTTGAAGAAATGTTGAAGAATGGAGTTATCCGTGAATCTAAGAGCGCGTATGCTTCCCCAGTAGTGTTGGTACAAAAACCTGATAATACATAGAGTTAGATTATCGAAAATTAAATAAAAAAGTAATTACTGATAGCTATCCGTTGCCAATTATAGAAGATATTATGATATATTTAGCGGGGGCGCGTTACTTCGCAGATCTCTTTGACCTGTTGTATGGTCTCTCGTAACTCTGCCTTTGAGGAATAAACACGTGTCGCTAATTTTAATTTATTATGTAAGGTGATCCCTTTTAAGAATGTTTTAATAAAAATGTTATCTTCTTTTATCCCAGCTTGTTGGCTGTATTCCGACAGCCTATAAAAAAAAGCTACAACGTCCTCTTTATCGTTTTGTCGGGCATTATAAAATTTCTCTACGTAGTTTGTTCCACACGGGAATTCATTTTTCATGTGCTCACATAGGTTTTTGAAAGATATTTCCTCATTATATATGTATTTGAAATAAGCTAGGGCCGGGCCCTCTAAGTATGCTCCCATAATCAGTGCCAAATCATTTTCTGGCCATTTATTTATTGCCGCAATACGGCGAAATTGCATCAGAAAATCGTCGAATGTTACATTCGATCCTATGCCCGAAAACAAAATTGCTTGTGCCATATTTGCCCCTTTTTATGTTTAATTTATTAAATTTTCACTTAGCTTTATTCCATTAATGGTGCTTTATATACCCGGCGCCTCCGCCACTTTGTCGCAACTCTCTGTGCGACAGTACCAGGATCTTCAATGAAACGCTTATTTCATTGAATACTTATATTGCTTCACGATAATGACTTCACTTTACAAGGGTCGCGTCCGAACTGCTTAAACTAGACATTATTTTGTTCTATTCAATTTTCAAACCTATTCTAGAACAACAAAATCCTTAGAAATATATTTTACATGCCAGTTCGCTAACTTACCTCATGCGATCTCCTTTCGATATCACAGTACCATATATAAATATTATAGCGTATAGATTAAGTGAATATTTTCGGAGATATTACAGATTTAAAATGCAGGGACATAGCGGTTGCGGTAAATAACTTTATTCTTTCAAAGATTGATGTGCCGATTACAGTCAAAAAGTAACATTTGATGAAGTGGAACTGATGAAGAAGAAAAGGAATGGTCAACGGAACTTCATACTCACATATCTATCACAATGAAGATAGTTAAGTAACTAAGACAATATTAATAAATAAATGGTTGTGAATAGTTATGTTGAAAATGGTATCATCGAAGTGATCTGATGATGATGATGATGGAGCCGTAAGGTAGGCACTGAAACTCCGTAATTACTCAATGTAACCTAGCCGTGTTTGGGCTTATTACTTTTCTATAAGGTACTGATCATGGAGCAGGGAGGTGAATGGGGACTTCATAATAAAATAATGTATCCTAGCAGTGTTTGGGTTAATTCGAATTGTCATGACAAATAGGTACCTACTCTGGCTATAAGTGCATCACAACTAAAAAGTGTGAAATAAATACCCGACTTCACTACAAAAAAAAAAAACAAAATAATAAAACGATCAAAATAACTTAAGCTGTTGATCCCCGCATTAACGCCGGCGTTCACGCGCCATTGTCTTACTATTGTGTCTCTAATTACGCACTCAAAAGGTTAAATTTCGTAAGTTGGTGTTAGATAACAAGCAAACAATACCAGAAACACCGACTTCCGAAATTAAAGTTATTTTGATCGTTATAGTGTTTTTAACCGACTTCAAAAAAAGAAGGAGGTTATCAATTCCGGTGTATTTTTTTTTATCATTATTTTTTATGTTCGTTACCTCAGAACTCCGTCGTTTATGGACCGATTTGCAATTTTTTTTCCTTCTTAAAGGATATGCTTCCTAATTGGTCCCATTTTTTTAAAATCCAGTTCTGATGATGGAATCCATAAGGAATTGAGGGAACTCCTCAAATATTATAGGCAACAGTGTAATGATTTTGGTATTTTCATCGAGAACTTAAGCATTTACAGTCAAAAAGTAACATTTGATGAAGTGAAACTGATGAAGAAGACCAGAAATGGCCATCGGAACTTCATACTCACATAGATATCACAATGAAGACAGTTAAACGACTATGACAATACAAATAAAATTAAATGGTTCTGAATAGTTATGTTGAAAATGGTATTATCGAAGTGACTTGATGATGGAGCCGTAAGATAGGTACCGGAACTCTGTAATTGATCAATGTATCCTAACCGTGTTTGGGCTTATTAGAATTGTCATGAGATGCACTTTTGCGATAAGGTACTATTGAACAGATCTGATGATGGAGGAAGGTGGAACGTAGACACAGGAAATTCATAATAAAACAATGTAACCTAGCAGTGTTTGGGTTAATTGAAATTGAATACTAATACCATCGAATTTACCATTCCAATATAAACGCCTAAAATTTCCGCTAAAGATATCTTTTTCAATGACCATCAATAAATCGCAGGGTCAAACTTTCAACGTTAAAGGCTTAGATTTGAGCGTTGAATGTTTTTCACATGGCCAATTATACGTCGCTCTTTCAAGAGTAACCTCAAAAGAAAATATTTTTGTATTGTCTAATGACAAAAAATCAGTGAACGTTGTGTATAAAGACATTCTGTAGTATATTTAGTACTAGCGACCCGCCCTGGTGCAATGCTAGACAAAACCGCATCAAAATCTGTTGCGTAGTTTTAAAGATCTAAGCGTACATAGGGACAGACAGCGGGAAGCGACTTTGTTTTATACTATGAAGTGATCAGCCTTGCACCCGTGCGAAGCCGGGGCGGGTCGCTAGTATAATATAAACTTAACAACTTAGGGGTCTTTAAGTTAAGAGTGAATAGGCTACTTCTAGGCAAGCGTGCTCCATCACCGACCACATCATCGCTTACCATCAGGTGAGATGGTGGTCAAACGCGAGCCTATCATTAATAATATATATATATATATATCCGTGATATTGACTTATTTTAGCTTGTGTAATCAATTTATTTTCTTGCACTCGATATGAATTGTCTAACCTTAATTGGATATGCAAAATCAGAACAACGAGCCTTCTATACGTATCTTTTTCAAATTTCCAAGACTACGAGGAAAAGAATGTTTGGCTTCAGAATATGGAAACTACCAACTGGACTCCTAAAAACGAGTAGAGATCTACGCTTTGGAACGTGCAATTTAGCTTCACTTTCTTTTGACTGAACGACTTTTTCACAATTCAATATTGCCTGTAATTGATCTATTTGAAATAAACGTTTCTGATTTCTGAATAAAAATGTGTTTTATTTAACCTTTTTGATACTGTATTCATTATTCCACGGCTTCGAAGCTAATTGAAAAATAATTATTTCGGTGGGTATGTTAATCCAGGTCATTATCTAACATTGTGTCAAACCTTTTATATCATCAGGTTAAGTAGTTAAGACTGGAAAAGTAAGAAACACAGTAGGTCAGGAATCATTTTGATTTTTGTTTATTGTTACGTAATAATCTTGCCGATGTGATCCAAAGAGTATGATGTGATCCATCGACCGGCCATTTTTTATGTTTTTTATTGTTACCACAGATTCGTAAAGAATTAAGACTGCGCATTGTCAGTTCTAGTTGATCGCTTATCGATCAACTATAATAATCGACTACTTACACAAAGTATTTTATGTTTGTTTTTATTGTTTTATCGTGTAATGCATTATTATTATGTTATCTTTAGTTTGTTTATTGTTTTTAGTTCGTAAGATGTTGCTAGCCGTTCAACGACTCGTCGACGACGGCTGGCGCTGAAAATCAGCGCTGTGGCTCTGTCCAACACATGAGCCCCAGCATTTTGCTGAGCGCTGGCCGTTTTGCATGAATGTGTCGCATAATTGAACTTTTTTGTGTAATTTGTTATATATGTATGTTATTATTATTATTTTTTAAGTTATGTGATAAGTTTGTGCAAATAAACTGTTTTTCTTTCTTTCTTTCTTTCAAACATCCATCAAAACTTTCGCATTTTTTATAAGTCTGATTAAGACAGGCAGTACAGTAAGTTTATATAGGCGTAAGTTTAAAATATACTTCCAAACTTACATGCAATGCATGCTATGTCTATCGTAATATATTGTAAATTTGGTTTGTCTATGGGCAAGTACGTTTTGAAAGCAATGTGTAACAATTGTAGATAGGCCAATAAATAAATAAAAAATAACGTAATGAAGTACACATTTTAATATAATAATATTTCTTTTTGTAGGTATTATCTTTTTTTACCAACATTTATCGATATTTGTTTTGCTGAGATCGACATCACTAGTTTTAGTATCGTAAACACTCGCTACTGCTGACAGCGCCAAAACGGGTGTAGGATGCCAATTCGAATTCCAAATAATCGAACACACAATTAAATACGTCGACTACAAAATATCGAATGTTTGTTTGATCGATTGGCGGCCAACACATCAAAAGCGTCTGGTATCTCTTCTTGGGGGGGGGGGGGGGAGTGGTGAATAATTAAGTGCTAAAGTGTCTTAATTTGACAATAAACTCAGTGCATACTTTACAAATCATTTTGTTGAATTTGACGCCATACATTTTGACCTAAGTGCAATAGACAGTATTTGTATGGCGCATCAGGAAATGCTTGTTTTGTAATGATACATTTAATTTATCTGTAAACAGTTTTCATTATATAATCGTAATAGTTTTCCAAAAAAGGGTAATAATTATTAAAAAGCAATCCACATAGATTTATTAGTTTCTCCGTGCAATTGCAGTACACTCAAAATCTTAAAACGTATCTATAAAAGTTAATTATCAAAATTATTTGTATTTTTTTTTTGTTTTGCTTGTATTCTATACAAAAAATTGTTGGTATCATCATATTTCGATAGAATGATTATACCAACAATTTTTTGTATACCTCTCAAACAAACATTCGATATTTTGAACAGTCGACGTATTGAGTGTTCAATATATTGAACAGTGAACGTTCGATTTATTAACCATTCGATATTATGCTGCCGTCAATAGCATAGTTGCAGTAAGTACACTTTCGAGGATTTTGAGAAAATTGCGGTTAAAGTTTTGGTGCGAAAATCTTCCATAACTCCTTTGTTTGTAATCAGATCATGATGGTTGATACCTTAAATGAAAGAGAACCTCTGCACCTATCTACTTCTTATTTGGAAAATAATACTGAGTAATTGAAAAACAAAATAAATCCATTATCTTCGTTATACTAAGTATCTCCTAGATACTCTCTGATATCACACTTAGCATAAATAGAGCACTTGTGTTTTTTACTGTATTTAAGCTAGGTAACCAAACAAATTTATGATTCAATTAATATGGTTTATAAGTTTTATTTTATCAGGCTGATCTTATTTTAGTTATTCTGTTGTTAACTCGAAACGCCGACATTGTTTTTGAAGAACATGCCTTTTTCTGCTGCATTTAGAGCCGAGTAACTTGAAATAATCATCTAACTTATTAGTGTTTTTGGTACAGAGCTTCTTACATGTATCTCAATAAAAGTATTTAAATCAGTAGTCTCCGGTTCTTCAGTAATACAATAGTCTTTGTCTTTTACACTACCATCGGAATCGAAACCTTTGGGCAAATAAAAAATGCTCATTAACAGAAAAACAATCAGTTGCATGTGAAGCTGATGGTTTACTAAGTGAATTTCTCGGTGAAATACGCCTTTCAGTTGCCATTTCAGGCATAATTCTTGTATCAAATGAAAATGGTGAGCTGTTTCTTTCAATAATAATTATGAAAATAATAGATTTTTTATGAATGGGTTCTACTCTGACAGTGTTTATACCACATAGTTTGAAAAAACTATAATTTTTCAAATCATCTTCACTAAAATCAGAATTCTCCATAAATGAGAAGTTAGAATTATGTGATATCGGTATTACATCAGTGCATAGTAATGGATACTGAGAACCTTTCACCACTTGCCGTACTCAATTTGGGCACTCTAATAAGTGGGCCATCGTCTGGTCAGGAGCATCGCATTCGCACTGGGTGTCGGAGGGGTCTATTTATCCCCCACTTTGCCAGGTTGTGTTTCCAACGGCCTACTTGCGTGCTTAGTCTATTGATCGCTTTCCATAAAGGCCATTGCAGATCGCGTCCGAGTGGCAGATGTTCTTGGGGTTGGACGAAGTCGGGCGGTGGTGAGGATGAGTGTGCTGGAGCATACATGCAGTATCGCATCTTATTTTCTGTATTTTATTATGTAAGCTAAAGGCGATGCTTATGACATCTACTAACCAAAATGACAGTATCAGAGCATACTGCTTTTAAGACTAGACTACTAATTTAGCAAATATTAAGAAACTGCTTAGGATCAAAACAGTATATCTTCTTAGTGTCTATTTCCTAGGCTCATATTCAAATTTTATACAGTAAATGGCTTAACATAGTTGTTGTATACATGTCATACTGTACTTTGGCCAAGTGACTCTGAATAAGAACTTCTGCAGTAAGTGTACCTACTGTAATCATGCTTTGTGATGTAAAAAAAAATACTCAACTTACTGCAAATTTTGAATTCATAAATTTGGTTTAAAAAGCAATTCAAACAAATGGGTTAGATCAAAATATAGATCTTGTTATCGTGGTCACGACTGTACATGTAACTCATTTTTGACAATAATCAGACTTACTGTAATTATGCTATTGACGGCAGTATGAACATTCGAGTATTTAAAGGTTTGATTTAAAGTGTTCGTTTATTTGGAAATTCGATTTGGCATAGTACACCCCGCCAAAATGGTGAATATCAAACAGGCACAAAAGCACTTTGACAGCCACCAGTCCAGTGTGATAAATAGTAAAGGTCTGTGCAGATACTACACTACAATTTTACTGTTTAATTATATAACAATACTAGCTATTGCCCGCGACTTTGTCCGTATCAAGTTTGTAAAAATGTGCAAACGCAACTAATAATTTTGTACCTGTGATTCATGCCGAAAGCATCTAATTCATTTATTTTACTTTCACTTAAAACGGTTAAAGGCCAAAACGAAAATGACCTCCAATAAATATATTGTAAATGTATTTCTTATGTATTTACTTTATTTATATCGCTCACCAACAATAGAATATACGTAAATGAGATACATCAAGTAATCTAATAAAATTATCTATACATATAATAAAACAGTAATAATTATTTTGCGATGGTATTAATTGGCGCAAAAACTACTGAACCGATCCTGTTCAAATTTTGCATACATAATCCTTATAGGTCAGTGCATCTGTTAGGCTATAAATTATCACGCTATTTGCTATGGGGGGTGAGCAATAATCCAAAACGTCCGTGTTGAACGACATTTGCCGCGAGTTCGATTCCCAGCTACAGTTAAAATTTTTGTCTTTATTTTATCTTCTTTTTTGTAATAAAATAACTTTTACCATTTTTTCAAAATAAAATTGACTTTTCTATTCGATATCTTCTAAATATATTGTAAAAACTAATCAAAACACATAATAAAATCTAATTAGTCAAATATGGCACCACACGCAATTCAGATACTCGCAACGCCATCTAAAGACTCAAAGTAGAAATAATGATGACAATAACAGTTGAACTTTATATTTGATAGATGGCATTGTGTATTTTACGTAATTTTCTGAATGGCGGAAGAATGACCATCGCCCACGTTTGCAGACAGTTCTATTGTTCAAAATTGGAGGAAAATAGTTATGGTTAAACTGGTGTTAGACGGAGGCATTTTTAACAATCCTACTGCTTTTTTTTACCATGATTGTAACAAGATAATTGACCATGATTATTCAAGGGATACGAACCAAAAAAGGCGATAAAAGTAAACAAGTATATGTATTTAATTATTGATTTTAAAATAACACGGCCAAATTTTCGGAAGGGGTTGCATAGCACCTTGTGTTGGAAGGCCCCCAGGTAGACCGATGACCTGGTGAGGGTCGCGGGAATCCGATGGATGCGAGACACACAGGACCAGTCATTATGGCGACACTTGGGGAGGCCTATGTCCATGATAACGATAATGATGGTACTTTTTTTTTTTCTTTTTTTAAGAGTGAAAATCATCCAATGACTTCTCTGGTTGGAGCGAGAGGGCGTGTCAAACTTTTACTGACTAAAACCACACTTGTGTCCTTCAGTTACGCTTTGAAACATCTCTTTGAGGAACGCGTGGATCACTACGTGCTGTTGACGACTGGGCTCGGTTCGGTTAATTACCGGACGGCCGAAGGGCTAGCTACCCATTGTTCGATGTCTGTGAGCCTGCGTCTACCGTGGCTGGTCGTCGGGGTCGGAATCTCGGGTCGGCGTGAGGACGTTCGTTCCCTCACGCGTGCGGCCTCCTCCTTCGCTAGCATTGTGGCTTTGCAGAATAAGGCGACCGCCTACCATTCCTCCTCGCTCTGGACTATAGCCCAAACCAGGCCCCGGCGCGAGAGGTGACTGACGCCGATTGCCTCCACGAGGACACGGCGGTGATCCGCCCTTGCGGGACACACCTCTGCATGCTCCACTATGTCCTCCGGGATGGCATCTTGCGGCCTAATAATGGCGTGATTTATTGTTTGCAGTTTCTGCTCTATATAAAACGGGGTCGAAAGTGGTTTAAGTTCCTGATCACTGATGTATCTCAGATTCCTGGCAGCCTTGCGTCGACATCTGGACGTTACCTCCTTGCAGTGAGTGGTGACCAACACTGGAACAACCCTCTGAGGGAGGCCAGTCTCAGGGATAACACTAATCGGCTGCTACATTTGTTTACCGTAATTTCATTGTTTTATGGATACACAAGCTCAGGACTGTTGAGGGTGTTTCGAGCCGTTTCTGTTCCGGATTCGGTTGGAAGTATCCTGATATTACCATTTTGCGAATCGCCCGGAGGACCCGGTGTAACATACGGTGGAGGTCTATCACATTTGGGTGAACCGCCGCGCCGTGTCCTCATAGAGGCAATCGGTGACAGTGACCTCTCGGTTTGGCCATCAATATGCGAGTTTGATTGGGCGGGGATACACGCGCTCAAGATTTCGCCGAAATTCATTCAACGGGGACGTCAGTTAAATACACACCAAAAAATCCTAGGTAAATGAACAAGTAATTTTTACGCCCAAAATGAGCAAGCTGCAACAATCAATGCAAGCATGCTCTCGCAAATTCTTCATAAGTACTGTTGTGGAGGAAGGTAGTTGATGATGATGATGGTAGTTTTTGGATTCACTGGCTTTTTGGCTTTGCACTATCAGTGCACGTTATTCAGCAAAAGGTCGGTGTCCCGATTATGCTCCTTCATTTACCTCTACCAAAGCTGTCTAACGGCTTAAACTCTTCAGTGAAAAATTATTGAGGTGAAAATTTTACGGGAGGTAACTCTTTCGAACAATCTCGCAGACATCGGCCCTAGAGGGCCCTATCCATTTGCTGACATCACTTTGAGTCCGGTGTAGAATACAACGCGCCGTCGATTCAGGATTGCTTTGACGAGACGGCCGGACGGCACCACCGCAATCCCGGTTTGCGATGGCTAGTAATCGCCCTGCGGCTTTCAACACCCGGAGCATCACTTGCAGCGACAGTTAAGGAGTCAGAATGTCCTTCATAGTTTCAGCCACCTTCTTCGATCGTAGTGCTTCACTGAAGGAGGCTACTGGTTGACATTTTCTCCACCAATCGCCTCCATGAGGACACAGCGGTGCTGGCGCTCCGACCAAGCGGGACCGACTTCCACCGTATGCTCCATCGTATTCTCCAGGCGATCCGCACAATGGTGATACCCGAGTGTTTCTTCCCGTTGAATTCGATACAGATACCTCCTAAAACACCCACATCCGGTGAGTCCTGCACAAAGAGAGGATGCCGTGACGCCTCTGTAGACACTCTTCAAAGACAGGCATTACCGCTGCGATTGTGACGTGCTCACTGTGGCGAGGGGTTAAAATCATACAATGTTGTTTCACCAGAACATAAACCAGAAACATACATAAACTAATTTCTTTTCTTTTGGGGTAGGCAGAAATGCCAACTGCTACGACCCCATACTCTTTCTATTCATTGACATTCATACATTTGGATCTGGACGAGTACATAACATGTTTCCTGAAGGTAATTTGCGTTTTTACTTTTAACCGTTTTATGTTAAAGTACAATAAATAATTGCGTTGCTTTCAGAATTAATTGCAAGCTCAGAATGATTGTACGTTTTTACAAACTTAACGCAGACGAAGTCGCGGGCCACAGCTAGTAATTTATAAACTTTGCAAATTATTATAAAAAATCTACATTGCCTTCTAAATTACTACGTCAGCCACGATTAACGAGCGTCTGAATAATAATCTTAGTTACTAGTTATCTTCTATGTTAGCCACTTTCTGGGTGGTATTAAAAAAAATAACATCGAAGGCTAAGGCGTGAATAGAACAGAGTTCTAACTCTTCTAACCAAACCTGTCCACGTCGGAGTGCCCTACAATTCAAAACTCGCTTCTCTCTTAGACTAAGCTTTAGTCGGCGTTGTAAAAAGACGAATTAGTTAATTAGATACTGTCTCATTTTCCTGTTGCTTAGTTATAAAATAAGAAGTTTGATTTAGAAAACTAGTGGCTAAGATTAATTATCATTGAGACGCTTGTTAATAATTGTGGCTGACGTATTTAATTTAGAATGCAATGTAGATTTTCAGAGGGAAATTATGTTATTAAAAAATAATTTGTTTGTTCAGTACCCATTCTAATTTAGGTTTTAGAGTAAGACTAAGTAATGAAGAATGAAATTTAAAAACAAAATTAAGGAAATGATCTACTTCTCAACCAATTTTTTTTTACAGATTCTGATAAAAATCTCTTTACAATCTTTTGCATTAGGTACTTATATTCATTTAAATTATACTCATCAAGTATTCACAGAAACTGGAAGGAGAGCTATTAATAATTTCGACGAATTTAAGTAGATAATGATGATGATACGATGATATTATTCGATACTATGATAGATCAAATGTGAATGTGCTGTATGTCTTATGTCACCCCTATAGAGACAGGTGTATGTCACAATGGCGTGAAAAAATTGATAGTAAATAAACAACTCGCTTCGGTTACACAGCTGTTACGGAAAACTAGGATTCTGTGAGCATTTTGGGTAGAAAAGAAACCCTTGGATTTTTTTTCGTTTAACGTGTACACTTACATATATCACTGTGAAAGCTACGATTTTTAGAAACGTCGGGCCGAAATTCCGCGAAAATCGTGGAATAGCGGACTGAGTTCTAGCAGAATCTTACGGCGGTATCTCTATACACACTCAGTTGGTTAACTGTCGCAACCCAGCTCTGAGCATGACACAATCGCAGTGGTAACTTTGAGGAGTGGCTGGAGAGGCGCCACGGCGTCCATTCTTCTTTTCATATGACGCAGGCGGAAGAAACATCTGGGAGTCACCATTGCGCGGCCCGCTCAGCAGGCACGGTGGAGCATTATTTTATTTATTTATTATTTTATTCTTGATAGGTTTGCGCTTGACCGCTAACTCACCTGATGGAAAGCGACGATGCGGTCGACGATGGAGAGTGCTTACCTAGAAGTAACCTATTCACTCTTGACTTAAAGATTCCCGGGTTGTAGCCATCAGGAAAAACAGATATACAGCATATGGTGGAGATTTACCCTGCTTGGGCGCGTGTCCTCGTGGGGACAATCGACGGCGGTGACCTTTCGCAACGGGCCCTGGCCATGACCATGGCTTGAACCGTGGTCCAGAGCGAGGGGAATGGACGGCGGTCGCTACCTTTTGCGAAACAGTAATGTTAGCGAAGGAGGCAACCCATGACTTCTGAAAGGGAAACCCGTGGTCCTGAAACGCAAAAGGCAACTAAAGGAACAAAGGTGTGGTATTAATCAGTATATGTCTGACACGCCTTTTCGCTCCCCCCCAAGCAGGAAAAGTCATTAGATGATTTCCTACCTCAAAATAAAAAAAAAACCCTAGAGCGGAAAAAGTTATTGGATGCTTCCCACCTCAAAAAAGGGGGTGATTTGCACAGTCAATAAGTCAATAATATTATTTATTTTAAATCAAGACCAACTTGTAATCAATCCAGCTCAAACTTGACGGGGCTTTTTGTTTATTTATTATAATTATGACGTGCCTTAATAAATAAATGCATCTTGTTTCTTTCTTGACAAAGGAAAATAATGTGTTAATAATATTGATTTTACTTTAATTCACCTTTGTATCATAATAGTGTATCAAATTGGTGTCTGGCGCATGACGCAACTATTGTCAGCCTCTCTGTTCTGCGGGTATTTAAACTCAGCACCGGTGCCACTGCTACATTGCACATTTTGCAGCTACTCTTCTTACAGTAATGGACATGAAGTCTTCGCTCACGTTCGTCGTACTGGTAAGCATTAACTATTTTTCCAAATGCCTTGTTTGCGAGTAATTGTAATATATTTTAATAATTGAGACAACTCAGCTATTGACTCAAATTCCTCTCACAAGACCCGGATCGATGGATGAGGTTAGACTGAGTTGGTTAAAAGCTCCACTTATTTATTTGCAGGAGACAGGGCTCCTCAATTTGCTTCTTATACCATCTTTTGTTCAATCTGTCCCAATAATTCTGGGTGCGTTAGGTCGCGCTGCTGTACTCACTATTCTTTCTGGGTTTGGGTATCCTGCAATCCTGCGGACCTGTTTGGCATACATTCCTGTAACATGAGCGCTCTGTTTTCTTAGCACTGTACTTTTCATCAACTTTACCGTTCTGAACGAAAGATTGAGCGCTATCGAACTTTATCAAAGGCTATTCTGTGGCGAGGGACACCTTCAGATGTCCAAGGTGCGCGGGTATTCGAGTCCCGGCAGTGGTGCATCTCTGGGCCTGCGTCTCCTCAGCTACCGTGCTCTTCCTGAAACGTGACGATGCACTCAGTGTTATCTTCTTCATCATCATCATTTCAGCCGAAAGACGTCCACTGTTGGACATAGGCCTCCCCCAAATGTCGCCACAATGACCAGTTATCTTCTTACCCTTGTCTCATGTTACTTAGCGTAGATTTTCCAGAGACTACAAATTAGCAATTCTACCTCCAATATAAATAATTTAATTTAGTACTATATTGTTAAACGTGAAATTGGGTTTTTGTTAAACAATTTCACCTCAGCGTTTGAGTATATTTAGACGTGATCCGGCACACAGACTATGACTACTATTAGGTCAGATAAAGTGCCTACCTGATCTAATAGTAGTCATACTTTGAGTAAATTATTTCGGTACCACTCAATTCGGTGAAGGAAAGCATCTTGTGAGTCTTAAAACCGACAATGTCCTAAAACAAATAAATTAGAAGATAATATGTGACATCCTCCTGGGATTACATCTCACTACCTCTGACAAAGAGGAGGTCTGTGTCCAATCACTGGGAGTTAGCTGATTTTGTTGTTTTTTGTGTGTGACTCTTGAGCTATACACGCACCAGTATTAGTCACATCGCCGATCAGTCGCTGATTCTATATGAATGACTGAGACGTGCCGGTCGCTAATAAGCTATATTTTTTTATGTGAACTATCAGCAAATTGACGTGACTTATTATTTATTTATTTATTTTATAATTTATGTACACACATATATACGAGAGAAGAAACATAATTGTAAAAATTGTACAAAGGTACTGCTTATTTCTAAAAGAAATTTCTTCCAGCAGACCTGCGAAAGGAGAAATAGGAAGAAATGTAGACAATAGTGTGTAGAAGTAATAAAAGAAGAGAATGTGAAATCTTAAGTTAAAATAATAAATACTTAGATACATATATATATATTATACTAAAAATAAATATATAATGTAAATACATAAATAATTATCACACTAGAGAGGAAAGATAGTGCTCTTTTACTCTAGATTTGAAGAGGGAAATCGTTTGCAAATCTCTCACTTATGTGTATTTTAAGATATTATTTATTTATAATTTTATAATTTTTGTACACACATATAAATAGTAGGAAAGAGATACAGTGTTATAAAAAATTGTACAAAGGTACTTATTTCTACAAGAAATTCTTCCAGCAGACCTGCGAAAGGAGAGATAAAAAAAAATGTAGACAATAGTGTGTAGAAATAAGAAAAGAAGAGTTTGAAAAATCTTAAATTAAACTAATAAATACTTATATAACCATATTTAACTTATACTAAAAGTAAATACATAATGTAAATAGTGCTCTTTTACTTTAGTTTTGAAGAGCGAAATAGTTTTTAAATCATGAATGCTAGGCGGATGAGAACTCCACAACCTTACTGCATGGACAGAGAAATAGTAGGAGTGGATTTATGAGGAGGGGATTTGAGAAGGGATCTTAGGTGTGATCTGCATGGTGCGTCGTGGGGGCGAGCGTAAGAAAATCGGTCGCGCAGGTAGGAGGGATAACATGGGTTGCGTAGGATGTTAAAAAGGAGGCATAAAATCCTAGTGTTCCTGCGAAGATGAGAGGCGTGATCATACTTTACTCAAGCTTGTTTAATAGCTCCTCAGTAGTATCCAGGTAGCAGGCGTCGGCATAATGTATAATCGGCTTAATAAGAGTTTGGGCCAAAGAGATTTTCATTTTCAAAGGGTCTCTTGCCTTTGAAAATGAAAATCTCTTTTAAGAAAGATTCAGCTCAGAAGGCCTACACTTATACCTGCTCTTAGCTTTATCTCTGCGAGCCATAAGATGTTTAATTTGAAGAGTTACCCAAGGTGCTAGATTATGTTTTACCGTCGTAAAGGGGCATGCTGGTCATACAAGTCGAGGACGGTTGAATAGTTCACATTTTCATCAATGTCATGCCAGTCGACATCGCTAGCATCGCACTGCAATGCCTCCAGGTCAACGCCCTTGAAGTTACGAAGATATGAAAGCTGGGGCTTACGCTTGGGAACACGGATGCGATAAGAAAAATAAATTAGATCGTGGTAAGAAAAGGAACCGTAAGTTGACCGTGGTTAGATACATTTTTGGGAGAGGAGGCAATCATCATCATCAGATCTAATAAAGAGGGTGTACAATTCAAAGAATAGTGAGTAGCAAAAAGAGGCAAGTCTTGAAGATTGAAAGAAGAAAGTAGTCAAAAGGAATTTATGGAAGGGATAGTCAAAAACCAAGTCTATGACAGACATGGATAACAGTAGTCCTTAGCTAGCTCCGTCAATTTCATTTGGTTGGATAATATGTTGTGCACCACATCAGGCAACCTTTCATTAACCTTCTCTGACACTATGGAATAACAGGACCTTTCTTCGCATAACAGTTTCATGCCTGTCAAAGCCAGCAGCAAGTTGCTCAATCTGAGTTTTTAATTTTGAGAATGCTTGACAGACAAATAGCTTAAACTCTGAAAACTCACATGCGAAGGATGTAATATCAGGCGAAGGTACTGTATTAGAAGTGGCTTTCTACAATTTTGCCACATATTCCTGCATGTGGGAGCCAAACAACTTCTAAAGATCCTCAAGGCTGGCTGTGAGTTTAGTGTATGGACACTAAACTCACAGCCAGCCTTGAGGATGCTTAATAGTGATAGTGAATCTAGATATGTGCCAGTGTTAGAGACTTGAACTCAATAGATTGCGGGTATGGGGCGGTTTTATGAAAATTTAACTGGTTTATTTAATTAAATATTACTATTAATTAATTTAAAACTTAATATAATTATATAAGAGCAGTGGTGGCCGAGTGGTAATGGCCCCGACTTACGAGTTGTAGGTCGCGAGTTCAAACCCAGCCAGGCGCATTACTTTGTGTAATTTATTTCACCACCACTGCTCTCAAAACGGTGAAGGAAGACATCGTAAGAAAACCGGCATGTCCTAGAACCAAAAATTCGAAGACAGCAAGTAAAAAAAAAAAAAAAAAATGTGACATCCACCAACCCGCACTGGGCCCCGGTGGTGGATTACGGCCCATTCCCTCTCCTAGAGAGGAGGCCTGATTCCCAACAGTGGGAACATTATAAGGCCGAATATGCTATGCTATGCTAAAACTTAATATAACTAAAAGCCCACAAAAAAATAAGTTAGTGCTGCCTACCCTCAAAGGTAAACTTATTGTTATGGGTCCAAAAATAAGACGATTGAGTAAGAATTCTAATTAAAACTGTTTTATTTTTAATAACGTAAAAGCTAGCTATGATATGACGATTTTTCGTGGGAGTTATAGACACATCCAAAGATAATACGACTTATGTTGTAAGCAGTTTTTATTATAAAATTTATCACTTAAAAATTAGTCTAGTCTCGCCACCAATAACATTGCAGAATTACTGAAACGGTGACCATTAAATTGCAGGTGTGGTGGGCACTGATGGTGGTGCTCCCTGGCGCACACTCACAAAACGGGACAACTGTAGATCAAAATGCGCCAGAACCTATACCAGCAGCAGCACCAGCACCAACACCGACAGAGGTTGAATTAATCAGAAAAGAGGCACAAGATCTTGTTAATATGAATAAATTAAGTCCTTGCGTTTTTTTTCTATTTCAACTGTTGTTGAAGTCGTCTGCCTCCATCTCTGAGTTGAAACCAGCCCTTGCAGTGACAAAAACGTGCTTAACTCTTTGAATGCCGGAAGCGTAGATCTACGCGAGACACAATGTTTTTTAATTGTGTCTCTAATAGCCGGCATACGAAAGGTTAAAATCTATTATATAGTTAACTATGATCGAGTGGTGGAAGCTTTTAATAAATAATAAACTTATGTGAAATATATTATATGTACTTCGAGTTTTATTCATTTTCATTAGATCAACCGTCGTGACAAATTTCTTTACAATATAGTCTTGCTAACTTTCGTAGTCACAAAAGTCAGACCAGGCATGACTAGTCAGTCAGTCACGAAAGTTGGCTAGACTACCCATACCCTAACAGTCAGTCACACGTCAGAAATACTTAGCCACAATTGAAATACGATAAAAAACGTTTTACAAAAAAAATACAACCGACTTCAATGTAAAAAAACACAAAAAAGTGCAAAATAACTTTAATTTCGGAAATCAGTGATAAAAAACGAAGACACAAAACTATTATAGAAACACCGATTTCCGAAATTAAAGTTATTTTGCATTTTTCAGTGTTTTTTAACATTGAAGTCGGTTGTATTTATTTTGTGACAAGTTTTTTGTTTTACAATTTTTAGTTATGGTACCTCCACTAAAAAGAACCCGTCACACACTGCTACAATAGCCACACACTGGCACTGGCACTGCTGGTCGGCACACTGGCTATAATAGCCAGTGTGCAGCCTCTGTAATAGATTAAATTAATATATTACAGAGTTCCGGTGCCTAACTTCAGGCTTCATCATCAGATCAGTTCGATATATTCCCCCTCTTCTTACTCAGTCATCGACTACACGTATAAACAAAGCAATTTTACTTGTTACGACGTTTTTGCCGTGATCCTATGAGGAGTTCTGTTCCATATCTTCGAAGTTCATGATCAGATCATAACAATATTTTTATGGGACCAATTTACAAAAGACACATTTAATAAAAAAATAATATGAAATTAATATTTTTTCGGTCCACAATTAACCGAGAAGTCGGTGAACATACATAAAAAAAAAAACATACATTCAGCCGAACATAGAACCTTCTCCTTTTTGAAGGTTAAAAATTGCTTGTAACTTTGGATTAAAGACGACAACTTTGGATAATAAATTTCTTTATATTATACTAGTTTTTTCCCGCGGCTTCGCCCGCGTACATAAAATATAGCCTAACAGTGAAAAAAAATTATCAATCGGACCAGTACTTTCAGAGATTACCTATAAACAAATACCCGATGCACTACAGTAACGCGGTAATCCCAACAACATCCTGGAACAGTAATTATACTGTACACGCAGGGCGTCTAGCGATCTCTTGGTATGGCAATACTATTTAAACAGTGTAATTTTTACATCCTTAAGCTGTTGATCCCCGCATTAACGCCGGCGTTCACGCGCCATTGTCTTACTATTGTGTCTCTAATTACGCACTCAAAAAGGTTAATACAACGCGCAAACCTGTGTAGTAACATATTAGCCCAGATCACCAACGCCACAATGTATGCCTGTAACATTTGAGGGGTTCCCTAAATTCTTCATGGATTCTATCATCAGAACTGAATTTTGCCAAAAATTAACCAATCTGTGAGCACATCCTTTTAATAAAAAAAAAGAATTATGAAAATCGGTTCATAACTCACAAAGTGCTGCGGTAACAAAAAAAAACATACAACCGAATTGAGAACCATCTCCTGTTTTTGAAGTCGGTTGAAAACAGCAGGAAACATTTAGATACAGGATGTTCCCCAAGACCGGGAAGAATGACGAGCATGGCAACGTGACGCACTCGGCATTGTAGGTAAAGATTGAAGAAAACATAGTATCAGAAGCATTTTAAGAGTCCTATCTAAAAAAAACTGGGCAAGTACGTGTCGGACTTACGCCCTGAGGGTTCCGTTCAAACTTACCTATGTAAATAGTTCAATTCCGGAATGGAGTCTCGGAAGATTTCTCCGAATCGAAAAATAAAAATTGTGACGTAACAACAACGTTACAGTTTTCAGATTTATTCTTATACTTGTGCTATAAGACCTTGCTTTATGCCAAATTTCAGGATTCTGGGTCAACGGGAAGTAGGTACCCTATGAATTTTGATTTCCTCGAGAGTGTCGTAATGTACGTTTTTTGCCACATAAACCGAAGTATCTTTTTTTCTCGTTAACTTACAAGTTTATTTTTTATACAGCTTCTAGAGTCTACAGACTTGATTATATGGTTTTAATTTCAATTCGATACCTCTACGCGTTCTCGAGATAAAGGGTCTTGACAGACAGACAGACAGACGGACGGACAACAAAGTGATCCTATAAGGGTTCCGTTTTTTTCTTTTGAGGTACGGAACCCTAAAAAGGCTAATGGCTCCCCTTTAGGATTTTTCAAAATTCTTCCAAAGTTTGTACGGAGAAAAGCACTTGCATATGGACGTAGCTGCTACCAGCAGTTAGTAAAAATATACAGCAAGAACTCATAAACAGGGCATTTGGCATTTTGCAAAAATAATGATTGCTTACAGGTACCACGAACATGAGCGAACACTTCATATTTGACACCATAGTAAGAGCAAAAAAAGAAAAAAAAAGAATGCAAAATGAACAGAAAAGAAATGAGCAGAATGTCCAATGTAGCAGTGATATTTGTTCTGGGCTTAAGTACCCAAAGAACAGAGAGATAGACAATAGTCACTTGTATGCGTACACACCGATATTCGAATATGAATTGAAGTAAAATCGAGGGCTATTCGTAAACCTTAATGAGGTCCCAAACATTAGCTGTAAGCCAGGCCTGGTTAGTCCATAGTATGTTTAAAATGATTTAATGCCACATGATGACCACGCAGGTCTCTTCCAACCGTCAACATTAATAGTAATAAATAATTGTATTAGATCCATTATTTTTGACATGTAATTTTGACATAGTATTTCGTTTTTGTTTTAAATTCAATTGTAATAATATTAATTATGGAACAGTACCTACCTAATAATTGCAAAGCTTGAAAAAGGCTGCTAAGTCAAAGCTCTAAAATACATTTCTCATCAAAAAAATCGCATCATCTTGCAAGTTTATGTTTTGTAAGGATTATCAGAAAAATGTGTATATTTAAGAATTTATGTATGTCAAATGTCGTTTAATAGCAAAGAGTATAGTAATTATAAGGGGAATTGAATAGTGAATAATATGAGGTTAATGTTCTAAATTCAAATTAAATTTTCATAAGTTTTTTATTAACAAGTCATTTTTACTCTGTATGGAGTATGAAAGAAATTGATAAAACAACACACGTAAATGAAAAAAAAGCTAAGAAACGTTTATTTAATAACTTATATTCCTTCCCCGAGCTCTTATTACTGGTTCCATACGGTTCTTCATCGATCGGATGAGTCACGATCAAAAGTTGTGGCATTCGATTCCAATCCTCTTGGGTTGCATTTTGCAGCTGGCTAAGTGTTTCTGGGGCAGGATCTCTTGCACGAATTCGTCTCTTTATTTCATTCCATAGATGTTCTATTGGATTCATGTCCGGGCTTCATGCTGGCCATTCCATAATGGAGATACCGGCTTCGGTAACATAATCTCGTACGACGCTCGCGGTGTGAGCCCTAGCATTGTCGTGGATGAATATGATGTACCGATGACTGTTTAGTGCAGGCAGACATGGCCCAGACACTGTGTGTCTTACCGGCGCTGATGGCGATGGTGGCGGTTCGTGGACGGTTTGGGGACCACCCCATACTATCCACGAACCGCCACCATAGCTGACATTTTATTCAATGCAGCATTGTGCAAAGCGTCCTCCATCTCTTCTGTAGTCCCTGTTCCTTCTGTCGTTATCACACAGCATATTTTTACACTCATCAGAAAAAAAAACTGTTCCACTGGATGTATGACCAAATTTAGGTGCTCACGTATAAAGTTAAGGCGCACTCTTCGATTGTCTGCAGTTAATTTCAGCCCATTTGTTGGCTTGTGCGGTACCAGTCCACGTTCCTTCAACCTTCTTCTAATTGTAGAGTCACTTACAGCCACCCTACGTATAAAATGAAGCTGCTGCTACTGATGCAAAGCATTAAGGCGCCGATTTCGTAAAGAAGTTATTACAATAGATCAATCACCTCGCTCAGAAGTGACCAGATTCCTGCCAGATCCTGAACGGCGCATGAACAAACCAGTCTCCCGATAGCGTTTCTAGACTCTATGAACAGACGACAGGCTTAGATGCAATCTTTCAGTCACAATACGCTGACTAAGACAGAATCCAACAATGCCACCACTTGGGCGGCTTCTGCGGACGAAGTATCTATACGTTTTAGAAAAAAAAACTTTTTAAGACATCTCAAAGTCACAATAAACAAATAAAAAACAAAAAGTTTTAATATAAGCACTAATTTTTAGTTTTCGAAAGTGAAATGTACTCCAATTCTAATTTTGAATTTTCGCTTATCACTGTAATGGCAAAACTGCCAGCTATACAATCATTTGGATCTTTTCATGGAATGAAAACTCTTTTGTGTTTCTCTGTTGTGTTTTGCTTGTACAACACAGTTTGCGTGAACATTTCTCAATTGTGAAAAATTTCTTTTCGGTAAAACTATGTACCTGTTTTTATCAGCATAACGAACAAGCAAATGTTTTGATCTTTCTACTCTCTTCGATTGAAACGACTTGTTGAAGGTTAATTTATAAATTAAAACTGGGCAAGTGCGAGTCGGACTCGCGCACTGAGAGTTCCGTACAAACTTGAAAGGTAAATTGCGGTTTATGATTTATGACGTATTAAAAAAAAACTACTTACTAGACTGTGAAGACCTATCCATAGATACTCTACTCGTATGGGTTTGATGAAAAAAGAAAATTAAGTTTTCAGTTCTAAGTATGGGGAACCCCCAAAATTTATTGTTTTTTTTTTTTCTATTTTTGTGTGAAAATCTTAATGCGGTTCACAGAATACATCTACTTACCCAGTTTCAACAGTATAGTTCTTATGGTTTCGAAAAAAAGTGGCTGTGACATACGGACGGACAGACAGACAGACATGACGAATCTATAAGGGTTCCGTTTTTTGCCATTTGGCCACGGAACCCTAAAAAGATTCCAAATCGTTTTTTGTAATTGAATAAAAAAAAAACTTGGATTATTATAATTATATAATTAATTGTTAAGGTGAATAAACAAGTTTAAGTAGGTATTTATTTTTGAGTTTGTTTTTAATGTAAGTATTTTTTTTATACATCGTTATTTATAAACCGAAGGGGCCCAGCAGGGCCGATGCCCGCTAGCTAGGATCGCGGAGAATTTCTGAAAGGGAAACCCGTAGTCCTAGAACGCAAAGGGTAATTGAAGGATACAGGTGTGGTTTTAGTCAGTAAAAGTCTGACACACCCTCCCGCTCCACCCAGAGCGCGAGAAGTCATTTTGATGATTTCCCACATAAAAAAAAAAACATCGGCGGACTTATACAACAAGGAATTCTCTACCAGTTAACTTCTATTACTGTGTATAACGACAAGCAATAATAAGGTTAACGTTTACGGAAAGTTTCTCATTGTCTAAATAGACCAAAGGTTTCAGAACTGCTTGCCGTGCATAAGATTGGTGGTTTCTAATCCTGAGCACGAAATAATATATTTTGTAATATAAAGTATTTTTCTATTTAGTTCTAGCAGGTATTATTTAAATTAAAAAATAAAATACTTTAATAATATTTTTTTTTATATATATCTCAGGACCCTGAGGTCCTGGACCTTTGGGAGGCGTACAAGGAGCCGAAGCCAACTCGCAGAGGCCCTTTAGATAATTATAATGGAACATGATACCAACCGACGATTATCCCTGTACGCGCTATGCTAGTGCACCCAAGGACAACCCCCGGTTATTGAAAAACTGTTGCGACATATGGAGAACAAAGATAATAGGGCTATGGTTTTTGGAATCTTAAGTGGACTGGTAACATGGAACTATGTCAAGACTATGGCCCCTGCCTGAACAACGTTATTAATATGCATCGAAAAAAGGCAGGGGGTGACTTGCACACTCAATAAATGGGCCCCCAAAAACGGCCGCTAGCACGAAGTGACGTAGCAACAAGAGGGCAACATATCCTGAGGTGCTTGAGTGGAGATGTATACCACGGCTATCAGGACAATCCCGGAAGTACGGTCAAGATCCCTACCAGCACCTTACTGGATTATACATCCTTCTCCCGAGCACGTTTGCTCTTGCGAATCTCCACTCAAGCCAGCCAATAAAGGCAAGAGAGAGGTGGGAGCTCAGTTCCTCGTCAGTGTTCACTACGGCTGGCCAATAAAGGCAAGCCGGAGATGAAGAACAAGAATTCTCCCGGGAGATCGGGTCCGTGGGGTCGCTAATGCCCAACAGTTCGCCACAAAACTGCGCTGCGGATTGTATCTCTCTTAGTCTGGCCCCTCACCCTAGGCATATTACGGCAAAGCAAACTTTACCGATACAGACCTAGGGTATATTGGAGCACGCAAGCCCCACCACGACGTCAACGTAGAGATACGGCGATGGGGTAATAATAATATTTATTGTTACTTTTATTTATCAGAACTTTGATCTTTTATTGCAAAGATTTATATTTTATAATTTACAGTTATCATTATGTAAATATTTTATGAACTAACACAAACAGGTCAAAATAGAAAGCGCTAGAAGTATTTTAGATTGACATGAGCTAACGAAATGTCACATGATTATTTGAGATTCTCATCTTAGAATATTTTCCTATAACAAGTTACAAGTAGCAGAATAGTCGACACTGGCTCAGTTGCCAAAGAAGAAAAAAAAAAAGTTACAAGTAGTGAAAAGATGGAGGATTAAATGAATTTCATATCTCCCTTTTTTTTTCTTCTCATATTTTTTTTTTAACATAACCAGATAAAACTGTGAGATTACTAATATGTAGTATCTAAACAAAAGGTTTTTATTACAGATACTCACTGACCTCTATATATTTACCACTGGATAGGCTGTTCCATACGTTTGACAGCAAATATTTTGTGCCTATTTGAAGCGCCACTCGCGAGCGTCTAGAGAACTAATTTAATTTTGGCGTCAAATACATATAGCTGCAGAGAAGTCTGAAGTATTTTTGCATTTTTAATTAATTTTGTTCGAATTTCTGCTTCAGAAATTCTATAAAACCTATAAAAAATGAGGTCATGTGTTTATTGTAAGCGGTACTTCAAAAAAGCAGTGAAATATCTTTTCATAGGTATGTACTTTAAATCATTGATCACATTTTTTTTAAATCCAATATTGGCATTTTACGTAGAATGTAATCATGTCATACTTATTTTTATCATGTCTTACTTTCAACTATGTTTTACTATAAACATTAATTAGTGAAATACGTCTTTATAAAGATTATTTTTATTTACAATTTCCAACTAGTGGTTGCATCATATCGATAATTTCATTATCAATAGTGTAATATAAACTTAACAACTTAGGGGTCTTTAAGTTAAGAGTGAATAGGCTACTTCTAGGCAAGCGTGCTCCATCGCCGACCACATCATCGCTTACCATCAGGTGAGATGGTGGTCAAACGCGAGCCTATCATTAATAAAAAAAAAAAATATAATAACACGGTTTTTCCGTGTTATTGACTTATTTTAGCTTGTGTAATCAATTTATTTTCTTGCACTCGATATGAATTATCTAACCGTAATTGGATATGCAAAATCAGAACAACGAGCCTTCTATACGTATCTTTTTCAAATTTCCAAGACTATGAGGAAAATAATGTTTGGCTTCAGAATATGGAAACTACCAACTGGACTCCTAAAAACTAGAGATCTACGCTTTGGAACGTGCAAT
Source organism: Mythimna impura (assembly GCA_905147345.3). Classification (NCBI taxonomy): domain Eukaryota; kingdom Metazoa; phylum Arthropoda; class Insecta; order Lepidoptera; family Noctuidae; genus Mythimna; species Mythimna impura. Next base: position 13,794,468 of record LR990362.1, on the reverse strand, counting down.
TTAGCTTCACTTTTTTTTGACTGAACGACTTTTTCACAATTCAATATTGCCTGTAATTGATCTATTTGAAATAAAGGTTTCTGATTTCTGAATAAAAATGTGTTTTATTTAACCTTTTTGATACTGTATTCATTATTCCACAGCTTCGAAGCTAACCGAAAAATAATTATTTCGGTGGGTATGTTAATCCAGGTCATTATCTAACATTGTGTCAAACATTTTATATAATCAGGTTAAGTAGTTAAGACTGAAAAAGTAAGAAACATCCATCAAAACTTTCGCATTTTTTATAAATCTGATTAAGACAGGCAGTACAGTAAGTTTATAAAGGCGTAAGTTTAGAATATACTTCCAAAGTTACTAATATGCATATGCATGCTATGTCTATCGTAATAATATATTGTAAATTTGGTTTGTATAAGGGCAAGTACGTTTTGAAAGCAATGTGTAACAATTGTAGATAGGCCAATAAATAAATAAAAAATAACGTAATAAAGTACACATTTTAATATATTTATTTTTGTATTTTTTTTTTTTTACCAACATTTATCGATATTTGTTTCGCTGAGATCGACATCACTAGTTTTAGTATCGTAAAGACTCGCTACAGCCGACAGCGCCAAGGGGGGGGGGGGGAGTGGTGAATAATTAAGTGATAAAGTGTCTTAATTTGACAATAAACTCAGTGCATACTTTACAAATCATTTTGTTTTTTTTTTTTTTCATTAGACAGTGTTTGTATTGCGCATCAGAAAATGCTTGTTTTGTAATGATACATTTAATTTATCTGTAAACAGTTTTCATTATATAATCGTAATAGTCTTCCATAAAAGGGTAATAATTATTAAAAAGCAAACCACATAGATTTATTAGTTTCTCCGTGCAATTGCAGTACACTCAAAATCTTAAAACGTATCTATAAAAGTTAATTATCAAAATTATTTGTATTTTTTTTTTTGTTTTGCTTGTATTCTATACAAAAAATTGTTGGTATCATCATATTTCGATAGAATGATTATACCAACAATTTTTTGTATACCTCTCAAACAAACATTCGATATTTTGAACAGTCGACGTATTGAGTGTTCAATATATTGAACAGTGAACGTTCGATTTATTAACCATTCGATATTATGCTGCCGTCAATAGCATAGTTGCAGTAAGTACACTTTCGAGGATTTTGAGAAAATTGCGGTTAAAGTTTTGGTGCGAAAATCTTCCATAACTCCTTTGTTTGTAATCAGATCATGATGGTTGATACCTTAAATGAAAGAGAACCTCTGCACCTATCTACTTCTTATTTGGAAAATAATACTGAGTAATTGAAAAACAAAATAAATCCATTATCTTCGTTATACTAAGTATCTCCTAGATACTCTCTGATATCACACTTAGCATAAATAGAGCACTTGTGTTTTTTACTGTATTTAAGCTAGGTAACCAAACAAATTTATGATTCAATTAATATGGTTTATAAGTTTTATTTTATCAGGCTGATCTTATTTTAGTTATTCTGTTGTTAACTCGAAACGCCGACATTGTTTTTGAAGAACATGCCTTTTTCTGCTGCATTTAGAGCCGAGTAACTTGAAATAATCATCTAACTTATTAGTGTTTTTGGTACAGAGCTTCTTACATGTATCTCAATAAAAGTATTTAAATCAGTAGTCTCCGGTTCTTCAGTAATACAATAGTCTTTGTCTTTTACACTACCATCGGAATCGAAACCTTTGGGCAAATAAAAAATGCTCATTAACAGAAAAACAATCAGTTGCATGTGAAGCTGATGGTTTACTAAGTGAATTTCTCGGTGAAATACGCCTTTCAGTTGCCATTTCAGGCATAATTCTTGTATCAAATGAAAATGGTGAGCTGTTTCTTTCAATAATAATTATGAAAATAATAGATTTTTTATGAATGGGTTCTACTCTGACAGTGTTTATACCACATAGTTTGAAAAAACTATAATTTTTCAAATCATCTTCACTAAAATCAGAATTCTCCATAAATGAGAAGTTAGAATTATGTGATATCGGTATTACATCAGTGCATAGTAATGGATACTGAGAACCTTTCACCACTTGCCGTACTCAATTTGGGCACTCTAATAAGTGGGCCATCGTCTGGTCAGGAGCATCGCATTCGCACTGGGTGTCGGAGGGGTCTATTTATCCCCCACTTTGCCAGGTTGTGTTTCCAACGGCCTACTTGCGTGCTTAGTCTATTGATCGCTTTCCATAAAGGCCATTGCAGATCGCGTCCGAGTGGCAGATGTTCTTGGGGTTGGACGAAGTCGGGCGGTGGTGAGGATGAGTGTGCTGGAGCATACATGCAGTGTATCGCATCTTATTTTCTGTATTTTATTATGTAAGCTAAAGGCGATGCTTATGACATCTACTAACCAAAATGACAGTATCAGAGCATACTGCTTTTAAGACTAGACTACTAATTTAGCAAATATTAAGAAACTGCTTAGGATCAAAACAGTATATCTTCTTAGTGTCTATTTACTAGGCTCATATTCAAATTTTATACAGTAAATGGCTTAACATAGTTGTTGTATACATGTCATACTGTACTTTGGCCAAGTGACTCTGAATAAGAACTTCTGCAGTAAGTGTACCTACTGTAATCATGCTTTGTGATGTAAAAAAAATACTCAACTTACTGCAAATTTTGAATTCATAAATTTGGTTTAAAAAGCAATTCAAACAAATGGGTTAGATCAAAATATAGATCTTGTTATCGTGGTCACGACTGTACATGTAACTCATTTTTGACAATAATCAGACTTACTGTAATTATGCTATTGACGGCAGTATGAACATTCGAGTATTTAAAGGTTTGATTTAAAGTGTTCGTTTATTTGGAAATTCGATTTGGCATAGTACACCCCGCCAAAATGGCGAATATCAAACAGGCACAAAAGCACTTTGACAGCCACCAGTCCAGTGTGATAAATAGTAAAGGTCTGTGCAGATACTACACTACAATTTTACTGTTTAATTATATAACAATACTAGCTATTGCCCGCGACTTTGTCCGTATCAAGTTTGTAAAAATGTGCAAACGCAACTAATAATTTTGTACCTGTGATTCATGCCGAAAGCATCTAATTCATTTATTTTACTTTCACTTAAAACGGTTAAAGGCCAAAACGAAAATGACCTCCAATAAATATATTGTAAATGTATTTCTTATGTATTTACTTTATTTATATCGCTCACCAACAATAGAATATACGTAAATGAGATACATCAAGTAATCTAATAAAATTATCTATACATATAATAAAACAGTAATAATTATTTTGCGATGGTATTAATTGGCGCAAAAACTACTGAACCGATCCTGTTCAAATTTTGCATACATAATCCTTATAGGTCAGTGCATCTGTTAGGCTATAAATTATCACGCTATTTGCTATGGGGGGTGAGCAATAATCCAAAACGTCCGTGTTGAACGACATTTGCCGCGAGTTCGATTCCCAGCTACAGTTAAAATTTTTGTCATTATTTTATCTTCTTTTTTGTAATAAAATAACTTTTACCATTTTTTCAAAATAAAATTGACTTTTCTATTCGATATCTTCTAAATATATTGTAAAAACTAATCAAAACACATAATAAAATCTAATTAGTCAAATATGGCACCACACGCAATTCAGATACTCGCAACGCCATCTAAAGACTCAAAGTAGAAATAATGATGACAATAACAGTTGAACTTTATATTTGATAGATGGCATTGTGTATTTTACGTAATTTTCTGAATGGCGGAAGAATGACCATCGCCCACGTTTGCAGACAGTTCTATTGTTCAAAATTGGAGGAAAATAGTTATGGTTAAACTGGTGTTAGACGGAGGCATTTTTAACAATCCTACTGCTTTTTTTTACCATGATTGTAACAAGATAATTGACCATGATTATTCAAGGGATACGAACCAAAAAAGGCGATAAAAGTAAACAAGTATATGTATTTAATTATTGATTTTAAAATAACACGGCCAAATTTTCGGAAGGGGTTGCATAGCACCTTGTGTTGGAAGGCCCCCAGGTAGACCGATGACCTGGTGAGGGTCGCGGGAATCCGATGGATGCGAGACACACAGGACCAGTCATTATGGCGACACTTGGGGAGGCCTATGTCCATGATAACGATAATGATGGTACTTTTTTTTTTTCTTTTTTTAAGAGTGGAAATCATCCAATGACTTCTCTGGTTGGAGCGAGAGGGCGTGTCAAACTTTTACTGACTAAAACCACACTTGTGTCCTTCAGTTACGCTTTGAAACATCTCTTTGAGGAACGCGTGGATCACTACGTGCTGTTGACGACTGGGCTCGGTTCGGTTAATTACCGGACGGCCGAAGGGCTAGCTACCCATTGTTCGATGTCTGTGAGCCTGCGTCTACCGTGGCTGGTCGTCGGGGTCGGAATCTCGGGTCGGCGTGAGGACGTTCGTTCCCTCACGCGTGCGGCCTCCTCCTTCGCTAGCATTGTGGCTTTGCAGAATAAGGCGACCGCCTACCATTCCTCCTCGCTCTGGACTATAGCCCAAACCAGGCCCCGGCGCGAGAGGTGACTGACGCCGATTGCCTCCACGAGGACACGGCGGTGATCCGCCCTTGCGGGACACACCTCTGCATGCTCCACTATGTCCTCCGGGATGGCATCTTGCGGCCTAATAATGGCGTGATTTATTGTTTGCAGTTTCTGCTCTATATAAAACGGGGTCGAAAGTGGTTTAAGTTCCTGATCACTGATGTATCTCAGATTCCTGGCAGCCTTGCGTCGACATCTGGACGTTACCTCCTTGCAGTGAGTGGTGACCAACACTGGAACAACCCTCTGAGGGAGGCCAGTCTCAGGGATAACACTAATCGGCTGCTACATTTGTTTACCGTAATTTCATTGTTTTATGGATACACAAGCTCAGGACTGTTGAGGGTGTTTCGAGCCGTTTCTGTTCCGGATTCGGTTGGAAGTATCCTGATATTACCATTTTGCGAATCGCCCGGAGGACCCGGTGTAACATACGGTGGAGGTCTATCACATTTGGGTGAACCGCCGCGCCGTGTCCTCATAGAGGCAATCGGTGACAGTGACCTCTCGGTTTGGCCATCAATATGCGAGTTTGATTGGGCGGGGATACACGCGCTCAAGATTTCGCCGAAATTCATTCAACGGGGACGTCAGTTAAATACACACCAAAAAATCCTAGGTAAATGAACAAGTAATTTTTACGCCCAAAATGAGCAAGCTGCAACAATCAATGCAAGCATGCTCTCGCAAATTCTTCATAAGTACTGTTGTGGAGGAAGGTAGTTGATGATGATGATGGTAGTTTTTGGATTCACTGGCTTTTTGGCTTTGCACTATCAGTGCACGTTATTCAGCAAAAGGTCGGTGTCCCGATTATGCTCCTTCATTTACCTCTACCAAAGCTGTCTAACGGCTTAAACTCTTCAGTGAAAAATTATTGAGGTGAAAATTTTACGGGAGGTAACTCTTTCGAACAATCTCGCAGACATCGGCCCTAGAGGGCCCTATCCATTTGCTGACATCACTTTGAGTCCGGTGTAGAATACAACGCGCCGTCGATTCAGGATTGCTTTGACGAGACGGCCGGACGGCACCACCGCAATCCCGGTTTGCGATGGCTAGTAATCGCCCTGCGGCTTTCAACACCCGGAGCATCACTTGCAGCGACAGTTAAGGAGTCAGAATGTCCTTCATAGTTTCAGCCACCTTCTTCGATCGTAGTGCTTCACTGAAGGAGGCTACTGGTTGACATTTTCTCCACCAATCGCCTCCATGAGGACACAGCGGTGCTGGCGCTCCGACCAAGCGGGACCGACTTCCACCGTATGCTCCATCGTATTCTCCAGGCGATCCGCACAATGGTGATACCCGAGTGTTTCTTCCCGTTGAATTCGATACAGATACCTCCTAAAACACCCACATCCGGTGAGTCCTGCACAAAGAGAGGATGCCGTGACGCCTCTGTAGACACTCTTCAAAGACAGGCATTACCGCTGCGATTGTGACGTGCTCACTGTGGCGAGGGGTTAAAATCATACAATGTTGTTTCACCAGAACATAAACCAGAAACATACATAAACTAATTTCTTTTCTTTTGGGGTAGGCAGAAATGCCAACTGCTACGACCCCATACTCTTTCTATTCATTGACATTCATACATTTGGATCTGGACGAGTACATAACATGTTTCCTGAAGGTAATTTGCGTTTTTACTTTTAACCGTTTTATGTTAAAGTACAATAAATAATTGCGTTGCTTTCAGAATTAATTGCAAGCTCAGAATGATTGTACGTTTTTACAAACTTAACGCAGACGAAGTCGCGGGCCACAGCTAGTAATTTATAAACTTTGCAAATTATTATAAAAAATCTACATTGCCTTCTAAATTACTACGTCAGCCACGATTAACGAGCGTCTGAATAATAATCTTAGTTACTAGTTATCTTCTATGTTAGCCACTTTCTGGGTGGTATTAAAAAAAATAACATCGAAGGCTAAGGCGTGAATAGAACAGAGTTCTAACTCTTCTAACCAAACCTGTCCACGTCGGAGTGCCCTACAATTCAAAACTCGCTTCTCTCTTAGACTAAGCTTTAGTCGGCGTTGTAAAAAGACGAATTAGTTAATTAGATACTGTCTCATTTTCCTGTTGCTTAGTTATAAAATAAGAAGTTTGATTTAGAAAACTAGTGGCTAAGATTAATTATCATTGAGACGCTTGTTAATAATTGTGGCTGACGTATTTAATTTAGAATGCAATGTAGATTTTCAGAGGGAAATTATGTTATTAAAAAATAATTTGTTTGTTCAGTACCCATTCTAATTTAGGTTTTAGAGTAAGACTAAGTAATGAAGAATGAAATTTAAAAACAAAATTAAGGAAATGATCTACTTCTCAACCAATTTTTTTTTACAGATTCTGATAAAAATCTCTTTACAATCTTTTGCATTAGGTACTTATATTCATTTAAATTATACTCATCAAGTATTCACAGAAACTGGAAGGAGAGCTATTAATAATTTCGACGAATTTAAGTAGATAATGATGATGATACGATGATATTATTCGATACTATGATAGATCAAATGTGAATGTGCTGTATGTCTTATGTCACCCCTATAGAGACAGGTGTATGTCACAATGGCGTGAAAAAATTGATAGTAAATAAACAACTCGCTTCGGTTACACAGCTGTTACGGAAAACTAGGATTCTGTGAGCATTTTGGGTAGAAAAGAAACCCTTGGATTTTTTTTCGTTTAACGTGTACACTTACATATATCACTGTGAAAGCTACGATTTTTAGAAACGTCGGGCCGAAATTCCGCGAAAATCGTGGAATAGCGGACTGAGTTCTAGCAGAATCTTACGGCGGTATCTCTATACACACTCAGTTGGTTAACTGTCGCAACCCAGCTCTGAGCATGACACAATCGCAGTGGTAACTTTGAGGAGTGGCTGGAGAGGCGCCACGGCGTCCATTCTTCTTTTCATATGACGCAGGCGGAAGAAACATCTGGGAGTCACCATTGCGCGGCCCGCTCAGCAGGCACGGTGGAGCATTATTTTATTTATTTATTATTTTATTCTTGATAGGTTTGCGCTTGACCGCTAACTCACCTGATGGAAAGCGACGATGCGGTCGACGATGGAGAGTGCTTACCTAGAAGTAACCTATTCACTCTTGACTTAAAGATTCCCGGGTTGTAGCCATCAGGAAAAACAGATATACAGCATATGGTGGAGATTTACCCTGCTTGGGCGCGTGTCCTCGTGGGGACAATCGACGGCGGTGACCTTTCGCAACGGGCCCTGGCCATGACCATGGCTTGAACCGTGGTCCAGAGCGAGGGGAATGGACGGCGGTCGCTACCTTTTGCGAAACAGTAATGTTAGCGAAGGAGGCAACCCATGACTTCTGAAAGGGAAACCCGTGGTCCTGAAACGCAAAAGGCAACTAAAGGAACAAAGGTGTGGTATTAATCAGTATATGTCTGACACGCCTTTTCGCTCCCCCCCAAGCAGGAAAAGTCATTAGATGATTTCCTACCTCAAAATAAAAAAAAAACCCTAGAGCGGAAAAAGTTATTGGATGCTTCCCACCTCAAAAAAGGGGGTGATTTGCACAGTCAATAAGTCAATAATATTATTTATTTTAAATCAAGACCAACTTGTAATCAATCCAGCTCAAACTTGACGGGGCTTTTTGTTTATTTATTATAATTATGACGTGCCTTAATAAATAAATGCATCTTGTTTCTTTCTTGACAAAGGAAAATAATGTGTTAATAATATTGATTTTACTTTAATTCACCTTTGTATCATAATAGTGTATCAAATTGGTGTCTGGCGCATGACGCAACTATTGTCAGCCTCTCTGTTCTGCGGGTATTTAAACTCAGCACCGGTGCCACTGCTACATTGCACATTTTGCAGCTACTCTTCTTACAGTAATGGACATGAAGTCTTCGCTCACGTTCGTCGTACTGGTAAGCATTAACTATTTTTCCAAATGCCTTGTTTGCGAGTAATTGTAATATATTTTAATAATTGAGACAACTCAGCTATTGACTCAAATTCCTCTCACAAGACCCGGATCGATGGATGAGGTTAGACTGAGTTGGTTAAAAGCTCCACTTATTTATTTGCAGGAGACAGGGCTCCTCAATTTGCTTCTTATACCATCTTTTGTTCAATCTGTCCCAATAATTCTGGGTGCGTTAGGTCGCGCTGCTGTACTCACTATTCTTTCTGGTTTTGGGTATCCTGCAATCCTGCGGACCTGTTTGGCATACATTCCTGTAACATGAGCGCTCTGTTTTCTTAGCACTGTACTTTTCATCAACTTTACCGTTCTGAACGAAAGATTGAGCGCTATCGAACTTTATCAAAGGCTATTCTGTGGCGAGGGACACCTTCAGATGTCCAAGGTGCGCGGGTATTCGAGTCCCGGCAGTGGTGCATCTCTGGGCCTGCGTCTCCTCAGCTACCGTGCTCTTCCTGAAACGTGACGATGCACTCAGTGTTATCTTCTTCATCATCATCATTTCAGCCGAAAGACGTCCACTGTTGGACATAGGCCTCCCCCAAATGTCGCCACAATGACCAGTTATCTTCTTACCCTTGTCTCATGTTACTTAGCGTAGATTTTCCAGAGACTACAAATTAGCAATTCTACCTCCAATATAAATAATTTAATTTAGTACTATATTGTTAAACGTGAAATTGGGTTTTTGTTAAACAATTTCACCTCAGCGTTTGAGTATATTTAGACGTGATCCGGCACACAGACTATGACTACTATTAGGTCAGATAAAGTGCCTACCTGATCTAATAGTAGTCATACTTTGAGTAAATTATTTCGGTACCACTCAATTCGGTGAAGGAAAGCATCTTGTGAGTCTTAAAACCGACAATGTCCTAAAACAAATAAATTAGAAGATAATATGTGACATCCTCCTGGGATTACATCTCACTACCTCTGACAAAGAGGAGGTCTGTGTCCAATCACTGGGAGTTAGCTGATTTTGTTGTTTTTTGTGTGTGACTCTTGAGCTATACACGCACCAGTATTAGTCACATCGCCGATCAGTCGCTGATTCTATATGAATGACTGAGACGTGCCGGTCGCTAATAAGCTATATTTTTTTATGTGAACTATCAGCAAATTGACGTGACTTATTATTTATTTATTTATTTTATAATTTATGTACACACATATATACGAGAGAAGAAACATAATTGTAAAAATTGTACAAAGGTACTGCTTATTTCTAAAAGAAATTTCTTCCAGCAGACCTGCGAAAGGAGAAATAGGAAGAAATGTAGACAATAGTGTGTAGAAGTAATAAAAGAAGAGAATGTGAAATCTTAAGTTAAAATAATAAATACTTAGATACATATATATATATTATACTAAAAATAAATACATAATGTAAATACATAAATAATTATCACACTAGAGAGGAAAGATAGTGCTCTTTTACTCTAGATTTGAAGAGGGAAATCGTTTGCAAATCTCTCACTTATGTGTATTTTAAGATATTATTTATTTATAATTTTATAATTTTTGTACACACATATAAATAGTAGGAAAGAGATACAGTGTTATAAAAAATTGTACAAAGGTACTTATTTCTACAAGAAATTCTTCCAGCAGACCTGCGAAAGGAGAGATAAAAAAAAATGTAGACAATAGTGTGTAGAAATAAGAAAAGAAGAGTTTGAAAAATCTTAAATTAAACTAATAAATACTTATATAACCATATTTAACTTATACTAAAAGTAAATACATAATGTAAATAGTGCTCTTTTACTTTAGTTTTGAAGAGCGAAATAGTTTTTAAATCATGAATGCTAGGCGGATGAGAACTCCACAACCTTACTGCATGGACAGAGAAATAGTAGGAGTGGATTTATGAGGAGGGGATTTGAGAAGGGATCTTAGGTGTGATCTGCATGGTGCGTCGTGGGGGCGAGCGTAAGAAAATCGGTCGCGCAGGTAGGAGGGATAACATGGGTTGCGTAGGATGTTAAAAAGGAGGCATAAAATCCTAGTGTTCCTGCGAAGATGAGAGGCGTGATCATACTTTACTCAAGCTTGTTTAATAGCTCCTCAGTAGTATCCAGGTAGCAGGCGTCGGCATAATGTATAATCGGCTTAATAAGAGTTTGGGCCAAAGAGATTTTCATTTTCAAAGGGTCTCTTGCCTTTGAAAATGAAAATCTCTTTTAAGAAAGATTCAGCTCAGAAGGCCTACACTTATACCTGCTCTTAGCTTTATCTCTGCGAGCCATAAGATGTTTAATTTGAAGAGTTACCCAAGGTGCTAGATTATGTTTTACCGTCGTAAAGGGGCATGCTGGTCATACAAGTCGAGGACGGTTGAATAGTTCACATTTTCATCGATGTCATGCCAGTCGACATCGCTAGCATCGCACTGCAATGCCTCCAGGTCAACGCCCTTGAAGTTACGAAGATATGAAAGCTGGGGCTTACGCTTGGGAACACGGATGCGATAAGAAAAATAAATTAGATCGTGGTAAGAAAAGGAACCGTAAGTTGACCGTGGTTAGATACATTTTTGGGAGAGGAGGCAATCATCATCATCAGATCTAATAAAGAGGGTGTACAATTCAAAGAATAGTGAGTAGCAAAAAGAGGCAAGTCTTGAAGATTGAAAGAAGAAAGTAGTCAAAAGGAATTTATGGAAGGGATAGTCAAAAACCAAGTCTATGACAGACATGGATAACAGTAGTCCTTAGCTAGCTCCGTCAATTTCATTTGGTTGGATAATATGTTGTGCACCACATCAGGCAACCTTTCATTAACCTTCTCTGACACTATGGAATAACAGGACCTTTCTTCGCATAACAGTTTCATGCCTGTCAAAGCCAGCAGCAAGTTGCTCAATCTGAGTTTTTAATTTTGAGAATGCTTGACAGACAAATAGCTTAAACTCTGAAAACTCACATGCGATGGATGTAATATCAGGCGAAGGTACTGTATTAGAAGTGGCTTTCTACAATTTTGCCACATATTCCTGCATGTGGGAGCCAAACAACTTCTAAAGATCCTCAAGGCTGGCTGTGAGTTTAGTGTATGGACACTAAACTCACAGCCAGCCTTGAGGATGCTTAATAGTGATAGTGAATCTAGATATGTGCCAGTGTTAGAGACTTGAACTCAATAGATTGCGGGTATGGGGCGGTTTTATGAAAATTTAACTGGTTTATTTAATTAAATATTACTATTAATTAATTTAAAACTTAATATAATTATATAAGAGCAGTGGTGGCCGAGTGGTAATGGCCCCGACTTACGAGTTGTAGGTCGCGAGTTCAAACCCAGCCAGGCGCATTACTTTGTGTAATTTATTTCACCACCACTGCTCTCAAAACGGTGAAGGAAGACATCGTAAGAAAACCGGCATGTCCTAGAACCAAAAATTCGAAAACAGCAAGTAAAAAAAAAAAAAAAAAATGTGACATCCACCAACCCGCACTGGGCCCCGGTGGTGGATTACGGCCCATTCCCTCTCCTAGAGAGGAGGCCTGATTCCCAACAGTGGGAACATTATAAGGCCGAATATGCTATGCTATGCTAAAACTTAATATAACTAAAAGCCCACAAAAAAATAAGTTAGTGCTGCCTACCCTCAAAGGTAAACTTATTGTTATGGGTCCAAAAATAAGACGATTGAGTAAGAATTCTAATTAAAACTGTTTTATTTTTAATAACGTAAAAGCTAGCTATGATATGACGATTTTTCGTGGGAGTTATAGACACATCCAAAGATAATACGACTTATGTTGTAAGCAGTTTTTATTATAAAATTTATCACTTAAAAATTAGTCTAGTCTCGCCACCAATAACATTGCAGAATTACTGAAACGGTGACCATTAAATTGCAGGTGTGGTGGGCACTGATGGTGGTGCTCCCTGGCGCACACTCACAAAACGGGACAACTGTAGATCAAAATGCGCCAGAACCTATACCAGCAGCAGCACCAGCACCAACACCGACAGAGGTTGAATTAATCAGAAAAGAGGCACAAGATCTTGTTAATATGAATAAATTAAGTCCTTGCGTTTTTTTTCTATTTCAACTGTTGTTGAAGTCGTCTGCCTCCATCTCTGAGTTGAAACCAGCCCTTGCAGTGACAAAAACGTGCTTAACTCTTTGAATGCCGGAAGCGTAGATCTACGCGAGACACAATGTTTTTTAATTGTGTCTCTAATAGCCGGCATACGAAAGGTTAAAATCTATTATATAGTTAACTATGATCGAGTGGTGGAAGCTTTTAATAAATAATAAACTTATGTGAAATATATTATATGTACTTCGAGTTTTATTCATTTTCATTAGATCAACCGTCGTGACAAATTTCTTTACAATATAGTCTTGCTAACTTTCGTAGTCACAAAAGTCAGACCAGGCATGACTAGTCAGTCAGTCACGAAAGTTGGCTAGACTACCCATACCCTAACAGTCAGTCACACGTCAGAAATACTTAGCCACAATTGAAATACGATAAAAAACGTTTTACAAAAAAAATACAACCGACTTCAATGTAAAAAAACACAAAAAAGTGCAAAATAACTTTAATTTCGGAAATCAGTGATAAAAAACGAAGACACAAAACTATTATAGAAACACCGATTTCCGAAATTAAAGTTATTTTGCATTTTTCAGTGTTTTTTAACATTGAAGTCGGTTGTATTTATTTTGTGACAAGTTTTTTGTTTTACAATTTTTAGTTATGGTACCTCCACTAAAAAGAACCCGTCACACACTGCTACAATAGCCACACACTGGCACTGGCACTGCTGGTGGGCACACTGGCTATAATAGCCAGTGTGCAGCCTCTGTAATAGATTAAATTAATATATTACAGAGTTCCGGTGCCTAACTTCAGGCTTCATCATCAGATCAGTTCGATATATTCCCCCTCTTCTTACAGTTAGTTATCGACTACACGTATAAACAAAGCAATTTTACTTGTTACGACGGTTTTGCCGTGATCCTATGAGGAGTTCTGTTCCATATCTTCGAAGTTCATGATCAGATCATAACAATATTTTTATGGGACCAACTTGGAAAAGAAACATTCAATAAAAAAATTATAATTTCAAAATCGGTCCACAATTGATCGAGAAATCGGTGAACATACATAAAAAAAAAAAATGCATTCAGCCGAACATAGAACCTCCTCCTTTTTGAAGTCGGTTAAAAATTGCTTGTAACTTTGGATTAAAGACGACAACTTTGGATAGTAAATTTCTTTATATTATACTAGTTTTTTTCCCGCGGCTTCGCCCGCATCCATAAAATATAGCTAACAGTGAAAAAAAATTATCAATCGGACCAGTACTTTCAGAGATTATCTAAAAACAAATACCCTATGCACTACACTAACGCGGTAATCCCAACAATATCCTGAAACAGTAATTATACTGTACACGCAGGGCGTCTAGCGATCTCTTGGTATGGCGATACGATTTAAACAGTGTAATTTTTTCATCCGTAGTACAACGCGCAAACCTGTGTAGTAACATATTAGCCCAGATCGCCAACGCCCTTTGATCCCGATCTATATAGATGTATGCCTGTAACATTTGAGGGGTTCCCTAAATTCTTCATGGATTCTATCATCAGAACTGAATTTTGCCAAAAATTAACCAATCTGTGAGCACATCCTTTTAATAAAAAAAAAGAATTATGAAAATCGGTTCATAACTCACAAAGTGCTGCGGTAACAAAAAAAACATACAACCGAATTGAGAACCATCTCCTATTTTTGAAGTCGGTTGAAAATATCAGGAAACATTTAGATACAGGATGTTCCCCAAGACCGGGAAGAATGACGAGCATGGCAACGTGACGCATTCGGCATTGTAGGTAAAGATTGAAAAAAACATAGTATCAGAAGCATTTTAAGAGTCCTATCTAAAAAAAACTGGGCAAGTACGAGTCGGACTCACGCCCTGAGGGTTTCGTACAAACTTACCTATGTAAATAGTTCAATTCCGGAATGGAGTCTCGGAAGATTTTTCCGAATCGAAAAATAAAAATTGTGATGTAACAACAATGTTACAGTTTTCAGATTTATTCTTATACTTGTGCTATAAGACCTTGCTTTATGCCAAATTTCAGGATTCTAGGTCAACGGGAAGTACCCTATGAATTTTGATTTCCTCAAGAGTGTCGTAATGTACGTTTTTTGCCACATAAACCGAAGTATCTTTTTTTCTCGTTAACTTACAAGTTTATTTTTTATACAGCTTCTAGAGTCTACAGACTTGATTATATGGTTTTAATTTCAATTCGATACCTCCACGCGCTCTCGAGATAAAGGGTCTTGACAGACAGACAGACAGACGGACGGACAACAAAGTGATCCTATAAGGGTTCCGTTTTTTTCTCTTGAGGTACGGAACCCTAAAAAGGCTAATGGCTCCCCTTTAGGATTTTTCAAAATTCTTCCAAAGTTTGTACGGAGAAAAGCACTTGCATATGGACGTAGCTGCTACCAGCAGTTAGTAAAAATATACAGCAAGAACTCATAAACAGGGCATTTGGCATTTTGCAAAAATAATGATTGCTTACAGGAACATGAGCGAACACTTCATATTTGACACCATAGTAAGAGCAAAAGAAGAAAAATAAAAATGCAAAATGAACAGAAAAGAAATGAGCAGAATGTCCAATGTAGCAGTGATTGTTGTTCTGGGCTTAAGTACCCAAAGAACAGAGAGATAGACAATAGTCACTTGTATGCGTCACACCGATATTCGAATATGAATTGAAGTAAAATCGATATTATTGATTTAATGCACATTACATTTATTTACCTTCAAGAAAGAAATGAAATTTTATTTAACAAGGGACATCTATACATATAACTAACTAGAATTGAAGTGTCTGTAATATAAAAATAACATTTTTTTTACTAAACGCATGTGAAAGAATTCGAAACCCATGACAAAAATGCGTTTTTGTCATAGGCTTCGAATATCTAACGGATACTTTTTTTCCGCGGGAATAGGATTTCAAACTGCGAGATACGTCTTCGGAACTGTTGAACAAATTTAACGGGACTATTATTGGGATATAGCTGATGTTATGTAGTAACTTAATTATGCTACTTTTATATCCCCGCGGGTATGGAACTTAATTCTCGTGAGGTCATCTCTAAAACGGCTGGAGTGATTATGTCGGGACTTTCACTGACGGATAACTAATATTAAAAAGTAGGTACTATAAACAACTTTTCATTTTCTCGCAGAATTTGGATTCCAAAGTACGGAATACGTTAATTTTTTTTATCGGTAAAGTTTGCGTTGACGGTCCGCGTGTGGATTACATACCAATATTTGGCTATATCCACTTAGACTAGAAGCAGATCTCAAAAGTTGGGAATAATATGAGCAGATTAATCTTTGACACGAACTTGACCGACACACTGAAATATCCGGTATTTGCATTTAAAATCAAGAGCAATTTGTAATAAGTATTTTGGACTTAGCGTTTATAGGTAAACAGGCCAGCTGCTTGGATACCTTAACGCCTATTTTCCGTTGCACGTTAAAGTTCAAGTTTTCGAAAATTAAACTAGATGGCGTTGAGGTGTCTTCAAAGTTAGAATGAATAGGCTCCTAATAAACTAGTGCGCCTCCCCACAACGATTGCCTTCACTGCTTACCATCAGGTGGGATCGCAGTCAAGCACCAGTTTATAATATTTAAAAAAAACCGGGCAATTGTGAGTCAGACTCGCGCACTGAGGGTTCCGTACAAACTTGCCTACGAAAACGGTTCAGTTCCCGAATTTAGTCGCGCACTGAGGGTTCCGTACAAACTTGCCTACGAAAACGGTTCAGTTCCCGAATTTAGTTACGAAGATTTTTCCGAACCGCAAAAAAAGTTTTTTTTTTGTGACGTAAATACAAATTTACAGTTTTCAGATTTTTTCCTATATTTGTGCTATAAGACCTTGCTTCTTGCGAAATTTCAGGATTCTAGGTCAATGGGAAGTACCCTATGAATTTTGATTCCCTTGAGAGTGTCGAAATATACGTTTTTTGCAATTTAAATGGCCGTATCTTTTTTTTTCGTTACCTCGGAAGTTTGATTTTTTTCACAGCTTCAAGGGACCGCAGACCTAAGTAAAACCATATACTTAATTTCAACTCGATACCTCCACGCGTTCCCGAAATAAAGGGTCTTGACAGACAGACAGACAGACGGACAACAAAGTGATCCCATAAAGGTTCCGTTTTTCCTTTTGTGGTACGGAACCCTTAAAACGAGAAAATAGAATAGAATACCTAATATATTAAAAATATAAGTTTACTAGCTTCTGCCAGCGGCTTCACCCGCGTGAAAGTAGGTTTCTCCATACAAACTTTGGACCTCCGTTTTATCCCCGCAGGTTGTGAATTTTCGAAAATCCTTAGTGGTCGCCTGCATCATAAAAGAAACCTTGTACAAAAATTTGTAATTATATGTCGGCGCAGGATTCCGATCATCATTGAAGCTCTGTCCAGGTACTCTGTTTTGTGGGCGATGGCTGAGTATCGAGCAATAAACAAACTATTCCAGATCACACAACTGATTTATTATGATGCAAGCTTTAGGTATTCACTTTACACAACGAGCAGTGAGACAGTCCCCGAGACCAGACGTTGTACGCACGGCTGCCGACAGAGGAAAGAGCCCCGAACCTCTGCGGTCGGCACTTTTATCTGCTCGGTTCGTGCAAACGTCAGCGCGGATTCTGTCAAAGTGACAGGTGTCACTTTTCACTTAGCTCGTTCATTCGTTCTCAAACTTCCGTACTATTGACTTCTCCGACATATATATATAGATAGGAGATTAACACACATATAAACTAAGGTTTTTTTTGTACACATAATTGTAGTAGAACACCGACTCTTCTTCACCGACTCGTCCGGACGGTTACTGGATGGTCAGACGGCGAGCTACCCATTGCTCGCCGATCGCAAGCCAGCAAGCCCACACTGTTTTAGAGCTACGGTAATGCTGAAGGCGATTTTCCCATAAAGGCAGCGATAAAGAAATCTGAAGAAAAAGGAAAATATACAGGGAAATATAAAATAAATAAATTATACTTCAAACCGAACTTTTGTACTTATTCGGCAAAAAACTGAACTTTGCTACCTACTAAACCTGAATGACGGTAGACGAAGAGAAATGGTGATACGAATGGGCTGTCGAAAAACTTGTTTTATACGAAGTAACGCAAAGAAATTACTTTGTTTACGTTTTTCGAGGAAACCATATCAGATTTTGTTTTGAATTGTCGTCATAAAGATGGGTGTTAACTTGAAATTAGTTGCTCACTCTTTCAGCCTTTTTTTAGGGTTCCATACCTCAAAATGGAACCCAGTTGTTTTTTAAGGTTATCTGGGTGATCTCTAATGCTCTAGGGCGGAGCGAGAAGGCGAGTCCGACTTTCTTTGCCTAGCGTTCCATGACCCCGGGTTTTCCTTTCGGAAATCGAACCATGGCCCCAGTAGGCTCCGGCCTTGCTGGGTCCCTACAGTTTTTCTGACATTTCTTTAAAGCACGCGTGGAACACCACATTCCGTCGACGACTCGGGCTCAGTCCAGATGGTTTCCGGACGGTTACCGGATGGCGAGACAGCGAGATACCCATTGCTTGTCGTCCGCAAGCCCACGCCTACGGTGGTTAGAAATCGTGAGCTGGGGCGTAAGGTTGTCCGTTCCCACAATGATATCAACAGTAGGTAAGTAATATTTTAAGAAATGACAAAGCAATATTGAAGTAATTTGTGATAATTGCTGTTTCGTGATCGGTCGATTTGTGATTGACACCAGTAAAATGGGTTATTGATGAAAATCGATGTTATTTCGGAAACTAATAGAATCAGTCATGTGGTGATAAAATAACAAAGGTTTGGTATTTTCTGGTTATGGTTTTTAAAGAGAGAACTCATAGTTAAATGAAACTCGTTGCGAAACGATAACAACTGCAAACTCGAACTCGGCAAAGTTTGCCGAGGTCAGTCTATTAAAGGGTTTTTTTTTTAAGACTTGATTTCTCTCGCTCTATGTTGAAGCGTGAGGGCGTGTCGGTTTTAGGTACTGACTAAAACCACACTTGTGTCCTTCAGTTGCCCTTTGTGTTCTGGGACCACGGGTTTCGGCCCTGCTGGGCCTCTACGGTTTGCTGACATCACTTTGAGGAGCACGTGGAACACTGCGCGCTGTCGACGATTTGGGCTCCATTTGAACAGTTATCAGACGGCTGAACAGCGAGGTACCAATTGCTCGTCGTCGCCAAGCCCGCGCTTACCGCTGGTAGTCGGGGTCGGGGTCTCGGCGGCTGGAGCGTGAGGATCTACATTACATAGCGCGTACGGCCGTCTCCTTTGCTAGCGTTAATGCTTCACAGGAGTAGACGTCCGCTTCTCATTTCCTCTCGCTACGGACCATGGCCTGTACCAGGGCCCGGTGCAAGTCTTTAAAAGGGTGATCGTCTGAATATACCGAGACTCTGTTGCCAAGGGGTGTCGTACCCAGTTACTGGGTTGTGTAGGTTAGATAGGCAGTCGCAACATGTAAACACTGGTATATAGCTTTTTTTTTCGGGTGGGAAAATCATCTAATGACATCCCTCGCTCTTGGGCGGAGCGGGAAATAGTGTCAGACTTTTACTGACTAAAAACCCACTCAGCTGTTTCTTTTTTGACACTTTTCCAGGGCCCCGGGGATCTCTTTCGCATCACCCATGGCCCCAGACTGGTATATAGCTGCATTCGGTACAACGGAAGCCGCCTCTAACCTAGTTGGGTAAAGGCCAGACACACTGATTGTGTTTTTGTTTGTGTTTAGCACAAAATGGTTCAAACTAAAATAATTTATACTAATCGCACTAATATTATAAAGATAAAAGTTTGTGTGTGTGTGTATGTTTGTACCTTTTCGCACTTGAACGGCTGAACGGATTTCGATGGAACTTGGTATACGGTTAGACTATGATCAACCTGGGAGTATGTACCCTTGCGATATTTTTTTAAGACCACACGAGTGAAGCAGCTGGTATCTTAAATTACGTTTAAATTACTGAAACGATTTTCATGAAATTTTATACGGAGTAAGCTTGGGGTTCTACCAAGGAAGGACATAGGTTACTTTTAACTGGCTTCATTAACATTAATTAATTAACATTCGCAACTGCATTAACTACCATTTACCTAGGTGGATGATGCTGCTGGCAGAAGCTAGCATAATAAGGGAAGTTTAATTATGATCTTTTTTTATCGTGCTTGTTAGTGATCGTAAGTTTTCTATTATTTTACCTGTTTCTACCCGTGAGAACCTGTAATTGGTTCAATGTCTCTTATACTATTGTTATTCTTTTGTTAGACTGTTGGTTCTCCTATGATTAAATAAATAAATAATAATTAATAAAGACTTAAAATTATATATTTAATGTTTGTAAAATAATAGCTGGATACGATAACGCACTTGAAAAGACACTAATTATGGTACCTATACTTATTATCTTTGAGTGTCACATAGCCTTTCTCAGAAAATACACGGTTTGTGCTGTACCGCAGAACAGGAGGAAAGCCACCGGAAAAAGTTAGTGTAAATAGAGTAGGTACGTATAATATGTTAGTTCAGGATGCCGATCAAAGTGGGAATCTCTTCCTAAGAACATATTGTGTGAGTAACGATAAATACACAAACTATTCCAGACCACGAAACTGATTTAGGTGTCTTCAAGGCTAGAGTGAATAGGCTCTTAATATACTAGTACACTTCACCATTAACGATTGCATCACTGCTTACCATCAGGTGGGATCGCAGTCAAGCACGTTTACATGCCATCCGGAGATTCTTCGCACCCCTTGCCTCTTCGTGGCCTTGACCGCTACCGGAGTCAAGGGTAGACGGGCTACAGCGGCGGGACGTTTACATAATTAAAAAAAAATATTACGCCGAGATGTGTCCTTAGACTTCGTCGTACGAACAACAGTCCCTAAGAACTCGAAGAAGAAAAAGAGTCTCGAAGTTTAAAGATCTTTGGACTTCTAGACTCTTTTTGGAGAGGTTTTTATAAGAGGTTTTTTTTTAGTTCACTCTAGGGCTTCGTGTCAGACTTTTACTGACTAACCACACCTATGTTCCTTCAGTTGCCTTGATCAAGAGACTCTCAATGTCTTGACCACTTATTCTAATATCGGACTTGTTGCGAATGTCAGTTTCTGAGGAAGGGTGCTGGTGATCCTTGCTATATATATATTTCACTAAATTTTCTTTCATACAAACTTTGTCCTTACAATAATGAACACAAACAAATAATTATCCAATTTGGTACAGTCGCTCACAAATTATACACATACATACATTTCAGCGATTCATTTTTATTTATATAGATTTCCGTTAACTTTTAGAAATAATCGGTCTTATATTAAACCAAGAAAATCAAAGCTATGCATAGGTCGCAAGTTCCCAAAATGGTCTTAAAGGGCTAGAAATCCCAGGTTTACCTGACTGTGAAATGAAAGCAATTTCTATTCAGTTTGTAGTAGCCCTTACATTTGAATAAAGGTCTGAACATGTCCGTCGAGTAATCTTGACTTAAACCTAATATATTTTCTTTGGCCGAAGTATTAGGTCGTTGTTTATTTTGCTTCACAGCCTTGGTTTGTTTTCACACGTCGGTTTTAGATACAGCATCCTGGCAATATTGCCCTCATTCTGAAAATGTTTTCTGTTTGGATTCTGAACTTAGGTACCTACCTATTTTCTTGTTATTTTTTTGTGATTCCGAAAAATCTTCGTAACTCAATTCGGGAATTGAACTGTTTTCATAGGTAAGTTTGTACGGAAGCCCCAGTGCGCGAGTCCGACTCACACTTGCCCGGTCTTCTTCAATAATTGATATGACAGAACAACGATTGCCAAGTCAGCTACCTAGTATTTACATAATATTACCTTTTTATGTAGATTAACATAACATTATATATAAAAAAATATTTTTGAATACAAGCATGGATATAAAAGGTAATATAACTTTGCACTGACATTTCAAAACACAAAACGGATCTAACCCTAGCGTGTTAAATGAAAAAGGACATGCAACAGAATGTAGCTACATGAAAAACGGATCTAAATTACTTGTCCCTGAGGAATTCAAATAAACGAGAGATGTTGCAGCGTGGTTGTGGTTAGATTTCACTGCAGCATCCGGAGAACCACAAACCGATGTCCTTTTAAAGCTTTAACCAGTACAAGTATAAACGTAAATCTTTCTCAAGGGAGGACATTTTGTAGAGGAAAACTTGTTTCATTTGAAATGACAACTAACAGCTGTATACAGCTCTAAACTAAGCTATTTTTAAAGTTGGGTACCTGTGTGTTTTGTAACTTTGAAATTCTATCGTCTTTTTTCAAATGGAATGCTCACACTAATATTATAAGGCCTCTTTTATCTTTTCTGTGATAAAGGCGAAAGTTTGTATGTATACGTAATCATGTCTGTTTATTGTTTTAGACAGACAGGATTTCTGCAATAGCCGTTCCGGAAGATTTGCTGTCATTTATTCAATTGTTCCATGGTTCTTCATCAGATTTTTACTACATATAAATGGGACCATCTAGCAGGCCAACTCTTTGAAACAAAAAAAGAATTGTCTAAATCGGTTAACATTTGGTGAAGATATCGCTAAACAACTTTTAATTTCACTAACAATTATATATGGAACTAGCTTCTGCCAGCGGCTTCGCCCGCGTTTCGTCCCCTAAGGGGGTGAATTTTGGAAAATCTTCTTTTAGTACTCGCCAACGTCATAAAAGAAAGCTATGTGCAAAATTTCAAATCTCTTACTTCAAAAAAAGGACTTTCATACAAACGTTTAACCCCCGTTTTTTCCCCTTAGGGGTAGTTTCGTAAAATCTTAGCGGATGTCTACACCCTATAAGGAACCAACTTGCCAAATTTTAAGATCGTAGGTGTTATAGTTTCTGAGATTTCGTGATCAATTAGTGAGTGGTATTTCGCTTTTATATGTATATAGATAAATAAGAACCTCCTCCTTTTTTGGAAGTCGGTTATAAATGTTTGACTCCATTTACGTAGCTTCACACAAAGCTGCTTCAGTCTGTCATTTACAGAATGTTACCTACAGAAACTCTATTATATCCATGTACATAGAGGAATAGGTTTTCGACGAAATTTTAGGACCACAATATCAGGCGACTTGTTAAATACATATACTCTTATTTGTACCCACATAATATATAAGAACATAGTATTACACATAAGTAGGTAAATAATTTTACTTTCGCAAATAGGTCTTAAGGTAGCCAGCCATACACATTCCGGTTTACCTGTATAACTCAACTATACAGGCAAACCTGTCAGGTATACCCTAGCCTGTATGGCTACCTAAATGTCTGACGCATATAATAATAATTACGAAATTACTGTCAACCTTTGCATATTTCATAAATAATTTTTCCCGTCGTCGTTCATCGGCGTATTGAAACAGTTGACTATAGATTTTTTTGAGGTGAAAATAATCTTATGACTTCCCCCACTCTAGAGTGGCGTGTCTGAGAGGGCGTGTCAGACTTTTACTGACTAAAACCACACCTGTATCTTTCAGTTCTCTTTGTGTTTTACGACCACAGGCTTCCTTTTCAGAAATTCCTCGTGGCCCTAACGGGCATCGCGACGGCGATTTGATATTTTCGCGCAAACATTTGCGGTGTGGTGACTTGTTTTATATAAATGGTGGCCAAAGCAGTGACTTCGCACGCACGTAGAACAGCGCCTCCACGTTGCGTTGAATTCACATGAACCGTATCGGATTGCCGCATCAGTTAGGTGAAATATCTCATGCGTATGCAATTTCAGTCACGGTCGTAAGTTTCAAATCATTTGCATAAACCTTTTACGTGCTCAAAATCCACTGAGTTCAATATTTCCAGAAAACGTATTTACTATTTTATATTGCCATCTTAAACTTCTTGAATACAAAATAGGATTCATTGGCTGAAATTGACTGCAGACAGTCATAAATGTAATTCTCTCCTTTTTATTAAAACTCTCTTGAAGCATCTGATAAATAGTTTTCAGTTTAATACCTGGACTTTTAAAAGTTTGTTAATAAATCATGATTATTAGTTTTGAAGGTGAACCTTCGTCAAATAAAAGTTCTTCTAAAATTTAATTACTTTAATAAAAGATTGTCATTTGGTTTAATATAACTTTTTTGCAGTTTTAAAGAATAATTTTACTTAAAAATTATTGCATATTATAATTATTCATTAATATTTAGAAACACTTGCATAACTATAACTACATATATACTAAAATACGCGAGTCCGACACGCATTTGCCCAGTTTTTTTTTCGGAACCCTCAAGAACCTTCCCTTTAGGGCGCGAGCCCTGAGGGTTCCGTACAAACTTACCTATGTAAAGAGTTCAATTCCTGATTGGAGTCTCGAAATTTTTTCCAAATCGAGAAAACAATTATTTTTGTGATGTTACAACAAATTTTCTGTTATAAGATTTATTCATATACTTGTATCATAAGACCTCGCTTTATGCAAAATTTCAGGATTCTGAGTCAACGGGAAGTACTCTAGAATTTTGGTTCCCTTTAGTGTCGAAATATACGTTTTTTGCGACAAAAACGACCAAATCTTTTTTTGTCCGTTAACTTATAAGTTTGATTTTTCACAGCTTCAAGTTACCGTAGACTTAAGTATATGGTTTAAATTTCAACTCGATACGTCCACGCGTTCCCGAGATAATAGGTCTTGACAGACAGACAGACAGACGGAAGGACAACAAAGTGATCCTATAAGAGTTCCGTTTTTCCTTTTCAGGTTCGGAACACTAAAAATTTACTAAAACGTACAAACGTACAACGTACGTTCTAAATTCCCTTTCTAAAATATGTCGTCGCATCGCTGTCAACCGTTTGCCGCGATTGCCGCTAGCACTATATTATAACTAGGTATCTACATGGGCTACATATATGCTATCATTTTATACTAGTATGTGCTAAATAATAGTAGATTATGTGACTAGGGGATAAAGCAGTGTGATTCCGAAAGAAAATGAAAAAGGTTGTTAAGTTTTATTCCCGAACGCAGTGAGGAATTCAGGTCGCCCAAGACAAAGACAGCTTTATCCCCGTGTTGGTTACTCTACTTTTTACATCTTCTGTGAGATCATTATAAATATATGTAACGTCACATGTTTTGCTCACATAGGTGAAATTTCCGTAATTCATGGTCAAAATTGAAAAAATGAAGTTAATCTAAATAAAAAAATAGTAACCTAAACTAGCAACTAGACATATGAGGCCATCTATTAGTGACCTTTAAAACGTTTGGCACTTTTTATTTAGCTATGCACACGTTTGATTTAAACTGAGATTGATAATTTTGAGTAATTTATTACAATTTTGAACATTTGTTTGAACAACGTTTAATATTTTAGTTATTGAACATAAGGACCAAAATCTTATTGATTCCATATTTTCAGGTATGTAATATTATTATTAAATAACTAAAACGTTTACATTACTTACAGTTGTAAAGATATATTGGTTCAAACACAAGGCTAAACTTTATCATTTTACTTTTTTTCTCATAGTTAAAAAGTTTATAATCAATCGCAATCAAGCCGTTTTTTATACACATTTATAAAGAACATATCAGTAGCTTTCATATAATACTAAATTTGGCTGCTTCCACTTGCGTCACCCAAACAAAATTGAACAAAACTCGACAATGTATACGAATTATAAAAACCCCCTTTAAAGTTTGGTCCCTATTCACCCCCTGCGTTCCTATTCACCCTGTTTGACTGTACTACATTGTCTTTGATTGACGAGTTCAGTTTTAAGCTAAAATAAATTAGGTACTTTATCTTTTTTCCCTATTTTTTCAGTCTTACATAAATAACAATATTCTGTCATCTCAACAAAACCGCGTGTTTCTAACGCTAGTTACGTCCACGGCTAGAGACTTGTGTATATTTATCTTCCCCACGTACTAAGCAATGTCTTTGTTAAATGTGCTTTACAACCAGACCACCTTATTTATTCCACTTACCACACCCTTTTACCAATGACACACGGTACGAATTTGCTTGTTTGAGGGGTATAAGATGATGGTATTTACCAACATCTTATACCCCTCAAGCTCTTGAATGCATGCGAGCAGGTATTCAGTGCAGTGATGCTGTAGGTATAAATTATAACATCAGTCCTGAGATCTAAGGTATTTTTTTCTCTTCAGATGTTCCGCTTATTTTTCTTTCCTGTAAATGAAGAGTTGACGTGGATTTGTTTTTGGTTATGTTTGTGATGTGCTTTGTAAAAATGTTTTTTGAACTCAGAACATAAACATGATAGACATTTCTCTAATTATCAACATTCTAATATGATGTATTATATTATTTAAGTACGCATCACCGCTATATATTACACTACAAAACTGTTTTGCGTCCGTTGCGTCACAACCTCAGGTTCAGTTGAAAACCAGCGTCAGGCACTAGTTGTCTGGCAATCATGCTGAACTGGACCTATTTTGGCGCAGCCGTGAGGCGCACAATTGTATATATATATATATATTTGGTTCTCTTTTGTTTGGTTTATTGGCCATTAGATCCCTCCGTGAACGGGTAACAGGGCATGTGATGCAGGATGGAAGGTGGGACATGGTCTGTGGATAGACGTCGCACAAACACTGAAGATCGGAACCGTCTGAGATCTGAGTTATACATTCTTTTGTTTGAGGTTAGGAAATTGCACCAAAAACACTCGCTGGACTTATTCAGAACAGACAGTATATCCTTGCATTTATTTACTTCATCATAATTACAATGCATTAATTGGTTAAGTAATCCAATGATTACTGAGTAGTAGCAGAGACATGCTTAGTATGTAGTAGCCACTACATGCAGTA
This sequence comes from Mythimna impura, assembly GCA_905147345.3. Lineage (NCBI taxonomy): Eukaryota > Metazoa > Arthropoda > Insecta > Lepidoptera > Noctuidae > Mythimna > Mythimna impura. The sequence goes on along the minus strand of LR990362.1, from coordinate 13,767,937 downwards.
TTTATGTAGTATATATGTAGTATTTATTTAGTATTTATGTAGTATTTATGTAGTATTTATGTAGTAGCCCTGAGCATGTCTCTGCACATGCAGACCTCTCCCCTCTGGGGCTGTTTGGTAAAACACATGTTTTATCAGAAAGCTCCAGTTAAAGTTATACCCGTGGAAAAATCTCGAACTGCCTAACTAACTAACACCTTTTGTGACGTAACTACAAATTTACAGTTTTCAGATTTTTTCCTGTACTTGTGCTATGATACCTTGCTTCGTGCCAAATTTCAGGATTCTAGGTCATCGGGAAGTACCCTATGAATTTAAATTCCCTTGAGAGTGTCGAAAGATAGACAGACAGACGGACAACAAAGTGATCCTTAAAGGGCTGTGTTTTTTCCATTTGAGGTACGGAACCTTAAAAAAACACCAAAACGATCAAAATAACTTTAATTTTGGAAGTCGGTGTCAAATTTTATTTGGTAATGTGGGTGTGGGAAATTCTCCCAACATTCTTCGACTGAAGTTGATTTTTATTTATTCAGGGTCGGTATGCGGAATTCCTACTACCCAACATAAATAGAACATTGTTTGTTCAGGGGAAGATTCTCTACCTATCCGTATTTATTGATCTAACCCCTACTTGATATCAATGACTAACATACTCATCGTGTTTATTGTTAAGAGATTTTGAGCAGGCGCTATATTTTAAGTTATCCATGTATTTTTTTTATGTTAGAAAATCTTCCAATGACATCCCCCGCTCTGGGTGGAGCGAGAGGGAGTATCAGACCTTTACTGACGAAAAACCCACTCCTGTTCCTTCTTTGCCTTAGACCCAGGGTCCCGGTTTTCACTTTCACACTACCCGTGGTCCCAATATGCTTAGGCGTAGGTTTAGTAGTGGGCTGCTGGGCCCCTATGGTTTGCTGACATATCCTTGATGCGGGCGTGGAATAATACGCGCCGTCGACGGTTACCCTTGGGCTCGGTCCAGACGGTTACCGGACGGTCGGTAAGCCGCGCGGTGCTCGCCGTACGCCGGAAATCGGGATCGGGATACCGGCGGCTGATCCGTGAGGGCCGCTCACACGCGCGTGCGTGCACGTGCGGCCTCCTCCTTTGCTAGCATTTCTGCTTCGCAGAAGGAGGCGACCGCCTGCCACTCCACCTCGCAAGTTATTCATATATAGGGTGACTGGTAATTAGTGTACGATACTTAAACACGTGATTGTGCTCATGATAACCAACAACTTTTACTATGGGAACAAACCTGAAATCGCGAAAAAAAATCAGCTGTTCAGTACATTTATGTTTGCCTAATGTACTGAATAGCTGATATTTTTTTCGCGATTTCAGGTTTTGCTCCCATAATAAAAATTGTTATCATGAGCACAATCACGTGTTTAAGTATCGTACACTAATTGCCAGTCACCCTATATAGGCACACACTACTTGAAGCGTTTGATAAATATGCGTCATTCTATCACCTACCCTTGTAAAAGTTATCCTAGCATAGCATAGTCGGCCTTATAATGTTCCCACTGTTGGGACTCAGGCCTCCTCTCTAGGAGAGGGAATGGGCCGTAATCCACCACGCGGGCCCAGTGCGGGTTGGTGGATGTCACATGTCTTCGAATTTTTGGTTCTAGGACATGCCGGTTTCCTCACGATGTTTTCCTTCACCGTTTTGAGAGCAGTGGTGATGAAATAAATTACACAAAGTAATGCGCCTGGCTGGGTTTGAACCCGCGACCTACAACTCGTAAGTCGGGGCCGTTACCACTCGGCCACCACTGCTCTCTACTCGGCCACCACTGCTCTCTAACTTTATTTAAAGTTATCCTAACTTTATTTATTTACGTTACATCATTAAAACTTAAGTATATAAAAAAACAAGCTTCTGCCAGCGGCATCGCCTGCGTGAAAGTAGAAAATTATCCTAAGCGAACATCATCATCATCATCTTCCTGCCCTTGTCCCGTTTTATTTGGGGTCGGCACAACACGTTTTTTTCTTCCATTCTGTCCTGTCACTCGTCACGTTATCACTAACTCCCTTTTCTTTCATATCACTTCTCACACAATCCATCCATCTTTTCTTTGGCCTCCCTCTCCTAAGCGAACATACTCCCGAGATATAAAGTATATCGTCGAGTAAAAAGTAGGTAAAAGAAGTTTGTCTTTTAGTACACTGCACCGTTTCGGTGTCTTTATGTCGACACCGCCACCGGCCCACGCTGAAAACCAGCGTTGTGAGCTCATCGCATTATGCGTGGGGCCGCAGCTTTATGCTGAGCGTTCGGCCGTTTTGTGCGGATGTGACGCATATCTTCCATATCTATTAATTATGTCTGTTAGCTAGTTTTAAGATCGCGTCATTTCGCGTAAATAAACTGTTTTTCGTTCTTTCTTTCTTACCAACTTGCGATTTTCTGGTAATAGCAGTAACTTACGTGTACAAAAGTTATTGCTTAATTATTTTTTACAGATATCGCCATAAATTATGCATATTCAACACATGAGTAAAAGATTTGCAATGTCGTGGAATACAATATTTTTAGTAGATAAGTTATTGTAATTACTCGTATCAGAAAAACGCAACATTGCAGATACCTTTTCTTATTTTGCACCCGTCGAAATGTGCTATTTCAGAACATGCGTTCAGCCATTTGAGCGTACTTATATGAGTAACAAATATGTACACATACATAAATACATACAATCTTTCGTCTATATTATTTGGTCTATGATTTCTTATTAGAGCCAGCGAGCAATTTTCATATTCATATTTGCAAGTATCAACGCAAAAACTTCAATTTACTTATATAAATGTTATGTTAAAAAGGAACCATGTTTTGTAAGGTCGAACAGGGTTCTCCAGGGTAACAATGGCAATGTCGGCCGTAATAAAAATGAGGTTACAATATCTGACAACAATGCCCGGGACATGCAGAATGAGGACGACATACTATTTGGGTATCTGATGAAAATTAAAATACGTTTGAAAAGGTAAAGGGGAATGATCTAGGAAGGAATTCGGGATTGTTCGATAGAATTACCGTCATCCTAGAACTCAAAGGGCAAATGAAGGAACACGGGTGGGTTTTGGTTGCAGGGTGTGATGTTCTGTCACTTCCGCGGACAAGTAGCAAGACTATAGTAATTTTATACATAGTTATTTGACAGTTTCCCTTTTCAAGTGATTTGAAAGGTTTCTAACTTGATGAATATAAAACGAGATTGAAAATTTCTTTCTGTTTGTTAATTTTTGAATAAAGTTACTTTTTGTAAAACCAAAAAAAAAAAAAATTATCAGATATCCAATTAATCTATAGTCGGGAGCTTTGCTACAAACATGTCTGTCACTTAAATACCTACACATATTAGTAATTTATTCTACATATAAAAGATATATAGTTACAAGGGTCTAAAAATACAAACATGTACCTATGTGCCGTAGGCATGGGACTCATAAAATGAGAAATAATTGAGTTTCGTGCTTACATTCTCTTCTAAATCAAATAATATAATATAATATTCCACAACTATCACACAACGCCGTCTAGTCCCAAGCTAAGCAGAGCTTGTGTTATGAGTACAAGACAACTGATAAACATACTTATATATTTCTAAATACATGCATACTATAGATAAATTACACCCAGACACAGAACAAATCATCGTGCTCATCACACAAACATTTGTCCAGGGTGGGGAATCGAACCCACGACCTCCGGCATAGAAGTCAGGGCCACTAACCACTAGACCAACAGGCCAGTCATAAATATGCCCTTGAGTAATATTAATGTTTCCGTTATAACAATAAAAAATACCTCTTCATGTTGATGATAATGATAAAAGGGAAATAAATGATAATTAAGGCAAAACGCCTGTCTACTGTCGAATTAATGGTTTTGTATTAACTGACAATAATAGGTACATTAACTTTATCACTACAAAATATCAAAACAAAATCATTATCCGTGTATTTACGAGTAATTTCAAGGAGTGTCAAATAAATATTATGAACTTACTGGTAAGTGGGCACGCCATAATTGTGGCGGTAAGTCCCCTCTTTGAGGCTTGGCTGGAAAGACCTCACAGCGTCCTCACCTTCCACTTGACGCAGGTCCTCACCGGACATTGTAAGTTCGTGAGGTTCCTGCACCAGATTCGTGCGGAAGAAAAGCCTGGGTGTCACCATTGTGTGGACCGCCTGGAGGACACGGTGTAGCATACGGTGGAGGTGTGCCCCACCTGGGCAGAGCAACGCTGTGTCGTCGTGGTGACGATTGGTGGTGGCGATCTCTCGCGCCGGGCCTTGGTACAGGCCATGGTCTGGAGCGAGGAGGAGTGGCAGGAGGTCGCCTCCTTCTGTGAAGCAGTAATGCTAGCAAAGGAGGAGGCCGCACGCGTGAGGCAACGGTCCTCACGCCCCACCCACTGCCGGGATTCCGATCCCGATTACCGGCCACCGTAGACGCTGGCTTGCGGACAGCGAGCAATGGGTAGCTCGCCGTCTGACTGTCCGGTAACCATCCGGACCGAGCCCAAGTCGGCTACAGCGCGTATTGTTTGTTCCACGCGCTCCTCAAGGAGATAATAATAATAAGCCCCCTAAACAACCACACGTCCTGATTGACCATCTAATCACGTAGGGGGCGGACACACGAAGCTGAAATTACTGGCGTGGCTAACGTGGCTCTGGAAACCCATTCAAAATGGAGACTAGAGCAATGAGATTACGTATAGGACCGCTACCCGAGGGCAATCGTCGGGGCGCACCTGGGGCCGATGCTGGGTGTCACAGCATACGACCCATCGGCGGTGGGGGACTGAGCAGGCGGGTTCTCCCCGACAAAAATACTACAGCCGAACCGACAGACAGACTAGACAACAGTGACAGTAGAGCAGTTACATCCGCCTTGGATGTTTCGCAGTCGGCATCAGCTACTCAGCCTGCGACCACCAACATAATTATGGCGGTAAGTCCCCTCTTTGAGGAGTGGCTGGAAAGGCAACACGGCGTCCTTACCTTCCGCATGACGCAGGTCCTCACCGGACATGGTAAGTTCGGGAGGTTCCTGCACCGGATTCGTGCGGAAGAAACGCCCGGGTGTCACCATTGTGTGGACCACCCGGAGGACACGGTGGAGCACACGGTGGAGGTGTGTCCCGCTTGGGCAGAGCAACGCCGTGTCCTCGTGGGGGCTATCGGTGGCGGCGATCTCTCGCGCCGGGCCTTGGTACAGGCCATGGTCCGGAGCGAGGAGGAGTGGCAGGCGGTCGCCTCCTTCTGCGAAGCAGTAATGCTAGCAAAGGAGACGGCCGATCGCGTGAGGCAACGGTCCTCACGCCCCAATCGCCGCCGGGATTCCGATCCCGATTTCCTGCCATCGTAGGCGCGGGCTTGCGGACGGCGAGCAATGGGTGGCTCGCCTTCCGACCGTCCGGTAACCATCCGGACCGAGCCCAAGTCGTCGACGGCGCGTGCTGTTCCACGCGCGCCTCAAGGAGATGTCAGCAACTGTAGGGGCCTAGCAGGGTCGAAGCCTACTGGGGCCAAGGGTCTGATTCTGAAAGGAAGACTCGGCCCTGGTACGAAAGGCAATGAAGGAACAGGAGTGGGTTTTTAGTCAGTAAAAGTCTGACACTATCTCCCGCCCCACCCAAGGGCGGGGGATGTCATAAGATGATTTTCCCACCGAAAAAAAAAAGCCTGCGACCACCAAAGCGGGAAAACCCAGAGTGCGCATGAAATGGACTGAAGATATGAACATATTCATCATGCGTACTTATTTTCATGTTACAAAACTTGAAGAGGACAGAACTATGTACTGCACACAATTATTTGAAAAATTTAAATTACAATACCCAGAAATGAATATAATAATAATAATAATAATAATATTTATTCAAAATTCTTTACAGGATAAAGTAATACAGTCTTAAATATAAATCTTAATTCTGAGTTTTACGTGCCTGAACTAGGCATACCATACCATAGAATGTAACTGAGCAAAGAATAGCAGACCAAAGAAGGGTCATTATCAGAAACAAGTTGTTATCGGACGACACTTTAAGTAGAATTAGATTTGAAATAGCAGAACAATTGAAGAAAGAAGAAGAGGAAACAATAAACCTTACACAACACATAAACACCTCCCTGGAACCCGACACGAGTCCCGGGACTGAATATTTTGTTACAGATTCAAGTGTACCTACAACTACACAAAACACCACTCAATCTATTTTTAATAATTCGACATTAATTGAGACACAAAATAATACTGATTTTGATTCATCATTAGTGAATACATTAAGCAACGAATTAGAAACAAATATGTTAAAATATAATGGAATTAATCCTACTTGTAGACCGTTACTACCAAAAATGAGACCATCTCGCAAATTATCCGATATAATTAATATTTTTAACCAAAAAATTATTCCTTCAAGGCTTACATCTCTAGAAAATCTGAGTGACACACATTCGTTAATTTATTGCGTAGCTATCTCAACTGCAAATTACTTTAAATTAAAAGTAAATACGGACAGAAGTTTTAAACGTAATAGAGTAAAAAATGATCCACCTTGGCAAAAAAGATTAGATTCAGATATAGAGCAATTGAGAAAAGATATAAATAGAGTAACACAGTACAAAAACGGTAATACATCAAGTAAACTGGAAAAAAAAGTCAAACAGATTATCAATAATACTAAACAACACAGTACACATGAAAACTTTAACAAACGAATAGAAGATCATTTAGACACATTGAAACAAAAACTTCTTGTTAAGAGCAATAGGTTAGCACGATATAAAAACCAAAATTAAGAAAAGATAACAATATATTGTTTAAAGTAAGTGAAAAACAATTTTATAGAAAACTTAAAGGCACTATACAAGAATCCTAAACCCTCCATCTTAAGAGGCTTTAAAAGAATTCTGGCAAGGAATTTGGTCAGACAGTACAAAACATAATAAAGACGCTAAATGGATACAAGAGGAAGTATTTAGATCAGAAACTATAAACGAAATGCCATTTGAAGATATAGATGCGCTTGAAATAAATACAATTATAAATAAAACGCATAATTGGAAAGCAGCAGGAGTCGATGGTGTACACAATTTTTGGATAAAAAGACTTCATTCACTTCATAAAACTATAGCAGAACAGATAAGTGATATTATAATACTAAACAACACAGTACACATGAAAACTTTAACAAACGAATAGAAGATCATTTAGACACATTGAAACAAAAACTTCTTGTTAAGAGCAATAGGTTAGCACGATATAAAAACCAAAATTAAGAAAAGATAACAATATATTGTTTAAAGTAAGTGAAAAACAATTTTATAGAAAACTTAAAGGCACTATACAAGAATCCTAAACCCTCCATCTCAAGAGGCTTTAAAAGAATTCTGGCAAGGAATTTGGTCAGACAGTACAGAACATAATAAAGACGCTAAATGGATACAAGAGGAAGTATTTAGATCAGAAACTATAAACGAAATGCCATTTGAAGATATAGATGCGCTTGAAATAAATACAATTATAAATAAAACGCATAATTGGAAAGCAGCAGGAGTCGATGGTGTACACAATTTTTGGATAAAAAGACTTCATTCACTTCATAAAACTATAGCAGAACAGATAAGTGATATTCTAAAAGGCAATCAAAATATTCCGGAATTTTTGACTAAAGGAATCACATAATGCTCCCAAAATCTAATAGAACCCAGGATCCTTCACAGTACAGACCTATTACTTGCTTACCAACTTTATATAAAATCATTACATCTTGTATTACACATAGAATTATTAAACACACTGAAAAATATAATATCCTAACAGAAGAACAGAAAGGTTGTAGGTTGGGCATATGGGATGTAAAGAACAATTAATCATAGACTCCACTATTTTAAAATATGTTCAGAGATCTAGAAAAAACTTATACGTAGCATACATAGATTATAAAAAAGCTTTCGATAGCGTTCCGCACTCGTGGTTGATCGAAATATTAAGTATTTATAAAATTAATCCTTTAATAATAAATTTTCTCAAGAGTACAATGGGATCCTGGAGAACTACACTTATGTTACAAACTGAAACAGCAAACATAACCGTAGATGAAATAGCGATTAAAAAAGGTATTTTTCAAGGTGACTCATTAAGCCCTCTATGGTTCTGTTTAGCCCTAAATCCACTCTCCCGATCATTAATAGATTCTAAGTTAGGTTTTGACATCAAAAATGGTAGGTCAATATTACACCAAATTACACATTTATTATATATGGATGATTTAAAAATGTATGCTAATAAAAATTCAAATTTACACGAATTATTAAATATTACAACTACATTTTCGGAAGACATAAGAATGGATTTTGGACTAGACAAATGCCGTAAACTAAATATAGAGAAAGGTAAGATTGTAGGAGGAAACTACTCGATAGATACCAATGAAACAATAGAAGCAATTAAAGACGAAGAACTGTAAAAATATTTAGGGTATAATCAAGCTCGACTTTTAGAACATAGGGCCATTAAAGATAAACTAAAAAAAGAATACAATACTAGACTACATTCGTTATGCAAAATGCATCTATCTAGTAAAAATTTATTCAAATCCATTAATACTTACGCGGTACCAATACTTACTTATTCTTTCGGGGTAATAAAATGGTCTAACACAGAATTACATAGTCTCGAAGTAAAAACAAGAACTACACTGACACAACACAGATATCACCACCCGAAATCTGCAATAGAAAGAGTTATATTGCCCAGGAAAGAAGGAGGAAGAGGATTGATCGAAATTTCACATCTCCACAAAAGACAAATAATTAATCTAAAACAATTTTTCAGGCGAAAGAAAAGTACCAGTAATTTACACAAAACAATTATAGAGATAGATAAACAGTATACACCATTGAACCTTAGCGATGATGATAATATTGAGATAGTAGATAAAGTGCAACATATAGAAGAGATAAATAGAAAATGGAAGCAAAAAGAGCTACATGGGAGACATCCCAATGATTTACAACAAATGGTTAGAACTAAGTGGGCTGTTCCCTGAAACAGAAGGGTTTATGTTGGCCATTCAGGACCAAGTCATTAATACCAAAAATTATAGAAAATTTATAATAAAAGATAGTACATTAAGGAATGATTTATGCAGAAAATGTCACAGCAAACCGGAAACAATACAACATATTACGGGTTCTTGTATGACATTGACACAGAACGATTATACTCACCGACATAATCAACTTGTTAACATCATACACCAAAAACTCGCAATTAAACTTAAACTCATGCAAGACCCATACACACCATATTATAAATATTCACCAAGAGCGGTTTTAGAAAATCAATTTTACAAAGTATATTACGACCGCACTATAATTACAGATCACACTATATATAACAACAGACCCGACATAACACTAGTTGATAAAGAAAACAAACATGCATACATAATTGATATAGCAGTCCCAAACACTAATAACATACAAAAAACTATCACGGAAAAAAATAGGAAGTACACAGAATTACAAGAGGAAATCACCAGAGTTTGGAAAATGAATAGAGTCACAATAGTCCCAATAGTAATATCAACAACAGGTGTTATTCCAAAACAAATATTCAATAGTTTTAATGTTCTCAATCTATCAAAATATACATATCTAACACTACAAAAAGCGGCTATTTTGAACACTTGTCGTATAGTTAGAAAATTTTTACAACTGGACTTAGATAATAATTTAAATTCAGTACAAAGTTTTTCGGACGTCAGCCTGTACGAGATTAGGATGGCTCTGAAGCAGCTGAAAAACAACAAGGCGTCGGGTGAGGACGGAATTACGGCCGAACTCCTGAAGGCGGGTGGAAAACCGGTCCTTAAGGCCCTTCAGAAGCTATTTGATTCCGTCATACTCGAGGGAAAAACGCCACAGGCGTGGAGCAGAGGCGTGGTGGTACTCTTCTTTAAGAAGGGCGATAATGCCCTGCTTAAGAATTATAGGCCCATCTCGCTTCTGAGCCATGTCTACAAGCTGTTTTCCAGAGTCATCACGAATCGTCTCGCGCGCAGGTTCGACGACTTCCAGCCTCCCGAACAAGCCGGATTTCGTAAAGGCTTCAGTACCGTGGACCACATACATACGCTGCGGCAGGTTATACAGAAGACTGAGGAGTATAATCAGCCTCTCTGCTTAGCGTTTGTGGACTACGAGAAAGCCTTTGATTCGATTGAAACTTGGGCTGTACTGCAGTCTCTCCAACGGTGCCAAATTGACTATCGGTATATCGAAGTGCTGAAGTGTTTGTACAAAAACGCCACTATGTCAGTCCGACTACAAGACCAGACCTCGAAACCTATCCTCTTGCAGCGGGGTGTGAGGCAGGGAGACGTTATTTCTCCGAAACTGTTCACGGCAGCAATGGAGGATGTCTTCAAGGTTTTGGAATGGAGAGGGCTAGGCATTAATGTCAATGGCGAGTACATCACTCACCTTCGGTTTGCCGACGACATAGTAGTCATGGCTGAGACTACGGAGGAGCTCAGTATAATGCTTGGTGACCTCAGTAGAGCTTCCGAAAGAGTGGGACTTAAAATGAACATGGACAAAACCAAAGTCATGGTAAACAGCCATGTAGCACCCACTCCTATCAAGGTCGGGGACTCTACACTCGAAGTTGTAGACGAATACGTTTACCTGGGACAGACGGTCCAGTTGGGAAGGTCTAACTTCGAGAAAGAGATCAATCGTCGAATCCGACTCGGCTGGGCAGCGTTCGGGAAGCTGCGCGGTGTCTTCTCGTCCAATATACCACAGTGTCTCAAGACGAAAGTCTATGACCAGTGCGTGTTGCCAGTGATGACATATGGCTCCGAAACGTGGTCGCTTACAATGGGCCTCATTAGAAGGCTTAAAGTCACCCAAAGGGCAATGGAGAGGGCTATGCTCGGAGTTTCCTTGCGTGATCGAATCAGGAATGAGGATATCCGCAGGAGAACCAAGGTTGCCGACATAGCACGAAGAATCGCCAAACTAAAGTGGCAATGGGCAGGGCACATTGCTCGCAGAACAGATGGCCGTTGGGGCCGAAAGGTTCTGGAATGGCGACCACGTACCGGAAGACGTAGCGTTGGAAGGCCTCCTACAAGGTGGACCGATGACTTGGTAACGATTGCGGGAGTCCGATGGATGCGAGACGCACAGGACCGTTCGTTGTGGCGACGCTTGGGGGAGGCCTATGTCCAGCAGTGGACGTCTTTCGGCTGAAATGATGATGATGATGACAAAGTTTTTTACCATCTTAAACCAATAATTATGATCTCACCTTGGTTCACACCCGACCAATCGATTCTAAAAGAATACCAGGAACTAGCCTGAGAAAAAAAAAAAAAAAAAAAAAACGTTTATTTATCTCCAACAAATTACAACACAGTTTTAGTTGACAAGATGTCAGCAAACCATAGGGGCCCAGCAGGGTCGAACCCTACTGGGGCCAAGGGTCTTCTTCTGAAAGGAAGACTCAGCCCTGGTTCGAAAGGCAACGAAGGAACAGGAGTGGGTTTTTAGTCAGTAAAAGTCTGACACTATCTCGCGCTCCGCCGCTCGGGATGTCATTATATGATTTTCCCACCGAAAAAAAAACTTACTGGTGAGCGGAAAAATGAATGAAGCAGATGGATGGATTCTGTGAGAAGAGTGACGGCTGACAGAAAAGAAGGGAAGTAAAAAACGTGTTGCGGTAACTCGAAAGAAATAAATAAACGATAAAGAATGTTTGACTAACAGTGTTGGTCCACCACCACATCCTGGAATGGGACATAGAATATTTTTTCCGCTCAGAAGCTGGTATACAATTATATTTCTCTTAATAAAAATATGTCATTTGTTTTTAAGGTTCCGTACCTCAAAAGGAAAAAAACGGAACCCTTATAAGATCACTTTGTTGTACGTCTGTCTGTCAAAACCCTTTATCTCGAGAACGCGAACGCGTGGAGGAAACGTCTAATTCGACACTCTCAATGGAATCAAAATTCTTAGGACCTAGAATCCTGAAATTCGGCAGGAAGCAAAATCTCATAGCACAAGTTTAGGAAAAAATCTGAAAACTGTAAATTTTTAGTTACGTCCCAAAGAAAACTTTTTTGGGATTCGGAAAAATCTTCATAACTCAATTCGGGAATTGAACTGTTTTCATGGGTAAGTTTGTACGGAACCCTCAGTGCGCGAGTCCGGCCCTTGCCCGGGTTTTTTTTTAATATAATTGATTGATGAACTGTCTAAAAACCTGTAAGCACATTTCACAGGCCTACTGGCCTAAAGAATAAGCCTATTTATAAATGTATCTATAATATATCAAGCCTGAGTAAGAATTGGTCGTACGTATTACTCGTTCGTAATTTTCTCGTAACTGACAAAGATTGATGTCAGAAAGGAACAGTGTTTAGTACCGTGAGTGAAGACACCGATTTGTCTTAGTGAGTGTTATGAATCTGAAATATTATTCTGTTATTTATCGCTATCTTTTATACAGCAACAATATTTAGGGACTTTTGCTTGCAGCAATTATCTGGGCACAGTGGAAAAGCGTCTATATCAGACATTCAGATATTTATAGAGATTCTGTTCTATGAAAGCGGGTCGGTCACTCACAATGGACCTCATCAGAAAGTTTAAAATCACCCAAAGAGCAATGGAGAGGGCTTTGCTCGGAGTTTCCTTGGATGGTTAAATAAAAAATGACGATATCGGCAGTAGAATGGATGTGTGGATGGATTGTGTGAGAAGTGATATGAAAGAAAAGGGAGTTAGTGATAGCGTGACGAGTGACAGGACAGAATGGAAGAAAAAAACGTGTTGCGCCGACCCCAAATAAAACGGGACAAAGGCATGATGATGGTGATATCGGCAGTAGAATCAAGATTACTGATAGGTATAACCCGAAAAATCGCCAAATGTAAGTGGCAGTGGACAAGTACATCGCTCGCTGAACTGATTGCCGATGGGGACAAAAGGTTCTGGAGTGACGTCCGCGTAGCAAAAGACGTAGCGTTGGAAGACCTCCCATAAGGCAACCGATGACCTGATGAGGCTCATGGGAATTCAATAGACGCGAGAGCCACAGGTCCGATCGTTGTGGCGACACTTGGGGAGGCCTATAATATCCAGCAGTTGACGTTATTCAACTGTAATAAATGATGATTATGGTGTTCGTAAGCAATTTTCAATATCACCAAGCTCTCCAAGTTTAGTCACACAAAAAAACGAGAGCATGTAAGAACAACCCGCCGTGGTGAGATAGAAATTATATCTACGGAATACGTACATTTAAATAAACTAGACAAAGATAAATTTGTCCACGGTCAAGATTGGGTATTTAGCTCATTTTTTTTTTAATTATTTGCATAAAAAATAACTTTATTCAAAACCACAAATATAGAAAAAAAAATCTCAAATGCTTTCCAAGTTAAAGTTAAAAACCTCTCAAATCGGGTGGAAAGGAAAACTGTCTCTTAAACTGTATGTGAAAAAGGATAATAAAACTACAATGTGACGTCACTGCCATTAGACTACGCGTGTAATTAAGAGATAGCAAAATATTCTCACCGTGCGCATCTTCGTCATAAAAATATTTAAATTGCTACTTTTTATAATCAGTTTAGAGAAGCTCCAAAGCCTTGAGCATCGCCGCCGAGTTGCTAGCCTGTCGGTTTTCTATCGTTTACATTTCGGGGAGTGTGCACTGGAATTGCACAATCTAATTCCGCCAAGTCCGTTCCATCATCGGACCACTAGACGTACGGCGTTGCGCCACCGGTACATGGTAGACATCCCACCCATACGCACAAAACGTTTTGAGAACACATTTATTATGCGTACAGCCAAGGAGTGGAATTCCTTGCCGGAGTCTGTGTTTCCTGATAGCTACAACTTAGGGCGTCTTTAAGTCAAGAGTGAATAGATCGTCGACCACATGTGGTCGACGATGGAGCACGCTTGCCTAGAAGTAGTATCATCGCTTACCATCAGGTGAGATGGTGGTCAAACGCGAGCCTATCATTAATAAAAAAATAAAAAAAAGACATAAACTTTTCGTGTTATTTGTTGTTTAGTACGAAATGTTGTACAAAAATAAATACAGTGGGTACTTGTACCCAATTTTCAGAAACTGATAATTTTTGGACTTAACGCAAGTCGTATGAATCTGATAGAGCAACTTTTCATCCTTCGTTTCTTAAAATGAATGTTGGTTAAAATATACATAAAAGTTAATGTATGTGTGTATGTGTGTGTATGTGTATGTGTGTATTTTGATTTAAGGGTAAGAATATTAGGTATATTTCTTTTTTTATTGGTTGGTTTAATGTCGAACAAAATGTGAATAGATACGTTAGTTCATAACTCCTTTTATTGTATGCATGCCGTGACAACCTTTAATTAAGGCTACACTATATAATGTAAGAATAATGAATCTTTAGCATGTATATCTTTGTTGGTTGTCCTCAAATAAATAAATAAACTGACATTCTTAATGGACTATCACACCCAGAGGCGTGGATGCTGGCTCATCCCTATTGGATATACTGTGTAAAAAAAAGAAATTTAAAAAGTCAAATGTATTATATATTTACTTTTAAAGGGAATGCTTTTTGCTCTGGTAACTAATGATGTGAAATGATGTCATGGTAGAGAAATACAGTAGCGTTTCTAGCGCTTCTCGTGGGTGCCTCGTGGATGCTGAAGCCCCCGAGCACCCACGGAGTCGACGCCCCTGGTCATATCGACACATAATTAAATGTCGTCGCCAGAACTTGTTCCAATTTGTGTCTGACGTGGCACTGTAATGTCACACAAATGTGTCTGATCATAAATTAATTATTGTTTTCAATTTTAGCATGAAATCAGGCCCACGTTTGATTTCCTAGTTTCAGAATTATCATCTATGATGAAGATGAAAAAGTATACGTTTATTTTGAACTTCAGGCTAACCAACTGAACTAAATATTATGTTAATATGATAAATACTTAGTTATATTATTTATTAGCTTATGCTTTTATTATTTATATGTAGACTAGCTGGTCCGGCAAACGTTGTACGCCCATATTAATTACCAAAGAAAACAATGGGGCAAGGGCCAGGAGGGTTAAAAATAACCTATAAGCTATTCTCATATTTAGCAAATATACACAAAAATTCATAAAACTCGATCGAGCCGTTTAGGAGGAGTTTACTAACAAACATAAAAACTTGGTAGGCGTTTCGGGGAAACTCGATAAAAACACTGTGAGATGAGATTTTTATACATTAGAATTACCCGTGAAATTTTTTGAAAAAGCTTACGCTATTGTCGGTTGTTTCATCGTTTACCATCAGATGAAGTAAGGGTGCAATACGGCTCGTATTACTTACTTACTTAGCATTACTTCATTTATTTATTTAATTTAAACAGAACGGCCGAAGCCAACTACACCATTTAAACACAGACAGAAATACAAAAAGACAAAGCAATAAAATATAAAACAATAATTAAAATTAAAAACAAACAAGTCAAGTTTAATTGTAACAATTCAAATTTTGTAACAAATCAGAAGTCGCGCGCGACTTTTACCCTTTTTAGATAGGTACCTATTTAATAAATATTATACACAGTCATACATTCATCTCACAAAATTTCATACATTCTGACAGTATCGTCTTCCATTATTCACCAAACATATTAAAATCTGTGTTTTTGTCTAGGAGAGCATTAAGGTTACACTAGTCGACACTATTTCCATAAAAATGTTGGGGGGGGGGGGTATTACTCCACAGTTTCACATTGTACATCCAAAGTAAAACATGATATTATTCTTAATTTTGTCTGTACGGAAACAGAAAAACAAAAATAATTTCCGTTACAAAGTTATGAGCCAACAAAGTTTCTGTTTTTTGATGATTTTAACGCAACTTTAAGTGTAAAAAAGTTACAAAAATCGTATAAAATCTCAAAAACGAAGTCGGTACCGACACACTTTTATTATCGAAGAGTTCTGTACAATTTATTTGTATTAGATTTATGCAGCAGTTTTTTCATAAAACTCGATTTCCCAAAGCACTACTCTCAGATTTTACGCACCGTCTAATTTCATTTCAGTTCGGAACGGTGTTTGTGTGCATGCGAACCATATGATGTGCATATAATTTAGCGTCTAACTGCTCATACTTGATATAATCGCTGTCGGACACAATGTCAGATGAGACATCGCAATTTTTGGCCTCACCCATCAGCGAGTTCGAGCCCGCGACTAGTTCAGCCTTAAGCGTAGAGAGTGTCCGCGGTATAGGTGATTTGGAGTGCGCAACTGTACGATACGTTGGAACTGCCAGGACCCGATGTTACCTGCCACAGTTGTAGTTGTTTAGCACATACGAATTACAGAAAATAATTTATCAAACATTAAAACATTTATTCTATTTTTTTTATTCCCACCGCTGCGCAAAACTTTCAAATCTGGCCAAATTTGTTCCTGTCAATAAATTTGAAAAAAATACAAGTAGTTACCGAAACACACAAAAAGAGAATCTTACACCTCGGTTCTTGGAAAAAAACATAATTTATAAAAATGAAGATGAAAGCTTCAAAAAGGGCGCACTTCTTTGTTCCCTAACAACGGGACTTATACGAAAACTTTTATGACGAATGTCACTTGACAAGGGCCCCTTAAGATCTCTCCAAGAACCAGAGCAGGATTTTCGTTCCAATTATATAAAAAAAAAACTGATATTTTCTATGTAGTTTTTTTGACGTGCGATTTTATTCATCTGCTCTAAAGATAACAATTATCTTCAGATTATCTATTTCTTTACCTATTTACACATTCATTTTGCGTACAACTAAGGAGTGTAATTCCCTGCCGGAGTCTGTGTTTCCTGATAGCTACAACCTGGGGATTTTTAAGTCAAGAATGAATAGGGTACTCCTAGGCAAGCGTGCTCCATCGTCGACTACATCATCAAGTGAGATAGGTAGTGGTCAAATGCGAGCCTATAAATAATAATAACAAAAAATGCTCACCCATCTACATATACCCGGGGCCCTGGGACGAAGGCAACGAAGGAACAGGAGTGGGTTTTTAGTCAGTAAAAGTCTGACACTATCTCCCGCTCCGCCCAAGACGTGATTTGTCATTAAATGATTTTCCCACCAAAAAAAAACCCATCTACATACCAAACTCAATCAATTATTGCTTAACCTAGGAGATCGACCCGTGTGGTTAATATTATATAAGCACAAGATTCTAGTTTCCACATCAGCAAGGATTACTGCAAGACTTAAATCCAGAGCAACAGCAACAGAAAAAATGTCTTGAAGCGAAAAATATGTACAACAATCTTCACACAATAATACCCTTTCTATAAATTTTTTTATGTATTCATAGCATTTTCAAGTTGACAAAGCCCATTTTACTGAGCCTTAATCTGTTGGACCGTAGTAATCCGATTTTTGCTATACCCGCGCCGGCTATGAATTTATTATTACAAGCACAATCAACTTATATAAGGATTTGTTTTTAGATTGCTGTGTATTGCTTCAGGATTTTATTTAAAGGAGCTGTGAGGAAAGTATCTTATTTACGTGAGCACTTAAATGTATTTTTAAACTCTGACGCAATAATCTGGGTGGTAAAGTTTATATATTTTTTATATTTTGTATAAAGTTTTCCGGCTATGAATTTATTATTACAAGCACAATCAACACTTATGTAAGGATTTGTTTTTAGATTGCTCTGTATTGCTTCAGGATTTTATTTAAAGGGGCTGTGAGGAAAGCATCTTTCGTGAGTACTTAAATGTATTTTTAAACTCTGACGCAATAATCTAGGTGGCAAAGTTTGTATATTTTTTGTATTTTCTATAAAATTTTGTTACCGTTTTCAGTGATAGGTGTGAAACATATGAAGGATTAATTTTTTAGATTGTTTTACATTGTTTTCTGTCTTATTTACGTGAGCTAAAACACTTAAATGTATTTTTAAACTCCGCTTTAATGGAGGTGGCAGAGTTTGAATTAGGTTTTTCTAAGAAATGTCGTTATTGTTTTCGGTAGTAAGTGTGAAAACCACTGAAGGCTTTATTTTTAGATTGTTTTAAATTGCTTCAGGATTTTATTTCAAGGGACCGTGATGTAAATGTCTTATTTGCGTGAGTTAAGACTCTTAGATGTATTTATAAACTCTGACGCAAAAATAGGATGGGCAGTTTGAATCAATTTTTTGATCTGCTACAAAATAAATGATATTTTGTTTGATCTAAATCTCATTACCGTTTTTTGGTGAAAGGAGTAAAATCAAAAGCGAATTAGTTTGGATACTAAATTCCACTTGCTTCCAATGTTGGCGCTGAACGAAATAATGCTGAAGAAATATATACGACCGGGCTATTTTTTTCTACTCTATTTTAACTTAAGTTTATAGATAGAACTTAGTTAAATAATTTATATTCAGTAGCTTAAACATAATACGGCTTGCCAAACATATTTCAAAAACCTTAGTGCAAACAATATTTGCAGGACCATCATCATCATATCAGCCGACAGACGTCCACTGTTGCCTCACTGCAACACTCGCTAATAAATATCAATTTTATTAAACTAATAAAATTGTAGAAGATATTTTGTCTGTATTAGGGCTATATTTTACCGGTACACCATGGCGGCGCGACCAGTCGTCGCTACCAACAAAATGTATACAGCTCTATAGAGAGTTACTCATCAGCTGACCGTGTCGTTGCGCAACCAATGTGGTGGCGCGACCAGCTCGAACGCGTGCACTTAAAGTCCATTTTGATACCGTCTCAGTGTGCAGTGACTCTGGTGTCTGTATAGTGTCTAGTTTGATAGCTTACAGACACCATGGCGGCGCAACTGGTCGCCCTGCCATGTTGTCCCGGTGAAATATAGCCCTAATACAGACGAAATATCTTCTACAATTTTATTAGTTTAATGAAATTGATATTTATCCATATAGATTGACACCTCTTCATATTTAATATCCTCGTTTAAATCACACACAACCATGCAAAGCTATCTAAGAGCAACTTAAATTGTCTTGAACTCTGCAGACCTCTGCGCTCAAAACCCACTTTGCGAATGTATTAGATCCCGATGAGTAAGCGGTTCCTTGCTCCGTGAGTATAATTTGTAGGTACACCTGGGAGTTTTGCTTGGGCAATAATATTTTGTAATGGAAGTATAATTTCACTTTGGGAATAGGAGAAAAATCTCTTCTTACACTTTTATTCTTGTTGTATTTAAACACACTACCAGAACTGTCGTAACAAGTAAAATTGCTTTGTTTATACGTGTAGTCAATTAAAAGAAGAGGGGGAGGGGGGATATGTCGAACTTATCTGATGATGAAGCCGGAAGGTAGGCACCGGAACTCCTAAGCGTGTTTGGGATTACTAGAATTATCATGAGATGCACTCTGGCTATAAGGTATTTAAGTTTAGCTGAGGGTACCTATATAGTAGTAGTTGTACTATAACTGAAAAGTGTAAAATAAAAATTTTCACTTTTTTCAGTCGGTTGTATTATTTTTACAAAAATAATACAACCGACTTCAATGTAAAAAAAAAACTCATAATTGCAAAATAACTTTAATTTCGGAAGTCAGTGTTAAATAACGGAGAGACCAAACTATTATAGAAACACCGACAAGTATTCATTGTAATACGTGGAATACGCACGCGGGATGCGGGGCGTGATATCAGGCAGCAGCTCCGCATGCGGAGCAATTCCGCATGTGTGATGAAATCCGCACGATATAAAAAACACCTTAAGATACTTGAAATTTCCACTACTAAGTTCTAATTTTGTGTAATAACATCTTTGACAGTCGAGCAGAGAATTACGTGCCCTTTTCACGGTGTCATACTTTTTGAATAGTTTGGAGTTATGATTAAATGTTTTATGTATTAAAATTACGTTTATCTAGCATTTGCCAGCGGCTTTGCTCGCGTACATTAAATATGGCCTATGTTGCTCAGAAATAAAGCAGTTTTCTATCAGTGAAAAAATGTTAGCATTCGGACCAGTACTTTCAGATATTGCCTCCTAAAAACAAAAAAAAAACAAACTTTACCTCTTTATAATATTAGTGTAGATAATTCATACACTCGAAAACCATAACCTTTCTTCTAGCGTAGTTGGTTAAAAAAGTAAGAATTTATTTACCCGGTCGACTTATGTTGAAGTTTACTCAATACAGAGTGGTCACGTGTGTACCTTCACTTACTCCTGCAGCCTTCAGAGCCTTTTAAAACTAACCTGTTTGTATTTATTTTTCAGTTAATGTAATTTTGTTTAGAAAAGGTACAGTACAGACGTATTACGTGAGAGTATACCCACGATAAACTTACGGTACTTTCCTTTTGTAATTTTTCTGGCAATGTTTTACGTGGAATAATGAGTTTCTGAAGTGTTGAGAAAGTCTATAGGCTTAATATCAATGGATTTTGTGTTAAAAAATGCATGCAAAAAAGGCTTCTGTATAATGCATCATTCGCTTGAACTTATTTACAAAGAAAAGCATCTTATTATCTTCCTAGGTGACAAACACGTGATTCTTCTTTTGATAACATTTAACAAGCTGAGTGTCAAAAATACCAGTTACTGAACTGAGAATTTGAAGTCAGAAACTATCAAATCAGCGGCTGTTTTAATTATTCGATTTGATTATTAGAAATTGATTCTTAGTAGATATTGTGATGTAAAATTGCTTTAGTTTTGTGTCTCAAGTATCATCACAGTTGGACAAACTGACTAGTAAAATGGAGCTAAAAATTTTATTGTAGTGTTGTCAGCGAAGTTTGCCATGAAGGCTAGGAAAACATTCGTATTCTAATGTCTTACCTTAGGAGAAAATTAAAAAAAAAACGGGACTGTCAAATCTGTGAACCAACAAACGTCTTTTTGATAAGTACAGAAGTGGCATAGTGATAAAATTTGTGGCAAATCTAGTAAGACAGTCTTATATTTTAAACGCATTTTCAGTATGGCGCCGCGGTTATACAATCACGCCAAAGCCCATATTAGAAACTCCACCCATTGTTGAATTTAAAAAGAAATTAAAAAGCATTTTCAGTATGGCGCCGCGTACCTATAAACAATCATTTGCCAAAGTCCATATTAGAAACTCCACCCATTGTTGAATTCAAAAAGAAATTAAATTGAAAAGCATTTTCAGTATGGTGCCGCGTATATACAATCACTTGCCAAAGCCCATACTAGAAACTACACCCACTGTTGAATTCAAAAGAAATTAAAAAGCATTTTTAGTATGGCGCCGCATAAATACAATCACTTGCCAAAGTCCTAGAAACTCCATTCATTGTTGAATTTAAAAAAATATATAAAGATTTTTATTATGTAAATGTTATTAAAGTGTTCAGGATTATTTATGGGAGGATGTAAGGATTATTATTTGTTTCATGATTATTATGTTAAACTAGCTGTTGCCCGCGGCTTCGTCCGCAAATAACCATTATATTTCTAACACAATTTGTTTTTGCGGATAAATCATAAACCAAAACTTTACTTTTCTTATAAAACATCTCTGTAAACCAAATTTCTAGTCCTACTTTCAGGAGCCGAAATGTACAGAGATTCAGGACTGGTGACGCGGGAGCGAGCGATATACAGCTATCCGTGTGAGAAGCAGCTGTCCTGAGATCAACACCTGCAGCCTTTAGATTATTATTATTGCGAAGCATACGCTTACAGGGAACTGCACACGTTTGAATTAGAAGGGGTAATTGTGAGAGATTAGTGGTATTCGGGGTATAAACACTGTTTCCTCGACGCCACAACCCTTTAGAATTTCCACCTCAATAATATTTGAGAGATGACTTTGAGCTAGGCCCAGTTACATAGTTTAGGTGGAATTAAATTCCGTAGCAGCATGATCGGGACACCGACCTTCAGCTGGATAGTGTGCGCCGGGAGTCCACTTGCCGTTCCAATACAGAAACTCTACGGGATAATATATAGCGTCATCTTGCTCTACAACAGTATTTATAGAGGTATAGAAATACCACTTCGTTCGCATCAATTTGCGAGAAAACGCTTTCGTTAATTGCTGCAGCTTGATCATTTTTGGGTGTTAAAATGGCCCGTTCACACACCCAAGAATTCTCTTGTAGCGGTATTCGACCGACGGCGACGTCCCCGTACACCAGAAAAATTAGTTCTTCAATAGTGGGAACTACTTTGCTTAGAGTCTCTGGTAGGCGCACTTCAGAGCTCTCTTCTGGTAAGTTGCCTTCACCAAACTTTTAAAAGAACATCCAAGAATTCTTGAGTATATCCGCCCAACTGAGCTCGCGTGTTAATGGTCAAGCGCAGTCTGTAAACTCGTGACCATAGATTCAATCATTTCAACGAAGCATTCACCTCGTCAACCCTAATTTCTCGCGACACCACAGGCAAAGTTTGCTGAAAATCGCAGCTAAACAAAACAGTGACACCTCCCATCACATCTTGATTCCTGCGTATGTCCTGCAGGGTTCTGTTTACAGCCTTCACTACTTTTCTATTCGCCATAGTACATTCATCCCATACGATTAAAGAGCAATCCTTGAGTACCCAACCTTTGTCACAGTTGCGTGATAGCCCACACACTGGCATTTCGTTGCTCTCTAAATCGATGGGAATGTTCATTACGTGCGCTGTTTGCCCCGTGGAAGCAGTGTGGCAGTAATTCCAAAAGAGGCAGTCGCAATCACTATTTTGCCTTGTCACCTTATTTCTGCAAGGATGCCAGTGGCAATGAATGTTTTTCCTGTTCCACCTGGAGCATTAATGCAAAATATTTTACCCTGGCTGAGCCTAACGCGACGATGTTAAAAATGCAGGGACATTTTGTTCTGTGGTGAGTCGTGATCATTGACGATATCACCCCGATTTCCTCGACCTTGATATGCCAATGATTGCGGAGCCGGTAATCCATATTCGACCAATCCAGTGGATTGCCACCGATGGAAATGACCACGTCTTGAAGTGAACCTAGACAACTATTCGAAACGCGTTCGTTGTTCTGTACCTTCAAGCACGTAAAAAGTCTTCGGACAGATGATGGCGATAATTTACCCACAACCGACCTTTTTTTTTTTTTCGTTGGGATAATCATCCAATGACATTCCCCGCTCTTGGGTGGAGCGTGAGATAGTGTCAGACTTTTACTGATTAAAAACCCACTCCTGTTCCTTTCCATGGCCCTTTATGGCGCACCGATATGGACGCCGGCGCTGCGGAAGCAGCCGGGCGGCCCGGCTGAACGCATGCCAGAGGGTCATGGCCATACGGATGGTGCGAGGATACCGGACGATTTCCCGCGAAGCGGCGAGCCTCCTTGCTGGACAGCCACCATGGGATCTGGTAGCAACAGGCCTTGCTCACATGCACGATCTGCGCATGGAGATGCAACGCCGGGGCGAAACTCCGCTGCCGCGACCAGTCGCAGCATGGCGGACAGAGCTCCGGCGGGTTCTCATGGAGAAATGGCGGAGCGAGGAGGAGTGGCAGGCGGTCGCCTCCTTCTGCGAAGCAGTAATGCTAGCAAAGGAGGCGGCCGATCGCGTGAGGCAACGGCAACGGTCCTCACGCCCCAACCGCCGCCGGGATTCCGATCCCGATTTCCGGCCACCGTAGGCGCGGGCTTGTGGACGGCGGGCAATGGGTGGCCCGCCGTCCGACCGTCCGGTAACCATCCGGACCGAGCCCAAGTCGTCGACGGCGCGTATTGCTCCGCGCGCGTCTCAGGGAGATGTCAGCAAATCGTAGGGGCCCAGCAGGGTCGAAGCCTACTGGAGCCATGGGTAGTGTGAAAACGAAACCGTGGCCCTGGGACGAAGGCAACGAAGGAACAGGAGTGGGTTTTTAGTCAGTAAAAGTCTGACACTATCTCCCGCTCCGCCCAAGAGCGAGATTTGTCATAAGATGATTTTCCCACCTATAAAAAAAAAAACTCCTGTTCCTTCTTTGCCTTCGTTCCAGGGCCCCGGGGTTCTCTTTCGCATCACATGGCCCCAGTAGGCTTCGACCCTGCTGGGCCCCTATGGTTTTGCTGACATCTCCTTGAGGCGCGCGTGTTACCTGACCTGGACCTGCGTCATGTGGAAGGTAAGGACGCCATGTGGTCTTTCCAGTCACTCCTCAAAGAGGGGACTTACCGCCATAATTGTGGCGTGTCCAGCACTGGGTTGCGACAGTCGCTGTTGCCATTCCACCATGAGACCCACAACCGACCTGGGTTTGTGACTCCACAAAATACTAAAATAATGGCAAACAAATGTCGCAGTCGTCTGGGGCTATCGGTGATGCTTGCCTCCGTCACTGTCAGTGTCGTCCCAGTGTTGATCGTGATGACGTTGGGGCCCGTACAGTGTGAAGCAATCATCGCAAATAATGACACTATCCATTATTGGGATGAACGGTGTAAACCCTTCCCAATGCGCTGTCTTTAAAGTGATGATAGAAGTTCTGAAGTTAAATTTAAAAATAATAAGATGTAGTACTGTAAAAGAAATCAATGAAGTTTTTAATTCGCTTTGATATTAATACGAATTGATTAATTTCTAGAGATACAAATACGTATAAAAACTTACTTCACAGATGAATTGTATTTATTCATTTTATGTACATTTAAATCTAATAATAACGTAAATAAAACTAACTTACAAAATAAAAATAAAAGCCCTAAAGTACTAAAAAAAGCAATAATATAAATAAAAAATAAAAGAAAACAATCACAAAAATTACGCGAGGTTCGAACTCGCAACATAGCAAACGCGGATCCGTCACTATACTACTGCGCCACGGTCCTTGCAGAATCTAGATCTAAATAGCCGTTCTTAAATACACGTCATTGCTTGTCTGCTTGACTCCTTGTACAAAATAGCGTGATGATTTTCATTTTTGACCTTAAATTCCTAACCAAATTTAAAAAAAAAGTGTATTTTTTATCTCCGGTTCCATTTTAATATGAGTTTTGATGGGTTTTTACTGAAATATTTGGAAAAATATCGAATAAAAATGTCGATGGCAATTTAAAAATACATAAAAAGCCATTTTATTATTGTTCTGGAAATATCATTCCATATTATGTACAAAAAAACACTAAAACAATCACAAAAATATTAACTGTACCTGAGGATCGAACTTAGAGCGATTGTCGTTCAATTGGAACATTTTGGAATATTGCTCACCCCCCATAGCAAAAAGCGTGATAATATGTAGCCTAACAGTTGACCCGGCCTATAAGGATTATGTATGCAAAATTTGAACAGGATTGGTTCAGTAGTTTTTGCGCCAACTAATACCAACGCTCCACCATTTTACTGTTTTATTATATGTATATAGATTAATGTGCGTAGTTCGTTTTAGCTTACTAACATAATTTTTTAAGTTTCTACTAACAAAAATATGGATCTGCTGTATCTGAGTCAAATAAATTATTATTTCGTTTATTCATCATTTTATCTTACAAATTATATTTTTAAATATTTCAATAAAAAAATAAAAAAAAAACATTTAAAAATATAAAAAATAGTGTCCCACCGGTATCGGGAATAGGGTCCAAGCTACCGGCGGTCAGGGCTCCAGAGAAAGGAACCTCCTAACAATACGAGCCGTGTCCAGGAGTACCGCTTTCTGAATCAAGCCCTTGATCCAGTCGCCTAACGCGAGCCTCCTAAGGTGTTGGTCGAGGCTCTTGGCTATTAAGCCATTGCCCGACACGACTATCGGTACAATGATCGCCGAGTCCACATCCCACATGTCGACAACCTCGCGAGCCAAGTCAATATACTTGATTTGTTTATCTTTCTCAGCTTTCACGAGGTTCTCGTCATGCGGAACGGATATGTCAACAATCATTGCACGCCTCTCGCTTCGGTCCACCACCACTATATCAGGCTTATTGGCTACCATAGTCCTGTCAGTGATGATGGACCGATCCCAGTACAAAGTGATATGACCATTATCAAGAACTGGATCGGGCTCGTACCTATAGTACGGCACTTCCGATTCTACAAGAGAGTATTTCAGAGCAAGTTGCTGATGGATAATCCTGGCTACAAGGTTGTGTCTATGCAAGTACTCTCCGTTAGCTAGACGAGAACAACCAGAGATAATGTGACGGATTGATTCTCCCGGACGGTGACATGCCCGACATATGTCAACCGTGCCGTCCTTCACAATAAATCTCCGGTAGTTATTCGTCAAATTATTATTATTATTTGCGACGGTGAAATTACCAAAATAATGTACCAATTTAAATTCACTAAAGGTATCTTGACATTATTATACTAAATATATGATATTTTAAACTTGAATTCTTCTAGTGACATTATTATTAGCTTCATTTATTATGTTTCATTGTTACAATAATAAAGCTTGTGATTATAATAATATGGATGGACCTTGCTATATTTTTTTTAACAACTATGTAATTTACCCATATTAACAAATGAATAATAATGGTTATAAAAATCCTATTTGGGTGCTAATGTTTTTGAATTCAAGTTAAAGTATCACAATTTTTTTTTCACGACAAAAATTGATAATATTGTGTAAAATCGTTTTCCCAATAAGTTTACTGGCCCTATTTATCTGTAGGTCGTAAAATATAAATTAGTAGTGTGTGTGTGGGTTTAAACCTGCCAGGTTCGAGTTATTGTTCGAAAGAGTTACCGTGTATCTGAAACGAAAAGAGTAACTGAAGGACAAAAGGTGGAGTTTAGTCAACAAAAGTCTGGCTACCACCCGCTCTACACAGAGCGGGAAAGGTCATTCCACCAAAAAAAACTTTCTCTATAAAGACTTCAAGCTCGTGTTAAGTCATAGCCACCCATCACCTCCAATCAGGTTCAACTCGATCTTCAACAAAAATCCAACTATAGTTGGCGAACTACTACGTTCATTCAAAGTCAAGGACTTCTCAAAAATTCGGAAAACTTCTCACCAAGGGAACGAAAAAGTTTTCTCGTTAGATTGAAAACTTTATGGTTTTGAGAATTCGGAGTTAGAATTGAATTATAAGTGCTTCTGTTTTCCCTTTCAAGTAGGTGAGGTGGAATATAGGTAAATCCAGGTAAATCATCTAACTACTGCGGGAATGTTTGAAAAAATCACCCTGACCCTGGAACGCAAAGGGCATCTGAAGAAACGCAGGTGGATCTTAGTTAGTAAGGGTGCATTTCTACTGAAGTGGAGCCGGTTGGAGTGGAGTGAAGAAGGGCAGTGAAATATGGCAAAATACCGTCCGCTTCGTGCTCGCCGCTCGCTACCAGACTCCATTCTGTCTGACTCGAGACCGTGTGTTTATTTGTTTTATTTTTCAAAGTCCGCTCAGCTCCACTCACACTGTTTCCACTTATATGGAGTGAAGATTTCAAACTCTGTGATTGGCCAATTCACGGTCCGCTCCTCTCCACTCCGCCCAGCTCCGGATCAGTGGAAATGCATCCTAAAAGTCTGACGGGTCAGTGGAAATGCGTCCTGACACTCCTTTTCGCTCCACCCCGAGCGAAACCCAAAAAAAGGTAAATCATCTACATTAATATTAATCACTTAAGTAATGGTAACAAAAAGGATATAAATATGTCGGATTTTCTATTTATAACCGTTTTTTCTTGTAATTTTCAAATTCAGAAGATTTTCTTTTTTATGCTATCAAATAATATTTTACCATTTGTGTTCCATCTTTATATTCAAGGAATACTTCTTCGTATTTGTATAGCACAAAATTCTTTACAGATGGCATTGGTAAGCGTAACATATTGGAAAAATTCAAAATCACGAAATTAAACGTTGTAAGAATATTTCATACTCGGTGGAAAATAACTGAAGGTTTTCCCCAAATCCTATTACTGCTAGCGTATTTGAAACACGCTTTTACGGTATTATATGCTGAAAGCAAATCTTTGTTTCTGATCTTATGAGCACCGCATAAATAGTGCTGACCTTAACAAGTCAAGACGATTTTCATCGAAGCCGAAACCGGATTTCAACAACGTTTATCTTTGAGCCGAAATTAAAGTTAAACGTTTTCCAGGAAAATTACATGCCTCTAGACTGTGAAGAATATAATTGTACCTATTTATGTCAACAAGTAAAATTAAAATGGATTTCAAAAATCTTGTGTACCTAAGTAAATATTTTACCTTTAAAACATCAGTACATCTGGCTCTGGTTTCTCCATCAAGAGCGTATTACAGTAGCAAACCTCATCAATAAATCGATACTCGTTTGCATGTAGCTTAGCATCCATGAATCGGCTCATCCGTAGGTACTGGCGTGAGTTCAAACGGCTTTTGAAAGTTGGGTTCGGACACCGTCAGGCCGAAACCGAAATTCAGGCCGAAATAAATTGGATTCTCAATACTCCCCACACAAGTAGCGAAGTAATCGAGTGGACTAGCAATAAATGCAGGAGACCTTTCAACTGTATTCCTTATTGTTACCAACCTAATAGCCGCTTCTCGAGAGTTTCATTAAGTTTGCGTTTAACTGGTTATTTTGTTGTTTTTGCGAAATTGTAGGTATTTGAGTAAATGTTGTTATTGCTTTTCTGGTTGGTTTTGCAGATTAGAAAGGTAAAGTTATAAGCGGCCGTTCATACAAAAAAAATAAAAGACGGAAGAGAACGGGGGCCTGTTTTTGAGGTAGGAGATATCACCACATAAACCGTTATGAACTCTGATTTGCTTAGTCCTTATTGGACGACGAGCTGCCGTTACTCGCCGTTCGCAAGCCCGCGAATAATAGGGTGCTGAGTTCGATTACTAGATCCGGCAATTTTTTTTAATCTGGTATTTCTCATTAACTGCCTGAAGTCTAAAGTGCACGGTTGATAGCAATAGCTGCACCCTACATGGAACTTAAAACATATCACGCAATGTACATTGTACAGGTATATTAATAACCATTATCATGTCAGCCGATAGACGTCAATTGCTAGACATAGACCTCCGCCAAGTGTCGCCACAGCGACTGGTCCTGTGTATCGCTCATCGATCGTATTCCTACGATCCTCACCAGGTCATCGGTCCACATTGTGGCAGGACTACTAATTAGTACACTTTTTAATAACCCTTCGCGAATTACAGGCAAAACGATAAAAAAGTAATTAAATTCTCAACCTCTTCTTACCTACTTACTTATTCCGTGGGTTGTCCGAAAGGGAACCGTGGGCTCCTGGGAATCAGGGCAAAGAAGAAACATAAGAGTGGGTTTTAGTTCCCCTCACACTCCGCCCTAGACCAGGAGAAGTCATTGGATGATTTCCCACCTTAAAAAAACCAACCTACTTATTACTTTTACTACGGTTATAAAGTACTTACATTATCTAAAGCAGAGATTGTCTAAGTTTAAATTATGGTACTTCATTTTCCTGTTACATTTTCTTTGTGAAGACAAACAAGATAATTTGGGACAGTTGCGTCACAACCTTTATTATATTTGCCACGTGCTGACTAATTTTGGTTTCCTTTTAGGCCAAACAGGAAGATATAACCTAGCTTATACACCACTAATTTTTAATTAGTACAAGTACTTAAAGGACTTATTAGAAAAGGTCTTGTTATTATTTAAGTAGTCTCAATAAATAATATTTATAAACAGCAAAGTTATTAGCGTTTGTTTATATCCCAAAATGTCACTCAATTTATGGAAATATTGTACATTGATTATGAATGAATAATCACGAATAATAAATAATAATAAATAATAATAATAATAAATAATAATGATAATGAGTGATCTTCGTGAGTGATAACACTCACGAAGATCACTATGGAAAAACACTGCGCATAGTATTTTCTAGTAGCAATTGTTATGAATGATTGATTTTTAACCGACTTCAAAAAGGAGGAGGTTATATGTTCGGTTGAATGTGTTTTTTTTTTTTTTTTTTTATGTATGTTCACCGATTTCTCGGTCAATTGTGGACCGATTTTGAAAAATTTTTTTTTGATTGAAAGGTTATGCTTCCGAATTGGTCCCATAGAAATATTGTTATGATCTGATCATGAACTTCGAAGATATGGAACAGAACTCCTCATAGGATCACAGCAGAACCGTCGTAACAAGTAAAATTGCTTTGTTTATACGTGTAGTCGATGACTGACTGAAAGTAGAGGGGGAATATATCGAACTGATCTGATGATGAATCCTGAAGTTAGGCACCGGAACTCTGTAATAAATGAATGTAATCTAACCGTGTTTGGGATTATTAGAATTGTCATGAGATGCACTCTGGCTATAAGGTATTTAAGTTTGGCTGAGGGGTACTTTTTAGTGGTGGTACCATAACTAAAAAGTGTAAAATAAAAACTTTTTACAAAAAAAATACAACCGACTTCAAAGTAAAAAAAAACACTGAAAAGTGCAAAATAACTTTAATTTCGGAAGTCGGTGTTAAATAACGAACAGACAAAACTATGTATTATAGAAACACCGACTTCCGAAATTAAAGTTATTTTGCACTTTTCAGTTTTTTTTTACTTTGAAGTCGGTTGTATTTTTTTTGTAAAAAGTTTTTATTTTACACTTTTTAGTTATGGTACCACCACTAAAAAGTACCCCTCAGCCAAACTTAATTAGTCGGTTGTATTTTTTTTTTGTAAAAAGTTTTTTAGTATGAATTTACCAATTATGACAACAATTTCAGAATTTTCGTAGACAATTTTGTTTTTTTTTTACTTTTCACTACAAAATATGATCAGTAACGGGTACGATTTTTTTTGCACTAATTTTGAAAAAGGCCCATGCCGTTTTGCCTTTGCTCAGCAGTGGGACACAAATGGGCTAACTAACTAACTAATTTTAAAAATAGGGGTGTATACCTACAGCAAAATGGATCTAGTCTAGTCTAAATATATAAAAATCTCGTGTCACAGTGTTTTTTATCGAACTCCTCCAAAACGTATTGACCTTGCTAGGGCTGAGAATAGGCCGTAGGCTATTTTTTACCCACCTACCACACGTACATTCAACACATACATACTTCTGATATAAAAATTACCATCGAAATCTATTCAGCCGTTCGAGTGTGAAGAAGTAACAAACATACACACACTCATAAAGTTTTGCCTTTGTAGTTAAACATTAGTGTGATGTATTTCAGTTTTAGAACCTTTACAATCATAATCTGCATGGTTCTCATAAGATTTGACCATTATGTAGGTACAGTCATATTTGTTTGGACTTTGACCCCTAAGTTTATTTTGGTGTTTCTTCTCAGGGTAGTCAGCTGGGAAACATCGGTCTCATCTAGTATAAGGGTAAGGCCGTAGATTTTGCCACTTAGTAACATAGTGTAACATAGATACTTCTATGTTATGGTATTATAGGAGTAACGCGAAAGTAACGCATAATTTTTGTAAGGCCAATTCCATAACGCACTATTTTTAACCAACTTCAAAAAGAAAGAAGTTTCGATGCATAAGTTAAATGCACGAGGATGAGACTGAAAAATGTTTTAAACCATCAACATTTTAGAATTATAACACAATCATGAAATCTGGCCAATTTTACCAAATAAAGGAATATTATCAGGAAAATAATACTACGATATAACTGAAGTAACAAAAATATTTGTAATCTAAAACTCTTCTAGAAAACATATGATTTAAACCTAGAAAATAAGCTACACTACGAGATCAATAAAATTTAAAATCACAAAAAATAGAACAATATTTGTAGGTTAGGTACCTAAGTAGACTATACTCTTTATCAAAAAGATTTAACAAAAAACAAATATTCTTAAATAAAATAGTTTGTTACATTTCTAGGAAACGAAATTTTAATTGGAAATGATCAAATAATTTCTTTTTGTAATTTTACATTCTTACTTTAGAAACACAAGTAGGTTTCTTTTGTTAAATCGCAGGAATAACTAATCTCGTAGTAAAATGAAATAACACGTAAAAATCTACATCATTCTCAACTCTCTAACTTAGATACTTAAGAGGTTAGTGTAATAGCAAAGCCTTTTTTCTAAAACTCCTCTAGAAAACATAAAAAAAAGCTAAATAACATTCAGTATGACATGATTTAAACCTAGAAAATAAGTTACACTATGAGATCAATAAAATTTAAAATCACAAAAAATAGAACAATATTTGTAGGTTAGGTACCTAAGTAGACTATACTCTTTATCAAAAAGATTTAACAAAAAACAAATATTCTTAAATAAAATAGTTTGTTACATTTCTAGGAAACGAAATTTTAATTGGAAATTATCAAATAATTTTTAAATTTTCTTAACTCTCTAACTTAAATACTTAAGAAGTTAGTGTAATAGCAAAGCTTTTCTTACACCTTATATATAAATAATCAATCAAAATAAACCATATCAAAATCGGAACTGAGGTAATATTCTTTTGAGGCTTCCTCCCGCTGAATCAAATTTATCTTTTTGACTATAGAAATATTAGTCACTATATCAATATCCAATTTTCTTTGGACTACAAATTTCACGGAATCAGAAATATCCTTGACGGTTTTTAAAAATTTTACCTTGTAATAATTTTCTTCGTTCTTAAATTCTATACTTTCAATAAATCCTACAAAATATTTCCATGTTTTTCTTTGGAAATATCTGACTATAATACTATCATTTATTTTTAAGTTATAGTTCTGCATATTTTCTTCACACTCGATTGTCTTTTTTCCTTCTTCTTCATTTGTAACTGATTCTTTGTCACTTTTATCTTCTTTTAAATTCTCAGAATTGTAACTGTGATTTGAACTAGATTTGTCCATTTCTTTATATTCAGTTACGTCTTGTGGATCTTCACCAGTATTATCTTGTCCACATACGCTTTCAGGTTGATTCTTATATTCAGTCTCAATTGTGTATGTATTTTCATCAGCTTTTTTTCTATCTTCTTCGACGGTAACGTATAGAATTTCCTTGATTTTATCTGTTTTAGAACATTCCGTCTCATTTTTGCGTTCTTCTTCTACTACGAACTTCTGTTTCACAGCCTTTTTGATCTCTTCTTTGGTATTTTTATTGTTTTCTTTGTTTTCATCAATTTTTAAATCATCAGTCTTAATTTCATTACTGTAATTACTTCTTATTTCCTTTATCGAGATTTCTTTAAATAAATTGCACTCTTTTAAATCATAACTCGCAGTATTTTCCGGTTTTTTTCTGATTTGTGACAAAATGGTCACATCTTCCCCAGTAACATGTTTCGTATTTTCACGAAATCTTTTATGCATTAAATCTTTATTTTCACAGATTATTTTTCTTTTCTTTTCTTTAGTGTTATTTTCAGCATTAGGTTTTTTTAAAATTACTGTCGATAGCAGAGTCACTTTCTTGTTTGGATCAATTTTTGGCCTCAGAACACCAGTTTTTTCGTCGAGTTCAGAAATGAAATTGTTTTCATTGTCGTCAAAATCTGGGCTTATTGAACCATCAGAAAAAAACACTGAAGCATCACTTTCCGCATACTCAATGTTATCATCGTCTTCGTCTTCTTCGGTTGATGAACTAATACGTCTTCTCCAAGTTTTCTTACTATTCTTTGAATTTTGAACTTCCTTTTCCTGTTTACTATTCTTTTGTTTATTCGACTGTTTTTCATTTGTACTAATAGTGGGCAAAAAGCTATGAGATATAGGTGAGTGACATTCACAGCTCCCTCTAGGATCTCCACAGAAACAGCTGAGATCTCTGTATTTAAGTTTTATCTTTTCTGTTGTTATCAGCTGATGAATTTTCATGGTATGTGGCAAAGGACTAAGTTTTGTGTGTAAAGGTTTGATGTTAAGAGAAGAAATATAAAATAGTTTGATACTTGTGTCCTCCGATTTTAAAATATCAAATGCTATTTCTGCATTTGGAATGTCTTTTCCCTGAGCGATTTTGGCATCGAGAGTTCGTTTTATGACCCCTCCGATACCATCAGCAGCACCTTTTCCATGGGCGGCCTCAAAAAACGACCAAGTACAATAACTGAACCCATACTCATATACTTTTTCACTAAATAAGTAAAAATTTTTTTTCTGCCTGTACTGGGTCGTTGGGCCGTCAGAGAAAAAGTGAATGGTAAAAATGTTTGGATAAGTATTCTTAATATGTTGTAAAACGGGATCGAGGTGAGCCCATATTGCTTCCGGATTGTTTTGGTTATCGGCGGATATAGAACAGAAAGAAATTGGTTTCTTTTCTCCTTTAATGTAAATAACTCCTGTGTGAAGGGTAATCTGTTCTTTTATAAAATGCATTGCCTGTATTTCTCTATGGTATTTGCAGGTGAAATTTTCTGAAAAATCTATATGAATACATGCTTCATTACTTTTTAAATTATTAATGCAATCTTTGTAGTTTTTGTATTGGTGATAGAAATTAAAAATATGTGTTTTAAATTGTTTCATTTCCTTATTAAATATCGCAAGTAAGTCTTGTAAAGTACCCTCTTTCTTAATTTTTATCATTTTTTTTATTTTTTTCTTTTCCCCTTGCTTTTCATATTCATAGTCTTTTAAAACCCACGTAAACCAGCTTGCTTTAGATAACAGTTTTTCTTTGTCAACTCTTAATTCAACTTCGGAACACGCATTACAATTATTATACATGCAATCTCTAGAGTAAAAATCACATACTAAATCAGTTGTTACCTCATTTAGATTGTCAGTGTTAAGTATTTTAAGGGATTTCAATTCATCCACCAGGAATTGCATATTGGAATGTTTTTTGCATGCACAACTCTCACAATCCTTGATTTTAGGAGCAAGTACGTAAAACGGGCGGTACTTTTTAAAAGTACTGAAACTTATTGGGGCCTCCTCTGCGATATACTTTCTGTGAAGTACGATTAGTTTGTCGAGTAAATATCTCTTTTGGCGTGTTACTTTTTTGAAAGTTCTGTATTCTTTTTTGCCTGCAGTGGCACGGCTAACATCATCTCTGTTAAAAAAGCGTTCAATTTTCTTTTGCAATGCAGTGGTTTTGGTCTTCTGCTGACGGTAGTTTTTGAAATTACTCTTGAATCCTAGAGAGGCTCTTAATCTTGTTTTCAGTTTATATTTTTTGACAGTATTGTTATCCAGAATTTTTTTCAAAACATTCTTTTCGGTATTGTTAGCGGTTTGGAATTGTAATTTTAATGACTTCGTTAGTACATCGTATTCAAGTAGTTTCTTCTTAACTTCTTCTTTTTTTGGAGTTGCAATGTTTGGTATGTTATTATTTATGAACTCTATTACTTCTTTTCTCGGTGTTTTCTCTTCTAACTGTCTTGTATACGTCTCTTTTGTTTCCTCGGCCGTGACCAACCTAGTTAATACATTTTCATAGTCTGCCTGCATCTTGTCTATTTTGTTTTGTTGTCTAATCATTTTTTTTTGAAGACCTTTGAAACCTTTTGTCAATGTGTTTAACTGTAATCTCAATTGTGCAGTTTCTTGTTTCATCCTGTATTCAATTCGACGCTGCATATTACGGTAAGTTAATCGGTTATTATCTTGCTCAGAATTTGAAATTTGTGTCGTACCCGGTTCATTTCGTGATGCATCTTTTGCTTTTTTCCGATCTTCCTTCCATTTTCGCCGTAATTCTTGTTTGTGTTCTTCAGTGTAGGTACTCTTTTTTTTGCATAGTAACGTGCAGATCTTTCTTTGGCCTTTTTTTGTATTTCTTCATACTTTTGGGGGTTTTCGTTTTTTAATTTATCGCGATATTTTTTTTGCTTTTCAGCTGCAGTCATTGGCGGCATCTGTGACAATATAAATATTTTTATATTATTACCGATATCGAGTACGCGTAGTTTAATTTTTAAGCAGAAACGCTGACTTTAGAAAGTAATAATAAAAAATAATTTAGGAAAATTAAATTACTGAGCGGATTTTTCGTTATTCTAAAAGTACCTTCAACAAAAAAGTATTTGTAATGAATTGCGTTATGCACAAACCTTTACAACAGTAAAACGTTACAAAACATACAATCTACGTTACCAGTGACATCTAAGTCACATAGAAGTAACGTTAAAGCGCGACTTTTCAAGGTTATAGATAGCCACAACTCGACATCGAGTTGCATTTTAAACATAAACAAATTACCACGCACTTAGTAGTTACCCATGCATAATGATATATAAGATGCGTACAACAAAAAACTGTTATTTACCTTTGAAATCGCCAAAATTCACAATTAAAATTCACTGCCGAAACACACGCGTGCACCTTTGACAGACTCTGCGAGACGACAAGATGGCGTCTTTTATTTTTTTTATTGCTCTGTCTGCACACTTGGTGTTGCCAGTGCAAGTAAAAAACACTACCAATTGTTTTCAATGCTTTTTAAGGGAATATTTTTGGTAACATACAAAGTAGTAACATAGAAGCTAAAATATGGAGTATAAGTTTGAATAACAATAAAGCTTTAAAAAAAACGTGTTTTTAAAGACACCAACAGCACAATGTAGCAGTTTAACTTAGACAATTCAGATAATCGCAATTAATTAGATGTTCATTAGTAAAAATAAAAGTTTTATCGTGCTAAGTGCCAAAAAGACAGCATGTTTTTCGTTAAATTTGAGAGCCTGTACGAATTTAATTCGCTGTATTATTTTATATGTGCACCTGAATCATTTTAAGAATATAATGTAAAGAGTTTTCGAGATGCATAACCTAATTAAACTACCTTCATTACAATTTACCCACAATCTTGTTTTTTATAAGCAATCAAAATTTGAGAATAGAATTTCTTTAAAAAGTGGCAAAATCTACGGCCTTACCCATAAACTGACGAAAAAATATAGAATGTATAAAAGTGATTTTTAAAACTTGTTTGCAAAATAAATATCATTTATCATGAAATGTGTCAGTTTTTTTACAGGTACAGGATATTTCCCGGCAATTTTGAGTTTGGAACTGTTCTATATTTGAGTGTGTATAAATTTTGAATCTCAAAACAGTTGACAATGTTAGGATTAATGTTATTGTTTAGTCACAGCGTCGATTGGAATCTGTCAGGTTACGTACGAAAATGAATCTTTCTAAGGAAAATGTTCGTGCAATAATTTTCTACAACTTTAGAAGAGGCTTGACACGGCTTCAGTGTTTTGAAGAGCTAACATCTGTATTCAGTGATGAAGCCCCATGTCTGCGGACTGTCCAACGCCGGTATTTAGAATTCCAGCGTGTACATACTAGTGTTAGTGACAAATCTCGCGAAGGACGCCCAAAATCCGCCTTCACTGAAGATAACATCAGTGCTGTGAGATAATTAATTCTCAAAGATCGTCATATGTGACGTATCGAGAGATAGAGGCTCTATTAGGCATCTCAGGGACAACCATTTATAAGATCTTGCATGAAGCGCTTGGTGTGAGAAAGCTAGTTTGCCGTTGGATACTGCATCTGCTTTCCGACGATCACAAGGCGGCCTGCGTCAGATGGTGTAAGAAAACTCTGCAAAGGTTCAACCGAGGAGAGTCAAATCACGTCTACGACATTATCAGTGGTGACGAATCTTGGATCTATGCCTACGATCCTGATTCCAAACAACAATCTACAATCTGGGTCTTTCAAGACGAGCCAAAGCCGACTAAAGTTGTTCGTTCTCGAAGTACTTCAAAGAAGATGGTGGCCACGTTCGTTGGACAAACCGGCCGTGTTGCGACTATTGCACTTGAAGATCGTAGAACGGTTAACGCAGAGTGGTATACCACAGTTTGTTTACCACAAGTCAACGCCGAACTTCGAAAATCTAACTCAAAGCGACGCATCATCCTGCACTACGACAACGCAAGTTCACACAGCGCTCGTCAAACGATTGAGTATTTGAAGCAGGAAAAAGTAGAAATTCTTGACCATCTTCCATACAGTCCTGACCTAAGCCCTAACGATTTCTTTACATTCCCTAAAATTAAGAAAAGTCATCGCGGTTCCAGTCCGGTGAAGAAGCAGTCGACGCTTTCAAGTCAGCTATTTTGAACACCTCCACTTTAGAGCACAGACTAACCCTTTAACGCACACCTAAACTTGTTTTTTAATTTATGATAATTTTAAGTGTAATTGTATTCAGTACTATTATTTATAATAATATGTAGTGATATATTTTTCAGTAAGTTGTTA
Organism: Mythimna impura; assembly: GCA_905147345.3. Lineage (NCBI taxonomy): Eukaryota > Metazoa > Arthropoda > Insecta > Lepidoptera > Noctuidae > Mythimna > Mythimna impura. The sequence goes on along the minus strand of LR990362.1, from coordinate 13,729,778 downwards.
TTTTCCGAGAAAATCCAAAAAAACTAGTGGCCAGTATACTGACCACCGACCGTTCTGCATCAGTAACTATCCCTGTATAATCACTGGCCTGTAAACTGGAAACATAAAAAACAAAAGTAATAAAATGAAATTTCTGTGTATTTTGTAATCAGTTATTAATCAGTCTCAAAAAAATAACATAATTAGCGTATCATTTCAAGCAAAATTTTAGTATTTCTTCTTCTTAGTCTAAAAACATAAAAAATCAATATCAAAGTGTTTTCTCCTCTAAATTATTATTGAATTAAACGAAAAATCAAAAATAACTATTGTAGTGTTCAAAATTCAAAAGAAAAGGATAATTTGGATAGGCGGCGATAGCAGAGGCAGTGAGGGATGTTGCGGTGCTGTTGGGGGTTGTGGTGAAGGCTGTGGTGGAGATGCTAGTGGAGGAATTTGCAGAGATACAGATCCGTGTGGCAGTTCTGAAAACAGCTTTGATTGATAGTCATCAATCAAAGCCTTTTTCAGTTATAGTCATAACTACGGGTACTAAAGCTGCAGTATTCGAGACAACATCGTCAAAACAGTCATCAGCGTCGGAATCACCACCAATATCAGAATGGATGGCCTGGTCATCAGTAATGGAAATAATTTCTGCCCATTGATCTTCACTCAGCATCTCCAGATCCTGGGTACTAAAATTCTTTCTAAAACAGCAGAAAAACGAGAATGAAAACACAATAACTATACGTACGTACAAATCGACATTATTAGATATGAAAAAATACCTAAAATATTACGATAATAAGCTATAACTACCGAACCCGTAAATTTGTGCTTATTGCATTATTTTGTCCTAAAAATAAACTATATACTTGGTATAAAATGATGTAGTTGATATGCAATAATCGAAATATATACTTATGAGACTACTTCCAACACACATGTGTAATTTCTAAGTTAGATTTTTTCAACACACCTATCTAGTCTTAGTGGCAAAATAATATTGTTTATTTTATGATACTCGATTATATTAGTACACAATAAGAAAGTTTATACTATAACCAAATCGTTTTACTCACTTTTTTTACGAAGACATGTTTTTTCCTTGCACTACACTCTGAAACACTTGATGTCTACTTATGAAGACAACAAATATTAGTGCAGGTATGCGCGGTGGCCAGTTGACAGGCCACCGTAAAAAAAGGCGCGAATTTCGCATCGCATATGACGTCCTTGAACACTGGCTAGTTAAAAAGCCAGTGTGCTTTATTGGTTATCGTTTATGATCATAAGGTTCAACATTATTATAAAAGTCTTTAAATTATCGATCTTAAAGTGATCGTCCAGTTTACTGGCCACTTTGTATGGGCCGTCCTATAAAGGGCTAAAGAGGGATAGTAATTAGAGTGGAATAAATGTACTCGTAATAATAACTGGTTTGAGCGAATGGAAAAGTGTATTAAGCTATGTGGTGAATACTTTGAAAAACAATAAAAAGTACTATAAGGCTCTAGTTGTGTTTTTTTTTTTCAAACGACAAAACTTAAAAGACATGCCTCGTAATAACATAGGCATAGGCATTATTCGTATAATTGAGTACTATGTTACAAAAATACTGTCAGATTCAACAAAGGTATATTTCTTTGATCATGAAAAGGCTAAGTTCAACTTTACCACAATCAATTATTATTTGAGCAAAAACACAATTTCATAAAGTCTAATAATAAAAACACTTTGATACTAGTAGAAAATATTTTATTATTGTCATAAACATAAAGCTCAAAGAACATGAAAATAAACAAGTTCAGCAATCAAAGAAGTCCCAAACTGCTACAGTAACCATAAAACACACTTGTGTAGTGAAATGATTGAGTCGAAACCATTTTTATAATATTTTTTTCTGTTTTATTCATTTAAGGTGAATGCTACAGGGTGGCAGTATATTAGGGGAAGTTTGAAAGTGGCGCCAGTGACTGAAAAGTTGAAAGGGAATCGTTTGTCTTGGTATGGTCATGTGAAGAGGAGGGATGAAACGCATGTTACTAAAAGAGTTATGAGTTTACATGTGGATGGATTGAGAGGGATAGGGAGACCAAAGAAAAGATGGATGGATTGTGTGAGAAATGATATGAAAGAAAAGGGAGTTAGTGATAGCGTGTCGGATGACAGGACAGAATGGAAGAAAAAAACTTGTTGCGCCGACTCCAAATAAAACAGGACAAGGGCAGGAAGATGATGATGCTATAGGGTGGTGGTAAGTTCACCGCTTCGTGGAGAGGCGTCACGGCGTCCTCACCTTCCGCATGACCCAAGGTCCTCACCGGACATGGTAACTTCCTGCACAGAATTCAGGCGGAAGAACCGCCTGGGTATCATCACTGTGTGGACCGCCTGGAGGACACGGTGGAGCATACGGCCCGCTTGGGTGGAGCACCGCCGTGTCCTCATGGAGGCAATCGGCGGAAGCGAGCTCTCATGGTCAGGCTGGTTCATGCCATGTTCAGGAGTGAAAAGGAATGGGGTTCGCCTCCTTCTGCAAAGCAGTAATGTTAGCGAAGAAGTGGTCTCCTTCGCGGTGGTCCGCATGCGTGAAGGAACGGACATCCTCAGCCGCCGCGCCGTGACCCCGACCCCAACTACCAGCTGCCGTAGGCACGGGCTGGTGGACGACGAGCAATGGGTAGATGTACGAACGCATAGTGCAACTGAAGGACACAGGTGTGGTTTTAGTCAGTAAAAGTCTGACATGCCGTTCTGCCCTAGAGTGGGAGAAGTCATTGAATGATTTCCCACTTAAAAAAAACATGATACAGGATTAATACCCCTTGTGGGACAAAGTTTTTTTTTTTTCTTAAGTAAAAAACAGCAGTAAAAGTAAGACAATATTTCCCTATGTTATTGGGATCACATGAAATCACATTTAACAAGGGCGAAGATAGTTTTCTCATATTTTAATTAAAAATACTAAATACTAACTACTAAAATAATATATAATTTATCCAATACAAAAATTGTATCTCGAAACTAAAGGTATTTAAACCGATGATTGAACCAACTAAATTAGCTCTGATTGAACCAAATGATTATATACAATAATAATTTGGTTCAATCACAGCTAATTTAGTTGACTAAATGAAAATGACAAACACAGTGAAATTGTGTTTCATGCTCCGAGACAAGCGTAGGTTAATTATTGGTTCAATCAATTTGTTGAATTATTGGTTTTTAAAGCACATTATATATTTTTAATTTTATATACCTAAACGAATACACTTGGCTAGGTTGATTAATTACGCCTTGACGGATAAAACGCCCAAATCCGGCCTGCACCATTTAAGGCAGGCAGAACTCCGGGATCGTGGGCACTCGGAGTGGGGACTCTGTCCTTCAACCAAGTGATCCCAGGAAAGACGGTAGCTCAGAGTGGGAACTCTGTTTTCCAACCAAGTAATTCCAGGAAAGACGGTGGTTCAGAGTGGGAACTCTGTTTTCCAACCAAGTGATCCCAGGAAAGATGGTGGTTCAGAGTGGGAACTCTGTTCTCCAACCAAGTGATCACAGGAAAGTCAGGGGAAACGCCTTTGCAGTCTCGCCAAGAATGTGCTATTAAAGGCGTTGTATAGAAGAGTTTCCGTGATGGTCTTTTAAGAGTTCCTCAGGAACCTCTTCCATGTTATCATAATGGTTACCTTTTCTAAACTACCCGTTTCAAAAAAGTCCAGTGTCCCGAAAGTTGAAGTTTCCCCTCGATGACCAAAAACAAAATGTTGATGCAATGCATCACTAAACAAAGAATACCTATTTGCCCGAAGACATGTTGTTAGAACGAACTATTTCCCGAAAATCATTCGCTCGAATGTTGAGAAGATGATTTAAGTTTTAGAGGTATGCGGAACAGAGAATTAAGTCCCGCAAACTTCCGTTGAAAAGGAAGGATCCTCTGACCAGATGGGTGTTTTGTCTGATCTTGGCAATTGCTCGATTGATGATTTCGGGCTGTTGTATATGTTCAAATAGCGAGGAGAATTTTAATTGTATGATGCAAGTTTTCGTTGTTTAGTTTTTATGTAAGGCCATAGATGTCGCCACAAAGTATAATACATATGTAAAAACAACAAGAGAACAAGATGTACGTAAGAAAAAATGCTGCATCAAACACGTCTGAAGACCCTGAGTTGGATTAGGACATAATTATAATACATTTTATCTAAGTTGTAACTTAACTTTTCCCGCTAGGGTTTTTTTTTTCCAATGACATCCCCCGCTCTTGGGCGGAGCGGCTGGGGCGTGAGGGCCATTGCCTCGCGCGTGCACGTGCGGCCTCCTCCTTTGCTAGCATTACTGCTTCGCAGAAGGAGGCGACCGTCTGCCACTCTTCGCTCCGGACCATGGCCTGTACCAAGGCCCGGCGCGAGAGATCGCTTTTTTTTTTTTTAATTAATTCATATAAATTTCGCCGATCGTTCCCACGAGGACACGGCGGTGCTCTGCCCAGGCGGGGCACACCTCTACCGTATGCTCCACCGTGTCCTCCGGGCGGTCCACACAATGGTGGCAACCGGGCGTTTCTTTCGCACGAATCCGGTGCAGGAACCTCCCGAACTTACCATGTCCGGTGAGGACCTGCGTCATGCAGAAGGTAAGGACGCCGTGTTGTCTTTCCAGCCACTCCTCAAAGAGGGGACTTACCGCCATTCCCGCTAGGGGTGGAGCGAGAGGGATTATCAGACTGTTACTGACTAAAACCCCACCCATGTTCCTTCAGATGCACTTTGCATTCGAGGGCCGCGATGAATCTTTCGAAGAATCCCACAGTTGTATACTCGTGAGATAATTTCCGTCTCCCTAGAGCGAAGCCGCTTGCAGAACATATTGATTCAGAACCTTTAATACGTACAATCGTAGTTTACTTAAGTTTACTATCTCTGTGTAGTGTCACAAGGCATTGACTTTTATTTGATGTAGGTAATATAAAGAACCCCGAGTCGCGCAGTTTCTTGATTTATGTCAAGTGACGAATTCGTTTTATTGACGGTGACATTTTCTACGATCATTGTAAGGGCTGTTGTTTTATATGGCTTCTAAAAATAAATAAAACTGTAACCTTTATTAGATCCTTACTGTGTTAACTTTGTAATTTAGGTACATTGTTTCCATTGTAAACTATACAGCTCTCAAGACGGTGAAGGAAAACATTGTAAGTAAACCGGCATGTCCTAGAAACAAAAATTCGAAGACATGTAACATCTATAAACCCGTACTGGGCCCTCGTGGTGGATTACGGCCCATTGCGTCTCCTAGAGCGAAAGCCTGAGTCTCAGCAGTGGGAACATTAAGTATAAGGCTGATTATGTATGTATATAAACTATACTGACTGGTTAACTTTGTGGCATTACGTATTGCATGATTATGAATGCAACTTAACTTTTGATTAGGCATAGGACGTGTCTGCCGTAATGGTAGATGAACTGTGGGCTATAAAAGATCCACTTATTGTGTGAAATTAAACGCAAGGCGACATCGCTGCAGACCAGGACGAAGGTGGAGAGATGTAATTGACTCTCACCGCAGGAACTGGCCTACAATGGCCAAAAACCGACGTGTGTGGAAAAAAGCCAGCCTTCGTCCAGCCGTGGGACAAAATAGGCTAATTAGATTAGATATTAATCGTAAAGTTAGTTGCAACAATTTGAAGCGTTGCCCTTAGTGTCTCTCGCTGTCTTTTTTATCAAGTCGCGAGATAAACTAAACGCGGGACTAAATTCTTTTTAACCGACATAAAAAAGGAGGAGGTTCTCAATTCAGAAGAAACATAACCAGAAACACCTTGTTTTCTTTTGAAGTCAGTTTTTAGGGTTCCGTACCTCAAATGGAAAAAACGGAACCCTTATTTATAGGATCACTTTGTTGTCCGTCTGTCTGTCTGTCAGTCAAAACCCTTTATCGCGGAAACGCATGGAGGTATCGAGTTGAAATTAAAACTATATACTCAAGTCTGCAGTCCCTTAAAGTTGCAAAAAAAAAAATCAAACTTCTAAGTTAACGAATAAAAAGATACGGCCGTTTATGTTGCAAAAAACGTATATTTCGACACTCTCAAAGAAATCAAAATTCATTAGGTACCCGTTGACCCCGAAATCTAAAATTTGGACAGGAATCAGTTTGTCGCGGCGGGCCGCCATTGCCGATGAGATTGAGTTGACTGACTGATGTACACTTGATTCTTATGCGCAGAGTCTGTGTAATATTGTTACGGCCGGGTTATAGCTTTTTTTTTGAGTGTGGAAAATCATCAAATACTTTCTTCCACTTTGGGTAGAGCGAGTCGGAGTTTTAGACGTTTACTGAATAAAACCCACCTTTGTTTATTCAGTGCCCTTTGCGTTCTAATGCGGGTTTCCTAACGGGATCCGTCGATTAAGCTGACATCGGTTTAAGGCGTGTGTGGAACATACGCGCACTAAACTCGAGCTTGGCCCTTACCAGACGGCGAGCTACTGCTACTCCCGATGCCCAGGCTGTAGGAATTGGCTGGGTTATGCCCAAAGTAAGGCGACCGCGCTTGAACTCGCTCTACCAGCGGTAGATGGTTGCTTTTGAAGGTCCTTCATCCATAAAATCAATTTGAAGTCAATCAAATGACTCATCAGGTTTTAGGCCACATTTAAAATCGTAGAAAATCATCGCACGAAAATGTTCTCGATGCAGATCCATTTTTAAATAAGACACAATAATTTGATTTGGCTTTCGAAAAAATGTGGAGGGAAAATCAAAAATCGAACAATGGTATTTTACTTTTAAATAACCAAAGTTTTCAAAATAATTACAAGTGGCCAGTGCCTAAACTTTTTTTCGTAAAACTTTCTGAGTGGCCTGATATGTATGTAAAAACAACAAGAGAACAAGATGCACGTAAGAAAAAATCCTGCATCAAACACGTCTAAGCCCGATGCCCAGGGTGTGAGAATTGGCTGGATTATGTCTTACTAGCTTTTAGCAGCGACTTCTCTCGCACGAAAATTGTCCTAAGGAAACGTTACTATGGACACATATTCCATATTGTATCCAAAACCCACACAATTTTAAGTTCCATATTCGTACCTAGACATACATTTGAGATTAACGGAGGATTTAAGAAATCTGATGATACCCTCGCATCCTATTAAATACAACCGATCTTTCACAGTTCAGACTATACGATTGTTGGAGAGGCAATTCTCATACCAGAGCTGCCGCAGGAGATGATCTAGGCAACGGATGTTGCAGGGCAATTCCGGCTTCCAACCCGCCGAAGTCGCGGGTTTGCGGACGGCGAGAAATAATAAACAAAAAGTAGCTTACCTTCTGAAAATGACCAAACTCCTGTCGACAGCGTGTTGTATTATTCGCTCGCCTCAAAGAGTTATCAACAACATTAATGGGGCCTAGCGAACCCCGTCAATACTGTTGAAAAGCTACAAGATTGTCCCAAAGAGTAACGGCGGTCGCCTCCTGCGAAGCAGTAATGCTAGCAAAGGAGGAGGCCGACCGCTCGAGGCAACGGTCCTCACGCCCCAGCCGCCGGAATTCCGATCCTGATTACCGGCCACCGTAGGTGCGGGCTTTCGGACAGCGAGCTATGGGTAGCTCACTGTCCGACCGTCCGGTAACCGTCCGGAACGAGCCCAAGTCATCGACGGCGCGTATTGTTCCACGCGCGCCTTAGGGAGATGTCAGCAAATCATAGGGGGCCAGCAGGGTCGAAGCCTACTGGGGCCACGGGTAGTATGACAGTGAAACCCAGGCCCTGGGACGAAGGCAAAGAAGGAGCAGGAGTGGGTTTTTAGTCAGTAAAAGTCTGACACTGTCTCCCGTTCCGCCCAAGAGCGGGACTTGTCAGTAGATGATTTTCCAACCTAAAAAAAAAACAGCATTAATGGGGCCTGCTAGTATCCGCGCTAACGAACCCCGTCAATACTGCTGACCAGCTACAGGATTGTTCGAAAGATTTACGGCAACCCAGGAAAATGAAGAGCAACTAAAGGATGTGAAAGTGAAACCCGGAGCTCTGGAACGAAGGCAAAGAAGGAACAGGAGTGGGTTTTTAGTCAGTAAAAGTCTGACACTATCTCTCGCTCGAAATAAACAGCGACTGAAGGAACATATTCGGGAAGCTGCGCGGTGTCTTCTCGTCCAATATACCACAGTGTCTCAAGACGAAAGTCTATGACCAGTGCGTGTTGCCAGTGATGACATATGGCTCCGAAACGTGGTCGCTTACAATGGGCCTCATTAGAAGGCTTAAAGTCACCCAAAGGGCAATGGAGAGGGCTATGCTCGGAGTTTCCTTGCGTGATCGAATCAGGAATGAGGATATCCGCAGGAGAACCAAGGTTGCCGACATAGCACGAAGAATCGCCAAACTAAAGTGGCAATGGGCAGGGCACATTGCTCGCAGAACAGATGGCCGTTGGGGCCGAAAGGTTCTGGAATGGCGACCACGTACCGGAAGACGTAGCGTTGGAAGGCCTCCTACAAGGTGGACCGATGACTTGGTAACGGTTGCGGGAGTCCGATGGATGCGAGACGCACAGGACCGTTCGCTGTGGCGACGCTTGGGGGAGGCCTATGTCCAGCAGTGGACGTCTTTCGGCTGAAATGATGATGATGATGATAAAGGAACATAAGGAGCCGAAGAAGGCATTTGAAGATTTCTCACCTCAAAAAAAAACTAAAGGCTGTACGATTGTGGAACGCTAACCAGAGAAGCCCAAAAAATAAAAGATGCTAACTTTTTTCAAAAAATTTGTTAATTACTAGTTTCCTTGCCTGTACCCAATTCTATTATGTCTCTACCTAATTGCATTCCTTAATTAATTACTGCTTTCCTTTTTGTATGAGTATAGGTTACATTTAATATAATAGTTATAATTTACTAACTTTTCCGAAAGACGTTGTCCTGCCCGGAAGCTGGCTGAAAATTGAAAACTCGATTGCAGTGCCACCTACCGGGTTCAATCGTATATCCAAATCACCCAGGAACTCACTCAAATATACACACAAAATTTCATCCAAATTGGTCAAGCCGTATAGGAGAAGTTAGGTGACAAACACACGTACAGAAGAATTATCATTCTTTATCAATATTATAAAGAGGAAAGATTTGATCTTTTTTGTTTATTTGTATCATCATCATCAACATTTCAGTCAAAAGATGTCCGCTGTTGTACATAGGCCTCCCCCAAGTGTCACCATAATGACTGGTCCTGTGCGTCTCCCATCCATCGGGTTCTCGCAACCTTCACGATTTAACTCTAAAACTACAGGACCGATTTTCAAAATTCTTTCACCAGTAGAAAGCTTCTTTATCACTGAGTAACATGGCTCTATATTTTTTTATTTTTACGCGGGTGAAGCTGCTGGCAAAAGCTAGTATGTAATAAAGATGTACCTATAATTTTTTGGAGTACAACACTGATTATCCTCTTTATATTTGTAGTTCTTTCAGTTCATCCGAGGATAGCCTTATATCATATCGCTGTCAGCGATAAAAACACCATTGTAAACAAAGATTGAAGTTCATTTAGGAGAGTTGTGTAACTATTTTGGAGTATAAAGTTTATTTTATTCAGGACTAGCTGTTGCCCGCGACTTCGTCCGCGTTAAGTTCGTAAAACTGTACAATCATTCTGTGCTTGCAATGCATTCCGAAAGTTTCGCAATTATTTATTGTACTTTAACATAAAACGGTTAAAGGTAAAAACGCAAGTTACCTTCAAGAAACATGTTACGAGTATGTACTCGTCCAGATCCAGATGTATGAACGTCAATGAATAGAAAGAGTATGTATGGGTCGTAGCAGTTGGTATTTCTGCCTACCCCAAGGGAAAAGGCATTAGTTTATGTATGTTTCTGGTTTATGTTCTGGTAAAACAACATTGTATGATTTTAACCCCTCGCCACAGTGAGCACGTCACAATCGCAGCGGTAATACCTGTCTTTGAGGAGTGACTACAGAGGCGTCACGGCATCCTCTCTTTGTGCATGACTTACCGGATGTGGGTGGAGGTATTTGTATCGAATTCAGCGGGAAGAAACACTCGGGTCTCACGGGAGAATACGATGGAACATACGGTGGAAGTCAGTCCCGTTTGGTCGGAGCGTCGGTGCCGCCGTGTCCTCATGGAGGCGATTGGTGGAGAAAATGTTAACCAGTAGCCTCCTTCAGTGAAGCACTACGATCGAAGAAGGTGGCTGAAACTATGAGGGATAGTACATCCTGACTCCTCAGCTGTCGCTGCAAGTGACGCTCCGGGTGTTGAAAGCCGCAGGGAGATTACCAGCTAGCACAAACACGGGATTTCGGTAGTGCCGTCCGGCCGTCTGGTCAAAGCAATCCTGAATCGATGGCGCGTTGTCACGCGACTCAAAGAGATGTCAGCAAATGGATAGGGCCCTCTAGAGCCGATGTCTGCTAGGGCTGCGAGATTGTTTGAAAGAGTTACCTCCCGTAAAATTTTCGCCTCAATAACGTTTCACTGAAGAGTTTAAGTCGTCAGACAGTTTTGGTAGAGGTAAACGAAGGAGCATAATCGGGACACCGACCGTCAGCTGGATAACGTGCGCTGATAGTGCAAAGCCAATAAGACAGTGAATCCAAAAACTACCATCATCATCATCAACTATCTTCCTCCACAACAGTACTTATGAAGAATTTGCGAGAGCATGCTTGCATTGATTGTTGCAGCTTGATCATTTTGGGCGTAAAAAATACTTGTTCATTTACCTAGGATTCTTTGGTGTGTATTTGACTGACGTCCCCGTATATCAGACAAATGTTTTTCCGTAGTGGGAACTACCCTATGAAGAGTCTCCAACTTTTGAATGAATTTCAGCGAAATGAATCCCCGCCCAATCGAACTCGCATATTGATGGCCAAACCGAGAGGTCACTGTCACCGATTGTCTCTATGAGGACACGGCGGTTCACCCAAGTGGGATAGACTTCCACCGCATACTACACCGGGTCCTTCGGGCGATTAGCAAAATGGTAATCAGGGTACTTTCAACCGAATCCGGAACAGAAACCGCACGAAACACCATCAACAGTCCTGAGCTTGTGTATCCATAAAACAATGAAATTGCGGTAAACAAATGTAGCAGCCGATTAGTGTTATTCCTGAGACTGGCCTCTCTCAGAGGGTTATTCGAGTGTTGGTCACCACTCACTGGAAGGAGGTAACGTCCAGAAATCAGAAATCAGAAATCAGAAACGTTTATTTCAAATAGACCAATTACAGGCACTTTTGAATTGTCAAAAAAAAATTGTCAGATGTCAACGTAAGGCTGCAAGGAATCTGAGATACATCATATGTTGTCGAACTGTGATCAGAAACGCAAACCACTTTCGACCCCGTTTTATATGAAGCAGTGACTGCAAATAATAAAACACGCCATTATTAGACTGAAAGGTACTATCCCGGAGGATATAGTGGAAGGAGCAGGCCGTACGCGTGAGGGAACGAACGTCCTCACGCCGAGCCGAGATTTCGACCCCGACGACCAGCCACGGTAGACGCGGGCTTGCGAACATCGAGCAATGGGTAGCTAGCCGCCCGGCCGTCTGGTAATTGACCGGACTGAGCCCAATCGTCAACAGCGCTTAGTGATCCACGCGCTCCTCAAAGAGATGTTGCAAAGGGCAACTGAAGGACTCAGGTGCGGTTTTAGTCAGTAAAAGTTTGAAACGCCCTCCAGCTCCACCACCCTTAAAAAAAGAAAAAAGGTACCATCATTATCATTTCAGCCGAAAGACGTCCACTGTTGGACATAGACCTCCCCAAGTGTCGGCATAATGACCGGTCCGGTGTGCGTCTGGCATCCATCTGATTCCCGCGACCCTCACCAGGTCTTCGGTCCACCTGGGGGCCTTCCAACACAAGGTGCCATGCAATCCCTTCCAAAAATTTGGCCGTGTTATTTTAAAGTCAATAATTAAATACATATAAGTATTTACTTTTATCGCCTTTGAATGGTATCCCTTGAATAATCACGGTCAATTAGCTTGTTACAACCACGGGGAAAAAAAGCAGGAGGATTGTTAAAAATGCCTCCGTCTAACACCAGTTTAACCATTATTAACGTCCAATTCTAAAGAATAAAACTGTCTGCAAACGTGGGCGATGGTCAATCTTCCGCCATTCAGAAAATTACGTTAAATACACAATGCCATCTATCAAATATGAAGTTCAACTGTCATTGTCATCATTATTTCTACGTTGAGTCTTTAGATGGCGTTGCGAGTATCTGAATAATGTAACATTATATTACGTGGTTTTTGTCGCCGCTTTGATTTTATTATGTGTTTTGATTAGTTTTTACAAAATATTTAGAAGATATCGAATAGAAATGTCGATTTTATTTTTAAAAAATGGTAAAAGTTATTTTATTACAAAAAAGAAGATAAAATAATGACAACATTTTTACTGTAGCTGGGGATCGAACTCGCGGCAAATGTCGTTCAACACCGACATTTTGGTTTATTGCTCACCCCCGCATAGCAAATAGCGTGATAATTTATAGCCTATAAGTTGCCCTGACCTATAAGGATTATGTATGCAAAATTTGAACAGGATCGGTTCAGTAGTTTTTGCGCCAACTAATACCATCACAAAATAATTTTACTGTTTTATTATATGTATAGACAACTATTAAACATTCAAACTTGTATTACAGCGAAAATTTTACCAAAATCCATAACCACATTTGAATGTGGATTTCTGCTTATTACTTTTGAAGCTCAGGATTTACATAATATAAAAAAAAACCTTTGAAGATTCGAATCGGTTTATACCTGCCAGTAAAAATAAGAAGTCAAAGGCAAAAAGACGTTCCATATAAATTTTAGATTCGGTATGCTTGACAAACAAAGCCTTACATAGTAAAAATACTGAACAAGAATCTAATTACGCATTTTTATCTTCAGAAAACATTTTTTGTTTCGTAGAAAATAATTTGCAAAGTAAAGAAAAAGACCTAATCTTGCCAGAGGCCATACATTGTTTACTGGAAGTATATTCTTAGTAAGCACAGGTAATTGGGATCTTTGTTTAAAGAAAAGTATCATTAGGATTTTATGTGCGTGCCACGATCAAGCGTCAAGCGACAAGCGACCAGCGACTTGTGACCGTGACTGCGGAATACTAATGAAAAAAAAGTTGGAGGGGCAAGAATGCCACTCGGCACTGTGATCCATTCTACAATGGATTAAATGTCATAGCGGCTAGTGAGCCTAGTGGGGCAACGACGCGGCAGACGAACTGGCCAGGATAGGAGCTGGAGCGGTGGTCTTCGGGCCCCGAACCCATTGTGCCGGTCCCCTTTGGTCAGCTACGTAGTTGGCTACGTAAACACACACATATACAAGCAGAGCGCTGGTGGTCCTCGACACTAGGATGCAAGCAGGCCAAGGAGGCCATGCCACACCTCAATAAAGCTCTCACCAAAAAAACTCATGAGACTGGATAGAGGCAGCCTGCGCCTGGTGGCGGGGACCATCATCGAACACTGCACGCTGAACAAGCACCTCAACAGAATAGGCGTCAAAGATAGTCCCCTGTGCAGAGCATGCTTGAAGGGGGAGGAGACAATTGCACATGTGCTCCTAGACTGCACACAAGGATCGACATATCATCAAATGTTAACGTTTAAACGGTCTGACCAGTTTTAGTTGGCCATATCATGAAGTGATCAATTCTAAGATCTGGCCACGACATATAGGAAAAAATAAGAAAGGATTTTTCAAAACTCACTGCTGGGAAAAGGAAATAAAAAGGTGGTCTAAAGCTTGTATTGAGAAAACTACTTTTATACGAGTGAAGCCACTGGCAGAAGCTTTTTTTTTTAATAGATATAAACCAGTGCTTCACTGCGATCCCACCTGTTGGTAAGCAGTGATGCCATCATTGACGGTGAGGCGCACTAGTTTATTAAGAGCCTATTTACTCTAGCCTTGAAGACACCTAAATTATAGTTGAATGAGAAGATCGCGGCAGGAAAATTGTTCCAGTCCTTCGATGGTCAAACATTAAGCTGTATGATATAATTTCTAGGCACAAAGTATACAATATTGTTTTTAAAATATAATTTCCTCCATTTTTCAATTGTTTACCAACAACAGCTTTTTAATTGGAATTACATCATAAACCTCTCGCACTCTGGGCGAAGTGAGAGGAAATGTCAAACTTTTACAGGCTAAAACCTACCTGTGTTTCTTCAATTGCTCTATGCGTTCCAATTAGGTAACACTTTCGAACATACCCACAGCTCACACAGCTCTGAGACAGCAGCCCCTTGGAACTAACATTGAAGTGCCAAAATATGTTTGTAGCACTATACTAGCTAAAAGCTCGCGGCTCCGGCCATGATATAGAACAGGTGTGACCAGAGAGCGACCAGAGAGCATTGTCAAACACAAATCACCTTAACCACCGACGGGTCGTGTCATGACAAGTCGCGTACGCTTGTGCCTTGACGCAAATCGCTACACCCGAAATTGTGTTTTATACTGAAGGGTTTCTTTTGAAGTTATGGTAATGGAAAATAAATGTTATTGTCGTGTGTTTTTAATTTTCAAAATGTTTGGTAGTTAATAAGTTGGCCTTTACTTTTTGCTGACATCTTAGTTTAATTCTCGCTTTTTTATTACCAGAGATAGTACCTACTTATTTATGTATGAGTTTATTTAGCTTAGTGTAGTTCTAGTCAGACAATCTGTAGTTTTGTAATGATCATTATTTTAAACTTTCAGCAGTACATTTAAGGTCAACTGTATATCAGAGGTATGTAACACTACGAAAATCGTCCTTACGATTACGAGATCAATGCGCTGCCAACGTCATTTTGACTGTTCTAAACAAAGTAAATTTTATAGCCTGTGATTCGCTTCAGTTTCATCTTGTACTCGTACAGTAGACACAATACCAGGGACCAGACCCGAATCGACAGCGTGTTGTGTTCTAGGCAAGCCTCAAAGAGATATCAACAAAAGCGATGGGGCCCGCTAGGGCTGATCCGCCCGGAGGACACGGGGTTGCTCTACTAAGGCGGGGCACACCTCCATCATATGCTCCACCATATGCTCCACCGTGTCCTCCGGGTGGTCCGCACAATGGTGACACCCAGGCGTTTCTTCCGCCTAAATTCCAAACAGGAACCTCCAGAACCTGCCATATCAGGTGAGGTCATGCGTCACGCGGAAGTTGAGGTTGCCGTGACGCCTCTCCAGCCACTCCTCAAAGAGGAAACTTACTTCCATGATTAATACATTGTTACCTAGGCTTTTGTACTCATTCAATTTATGGGTAGGTATTTACTGGTAAAACAATAAATAAAATAGTACATAGTGAATTGATTAGGCCATAATAAGGTTATCTTTTTAACGTACCAACTATTTTATTCAAAATCCTCAAAAAAAAACTCCGTAAAATATCTAGTAAGCTGTTACTAGATATTTTACGGAGTTTTTTTTCCTGCAGTGCTTGCCAGGTTAAATAGCCCTACATCTTGAGGTGTCCTCGCAAAAACTTCTACGTCTTACTTAGACAAAACCCATAAAACAGTAATTGGTCCTGTTTATAAAGAAAATGGATGAGAAGGCTGAACAGACTTCACAAACTTTTACCATTTGTCATGAGTAAATCTGAAATTTCGGTTCTCCGACGGAAATATTAGACATTCTACCGTGACGTGCCGACGACAGGCCCTCTTACCTTTTATTCCTATATATTTTCTTTTTAATGTTGGAAATCATATAATGACTTATGTTATGTTATGTCTGAGTATGGTTTCCGCACTTAGACCTATGCGGACCATTGTACGTAGGCCATGGCGGCCATAACCTTAGGTGGGCTTATTCCAACCAGCCCACCTCTCTCCAAAAACAGATTAGGCCTCTCAGGTTTTTCAGGGCATCACTAAGTGAATTCGGGGATCCTAAGGTTCGCGTGCGTATTTCAGTGACACTTGTGCAGTCTAGGAGCATATGTGCCTCATCTAATGACTTCTCTCGCTCTAGGGTGATACGAGAGGGCGTGTCAGACTTTTACCGACTAAAACCACACCTATGCTCCTTCAGTTGCCTTTTACGTTCTAGGACTACAAGTATCCCTTTCATACTTTTCCCCATGCTGGGCACCTGGGGCCCAAGTCTGCTATTTTTATAAATTCGTCATTCCAACACGATCCCTTTGTCATTTTGCTAAAAGTTCGTAATCTGCTAATTTTATAATGACCGATCATTGATCGGTCAATGGTCTCGTACCAGAGTTGTGGTAGAATGACAATATCGAGCTTATTAAAAGCATTGACTGCAGAATGACGTTCTAATGGTAGGTCACTGATCAAAGGAACTGTCAAAATTTTAGCAGATTACCGCATACGTCAGATATTCGTTTGTCAATTTGTACGAGATCATTCTATGCCACTTCTTTCAATGGAGTGTCAGTGATTACCAAACTTTTCAAAATCAACAATGATGAAATCAATGATAGACCATTCTGACACTATTGTAATAGCAGACTTGAGGCCCTGCCCCCCTAGCCAAGTCACAAACGATAAACGTAAACTCTCAGTAGTCTTTAATAGATTTTCAACTTTATGTTATTGTATATAAAGTTGAAAATCTATTGAAGATTACATAGTGTTTTCGTTCGTTCCGGTCGCTAACGCTCAGTAGTCTTTAATAGATTTTCAACTTTATGCTCTTAGGTATAGAGTTGAAAATCTATTGGAGATTACTAAGCGTTCACGTTTATCGTTTGCAACTTGGCTAGGGGGGCTGGTTTGGTGACATTTCTTTGAGGCGCGCGTAGAATACTATGCGCCTTCGACGACTGGGGCTTGGTCCTTATAGCACAAGCGAACGGCGAGTAACCCATTGCTGATCATCCGCTAGCCCGCGCCTACGATGATTCCTATATATAAGCTCATGTTATAACAGTAATGGTCGTATTTCGTGAGGTAACAACGAGTCTAACTAAAAATATATGTTGCTATTTTCAAGAACATGTTTCAAAGCTCTCTGTTGAAACTATGTAAAGTTGAAGAAAGTTTTGGTTGTTATATAACTTCAAATCAGAAGGAAATATAATCCTTGCCTACACTAGCAAAGGTTTGTGGAATAACCATTTACTAATTGGAATTAATTCTACCTAGATATATTAAGAACAATCTCTTATTAATTTAACTGCGTCAAATAAAATATTACAAACGAGGTGGATTAAGAGCGGCCAACTCAAGGTACATTTCATTCAACCGCTCTTACCTCGCACAGAGAGGAGGCATGAGTCCCAGCAGTGGGAACATTAAACAGCTGATTATGCTTTATGCTACGATAAAATACACTACATACGACCTCTGTTTACGAAAGTTCTATAAAACATACATAATAATGATAATACAAGAGACACGACTAATATCTCTTGAGGACATTATAACAAGCTAAGTTACGAACAAGTTTCTAACATGGAAACTATTATGGCAGGGATGATTAGAATATAGATGTAGCTAACTAATGATTCGCGAAGCAGGAACTTTAATTTCCGGATAGAATCTGTTTTGAGAATTTGTGTATTTAACGATAGATTTTGTCCTCATTAATTTAGTGATACAGTCAAAGAAATATCTAAATCTTAGTCCTATTAAGGTTATTTCTTGATGTAGTAAGAACAATTTAGGCTTGAGAGAACGGGAGATTGCAGGTGAAGATAATAGTACATTTTAATACACGTAGAAATTTGTCCCTGCAGCACCCGGCTCCATAACACCCTCGCCTAAGGCTCGGGCGAATTCCGCCTCGGTTCAATGACAAACTTTCTCTATTTGTATCAAAATGTACATGCGTGCAACTTGTAATGTAATTTTTACCGTTGGCTATTCTAAAACGAGGGGATTGCGCGCTGATAACTGAAATACAGGCTGTGCCTAGTTCAGTTACAGATGCTTGATGCATTTGTTAGTCATTAAATATATTGCCAAATGAAATGTAATATAGTAAGTACTAAGTTTTTTGAGAATAAAATATTATTATTATTAATGTTCGTACAACTTGACATGCAATAAAATTAAAAAAAAAAAATTTGAAGGCTACCCTTGCACTTTCACCGCAAAATGGTTATCTTGTTTCTCTTTATTGGCCTGACATGACAAGACCATTTGCGATCACAAGACCAATTGTGATCGAAAGCTTGACTGCTGAGCATGGGGTCCTACATTCGATTCCTGGATAGAGCGAAAGTGGTATTGGGTTTTTCCAATAGGAATTACTCTGTAGTATGACGCAGTTTGAAAGAAGGTGCTATGACACCCTTTTGCCTCGAAAAATACATTAAGCCGTTTGTGTTTTATGTTATTTTTAGGGTTCCGTACCTCAAAAGGAAAAAACGGAACCCTTATACGATCACTTTGTTGCCCGTCTGTCTGTCGGTCTGACAGTCTGTCTGTCTGACAAGACCCTTTATCTCGGGAACGCGTAGAGGTATCGATTTGAAATTAAAACTATATTCTCAAGTCTGCGGTATCATGAAATTGTGAAAAAAACGATATGGCTGTCGCAAAACTCGTATATTTCACAATCAAAATTCCCTTGAATTTTGATTCCCTTGAGAGTGTCCTGTTGACCTAGAATCCTGAAATTTGGCATGAAATAGTCTCATAGCACAAGTATAGGAAAAAATCTGAAAACTGTAAATTTGTAGTTATGCCACAAAAAATAAACTTCTTTTTGCGATTCGAAAAAATCCTAGTAACTTAATTCGGGAATTGAACTTTTTTCATAGGTAAGTTTGTACGGAACCCTCAATGCGTGAATCCAACTCGCACTTACCCAGATTTTTTTTAATATGTGTAGTCAAGTTCTTGCGGTCCATCAATTGAACTTAAGGAAATCAGTAAAAAAAAAACAAAAGAAAGAACATTTGGATAGTTGTCATAATTATAGATTTTCTTTTTATTTTGATATAATCTAGTGCTTGACTGCGATGCCACCTGATGGTAAGCAGTGATGCAATCGTTGATGGTGAAGTGCACTAATTACTAAAATTCAGTTAGAGCATTTTGGGTTCCTGACTAACAATTTGGCCTGTCCTGTCTTATTCAGGGAGTAAAAAAAATGGGCATAATGGAAATCATACTTTTTTAGTATCAGGTAGGTTCATAATGAGTTTTAGTACTTACTATCTGAGCCGACGAACTTCGTACCACCTGACATTCAATGAATATAGTATTTATCTTTCGATATAGTCAACCGATTGCAATGAAATAAAGCCCAAAAATATATCAAGTTACACACAATTTTAATGTATGGTTATCTGCATCGGTTTTGTACATTTTATGTGATGCGCGCACAACTAAAAACTTCTACAGATTTATTATAATTATGTAGTTATAGATCAATTATATTTATTTTATGCAACTGTCTTTAAACCTTGAGATGTGTCTTCCTTCAGTTAGATATAGCTGAAGTCATCAAATATTCAACGCAAAAGCTCGAAATAAAAGATTAGGAATAAAAGAGTCGACGTTTTCAAAAATAAGAGATGATTTATTGAAACGAAAGTATCTCCATGATTTGACACATTGCAGATGATCAGAATATTCCATTTCGAAGAATAACTTTATCTCTTTCAATCCTATACTACCCACATAACATGTTCAGAAGCTGTGAAATTGAAATGCGTTGTATAAAATCGTAATTTTGTTTCTATCCTTGATTCCCAGAAACTGGTTATCAGTGGCATTGAAAACAAAAGACTTTATACAGCAAAATGTATAGTTTCGTCAATTGTTGTTTCAAATTTTAATGAACTTTATAATAACCAGTTCGCAGAAAATTCTCTAAGTTATTAGTTTGGGTATGCAAAAGACTTTACCCGAATTTTAATTAGAAATTAGTGTGTACTGTACGTGAGAGTTTACCATCTATTCAGATGAAGCAAGCTCAGTACAAAACACTTAGAAAACAAGTTTCGATATTATGCGACCACTTAAAAGTTCTTGAACGACAAACATGAGATAATGGAATGATATTTGGAAACGAGAATCTCTTTACAAGTGCATCAAAATTTATTCAAATAGAGGGAGAAAAGGGATATTGCGTAAAAGTACACAGTACACTTAATGCACGGAAGTGGCCTTGACAAAAGTGTACACTAAATAAAATGGCATAAAAAAATGGTAGGTTCATCACTTATTTGGTTAGAGATTTTATTGATACAGATGCAAAAGGCTGAAAATCTTTAGAGCTTTGTACAAAAAGAAAGAAAAATATTTCTTTAGGATGTAATAATTTGACTTAAGATTTATGTACTGTACGTTGTCTTAACTGTGCTGATTGTCTTAGTCTGTAGTCTGTCACTGTACTTATTAAAATTAAATTAAATAAAAATAAAATGTGATGGGATCCAGTACCACACAACGAAAATAAAATTAAAAGTAGCAACCAATTAATACTATCATTATAGCGAGAAAAGTTATGTTTAATGAATAAACTCAAGAACTTTTGGACCAATTTTCAAAATTCTTTCTCCAGTAGAATACTACTTTATCATTGCGTGAAATAGGCTATTATTTCCTATTTTCAGGCAGGTGAATATGCTGGCAAAAGCTAGTAGAAAAATAAAAAATGCCATCGTGAGTGCCTCACAACTGCGCCAAAAAGGTTAATTTTAGCAATATTGCTGACGCTAGTCACCCAATGAACCCTTAAGTTACAAGTGAAATAAAAATTATTCGTGTCAAACAACTCCAAAGTTGGAGACATCGTATTAAGTTTTCACAAATAACAAAACATTTTGTGGTAAATATGCGTTGAAGTCAGGTAATGTCTTTCTAACGTCTATTTGCAGACATGCAGTTGCGGTTTCATGAAAGCATAATTCCAACGCTTGACGACTGCGGTCGCACACTAATGTTGACATGTTTTAGAGAATAAAACAAAATTTAAACGAATATCACTTTAATTTTATTTTACAGAACTACAGCTAACCTATTTACAGCATTATCATTATTTCTAAGGCGCGTCGTCTCCTCGAAGGGGCAGATATTGATGGCGTCTGGTAGCTAGGATGGTTCGTCGTTTCGGTAGCATCGTCACTGATTCCACTGAAGACCTGGACTGGGCTTCTTGCAGGTTTAAAGAACTAACTGGCACAGGGGTGACGGCATACCCTGCTGCGACCAGGGCAGCAAACTCCTCAGGAGTATACGCCTTGTTGTTCTTAGGAGGAGGAAGCTGAGCTCTTTGCTCGTCCAAACTCTGGCCATGCTGTTCCAGGTTTACTTGCTCAACGCTAGATGGTTGTTCTCTGTACACTTGAGGCTGAGGTCTCGCCTGTTTCCTCGGTGCTACATTTTTGCTAACATAAATAGACGACTGTGGTGCTTTTGCCTGTTCTGATACTCTGGATTGTTCAGATTTGATCTGGGCAGGCATCTCATATCTTGGCCTCTGCTCATTGGTTCTGTAAATAGGACGAAGGTAGTACTGTTGCTCGCCAATAATTTGTGCAGGCTGTTGGGGTATGCCTTCGGAAATCGGGTCGTAGATTTTCACCGCACGCATTTTTTCGTGTTCAGGGAAACGTTTCAAGTAAGCGACTGGTCTTTCAACACTTTGGCTTTGTAGACGGCTTTGTTCTTGGGGTCTGATAACTTGTCTAGGAGCTTCGTAAATTCTGTATTGTTTCGGTGATGCTTCAGGTTGCTGGTATTGGGATAGGATTCTGTAGCTGAGCTGAGCTCGGGGCTGTTGCTGTTGTTGCAATTGCAGCTGTTGCTGTTGAAGTTGTTGCTGTGGCAACGGTTGCAGCTTGGGTGCTGGGACGACTTTCAAGCCCTGAGATTCAGGACGTTCGTACAATATTTGTTGTGATGCTTGAGTTTGTGGAACTTGTACGTATCGCAGAGATTGAGCAACTCTCTGTTGCTGTTGAGGTTGACGGTACAAAGACGATTGTTGGACTGCTTGTTGTTGCTGCACGTTTGTGGTCTCGATCAGGTATTGCTGAGGAGCTGCTGGAGAAGGTTGAGGTTGAGCTACTTGAACTTTGTTCCTCAGTTTCGATTTCTTGCTTGGTTTCGAAATATATCTGTCGACCTGAAATCAAAATAATTTTAAACTTAATAGAAAACCTTTTTAAAAATATTTGAAATATTTATTTTATCATGATCATATTGACCTGCTGATATTGAGGTGCTACGTTTTGTACGTTAGAAGCTTGAACTTGTTGTAAGTGCTGCACTTGCTGAGGTTGAGAATACAATTGCTGCTGAGGTTCCTCAGCCGCTCTCAATGGAGGCTGTCCAAGCAAAGCTAGGAGATCCTGGTTGTAAGCATTGGCGTTCGATCCTGTATCACTGACTGATAAGGCAGCTCCTACTGAAGCTTCTCCACCATTCGAAGTGTAGTCAGGACGAGCGATGACAGCGTGGGATGATGGTTGATAAGACACCTGAAATATAATAAAATTGTCAAGTTTAATATTCGCCATTTTCAAGTTAATACATAATTCTCTTGACATATTTTGTTGGCACTGAACTTGGACGCAAAAGCAAAAATATCTCAGTTGACAGCTGTCTGATTGTATTCCAGGCAATTATCGTCAAATATTTTATTTCGTATTTCAAACTAATTTCTTTTGTTTATTTTTTTGTTTAAAGCGATTGATTATTCAGTGGGGTAATTATTGCGCATTCTAGTTATTAAATGGGAAAATATAAAATGCGCAATGAGAGATAGGGATTCATTTTTATTTATATAAATATGCTAGATAAATAGATCTAGTTAGTCTATCGTTCACAAGGCAAGTTTAAAAATTAATAGTTTTTCTTTTATTACCTGACGAGCTGCCTGAGGTTCTAAATAGTATATCTGCTGAAGGTTCTGCTTTTGCTCTGTCTGCTGAGGACGGTACAGTTGCTGGAGGAGCTGGTTGCTGGACAGAGGGGCTTTTCTCTCTGGCTGCAGCTCCAGGAGTTCTTGAGTGTTTAGAGAGAACACCTGTCCTGGACGGTACTGTTCGGCGTCAGAGCGACTGGAATTGGGAGAAAGGTGATGATAGAAACTGGATAATATAAAATCCTAAATTTTAGATATGAGTTTCTATGGTAATTAATCAACAAATCAGTTTGGAATTTGGATTACAGGTAGACATTTTTTTTTTTGAGGTGAGAAATCTTCAAACGTCTTCTCTCGCTCTAGGATGAAGCTAGAGGACGTTTCAGTTTTACTGACTAAAAAACAACCTGTGTCCTTTAGTTTCCCTTTGCATTCCAGTGTCACGGTAACTCTTATAAACGTTCCCGCAGCCCTAGCGGGCATCAACCCTACTGGGCCCCTTCGATTTTGCTGACTTTTTTGAGACGCGCGTAGAACACAACGCGCCATCAACTCGGGCTTGGTCCTTACTGCCCCTTTCTGACGTGATCTCAACGCTCAGTCACGTGGTCAGAACAAAAGAATCGAAGGCGTGGCCTACTCGAGGCGTTCGACGCAAACGAAACGGTCGTAACTTGGCTAGGGGGGCTGGACAGTCGAACGACAAGCAACCCATTGCTCGTCGGCCCATGCCTAATCTAGACGGGAATGAGTGAGTGATAGTAAGAAAAGTGAGACTTCCGAAGCCCGGGGATACAAGTAGATTATAGCTTAACATCAATAGGATACTTTTGTTAGGGAATACATTCCCGTAGGATGACTTTCGACTTATCGATAGGGATCTACATTATTCTACATGGATAAAGCCGCTGGCAATAGTTAATCATGAATAATTTAAAAATGGTTGCTTGTTTTTCAATTTACAAAAAAAAAAGTATTTCAGTGTTTTCTGTTATCCTCAGAGGAAATAATTCAATGCTGTGAATTATTTTAATTTTTCAAAGAAGGCCTCAGAGATCTTAGTATTGAATTTAGAAAAAATATTTTAATGAAATTTTTGATTCTTTCTTCATCTTTAAAATATTTTTAATAATACTAGAATACAATAAATTTGAAATCACATTTAATTTTTTGGAATGCTTGCCGTCTCTTATGCGCTATTAAAATTATTAGTACCTTTTGAAGTAGGATTTTTTGGCACAAGAAATATATCACATTTTATTTGTGCAGATTCGTAGACAATTTTGAAATTGCATATCTACATGTCAGCAATTCAACAAAGCTTGGCTAGAAGCCATGCACAATAGCAAATTTATTTAGCGTGTTTTCTAGACAGATATGTTTAAATGAATCTAATACATGAACTTTGAAACACGGTCTTTTGGCCCAACTTAGGTTCAAACATAGAACAAAGACATTTTTTCATACTAATTGGTGCTCTCTCTCGACTTTGTCATTTCAGCATAATTTCATAAGATTTTTTGTTTTGCCCAGAACCATAATTCTTTTTGCGAAATAAAAGTAGCTTATCTAACTACTTTCAATATGCATCTAGCTATCTACCAGTGACAGTTCAATCAAAATTGGTCCAATATTTATGTAACCCATAATATGATTCAAAAAAGAGAGTCTATGGAGTTTCTTGCACGTTCTGCTCCATATAGATCTACGCTTTGGAACGTGCAATTTAGCTTCACTTGTTTTTTTTTTTTTTTGACTGACCGACATTTTGATAATTCAAAAGTGCCTATAATTAACAAACGTTTCTGATTTTCTGATTTTCCAGCGGAGATTAACCGGAACAAGCAGAGAGACAGACAGCAATACAAAAAGAATATATTTTTGTTATAGGTATTGAATATACTTTTAGAGCATTTAGTAAAAAAAAAAATGGTATTACAAACGGACTCTTCGATTTCATTTGTATATAATATATACTTAATATGGTTGCTGTAACTGATATGTCCATATTTTTTTTTTAATCTATAAACGTTATTAAAGTTATGTGAATAAATGGAGGGAGGCCAAAGAAAAGAAGGATCGTGTGAGAAAAAAGAAATCAGTGATGGCTGAAAAGATAGAATACAAGAAAAAACACGGAATAAAAGCAGAAAGAAAATGACTGAAAACCTTATAACTTACATACACACATATATAGATAATCAGCCTTATAATGTTCCTACTGCTATAACTCAGGCCTCTTCTCCAGGAGAGGGAATGGGCCATAATCCACCACGCGGGCCCAGTGCGGGTTGGTGGATGTCACATGTCTTCGAATTTTTAGTTCTAGGATATGTCAGTTTTCTCACGATGTTTTCCTTCGCCGTTTTGAGAGCAGTGGTGATGAATTAAATTACACAAAGTAATGCCCCTGGCTGATCTACTATTCGTAACTCAGGGCCGTTACCACTGGACTACCACTGGTCTCCTTATATTTACAATTTAATTTATTTGAATTAGTTATATGAACGAATACAAGTTCGGCGAGTATCCACCCTTACGTTGTTGAAACCTCTACGGTCCGGACTAAGCGTTTTGCCTCGTCGTTTATACCTTGTACTGACTGGAACAATTTACTTGCTGAGGTCTTTTAATTTGGGTGTCTTCAAGGCTAGAGTGAATAGGCTCTTAATAAACTAATGGGCCTCACCATCAACGATTGCATCACCGCTTGCCATCAGAAGGATTCGCAATCAAGCACTAGTTTATATCAAATTTAAAAAAAAAGTGCTATAAACATTCGCTATTTTAAAATCCGGTAACCTAAGT
This sequence comes from Mythimna impura, assembly GCA_905147345.3. Classification (NCBI taxonomy): domain Eukaryota; kingdom Metazoa; phylum Arthropoda; class Insecta; order Lepidoptera; family Noctuidae; genus Mythimna; species Mythimna impura. The sequence goes on along the minus strand of LR990362.1, from coordinate 13,704,113 downwards.
TTATCTTTAATATGCGAAAGAAAATGTTTATACAGATAGATGCTAGGAATATTTCACAAACTGTTATCTAGTTTGTAAATAAATTAATCCCAACTAACAGATATTTCCGGCAGCTAAATGCAAAATTGGAGTCAACAGAACTTATAATCAAGTTTTAGTTAGGTTGCGCTCAGTCCCTGAATTGAATTTGATTGAAAATTGATAACAATGTTTTTACCTGACGGGCTTGTCATCATCTTGGGGTTCCTCGACAGGAGCCACTTGTTCCTGTGAAAAATAAAAAATACAATTTTAAAAGTTTGGTCCTAAATTTAAAAAAGTTTGATGAAGTTGTTTTGTTAGACGAATTCGGTTGACGAAATCGTCAAATTTGCAATAAACATCCAAAAGTAAATAGGTTACTTCTAGGCAAGCGTGCCCCATCGTCGATCGCATCGCTTATCATCAGGTGAGATAGTGGTCAAACGCGAGCCCATCCATAATAATAAGAAATATATGTTCAGCTACCTAGAAAAACCAATATAATAATTATAAGTATAAAAGAAGCATTGAACCAATATGTGAAAAATGAGAGAAAAGAAATGAGGTTTAAGTCATTAGATTACCGAATCCAGATTTTAATGATGATGATGAAGGAAACGTTTCATATATCCATAAACAAATGAGCTGAGCGATTGACCTGTACGATAACGCAACAAAAAACCAAGCATCTTTTCCGTAATAACCTAACACACAATAGAATCAAGCGGAAGGACATACGTCAACCGTTCCCACATATTAACACACATTTCCCACATAGTCTAAGAAAAAGTGTATCAAGCAATCAACTGGCCCCAACAAATTAGCAATGTGACAACAATGTATGTCATAACACACTGTACCCCACAATTATGTATTACATTAGATGCGCGTGCGCCGGTGAAAGCTAAGGAAAATGAGACAATGTGTCGCGATTATCGGCCATTTTCGAAACTGTGGGCGTAGTAGACGGTCGCATCAACCAGCCGTTTGCACAATATGTTGATCAATCGTCCTGTGTGCGGGATTGGGTAGCGAAACTGTTCGTTGCGCTAGATAAGTCTCAATCAATCAATTACGTTCAGGCTTGGTAGCTTTGCGGTAAAATTACGAAATTATTGGTTTTGCATTAAACGCCCGGGTACTAAAATCTTACTATCTAATTTAATAGGAGCGAAGTGGTACAAAGCTATGCCTATTAATTAAAAAAGGGTTATTAAAGGGAAAAGCAATCATTTAAGAAGCTGGTCTGAAACCAAGAAATAGCCATACAGAACCATTAATCATCACAATTAAATTTAATAGTCATCGAATTGTATTGAATGGCAAAACTAAAAATGATCATAATTTTTCGTACAAAAGTAAAGGTGAATAATTTCTCTAACAAAGCCAACGTTGATTGCCACAGTAGTTAAAATTTATTCTTTTTTATTGGAACAACTGTCACTAAATATAATATTTGCATACAAACCACAATACCGTAGAAACGAACCGGAGAAAGTATAATAGAATTCGTTTTAGTGGGTGTACTGTATTATCTGTTGCCGATTGCCGAAGCGAAATACAATGACTCATATGTTAAAGCGAATGATCACATATTAATAAGACGAATGACTGGTAAATATAAGGCATAGCAGACACGAAATTTTATTTACAATTAAATTTTAACTTCGTCTTTGATCCCAATCAATTTTAACTCGTTACAATCTTGGTGTATGAGACATTTGACATGGCTTTTTTTTTATTACTAAAGGAAAAAGTAATTATCTACTAGGTTCATTGCTCTAAATTAAATTTTATTTTATATTATTATTGTTAAAAATTTGAAGTCCATCGCTTTACCTACAAGGTTGTGTAAATATAAGACCTCCTTCCGAAGAACCACTCCCAAAATACAAGCTTGATTTAGTTTGGAAGTTAGTAAATCATATACTGTGTGCTGCTGTACAACCAACCAGCGAATTGTATGTTCATATGTATGCTGATTAAAATTGTTATACTTTTGGAGCGTAATAAATTATTATTATTATGTATGTGTTGTACATGGCACACGCGTATTGCAGATCAGCATTTTTCTGTTGCTTGCATTATACCTACTTGTACCATTATACTGTAAAGTGGGTACATAATCAGGAGTCATAGACGTTAGTGGTCATTTACACTAAATTTATTTAGTACTAGTTTCGTAGTAGAGAATCAGATAATTTTTGACTATGCAGTTATGCACCTATACTTTTGTACCTATCATCATCATCATCATTTCAGCCGAAAGACGTCCCCTGTTGGACATAGGCCTCTCCCAAATGTCACCATAATGACCGGTCCTGTGCGTCTCGCATCCATCGGATTCTCGCGACCCTCACCAGGTCATCAGTCCACCTTGTGGGAGGCCTTCCAACGCTGCGTCTTCCGGTACGTGGTTGGCATTCCAGAACCTTTCATCCCCAAAGACCATCTATTCTGCGAGCAATGTGCCACTTAAGTTTGGTGATTCTTTGGGCTATGTCTGTAACCTTGGCTCTCCTGCGGATATCTTCATTTCTGACACGATCACGCAATTTGTACGTATGTTTCCTAAATAATATTTTCATTTTTTATGCACCTACCATGTTGCCTCTCTACCTCCCTTGGTTGACGCCTTGACGGGTAGAGAATGTCTATATGGCATTAAGTCCACGTTTGTTTGTGTTTGTTTTTTGTAGTTTAAAGGTATGTGGAACAGGGTGTAAAGACCCACATAATGCCTTTGAAAAGGGAGAATCCCCCGACTAGACGGGTATTTTGTCTGATCTAGACAACTGCCCAATAGATGATTTCGGGCTGTTGTATATATTCAAATCGCGCCGAGAACTGTAATTGCGCGATGTAGGATTTTGTAGTTTAGTCCTTATGTGACGCCATAGATGTCGCTACATCTCTTTACGTCACATAAAGTTTTAATTAAATACATAAACTTCTAGCCAAAAAAACTGTAAATGAATCACGTAACAGCTTAAAAGCACACACAAACGCTAAATATCTAAAAAAAACAGCCAATAACCAAGAATTTACGCAATATTTACTAAACACCATCTTTAAATATATGAGCGTGATAAAATGGTTTCATTTCAATCCACTTCTGGGCTGACAGTTACAAAATAACGGGCATTCCTCCACCAACGTGTGATTATAGTGCACTTGCAATCCGCACTTACGTCCGAGCACCTATTATTCCGTCCCCTACCATCATGATGCAAACGATTATTAAAAACATATTAGAAGTGGATGAGTGTGACCAATTTGATGAAGGTTGGCTTGATAAAACATTCTGTTCTAACAATGCTTTATTTGGAATGGAAAGTGATGATGTGTATCAGGTAACTGGTTTATTATCATGTCCCGTATTACTTTTGTGTCACTTGTTAGTTTTAACAGTTAAACTCGTGTCGCATGGCAGTGACAATATTGAAATTGCGTAGGAGAGACTGGGGTCAATAGAAACATGGGTTAAATGAAACAAATTAAATAATTTAAAAATGGACCGCTGGGATAAGGATAAGCCTTGCGTGCCCTAACCTGACACTAAGTTTGCGTCACTGCTCAAAAGGCAGCGACGTTTTTATGTGGATGCATTGGGTTTTTTCAGCAATAAAAGTAATTTATTTTAATTGTTTTCATCTTGCGTATTCTTTAAAAATTAATGCTCCGCCTTCAGCGTATTTTAATATCGTAATTTTTATGTAACTATATAGACTATATATATAGTTGGCTTTGTTGAGATTTGTTTGACCTTCATTGAATGTTTAGCTTTTTTGCTGTTTGACCAAACATTTCAAGCAATTAAAAGGGCCCAGTAGAAAAAATTACCGGTACCGACTAAAACGTTTTCTTTTGATCCCGAATATTTTTTTTCCAAATTATTTCTTACCGCTCGGCGAGTGCTACTTCGCTAATAAAAAAATAAAAATAAAAATATTTTATTAATTGCTGGAAAAATGGCATATTTTTCGCATCACTGCCTTTTTAATTGGTTTAGGGCAAAACAGCTGAATGGTTTTAAAAGTAACAACAAACAGTAAAATAAACTTTTTTATGACTTTTTAATAATATAATAAAAAATCATATGAAAACATAAAAACAGTACTTCATTCAACCACAATTATAACATAATTCTAAAATGCTTGTTTTGATTAGAAAAAAGATGTAAAGTTATGATGGCAACGGCGAAAATTGATTGTTTCTATACAGCCCGAAATGTTTCAACTGACCCCGGAACGATACCTGCAACGACAGCCCTGTGATTTTAAACATTTCAAAAAACGTCTAAATCAATCTTTAAAGAGCGAAATCTTTCATGCTGTCTTATAGACTCAAAAATTTACTATTAAACCCTTCGACCACGAGTCCATCACAAAAAAGTTGATAAGATAAACTAGTGCGCTTCACTATCAATGATTGCATATCTGCGTGCCATCAGGTAGGATCGCAGTCAAAAAAAGAAAGATATAAAATGAAACATAGTCATACTAAGGATTTTCATAAAAACCCCCAGCCTCCCCTAGCGTCGTAAAAGCTTACCTGCTAGATGCTTATTCTTATTACGATCGGTAAGTATGGTTTACCCATATTTATCTACCAGCGATATCTTGATTATTCTACTGTGGCTGACACAGTAGAATAATCAAGATATCGATGGTGATCTACCATTGATATCCGTGGTGTCAGCCTATATCATCTCACAGCTGAGCAAAAACCTATTCCATGAAATCTTGCTACTTCGGTTTCCGGGCTATTTTTTTTGAAGTGGGAAATCATCTAATATCTTCTCTCTCTTTAGGAAAAAACTCCACGGTTACTCTTAATAATAATTAATGTCCTCTCCCGATCTTTGTGTTAGACTTTTACTGACTGAAACCACACTTATGTCCCTTCAGTTTCCTTGAAGCCTAGGATTACGGTTTCCCTCATGGCCCCAGTTATAGGCTTCCGGCCTTACCGTTTCGGTTTAGGGCTGATGTTGACTTTTGGTTATTGATTTATATAACTTTTTGAGAGGTCTGTCGCGACGATTTTTGTTTAGTATGTTAGAAATTTTCATTGTGGTTATTTTAGTCCATACATAATTGGGAAAGCAGCGTAAGATATCCTTCTAATACCTACCTACATACATATATTTAGGTAAGTATAAGTATGAATTCAAAATTAAAATATTTTATTTCACCTATGCCACTTATACGAGTAAAATGTCAAAAGCTAGGTAGTGCTCGGTTCCAAATTGGTCGTTTCCTATGGGGAAGAACCGGTAAGAAACTCTATGGTTACTCTTTCAAAAAAAGTGGTTGATGTTACAATATTTCCATATTACAATTTTAATAGATATTATGTAAGAACAGTGTAGACCAGTCAATATTGTACCCAAAAAAACAATAAAAATAATCACATAAAAAAAAATTAAACAAGAGGCTATATAGAAAAAAAAACAAGAAAATATGAATAATTACAACTATCAATAAATGAGAAGTTATCAAAATAAATTGTACAGAAAAGCCTTTTTTCTTTGGTCCCTATTCATACTAAAAGAAGCTTAATATATAAGTTTGTGTTCTGAAGTATAAATATATTCTATACGAAATGGTTGAAAGAGAATTCGATTCAGATTGTTCGGCGTATATTCCTTTTGTCCTTTCAAACCGATCAGGTTTTCACTTGCCGATACCTAAATTAATTCGAGAACCTTTCAGTGCAAATCGGCTTGTCATAAGAGATTATATCTGAATCAATTTGAAGCCTTGCTATTGTAATAAATGCGGCGCATTTTTGGAAATATGTTTTATTTTAATTAAAAAGATTGGATGCCAATTAAGATGAAATTTCTTATAGGTATGTGTTCCGTCACGCTTTTTGCTTTTGTAAAGATTTAGTAGAACTTAGATAATTACAAAATTTACGGATAAACTTAAATAACCTCACTCTCTTATGTTTAATCTTTCACATTTTATTATTATTTATTTTTTCTTCATGTGTAATCTTTTCTTTTTTTATGCTCCTGCGTCCTGCCATGTTTTCTCTTCACTACCTTTGGTTGACAGGTAGAGAATGCTTAAGGTATTAAGGTAATATATCGTAACAAAAGGAACACGTGCTACTTTTCGTAGGTATTTCATGAAATCACATTAATATCATAAAGGCGAAAGTTTGTTACTTCTTCAAGCTCGAACGGCTGAACGGATTTCGATGTAACTTAATAAATGGGTATACCATGTCCTGGAATCGCATATAGGATACTTTTTATCTCAGGATTATGTTCCCTTGGGATTATTTTCGACTGTCAAGCGGGTGAACCCGCTGCCAGCAGCTCGTTGAAATTAAAATCTTCATAATAGTAATTATTTGTTTTACAGACCATTTTATGCGATTGATTTAAATGCATCACACTTTGTAGCGTTTATTAGCTTGCTCAGACAGTATATAACGTGAGATAGTCAATGGTTCAGTTGGTCTATATCATCACCGACTTAGTGACTTGAAACATTGTAAGGTAACTTGGACTTATACCAAGTTGACATAAGACTGAATTTGCCAACCCACCTTGAGCCAGCATGGTTATATACACGTGCTCTCTTTGTGGGAGAGTCTCTGCCCTATACAGTAGTGGAACAGTTACACGCTGGCTTAATGAATATAACTGTATACCTACAGGTATAGACCCAATCGGTCTAAAGTCCCTTAACCACCATTAAAAAGGGAGGATCCTCCGATAAGACGGGTGTTATGTTTGGTTTGGGCAACTGCCCAATGGTTATTGCAGAGCGGTTGGTACTTTGATTACGCGAAATAGGACAACGCAACATTTCAGCCGAAGGATGTCCACTATTGGACATAGGCCTCCCCCAAGTGTCACCACAACGGACGTTAATTCATATGTGGTGCCGCTACAAACAAGCCAAGACATGTTCAAAAGTGACTCTAGCAGTAATAGTAAGGGCTCAACCAGTCACACCATTAGTGATATCGACTAATCAACGCCGCTACCTGATCAAATCAGTGTCGAGTCCGATCAATGGAGAAGGAGATGGTTTAGAGTTATTACCCACACAAAAACTACATTTCATCTCTTTTGGAATGTGCAATTTGTCATAACATTTTTTTGACCGACCGATATTTTGACAATTCAAATGTGTCTGTAAATAGTCTATGGCTTGGCATGGCTTGGGAAGCTGTCCAACATTAACTTAAAGTCGAGTTTGTTAACCTGAAGTTCACAACTTGTAATCCTTCATTCAGAAACTTGTGTAGGTACTCGTTTATCGATACTTGTATCAATATCTATCAAATGCATGTGTAGATATAGTTTATTGAGACTACTAACACAAAGTAGATAGGTACAGAAGTCAAACTCATTTATGCACTTCACTTTTCATATTTCATACCTACGCTCGGCGATCGCGTTAGGGTCAGCGCGTGACACCGAACTGTCCGAGTGCGACGGAGCGCGGTGATAAATGCCTACCTAATCTGAATTGTAAAAATCGTCTTCTCTTTCTCAGCGCGGGACCTGATCTGTGTTATTTTAAAACAAACCATCAAAATATATGCAAATATCTATTTACCTCTCTGAAACAACTGGTAGCCTAAAAAACGTCAATTCACTGTTTAGTGTTGAATTTAAACAACCGTCCACTGAACAGTTAGAATAAGGTTTTTTTTGTTGGTCCATTTTTCCAAAAAAAGTTCACAGATACGTGTCTCAAACGGATAGTACTCGAGCCCGCATTGATTTGAATTGAGCTGAGATATCGTGTCCGTGAGCAATGTCTATGTGTGCGTTGCTCAAGCCCGCTTTGTATGCAGATTGACTTTTGTACCTATCTAGTTTTGTGCTACTACTTTACGCGGTTTTGATTAAGTGTAATCTGATAGCATATTTAATATAGTCTAGTTTGTAGCCTGGTTCTGTTAGATTACTAGCAATTTCAGAAACCCGTTCACATGCTGCTCATCAATTATCTACACCTAGCATGATTATTTGTTGTAACACCTGCTTGCTTCTTGGAAAAGAATTCTAAATAATACCTTTGAATTTAAAATCTCCGAGTTATAAACTAATTTATTCAACCTAGTACTTCGAAAGGCTGTTTCTAAATTAATCGAAATGAGTATTTTATCTAGCTCCTCATATTCTGAGTTGTGCTACACGATCACTAACCAAACCTTGGACCGCTTTAACTAAATTGTGACTGTGACCAAACTGTATGATTCTTTCCTTAAAATACTGTATCAGCCAGCCACTTACATACGTATAGGGCTAGGCCACATAATTATAATTGAACTACTGAAGATAATATCCAAAAGAGAACCAAGGTTACGGAAATAGCCTGAAGAATCGCCTAACATAAGTGGTAGTGGGCAGGGCACATTGCTCGCAGAACAGATTGTTGATGGGGCCGAAAGGTTCTGGAGTGGCGACCACATACCAGAAGAGGCAGCGTTAGAAGGCCTCCCACATTATGAACCCAGGCCCTGGTATAGGGTCGCCGGAATCCGATGGATACGAAACACACAGGACCGGTCATTTTGGTGAAAATTGAGGGAGCAGTGGATGTCTTTCGGTTGAAATAACGACCATGAGCAGTGGTGGCCGAGTGGTAACGGCACCGACTTACGAGTTGTAGATCGCGAGTTCAAACCCAACCAGGAGCATTACTTTGTGTAATTTATTTCATCACCACTGATCTCAAAACGATGAAAGAAAACATCGTGAGGAAACCGGCATGTTCAAGAACCAAAAATTCGAAGACATGTGACATCCACCAACCCGCACTGGGCCCACGTGGTTGATTATGGCCCATTCCCTCTCCTAGAGAGGAGGCCTGAGTCCCAACAGTGGGAACATTATAAGGCCGACTATGCTATGCTAATGACCAAGATAACCAATGCCAATTTCTGCACTTCAAAACCGACTATGACCTCTGTGAGTCTGTTTCGATGTTTCTTCGTAGAATAGCCGGTTAGTAGAAGTTTTAAAGTAAGAACATAAATTATTTTCTGTGTATATTTGAAGTGGATTTAAAACACTGTGGTGAACTGGACTCATTCCAGAGAAGACCAAACTCAAAGAGAGCTGAAAAAAATAGGGAGTCTTTTGCCCAGTTATGGGCCAAATTAGGCTAAGTAAAAAAAAAATACAAGAAAAGAAATTATAAAAATTAATATTATTTAATAAACGAATTTATATTATTTTCTAGTTTACGTATGTTAAGAATACCTACTTGAAGTTTTAGAGCCTAATGTCATATTTAGTAGAGGTACATAATATATATTTTATCTGCATACTCAGTAATTCAGTGGCACAAATTATCTCGTCGTCGAGGTCGATCAAACACTCATAAGTGGTAGGCGCTGCTCTAAATCCTAGGTAAATTCGTTTTATTTTATACCAAAAATTTTACTTCAAACTTAAGTATTTTAATTAAGTTTTATAGTTAGTGTTAATAACGTCTTTTAAGAGTACTAGTCGTAAAGTAAGCAAGCAAAGTAAGCTGCCATTAAATAAATGGATAGTCAATATTTTAACGCTGTATTATTTTGATAGATTTATTCTTCGCAGCTAATAAACATTTTCATATCGGTATTTTTAGAATTTAGGTACATCTAAACATTAAATCATTTTTATGGTTTCAAATTAATTTTATCATTTAATAGATATGTTACCGGCAATCTGTATAATCCTGTATTTTATACAATACCTGTATTATATAGATTGCCGGTAACAAATATTATATGGCTGGCTGGTGTTCGCAATTTTACGTATTGCATTTAAAAGATATTGGCGGAGTATTTTTATAAATAATATTATTTTCTGCTTGGTATGAATGTCATTTATCATTTGTTAGACCGTATAAGCCATTTAAGGAGATTTTTTTGAGAATACTAGGCTTAGTAAGCCCTGATAGCTGCGACAAACGATGTTTAAGTTGACATATCAAGTGAAATAAATGTATTTTAGATTCGAGTTCATGTAGATCTGTAAGTTTATCGCAATTTTCATACTACTTGAGTAAAGTTAGGCGAAGGGTGCCTTTTTTACATTTCAAGGCTTTACCATTAATCAAAAGGTAATAAAAGCTTTAGGTAGATAAAAAGAAGATTAATTATTATCATTTATTTTTAAGAGGGTCCTTTTCCACTCGCCTATCGTCAACATCGAGCATGGTTTAAAAGCTTGTTACTTCATCTAACGCAATCCAACTCGATGTTTGATAAATAGGCAACGCGAAAAAAGAGATAACAACTGAAAACTCTTTTATCATTCGGTATTTCTGTGATTTATTCGAATATTTTACAAAACTTGTTCCAGGAAATACGTGTTTTTTTAAACCATTAAAAGTTTTTGAAAATAATTGTCGCCATTTAGAATTATGATTAAATTTGCAAGGCTTCTATTGTTATACTTTTTTGACTCTTTAATTTTTGAGTAAATTATGAAGTGTCAAAGTTCATGCAAAATAGCAGATTTTCAGAGGTCTTTACTGGATTAGTTTTACACAAAATTATAAATTGATTTCAATAGAAACCTAGACACCATATATCCACAAGATACTGTGTTTCCAAAATATCTAATGAAAAATGTGTAAGAACGTCATAATCGCGTAAGAGCGGTTGTAGAAAAACAGTGAAAATGTATGTCGAGTTGCATCCCCTTAAAAGAAGATTTCTAAGAGTCGCATTGAAAGAACTTTAATTAACGAAAATACTAGAAGAGGATAAGGTAAAAAAAACCTGCTTCGCTTTAACTGAAGCCATGAAACAGGTTAAAAGGAAATAGGTAAAAAGCAATATCCTCCTTTTGTATCAGTCGGTTAAAAAGTTGAATGATAAAGCTATAACGTTTTGTACATTACAAACAATGGGAATTCATTAATATTTGTAGAATCGACCCCTTTAAACAGACATTTTCGTTCGCAAATAGTTAGTTATTTTACTTGACCCTTAGGTCAAGTAGGTAAGTGGGTAATCATGATATCCCAAGCTGATAGGTTTATCTATAATTTTCCTCTTGTTCTGCATAATTAAACATTTAAGGTTTACGAATATTCCGTGTTTATTTTACGGAGTTTAAATATGACTTTATTTATAGCAATATTACTATGTTCAAATTAAATTGATGAGCTTTGCGACTTCCCGTGTATTTATGTTTAGAGGCAAGTGTACCTACACGTTTTACATATTATAATGTCATAATTTATTTTTTAGACGAACAGCTGATCTCAATAGCTATAAACTTGTGATGTAAATTTTCAGTTTTAAACCTAATTATAATGATTAATTAACTAATAAGACTTACTGTAAATGCGGTGCATACCTATTAGTCTTTTTTTTTAAAAAACTAAATTAGTGCTTGACTGCGATCCCACCTGATGGTAAGCAGTGATGCAATCATTGATGATGAGGCGCACTAGTTTATTAACAACCAATTCACTCTAACTTTGAAGACACCTAAATTATAGTTGGACGGGAAGACCGTAGCAGGTAAATTGTTTCAGTCCTTCGATGTACGCGGTATAAACGACGAAGCGAAACGCTTAGTCCGGACCGTTGAAGTTTCAACAACGTAAGGGTATTTTAAGCTATTGCATAAATAATAATAATAATAATAAATAATAAATCGTTTATTTGCGTAAATAAGGTACAGAAAGTTGATAACATAAATAAAATAGATCTCTTATTCTGCCTTTAATTTCGGCGTGCAAATATAAAAACATAGTATTTGTAATTAAATTAATTATTGATTAAAATCATGCACTCATTAAACAGATTTTCATTCCATTAAAATTGTATTATTGAATTAAAAAATGTCAATATAAAAATGAAAACTAATAAAAATAATAATCACAAATGTCAATAGTAATCATGTCAATAATAATCCTGTCAATAATAATCATGTCAATAATAATCATGTCAATAATACCCATGTCAATTATAATACTCATGTCAATAACAATCATGTCAATAATACCCATGTCAATTATAAAACTCATGTCAAAACTTACAATTTGTAACCTAAAAACTCATGTACACTATAGAAACACTTTTCAATTAAAAACCTCGTCAAGCTACTTTTAAATTTAGAAAAAGGTAACGTTTTTATAGAATTTGGTAATTTATTATACATTTTTATACACATAATATAACTATTGTTACCTGTAAATGTGAGATTTGTCCTCGGTTGAAACAGCTTATTAGTGTACATAGATCGTGGAGCATAATAGCTTGTCGCCTGCTCGAAAAGTCTCTTATGTTTGAAAACAAATATACAGGATTCTAATATATAAATACATGGCAGTGTTAATATTTTATGTTTTCTAAAAAATGGACGACATGATTCTATTTGCTTTAACCCAAATATAGCTCTCACACATTTTTTCTGCATTACAAATGCTTGATCAATCTCTACACAACGACCCCACAGGATAATACCATATCTTAGAATGGAGGTTATATAGCCATGGAAAGCCGTTATTGCGGCATTTCTAGACACCTCGCAGCTAATACGCCTCAAGGGGTATATAAAACTATTTATTTTGACGCAAACGTCATTAATATGATTTTTCCATGAGCAAAATTTATCAAGTGTTATTCCAAGAAATTTAACTGAATCAGTTTCTGTCAGGGCGACCCCTTTATAGGATATATTTAGATCTAGCGGTTTTGATCTATAGGTGTGAAATTGAATGAATTTTGTTTTATTAATATTAACTTTTAAATTATTAGCCTCTAACCACTCTATAGTTCTTTGGAGAGCAATGTTAATTTCGTTTTCGTACGAACTTTTATTGTGTCCCTTGATTATAATTGTAGTATCATCGGCAAATAGTACACATTTATGATTTATAATGTCTGGGAAATCATTTATGTAGAGTAAAAACATTGGTGGCCCTAAAATACTGCCCTGTGGCACACCATATCTATTAAACATAAACGAAGATTTGAACGATTCCATCGTTTTAGTTTGTTTATTATAATTTGTAACTTCTACTGATTGTAATCTGTCAGACAAATACGATTTAAGCCAGTTATGTGCTGTTCCCCTGATTCCATATCTTAAAAGCTTTTCCAGTAATCGTTCATGAGAAACATAATCGAATGCTTTACTCATATCCATAAACAAAACTGTAACCGGTATTTTCTTGTCAATGCAGTCTGTAATTTCCTTTATTAATTGAAATGCTGCTAAAGATGTACTTCTATTTTTACGAAACCCATTTTGTTCGTCTTTAATAATCATGTGCTTTTCAATAAAGTTTGATAATTTATTATGAAAAACCTTTTCAAAAATTTTTGAAAATATGGGTATCAAAGTTACTGGCCTGTAATTGTCCATTTGAGTGCTATCTCCTTTTTTAAATAGTGGTTTTACTACTGATTTCTTTAGCAATTCGGGAAATATTCCTTGTTCTAGTGAGAGGTTAACTACATGTAGAAGTGGTTCTAGAATTAAATTGACTGACAGTTTTATGATGTCAGTGCGAACTTCATCATAACCACTCGCTTTGGAATCATTTAGAGACATCAATATTTTTTTAAGGTCACTGCCATCCAGTGGGTGCAAAAATATTGAATTACTGATTGATTCAATATGCTCCATTTGTTTTAATTTAGAATCTCCTTTTTTATCAAGGCTATTCTTGGTAACCGTGTCAATGAAAAAACTATTGAAATAGTTTGCAATAGAGTCGGGATTTGTACAGTCAATGTTGTCAATAGTAATTTTAGAAATACAGGACCGTTTTAAATCAGTGCCGGTATGTTTTTTTATTACATTCCATGCTGCCTTACATTTATTTTGAGCTTTATTTATGTATTTAGTATTATTATTTTTCCGTGACGTTAAAATGCATTTTTTTAATAAATTACAATAGTTTTTGTACTTGTTTCTCTGAGGTTCATTATGTTTATATTTTAATTTATAGTGTAATTTACTTTTATTCTTACAGCTTATTTTTATACCTTTAGATAGCCAGTTTAATTTATTTAAAGCTTTATTTGTAACTTTTACGCGTATGATAGGAAAACATAAGTTATAAAAAAGGAGAAATGTGTCGATAAATTGGTGGAATGCTTCGTTTGTCGAGTTTTTTTCAAATACGTCACTAAAAGACAGACATGAAATTGAATTTAAAAATTTTTCCTTATTCTCATGACTATAGTCACGTTTAAATTGATACCACCATTTTAAAACTGGTTGATGTAATTTTGTAACAGCCCAAGTATATGATTGCGCTGAGTGATCCGATAAACCTAAATTATGTATTTTTGCACACCCTTTTTCCATGTTGGTTATGATGTGATCAATGCAAGTTTGTGTCTTTTCTGTTACCCTAGTAGGCGTCAAGATAACATGTTTTATGTTATAACTTTGCAACAAGTAATTATATTCCCTACTTTCCTTCGATTGTTTTAAAATATCGATATTTATATCCCCACATATAATAATTTTCTTTCTTGTATTACGACACAATTTCATCAATAAAGTGTCGAGTTTACCAAGAAATATCGTTACATTTGACGAAGGGGTTCTATAGACACATATTAATAATATCCCGTATTTAGTCAGCTCTAAACCACAACATTCGAACACACATGTTTCACTTATTTTTTGTATTTCCTGTATAATTTTAAATTCAATTTCGTTTTTTATAAGAATCATAGCACCCCCTCTATAGCTCCCCCTCATAGCTTCTATCGAGAGCCTTGAGCGCGGGGACCGAATCCAGAAATTCCGTAACGAAAAAAACCTCACGCTCCCCACTCCGACGGGCACGGAGGGGTGGCTTGAAGGAGGTGTGGCTTGAAGGCCGTGCATTGTCTAACGTCGTTTCTTTTCGGCAGTCTTCGACACGGTGTTTGTGTGCGTGCAACTAGCCGTATTGTACGACTCTACATACTATGCAATAGCTTTACCGCGGCAGTCCCCGAGTGCCACACGTATTTTTTTTTTACACAGGATGCCCTCGAAAATATACTGTAGTCAATGTTTTGTAAATAAGTCTTTGGTGTGCCTATATAAATAAATAAAATTTCTAAGCCTTGTTTTTGAGTTTCACTTTTCATTTTTATGTATCAATCTGCCTAACCCCTGTCTAATTATGTTGGGATCAGCTTCAAGTACAACTGGATGCAGCTGGATATTTTACATGAAGCGACTTCAGGGTGTTCCCTTTGGTACCTAAGACTGGTGTCAGATTCTGACTATCCGTTATACCTACTGTCTAAGATCTATAAATGACAGCAAGTGCCAACACCTTAACGTGCTTTCCGAACACTAGGGAATATATTATGTTATTGTTTTATCGTATTACTGCTGTTTTTTTTAGGTAGGAAATTATCTAATGACTTCTCCCACTCTTGGGAGGGGCGTGAGGGCGTGTCAGACTTTTACTGACTAAAACCCACTCCTGTTCCTTCTTTGCTTTCGTTGCTGGGCCCCGGGGTACACTTTCACACAACCCATGGCCCCAGAAGGCTTCAACCCTGCTGGGTCTCTACGAAACGGCGAGCTACCCATTGCTCGCCTCCGCAATCGTATTACTGCTATTATTATGATTGTTTTGCATGCTAATAATTTTTTTTTCGTGCTTCTTTTTATTAAAAACCCGGTATTTTGGCTCTTGTTATACATAATTATATCCTAGTACACGAGCCAGAGTACTACTGATATGTATTTCCAAAGTGTGTTAAATAAATTATTTTTATAGTCACCCATCCACGGACCGACCCTGGTAAGCGTTGCACTTACAGAAACAAAATCTTAAAACATTTTTTTTTACTTTTTATTTATCACTTATACAAAAAAAATACAGGGTTATATATATTAAATAGCAACCACATTTCGGACTCCAACATAAAGAGATTATCTTTCAACTATGAAACTTTTCCAAATATCTAGCCACCCCCGCGCTCAGAAATTCAGTCCTACGTCATAATAAACGATTCAATTTATTCATCCCACGCACAGTCATGTAAAACAATCTTCCGCCGAGATTCTGAAAACATGTTCGACTCGTCCTGTTTCCCAATGAACACAATAACAACATTATATCGATACAGTGTTCACAGTTAAAAGGACTGGTCGCTCGTGACCAATTGTAGGGCATAGAAGTGAAAGGGCAGCGTAGGACATGATCTGGCGAAGTTAAATCACTTTGTGCTAGAGAAATAATACAATTTATTGGTGTGATGGAATCTTTTTGACGTGACGTATCTTTTTCTAAGTCACGAAGCTAAAAGCATTGTTTTTTTTACATGAAATACAATGCTCATTATCATGGTATTTTTAACAATGGAAATGTAGTTACTGTGTGTGTTAGAAAAGGTCTTTCTGGATACCTCAGTTGCAGCAATGTAGTGAAAACTAACCTAAAATTTAACAGTGATGATGATAATGATAACAAACTAGTCTTTAACAGTAAGCTTAAAAGAGATGCACTATTGCACATCTTTACAACAATGGAGTTTTCCGCCCCAATACGTTGCTAACAGCCGACTTAACATCACCACAAAAACTCTTACAACATCAGTGAGATGAGAAATAGTAGATACGTGTTTTTTGTTCACATTTGCATAAAATCACCATGGGAACATCAATGGAATATCTGCATGTACACATCTTTACACCTATTAGGGTTTATCGCGCCAACTCACAATGGCAGAAAATGGAATTTGACATGCAATAACAGATTAGTAAGACTCTCAACGGCGTTTGAATGACTAAAACATGAAATAGATGTTGAAATCGGTCGGATAAAAACAAATTATTTGAGAAAATTATAATGAAAATAAAAAATATAACTTCTAAGGTATACCTTTGAAGTTATATTTTTTATTTTCATTATAAGAGATGAGTGTATATTACTGGTCATTGCATTTTTCAAAGATTAATAAGCGACCCTTAGAGAGAGTGCTGCAAGGTCATTAGTTCGGCCCCACTCTTTTACAAATAACATCTTCCCTTTATACCTACTTTGTAAATATGTACGTATAGAGTTTACGTTTATCCGTGGGATCTTGTCTATCTGTCCTCCTACGGATTCCCACGGTCCATGTTGAATTATTCATTTGCCAGACATTCACTGAAAGGCTGCTTATAATCCGGGTATATGAATTTGATAGTAACCACACAACCCAGCAACTTTTTTATTCGAATATGTACAAAGGTGTGACGCTGTCCTCGTTTGTGATAATAATCTGAGAATTGTATTGATGCTCTTTTCACAAATATATACATATATTACTAGTGAACTTGTTGAAAATTGAATACCTATTAATATAATAATTATTAAAGTTTTTTAGTTAAAAATAAATAAATGAATAAAATTTTAGAAGGAATTATGTTATTGCTAAACCACACACGATATAACAGGTGCATTTAATTTTAGTGGGTAATCTAGTTGAAACAAAAAACTAAGAAAAAAAATATGCCTGTAGGTAAATAAATCCACGTAAAGGTAAATCGTTGCGAATGCGTGAGAGCTCGAACGGTATGCACGTATAATAACCGCCGCTGGTACACTTAAAATGTCATAAATACAGGTATTTAGTTATCGCCTATATTTGGCGTCGCGTTTCCCTCTAATCCATCACTACCGGTCGATATGCACTTAATTGACATGAAACAAGCTACCGGTAACGATATAAAATGCGGAATAGGAAATATTAATTTTTCATAATTTTTCTACTCTCATAATGTTCCACTAATTTAGCAATAGAATACTAATTTTGTAATTGATAATGTCGGAATCGGAATAGTGACTATGGATGTTAATCATTCATCATACTTAAAATTGTAAGCTAGTAAACTTAGGTGGTAATAATAATATGTTAGTACGCGTTTTGAAGCAGCAAATTTTGATAAATGAGTGAATTTCATGTGTAATCTAGGGAGTGATTACTTTGTGATTTATAAGCTTAATTTATAACGAACGCTGTCTTCATTAGTCTGCAATCCTTTTATATAAATTTCAACACACTCAGCAGTTTTGCATACTTATAAATACAAATATCACGTCGTGATGCAGGCAGTCCAGGGATGGATTCATTTAAAGTTTTATATGTGTTTTTTTTTCGGTTTACTGACATTTTAGATACGGGTGACTAGAAAGTATTCGTTTTATAAAATTATTGTTTGGTGAAAAATATGAGCGCTATCATAAAAACACTCTTATAAAGGTATCATAAGTGTATTATACAGGTACATAAATTGTATAACGTGCCTGTTTTAATATGTTCTTTTTTTATTACAGATATGCTCGCGTTTGACCCCTGCCTTACCCGATGTTTAGCGATAATGGGATGGACGGTGGAGCACGCTTGCTAGAAGTAACCTATTTACTTAAATTAATAACTCCAGTTTGTGACTATCAGGAAACACATACTTCGGCAGGGAATTCTATTCCTTAGCTGTATGCAAAATGAAAGTATTCTCAAAACGTTTTGTGTGTAAAGGTGATATGTCCACCACGTGTCATCTTTTTATCCTTATTACAACATATTTATTTGGGATCGACACAGTAAATATTTTTCCATCGATATTGGATATCATCTCAACAGTCAACTCCTTATTATTAGCTAAAATAATCTTACCTGTTTACGAGCTATCCTATATCCTAGATGTGTGTATTCGCCCTGGGTCTGCCTCTTGTCCTTCGTCATCGCGGACTCTGCCGCACTCTCCGTCTCCTTCACGTCTGCCGCGTATGCGCATAGTGCGAATGCTGTAACAATAAAATAGGTTAAATTCGTTTTTTTTGTGTTTTCTTTATCATTTTTCATAACAATAAGTTTTTGTTTTGTATCTCTTTTGATAGTTGTTGTTTTAAGCAATGAAAATTTATGACGGTTTTTACTAGCAGCTTCTTATTGCAAGTTATTTGCAATATCAACTAGGGATTCATGAAAAACAGTTTTTTCCAAATCTATTACACTTTTACTAATCACTTTAGATCTACGATTACCCCTTGCGTCACTTACATAGCTCGAGTAGATGCTCCATTTTGTAATCTCCAAAGTACTCAGCCGTAAAACAGTGATAAAATTTCTATATCCCGGTACTTATGTCATCGGTATCGAGCTTTAGTGCTTACCACTAAAAGCGAAGTTTCGAAATATCGCGGTTTTAAATGTCACTTGGTACCGACGATCAATTATGTTTATTTTATAGGCATTAGTATTTGTGGAAGTTGCTGCAAGGCTCTTGAGCGGTCTGTATTGATATTGTTATAACATTTTAATCTCCTGTTTCTTACTTATTCTGAAAGGTGATTTCGCAATTTTGTGTATTTTACCGTTAAGAAGATACAAGGAACCGTACCGTTTACTTGAAGATGTAAGGTTTGATTCTTAGAACTCTCTCAAACTTTGATTTAGGTTAGGCTATTAAAAAATCCAACAGCTAGGATGATGAACAAGTTAAAAGTATCTCTGAAATATAATTTTTAAAAACTGTGAATATTCACATGTCGGTCTTCCCACGGCTCTATTTTAGTATAAAATTGAAAAGTCTATCCGAAAGCTTTGACGAACAATTACTTTAAACCTAGATATCTCAACCCAGATCTAACAAGAATCTCAATCTTACTCTAGCATATTCCTTAGAACTGCTACAAATTCTGCGGAGCAAGTATTATTTTAACCAGATTGAATCCTAGTCCCTTCATTTTATCTCCGTTACCATCTTGCGTCACTAACGTTAACATAAACCGTAACCTAACGCAAACTGTAACGTAACGTAAACCCTTGACCCAAAACCATGAGATGGGCAGCTTTCTTTACCATAAAACGATTTCCGATGAGTTCAGTAACGATGAAGGTGGATTTTATGGAGTCCCAAGAGTATAATGCTTTCTTTTGTACGGCACTTTCATAGTGGATGATGTTTTGTATTTTTAAGTTGTTTTGTTGTCAATTGGTTAGGAAAATATAATGATCTTTTACTAATATGTACTTTGCAAGTCATCTTAAATGTCGTTCTTGTTGTAGATATGGTTTATTTTTGCCACAATATGGAATTATTATGCCTGTTATCTGGCAGTTTTGGAAAACCATCACAAGGTGGACCGATAACCTTGTGTGCACAGGACGGGTCATTGTGGTGATACTTTGGGAGGCATATGTCCACATGTGTACGTCTTTCAGATGAAATAATGATGAAGATGATGTTTTTTTTTTTAATAATATATACTAGTGCTTGACTGCGATCCCACCTAATGATAAGCAGTGATGTCTATTTTCGTTATAATTATTGATAGACAGTGAGATAGCCTGACGGTTAGAGATTATGTATTTGACAATGGATCATTTCTATGTTGTTCTTGCCTTTGACTTCTCTAAGACAGGAAACTATAGTGTAAAGGTAAGTTTTGACTTTGTTTCTTGTAGTCACTTTCCATTAAATGTAGACGTGTCACTAAAATATGGCAGGATACGTTCATTCTGCAGGAATGTTTTAAAGAGTTACCGTAGCCCTAGGACGCAAAGGGCAAATAATAGTAATAATCATTTTAAATTCAGGCAACGGTAGCTCGTAGAAAAAAATATACAAAATAACCTTAAACAATAATAGACTAATATAAATATCAAAAACCTTATCAAACTATAATTATTAAACATGTAACGTATAGGAACATGTTGGGTTTTAGTCAGTAAAAGTCTACCCAACCCCAAACAAACCCCATTTGCAACCCCATTTTGTGTCCAGGCAATCTCTATCCATTCTGAGTTGCCGGGAAGAAAGCGCCGAGTGCGATAAGGCCGCAAATTTTACGTTTTTTTTTGGATTATAAGGTTTCAATTTGTAATCTTGGCATGCAATAAAGTATATATATATATAAACAATAAATAAAAATAAAAAATCATTCCAGTCCTATTATTCGATACGAATCTAGACCACAAACTAGACTTATAAAGCAAGACCAAGTCACTCACGAGAATCACGACAAAGGATCTAATATCAAGGTTACGATTGTCAAACGATTGGCCTTCTACATTTTCAGATAATAATCATAGAACATTAAGACATACTGAACGTCACGATTTTAAGGACATAAAAGCATTCGTAGATGATCGATTCAAATTCTCAGTTTTTGTTGTCAATGTTATCATCATTAGTAGTTAAAATGATAGTCTATTTATTTTATAGCAACCTTGATATATTCGATATTTGTACTAGATAGTGAACATTATAATGAAATCTAATCCTTGACACAATTTGCTGGGCGATTCCTAGCTACCATAAGTGCAGGTTTGCTGACGGTGAGCAATGGGTAGCTAACCGCCTGATAAGGATCAGACCCGAGCCGCTGGCGATGGCGCATTGTATTCCACGTGCATCTCAAAGAGATGTCAGCATCATTGACGGGGCCGCTAGGGCCGATGTGAGCCACTGCAACCCTGGGACTCAAAGGGCAACTGAAGGATACTGTTGAGTTACCCAGAACAGAAGAAGTTATTTAAAAGGGTTGTAGCAATATTTTTCAAGGATAGAATGTCTATATGAAGAGCCTTAAGTCTTGGATGCAACATCTACTTCTGTCGTTTTCTCAAAGTACTTAAAGACATATCATCACACATTATGTACAAATAATAGAAACACACGTAAACATGTAACAGTAACCATCAAGATGTTTATTGTAAATCTATTGCAGTATTTCTACATGCGGAACCCACTGACATGGATTCGCTTCCTCATTGCTGATGACACTGTAACACTGTGTCAAATATTAATTTATGCAAATTATGTGAGTCAATAATCTATGAATAAGCAAATAGGTATAGTCTTCGTATTTGGTCAAATGTAGGAATGAAATCGAAATGACGTTAAAATATTGCATTTTAATGCATTTAAATTATTACCATCTGTCATCATGATTTCGTCATTTCGATTGATGATAGTAAAGATTAGGGAAATTTACGGATTTAACGACTTGAGTTGGTTCAAGGTTACAGTGTTAATTTTAGTAGAGAGATTATTATTTTAATCTTAAGATTAACTTATTCAAATCGACACTTAAATATCACCGATGTTAGTTTCATTGTAGAAACGAAATCTTTTTTCTTTCTGATTGACCTCTTGTAGATCTCAGGTGGCCTTAATAAATAAAAGCCTCCAGCCAGGACTTAGAAAAACACTAAAACGAAATTAAAAACTTAGTGGCAACGAGCTAAGGGTACCCCCTTTAGGGTACGGATCTCAGCTTAGGGCGTAAACGCCATTGTAACAAGAATACAATCTTTTATGCTAACAGCATAAGACAAAAACCAATCATCACAAAGCCTATTCAATAGATATAAAAATCATTTTCATTCCTTTTAATATTTGAAAATAGAATGTTTTTAGGGAAAAATGGCCGTTATCTGACGTCACTACGTGGCGTCGCTTGCGAGAACACGTCAAAGGTCCAGAACTTTAGGTGCGTGACGCAAATAGCCGAGTTTGGACTGACGTCGACTATCGTACACCTTGTTTTTTTGTTAATGTTTTGGCTTGTATACTAAATCCTTTGAGGCATGTCTTCGTCTGAATATTTAATTTGTTTACGATTAGAAAATGCGTGTACTGTACACAATATAATTTGTATTTGTAGTATTTGGCAGCAACTGTATCAAGTTGTCTTTCTCGGCAAACTTCGTTGAGGTAGTCAACACAACAATAAAATTCTTAGCTCCATTTTTCGCACCGAAAAAAAAAACTCCATTTTACCAAAATCGCACATATTCCAATGATTATTTTAATGTATTGTCCATTTGCGCAAACACTTGAGATACATAGCTACACCAATTTTACATCACAATATACACTAGGAACCAATTTGCGAATAATTAAAACAGCCACTGAAATTCACTCGAAGAATTCCCGCCAAAAAAAATCGTAGCACCGATCATGTCTGTACACTCGTGGACAATTAGAAAGGAACTGTCTCGATAAAAAGTTTATTTTTAAAATTAAAACTGTAAATAAAAAAATAATAGTCAGTTTAAACTTAGTAGGTAATTGAAGTTTTAGAGTCATTTAGATTTTTGATAGTCATTTTTCTATCATGATTGCATTTTGGTCTCGAAATATTAAAAAAAAAAACAATCTAATATTTTTTTCCACTTTCAATTTATGTACGTAGAATACAATAGGATAAATTTTATTATACACCAAAATAGTAACAAAACTTATAAACAAACTTAAATGTATGGGTACAACAACGGTCTACGAAAATAATTAATTATGAGTTTAATTCTGTTGATAATAAACAAACATTGAAATAAATCTCACACTTTCATAACATTATATTACTTAGAAATACTAAAGAAAATGCGACACATAATTTGGTCAGTCCACTGTTAACAAAAGAAAGCTCTAATGGGTAAAGTTCACAATAAGACCATCTTAGCAACACTCGCAAGGTTCTTTGAAAGGCTATAAATACTTCTTGAATGGACCCCTTGCCTATTGTGTGTGGGGACCATTAGGTCATTATTTGAAAAGGGTAAGCAGTAGGTATGTCTGAATGGATAGATAAGTATCACTGAAGACCTAGTTAAACAAAGCAACATTCTATCAGCAATTATTATTGTCGCGCCCCTCACAATACATCCATTTTAACTTTTGGCCATTGCGTGTTGCTAGTGATGATATATTATTATGACACTGAAACATGGGCCTCATTAGAAGGCTTAAAGTCATCTCAGGCAATGGAAAGGGCTATGCTCGGGGTTTTCTCTCGTGATCGCATCAGGAATGAAGATATTCGCAGGAGAACCAAGGCCACCGATATAGCCCGATGAATCGCCAAACTTAAGGCGATTGTATTAGTTATATTGGTTGATTTGTTTTATTGTGTTTTGTAAATGTTATGAACTGAATTTAATTATATAAACTTGTTATTGTAATTCATATTTTTGTCTACACTATCGCATTGTAGTTGTATATCGTAAAGATAAAAAAGTGCTGTATGTATGTCTAATAAATAAACAAAAAATAGTTGACTTTTGACAATCCTTGTCGCTGATAGAATCTCATTATACTTGGTTTGTTTTTGTATAACATTTTACTGATTATCGTTAGTGTATTCTAAAACTATTAAACATCGTTATTTGGCGTTATTAAACATAGTTAAATAACAAGAAAATTAAATTTAATTATAAAGAAATTAATCTGAACTTAGCATTACTTTCATTAAATCGGGTACTAATTGGCGATTAAGTTAATTTAATTTGCACATCAGCAGCAATTTAAATGGAAACCATAAAAGGTAGATAAATATTTATGAAAGCCAACTCATTAAACGATTAGGTAAAACACTTTCTACAATTTAAAGTTCAAGATCAGTATTGTGAAAATGGCAAACTCATTCCGTAACAACTTGTATTCCTAAATAATAATTATGTTGTTATATTCACAAATTGGTAGAGTTATTCTTCATTATCATCATCATTTCAGCTGAAAGACGTCCACTGTTGGGCATAAGCTTCCCCCAAGTTTCGCCATAACGATCGGTCCGGTGCATCTCGCGTCCATCTGATTCCCGCAACCCTCACCAGGTCATCGGTCCATCTTATGAGAGGCCTTCCAACGATACCGGAAGACGCAGAGTTATTGTTAACATAAACAAATTGAAAACGAAAGAGAATAAGTGTTTTTTTTCTTTCCTTCTAGACGTATAAAAATAATGAATTTATCAACAATACTGCACGATGTACAGTCAACAAAGGAAATAAGTAACCATGGTCGTCAGCTACAGTTAAAGTTTTCATAAAAACCGATGAATGAATGATAATGAATTTTAGTTTTATTAATGACTTATTGATTTATTATGAATTTTCCTGAAGCGGACTTCCCATTCAATCATAATTTAAGTGTCTCCAAGGCTAGAGTGAATAGGTTCTTAATAAACCAGTTCGATTCACCACTAACGATTGCATCACAGCTTACCATCAGGTGGGATCGCAGTCAAGCACTAGTTTATATCAATTAATAATAATAAATTACGTTGACTGTACAAGTAGTTTGTATTCCTGAAAAACCGAGTACTCGTGAGAATTTTCCGTATGCAAAAACTACTATAGAACTCTGCATTTCATGTTTCTAGTTTCAGTGGATTTGGCTCAAACTCGTTTCAAATTTAAAGCGTGTAATTTAATTAAACACAAAACGTTTTGGTAACACATTCATGGTGCGTACGTCTAAGGAGTAGAATTACCTGCCAGAGTAGTTTCCTGATAGCTATGACCTAGAGGTCTTTAAGTCAAGAGTGAAAACATCGCTTTCCATCAGGAGAGATAGTGGTCAAGCGCGAGTTTATCAATAATGATAAAAAATCGATAGAAAGACGTGCATGTTAAAAGCGTCCAGAGCGTCTGACTGTCTCTTGATGACATGAAGACAGTGCCGTTACTATAGTCATTTATACGCCCAGTGCGAGCTTCTATAACTGCCCCTTTTAAACAAAAAAAAAAATCTTACGGCTATGTGTAAACAAACATTGAAAATTAAATTAAAGACTGTTCTCCTTAAGGCAGTGGTCGCAAGATGTGAAAACACTGGTACACTGCGCACACGTTTGCCACACACGCCGATCTGGGCGCGTCGGTCTCCATACATTTTATACGGAAACTAGACTTGTAGAGCTACACTTGATCCACGCCACGCGACGTCGTTCTACGTACAAATCAGGCGTGTTACACGTGTGCGTCGGTTTAATGTAGTTCCCGCTTTACTAGCATGCATGACCTAAACTTTGGGTCTGGTTTGATCATTTCTGCGCCACTCCAAGGCCTGGGCTCTGTGTCTGCTACTGTAGTTTTTTTTTTATTATTGACAGGCTCACGTTTGACCACTATCTCAACTGATGGTAAGCGATGATGTGGTCGACGAAGGCACACGCTTGCCTAGAAGTAACCTATTCACTCTTGACTTAAAGACCCCTAGGTACCAGACTGAAATTTGAGATTTTCAGCGTTGAGCTGCGATATTTCAGAAAAAAGAAAACCTTGAGCGTATAAAGTTAACGAGTGTGTACGGTCCGTCTGTCCTGTTTAATATTTTTTGTTCGTACAACCGTATACTTCCCGCTCGACCGTTTTAATCAACCGTTTAGTTTTTCACGACAACACTTTTTGTACGTTTTGTGTCGTAAATAACTTTCAGATAAAGTTAGTGTTGAATTTTGTAGGTTTTTTTTTCTATGTTTTAGATATTGAAACTTCATGTAAATACACACACACAGAGTAGACGAGAGTGAGTGAGTAGTGTCATGTAGTTCAAATAGTATATTCATTTTAATATCCCCCACAATAATCTAAAAATGAAGTCGTGTCAACTGGGCCCGCTCGCTACTGGACCCGCGGGTCCACTTGACAACATAATTTATTTTCAGTATTTTTATTGCTTACCTGGACCCATAATTAAATTTAAAAAAAAATCATCTACATATCTTAAAGACTCAGTGGTTTGTGGACTTTAGGTTTTTTTTTAAGGTGGAAAATCATCCAATGACTTCTCTCGCTCTTGAGCGGAGCGCGAGGGCGTGCCAGACTTTTACTGATAAAACCCACTCCTATGTTCCTTCTTTGCCATGTGTTCCAGGGCCCCGGGTTTTCCTTTCAAAAGGGAACCCATGGCTCCTGTAAGCTTCGACCCTGCTAGACCCCTACGGTTTTGCTGACATCTCCTTGAGGCGCGCGTGGAACACTACACACCCTCGACGAACGGACTATAGGTTGGAAACCACCGTTACATGAAGCACTTGAGCTGCCTGGGAACAATGACACATTTCGCTTGAAACGGGAAAAACACTTGATAACTCTAAAGGCTTCGAGAACTGACGCTTTGTTAACTAAAGAGCGCTGGTTTGGATTTATTAAACGTTTCCTTTTAACTTTGTCTAGTATGGTTTCTTTGTCTCATTGTCGAGTATTTCGTTTTGTTATTGTATTGCATTTTCATGGCTTTAAAAACCCTGAAAAACAAGATAAGATTTATTTTCTATTTTCCGCTTACAGTTCTAATTGAAACGAGTGATAATTAAAATCTTTTTGAAATATTCTAAAACTTGTCGAGGTCGTCCGAAAAGAACCAGACCCGGTTCGACCGAGCGTTGTTCACGCGCGCCGCAGATCACAATCCCCGGCCACCGAAAGTGACGAGCACTGAGTAGCTCGCCGTCCGGACGTCCGGTAAGGACCGAGCCCGAGACGTTGACGGCGCGTAGCGTCTTACGAATGCCTCAAAGAGATGTCAACAAAACACGTAGAGGCCCAGTAGGGCCGATACCTGCTAAGCCATGGGGAATTTTTGAAAGAAAAGCTAAGCAAATGAAGGTCACAGGTGTGGTTTAATTTCTCACCTCAAAAAAAAAACCTTTACTGTCGGGGCCCGTTAAGGTCGATGCCTGCCAGGATTGTGGAATTGTTCGAGGAGTCACCGCTGCTTCGAAACGCAGAGAGCAACTGAAGGAACATGGGTAACTTTTAGTCAGTAAAAGCCTAACACTCCCTGTCACTCCGCACAGAGCAAGAGATTCATTTGATGACATAAAAAAAAACCGGATGCAACAAATTACAATAAAACTATACAATATCTTCGAGTAATTTCTTATGTCACTATCTATTACGTTTATTACAAAACGTCATTATCGTAATAATAAACATCACTACTTAACTTTAATATTATGAAACAACTATATTTTATTTCAATATTTATTTGCGGAAACATCATAACTACAAAATGGCGAACGGTACTTAAAAGCTACTTTGAAAGCACATTACAAAATATTCATAAACATAATAAGAGTAATCAGGTTTATACTGTCTGCTGGGACTCAGGCCTCCTTTCTAGGAAAAGGAATGGGTCCCTGCTTTGGAGAGTCAGATGTCTGGTTACTGAGGTGCCAAGCATCCTCACTTTCAACCTGGTCTTTACCGGACCTGGGTGTTTCGGGAGGTACCTGCTTCGGATTCAGTAGGAAGAAACACTCTGGTGGAGCACTCACGGTGGAGCATACAGGGCGATCGGTGGCAACGATTTCTCGCGCCAGGCCTTGGTACAGGCCATGGTCCGGAGCGAGGAGGAATGGCAGGCGGTCGCCTCCTTCTGCTAAGCAGTAATGCTAGCAAAGAAGGCGGCCGCACGCGCGAGGGAACGGTCCTAAACGCCCCAACCACCGCTGGGATTCCGATCCTGATTTCCGGCCACAGTAGGAGCGGGCTTGCGGACAGCGAGCAATGGGTAGCTCGCTGTTCGACCGTCCGGTAACCGTCCGGACCGAGCCCAAGTCGTCGGCGGCGCGTAGTGTTACACGTCGGATGTCAGCAAAACCGTAGGGGCCCAGCAGGGTCGAAGCCTACTGGGGCCATGGGTTGTGCGAAAGAGAACCCCGGGGCCCTGGAACGAAGGCAAAGAGGGAACAGGAGTGGGATTTAGTCAGTAAAAGTTTGACACGAACGCCCGCTCTACCCATGCGCGATGGCGGGATGTCATTGGACGATTTCCTATAAAAAAAAAAAGTGGTGATGAAATAATCTATATAAAGTAAAGCACTTGCCTAGATTTGAAGCCACAATCACTACTTCCACATAATGTTCTCAATATTATTTATTTATTTCCCCTTTATTCGATCTCAGGCTTTTAATAAAAGATATATACTTTAAAGTATCGTTATTTTCTGTACCGGAAACGCAATTAATTATCTCGGTACATTATAGGCATGTTAGATTATATTAGTAGGTAGGTAAGTATCGTAAGACGAGCAGTCGAGATAAATCTCGCTTGTGGCAACAAGAAATTTAATTAACATTGTAAATAGATGTGTAATTATTAATCTTCTAAGTAATAAAGAAGACTTTAATGCTTTGTGTTGTAATTTTGGTTTTATGATGCTTTTATTAGCTAGACTAGCTTCTCCCAGCAGCTTTGCCTGCTTAACATAATCAGCCTTTTAATGTTCCCATTGCTGAGACTGCGGCCTCCTCTTTCTAGAAGAGGGAATGGGCCGTAATGCACCACGTGGGCCCAGTGCGGGTGGGTGAATGTCACAGGTCTTCGAATTTTTGATTCTAGGACATGCCGGTTTCCTCACGATGTTTTCTTTCACCGTTTTGAGAGCAGTGGTGATGAAATAAATTACACAAAGTAATTTGCCTGGCTGGGTTTGAACCCGCGACCAACAATACGCAATTCGGGGCCGTACTACGTCACTACTGCTCATCTGCCTTGCCTGCGTGAAAGTAGGAAATTATCCCAAGAGAGCATATTCATAGGATGATAAGTTTTGGGCTGCAGTAATCTCCAGCCTGCATCCCTAACGCTTTCCAAGGAGTAACGCTGCTGGAGTTTTTGAAATAGTTTCTATGGCCTTGGAAAGCAATGGACAACTGAGATAATTATTATTATTATTATTTAGTCAATAAAAGTCTACACTCTCTTTTGCTCCACCTGACTTGAAAAAAAAAGGTTAATAAGTCCTATATTTCCCTGTCATTGGAGCGTGAAGGACTTACAATCATTATGTGTTACTGTTACTCCTATACGCTCAAACTTTCAGCATCAAACATACAAACTTCCGCGCGGAGGACACAGTGGAGCATACGGTCGAGGTGTGCCCCGCTTAGGCAGAGCTCCACCGTGTCCTCGTGGGGGCGATCGGCAGCAACGACCTCTCGCGCCGGGCCGTGGTACAGGCCATGGTCCGGAGCGAGGAGAAATGGCAGGCGGTCGCCTCCTTCTTCGAAGCAGAAATGCTAGCTAAGGAGGCGGCCGCACGCGCGAGAGAACTGCCCTCACGCCCCAGCCACTGGGATCCCGATTCCGATTTCCAGCCACCGTCGGCGTAGATTTGCGGACGGCGAGCAATGGATCGGTCGTCCGGTAACCGTCCGGACCTAGCCCAAGTCGTCAACGGCGCGTAGCGTGTTCCACGCGCGCCTCAAGGAGATGTCAGCAAATGTAGGGGCCCAGCAGGGTCGAAGCCTACTGGGGCCAAGGGTCTGATTCTGAAAGGAAGACTCGGCCCAGATACGAAAGGCAACGAAGGAACAGGAGTGGGTTTTTAGTCAGTAAAAGTCTGACACTATCTCCCGCTCCGCCCAAGAGCGGGGAATGTCATAAGATGATCGTCCCACTGAAAAAAAAATCATCATCCCTTACCATAAGGCGAGATAGTGGTCAAACGCAAACCTATCAATAATAATAATAATAGAAAATAATTTTTTCTGTAATGTTCTGATCAATAATCTTAATTTATCTTTCCGTAATAACCTTCTCTTGACAAAAAGAAACATGCGTAATGACGTGCCCAAGGGAAATAGGGATTAATTTTTATAGAATAGATAGACATCCAAGGGCAAACTTTATACCATGTTTATTATTTAAAAGACTAAATATTTCGCCCTGTGCTATAAACAGTCATATTTATAACAATCCTAGTGCTCCTGATTATTTAAAACAATATTTTAAAGTGTTGGGCAGTTCTCATAATCTTAACCTTCGTGCATGCAAAAACATGCTCCTTCATATTCCTTCTCACCGTACTGGCTTTATGTCCAATTCATACGCTGTTTCCACCATAAAACTCTGGAATGTGCTTCCCCTTGACATCAAAAAAGGTGAAAGTAAATTTTTCTTCAAGCGTAAAATTCGTAACTACTACTTGAAGTCCTTTTAACCTTAGTTCGATCTTCGTCAGCATTGTTATTAAGTTCTCTCAATGATTTGATATTTTTAATAGTATTTATTAAGTGAAGAGGAGGGATGAAACGCATGTTTCTATCAGAGTTATGAATTTACATGTGGATGGATGGAGAGGGAGAGGGAGACCAAAGAAAAGATGAATGGATTGTGTGAAGAGTGATATGAAAGAAAAGGAAGTTAGTGATAGCACGACGAGTGACAGGGCAGAATGGAAGAATAAAACGTGTTGCGCCGACCCCAAATAACACGGGACAAGGGCAGGAAGAAGATGATGATTTATTAGTTTTTTATTTTAGCTTAGAATGTATGTATTTTATTATTATAAACTAGCTGTTGCCCGCGACTTCGTCCACGTTAAGTTCGTAAAACTGTACAATCATTCTGTGCTTGCAATGCATTCCGAAAGTATCGCAATTATTTATTATACTTTAACATAAAACGGTTAAAGGTAAAAACGCAAGTTACCTTCAAGAAACATGTTATGTACTCGTCCAGATCCAGATGTATGAACGTCAATGAATAGAAAGAGTATGTATGGGTCGTAGCAGTTGGTATTTCTGCCTACCCCAAGGGAAAAGGCATTAGTTTATGTATGTTTCTGGTTTATGTTCTGGTAAAACAACATTGTATGATTTTAACCCCTCGCCACAGTGAGCACGTCTCAATCGCAGCGGTAATACCTGTCTTTGAGGAGTGACTACAGAGGCGTCACGGCATCCTCTCTTTGTGCATGACTTACCGGATGTGGATGGAGGTATTTGTATCGAATTCAGCGGGAAGAAACACTCGGGTCTCACGGGAGAATACGATGGAGCATACGGTTGAAGTCAGTCCCGTTTGGTCGGAGCGTCGGTGCCGCCGTGTCCTCATGGAGACGATTGGTGGAGAAAATGTTAACCAGTAGCCTCCTTCAGTGAAGCACTACGATCGAAGAAGGTGGCTGAAACTATGATGGATCCTGACTCCTCAGCTGTCGTTGCAAGTGACGCTCCGGGTGTTGAAAGCCGCAGGGAGATTACCAGCTAGCGCAAACACGGGATTTCGGTAGTGCCGTCCGGCCGTCTGGTCAAAGCAATCCTGAATCGATGGCGCGTTGTATTCTACACGCGACTCAAAGAGATGTCAGCAAATGGATAGGGCCCTCTAGAGCCGATGTCTGCAAGGGCTGCGAGATTGTTTGAAAGAGTTACCGCCCGTAAAATTTTCGCCTCAATAACGTTTCACTGAAGAGTTTAAGTCGTCAGACAGTTTTGGTAGAGGTAAACGAAGGAGCATAATCGGGACACCGACCGTCAGCTGGATAACGTGCGCTGATAGTGCAAAGCCAATAAGACAGTGAATCCAAAAACTACCATCATCATCATCAACTATCTTCCTCCACAACAGTACTTATGAAGAATTTGCGAGAGCATGCTTGCATTGATTGTTGCAGCTTGATCATTTTGGGCGTAAAAAATACTTGTTCATTTACCTAGGATTTTTTGGTGTGTATTTGACTGACGTCTCCGTATATCAGACAAATGTTTTTCCGTAGTGGGAACTACCCATGAAGAGTCTCCAACTTTTGAATGAATTTCGGCGAAATGAATCCCCGCCCAATCGAACTCGCATATTGATGGCCAAACCGAGAGGTCACTGTCACCGATTGCCTCTATGAGGACACGGCGGTTCACCCAAGTGGGATAGACTTCCACCGCATACTACACCAGGTCCTTCGGGCGATTAGCAAAATGGTAATCAGGGTACTTTCAACCGAATCCGGAACAGAAACCGCTCGAAACACCCTCAACAGTCCTGAGCTTGTGTATCCATAAAACAATGAAATTACGGTAAACAAATGTAGCAGCCGATTAGTGTTATTCCTGAGACTGGCCTCCCTCAGAGGGTTATTCGAGTGTTGGTCACCACTCACTGGAAGGAGGTAACGTCCAGATGTCAACGTAAGGCTGCAAGGAATCTGAGATACATCATACGTTGTCGAACTGTGATCAGAAACGCAAACCACTTTCGACCCCGTTTTATATGAAGCAGTGACTGCAAATAATAAAACACGCCATTATTAGACTGAAAGGTACTATCCCGGAGGATATAGTGGAAGGAGCAGGCCGTACGCGTGAGGGAACGAACGTCCTCACGCCGAGCCGAGATTTCGACCCCGACGACCAGCCACGGTAGACGCGGGCTTGCGAACATCGAGCAATGGGTAGCTAGCCGCCCGGCCGTCCGGTAATTGACCGGACTGAGCCCAATCGTCAACAGCGCTTAGTGATCCATGCGCTCCTCAAAGAGATGTTGCAAAGGGCAACTGAAGGACTCAGGTGCGGTTTTAGTCAGTAAAAGTTTGAAACGCCCTCCAGCTCCAACCAGAGAAGTCATTGGATAATTACCACCCTTAAAAAAAAAAAAAGGTACCATCATTATCATTTCAGCCGAAAGACGTCCACTGTTGGACATAGGCCTCCCCAAGTGTCGGCATAATGACCGGTCCGGTGTGCGTCTGGCATCCATCTGATTCCCGCGACCCTCACCAGGTCTTCGGTCCACCTGGGGGCCTTCCAACACAAGGTGTCATGCAATCCCTTCCAAAAATTTGGCCGTGTTATTTTAAAGTCAATAATTAAATACATATAAGTATTTACTTTTATCGCCTTTGAATGGTATCCCTTGAATAATCACGGTCAATTAGCTTGTTACAACCACGGGGAAAAAAAGCAGGAGGATTGTTAAAAATGCCTCCGTCTAACACCATTTTAACTATTATTATCGTCCAATTTTAAAGAATAAAACTGTCTGCAAACGTGGGCGATGGTCAATCTTCCGCCATTCAGAAAATTACGTTAAATACACAATGCCATCTATCAAATATGAAGTTCAACTGTCATTCTCATCATTATTTCTACGTTGAGTCTTTAGATGGCGTTGCGAGTATCTGAATAAAGTAACATTATATTACGTGGTTTTTGTCGCCGCTTTGATTTTATTATGTGTTTTGATTAGTTTTTACAAAATATTTAGAAGATATCGAATAGAAGTGTCGATTTTATTTTAAAAAAATGGCAAAAGTTATTTTATTACAAAAAAGAAGATAAAATAATGACAAAATTTTAACTGTAGCTGGGGATCGAACTCGCGGCAAATGTCATTCAACACCGACATTTTGGTTTATTGCTCACCCCCCATAGCAAATAGCGTGATAATTTATAGCCTATAAGTTGCCCTGACCTATAAGGATTATGTATGCAAAATTTGAACAGGATCGGTTCAGTAGTTTTTGCGCCAACCATCGCAAAATAATTTTACTGTTTTATTATATGTATAGATAACTGTTTTTTTTTCTGTTTAATGTATCTGAAGTATTTGTTTATTATGCAAACCTACCACAGTGTTGTCTTTTTTAACCCAAAGGTTGACTGGTAGAGAATGCCTTGTTGCATTAAGTCCGCCTATGTACATGAAGTTTAAGTAAATATCTATGTAAATACAAGGTGCGTACCGGAGGTTAGGCAATACTCAAATGGCTAGTTGCCACTTGCAGAGGAAGTAAAACAGGCTAGACCTACGTTTGCTGACAGTTTTGTTACTAAACATCATGAGCCTAGACCTGTTTCTGTACCTATACATACAGAAGTTATTTTCCTATGTCATTAAATTGAGCTACAAGTACTACGTTCTATCTCCTCATTTCTACCATGGGACAACCCGACGTACGGCGAGTATCCACCCTTACGATGTTGAAACCTCTACGATCCGGACTAAGCGTTTCGCCTCGTCGTTTATACCGCGTACATCGAAGGATTGGAACAATTTGCCTGCTGAGGTCTTCCCATCCGATTATAATTTGGGTGTCTTCAAGGCTAGATTGAATAGGCTCTTAATAAACTAGTGCGCCTCACCATCAACGATTGCATCACTGCTTACCATCAGGTGAGATCACAGTCAAGCACTAGTTTAAATCGAATTAATTTAAAAAAAAGATCCGGGATACATTAAGGAACAAAATGTCCTCCAACATGACGCGCAACGCTCAATCTACTTGACGCTGCAACGTTGCCGAGTGTCCCGCAAATTGCCTCCTAAAATTTTAAAACGCATTCACACATGTTGTTGGACAATTTAGGCCCCCTACAAGGTGGACCGATGACCTGGTGAAGGTTGCGGGAATCCGATGGATGCGAGACGCACCGGACCGTTCATTGTGGCGACATTTGAAGGAGGCCTATGTCCAGCAGTGGACGTCTATCGGCTGAAATGATGATGATGATGTTGTTGGACAATTTGACAGCATTGCGCGTCATTTTGGGAGACATTTTGTCCCTTATGTATCTGACGCTTTAGCCGTGCTTTTGCCCCGTGGTCCTCTGCCCTTCTTTTAGGAATATAAAGGTACCCTATGGCTCTCAGTGGGAGTACAAAAAAACAATTTACCTCTTAATATTATAAGTTTAGATAGATCAACATTCTTTTTTGTTAACTAAAAAACCAAATGCGAGTCGGACCCGCGTACGAAGGGCACCGTGCAAAGCAAAAAACGACAAAAAACAACACGTTTGTTGTATGAGAGCCCTACTTAAATATTTATTTTATTCTATTTTTAGTACTTGCTGTAATAGCGGCAACAGAAATACATCATCTATGAAAATTTCAACTGTCTAGCTATCACGGTTCATGAGATATAGCCTGGTGACAGACGGACAGACAGTGGAGTAGTAGGATCCCGTTTTTATCCTTTGGGTACGGAACCCTGAAAAGAATGTGTAACTAAGGCATTAAGATAATTTATTTCCTACTTCCTACATTATTTTGATTTTACTACGAACAGCGATTATTATTAACCACTGAGTCATCCACTCTCAGAAAACAGCGATGCTTAGTCACGCGTGGCGGCAAAACGCGATCTTTTATATTGAACAAAACCAATACGGCTTCGCAAGCCGATTTCTTTGATTCCCTGACCTTTCAATATGTCTTTGAGAGTCTAATTTATAGAAAACTCTGCAACAACAGCCTTTAAAGTATCTATCAGCGACAACGACCTCTCGCGCTGAGTCCTGGTTCAGGCTATGGTCCGAAAGAAATGGCAAAGAAGAAATGGTAGGCGGTCGCCTCCTTCTGCGAAGCAGTAATGCTAGCGAAGGAAGAGGCTGCACGCGTGAGGGAACGAACGTCCTCACACCGCAGCCACCGAGATTCCAACCCCGACTACAAGCCACGGTATACGCGGGCTCGCGGATGTCGACCGGACCGAGCCCAGTCGTCAACAGCGCGTAGTGATCCACGTGCTCTTCAAGAGGTGTCAGCAAACCGTAGGGGCTCAGAAGGGCCGATGATGATGTTTAAGTCAGTAAAAGTCTGACACGCCATCCCGCTCCGCCCAGAGCGGGAGAAGGGTAGAAGTCATTGGATGATTTCCCATCTTAAAAAAAAAGCCTTGAATGTATCTAATATTTGTCAAACGGTTTCACGAAGTCATTCTTTTGAAACAAGCCCGCTATGTCCATATAAGCACTTAAATCCATAAACGCTTAGTCCAGCATTATGCTAAGTCCAAAAGACAGTACTGAAGGTCAAAGGTTCAGATGGCCACTGTCCTCTCGCATTGAAGGCCACTCACTCTCACTTGTAAGTAGCGTGCGCAAAAAAGTCTTGAACTCGACACTGGAATTTTTAATAGTCTCAATTCTTAATCCGGTAAAACTGGTTTCTGTAATCGTGTGAACGGGTTGGATAATTGTTTTTTTTTTGTTTTCAATAGTATGACTGATTTTACAAGTAGGTACCCAAAGTATGTCGCCTTTGGGGAAAATGAAAGCATTGTACATAGCTGAGACATGGGGAACGGATTTGGGACCGAGAAGTTTTTAGATGCTTGTACTATTTTACACTAATCCTTGTCTTTTAAACTGATTCAGTTTATTTAGTTGCAGTTGTTAACAGGAATTTATATTTTAGTTACGAAATAAGGATCTATCATTTCATTTGAAAACTAGCTGTCCACCGCGGTTTGACCCACGTATTTGGTTGTTTCTCGAGCTCCTTTTGATTGTAGCGTGTTGTTTAGATAATTCTATTGCCTTGCTCAATAAATGAGCTACCCAATACTAAAACATTTTTTAATTTAAACTGAAATTAGTACATTAAAGTAAGCAAAATAACAAACAAATTCTTGAGCTTTATAATAAATTATTATTATTAAATAATAGATGACTAAATATTTATTTCAGTCTTCCTAGACATTAGAAACAAACCGTTACTAAAAAGCTACGAAAAATAAATTCTGATTGTTTTTTTCAAACGCTCCATCAAACGGCCATTTATTGAAGATTAGTTGCAGAAACTTTTCACTTATCTCGCAAATGTTAAACCTAAATCGTCATAATCTTAACTTTAATCTCAGCTTAATATAAAGCTAACATACTGTAGAAATTCTAGTAATAACAATAAAACGGTGATAACGCCGTGTGAATTAAAATAAAGTAAAAAATAATTGCCGCTTTTATTTTATTTTTCGAGGCGCGAATAATGGCGTTCTTTTTTGCTGACGGTACCGGGCTCGGCCTAGTTCCCACAGATGTTTATAATGTCAAACGTAAAACGCATAATAACTTGAGTATTTTGCCGACTGCGTCGTTTTTGTGGGAGTGTGCAACAATGACCTTCGTGCTACCGTTATCAGGGGACCACTATCACTTTTTAAGATGTTACCTACCGGAGATTTCGCAGGTTTTATTTTAAATATCAACTTAAGAATATAAACTGTTAGTAATACTATTGAAACGATATGCGGCAATATTTGCAATAGTTCGAGAATAAAGTGATTAATGGTTAATTAATAAGATGGCACGTTAGGCGCAGTGGTTGAGTGATTGGCTGCCACGCTGCGTATCGCAGGTTCGATTCCCGCACGAAACAAATATGGCCTACAGATAGTTTTTCCGGTTCTGGGTGTCTTGTATATGTTAGTTTACGAGTTTAATTTCTAGTGTAGGACAAAGTACTTATTATATAAAAAAATCGTGTAAGATAGGTTTTATCTCCTATAGCACAAATTAAATTAAATAAGTTCACGAAGCAGTGTGTTGTACTTATGACCAATTTCCAAGCTACAATAACTTTACTCAGCACTTACATAATTAAAATATTTATTAATTTAAAACTTTTTTGGGGTTGGAAAATGATCAAATTTTAATAACTCCTACCATTTTATTTATTTATTTTATATGGGAAAACAAACAGTGACACATTACAATTTATAGAAAAATAAAATACAAAACAATATGGTTAAATTTGTAACCAACAACGTTTTGCACGAATACACAAAAACAAAAATTTGCAAAGCATGCGATTTAAAACTAAAACCAACACTACTAATAAATAAAGATAATTAAACATGGGTAGAGCAGTGGTGGCCGAGTGGTAACGGCCCCGATTTACGAGTTGTAGGTCGCAGGTTCAAACCCAGCCAGGCGCATTACTTTGTGTAATTTATTTCTTCACCACTGCTCTAAAAACGGTGAAGGAAAACATCGTGAGGAAACCAGCATGTCCTAGAACCAAAAATTCGAAGACATGTGAAAATCACCAACCCGCACTGGGCCCGCGTGGTGGATTACGGCCCATTCCCTCTCCTAGAGAGGAGGCCTGAGTCCCAGCAGTGGGTACATTAAAAAGGCTGATAATGTTAATGCTAAAAAACATGGGTAGTTTTGGGCGGAAGTAAAGGGAGTGTCAAACTTCTACAGACTAAAATCCATGGTAACTTTTTCGAACATTCGCGCAGCCGGGAACCTCCAGTCTGAGCCACAGTCCCTACAGAACCTACGTACAGCTATAAATATAGGTCGTAGCGACACGAGGTACTCAAAGGTAAATAATTGCCTAGCGAATCGATCAATCTTGTTTAAACGTACGTACATAACTAAGTTAAGTTCTCCAGTATAATCAGATATAAGAAATTAAATAAAGTACCGAAGCGTATCGCTGTTCCGTCCCGAAATTCAATTATGAAAGACTTGGGGCTGCTCGCGACTTCCCTTGGTAGGTAATAAATCAATAATTCATTTGTACATAAGAGTACTTACAAATACATAAGAGTACTTAAATGTTTAATTTAATCCGTTTTGAACAAGGCCTTCATTTATGAAACTTTTAAGCTAGAACTACACTGCGCACACGTGTGCCACACACGCTGATCTGGGTGCGTCGGTCTCCATACATTTTATATGGCAACTAGTCTTGTAGAGCTACACTTGATCCACGCCACACGACGCCACGTGACGTCGTCCTACGTACAAATCAGACGTGTTACACGTGTGCATCGGTCTAATGTAGTTCTAGCTTCAAGCTAGAACTACACTGCGCACACCTGTGCCACACACGCCGATCTGGGTGCGTCGGTCTCCATACATTTTATATGGCAACTAGTCTTGTAGAGCTACACTTGATCCACGCCACACGACGCCACGTGACGTCGTTCTACGTACAAATCAGACGTGTTACACGTGTGCATCGGTCTAATGTAGTTCTAGCTTCAAGCTAGAACTACACTGCGCACACGTGTGCCACACACGCCGATCTGGGTGCGTCGGTCTCCATACATTTTATACGGAAATTAGACTAGTAGAGCTACACTTGATCCACGCCTCGCGACGTCGTTCTACGTACAAATCAGGCGTGTTACACGTGTGCGTCGGTCTAATGTAGTTCTAGCTTCAATCTGCATGACGCTGCAAGTTGCTCAGTGTTCCACAACTTGCCTCTCAACATTTTACAAGTGACGCGGTACATGTTGTTGGACAATTTGACAGCGTTGCATATCATGCTGGGGGATATTTTGCCCCATAACATTTCTGAGGCCTTAAATGAGTTACTAGTGAGATGCAGAATTATTAAAACAAGTCACCGCGGCACTTAAACGAAAGGATAACTGAATAAACTCGGGTGGGTTTCAGTTAGCAAAAATCTGACGCTTACTACTACTACTACTACCTAAAGAACTACTACTACATAAAGAAGCATTAAAAAAGAAACAAATAAATTTTTATTAGGTTAAGAGTATGGTGAATAATAAAATAGCAAAACAATAGAACAATACATAAACACCATCAAATAATGAGAATTAGCTCCTCAACTAACCATGAAACCAAATTATCAGACAGTTTACACGTTCCTAATACGATGCCCTACTAAATATTAATTTGAACTGAGAACAACATTGTGGCAGCGAACTAATGTAGACCAAACAGAAACTTTATGGATAACCCTAGACGGATTGCAAAATATTGATAGTCCCTTTCATAATGCAACAGATAACCTAGACAACTGTGTTGTCTATGGTCATATAGTGCAACACAGTTATGCCCGATACACACATGGCCTATCAAGAAAACTGGTTTTTGTATTTTTGTGACGAATTGTGCGTTAAACATGTTTTCTTTCTTTCTTTTCCTTTTTTGGTGGGAAATCATCAATTAATGACTCTTTCCGCTTGGGGTGGAGCAAGAGGGATGGTCAAACCGTTACTGACTTAAACCGACATGTGTTCCTTCAGTTGCCCATTGCATTCCAGGGCCACGACAACTCTTTCGGATAAAAAACTTTTTACAAAAAAATACAACCGACTACACGTACAAACAAAGCAATTTTACTTGTTACGACAGTTCTGCTATGATCCTATGAGGAGTTCTGTTTCATATCTTCGAAGTTCATGATCAGATCATAACAATGTTTCTATGGGACCAACTTGGAAGCATAACCTTTCAATAAAAAAAAAAATTCAAAATC
Organism: Mythimna impura; assembly: GCA_905147345.3. Lineage (NCBI taxonomy): Eukaryota > Metazoa > Arthropoda > Insecta > Lepidoptera > Noctuidae > Mythimna > Mythimna impura. The sequence goes on along the minus strand of LR990362.1, from coordinate 13,663,606 downwards.
GGTCCACAATTGATCGAGAAATCGGTGAACATACATATAAAAAATACATTCATCCGAACATAGAACCTCCTTCTTTTTGAAGTCGGTTAAAAATATGCAGCGCCTTCCCTGAGTAACCTTTGGATCATTCACAAAAATGTAAAACAATAAATACTAGGTACAGATTTTTAACAAAAAATGAAAAGGAACAATAGTTTATAACCACATCGCGTGTCCGACAGCACGTGGAGCCCGGAATGCTATTCGATTGCTTTCCATCGCAATCAACAAACTCGATTTCGTACGCTTTGAAAAGTCCACAAACGAATCGTGTATCTCTGCAAAATGGCATCCGAAACTCGTGAATATTCCGATTGACATTCGGTCGACATAACGTACCATAAAAATTCCTCATAAAACATTTAAAATAAACTTTTACTTTCGCGTATTAGTCAAACGTATTGAATAAATTTCTTTGATAAGTAAGTAGGAATTGGTAAAAAACTGTGCGTGTACTAGAAGCTGGACGGATCGCGTCGCCCGGTGTGCGCGGCTGAAAGTCGAAAGTGATTGCGTGCGCGCAACAGAGGAACGCACACCACAGTAAAAGTAAACTTCCTAATCGCGCGCATCGTATCACAATGGACAATTATTCACATTACGACCGCTCACGCGACCGGCTTCGAGATTTAGAACACTGTGTCAGTAATTCCGAAGGTCAACTTTTATACGTCAAGATTTTTTGGCATTTTAATGATGAGTTGCGTTCATTGTGAAATTTTTACTCTCGCTCGACTTGAATCGTTATTGTCAATGAGTCATGGCAGCATTAGGGAGACTGTAATTAGAATGTGACCGACATTTCTCGCAAATGAGCCTTCAAATGGACAATTTTTGTGAAATCAGTACAGTTTGATTTTATCGCGAACTTTCCTTAATGACTTGTATTTAGAAAGACTAAAACTTGAACTAAAACCGTTTGAGTTAGACGATTATCTTTCTTTATAAAATTCCTACATTATGAAGGTACGATAAGATGGAATCGACAGCTGTAGTATCATCATCTCCCTAGCTTTTACCCAACTAGCTCGGGGTCGATTTCTAGTCTAACTGAATGCGGGTGAATATCCGAGTTTTGCATGGAGCGACTGCCATCGGCAACACGATATTCTTTGGATTGACTGATGGTCAGACTTTTTGGCATCTGACAACTTGCAACGGCTGTCAAAGATGCTACAAATGACTACCGGGACCCACAGCTTTACTTGCTTTCCGAGACACACCCCGTGCGTCAGTAATGTCTTAGATTTTAGAAAAGTACATGTAAATGTAATTTGACTGGCCTGTTGGTCTAATGGTTAGTGGCCCTGACTGCTATGCCGGAGGTCGTGGGTTCGATTCCCACCCAGGACAAATGTTTGTGTGATGAGCACGATCATTTGTTCTGTGTCAGGGTGTAATTTATCTATAATATGTATGTATTTAGATATATATAAGTATGTTTATCAGTCTAGTACTCATAACACAAGCTCTGCTTAGCTTGGGACTAGACGGCGTTGTGTGATAGTTGTAAAAAATAATAATAATTGAAAAATTTACATTGGCACTTGCGCAGTTTCCAACCCGCAACCTCATGCATGAAAGGCGGATGCATTAACCACTGAGTCATCACGATACCTGTATTAATATTAATCAGCGACTTATCTAAATTTTATTTATCAATGCTGAGATATAAGTAATCGACTATAATAACTTTGCTGTGTCCACAAGGATCTAAGCTAATGTTTCAAGCAAAAACCAGTACAGACTCAGCTTTCACTAAAAAACTGGGCAAGTGCGAGTCGGACTCGCGCACTGAGGGTTCTGTACAAACTTGAAAGGTAAATTGCTGATTACGATTTATGACGTATTAAAAAAAAAACTACTTACTAGATCTCATACAAACAAATTTTCGGTGGAAGTTTGTATGGTAATGTACATCATATATTTTTTTTAGTTTTATCATTTTCTTATTTTAGAAGTTACAGGGGACACACACATTTTACCACTTTGGAAGTGTCACTCGCGCAAACTATTCAGTTTAGAAAAAAAAAAATATTAGGAACCTTAATATCATTTTTGAAGACCTATCTATAGATACCACACGTATGGGTTTGATGAAAAAAATTTAAGTTTCAGTTCTAAGCATGGGGAACCCCTAAATTTTATTGTTTTTTTTTTCTATTTTTGTGTGAAATGCGGTTCACAGAATACATCTACTTACCAAGTTTCAACAGTATAGTTCTTATAGTTTCGGAAAAAAGTGGCTGTGACATACGGACGGACAGACAGACATGACGAATCCATAAGGGTTCCGTTTTTTGCCATTTGGCTACGGAACCCTAAAAACGTTCCATACTTTAACATCTTCCTACCCAATTCTCACAGTAAACTGGTATAATATTTACCATACAAATTATGCGATAATTTACTGCATATACAACCGGAGACTATGTAATTTTATTAGTTATACATAATTAAGAAAAAGTGATAGTGACTAAATGGAACGATTTCAACTAGTTTAGTGACTATTTCTCATTAATATCCCGCATAGATTCGACTGCCGGTAACTAAACCATAGCTGTATGGTTCATGTAATCGGAGCTTTTGTGAGAATTGTGTGAATTGTGTGTATTGTTTTTAAATGTTGTGTGCATTATTTTTTTATGTTGTGCGTGTAAGCAAAAGTTTGATGTTGTATGATCCATGTTAGTTGAAATAAAGGACAATGCCGGATTTAGTATGGGAAGTGGCGTCTTTTTTTTTTCGGGCGGCCATCGATTAAACATTGTTTTTTAATTACAGAATAATGTAATAAACCAAACTTACTATGGCATGTATACCTCTAAACTAAGTCCGAACTGAGTTACAAGAGATAGAAGTTGGCTGATTTTATTTATTAGATTTATAGGATATTTTGTCTTTTAAGCGCAAGGTATGTGAGAAATTGCAACAAAAATAGTGTCATTGTATTACTACTTATTTTTCTTCAAAAAAGAAACAGTACTAAACTCGTTTCATACGGGATTGTGAAGTTGGCGAGGACGCCCTTAGGCCGCCACCGTCGTCCGCGTCGCCTGCTGACTTCGAAACCGAGGCCTAACAGGTTAATAATAATAGGTTAAAACACAATTACAAAGAAACTATTTTTTTGCAACTTCTCTCTTAGCTTGTGTTTATAAAACAAAAATGGCCTACGTATAAAGCTAATAAATACTAGCCAACTTCAAGCTCCCGTAACTCAGTTCGGACTGAGTTTAGAGATATACCTGCCATAGTTTGGTTTATTATACTATTTTGTATTTAAAAAACAAGGTTTGGTGGCCGCTCGAAAAAAAAAAGACGCCATTTTCCGACATTGGCTTTTTATACCATTATTATCTACACTAATATTATAAAGAGGTAAAGTTTGTTTTTTTTGTTTGTAGGAAGTAATCTCTGGTCCGATTGCTATTTTTCACCGATAGAAAGCTGCTTTATTCCTGAGTGACATTTGTTATATATTATGTACGCGGGCGAAGCTTCGGGCAAAAGCTAGTTAATAATACTTTGTTTGTTAACCCAAATTATTCCCAAAAAGTTTTTTTGCCTAACAAAATTTTCACTACGTCCAAATTTGGCCGTACGACCTTCTCAACCTCATTCTTTAGCGAAAAATAAAAGGCAGCGGAATCTTCTCTTAAATTGCCTTGTTTTTAACCAAAGAACTTACCCTGGGCACGCCACAATTATGGCGGTAAGTCCCCTCTTTGAGGCGTGGTTGGAAAGACCTCACGGCGTCCTCACCTTTCGCATGACGCAGGTTCTCACCGAACACGGTAAGTTCGGGAAGTTCCTGCACCGGATTCGTGCGGAAGCAACGCCCGGGTGTCGCCACTGTGTGGACCGCCCGGAGGACACGGTGGAGCACACGGTTGAGGTGTGCCCCGCTTGGGCAGAGCAACGCCGTGTCCTTGTGGGGGCGATCGGCGGCGGCGATCTCTCGCGCCGGGCCCTGGTACAGGCCATGGTCCGGAGCGAGGAAGAGTGGCAGGCGGTCGCCTCCTTCTGTGAAGCAGTAATGCTAGCAAAGGAGGCGGCCGATCGCGTGAGGCAACGGTCCTCACGCCCTTACCGCCGCCGGGATTCCGATCCCGATTTCCGGCCACCGTAGGCGCGGGCTTGCGGACGGCGAGCAATGGGTGGCTCGCCGTCGGACCGTCCGGTAACCGTCCGGACCGAGCCAAGTCGTCGACGGCGCGTATTGTTCCACGCGCGCCTCAGGGAGATGTCAGCAAATCGTAGGGGCCCAGCAGGGTCGAAGCCTACTGGGGCCATGGGTAGTGTGAAAACGAAACCCGGGGCCCTGGGACGAAGGCAACGAAGGAACAGGAGTGGGTTTTTAGTCAGTAAAAGTCTGACACTATCTCTCGCTCCGCCCAAGAGCGAGATTTGTCATTAGATGATTTTCCCACCGAAAAAAAAAAAAAAAAAAAAACCCATTAGTTTTGTTACACGATCATTTTGTCCGTCGTCTACGATCATCTAAGATAAATTACTGTCTTTTCATCGATGGTAGGTAAGTATGGGAGAACGGAGTTTATTCACCTCTGACCTAATACTTTGAACTTAAGGTAAAACCGCTTAACACTTTTAGATTGATGTCAAGAAAATCTGCTTCTATATAGAAAATTGAGGAAACTCATTAGTTGGATGATGATGTTAATTTTAACGATGATGGCTCGAACTGATAATTACTGTTATTTAATGTTTGTTAATGGGAATATTAGGTAAAGTTTCTAAAAGTCACTTGTCCAGTGGGGTTAGTAATGTTATATTCTGTTAGGATTTCTTAATCATAATCAGCCTTTCAATGTTCCTACTGCTGGGAATCAGGCCGCCTCTCTAGATACGGGAATGAGTTGTAATCCACCACGAGACCCCGTGCGGATTGGTAGATTGGTGACATGTCTTTGAATTTTTGGTTCTAGGACATGCCGGTTTCCTCATGAAATTACCTTTTAGAGTTTTGAGAGCAGTGGTGACGAAATAAAATATACAAAGTATTGCCGTTACCACTGGGCGATCAGTGCTTCCACATAATGTTACCGAGACAGGTTTACCGACAGCCCGATGACCCTAGCCACCCTTAGAGAAAGGAGATTCCGCATTGGAGTGTAATTATATTATAATACTAGCTTCTGCCAGCAGTTTCGCTCGCGTGAAAATAGGTATCTTCATACAAACTTTGAACCCCTGTTTCGTCCCCTTAGAAGGTGCATTACAGAAAATCTTCTCTTATTGATCGTCTATGTTATAGTAGTTGTTTACAATCATTCTTATACTTAAATACCATTTAAAATCCTTCTGCCATGATTACTTTAATTTCAATAACATTGGACTTTCATACACATAAGGGGTTGATTTCTAATGTTACATTATTAGTACACCTCTACACTATCTATAGAGCATACATTTTAAATTTCAAGTCTCTTACTTCAAAAACATAGGATTTTCATACAAACTCCCAACCCCCGTTTTACCCCTTTAGGGGTTTTTTTTTTTTTTTTTTTTTTTTAGGTTGGAAAATCATCTTATGACAAATCCCGCTCTTGGGCGGAGCGGAAAGTAGTGTCAGACTTTTACTGACTAAAAACCCACTCCTGTTCCTTCTTTGCCTTCGTCCCAGGGCCCCGGGTTTCGCTTTCACACTACCCGTGACCCCTTTAGGGGTGAAGTTTCGTAAAATCCGCTTAGCTGATGTCTACATCCTATAAGTAACCTAACAGCCAAATTTTAAGTTTGTAGGTGTTATAGTTTCTGAGATTTCATGATTATTCAGTAAGTGGTATTTCGCTTTTACATATTTAGATTATCAGCCCCTACTTACAAGATAATGAAGACTGCCGTATACTGAAGGTAATTTATAACCAACCTTTGTGCGACTGTCAATGTAGAAGTTGAATGATTGATTAGATAGCCTTTAGTCATTGTGATGTATTGACCCTATGTAATGAGTCCTAGTACTAAAGAAACCCACTTCAGACGATTTACTTGTTTTGTTAAAAGGCATGCTGGACAGAGTGTAAAGTCTCACGTAACTCCGTTGAAAAGGGAAGTTCCTCCGACCAGACATGTATCTTTTTTAGGTGAGAAATCATCCAATGACTTCTCGCGCTCTGAGTGGGAGGGCTTAGCTTAGTGTCAGACTTATACTGACTAATAATAATAATAATTTATTTATTTCACAGACAACACAACCTAGTGTTAGTCTTATATTATAATTATCTACTTATACTATTTTAAGCATTCAGCACAGAAGATGACTCTAGCTTCATCTTCTCCGCAAAATGCCCAAAAAAGGGAGAAAGCACACTCTCCGCGACTGTTTTTAGAATACTGTGGCCACTGGCCCGGGTTCTAGCCGCCAAAGATGCTAGCTTCTTCCGATTGATCGCATGAAAGCCGTCACTTTGATTCTGAGTAAACATCTCCGACGCACTACAGAACCGGGGCAGCCTCAACAACATTCTAAAAATATTATTGTATTGGACGCGCAGGTCATCCAGCGACCTTTTGGTGTACTAAAACTCACTCTTATATTCCTTCTTTGCCTTCGTTCCAAGGCCCCGGGGTTCTCTTTCACACAACGACCAGACAGTTGTAGTTGATTTCGGACTGTTGTATAATTTTTTTAATCGCGCGGAGAACTCTAACAGGATTTTGAATTTTAGTTCCTATATTGCGTCATAGATGTCACTAAACACTTTAATATTTCAAACCTATATTACTTTTGCTAAGATGACCGTTGAAGGGTATTGACGTTTTTTTAATTAATTAAAAACGGTTGCCTATCTCAACAGAGGTTGAATGTTCCTTTCTACAAAATACAACATGGAATGTAAGAAAAATGAAGTACGCAATCAAGTAAATTGAACCGTTTGATTTCGCTTTGACGACCGGTCCACCATTGCTATCTACTCCAATTTAAAAAAAAAAAACTTAGCCCCACCCTAGGAATCACTCCTCTACGTGGGTGCGTTTACAAACGTAATCTCACATGTAATACAAGACACCCAGATCCAAAACAACAATCTGTAGGCTATTACGCAGTGCAGCAACCAATGTCTCAGCCACTGCTCCAACCATGTCGTCTAAGTTTATAAATGTGCTTTGGTAAATTTTGAAAAAAAAAGTACTGCTCAGACTACCTTCTACTCTGGTCAAGTTAAAGTTAATCCTGTTTGAATTTTCTAAACCTGATTCACCACAAAGTGAAATTTCAATCCTCTATCCCACAACAAAGATTGCAGGCAAACAATGGAAACCAGTGTGGGGTCAAATGCAACACGTTAGGATCGTGACTAAGTTGGTTGTTACGGCACTTGAAGACTTACTGTTACTGGGACACAACAATGGTATTTCCCAACTTTAAATTGATGGTGTATTTGTCTATATAATGGACCATCGACGTGGAAACTGGTAGGTATAATTTATTTTTAGGAAACATACTTGTTTTCGAATTTGGAAACACTGGAAGTGGTTTCATAATGTTGTTGGTCTAATTGAAGCTCTTTTTACCTAACATACGTACGGCGAGTGTCTACCCTTAGGATTATTTTTCACCGGGACACCATGGTGGCGCGACGAGTTGCGCCGCCATGGTGTCCCGTTGAAATATAGCCCTAACATACTCTTTGGTGGAGGCGTCACTGGCAGCCGGACTGGTGTCCGAGCTGGTCGCACCAGCAAATTGGTTGCGCAACCAAACGGACACCAGGTGAGTAACTCTCTATAGAGCTGTATACATTTTGTTGGTAGCGGCGACTGGGTCGCGCCGCCATGGTGTCCCGGTGAAATATAGCCCGTAAGGTAGCAGCACGAGCCGAGCTCAAAATCGTATAGTGTTGCTTCTGCTCGGCTCCTCTAGAATCGGCCCACACTACACGAATTTGAGTTCGACTCGTGCTCCGCTCGTACTCGGCTCAAGGCTCGGCTCGGCTCGGTGTATAAGTTGTGTTACTTTTTTTGGTGTACAAAAAAGTTTATTCTATTCTATTCTATTCTATTCTATTCTATTCTATTCTATTCTATTCTATTCTATTCTATTCTATTCTATTCTATTCTATTCTATTCTATTCTATTCTATTCTATTCTATTCTATTCTATTCTATTCTATTCTATTCTATTCTATTCTATTCTATTCTATTCTATTCTATTCTATTCTATTCTATTCTATTCTATTCTATTCTATTCGGCTTCTCTAGCGTAGACCCACATTTACTTTGTTAACATCTCTACGGTCCGGACTAAACGTTTCGCCTCGTCGTTTATACCGCGTACATCGAAGGACTGAAAAAATTTGCCTGCTGTGGTTTTCCCGTCCGATTACAATTTAGGTGTCTTCAAGGCTAGAGTGAATAGGCTCTTAATAAACTTGTGCGTTTTACCATCAACGATTGCATCACTGCTTACCATCAGGTGGGATGGTAGACAAGCACTGGGTTATATCATTATAGAAACTGATTATTTTTTAGTTACATATTAAATTCATTAGTCTTAACATTAATTGGATAAATAATAATAATATGTTGGCCCGTAGATTTGGCGTGGTGTAGTTGTTATCACCAGTTGAATATCACTCTTTTCAGTTCATACTGCCACGAGTACGTACACAGGCAATCTATGGAACAGATATTCCAAAAGATCGCTGGATACCCTGCGCGTCCGGTATAAGAATGCTTTTAGGATGTTGTTGAGACTGCCTCGTTTCTGCAGTGCGTCGGAGATGTTTGCACGAGCACAAACAGATGAGTTATATGCGATCATACGCAAAAAAACAGCTTCGATGCTAAGGAGAGTGAGAGACAGTGGAAACAGCATCCTAAAAACTGTAGCAGATAGCTTCAGCTCTCCGATTTTAAAGAAGTTAGTGCAAACAGTAATAAATACTAACATTAGCATATAAGCAACTAGCTTCTGGCAGCGGCTTCGCCCGCGTGAAAGTCGGTCTCTCCATACAAACTTTGGACACCCGTTTCATCCCCTTAGGGGGTGAATTTCGAAAAATCCGTACTTAGCGGATGTGAGTGTGTTACATAATTCCGAAAAGTGTGACATCGAATAACACGTTACGTTCCCGTAAGTTTACTAATCCGAAACACTTAACAACGAATGCACGTTACCACGAAAAACGTAACGCCGTAGCTATGCGATCTCGAATTACATGATTCAGAAAACTTTAATATCGAATAACACGTCCCCGTATGTTTACTAATAGGAAACTCTTCACAACGAATGCACGCTGCTACGAAAAACCTAACGCCTAATTAGAGATTTGGTTATTCGAGATTCCATGATTGTGGCGTTAGGTTTTTCGTAGCAGCGTGCATTCGTTGTGAAGAGTTTTCTATTAGTAAACATACAGAGACGTGTTATTCGATATTACAGTTTTCTGATTCATGTAATTCGAGATCGCATGGCTACGGCATAAAGTTCTTTGTGGTAATGTGCATTCGTTGTTAAGTGTTTTGGATTAGTAAACTTACGGGAATGTGTTATTCGATGTTACACTTTTCGGAATTATGTAACGCACTCGTGAAACGAGCAAAATTTTAAGTTTGTAGGTGTTACAGTTTCTGAGATTTCGTGATTAATCAGTGAGTGATGTTTTGCTTTTATATATATAGATTTTATTGCCACTAATTCTATATGGGTTAAATGGTCCAAAATAGAGTTATTATTATTATTATAAACATTAAAACAAAATCTGTAAAATTAGTCGTTAATTGCGTCGTCCCGTTACTCCGCGGTTCAATTACAGACTATGAAGAGATTAAAGTTTATGTCTCAGTTAATAATATCTTATGAAGCCAGCTGCGTTAAATAATTCCGATGTTAGAACGTTACTGAGAGCATTTCTTTAGAAACTCGATATTGAGATCACTTTCATTTATCGAACTGTTTTTAGGTCAATATTTTACCTAGTGATCTAAAAAATCATAATAAGTACCTACACATAAATTTGCATATGAGAATCAAAATGGGCAAGCTAAAACTCTGGATATATCAATGGCTAAAATAGCAAACATACATTGAGCAACCATGCTGGTATTTTATCCTTTTTTTTTGATAAAATTAGCCTTAGGCTCTTATATTATAAATAGCTAACTCGGTAAACGTTGTTCTGCCATATAAATTATATCAAAGAAAAAATAGAGGGGGGGGGGGGGGTAAGAAGATCAGAAAGTCTACGACCTATATTATTCTCAGGCCTACAACATGTACACAAAAAGTCCACAAAAGTCGGAGGAGTTCCATAAAAAACACTGTGACATGAGATTTTCATACCTACATTAAAAGATTAGATATATAAGTAATAACATATAACAGTCATATTAAAATATATTATAGGCAAAAGTTTGTATGTATATATGTCCGCTTGTATGTTTGTTACTCTTTCACGCTCAAACGGCTAAACGGTTTTGGATGAAATTTGGCACACGAGGAGACCATGTCTCTGAATAGGACATGGTCTATACATAGAACATACTCCCGGGGTCAAAAGTATCCATTTTTATCCCGGGAGTATGTTCTACTCCCGGTATGTAATACTCCCGGGGCCTGGGAGTATGTTCTACTCCCGGTATGTAATACTCCCGGGGCCTGGGAGTATGTTCTACTCCCGGTATGTAATACTCCCGGGTCCTGGGAGTATGTTCTACTCCCGGTATGTAATACTCCCGGGGTAAAAAGTATCCTTTTTTACCGGGAGTATGTTCTCCTGGACTAATTTTTTACTTTCACGTAGATGAAACTACTAGCAGAAGTAAGTTCCCAAAAATCCAATACAAAACAAAGGAAGTAATAAAAACAACTTTAAAGAAAATACTATAGGTAAGCTGCGACATTGTAGCCTACATATATATCTATACATAGCCTACATATGTATATACATAGGCCCTACAACAATACGGTTTGCGGTCATCAGTTACACAATACACGCGGCCACAACAACGAGGAACGAAAGACGAATGAATGAACAGAAACTTGAATGAACTACATAACATCATGGTACGACGTACGCGCTCACCGCAGCGTTTCCTTCAAGGAAATGTTGTAATAAATTATGAATTTCCTCCACTATTATAAACTTATAAATATTTAAACCTCATTTGAATAAATTGTACGTTAGCTATTCACTCGTTAGTAGTGGCTAGAGTAATTACCTAATTGCATAGATTTCTTCTAAAAACAAAATACAAGTTATCGAGCTTTCATTTATATTATGGGGTTGATTAATAACCCGGAGCCTAGGATTGGGCAGTAGGGCTTCTCCACAAAAACTCCCCAAAAAAAAAAAAAACACAAACATACACACACACACACCCACACAAACACAAACACATACAAACACACACACACACACAAACACACACAAACAAACACAAACACACACAAACACACACACAAACACTCACAAACTCTCTTCTTGTTTCGTTTACAGGAATTTGGGTTTTGCCGTGCGGAACGGATCTGCTCACACCCCAGCCGCCGGGACCCTGATCCCGATTTCCAGCCACCGTAGGCGTCGGCTTGGGATTTACAAGAAATGGATAGCGCGACGTTCGGCCGACCGGTGACGCGGTCCACGCGTGCCTCAAAGAGATGCTAACAAAACCGTAGGAGCCCAGCAGGGCCGAAGCCTAGGTACTGGGGCCATGGGTAGTACGAAAGAGAACTCCAGGTTCCTGAAACGCAAGGCAAAAAGAAAGGACCATAGGTGTGGTTTTAGTCAGTAAGTCTGACACGCCCTCGCGCTCTGCCCTAGAGCGAAAGAAGTCATTGGATGATTTCCCACCTTAAAAAAAACACCATTATACCCTACATGAGATTTATTCATAGCTAGCAAAATTACCTCCTGCCGGAGGCTCTACGCAGGCATCGTCCAGTCCATGGCCCTTTATGGGGCGCCGGTGTGGGCGCCGTCACTGCGAAAGCGACCGGCGGCCCAGCTGAACGCGTGCCAGAGGGTCATGGCCATACGGATGGTGCGGGGATACCGCACGGTTTCCCGCGAAGCGGCGAGCCTCCTTGCTGGCCAGCCACCATGGGACCTGGTGGCAACAGGCCTTGCACGCATGCACGATCTGCGCGTGGAGATGCAACGTCGGGGCGAAACTCCGCTGCCACGACAAGTTGCGGCATGGCGGACAGAGCTCCGGCGAGGTCTCATGGTGGAATGGCGACAGCGACTATCGCAACCCAGTGCTGGGCACGCCATAATTATGGCGGTAATTCCCCTCTTTGAGGAGTGGCTGGAAAGGCAACACGGCGTCCTTACCTACCGCATGACGCAGGTCCTCACCGGACATGGTAAGTTCGGGAGGTTCCTGCACCGGATTCGTGCGGAAGAAACGCCAAGGTGTCACCATTGTGCGGACCACCCGGAGGACACGGTGGAGCACACGGTGGAGGTTTGTCCCGCTTGGGCAGAGCAACGCCGTGTCCTCGTGGGGGCGATCGGCGACGGCGATCTCTCGCGCCGGGCCTTGGTACAGGCCATGGTCCGAAGCGAGGAGGAGTGGCAGGCGGTTGCCTCCTTCTGCGAAGCAGTAATGCTAGCAAAGGAGGCGGCCGATCGCGTGAGGCAACGGTCCTCACGCCCCAATCGCCGCCGGGATTCCGATCCCGATTTCCGGCCATCGTAGGCGCAGGCTTGCGGACGGCGAGCAATGGGTGGCTCGCCGTCCGACCGTCCGGTAACCGTCCGGACCGAGCCCAAGTCGTCGACGGCGCGTGCTGTTCCACGCGCGCCTCAAGGAGATGTCAGCAACTGTAGGGGCCTAGCAGGGTCGAAGCCTACTGGGGCCAAGGGTCTGATTCTGAAAGGAAGACTCGGCCCTGGTACGAAAGGCAACGAAGGAACAGGAGTGGGTTTTTAGTCAGTAAAAGTCTGACACTATCTCCCGCCCCGCCCAAGGGCGGGGGATGTCATAAGATGATTTTCCCATCGAAAAAAAAAAAAAAAAAAAAAAAAGCTAGCAAAATTAATACAAGCGAGATGAGATGTTATTACAATCTTAATTAATTCTTTCAACATAAACATATTAAGTTTTTGTACCGACGTATCTTACGAGAGGTGATTATTTAAAATTATGGCAACATTATTGCCCAGAAATTGCTCGTTTTAATTCTATTTCACTTATATGACTTAGGTATCATTATTTTTAGCCTGTTAATGTACTTTAGACACATGCTTTCCCAACACTACAATTATTATAGATGAAAGATGAAATTGCAATTTATAATCACCTTATTGACAAATCTTCGGTGGTTTGTGGACATTATAACGAGACTATTACAAGTACTATCGGAGTCTATGTTTCCTGATAGCTACAACTTAGGGGTTTTTAAGTCAAGAGTGAATAGGTTAGTTCTAGGCAAGCTTGCTTCTCTGTCGATCTCTTTATCGCTTACCATCAGCCCCCCTAGCCAAGTTACGATCGTTTCGTTTACGTCGGACGCCTCAAGTAGGCCACGCCTTCGATTCCTTTGTTCTGACGTCATCTCAACGCTCAGTCACGTGGTCAGAACAAAGGAATCGGAGGCGTGGCCTACTCGAGGCGTTCGACGCAAACGAAACGATCGTAACTTGGCTAGGGGGGCAGTGGTGTGATAGTGGTCTATCAATAATAATAAAAAAGGTACTGCGGTGTCAACTCCCCTTTACTCACTTTAATTTTTCTTTTTAAATTTTCTTCGCCCCATTTGGGCAGGCTAAGGTCCGCACCTCCACACCGCCTCCTCATCAGTACTTATTCTTAATAACTTTTTTTGAGCTCCATTAGAAAGCGGGTGCATCAATTTCAATGTTTTTGGCAGTATTTGGCAGCAAATGTTTCGAGTCAGCCTTCTTGGTAAACTTGGTTTAAGTAGTCTATAGATACTACAATAAAATTCTCAACTCCGATTCTACATGAAATATTGTCGAGTTCTGTATCACATCACAATAATATATCTCCTAGGAATCACATTAAGAATAATTAAAACAGCCAATGACTTTTACTCGAAAATATCCCGGTAAACCCTTTGAAAAGCCGACTTGACTATAGAATAAATATAGGTTATACCGCCGATGACAGAACCGATCTGGTAATGAATTGGAACGACCCTTTTCATCCGAAGGATTCGTAAAAGAAAAAAGATTTATATAAATTGTCCTTATATAATAAGAGTGACAAAAAATATGGAATTTTAAACAAATATATATGTGTGTGTGGCTGATGCACGCGTCATGCTCGTGAACGGGTGCCGTCAGTTGAGACTGGACTATTTTTTAACTAGTTTTGTTTTTAATTATTATAACTTAAGTATCTAAATTGTGCTCACATTAGAAGCGACAAGAAATATGTAACCAAGATTTATGTAACTCATAATATGATTTAAAATATGATTTCAGACAAATCTGCATGGTTCTCATGTGATTTGACCATTACATATTAACAGTATGGACTTTATAAAAAACTTTTTACAAAAAAAATACAACCGACTTCAATGTAAAAAACACTGAAAAGTGCAAAATAACTTTAATTTCAGAAGTCGGTGTTTCTATAATAGTTTTGTCTCTTCGTTATTTAACACCGACTTCCAAAATTAAAGTTATTTTGCACTTTTCAGTGTTTTTTACATTGAAGTCGGTTGTATTTTTTTTGTAAAAAGTTTTTTATTTTTCACTTTTTAGTTATGGTACCACCACTAAAAAGTACCTCTCAGCCATACTTAAATGCCTTATAGCCAGAGTGCATCTCATGACAATTCTAATAATACCAAACACGGTTAGATTAAATTAATTTATTACAGAGTTCCGGTGCCTAACTTCAGGCTTCATCATCAGATCAGTTCGATATATTACCCCTCTTCTTTCAGTCAGTCATCGACTACACGTATAAACAAAGCAATTTTACTTGTTACGACAGTTCTGCTGTTATTCCATGAGGAGTTCTGTTTCATATCTACGAAGTTCATGATCAGATCATAACAATATTTCTATGGGACCAACTTGGAAGCATAACCTGTCAATCAAAAAAAAAATTTTCAAAATTAGTCCATAATTGACCGAGAAATCGGTGAACATACATAAAAAATAAAAAACATACATTCAGCCGAACATATAACCTCCTCCTTTTTGAAGTCGGTTAAAAAGAGACTTTGACCCCTGAGTTTGTTTCGGTGTTTCTTCTCAGGGTAGTCAGCTAGGAAACACCGGCCTCATCTAGTTTAAAAATGACGAAAAAAAAAAATTGTCGTGTAAAGCGTGTTTTTTTAAACCTATTTACAAAATAAATATCATTTATCATTTAAAAGAGTGTCAATGGAGTTTCTTGCACGTTCTTCTCCATAGAGATCTACGCTTTGGAACGTGCAATTTAGCTTCACTTTTTTTTTTGACTGTCCAACATTTTGACTATTCAAAAATGCCTGTAATTGGTCTATTTGAAATAAACGTTTCTGATTTCTTTCTCGGCACGGCGACGGCGTTTTCTATGGTGGCGTAAGGCGTGATGTACTTTGACGTCAAAGTTCATATCTGACTTCTCTTTCTTATTAGCTTTGAAGCTTTATAACTACGTTGCGGATGAAATTTTTTTTAAAAATCTTTCATTTTTGTTTACTAGAGCTAAAAATGATTTAATTTATGCCAATAAGTTTTCGTAACGTCAAACTCGATCATGCTACTAGTAAACCTAAAGTGGTAGAGACACACTTCACGATAACGCGTCTCAATCGAAACGAAACCGAAATTCTTAAGTGAAAATATTACAATAAATTAATCAATGTCTACTTAAGATGGGAAGTACTCGTAAACGTTACAAATGGAGCAAAATCTTTGCTCACGCTACATTCCTTCATATAAAATTAATAATCTTCAATTATCTAGAGCGGCTCAACTGATCATGATCTGTATTGGACATAATGGATTCGGTGAACACATATTTGTCGCGGGAAACAACGTTTTTCGATAATTGTAAATTATACTTTCGTGAATTTGAGTATGTTCGTGTTGGAAATACTTAGAATGTTTTTCTTTTGTTTGGAAGTTTAAGCTGTTGATCCCCGCATTAACGCCGGCGTTCACGCGCCATTGTCTTACTATTGTGTCTCTAATTACGCACTCAAAAGGTTAAGTTGTCTTTATTAAAATTTGACTGGTCGGTTGGTCTAGTGTTTAGTAGCCCTGACTGGTATGCCGGAGGTCGTGGGTTCGATTACCACCCAAGACAAATGTTTGTGTGATGAGTACTATCATTTGTTCTGTGTCCGAGTGTAATTTATCTATAATACCTATGTATATACATACATACATACGTAATTCATGGCAGATACTTTGAGGATTGGTATTTTAAAGTCATAATATTTTGTAGAAAGGCTCTTAAAGACTGGTGCGATGGATGGTACAATGCGATATCTTTTGACCAGTACAAAGGTTATCTAATATATAAAAATCTCGTGTCACAGTGTTTGTTATCAAACTCCTCCAAAACGGTCTGACCGATTTTTATAAAATTTCGACACCCGCATCGAACAAGGCTGTATCTCGGATTACAGTCCAAACAAAATTTAAACATGGCACTATCACTTTTAGGTTCATTTTGAAAAATTACTGAATTAATGTTACAACCTTGTTCGTTGCGGGTGTCGAATTTATTGTATTTTGATAGGTCTGAGAATAGGTCGTAAGCAATTTTTTACCCTCCTACTTCTACCACCCATTTTTTTTTAATAGTTTATATGGTAGAATAACGTTTGCCAAGTCGGCTAGTTTTTAAGTTAAATTTTCTGTAAAAACACGTTTTCATCTTTTTACCTCGTGCCTATTTGAAAGATACGAGTATTTACAAACCTTTCCGATGTTACACGATCTAAGATTTGCTGAATTATTTAACGTGAAACTATTTCAACCACTCGCGCGGTCTACGCGTACAATAGGGTTGGCAAACGGACCTATGTGACCCAGATTTCGGGCTCGAGTTAAGCTATGATTCCCGAATCACCTCCGGCTCACCCCCGGGTAAGCCGTGATGATATTTAGGTTAAAGGATCAATTCTGCCTGGTTTTGGAAGCTGAATTTACAGATTGAACACGACGATTGAGTGGACCAGATAAGCAGAATTTCCGGAAACAACATTACCTATAGGAAAACAAGTTTTTTAATCAGACAATGTTACAAATGTTAGGATTTTATAAGAGTTAGACAGCCCTACGAAAAGTGGTGGTCATCATAAATTCATAAATATTGGTGAGTATTATGTAAAAAGTTTGATGTTGGATTTGACTAATGGTTCTGAGACCTTCAAGGAAATAAAGTAAAGAGTAAAAAATATGTTATGTTAAGTATGTAGTACTGAAAAAACCTTCCTCAATTATGGAATTCAAATATGGTTAAGTTTGCAAAATGTTTGAGAAAACTTTTAATTATTTTTTTTTCCTACTTACAACTATCTTTACAGGGTAACCTAATGCGATACAGTATTTTTGGTTTTTTCTGCTTATATATATGACATACATACATATTATAAACATGTATTATTCAAACTAGTTTATAACTTATTACAAATAAGGCATTTATTGTAAATTCACTCAGAGAACAACAGAATATGTCCGTGTCATTACAACAGAATGAACAGAATGTGTTGTGTGATATGAGGTTGAGAATTTGAGAGGTTGAGAGTAGAACTTAAATCCATAATTGTGAGTACTACATATGAAATCCACGAACCCTTACTGGGCCCAGCAGTGGGAGCATTATAAAGATGATTATGCTTAAGCTTGAGAAATTCGAAAGAGATTTTCTTGTAAGGCTAATCGGATTACAAATTAGAATCGGTAAAACTCTGAATGTAAGTATTCTCCCTAACAATTTATTAAGTAACTACCAAAGCTTATTTTAATATAAGTTTTATTTTAATAATACATAGTTTTGGAAGGTTTTTGTTATTATAGAACCTTTCAAATGTCAGACAAATTATTACATTTATGTGGAAATAACTAGGCCAACACAAATATATACTTTGGAAAAGTATTTAAGTTTGGCAAATTGATTTGTTCACATTATAATATCTATCATATTTATCATTTACTTTGCGTTCAAGGTTCTATTAACATAATTGGGTAAGTACTTATACGAGTTCTGAATTAGTATCTACTTGCTACCATTCGTCATTCGTGTGTAGAATAATTACGAATATTATTTTAAAAGGAAACGGTGCAATAATATAATTGACCATCTTATCCGGTCCATAAAGTGAAAAGGTACAATAAAAAAAACCAGCCAAGTGCGAGTCGGACTCGCGGCCCGAGGATTCTGTACAAACTTAAGTTAATAATCGGAAAAACTTACAGATATACTGATTGATAGATATAGTCTTCCTCCCTCAATACTTTCCTTTCCTTCTTCTTCCCTTTCTTTATTTCCTTTTTCTTCTCTTCTTTCTTTCTCTTTATTACTTGTGCTACAAGGCATTGCTTCTTGGCAAATTTATTCTAGGAAAACGGTTCCGGAAGGTCTCCTATAGGTTTTGATTCCCTAGCTAGTGTCATAAACGGAGCATAGTCGACCTTTTCTTTAGATTACGGTAAGGTAGAAGTTTTATGTTTTCATTGATATTGTTTTGTTTATAAATTTTTATTCGACATTTATTGCATCTTCACGCGTGTCTCAGAAAAAGAGTCTAGACAGATGGACAGGCAGACCACAAAGTGATCCTCTAGGGCCAAAACTGCTTTAAGCGAACACCCGCGCGGTCCCATACAAAAGTGCTCCGTTGCAGGGTGCTATGATGCCCGCGCGGGTGGGCATCATAGCAAACCGTGTCCCGTCGGGCACGGATTTTCATTTGTTTTAAAATTTCATTCAAAAGTTAAAGCAATTCTTATAACAACCAACTTTTGCAAACTTACCTAATTATTAAGTCAACAGTCTGGGAGGCCTTTGTCCAGTAGAGCAATTCCAATTTTATAGTAACTGACGCGTATCAATATAATTTGTAACTAACGACATAATTTTGTTTACCACAACATACTAGTATCTTTATATAATCACACTTTCCAAAGAAATTGGCGTGACAGCTAATAAACTACCGAAGTACGTAACTAGGGTCTAAAAAGGGAAAACAAAAAACACCATTATTTACGTACTTATGTGGTTATGCTATTATTTGTGACCTCACGTATAATGAGAGGTTTTAGTGAAAGTGTCACCGAATGGTGAAATTGTATCATGGAAATGTTTACATATCGCTTCCCGAGAAAATGTATTTATAATTTATAGCCTTTTTAATTAAAAAATTAAATATCTTTAATAAAGCAAGCGCACCTTAGTACTACATGCCGCTTCCAGTTTTTCGTACTCCGTGTTGTTTATTTATCTAACTATAAAAGTATTACAATTACCATCAATTACCCTACACTTTTTGATTATTTCTTTTGTATTGTAATTTTAAAGTGTTTTAAACACACGCTCAAACTTGGTACGATGGATTTGGTCCGTCGGTACCAAAGTCGAGCGTAACTCACATAATCGCCCTTGTAATATTCCCACTGCTGAGGTACAGGCCTCTTCCCTCTCATCCTCTTCTATATGAGAAGGATCCGTAATCCACCACGCAGGCCCAGTGCCGGTTTCTGCATGTCACATATCTTCGATTTTGTTTTTGTCGGATATGCTGATTTCCTCACGATGTTTTCCTTCACCGATTGAAGAAGTTAATGGTGATGAAGAAATAAATTACACAAAATAATGCGTCCGACTGGGTGGTGGACTTACAACTCGAAACTCTAACCGTAGGGGCCCAGGGTCGAAGGCTACTGGGGCCATGGGTTCGCTTCTGAAAGGAAAACCCGGCCCTGGTATGAAAGACAAAGAAGGAAGAGGAGTGGCTTTTTAGTCAGTAAAAGTCTGGCACACCCTTCTACTCCTCCCAAGAGCGCGAGATGTCATTGGATGATTTACCCACCAAAAAAAAAAACTCGTAAGTCTAGATTTGACTCGACTAGAGAGACGAACTCATGGCTTCGCTCTTTTTTTTCTGTGGGATATTATTAAATGATTCTTCCCGTTCTGAGCAGAGCGAGACGGAGTGTCAGGCTTTTACAGAATAAACCCCACCGCGTTCCTTCAGTATTACTTTGCGATCAAGGGCCGCGGTAACTCTTTCGAACAGTCTCGCAACGCTGGATGGTAAACCATAAGCGTGGGCTTGCAGACGACGAGCTAGTTACCCAAAAGCTCACCGTCCGGCCGTCCGAGAACCGTCCGGACCAAGCCTGAATCATCAACGGCGCGTCATGTTCTACGCGCGTCTCAAAGAGATGTCAGCAAAACCGTAGGGACCCAGCAGGGCCGAAGCCTTTTGGGGCTATGGGTTGACTTCTGAAAGGGGTACTCGAGGTCCTGGGAACCTAAGGGCAAGAAGGAACATAGGAGTGAGTTTTAGTCATTAGAAATCTGATACGCCCTCCCGTTCCGCCCTAGAGCGTGAAAAATCATCTAATGACTATTGTATGATTTCCCACCTTTAAAAAAAATCCCTGGATAGCATTGTTCTACGATCGCGCTTATAAGCACTAAACCAACAAAGCAGTCATACTCATAAATATTTTGTTACATTATTTTATAACTGTATTTTATTACATCGTACGTACGTAAGATATGATAAAGTTTTATTTAGATAAATTGAGTAATAACTGATTTCATTGTTATAAGGAACTGGAAGGAAAGCCGTTTCGTTATTATAATACTACCATCACTGTTATAACATTTCCTGTTTGACTGTTACGAAAACATTTCAACCATCATTTATGTAGAGTTGTTTAATCGTAACTATTTAACTCTTTTTTTTTTACTCGGGTAACCATCTAGTAACTTCTGCTCTGCCCCCCTAGCTAAGTTACAACCGTTTCGTTTCGATTCTCTTTTCGTTGATCGCCTCGAGTAGGCCACGCCTCCGATTCCTTTATTCTGACGTCATCTCAACGCTCAGTCACGTGGTCAAAAAAGGAATAGGAGGCGTGGCCGACTCGAGGCGATCAACGAAAAGAGAATCGAAACAAAACGGTTGTAACTTGGCTAGGGGAGCTGGACTTTTATTGACTAAAACCCACCATATTTCTTCGTTGCCCTTTTTCGCGAGGGCTGCGGTAATTCACAGGCGTCAGCTCTAACTGGCTCTGACAATCTTGCTGACATCTCTTTGAGACGAGGGTGGAACGCAACGCGCTATCAACCCGGTCTTTATCCTTATCAGCCGGATGGCAAGCTACCAATGGCTCCCTGTCCGCAATTTCGCGTCTACGGTGGCATGTAGTCGTCCTGCGAGTCCTGACACCGGAGGCATTTACGGCGAGGGGCAGGTACATAAATTTTTATTGATGGATTGACTTGATTGGCACCACTTTTGACAGGACAGTAGATGTTTTTATTTTTGGGTGGGAAATCATCGTATCACTTTTCCCACTCTAGGTGGAGCGAGAGGTGTCAGACTTTTATTGTCTAAAGCCCACCTGTATTAATTGTTTAGTTGCCTTTTATGTTCTAGGACCGCGTTGACTCTTTCGAATAATCTTGCCGTGTTAGGACAAAAATGATCACTAGCATAATTTTGGGAATCAAACGAGCTTACCTGTTAAGCGAAGTCTTGATTCTAATTTTATGAGCGCCGAAACTGAAATGCAATTCTATTATTGTTCACATAATGTAGTAATATTTTCATTACGGGTCAAAGGATTCGCAAGTTTAGATATATATAAAAAAATACAATCAATGTATCCTGGCAACACCATCGCGTCTAGATGTCACTTACTTTAGAGATTATAGGACAAGGAACAAGCTGTCTTTTGGACAGACTTGTTACCGCATACTTACATTCACTATTTCCCTGTAAGGATAACTGTGAGTTAGGTAGGTTAATTATTGCAGCTTTGGGGCTATTAACTAGTGGTGGGTGGGTGATTGCATTTCAGTTTCGGCGCTCATAAAATTAGAATCAAGACTTCGCTTAACAGGTAAGCTCGTTTGATTCCCAATTTTACTTCGCGCCGAAACTGAAATGCAATTCTATTATTGTTCACATAATGTAGATGTTTAGAGTTTGCTGCAATAATTAATTGTTACGCTATTGTTAGTACTGGTACTATCAACTCAAGTGCGGTTTCTTTTATAGTAAGATATGAGTTGATTTCAGTTTTCCCTAAGGTTTTTTTGTCGCTACAGTCATACGTTCTTGCTGGGAGTGTCCCAAGGTGTTGACTAGACTATCCGTTCATTTTTTTTTAAAAGTATTGTGTGACAAGTATTCTCGTATTGTAAAAATATATTTGATTCATTGATAGGCAACTGATTTAGATGAGAAGCATGTTATCTTCAACAGGGGCAGTTATAATACCACGGTGTGAGACGTGTATTGTAATTAATTGGATTATTCTTAATGAAAGTCACTTATGACTTACTAGCTTATTTTAGAAATATTATATCATTACTCTCAGTATATTTTAGTACTTACTTGGTTATTTGTACATCATCGTTATATGTACCTAGCCAGGGGCGCCGATTATGAGAAATAAACAGTGGGTGCCGAGCACCCCTGAGAATAGACATCAAGAAACAGATAAGTAATCGCCTTTTAGGTTACGGTTACATTATAATATTTCTTGATACTAAAAACTAGTTTCATTTTTATAAAATGATTTCATTTTATATTTTTATCGAACATAATTAGTAATTAGGTACGCAGTATGTAAGTAGGACATTTATTTATTTGTCGGTTGATCAGTGTGCATTTTTCTTCTCACACTTCGCCACTTTTTCGAGTCCATCAAATGAGCATGAGCACCCATGGGGTTTTCTAAAAGCCAGCGCCCCTGTACCTAGCCGTTGATGTCGGCTATATTACAAGGTCATTATTACTAAATGTAATCAGACAAAAAGTTACTTTGGTTTTATAATACTGCTGTTCCCACTTAACACAAAGACAATTTGTTGAAATCTATTGAAGCAGAATAATCTCATTAGTTGTTTTTATCATACCATAGTGATGTTTTAAATGTCACTGGGGGTAATGTAATTACATTACATGCATCATATAATTAGCCTTGCATTAGGCAATGCAATTAGGTACATGCATTATATATTATCACATTCATCATTTTCGTTTCAAACGATAAGTATCTATTCACATCTAAGTTATATTTGTGTTGACATTGTAGGTGACTGGTATGGAAGTCTAGCTTATCGATTTTATTATTATTATTCCGTTTGTTCATTTAACATAACATATAAATTATATTTTATTATATTAAATTATTATTATTATTAATATCTTTATTTCATTTACATAAACATATTAGTTACATTTTTAAATATTTCAAAAATAAAAAATAAAACATTTAAAAATATAAAAAACAGTATCCCACCGGTATCGGGAACAGGGTCCAAGCTACCGGCGGTCAGGGCTCCAGAGAAAGGAACCTCCTAACAATGCGAGCCGTGTCCAGGAGTACCGCTTTCTGAATCAAGCCCTTGATCCAGTCGCCTAACGCGAGCCTCCTAAGGTGTTGGTCGAGGCTCTTGGCTATTAAGCCATTGCCCGACACGACTATCGGTACAATGATCGCCGAGTCCACATCCCACATGTCGACAACCTCGCGAGCCAAGTCAATATACTTGATTTGTTTATCTTTCTCGGCTTTCACGAGGTTCTCGTCATGCGGAACGGATATGTCAACAATCATTGCACGCCTCTCGCTTCGGTCCACCACCACTATATCAGGCTTATTGGCTACAATAGTCCTGTCAGTGATGATGGACCGATCCCAGTACAAAGTGATATGACCATTATCAAGAACTGGATCGGGCTCGTACCTATAGTACGGCACTTCCGATTCCACAAGAGAGTATTTCAGAGCAAGTTGCTGATGGATAATCCTGGCTACAAGGTTGTGTCTATGCAAGTACTCTCCGTTAGCTAGACGAGAACAACCAGAGATAATGTGACGAATTGATTCTCCCGGACGGTGACATGCCCGACATATGTCAACCGTGCCGTCCTTCACAATAAATCTCCGGTAGTTATTCGTCATGATAACTTCGTCCATAATTGCACAGACAAAACCTTCGGTTTCCCCAAAGAGGTCACCGGAACGCAGCCAGGCTACGGACGCCAATTGGTCTACATCGGGCCCGTGAAGGGCCCGGAAGAAGCGTCCGTGAAGTTCCTTGCTCTGCCATACTTCCCTGCGATCGTTAGTGTCAAGCACTACCGGTTTGCGCCAGTTCTCATTAGCCAGGGAGAGCGGGGTAAGTCCCTTGTCCACTGTCACTACATCTCGATGCATACCCACGTCGGCAGCTAGGAAATATTCCCTGAGACTGCATACCTCGCGGTTGTGTAGGGTCTTAGCATTTAAAAAACCTCGACCCCCACACTTCCGCGGGATATACAATCTCATCACCGACGATCGTGGGTGATGCATTCGATATGCAGTCAGCAGTGTGCGGACCTTCCTATCCAGGGCGTCAAGTTCCGTTTGAGTCCATTTGAGTACGCCGAAAGAGTACATCAATACCGGCATGACCCAACCGTTGAAGGCGCGCACCTTGTTTCCGCCTGAAAGAAGGCTATTGAATACCTTCTTCAGGCGTCCAAAGAAACGCTCCTTCAACGATTGCTTCATGTCAGTGATATTGATGCCTAGAGCTTCCGACATACCCAAATACTTATAGGTTTCGGTTGGAGAGAGGGATCTCAGGTTTATGAAATCCGTGAGTTGAGTGCCCACGGATTCCACAACCTCCCCTCGCTTTACATGCATGACCGCACATTTGTCCACACCAAACTCCATCCTGATGGCACTACTGAAGGTTTCAGTTACCTTCAGTAGCTCCATCAGTTGCAGATTGTTGGGGGCAAAAAGTTTCAGGTCATCCATGTAAAGTAGGTGAGATATTACCTGACCACCTCTCTTCAACCGATAGCCTAGACCTGAATTCTCCAGCAGTGTGCTTAGAGGATTCAAGGCTAGGCAAAACCAAAGTGGACTCAAACTATCTCCCTGGAATATACCTCGCTCGATCCTTACAGGTTCGCTATTCCTCTGGGTATGTCGACATCCTGGATAGCGGAGGACCGTACTCCATTGCCTCATACACGACATCAGGAAGGTGCGTAGTGTTGTATCAATTTTATACAATTCCAGCACCCTCATGAGCCATGTATGAGGAACAGAGTCATAGGCCTTCTTATAATCTATCCAACATGTCGACAGATCCTTTCGGGAACGTCGAACCTGTTGGCTAATGGTCATATCAATGAGGAGCAGCTCCTTAGTACCGCGGGACCCGTTCCTACATCCATTCTGAGAAGGTGACATGATTAAATTTTTGTCAATATGACTATTAATTTTGCTTCTCAGTATGGATGTAAGAACTTTATAGACCGTCGGCAAACACGTGATCGGTCTATAATTTTTAGGTTCCGCAGTACTACCTGACTTATGGGGCAGGTGGGTTATTCCTGTTGTTAGGAACTGGGGTAGCGACCCTGACTCTAAGGCAGACTGGAACTGATATGCCAAGCGAGCGTGCGATCTTGTAAACCACTTAATCCAGAAATTGTGCAGCCCATCCGGCCCTGGAGATTTCCAGTTTGGCAACGGACGGACTGCACGAGCTACATCTTGGGGGCTGATGTCAATTGCCCCCATTTGTGGTATTGGATCGCACGCACGCTCGACCTCTCGAGTCCAGTCACCCTCGGTGTGACTGACAGGCACCGACCAGATGCTGCGCCAGAATGAACTCATGGCGTCATCATCCGCGAGGCACGCATCAGTCACACCTTGGTCCGGTCTCTCCCAAGCCCTATAAACCCACCTTTCATTACTCCGGAATGTGCGATTCTGGGTGTATCGGTCCACTCGCCGCTTATACCTGCGGATACGGTTTGCCCATGCATACACCTTCTGCTTCAGGAAGTCGATGC
This sequence comes from Mythimna impura, assembly GCA_905147345.3. Taxonomy (NCBI): domain Eukaryota; kingdom Metazoa; phylum Arthropoda; class Insecta; order Lepidoptera; family Noctuidae; genus Mythimna; species Mythimna impura. The sequence goes on along the minus strand of LR990362.1, from coordinate 13,637,572 downwards.
GCTCCGTGACACGGGACATATAGTCTCGGGGGCTGATGTCAGTCCCCGAAAACGCCCGTCTCACAAAGCGCATCACTCTTGGGCGAGTGTTGCCCTCCCTGAAGCAGATTAGTTTGCCGATGAGTGCTCTGGCCCCACCAATACGACGCTCGATCCTGCACTGCCAAGCCGGCACGGCTGGTTTCGGTCGTGTAGCTACGTCACAGTTTGGAAACTTGACGTGAGCTAAACGACATGCCGCAACAGCTGCGCAGTACATTATAGAGTGTGTATCAGTGAGATCTTTGCAGTCGTCAAAATAGTTTGACAACTGCAAATCCAGAGCAGCCACCAGCGCCTTATTCTTATTATGCATGGGCAAACGAGGTAAGCGCGGCCTAAGTTCGAGCGGCATGTTGCGATACTCCCGAATAGCACACTCCAAAGCACTCCTCAATTCATTGTTGCACTGGGTACTTACATGTGTAACCATGTCAGCAATCTCTTCGTCAACATGGCCGGAAAGATGGTAGGACGGTGGTGCCATCACTGGTACCACAGACTGCGACGAAGGAGCAATGGCATGGTTACTCATTTCTGTTCGGAGGCGATCAAGTACAGTATCGTCCAACATATGATTACGTTGGATAACCCGCACCTGATCCGACAGTCGTTGGGCCGAAACGTTGACGGCTGGCTCAAGCACCTGAAACAAAGAGAGCATCCGAACACGGTACGCGGTCAGGTTGTTCCCTCCCTCTGTAGCCCCATAGTATGCGCGCATGACATTCTCATTGATGGATTGCGTCCATCGCATGCGCTGCACACTTCCGCCGGGAGCTGGGACCCTATCAGAGGCCGGTGGGCCTCGAGGTCCTAAGCCACTCGGCGGCCGGCGTCCTCTCCGTCGACGCGCAGGTGGTGGTGACGTGGGCGGAGAAAAGTACTCGTCGCTGGAGCTCGACGCAACTGCCACGGCCGGTGTCACAGCACTCACGGTGGGGCTGGGTTCCGGCGGCGGCGAGGCGGAGCTGAGCGACGAGGCCGGAGGTGGTAGGCGTGCACGGCGAGCTGCGGCTCTTGTCAACATTGTCCGACTTTTCGGCTTCAATTTTCCATATTTTCTATTGTTATTTTGTCATTATGGTTGCATTATGTATTAATATTAATATTATTATTACAATTTTTTTTTTTTTTTTTTTTTTTTTTCTACTGCATGATACAGCTAGTATACTAACGTTTATTTCAGCATGTATGTGTATACTTGTATATACCTGTATGTATATGCATATGGGTCTATCTAAATATATGTAAATACAATTATTTTATACTTATGAAGACCATTTTATGTCATTTTTTTGTGCCTCCCGAAATGGAAGTTAATGCGATTGTCTTTCTCTGTCATTATAGTAGTATTTTTGTGTCACAGTTTATGTTATATGTAACGAGAAACTTTGTTTCTTGAGGGAGGGGTTTATGTCATGTCGATGGAATGAACTTCCTGCTAGGGACTAGATACCTAGAGAAGTTGTATGGTCACTGACTTTTCACAAGGACCTGTTGCACTAGTTGGTCCCCAGCATACACCCCCCCCCCCCTTTTTGTTTCAATGCAATTTTACTTTTGTATTGGTAAGTTAAGTACTTATAGTTTTGATGATACTAGTAATTCAAATGGGGTAATTCATTGCCTCAATTAAGTAAGTGTATTTTGAACATTCAGTCCCACTTAGCTATTTTAGAGAATAAAGAGGAGATAAGATATGTTTATTCTACCTGGATAAACATGAAATAAATTTAAAAGTATCAGCCAAAGAAAAGACTAGTTTTACTGTAGGTCATGTGTGGACCGGGTTTTAGCTGCACCGTAGACAAAGTTGTCTATTGCATTTCTGACACTGTTTGACAGTGACAACCTAACAAAGTAGAGAGAAGCCATAATTTCACCATATGACTTATAGGATAGGTATATATAGGCTTATAGGCATGATATTAAACTGTGTTCAGCAAACCATCCCTGTTCCAAAATTGGTGGGTATGCCATGCATGTTTTGGGAATGTCTGAATGATCTAACATAAAATCTAACATTACATTTCTTTACCAAGTGGTAGATAGTTGTCTACTTTTATGTTAAATTTTTAAGTTCAGGAGTCATGTATACTGCAAAGTAATTTTTCTATTAAGCGCAGTGAGATTTTTTGATTGTCATAGAAGTGAGTCCTTTGTGAAACAAGTTGCTTTGGTGCACACTTTTTGTGTCCCGTGGCATGAGAGCTCTTATGTGCCAAATGCATCAGAAGTAATGTTTCCATGACAAGGCCAGTTGTCTAGTCATGGGAAGCTTGTTCCTAGGTATTCCCTATAATAAGGCAATTTCCCTCCATACAATATTTGCTTTGAACACAGAAAATATTGTCAATATAAGACAATTGCTACTGGAAATGTTATACCAGTGCAGATCAAATTAAATCTGAATCTTGTTATTTCTGTTTTGTTACAACAAAGATTTCCCTGTTTATTCATTTATTAGGAGCACCAACCAGGTAAGTTTTACAAAAGATTTGAATTTAGGTTTAGTTCTGTGCAATTATGTCAATAGCAGGCGTACACGGTTTGTGTAATTTGACATTCATTTATATTGAATTTTAGTTTATTGAGTGATTTAGACATTAAGTACGAGTAAGGTAGATACCTCATACCATTTTGTTCTAACAACTATTTACAAATATATCAGCACATATTTCATTATTTAGTTGTTGTATATCATTATAAGTTTATTGCTGACTTACTCCCTTGGGGTGATTATAAGTAAGTAGGGCTAGTGGTTTTGCCCGTCAATATTATTCCCTTCTGCTTTCAACAGTGAGAAGTTACTTCTTCTTAAAATCAATGGTAGCTTCCTCAAACCGCTCAGCCCAGCGGGTGGCCACACCAATTGTGGCATTGGTGTCATACATCAAGTATTCCAAGGTGCTGGTGCACGGGTTCTTCGAGCCTGTGAGGAGTTCCTGTAATTCTGGTATTGAAACTTTAGAACCTTATAATTCAGGACTGCTGGTATCAGCAGAGGACTTAACCTGCGATTTCCTTAGGTTTTGGTTCCTTAAAAGTTAGCTTACATGCTCTTTGAGCAAGGTTTTTACTATAAGCTTAAATACTGAGGATGTGGAATGATATGCTGTACCTATGAATTTAATCCGTTTAAATTATATCAAGATTTTCCATAGATATTATTACATGGAGTCATATCATAATCAACACTTACTGATATTTGTTGCTATAAGTGAACATATCATTTGTAAATTGTTGATGAAGTATTCATGTCACTTAGTGCTTAGATATATATCATTGTGAACATCTCGTGTTCCATGGTTTGTTTTGTTTTTATTATTTTGAATATATTGCAGGTCAGTGTACAACATAACCATAAGGAAATAATAATATTTCTATTGAATAGGTCTTTACTATTTAACTCAGCAAAAAATAGGTTTGATAATCGGCCACCGTTATGCTCGCACTATGGCAGTATTTTCCACCAGCATTGTAGCCGGTGAGGGTGTCAATCATTCTGCCTTGCCTTCTCCCATGGTTTTGGGTTGGCTTCTAGTCCAACAACTGGACACAGGTGGGTATCTACCGGCAATCCGGCTAGGTACATTGGATTAACTTATGACAGTTTGGAATATCTCGTATTCTTTAGCATTACTTTGGAAAGTTTATAATTTACATATTAGGCAGTATAACTTGCCACCTTATGGTGGTTTGGAATATCTCGTATTCACTAAAGGAGTTTGAATGTTTTGTAGCGATCTACACATAGGTGGTGTACTGTTTTTACACGAATTAATAATACACAGATGGGTAGTATGAACTTGGCCTTCTCGTGACCTTTATAGGCACTGATAAAGTGGAGCACGTCGAACTTAGTCTTTTTGCCATTTTTGTTCTTTGGATTATAAATGAATGGGACTCACCTGCTATAACAGATGCATACCAGATTAGCAACGTAGAGTAACGAAGCCAAGAGTATCGCGTACTAGTCTGGTAGCTTACAATCAGCTGGCGCGTAAAAATTAACGTCGCCAATGGTATCTCGTACCCTGATTGAAGATTGAACAAGGCCTCGGACTCGCAAGTCCGAAAAACAGCACTCGCTATGATCACTTAGTGCCTCCGCCATTGCCCGATGAGGATCGCGTCCTCGATGACAGGTTTCAGGGGCCTTTTCAGACTAGCAACGTAGAATAAGCCGCTAAGAGCATCACGTACCAGTCTGGCAGCTTCCAATCAGTTAGCGTGCAAAAACAACTTCGCTAATGGTATCTCGTACCCTGATTTCACTTATTGCTTTGGCTTTTGCTGGATATCGGTTCTTCATCCTGTGTGATTGTAGATTCAAGGCTTAAATTCGACACTGAAATTCGTTATTGCACAATACACTTTATAGGTTATCACTTGAAATTTTGTTATTTTGCTAAAGAAGGCACTATTTCATGTATTATAAATGAATAATAAGATGTATCACTTGGGATTTTGTTAAATTGCTAAAAAAATACTATTCCATGTATCTTAAATGAATGATTAGATAGGATAAAGTTTTTTCCATGCGAAACTTTTACCGCAAAAAAAATAAGTGACATCTAGACGCGATGGTGTTGCCAGGATACATTGATTGTATTTTTTTATATATATCTAAACTTGCGAATCCTTTGACCCGTAATGAAAATATTACTACATTATGTGAACAATAATAGAATTGCATTTCAGTTTCGGCGCGAAGTAAAAATATCTTTAAACTCTAATGTGTCAAAGTACCCGTTATACAGATTAGTTTGCAAGAAATTCGCATAATAGCGCTTAATTGTTTGTTTAATAATTATATAAAATCTACTAGTATCTACTACTAATATATATACTAATAAATATAATAGTACTACTACTAATCTATGTATCTTTCTTTTTGGCCGAAAACTAATTTTTAACCTGTATTAATGTAGGTATATAAACATGTATACATTGGACGTTGTTTTTATAGAATTCAGAGTCTCAAACGCAAAACCGATGCCAAAATACAGTCCACGACTACCAGGCTAGCATATTCGACCAGAAGTCTACACTAAACCAAACACACACGACACGATGAAATCTTCGCATTGCATTTCTCTTTTTGAACGACTCTATTCGACGATGCGTTGAGAAATAACGCAATGTAGTAATGTTACAGGGAACAATATCAGAGTATTCGTAAGTTTATTGTAACTTGGTAAGAGTTCAGTAGTTTACCACAAAACACTCGTTTAGCAAAAAGCTTGTCAAACTCTCGAACTTTTGAAATTGTTCTGTGTATTGATAAAATAAATAGTCTATCATTTTGTGTGCAATGGGGAAAACAAATTAAATGAATATCTACAAGTAACCTAAACAAATGTGGTTTAACTGAATAATTTAAATGAGATACCTATATCTAAAGAAATTAAAATCTTCCTTTTAATCATAGAGTGAAATTATTATAACTAAGTGTTCCCCGTGGAATTGCGTCTCTAGTTACTGCTCCCCTCCTATTGATCGTAGTATTACGTTGTATAGTCTGTATATAACCTTCCTTGATAAATAGGCTATCTATCCAACACTAAAATATTTTTTCAATTCGAACCAGAAGTTCCTGAGATTAGTGCGTTCAATAAATAATACAAAGAAACAAATTCTTCAGCTTCATTTTTTTTTATTATTGATAGGCTCGCGTTTGACCAACATCTCACCTGATGGTAAGCGATGATGTGGCCGACGATGGAGCACGCTTGCCTAGAAGTAACCTATTCACTCTTGACATAAAGACCCCTAGGTTGTAGCTATCAGGAAACACAGACTCCGGCAGGGAATTCCACTGCTTAGCTGTACGCATTATGAATGTGTTCATAATATTAAAATATATCTTCTTTTCGTTTACAAGTGATTGTGTATACATTAATAAATAATAATAATTGCCACTGCTAATTCTAATAACTTTGTCTACGTGCGTCGTTGTCGAGTTAGTCGTAAGAATTTAACAATTTAAAATTAGTGTTTTGTATCACTTAACATGTAGGGAACCTAGCTTTAACCTAGCTTTCTAGGTGGATAGTTTAATTGTGTGAATTTGTTATAGCACTTCACTCATTATTATTTTCTTGTCTTTTTTAGTATAATACTTGGGAAATATCTAGTACTACTGCTGCGAGCGGCTTCGCCCGCGTGATAGTAAAAATTTATCCCAAGGGAACATATTCCCGGAATAGATAGTATCATTATGTGCTATTCCAGGATACGGTCTATACGTGTGTCAAATTTTATGCAAATCCGTTCAGCCGTTCGAGCGTAAAAAAGTAACAAACATACAAAATATACATCGCCTTATAAATCGCGTTTATAATACTAGTTGCTGCCAGTGACTTCGCCCGTCTGATAGTAGAAAGATTTCCAAGGGAACATACTCCTGGGATGAAAAATATTCAAAGTCAAAGTCAAAAGTTATTTATTTCACATAGGCCTACATGGGCACTTATAAAACGTCAGAAGCTAAGTGCACGGTTACAAATTGGTCGTTTCCTATGGAGAAGAACCGGCAAGAAACTCCATGGTTACCTATCTTTTAAAAAAATTGTTGTTCTTACAATATTTCCATATTACAGTATAAGTAGATAAAAGGTAAGGACAGTGTAGACCGGTCAATATTATACTAAAAAGTACAATAAAAATAATCATAATAAAAAGTGAGTCGTAATAAGAAGTAACTTAAGAATTCGCGGAGTCTACAGTGTTTCTATGTGCTATTCCAGGACATGACCTACTCCTGCACCAAGTTTCATCGAAATCCATTCAACCATTTGAGCGTGAGGAAGTAACAAACATACAAATCTACAAACAAACTTTCGCCTCAATAATATTAGTGTGTTTTGTTAGATAAATGTGTGAGAATCAATTTCATACCTATCATTATAATCTAAAGAACTTGTCTACGTATTTCTAGAAGAATAAAGTCCAAAACAACACTGAACTAGGTCACAAGGTTAATTCACAAAAAAAAAAATCGAAAAGGGAGGTAAGGTGGGTGTGTCTAATTGATTGGTTCTCATTGACGCTCCAACAATGGATTCCCTTGATTAATTCTCCTATAAATTGAACCAGGTTCCGTCTGTTTGTTCCTAAGAATTTATAGGGGTCTTACAATGAATGGCGCAGGTGCGTGCTTCGCCTTAAATTACCATCTGCTATGCTAAGACAAAAGATTGACGATCTGTGTACTTCTTTATAAAGCCTCGTTTATATGGTTGACAAAGTTGCGCAACATTTAAAAAACCGTTTTTTTCCTTTTGAGGCACGAAACCCTAAAAACAACGCAAAATCGCACGACGGGGTCACCACGAGATGGCGGGAAGACTTTTAAGTCATCCCACCATCTCGCCGCGACAAACACACTATTCATAGATCAATGATTATTCGTAAGATGTGTTCTTACGAATTAGCAAAAAATGGATCAGAACCGCCAAATATAAGTGGCAGTAGGCAGGGCACATTGCTCGTAGAACAGATAGATGGTAGAACAGATAGTGATCGTTGAACAGATAGTGGCCGAAAGTTTCTGGATTGGCGACCGCGCACTGGAAGACGCAATGTTGGAAGGCCACATTGAAGACCGATGACCTTGTGAAAGTTGCGGGAATGCGATGGATGCGAGACGCACAGAATCGCTCATTGTGGCGACACTTGGGGGAGGCCTATGTCCAGTAGTGGACGTCTTTCGGCTGAAATTATGATGATGATGATGGATCAGAACCGGGAACAAGGGAAGGAATGGAGGAAAGCCTTTGCCCGACTGTGAAACAGAGGGGCTAGATAATATGATGATATGATATGATGATTTTGTAGGAGGTAGGGGAGACAGTGAAACGGGCTCGTAGCAGACTACAAAGTAGTTACGAGTAGTAAGACAAACTGCACAAATTTCAATAAAACTGGAAAGAACAGGAGTGCGCCCAAAACAGACCAGCAAAACCAACAAAGTACAGCACAGCACACACACACACACAGTACACACACACACAGCACACACACACACACACACAGTTACACAGCACAGCACACAGCACAGCACAGTTATGCCCGGTTTGCACATGGCCTGACCGATTGCTATATTTTATTGTGCGTCTATTCGGGCAGAATAAACATGTTTTCTTTCTTTTCTTTTTTTTTCAAAAAAAAACCGTGCCGTGAAACAACAATTTTGGTTGAACCACGTTGGGGGCAACAACCTTTGTTTGTCCGAATTGTGGTAACAATGCAAAGTGATTCTAGTTTATTAACATTTAAATAAATCATGATTAGTGGAAAAAGGATTTCTAACAAAAAAATAATTAGTTTATTGATAGACACGCATTAGAAAACCAATTAGGTAGAACTCATGAACAGATTTTTTTTGCACGAATATGGAAATTTTCTACAGTGATCAATAAAAGTGGAATGAACCTTTTCTTGGAATAAGAAACTTTTTTTTCTATGCCTTTGTACAAACATTTGTGAAAGAAACAAAATGAATACCACCTTGTGTTATGGAAATTAAACAAGCCTATTTTAAAGGCTTGTTGTATCGTATTTTTAATGGCATGCTAATTTTCATTTAAAATCTGTTTGGAAGAATCTTTTTCATTGGGATAGAATTCTAGGTTTTTATTTAAATTATATAAACTAAAGCGGGACGGCGATCTCACTTGATGGTAAGCAGTGATGCAATCGTTGATGGTGAGGCACTAGTATATTAAGAGCCTATTCACTGTAGCCTTGAAGACACCTAAATTATAATCGCACGGGAAGACCACATCAGGCAAATTGTTCCAGTCCTTTAAACCGAGATGAATTCACAACCTGGGTGCGCTGGCATGTCTTCTAACTTATGGTTTTAGGAAATACCTACTAGCTTCGAAGCGTACCAAAAAGAATAGGGAGTCAGTGATAGCGTGACGGGTGACCGGACAGAATGAAAGAAAAAAATGAGTTCCGCCGACCCTAAGTAAAATGATGATAACGTTTTTTTTTTAGCTGGGAAACCATCTTTATTTTATTTTTTTTTCATTTTTGATAGGTTCGCGCTTGACCGCTATCTCACCTGATGGAAAGCGAAGATGCGGTCGACGATGGAGCGCGCTTATCTAGAAGTAACCTATTCACTCTTGACTTAAAGATTCCCGGGTTGTAGCCATCAGGAAAAACAGATTCCGGCAAGGAATTCCACTCCTTAGCTGTACGCACTATGAATGTGTTCCCAAAACGTTTCGTGCGTATAGGTGGGATGTCCACCATGTACCGGTGGCGCATTGCCGTACGCCTGGTGGTCCGATGATGGAACGGGCTAGGCGGAATTAGGTTATGCAATTCCGACGCACACTCCCCGAAATGCAACCGGTAGAAAACCGACAGGCTAGCAACTCGGCGTCGATGCTCAAGACTTTGAAGCCTCGACTCAACGAGTGCGTCATTGCCAATGATCGTCCTGGCTCGCCTCTCAATTGCCTCAAGTGCATCAAGCTGGTATCGGGCAGATCCGTCCCAAAGATGAGAGCAGTACTCCATACACGATCGAACTTGCGCTTGATAAAGTTTGAGCATCTAATGAATTTTCGCGTTCTACGGTGGAGTGGGCATATTAGAATTTTACTGACTAAAGCCACACCTAGCTATGTATGATGTTTCTTTGCGTAACGTTCCAGGACCCCAGGGTTCCCTTTCGGACTACCCATGATGATGATGATGATGATGATAAGGTTCCTGTCAGATAGACCATAGCATCGAACTAAAACGAAATAAACTAGTTAGTTTGTAAACGGTACTTTGAAAGCAATTACATTGTTACATGCTAGGGCAATTTTTATTATGTAACAAGAATATCTTCATAACACAATGTAATCGTATGTAATTAGAGACAGTGGTATAACGTACACATTAGCGTATTTTATGTAGTGGAAAATCATGGTAAATATGAGTTAGGTCACTTTTCTTATCGGCTGGCTGTGCACGACTTATTATACCGGCTTCCTCTAGTACATAAGTAATCGTTAAACTGCTGGAAATCTTTACCTAGGTGCTAAAGAAAGCTGAAGAGTTTGTTTGTTTGAACGCGTCAAACACAGGAACAATTGGTTCGAATTGAAAAATTCTTGGGAGATAGCCAATCCCAACTGACGGTGCCCGTTCACATAAATGACTTATGCGATAGCACCAGTTAGCTTCACTATTTCAAAGAGAACCGAATGATACTTTTCGCTACTTTCAGCACGAGTGACCATGATACTCCTAACCACCAGGGTGTCACCACGTCGTTAGGTTATTTACATACACGTATTATATTATTATTATTGAATATTAAAAAAATAAATAGTAGGTTTGTTTGGTTGAAAGTTGTAATCTTAGGAACTATACTAGTTGGAACTAAAAATTTCTTTCATTTATTTAATTATTTATTTATTTACCCAAAAAATTAAAAATTAAAAGAACAAAAGCAGATAGAAGTGCACAAAGGTACTGCTTATTTCAAATGAAATTTCTTCCAGCAGACCTGCGACAGAAGAATTGGATGAGAGATGACTAAAATTGACACTTTTAGTGATGGGATAATCTATTTATTAAGAAAGGCTATACCTATAACATCACGCTGCAAACAATAGGAGTAGTGCAGTAACCAATGATGAGTCAACAACGACTTTCAATAATTCTCAAAAATGTTTTTTGCCAAGGTTATCGGAATATCTACATCAGTCAACGACCTCATAAGAAACCGCTGAATGCAAATTAGTCTTGATTTAGAAAATGGTAGCCAATTACGCAATATATCTTCAAACTCGAATAAAGATTTAAATACTAATGAACGTGGAAAAAACCAGAGCAAAAATCTCTTTCTTTTGTGTTTTAGTATTATTATTTCCAGTTTCATCGAAGGACTGGAATAATTTGCCTGCTGCGATCTCCTCGTCCGATTATAATTGTGTCTTCAAGGCTGGAGTGAATAGGCTATTAACACTAAGGACTTCATAATTCGCAAGTCGACTGATCACTACACAGTCTTCATCATATAGGTCAGAAACAGCGTTTCATCAAATTGCCTTCAAAGAAACTGCACTAGAGACAGGTTCACTGCATACAGTCAAGCACTGGTTTAAATCAATTAACTTCCATAATCGCAAGAGCTTTATGCCACATTAATAAACTAGTGTGATTCACTATCAACGATTGCATCACTGCTTAACATCAAGTGGGATCGCAGTCAAGCACTAGTCTAACAATATTAAAAAAAATAAAAAATTCCGTCCGTATTCGAACTCATCATCTGGCGAGCATTCATCTGAATAAAGGATATAACAATATCATAAAATTCTTTTCATTTCAAACTGGGTCACTAAAAGGGATCGCACAATTAATTTCATTTAACTAAAGGAAAACTCCCACCAAATGAGAAGTAAGTAATTAATACTAATTAAATTTAAATGTTTGTTTAAACCCTTCCAACTGCGTATCTCTAAATTCTACCAAACATTTCCTGATATTTTCCTAAGAACTTATAAAGGTATACCTACAAGCTTCCAGCGGTTTTGTCTGTGTTTAATTTTTTTTTTTTGGTGGGAAAATCATCTAATGACAAATCCCGCTCTTGGGTGGATAGTGTCAGACTTTTACTGACTAAAAACCCACTCCCGTTCCTTTTTTGCCTTCGTCCCAGGACCCCGGGTTTCGCTTTCACACTACCCGTGGCCCCAGTAGGCTTCGACCCTGCTGGGCCCCTACTACTTGCTGACATCTCCTTGAGGCGCGCGTGGAACAGTACGCGCCGTCGACGACTTGGGCTTGGTCCGGACGGTTACCGGACGGTCGGACGGCGAGCCACCCATTGCTCGCCGTCCTCAAGCCCGCGGCTACGATGGCCGGAAATCGACGGAAATTATACCAAGGGAACATACTATTGAAAAAAAAATCTTTTATTCAAATCCAAGACTAGACAGGTCTACCAGTATGTCAAGTTTCATCAAGATTTGTTCAACCATTAAGACGAGAATAGATAACAACTAAGCAGACAGACAAAGATACGCGTTTTTAATATTACTCGCCGTCCTCCGCGGTTTTACACGCGTCTTTGGCTACTACTCCACTTCCGTGGGTGGCAGCGTGATGGTAAATAGCCTATATTGGATAAATGCACCAAAATAATTTTTCATTTCGAACCAGTAAGTTCTTGAGATTAAAGCGTGTTCAAAAAAACAATCAAACTCTTCTACTTTATAATATGGATATAGAAATAATAATAATAAACCCAATTGTGGGTTAAGCTCGCCTTTGTACATCAGCTGTACAATTTTTTAAATAATGTGTTATTTTATGTACAATAAAGAATCTATGAATATAATAATAGATAGTATTATAATTTCACTAGCTACTACCAGTGGCTTCGCCCGCGTGATGGTAAACTTATCACCTAGCCTAGGACCATAAAAATTAGCCTACGACCTATTCTCAAACCTAACAAATATTCACAAAAAAAAATCATAAAAATTGGTCAAGCCGTTTCAGAGGAGTTCGAAGTCAAACACTGTGACACGAGATTTTTATACATTAGACTGATAGCATAATCATAATAGCATAATCAGCCTTTTAATGTTCCCACTGCTGAGACTCAGGCCTCCTCTCTCTAGGAGAGGGAATGGGCCGTAATCCACCACGCGGGCCTAGTGCGGGTTGGTGGATGTCACATGTCTTCGAATTTTTGGTTCTAGGACATGCCGGTTTCCTCACGATGGTTTTCCTTCACCGTTTTGAGAGCAGTGGTGATGAAATAAATTACACAAAGTAATGCGCCTGGCTGGGTTTGAACCCGCGACCTACAACTAGTAAGTCGGAGCCATTACCACTCGGCCACCACTGCTCCCTATTATTATAATAATATTTATTTTTATTATTAGACTGATATTGTATGGATAAAATTGAAACTTCGAAATAAATTACAAACAAACCAACCCGGTCACCCATCCAATTAGCAGTCACAACATTGCTTAACCTCAGCCAAACGTGCGGATACAGCCTGACCTGCTCTTTGTCTTAACAATAATGTGAATATACCACGAGGTCAGGTTAGAAATACGCGATTGTATTTACTATCTCACATTCATTAGCACCACCAAGGTCAACGAATGCTCTATATAGTATGACAGCACCGTTGGCGCAGTGGTTAAACGATTGGCTGCTACGCTACGTGCTGTGGGTTCGATTCCCGCTCGGTGCAAAAATTTTTATGGCCTACAGATAGTTGTTCCGGGTCTGGGTGTCTAGTGTTTGTTGATTTTAAATGTTGGTGAACGCACCCATGATACAGGAGTAATTCCAGTGTGGGGCAGCGTAATAAAACTGGCCAAGTGCGAGTCGGACACGCGCACATACGGTTCCGTACCGTCTGTAGCAAAAAAACGGCAAAAAAATCACGTTTGTTGTATGGGAGCCCCACTTAAATATTTATTTTATTCTATTTTAGTATTTTTTTAAATTGTTATAAATTAGTGCTTGACTGCGATCCCACCTGATGGTAAATCGTTGATAGTGAGGCGCACTAGTTTATTAAGAGCTATTCATTCTAGCCTTCAATACACCTAAATTATAATCGGACGGGAAGACCGCAGCAGGCAAGAGGTTCCAGTCCATCGATGTACGCGGTATAAACGACGAGGCGAAACGCTTGGTCCGGTATTATAGCAGCAACAGAAATACATCATCTGTGAAAATTGCAACTGTCTAGCTATCACGGTTCATGAGATACAGTCTGGTGACAGACGGACAGACCAACAGATAGACAGACGGACGGACAGCGGAATCTTAGTAATGGGGTCCCGTTTTACCCTTTGTACGGATAGCGGCACGAATCTTGAGCGCTCGGCTAAAGAGTGGTCGGATCGTTTTGCGCATCGTACAATATCGGCGAGCCAATCACTGTACAAGGATTTCACCCCCCGCCCCCGCATCTCTCTTCATACCACTAAAGAGACCCGATATTTCACTTCTGCGTGCTTCTACGCAAGTAGAACTGTAGAAGTCAGCGCTCAAGATTCGTGCCGGTATCTATATATGGAACCCTAAAAAATACTTAGATTCTCTTAAACATAAGTTCATAAATAAACAATTAATGTGAAGACAAGGTCTTATATTCCACGATTGACATTTAAAAATGATTGTTATATCTATGATTAATTTGACGTCTGATCGACAAAGTAATGGATTTTTTTACCAACGATCTGTTACAAATCTTGTAAGTGAAACAAAATCATTTTAAGATTGAATGGACGTGACTCTAGTGTAACCTTTACTTAGATAATAAAGGACTTGTAAAACAATTTAGCTACAGTAATGATTCATGCGGATATAAGTTAGTTATTTATGATTAATTTAAGTAATAATTCCGTCTGTTTATACATTATATTCTCACGCTGCAAACACTCCGTGACCACGAATGCGGAATGTCGCGAAAATGAACACGGAGAATTAATAAATAAATGTGGAAATATTATTTTTGAGTTGTTTTGTTGATGTTGCTTTGTTAGTTTACGAAAGACACCTCAGATTAACTTCATTAGTGATTTTTTGTGGACATGATATCCAATTAAAATTTATTAATGTTATATAATCATGTCATTTGTAAATAAGATTATTTTTATATAGCATCTCTTTACTAGTTTATATTTAACTTGCAATGGCTGGATGGATGACCTATGTAACTTGGATAACAATGCATTAATATGGCACTATGGAGTTGGTCTGATGATAAAGTTGGAAATTGGCTGTAGACGTAACAAAATAACCCTATCGTGGAGCTCTTTGAAATAGTCTTGATTAGTAGGTGCTATTTGATGTGAATATGAGAACAATAGAGAGTCTGGGGACTTTCTTGACTGGAGAGATTCTTTTTTATTTCCAGCCACGTTTTTGTATGGACGTACTAACTTGGTAGGTTCAATATTGACTGGTCCACGCTGTCGTCTCATAGCTGTTAATAATATAATAGGTATGTAATGGCTGGCCTGTTAGTCTAGTGGTTAGTGGTCTAGTACTCATAGCACAAGCTCTGCTTAATTTGGGACTAGATGGCTTTGTGTGAAAGTTGTCGAATTATTAATATGGAAACATAAGAAACAATAACCGTTGGAGTTTTCTCCTGTGGATACGACTAATTAGATCTATGCACTAGCTTCTGAAGTTCTATAAGTGCCCAAGTAGGCTTATAAGAAATAAAATCTTTTTGGATCGAATTGAATAAATTTTCATCCAATAGTAATATACTGCAGAAGAAAAGTAGGAAAAGTAAAAAATGTATCTAATGAACCTAATTAGTCTATTAAAGTAAGAAGTGATGTCAAACTGGAGAGCCACGAGACGATGAGAGCACTATCGGATAATACTGAAAGGTCTCAAGTAGACGGTGGCGCTCTGCCAAGAGGACCTTATTATGTAAATTAACTTATAGTAGGTATTCTAAAGTTTCAAGATACTTCTGGTCTTGATACTTTTTACTTAACCCCAGAAAACTCAAACTTGCAAACGGCGCAAAATTATTTCTACCGTGTGTTTTTATTCTTTAAATAATTTACCTAATGGACGAACTTTTTTTATTTATTGGTTTATTTAATCCTATTGATGAAAACACTTAACTAATTAAAATTACATAATAAATACACAATAACTCCTATCTAAAATATGGCGTCAAAAAATTCCTCCGCATCGCTGTCGACTGGAAGTGTGCCCAAAAGGCTGGCGGCATTGCCACGTTGTATGGCAATGCTTAATCTCTGACCGAGGTAAAAGCCAGCCCTTTACTTAATTAGACGATAATCGAATCTAATATAGGTATCAAAATTTCGTGTCATAATGTTTGTAATCGGACTCCATCGAAACGGCTTGACCGATTTTTATGTTTTTTTTTTTGTTTTTTGTTAGGTCTAAGAATAGGTCGTAGGCTATTTTTTACCTTCCTACCCCCACCCCCATTTTTTTTAATAATTTATGTGGCAGAACAATGTTTGGCGAGTCAACCAGTACTTATACATATATAAATATCTCGGGTCACGGTGTTTGTGGTCACAATTCTCCGAAACGCCTCGACCGATTATAATGATTTTTTTGTTATATATTTGGTACATACGAGAATATGAATGATAAGAAAAATACTTTACGATATGTTTCACCTTTCTAATCCTGCCCCTCATTTTTTGATCACGATTTTGATATCTTTGTTTCAATTTATACGTACGTTAATTTAATTTTTTGTTTATTTATATGGCAGAACAGCGTTTCCTAGGTCAGCTAGTACTCAATAAAAATCTTTATTTATATAATAATTACAAAATAATCATTATTATATTTAAGATCCACCGACCATTATTAAATAATCGACACCCGCAACGAACAAGGTTGTAACATTAATTCAGTAATTTTTTTAAATGAACCAAAAAGTGATAGTGCTATGTATGAATTTTGTTTGGACTGTAATCCGAGATACTGCCTTGTTCGATGCGGGTGTCAATTTATAAGAAAATATTTTTTTCAAAATAACTTAACAAAGCCGGTTTCAGACAAAGACTTTATACTGCTAACTTAGTTTAACTTAGCTCGCGTAAGTGAGGTAATTTTTCAAACTTCTCTGCAAACTAGGCAATTCCTAGTTTCAGTAATCAGGTAAGTTTTGCAACAGTTCCAGAGTGGCGGTCAAGGACTGCCAGCAGAAATATTGGTCATCCAGATGACATTGTTGCCATCCTGGATTTTGTCGATAGAACCTGAATGAGACTGGTACAGAAACATGGAGACAGTCAGGAAAAAACCCAATGCTCAGCGGTGATTCGGGAACCTTTGAAAAAGAGTCTTGATGATGACCCTAGAACGCAAAGGACAGTTTTAGTCTGTACAAGTCTGCACGCCCTCTCGAGCGGGAGTATTCTTTGGGTGATTTCCCACCTTAATGACTTGAGCTATGTGAACTGAGCTAAACGACTTGGGGCCTTACCATGATGTGTTGAAATGTCAAGCGTGTGAGCGAGATAGGGATGGAGCTATACAAGTAAACATCCTAAATAGCTCCATCTCTTTAACAGTTCAGTTTAGATCGCCAAATGCATCGTGTTAAGAGCTCGTCATCATCATCATCATCATCATTTCAGCCGAAAGACGTCCACTGCTGGACATAGGCCTCCTCCAAGTGTCGCCACAATGAACCGTCTTGTGCGTCTCGCATCCATCGGACTCGTGCAACCGTTACCAAGTCATCGGTCTACCTTGTAGGAGGCCTTCCAACGCTACGTCTTCCGGTACGTGGTCGCCATTCCAGAACCTTTCGGCCCCAACGGCCATCCGTTCTTCGAGCAATGTGCCCTGCCCGTTGCCACTTAATTTTGGCGATTCTTTGTGCTATGTCGGTGAACTTGATTCTCCTGCGGACATCCTCATTCCTGATTCGATCACGCAAGGAAACTCCGAGCATAGCCCTTTGCAAGGGCAAGAGCTCGTACTAGGGCCTTTTAGCTATGCGAACTAAGCTAAATGACCTGAGCTATGCGAGCTAAGCTAAACAAATGTAGCTCAGCTCTTGGTCTACAACCAGGCTAACAGTAAACAGAGATTCCAACGAGTAAGTATAATTAATTAGTTATGTGTATCTTTCTAATACATTCACTAAATTCTTCCGCAGACAATATAATTGAATCTGTTACAGCATAATTAAATTTAAGTGTGAATTAACAAGATATACATGCAGAGGTATAATTAACATATTTTTTTCTAATAAAAATATTGTATTATTTACTTAAAAGAAATACTACTATGTAGTTAACAATATGTTATACACATTGAAATGCATATTTCTTATATAAGAAACAAATTATGTAGGCTAGACAATATCATTTACATTTATCATCTTAGTTTATTTTTATTTTTTGTGGTTATATATTGCAGTTGTTTTAAATGTGGCTTTACTGTTACATTATACTCATCCCCACTTAGATAAATCAGTAAATATAACATTCTATCTTCGATGATGCAAAAAATTACAGATAATGCCTGAACACTCTGTTGGCATTCTGTTTTTTCCGTTACTCACACGAATATTTCATTAAAAAAAATCCATGAAATGTAAGGGTTTCTTTTTTAAACCCTAGTTTTTGGAAAATTTTCCTTATTCAGAATTTAGATTTAATGAGCAAGGTTTCTATAATTATATTTTCTTTTTTTATTTAATTTATTAGTATATTATGAAGGGCCAAAGTTCACGCAAAATAGCGGATTAGCTTTACACCAATTTATTTTTTTATTTTAATAGGAACCTAGATAATAACCACAAGATATCTGTGTTTCCAAAATATCTAAAAAAATATGTGTAATGACGTCATAATCACACATTTAAAAGTGGTTGTATGGGAACAGTGTCACGGATTGGGCGCTCTTAACGATATACTCGTAGAGCCACTAGTTGACACAGGTTGACTGGTAGAAAATACCTAAGGCATTAAGTTCGCGTCTTTACTTTTGTGTGCATAATATATCTAAACCATTTAATAAATAATAGGTAAATTTTACGTACGTTTTACATAAAAAAAAATAAATAACTATCGTAATAAATATAGATAAAATAAAAGCGAATGTCTCTCAATCTCACTGATCAAACAAACGATCGGTACCTGCGTATGTATACGCGCGCAAATACATTACTTTGTGATCAACACTGTTTAATGAACTTCTCTAAACGTTGTGGGAAAGTTCGGTTAATTTTGTCGGTAGCTCGCCGTCCGACCGTTCGGTACCGTGTCCGGACCGAGCCCAAGTCGTCGACGGCGCGTACTGTTCCACGCGCGCCTCAAGGAGATGTCAGCAACTGTAGGGGCCTAGCAGGGTCGAAACCTACTGGGGCCAAGGGTCTGATTCTGAAAGGAAGACTCGGCCCTGGTACGAAAGGAAACGAATGAACAGGAGTGGGTTTTTAGTCAGTAAAAGTATGACACTATCTCGCGCTCCGCATGTCATAAGATGATTTTCCCACCGAAAAAAAAGTCATTGACTGCGCGGATTTTGATAATACGGTTGTCGTAGTATTTGAGATATTGGCTGCTGAGTTACGTGTTGCTGGTTCGAATCCCGCACAGAATAATTCTTTGTATAGTCTGCAGATGGTTGTTCTGGATCTGGGTGTTTTGTTTCAGTGAGTTTATATGTTTGTGATGCCCATTATACAGGTAGAGTAATTGTTTTCATCCTTTACCAACGCAAATAAGATAACTAATTCTTTTCAAAGATTTATTAGCATTTAAGTCTGTCATGAAGTCGTGACCGCGGCGTACTGGACACATTTTGTTTTGTCATGCCGTGATTTTCAAAAAGTTAAAGTTATAAAATCCAGAACTTTCTACAAAAGCCCAAATCTCTACACTAACAGCGACAACACTCGCGTTCATTTCTTATGTCAATATGAACATAGCGTGAGCAGTAGGCGGTAGACGCTGGCACCGCACAGTATTGACTTGCGATCTGATTTCATTAAAAGTTACCAGTCGAAGTACGAGCGGTAGGAAGTCGGGACGTACTGTAATTCAGTTACTCTGTCGGTCGGGTGGCGTGAGGTGCATGGTTGAGGAACATTTGAGTTACTAAGATTTAAGTTAGTGACTTGATTAATTTTTGAGAGATGGACGAAGATCTTCACTCACTGGACGCTTAGAAGAAAGAAAGTTAGAAACAAAGAAAAACAGTTTATTAAGCTTCGCACAGGACGAAAAAAATAATGATCAACAAAATTTGAATATAAAAACCTGTGTGAGGTCAAAAGGCTCTTGTCTCAGCAGCATATGCAATATTTTATTAAAATATAAGGCAGCGCTGATATTCTAGATACAGTTGCCAAGGACACACTAAACGGAACAGACTATAGATACTTAAGGGAGGAAAAATATTTACTGCGGAAGTGTTCGAAAGAGATACCATTTCTAAATCACTTAATTTTGAACGGATTTCCAACCTCTTTCTATAAATATATGATTATGGATAGGTAAAGTTAGTTTTTGTAACAAAGAATAAAAAGTTACAATTATTCAATATTTCAGTTACAAAATATATCTTAAATAGGTTACTGGAGTTTTCAAATTATCTTTTAGTAAAATTTTATCAAAAGACTATAAAATTCTACAGTACTTCCAGTTTTTTTCCAGAGCAGCGACAAAGCGCTGTGCGAATTTCTAAAGCTGTTTTTGTCTGACACTCTATTCTTAGGAATTATATTTTTTAAGTAAAGAATTTTTTGGGCTGTAGCGCGTTGCTGAAAAATTGAGGAAAGAGATTATACAAGAGTTTTAGGTTTAATTTGGACCATTAATTTGTATGTCAGATTACTGCGAAATAGACGTTAAGCATTGTTCCGTGGTGGTGGTGAACTCTCGCGCCGGGCCGTGGTTTAGGCCATGGTCCGGAGCTCGAGGAAATGGGATCTGGTTACATCCTTCTACGAAGCAGTAATGCTAGCGAAGGAGGCGGCCGCAAGAATGAGGGAACATCCTCAAACCCTAGCTGCTGCGATAAGAGACACGAAAGGCATCGGGTCCCGTAGGCGTGGGAGAGCAATGGGTAGCTCGCCATGCACTCGTGCTATAAAGACCAATTCGGTTAATCGTCGATGGCGCGTAGTGTTCTACGCGCGCTTCAGAATGATGTCAGCAAAACCGTACCGTGTCCCTTCCAGAAGCTGGTATCTAAAATTTATGCATTCTTGTAACGAAATACTGCAGACACTGTTATGTCACTGTTATTCACATCCCACACCCTCTCTCCCCACACACACACACATACACACACACACACACACACACACACACACACACACACACACACACACACACATACATATTAACTTGAATATTGCAGTGTGATTATTTATGATGTACCACTTTTTTAATTATTTTGATTTTATTTTTTCTTGTGTTCGTTTTTATTTATTTTCATCCATTTTAATATGCTAAGTTCTGATTATTATTTTGTCTTAATTCTTTAACTTCACTCTTAGTTTGTTTTTGTTAATAATCACCATGTACGACCTTTTGGATATAAAGAATATGTACAACTCTGATCCCCAAGATACAGACTAACGTCTAGTTTGGGGATCACTGTTCTAACAGACATGTATAATGTACTTGATATTAATAAACTATTAAACTATTGTTAACTAGTTTCTGTCAGAGGTTTTGCCCGTGTAAAACTAGAATATTATCCAAATTATCCAAAAGTGGAACAATCCTGTCCTATTCCAGGACATAGCCTATCCGTGTTCAAAATTAAATCCAAAATCATTTCAGCCATTTGAACGTGAAGGAGTAACAAACATAGATACTCATAGTCACATAAACTTTCGCTTTATAATATTAGTGTTAGTTATCACTAGAACCAAGATTTTAAATGAATCTCTAGGTATTTGGATAAAATGGCCACCAATAGCCGTATTGTTAACAATTCCTTTTTAGGGTTCCGTACCTCAAAAGAAAAAAACGGAACCATTATACCCCTCACTTTGTTGTCCGTCTGTCTGTCTGTCCAGACCCTTTATCTCGAGAACGCGTGGAGGTATCGAGTTGAAATTAAAACTATATACTCAGGTCTGCGGTTCCTTGAAGCTGTGTAAAAATCAAACTTTTGAGTTAACGAAAAAAAAGATACGGCCGTTTACGAGTATATCAAAAAAATTGTATTTCGTCACTCTCAATGGAATCAATTTTCATAGGGTACTTCCCGTTGACCTAGAATCCTGAAATTTGGCATGAAGCAAGGTCTCATAGCAGAAATACACATATAAGACTAAATCTGAAAACAGTAAATTCGTAGTTGCGAAACCAAAAAAAAAAAAAACTTTTTTGCGATTCGGAAAAATCGTAACTCAATTCGGGAATTAAACTGCTTTCATAGGTAAGTTTGTACGGAACCCTCATTACGCGAGTCCCACTCGCACTCACCCGGTTTTTTTATTATTGATGGGCTTGTGTTTGAAAACCATCTCACCTAATAGTGAGCGACGATGTGGTCGAAAATTTTATTACGGTCTATTAGGGACTTTTGTCTAGAAGTAACCTATTCACTTCACAACTTAAAGACCCCTAGTTTGCAGCTATCAGGAAACACAGACGCCCGCAAAGACCTGCAGTCCTTAGCTGTACGCAGAATAAATGTGTTCCCAAAATGTTTTATGGAATTGGGTTTTGTTTCCACTATGGACACCATACAGGTGGCGCATCACAGTACGATAGTACCGATTAACTTTATAAACTTACCCACAGTATACACCTACTAATAAAACTATATTCCAATATTAGATATCAGTTAAATCTTTTAATACTCATTAATTAGAGGTGAAACGATACCGCACCGTTGTACAGGCTTCCTAGCATTTATGAAATGTACCAGACAAATCGTAGTTTTCCGTGGCGACGGTTATATCCTGGCATTTAATAGTTATAGGTTGTTACGTAGGTAGTTAGGTCCTAGGCAGGGCTCTCGGGTAGTCTAGTCGGCTGTGGGCGTACTGACTTAAGGGTATGCACGCTTTTTAATGGTGCATACAAACTACCTGATGTGTTAATTAGCTTCTAATGGTTTATTAATGCCGATGTAGGACTATATGAAATTAAAAAAGGAAAGAATTTAACTATTAAAAAAAACCGGTTGATATTTGTTGTACCTCCCCTTTAGACTGTTTATTTACTGAAGTGTATATTTACTTCCGTTTCCCTACGCGGTTTCATCTGGCCCACAGATTGTAAACATTGCAATTGCAAAGCGTGCAACCTGACTGTGAGTATACGTTGGAAATAAGTTTGTTTTTTGCTAGTGTGTCACTCTGTGCCACTCCCAGAAGTGGGACAGGTAAAGGCACCCCTCCTTCTATTTTCGCGAGACCGCGTTTCCTCCTTCCAATTCTAACAAAATCTGTCCAGTTACAGCTATAGCCACAAAAAAGGACTTGATCACATATTTTATGATACGGGGTGTCTGTTCTATTGGTAATCTTTCAAGGGAAAAAGTACCTACTCATGAATTTGTTTTTTTTTTTATTAGGGAACTAATACTAACTCTACATTCTGTTAACGCGAACAAAAATATAGCAAACAGTTATGTTTTTTTTTCAATTTCACGACTTATACATACAAACTTCCAACCCCCGTTTTACCCCTTAGGGGTAGAGTTTCGGAAAATTCGTTCTTAACGGATGTCTACACTCTATAAGCAACCTACCTGCCAAATTTTACGTTTGTAGATGTTTATGAGCTAGGCTATATAATAAAGCCCACAAACTACTCAATATATACGTCTTGACTAAGTGTGAGGTAAAGAAGAAACTAAATTCCTGGCTTCAGACACTAACACATAATGATACCGAGGAGCTTCTAACCACAATACATTAAATGAGATAGGCTTAAACATACAATACGCTTAAAAATTAACACACTCATACTCACTCTCATACACACACAAACGCACACACACCACACATATTTATCTAAGTACTTTGTCCACCCACTGCACGTACCAATGTTTTTTATTTTGTAACCGTAATACGACCCTCTATAATTGGAAACTCTTTCCTAAGATACAGACAGAATTTCTGCCTAGTTTAGGAAAGGGAGTCCTAGGACCCACTGTATACTGAGTGTACTGTTCTTCTCTAGTGTTTAAGACTACTCTGTATGCCTTGTACAAACTACTTATTGAATAAATTATTATTATTATATAGTTTCTGAGATTTCATGATTAAACAGTGAGTGGTATTTCGCTTTTATATACATAGATTTCATACGCTTAGTTTATTTTACTTCATTGACAACTTAAAAACAATATTCCATCTAAATATGAAACCTAGCCAAGGAGTGCAATTCCGTGCCGGAGTCTGTGTTTCCTGATAGCTACAACTTAGGGGTCTTTAAGTCAAGAGTGAATAGGCTACTTCTAGGCAAGCATGCTCCATCGTCGACCACATTATCGCTTACAATCAGGTGAGATGGTGGTCAAACGTGAGCCTATCATTAATAAAAAAAAACCTATACTTTTTTACCATAAATCTTAAAAAGTAACATTACCTTGCCAGTTTGCAAGTTAATGATTATGTGACCTTTTTAGACGCCACAATATCGAAAAAACCAACCATCTAAAATCTTGATTTAAATTTTATTTAAAACACGAACTGTAAACTTAAAACCAACGAAGTGCAGAAACAAAGAACGTGTATTACTGCAATTCTCATTTTCATGTCGCCATGCCGCTGTAAACATTTTATTTAGTTTTGTTTCTGTCGCTTAAATTTGAATGTTTTGTGTGTAGGATATTTTACTACTGCTGTAGTTGGGCTTACAGAACTATTCTTTTGACACTGTAGAGCCTTAACTAAAATACAGTAACAGTTGACGGTATGACTGGCGCAGTGGTTCTGTGATTTACTGCTGCAAAGCGTGTTGCACTGCTGCAAAGCATGGTTTTGATTTCCGAACGGAACAAATATTTATTATAATTTCTTTATTATCAGGCAACTAAGGCACAAAAGAGAGATAGATACAGAAGTCTATCTACATACAAAGTGCACTCGAGTAACACACATAGGTATAGACCCCGCTCGCGGACACGATATCTCGGACTGGTTGGGAACAGTGCGTGCGTGAGTGCCATCCACTTGAAACACGCATCTGTGAACTTTTTTGTGCAAAAAATGGAGCAACAAAAAAAATAATTATTCTAACTGTTCAGTAGACGGTTATTTATATAAGGTAAGTAGATATTTGCTTGTATTTTGATGGTTCGTTTTAACGTAACACGTAATAATATACAATAGATATGAATTTTATTATCATATCTAATAACACTAGATACGAGTGTTTTTTGTGCATAAGCTAAAGTTGACAACCCCAACGCGTCCGCCGAGCGTAGATATGAAAATTGAAGTACATGCTTGAGCTTGAGATTGACTTTTGTACTCTGTTTTGTGACTAAGGCAAATAAATAAAACACATAATATTACAAACTTACAAAATAATAAACTATTACCTATTAAAAATAACACAAAACAATAAATTATAATTATACACGTAACATCGGCAATGGACCTGGGAAAAGTCGATATACGACACCTAATAGTTGTTCCGAGTTCGGGTATCCCGGGTAGGTGAGTTCACATGTTTTTGTACACACCCCAGGACAAAGGTGTAGCTAATGCTATCGAAGGAGATGGCCGCACGCATGAGGGAACGGACATCCTCACGCCCCACTCGCCGAACCTCGACCCTGCCTACCAACCACCACAGGCGTGGGCATGCGGACGACGAGCAATGGGTATCTCGCCGTCTGGCCGGTAACCGTTCAGACCGAACCCGAGTCGTCGGCGGCGTGTAGTGTTAGAGCTAGCGCGCACTGGTGATTTTTGGTCACCGTGACTTTTTGTTTACTGTCATCGTGCTTATGAACCGCACTTTTGAACACGTGACAGTTGGGTAAAAAATTACAAAAAATATATTGTCACTCTGATAAAAGTCACCAGTGCGCACTAGCTCTTACACGCACGTCTCAAAAAGATGTCAGCAAAACCGTAGGGGCCCAGCAGAGCCGAAGCCTACTGGGGCCATGGGTTGACTAAAACGCAAAGAGAAACCGAAGGAACATAGTTGTGGTTTTAGTCCGTAAAAGTCTGACACGTCAGAAGTCATTAGATGATTTCCCACATAAAAAATAATAAAGGTGTAATTCCTAATATGGGATACGTTTAGATTTTGTTTTTAATAAAAAAGTGCAAGCAATATCGCGTCGCGTCTCAATGTGAGCTGACCCTAAACAGAGATTTCTCTCAGTTCTCTTTACTATCTATTTATTATTTCCATCATCTTCGGAAATGAAAGTGATAACTAACCGTTAACCGCTTATCATTCGAGCAATTTGCAACAGACGTCTAGGGTTGAATAAAGATTTTTACTGCAGATAAATTGCAGGTGATGAGCTGGAAACGTGTTCTTTATGACTTCATAAAGTTGTTTCTTTTTGTATTGTTGATAGGTTCACTCATGACCGCTAACTACCTTGTTTATAGAATCTCAGTTTATGTAGCTTTAATTAGTCGTGTAAACAACATTTGGAAACAAAAGACAAGCGTACTTGTTAGGTGTTTATACTCATATTTAAATTCAATTATAATATTGGTACTTACGAGTTTGTAGGTCCTGGATTCAAATCCAGCCAGGCACATTACATTATGTAATTTATTTCAACACCACTGCTCTCAAAACGGTGGTACTAAAAAATCTTATATATGTGACATACACCAACCCGCACTGGGCCCGTGTGGTGGATTAAAAATTCGGCCCATTCCCTCTCCTAGAGAGAAGGCCTGAGTCCCAGCAGTGGGAACACTGAAAGGCTGATTATGCTTATGCTTATGAACAGGTTATTCTTAGGTAAGCGTGCTCCATCGTCGACCACATCGTCACTTAAATTACCACCAGGTGAGATATTGGTCAAACTGATTGATTGTCAAAATTGTTTTATGTACCTACCTTAACAAACTTTATTCAAATAAAAAAAAAAAATATCAAGAACGAGGAAAGAAAACATTAATGCGTGAGATAATCACTCACATTTCTAACATTATTCCGTTCAAAATTGATTTATTTTTACGACCACAACACTTTCTATTATTCTTGTAAACAACTTGTCAAATATTTGTACAACTACGAATTCTTACGTTCACTGTGTACAAAATCATAAATATAATGACTACTTGAAAAATTTATTTGTACATTAATATATAAAAATGCACGAACACTGTCCTCTCATACCTATTAATATTGTAATAAGGAAATATTGTATAATCTTTTTTTTTTAAACAGTATTTTGTGGAGTTTCTTAGAATCGAGCACTAGCTTCTGACGTTTTATAAATACCTTTATAAGTGTATGTGAAATAAAATATACTATTCAAAACTGTAAAAACTGATTGTTATCAAAATCATGTTATTATCCACTAATTGTCTAAAGAATGTAGTATATAGGGCTATATAAGCACTATTAAAATATTTAACGATAAACATCAACAAAAAACAAAAGAATTGAGCTAAACAATAAAAACGACTGAAGTTAGACAAAAGAAGTCATTTATTTTGTAACAATAAGTATTTATGTTTTTATAAGGCTATTGTCGGCCGGTCTAGCATCTACGGATTATAATGTAATTAGCTAGTAAACTAATTAGTTCCATACCGGAAAATTCATAAGGCCTACTTACCATGGACGCATAGCTTCAAACACGCCTGCGTGAAGCTTTCATACAAAACTATGACACACTGTTGACTGTCTGTCTGTCTGTGTGAGCAGGCGTACACCAAGCGTATAATGACGAATACGCGTCTATAAAGCTACGCGCCCGTGGACAGTAGGGCTAAGAACTTTAACATGAATGGACATTCATGTTAAAGTTCTTATTCCATGGAGTTTCTTAGACATTCTTCTCTACATATAGAGACTTACGCTTTGGAATGTGCAATTAGCATCATTTTTCTGACCGACTGACTTTTTGACAATTTAAAAGTGCCTGTAAATGGTTTATTTAAAATAAATGATTTGGTTCTTCTTTGCTTTGATTCTTTGATTCATGATTCATGTGTATACAACTTGGTAGTATTTACAAGTAGGGATCATCATCATCATCATCATCATTTCAGCCGAAAGACGTCCACTGCTGGACATAGGCCTCCCCCAAGTGTCGCCACAATGAACGGTCCTGTGCGTCTCGCATCCATCGGACTCCGTTACCAAGTCATCGGTCCACCTTGTAGGAGGCCTTCCAACGCTACGTCTTCCGGTACGATACCTAAACACAAGTAGGGATACCTAAGCACAAAACTTAATCTTTATTATAGCTTTATTTATCCAACTTGAGGGAGGCTTTTGTCCAACAGTGGACGTCTTTCAGGTGAAATGATGATAACGATGAAAACATAAATCTTCTAAAAGTCTTATAATAGTTCTATAACCACTTAATTTGTGTTTTATTTATTTACCTAAGCTATTTTACAGACACCTACCTACCTTTTGTATTATTTTAGTTTTATTTTTTACAAAAAGTTTTTTGATTGTTTTACACGTTAGTTTATATGTTACATCGATTTTTTTTTAAAAAACACGAATTAAAATCAACAGCAGATCTGAGATCACGTTTTAATAAAACCTAGTGATATATTATCTTCTATTTCACACCTAGTTGAAGGTAACAGTGACCGAGTGCAGCAAAGCTAAGTAATATTTCTTCGCGTTTCTCCTGCCAGTCGTTTGCTAAAATAGGCTCACACTTGACCCTATGGCCTTCACCTAAGGCTACTCGAGAACCGTTGATATAACCTTTCATTATAGTTGTTGTTAGAGGAATTTACTCAGTTTCCAATAAAGTTTTGATTAGGTACTTAAATCTTAGTTTTACTTATATATTACTTAATAATTTGCCTGCTGCGGTTTTCCCGTCCGATTATAATTTGGGTCTCTTCAAGGCTAGAGTGAATAGGCTCTCAATAAATTAGTGCGCCTCACCATCAACGATTGCATTACTACTTACCATCAGGTGGGATTGCAGTCAAGCACTAGTTTATACCAATTAAAAAAAAAACTTAGCTCTTGTCAAGGCTAAAGTTACGACCAAATAAAAATCGGTAGGTTTATCTTATACGAATAGGTAGATATTGTAACACTATTAGCTGTCCACCGCGGTTATATATCTATTTATTATTAGGATAAAGTCTGTTTTAAACTTACAGTAGTTAACTTACGGTAGCAACATACTTAGTTAATTTAGATTACACCAAGTTTATATAATTTTTTTTACGTATTTTAAATTTTAATCTCAACACAACACAACATTACAATGACATTTCGCCGATCATTTAGCTGACAGTTGACTTAGAAAATAATGATAAAACATGTAACATAAGCATAATTAGCTTTATAATGTTACCACTGCAGGGAATCAAGTCTCCTCTCTAGAAGAAGGAATGGGCCGTAATCTACCACGCGTTCCCAGTGCGGATTGGTAAAATAAAAAAAAATTCAATACACTTACTTGAAAATCCGCTTTTATCCCACCGCTTTTAGGCACGCAATAGACTGTTTTCCGCACTAGTGAAGAAAAGTGCGCATGCTCTCCCCCGCCACAATTTTATTACATTTATCGTATCAGGCTGAGCGTGTGTCGACCTCTACCAGTTGCCGGTCAACTCCTGTTTATTCATTTCTTCGTAAGTGTATTGAAAAAAGTCGTTTGATACACGTGCAAATTTGTCACCGCAGGCCTCGGCTCCATAACACACTCGCCTACGGCTCGTGCGACTTCCGCCTCGGTCGCAATGACAAACTTTCTGCACTTGTATCAAACTGTACTATTACAGTTCATTTTGAAACACAGATTAAGTAACACACACCTACTTACTGACACAAAACTTACTACCATACATTTCCTAATCTAATAACAAGTAACCGATACCGGCTTATCCTTCAAAGGACCGTAACAAAATGCTCCTCACATCATCATTAAACTATATTCATTTCACCATAGGCCATTAACAACCACTATGACATATGGCGATGGCCCAACATGGCATGGCCCATAATTTACTTCTTCTCTACATTCGCAACACGCTTGGCACGGAAAGTGCAAAGTGATGTCTATTCGTCTGATCTGTCATGTGAACCGGATTAGGGAACTTTGACCCTTCTTGAATGTTGGCAGTAGAGTTTTATGAATAGAACCGCAATTGGATGCAGAAGGATAGAATGGTAAATTATGTTTCTGTGTTTTGGTTTGAAGATTCGAAATTCGAATATTTTATTGAAATTGACAGCTGGCTAGTTTAATTTTTTTTAACTAATGATTTTTGCTTTGGGATGCAATTTTAAGCCATGTCTTCATGAGAATAGTTTATTTAATTACCATTACAATATGGATGCACAAATTCTAATGTTTTTGTAGTATTTGACTGATAAAATTTTCAGCTCCATTTTACTGATATCGCGCCAGTTTCAATTATTGCACATTTTGTCCAGTTACGCAAATACTTGAGATACAAAACTACACCAATTTTACATCATAATATCCACTGAAAATCAATTTACGAATAAATTAAAACAGCCACTGAACTTCACCCGCAGAAATCCCGATAAAAATTCTAAGCTGACTGGTTTTTTTTTTGGTATAAAAATCATCAAATGTCTTTTCTCACTTTAGACATTTTCTGCATGCGAAGAAGTGAACCTGTCATTAAATGGTTGACTACTCTTGTTTTGATTGTTCTACGTTAATGATATCTTTTTTTGGTTTCGAAATCATTAAATGTCTTTTCTCACTTTAGACACTGTGTCTTTCAGCTGCTGTTTGCGTTTTAGGAGCGCTCTAAACTCTTTCAAATATTTCCGTTGTTGATGATTTTCAGTATTTATTTTTTTGCTGCTATTTCTGAATTCAAAGGAGTGAACCTGTCATTAAATGGTTACCTACTCTGGTTTTGATTGTTCCACGTTGAGGTTTACAAACTTTTTTAATACCTCTGTAAATGTAGACACTACAAGTAGGTAATAGTATTGTTTTAAATGGAGTATTGGCCTACTCCAACTTTTTACGTGATCGATTTCTATCACAATGTCCATTAACAAAAGCATGAAGTAATCTATAACATATTGCCTCTATTGTATTAGTTCTGAACAAAAACTCCTTAATCCAACAGATTCGTGGAATAACCCATTTGGGAACTGTATTGTACCATGTGACTCAAAGAGATGTCAGCAAACCGTTGCAGTAGGGCTAAAGCCTACTGGGGCCAAGGACTTCTAATCTGAAAGGGAAACCTGTGGTCGTAGAACGGATGAGCGGGAGAAGTCATTCAACAATTTCCAACCCCAAAAAAAAAACCATAAGTTTTATCACTTTAATTGGAATAGTTTTTTTTTTTTGGGTGGGAAATGCATCCAATGACGTCCCCCGCTCTTGAGCGGAGCGAAAGGGTGTGTCAGATTTTTACTGACTAAAAATCACTCCTGTCACTTCGTTGCCTTTCATACTAGGGCCGAGCCTCCCTTTCAGAAGCAAACCCTTGGCCCCAGTAGGCTTCGACCCTGCTGGGCCCCTACGGTTTGCTGACATCCCCTTGAGGCTCGCGCACTTTTGTCACAAACCATACATGCAAAAACTGTTGTAGATTTGCAGATAAAGGCTAATTCTCCTTACAAAATGCCTTGAAGGACCAGCATGAGAACCGTTTCGAGATCGATATCAACTAATTGTTATATTAACGGTTCTGCTCGTTCCCACAGACCCACAGATAGCTAACGGAAACAGCGCAACACTAAAACCTTCGAACCATGTTTAAGTTTGATAAGATCTATGCTAAAATCACACCTTTAATTAAATACAGGCTGATAGTTATAATTGAACATTGTAATGAATTTTGACGATTACAATAAAATGAATTTGCTATCATAATGCAAAAGAATAAAATGCTAGGACTATTTTGTGGTAAAATCGACAACAAGCATATCGGCTCTAGAAATGACTTTATATGGCTACAAAAAAGTGAGCTACAGGAGAAGCGAAAAAGTAACTGTCACCCTGGAACCCAAAAGGCAACTTAAGAAACACTGGTGGGTTTTAGTCAGTAAGGAAAGACGCTACGTTAAGCGGGCGCGGTCCCATACAAAAGTGCTCCATCGCGCTAAACCGCGCGGGCACACGTCGCGGGGAGCCGCGCCCCGCGCTTGTTTTGCTACATAATTAATATATTAAAGTTCTCCATTGACACGACTACATGCACACCGTTAAAAATAGCTGCGCAGGTAATAATCCGGTTTCCGCTACGGGGACCGTCAAGCGTGACTCCTCTTAAAGTCGGACTCTACCTCTAGAGAATTCACTTAACGATACAATAAAAAAAAAAATTGGTCGTCTTCCTTTTGAAATGATGGTTATGAACCATTTAGGCGGATTCTTATTGAGTTTATACTATATGACTTTACAATAAGAATATAATCGACTTTCAAAATAAGACATAACTTGAGTTTTACCTTCATAACTAACTTGAGTTTTACCTTCATAACTATACTAATGTTTCAAGACTGAAGAGTGTGAATGTTTGAACGCACCAATTTCATGAACTTCTAATTGTAATTGAAAAATTCTTTGAGTATTGGATAGCTCATTTATCGAGGAAGGTTATTATATATTCTATATATAATAACATTACGCAACCATCCATGGGATCAACGAGGAAAGCTAAGGAGTTAATAAAATATCGAGATCTACTCTATAAGTTCAGATTTCATGCAATACATAACCCGAATCCTTCCTCAATATTTATAAAATGTACGATAGACAAGTCAATACAAAGATGAAGCAAGAATCATATTTCACAACAAAATTGTGTATTTATTTGTTTTCTTACCCAGACTCGAAGGAAGCGGGAACTTTTAAACGGGTGCTCCATCTCAAATGACAGCGCAACCCGAGAAACGAATCCGTTTTAAAGAAGCCCATTAATTTCCTGTTTATTTTACCTCCTAGAGGAAATATTATGTGGATTTTTCATTCTCTTTGTGATCGTTGGAAAATACGAAATAAATGTGATATTCTGAGTATTTTTCAGTGACATTTCATTGAGTTTCAAACAACAGTTTTAGGTTAAACTCTGTTTTCCATTTTATGACATAAAGAGCCTTATTTACATAAAAACTATATTTTATGTGTGGGTAGTTAAAACACTTATTATAAATCTATATATATAAAAGCGAAACTCACTGATTAATCACGAAATCTCAGAAACTATAACACCTACAAACTTAAAATTTGGCAGGTAGTTTCCTTATAGGGTGTAAACATTCGCTAAGAACGGATTTTACGAAACTCCACCCCTAAGGGGGTAAAATGGGGGTTGGAAGTTTGTATGGAGAAACCTATTTTCATGCGGGCGAAACCGCTGCCAGAAGCTAGTATAAAATAAATATAGTCAATAGATTCAGTTTTCCTCTCTCGGAGAGGAAATGAGCTGTAATCCAGCACGCGCGTTCGTGGATGTCACATATCTCC
The DNA here is from genome assembly GCA_905147345.3 of Mythimna impura. Lineage (NCBI taxonomy): Eukaryota > Metazoa > Arthropoda > Insecta > Lepidoptera > Noctuidae > Mythimna > Mythimna impura. The sequence goes on along the minus strand of LR990362.1, from coordinate 13,604,428 downwards.
GAAATTTTAGTTTTAGGACATGCTGCGTTTTCTCATGATATTTTCCTTCCCTGTTTTGGGAGTAGTGATGATAAAATAAATTACACAACGTAAAGCGCAGGCGCCTGGGTTTGACCACTGGGCCTCCATTGTTCAAAGACTGATTAACAGGATTTTGATTCAAAATCATGTAACGAAATTTCGAATTTAGAATCTGCTAATTAAATGTTTAGATATATAAATGAGTAATAGTAGTAGCAGTAGTGTAGTAGTGATATTTTTCATAATATTTATTAGTTTATAAATTTTAGCATGTAGGTATATAAATTTTATTATTAAATAACTTTTTTTTTTCTGTTTATAGTATCTGTTATTTGTTTATTGTGCAAACCTACCACAGTGTTGACTTTTTTAACCCAAAGGTTAACAGGTAAGAGAATGCCTTATTGCAATAAGTCCTCCTATGTACCGCTACTATACATGAAGTTTAAATAAATAATAATTATATAAATAATGTATAGGTATAAATAATAAATTATTTTATAAGTAGTTTTATCAATTGAACGATGGTTATACCTATACCTATTTACCTAAATCTCAGAATATTTTAAATTATAAGCACTTTGTTATTGGATTTCGGTTGTGCACTTGAGACGAGGTACTTGCTTTTGTTGTGGCTTACAACAAGTAGTTAGGTACGAGTACCTTTTGTACTTAATCTACCTGAATAATTTAAGTATTTATCCTGAAAAAATCATGAAAAGCTGAAGTGTGGTTAAAAGTATCACTAAAGAATTGACAAATGTGAAATAAAAGACACACTACGTGATAATGACGTCATAACCCCTGATTGTACGATAAAGGTAGTGTCGCTGGAACGCAAAGGGCCAATTAAAGAAACAGGTGGGTTTTAGTCTGTAAAAATCTGACATTACCTCTCGTTCAACCCAGAGTGGAAGAATTGATGTTACAAATTCCCATGTCAAAAAAAACTTGCCGCAAAAAATTGAGGGAGATGTACTATAGACCGCAAATTACCAGCTGGATGTCAAATGTTAGTGTCACCTGTCACCTCAGAGATGTTAGCAAAATCGTAGGGTGTCCTTGTTTTCGGTGGGAAAATCATCCAATGACATCCCACGCTCTTAGGTGGAGCAGGAGGGTGTGTCAGACTTTTACTGACTAAAACCCACTCCTGTTCCTTCGTAGCCTTTCATACCAGGGTCAAGTCTTTCTTTCAGAAGCAGACGCTTGGCCCAGTACCTACGCGCCGTCGAAGGATGCCCTTACGGTTACTAGCAGGGCCAATGCTCGCTAGGGCCGCAGGGAATTTCTGGAAAAGAAACCTGTGGCCCTAGAATGCAAAGGGCAACTGAAGGAGACCTCGTGAATGAGACCTCTGTGGCTTAAGTCAGTAAAAGTCTAATACTTCTCTTTCGTTCTACCAAGAGCGAAAAATAAAGCGAATTATTATTATCAAATGATTGAAATTGAATGGCGCGCATTCTTAGGAAATTCCTTTCTCAGGAGCCCTGACCACCGGTAGCTTGGACCCTGTTCCCGATGCCGGTGGGCTACTATTTTTTATATTTTTTAAATGTTTTTTTAAGGAAATATTTAAAAATATAATAAAATATGTTTTAAAAAACTGGAATAATAATAATCTTTGTTTATACAGAAACCTTTAACATGAACATTACTAAGTCGATGTGTACAAAATTACAGTGGATTAAACCTTTAATGACCCTTTGTGACCTCACAGAGATGTAAAAACCCTGATTCCTAAACTATGAAATCCTTTGACATAGGAGTCAGTGTTCTGTTGTCACTAAATAACACCTAAAAAAAACCTTATGTTTAAAAAAGTGTGTTAATATATCTTACATACCCTGGCAAAAAAATGAGGATTTACTACTAAGAAAAAACCCCAATATTCCTAATTTAACACCTTATTATACTTATGAAGTGCCAAACAATCATTTAAAATTATTGTCATTACGATTGAATTGACAGTAATAACGTCATTATTATCAACGACAGCGGTACATTAGAAAATTCGCGCGGGAAAAACGGCGGCCATTGCCTATGGATAGAAAAAGTTTGCGAGGCCTACGTACGATGCATTGTTCAGCCTATTCTAAGAAATTCTTACAATGTAAGTAGGAATAGGTTTTGTTTTGTTAGGGAGATCTGGCGGTGTTTAATTATAGGTTTAAACATTTTTGTAAGCATTGTTTTTGGTTGGTGCGTATTTTAACAAAATTACAACCTATGAACTATTTGCGCCTCAGGGAGATGTCAGCAAATCGTAGTGCCCCAGCGGGTCGAAGCCTACTGGAGCCACGGGTAGTGTGAAAGTGAAACCCGGAGCCGTTGGATGAAGGCAAAGAAGGAACAGGAGTGGGTTTTTAGTCAGTAAAAGTCTGACACTATCTCCCGCTTCGTTCGAGAACGGGATTTCTCATTAGATGATTTTCCCACCTCAAAAAAAAAACCTATGAAGTATTTTTAACGGTTTTCGCAATGAACACTGCAAGTAATAGGCGAATTAAACCTCCAAAGAGCCTTTTTTTATGTCATTAAAAATTAAAGAGCCTCCAAATGACTGTGAGAATAACATACATTTTTATCCTCATTCTTAACCTACTATCTTTAATTTCCACCTTGACAAATAGTCATTGACCTCCTAAATCATAAACGAAAAAAGACAAATTCTATGTTGCCATTATAAAAAATTGTTTATTTTACAAAATATCCACGTACCTATGGTTTTTTCCCACGTTATTAATTATTTAACACTTGGTTTACTTATGAATTATAATAATTATTATTTAGAGCACCTCTTGCTAAAGATGAGCAGAGGTGGCTGGTGGATTCAAACCCAGGCATGCGTTTTGCTTTGTGTAGTTTATTTCATCACCGTTGCTCTCAAAACAGTAAAGGAAAACTATTTGAGGAAATCGGCATGTCCTAGAACCCAAAATTCAAAGACATGTGACATCCACCCATACCGCGGACACTGCGCTTAATGCTCTCCTAGACAAAAATACAGATTTTGATATGTTTGGGGAAGAATGGAAGACGATACTGTCAGAATGTATGAAATTCTGTGAGATGAATGTATGACTGTGTATAATATTTAGTAAATAGGTACCTACCCCTAAAGTCCTGCGCGACGTGTGGCTTGTCCGTTTTGAATTTAAATTATTGTTAAATTATATTTTATTGTTTTGTCTTTTTGTATTCTGTCTGTGTTTAAATGGTGTAATTGGCTTCGGCCGTTCTGTTTAAATTAAATAAATAAATCCAGTAACCCGCACTGAACTCGTGTAGTAGATTGCGGCCCTCTCTAGGTGTAGGAGGCCTGTTTCCCACCAGTGGGAACATTATAAGGCTGATTAATCTGCTGCTTGCTAAAGATGTGGATCGCGATATAGCAACTTCTTAGCTAGCAACATACCTGTCCAATTATGTTGCATTCTAGGACGGTACGTCGAAATGCAGTCACGAAGTAAAATTTATACAACCAAAGCTATTTAAGAAATTTAGTGTGTACATAGGTATGTTCATATAAAAATAGTTAAACGTAAATCCAGTTTGCAGTGGACTTGAAAATAAATTCATGCTTGTTACTGATTCGGTAGTAAAGTTAGCAAATGATAATGGATAAATGGAGTATAATCACTACTTTGTATGTATTTTGAGTAGGTATTTGCAATTACAATAATTTTGACATTATTTTATGATATAACGTATGAGAATATTTTATTATTATTATTGTATTTGTGATAATTATGACAATGTAATGTTTTTTTTTTTATTTTAGAATTTAAATTATTCTAGTTTTAAGGACATATTTATAATTAGCAATCTATTTGACACAATTATTATGTTGTTATGAATAAAGATAATACTACTTTAATTAGTACAAATACTTAAAAGGCTTATTAGAAAAGGTCTTGGGTCTTGTTATTATTTACGTAGTCTCAATAAATAATATTCATAAACAGCAAAGTTATTAGCTTTTGTTTATTACTCAAAATATCACTCAATTAATAGAAATATTGTACAGGCTATTGATTATGAATGAAAAACACTGCGCGTAGTATTTTCTAGTAGCAATTGTCACGAATATTTGATTCCATTATGAATTTATCAATTATGACAAATTTTCGTGGACAATTTTGAGATTTCCTTTTTTTCTTTACTTTTAACTACAAAAATATGAGCAGTAACGGGTACGGATAGAGCCCCATATTTTTTTGTACTAATTATAAACTAGGGGTGTACAAGAGTGATTTAGATCAACATACAAGAATGATCGGATTTTTTTGGAGTAGGACCAACTCCTCCCTCTCTGAGTGGAACGAGAGAGTATAGCAGTTTTTTACTGACTAAAATCCCCTCGTGTTCTTTCAGTTGCCCTTTGTGTTCCAGGGCCAAGGTACCTCTTTCGACTAATTCCGTACTCCATCCAAATGACCAGCTTGAGAGATCTCAATTGATCAGCTCTTAATTTAGAACGTAAGTAGGTAGAGAGCAATTGTAAAAAAACTCAAACATACTCAAAAACTATTAGACCGATTTTAAAAACTCTTTCTCCACTAAAATGCTAGAAAGAAAGAAGAAAGAAAGAAAACATTTATTTGAGACTGGCACAAGGACAAACAACTATAAAATAAAAAGTAACTACTTAATCTATATATAATTAACTTAAAATAAAATAAAACAATATTTAAGATCAAAATAAAAGAATGTGTGAGGCCAAAAAGGCTCCTATCTCAGTATATGCTGCGATATTTAACAAACTACTTTACAATGCTACTTTATCACTGAGTGATTTATGGATGGGCGAAGCGCTGGGAGAAGTTAGTTATAAATAACATCAAAACGGGCATAGCTTGCAATCGTTTACAGAAACTAAAATCAAAATCTGACCGCAACTACCCAGTAATTGCGTAACACTATATTTAACTCTTGGCAAGACTGAGGTCAGATTTCCTGGCTTCTGATCCAACTGTCAAAAAGGATCTACAAATTGCTTTCCGAATCATGATATATTTAGATGGTCACCCATCTACAGGCTGACCTCGACTAGCGTTGCTTAATCTAGACGATTAAACCGTGCGACTGATTTTATTGTACCCACGAGAGCTGCATTTGGGATTATGATAATGAAGTCATAATCATAATCCCAAATGCAGCTCTGAAATGTCAAGAGCCAATTATTTCGAATCGTAAAATAATTTCCCAAGCTAAACCAAACAATAGCATCTTAAGACGCCACTTAAAATCAATACTGCCAACTGACCCGCATTACAAGACCATTATCGACATTACTATAACCACAGCACAAGACCAACAGTGATACAATTCCACAATGCACTGTGGAAACTGTTTCACAATACTAAATTACTGATCCCATCTTCACAGATAATTTCTACTTATTGCGAGGTTTTAATTGCAAAAATAATGAGCATGTCGGTAATGTGTAAAACAGTTTCAATTTCGTTTTATGAGTTTTTTTTCGGTTTTTAACTTTTACTCTGTATTGTTTGGGTTGAAGTGTGTATTTTTGTTTTTTAATTCAAACGCACACATATTTTTACATATGGTTATTTATTGTTAATCATATTCAATTTTTTTTTCAATTCAAAGATAAGATTTTAGAGTAGGTAGTCGTGTAGTTAGAGAAATAATTATGAGATCTTTTCAATGTGTCTACCATTTGACTTTATATGAATTATAAACTTTTCTGAGGTCACTTATAAGCAGAGAAGCTGTTAAAATATTTTAAAAAAATCGTGAATGCCATAAAACTATTAGATGCATTATTATGGCACAAAAACTTATCTAGTTACGGTAGTCTTAATACTATATAAAAATATTAAGTTTTCTACTACTGTAATTCAGTTCTGTTTTTCCAAGTTTTGCAATTTATGTTGGACTTTTTAGGTGCATGGCAAAAATATTAGAAAGTGGAGATGGAAGGATTTCCTTCTGCATTTATAACACAGTTTTTGTAGATTTTGTAGACGGAGATGTTGTAAAACAACACCAAATCCAAAACAAAATGATATTCATATTTATGCAATAAAAAAAACTGGATCTTGAAATGCTAAACCCTAAAAATCACACATGAAGTCAAAATATGAACACTCATGAACTCAAATATTAACGTGAGTTTTTTATCGAAATTATATGAACCACCAATATGAAAAAGAAAACATAATTAAGTACAGTAATTAAATTAAATCCTAAAACAGTATTCTAATGTAATTTATAATTTAATTCTAAGTGTAATATTCAAGATGTTACATATGCCACAGGCTTAAGATCTCTTTTGAGATTACAACCACGACGATATTATGTATATTATGTATACATGAAATGATGGCAGATGACTAGCTCATTACTTATGTACGAGCTCAACGCTCTAATTAATTTCACATTAATTTTACTACGTTAAATCTTTTACTATGCACTGAAATATTCGCAAACATGCGTTTTTTTTTTTTCTCTTAAGATAAAAAGTAATTGAAGATAGTAAGAAGCTATTTTTTATTTTGTTACACCGTTATTATTTAACATTGAAAATGAAATTACAACACAAAGCAGAACATTTTTTTCATCTTCAAAAAGGAGCCAAAAACCCATCTCAAAGAGTTTATAGACAGCCTACAAAGGTTTTTCAAATATATTTTTTTAAATGTCAATTTGTCATCCTATATTTACAACCGACCCACTTTACAAATATCCCCACAAAAAAATACACAAATCATTAATTTAACACACGCAAACATTCGCATGTCGGCTCACATTCCGTCAACATACTATTCATTTGTTTTTTCACTATCAAAGAAATCATAATTACATTGTCGTTTTATTCTAGGCATGCGTGTTTTAATCCGTCAATCACCTTTATATTTCCTTATGAAGACAACTAAATCTATTGTCCAATCGTCATTTTGCTGCACTAGGGTGGCAAAAGACAATTGCAAAGCTGCAAGACTAATTTTCTCCAAATTTCATTATAAGTACAATTTCAATTTCACTTGTGAATTTGTCTCTCGATATCTCATTAACTATAAAAAGTTTTGCGGTAACGTCTTTACCGCAAAAACGCATCAGTAACAAACTGGCGGAAAATTGTCGTGCGTATATTATTTTTTCGAACCGTACATGCCTATAACCGTCAAGAATTTTCATGCCTTGTTTAATGTGTAAATCAGGAAGATATTGGCACTTGCGTGTTATCAGTTTGCTTTTCAAATACACGATCACAAATATAGGAAAAAAATTACATGCGATTTTCTGCAAAAACACAATAAAAAAATAAGAACTTACCGAGAAATACGTAAACCTTCATTGTAGGGTTAATACAGCTAGCAACACTGACACAAGTTTGAAAATAACAGAATTAGTTCGAAGTTTGAGTTTATTTGAACGCGCGTTCGACGTGGTCCGTCGTTGAGCCGCGTGTGTTAGATGCGCTTGCGCCGACGCTGTGTAGCGCCTTCACTTTCTACGTGGTGGGGCTCAGGAGACCCGGGAAACCAAGGGTTTGTTGACATTACTGCATACGCACGAACGCGTAATCGGACGAATTCATTAGTGAGCTGATAGATGTTGCACAATGTCCGAATTTATGATCGTAGTCTACATTTTATTTTTAAACCTTTATTTTAATTTTATTATTATGCCTCGTTCGCTTCGTGAAAACGGGCAGATTTCAAAATAAATAACAATACTATAAAATTTGTAATAGGTGCAAACGATATGCCACTCAAATCAAAGTATAACTGAACACGAAAACAATATTATACGATGGATACACCAAATCGTACACAGTAACCTCTTGATGTTACTGAAATAATCGCCATGGTATTTTCGTACACCAGTGGCATTCTTTCAATAACATCAGAAATCGTAACTAATAAGGGCCTGTGTACACCACGTTTTGTAAACGCGCCGTTGACGCGAGTTTTAGAAACGTCTACAGGCTGCGTCTGACTCGCGTGCGTATCGCGTCTGTATCGCTACAAACACGCGACAACGGCGCATTTAAAAAACGTGGTGTGTACAGGCCCTAACATGAAAGAGTAAGTTTTTTTTGTTACCTTTTTAACAGTGAATATCATCGTAAAATTAGGCATTTTCCACCGAAAAAAAAAATTGATTATTAGGGGTCGAGCCATCAATTAATTACAATGACGATGAACAGGGGCAAGCCTTCAATCACCTAAAATGATGATGGTCAGGGGTGAACCATAAATCGATTAAAATAATGATGAATTAATTGTGAGCTATTGTCATCAATCAGGACTATTAGGTACTTATGTACTTACAAATTTGTAAACGTTGGTATTGTGATGCTAAAACAGTATGTCATAATTATTATCTTTTTGGTCTATGCGCAGTCAGATAGGCTGGCTGCCTCTACATAGATCGCAAGTCAGATATATGTTAGACATGCTGCGTAACCTCGATCCATTAATTTCACTTGTTTTCTCGAAAACTGTTAACATTGTGTTTACTTTCTGTAAAGGTAAGATGTTTTGCTGTACTGTCATGAATTTTCTCTTTCGTACAATATTAATCTGAGTATAAGTCCTGGCATCATTTTGCCCTGTGCTAATTTTGGGCAGATCGGCAGCTTATATTATGAACCCCTGCTTCCAAACATGTTTCATTTTATGTGGTTCAATATATTTTTTTTTATGTGGGAAATCATCTAATGACATTTCTCGTCCTTGGGCGGAGCGGGTGGGCTTGTCAGACTTCTACTGACTAAAACTCACTCCTGTTCCTTCTTTGCCTTCGTTCCAGGGGGTTCATGTGGTTTTTAATTAGTGTTTATTTCAATAAAAGACGTGTACTGCACTTACATAGATAATATTATAACATATTTGTAATCTAACAGTATAAACAAAATGCTGCCAGCGTTCTGGACACTTTTCCGATTGACATCGATGTGGATTCATTGTTTTCTGTCCAATGAGTTTTTTTTTCTACTCGTTTGTACATATTATTATTTTCAGTTTCTATATTTACATGTAAAGCTATAATATTTATTAGTTTAAATGTTTTTAAAGTAGTTATAAAAACATCAAATGGAAAAAAAAGTGTTAAAAAAAAACAAAATTACAATAAATGGGGATGAAAATTATAAATTTAAAAATTATAAATCATACCACACTGTGTAGGTATGTCTGTATGTTTGTTGCTTCTTCACGCTCGAACGTCTGAACGGATTTGGATGGAATTTGGCACACGGGTAGACTATGTACATAACACAGGATTTCAAACTTTTTATCTCGGGAGTATGTTTCTTCGCATCATTATGTACTTTCACATGGGTTACATCATAATTTCTCGGTGACTCAATATCAAGCCATTTCAATACATATTTTTTAGAAGAATATTTTGAAGGTAAGAAGGGATGTTGCACTGGTCAAGTACGTGGCTAGTAGGGTCCGATACCGATAGGGTTGTTGCACCACCCAGACGTGCTGGAAGCGCTGCAGCTGCGCGCGCCGTACGGTAGTGTGGGCACGCGCTTCCGCCCCGCTCTCTTAGAGGTACCGTCTGCTAGGACTAACCTCCTAAAGTTTGCCGCTTTGTCACGACCCATACGTATTATTAATAATTTAGCACTATCGGAGGATATATTTGGCCAAAACCTGTCGAAATTTAGAAGCAGCTCAAATAATTATTGAGAAAGGCCTGGACATTATATAATTTATAATCATAATTAATTTAAGAACATCATAGCTATGTACATATATTAAGTGTTAGTTATAACATCGCCTTGGTCTAGTCTGTATAGGTGCTATAATTTAATAAATAAATTTTTGAATATTTTTATGGCTTTTTTTTTTTTTTTTTTTCTCGGTGGGAAAATCATCTTATGACATCCCCCGCCCTTGGGCGGGGCGGGAGATAGTGTCAGACTTTTACTGACTAAAAACCCACTCCTGTTCCTTCGTTGCCTTTCGTACCAGGGCCGAGTCTTCCTTTCAGAATCAGACCCTTGGCCCCAGTAGGCTTCGACCCTGCTAGGCCCCTACAGTTGCTGACATCTCCTTGAGGCGCGCGTGGAACAGCACGCGCCGTCGACGACTTGGGCTCGGTCCGGACGGTTACCGGACGGTCGGACGGCGAGCCACCCATTGCTCGCCGTCCGCAAGCCTGCGCCTACGATGGCCGCAATATTTTTATGGCTAAATGTCCAAAAGTGCGTCAATCCGCTTTCTAGATCATCGATGCAGATAGTGCCTACATGTTAGAATGCCAGACAAGGACAAGAAGACAGACTAATAAATTTCTCTTTTACATCTTTTATGAGATAATAATGATAGTGGTTATGGATATTATTTTATTGGTTCTATTTAATGTAGGTTGGGGTATTTAATTAGCTATAACGAGTATGGTCATTATAGCTATATACTATGGTATAACTTAGCATAATCAACCCTGTAATGTTCCCACTGCAGGGATTCAAGCCTTCTCTCTAGGAGAGGGAATGGGTTGTAATTCAGCACGCGGATCCAGTACAGGTTGGTGGATGTCTCATCTTTGAATTTTCCTTTCCTCACGATGTTTTCCTTCACCATTTTGACAGCAGTGGTGATGAAAATAAATTACACAAAATAATGCGCCTGGCTAAGTTTGAACCCATGACCTAAAACTCATAAGTCGGATCCGTTACCACTGGGTCACCACTATTCCAAGAGATTTAATGCTGTTTCTAATTAGTAGGGGATCCGAAGCTCTTTTTCCCTGAGGGTCTCAGAGCAGGCCCAGCAGGGTCGAACCCTACTGGGGCTATGGGTTGTGGGAAAGAGAACCCCGGGGCCCTGGAGCTAAGGCAAAGAAGAAACAGGAGTGGGTTTTAGTCAGTAAAAGTCTGACACGCCCTCCCGCCCCGCCCAAGGTCGGGAGATGTCTCAGGGTCTCAGGGCAGGAGCAAAGAAAAACACACCAACTTATCCTGCGTCGATAAATTAATTAACCCTTTAGATGGTTGTTTGAAGAAGTCACCGTGGCTGTGAAACGCAAAGGGTTACTGAAGAAACACGGGTGGGTTTTAGCCCGTAAAATTCTGACACTCTTGCTCCACCTATAGAGAGAGAGGTCGTATAATGAAAACCTCATATCTACAATCGAAATTGGCTGTATACCTACTACCAATGTCCGTTGATGATCCAATTGTGATGGTTTCACTCATTAAATGTACCAGGAACACATATGATTACGTCGGTGTCCGCCGATTTGTAACACTCGATTACATCTTCATTCTTTGATTTAACTTACGTGATGTCACGGAACTTAGAAACTCTATTATTTTTGCTGCAAATAGTGCGAAACATTTTTTTTTTTTAAGTAAAGATGGATGGATTGTGTGAGAAGTGATATGAAAGAAAAGGTAGTTAGTGATAGCGTGACGAGTGACAGGACAGAATGGAAAACGTGTTGCGCCGAGGAAGATGATTTTTTTTTTTTAGATAATAGTTTATTGTAACAGAATAATTAGGTTTATTTTTCTCTTTATGAAAGTGCTAGCGGTCCCGGCTGACGTTTTACTCGAAAGCTGGCTTTTCGTCAGATAAAAAAATGAGAACAATTACAGTACTACCGTTCAATATTATTTTAAAACATTCAAGGACTCTCTCAAATATACACACAAAATTTCATCCAAATTGGTCAAACTGTTTAAGAGGAGTTAGGAGACAACACACATACAGAAGAACTATATACATCCTTCACCATTTTGAGGGCAGTGGTGTAGAAATAAATTACATAAAGTAATGCGCCTGGCTGGGTTTGAACCCGCGACCTACAACTCGTAAGTAGGGGCCGTTACCGCGAATAGTGAATAGGTTCAAAAGTCCCTAATCGGCCCTTATCGTCGACCACATCGTCGCTTACTATCTATCAGGTGAGATGGTTGTCAAGCGCAAGCCCATCAATAATAATAAAAAAGCATAGCATAGTCGGCCTCATAATGTTCCCACTGTTGGGACTCAAGCCTCCTCTCTAGGAGTGGGAATTGGCCGTAATCCACCACGCGGGCCCAGTGTTGGTTGGTGGATGTCTTCAAATATTTGGTTGTAGGACATGCCGGTTTCCTCACGATTTTTTCCTTCTCCATTTTGAGAGCAGTGGTGATGAAATAAATTATACAAAGTAATGGAGTACTGCAGCCACATATGGGCTGGTGCTGCAAAATGCCACCTGGCAGCTTTGGACTCGGTGGAAAGGCGTGCAAAGAGGCTAATTGGTGATCCAGATCTGGTTAATTCCAATCTACAAAGTCTTGAGCACAGGCGTAGGGTAGCCAGCCTTTCGGTGTTTTACAGGATGCATTTTGGAGAGTGTGCGCAGGAATTGCATGTCTTGATTCCAACATCTCATTTCTACCATCGGACAAGCCGACGAACGGCGAGTATTCACCCTTACGTTGTTGAAACCTCTACGGTCCGGACCAAGCGTTTCGCCTCGTCGTTTATACCGCGTACATCGAGGGACTGGAATAATTTGCCTGCTGCGGTTTTCCCGTCCGATTGTAATTTGGGTCTCTTCAAGGCTAGAGTGAATAGGCTCTCAATAAATTAGTGCGCCTCACCATCAACGATTGCATTACTACTTACCATAAGGTAGGATCGCAGTCAAGCACTAGTTTATATCAGTAAAAAAAAAGTACTCTAGTTGAACCACAGTTAAATAAAACAGTTGAGACTTTCAATGTTCACCAACATTGAAAAAGTTTATTCATATAAGTACATAGAGTGTTAGAAGACTTTATAAACCTTTTGATCCATATTAAATCTCGATTTTTCCACATTTGAAACTCAAGAAACTGGGTATAGAATTTAAAAAAATCTGTTTTAACAGTAGGTTGACTATATGTAAACACTTAGAAAATGTATTGGTGTTAACGTCTTATATAATAATAGCATTTATAAACAGTCATTTACATACCTACGTGGCTACGCTATAAATAGCGGCACGAATCTTGAGCGCTCGGTGAAAGAGCGGGGATCGTTTTGCGCATCGTACAATATCGGCGAGCCAATCACTGTACAAGGATTGCACTCCCCGCCCCCACATTTCTCTTCATACCACTAAAGAGACCCGATATTTCTCTTCTGCGTGCTTCTGCGCAAGTAGAACTGTTGAAGTCAACGCTCAAGATCCGTGCCGGTATCTATACCTATGTTTTAACTTTACACTTTTTGACATAAAGATTATTCACGTTTTATAATTACTCGTTAGAGAAATCAACAGAACTTTATATGTAGGTATGTTTGACCTATGACATTATTATTGAATTGATATTTAAATTTCATTCATAGCGGATCTCACAAACATAAAACCGCTTTGAAACAAAGTTGTATTAATGAAAATTTGTATTTCGTAATCTAAATGTCACTATTACACCAAGCGAACATATCTTCACGCCCGTAGTTTATGAATGGCACGATAGAGTAAGCGAAATAAAAAGAGAGAGAGAGTGAATTTTCTGTCTCTTTTTATTTAACTCTTAGGCCTCAAACTGCGTAAAACGGGCGCCCGCGCGGTTCCGTACAAAAATGCTCCGTGGCGAGGACCCGCGCGGCTATTTTTGTTATCCAGCCAGTGCTGTATGTAGGCAAAATTCCTCCATTGCCTGTTTTATTCTCCAGTCCTGAGGCTCCTACATTAGCCAGGTCGTCGTTCCACCTGGTTGGTGGCCTGTCCATAGATACTCCTAGTCAGTTTTTGGAAATTAAATAATTATTAAGAAATTGGAAGTAAAAGGAAACCACTAAGTGACCTTCTAGTTCCCACGAAGAGTAAAGAAAGGAAGTGCATCACGCAAAGTTGAAAAATTAATCTAATTCAAATAAATAAGTTATGAATTTGGATATAAATAGATATCATTGGTCGCCTTATAACCTACTAACTTTCAAGTGAAATATTTTTTTAAGGAAAGGGGTTTGAAAGAATTATCGTAGCCTTGGAAAGCAAAGGGCAACTGAAGGTTGGTTTTAGTTAGTAAAAGTCTGACACTCCCTCTCGCTCCATTCAGAACAGGAGAAGTTGTTATTATTTTTTGTGGGATATCGTGATGGATTCCCATAGGAAAAAAATTGTCCTAATTCAAGCTATGGTCGGACCTGCCGCAAGCTTGATTGATTAACAAACATACAGATTTTTGAAATTATAGTATTAGGTAGGATTCGGTAGCGACATCTATGACACCACATAGGAACTAAAAATACAAAATCCTGCATCGCGGCACTATTTCTTATTCTGTGATCGCGGTATGTGCTCGGCCACATTGGCAGCGCGGTGCGGGTAGTGGCGCGGATGCGGGAACGCGCGCGATTTGCTTGGCCAAACTGGTAGCGCTGTGTGGAGAGTGGCGTAGGTGCAGGGACAAGGGTTGCCGCTCATCGCCCGCGCACTCACTGTGGCCGAGCACATACCGCGACTTGTTTGAATAACCTATGGCGTGTATAGCCCGCGCGCGTCCCGCGTTGCGCAGCCCACGCCGGTTCCCGCGCCCGTGTGCCCTCTATGGACACTCAAATGAAGTTCTTATGTTTGAGATTACCGCGCCGCGCCCACCCCGCACCCTCGCTTCCAGTGGGACCGAGCATTCAGAGTTCTCCGCTCGTTTAGAACATTATTTTTTATTTCTATAATTTCCAAAGATATTTACAGGGTAGACCCAAAACGATATTGCAGTTACCTTATTTTATAATTTAAGGCCAGGTTCTACTCATTTTGAACTTTTTAAACCTCTGGAAATCCACTTTATAAAAGAAAACACCATGAAAAATTATATTATTAAAATTGACTATATGACCAACCGCCGGGCAAAAATCAAAACAAGATTATAAATTAGTCGGCTCGATAAAAAAAATCGCGAATCTGACCCTAACTTACGATTTCAAACGTTACGGCTACGAGATTACGTCACGGAAATATTTGAAAGTTACAAAAAATAATAAAGCAAAATCTTGAATAGTTAATGTTTTTGTTTATGAAAATAAAACCACTGTTATGGGGCCGCGAAAATAATCAGTGACTACAACAGGCCCTTAGATAGTACCACTGTTAATACATTTTTTTTTTTTCATTTATTAAACAACAACATTAATACATTCATGCTAACGTATTAACAATAACTTACCAGCATAAACCATCGCGGGTTTAAAAGCGGTATGTCAGAAGCGACAAACACTAAACATACTTTAGGCGTACAGTAGAAATATAATACATATAAATTTAAAAACAACAGTTCGAAATCAACAATTGCCCAGACCAGACACAACACCTGTTCGGGGGATCCTCCATTTTCAATGAAGTTATGTGAGACTTTACGAATACTTCTAAAATTCTACTATTATAGCAATCCAACGTGGTACTAAAACAGATTAGGTATAACACAAAACGGTAACACGTCTGCTGCAAACATTATAAGTTAAATGTCATCACCATGGCAACGCGTACGACGCCTGGAATCTCTGACAACCAATTCGAAGGCTGTATTGTATTTAGTAATTAACCAGCTTCAAGCTGTTTACGTGTATAGGATTACCTAAACAATTAGACGTGTTGAGTCTTTTGTCTGATCAAAGGTAGCTATTGATTTCGTCTACAGGCTTAAGAAACGAAAATAGACGACATGTTTTTGTGGTCTTTGTGTTTATAACAACAAAAGAAATAGAAATGGGCACAATCGTAGGTTTTCTTTTAAGAATATGTTTTGTTTGTTTTTTTTTGTTACCCTAATTTTATAAATCGAGCTTTTTCAGGAAAAACATGACAAGCGACAGTTTGCAATTTTTGCAGGAAGAATAGAATAGAATAGAACAGAACAGAATAGAACAGAACAGAATAGAATAGAATAGAATAGAATAGAATAGAATAGAATAGAATAGAATAGAATAGAATAGAATAGAATAGAATAGAATAGAATAGAATAGAATAGAATAGAATAGAATAGAATAGAATAGAATAGAATAGAATAGAATAGAATAGAATAGAATAGAATAGAATAGAATAGAATAGAATAGAATAGAATAGAATAGAATAGAATAGAATAGAATAGAATAGAATAGAATAGGATAGGATAGGATAGAATAGAATAGAATAGAATTTATTGTACACCAAAAAGTAACACAACTTATACATAAACTTAAATATATGGGTACAATGGCGGTCTTATCGCTGACAGCGATATCTACCAGACAACCTTAGGATGGATCGTAAGAATTAAAAATAATACAGGAGGTAATCTGCGGTGTACTGCAAGAACAAGTTCTTTTTTTTTTCTAATTCAAAAGAATTTTTTTTTTATACAACTATCATCACACAACGCCGTCTAGTCCAAAGCTAAGCAGAGCTTGTGTTATGGGTGCTAGACAACTGATAAACATACTTATATATTTCTAAATACATATATACATATATAGATAAATTACACCCAGACACAGAACAAATGATCGTGCTCATCACACAAACATTTGTCCTGGGTGTTAATCGAACCCACGACCTCCGGCATAGCAGTCAGGGCCACTAACCACTAGACCAACAGACCAGTCAAAAATTTATAATTATAATGTAAATAGGCATTATTTACATTACATTACATTACATCCTAATAAATAAATAGTTTTATAAATAGCAAATTGTAACATTTTAGAACAATACTATCATGATCTCCTTAGCCTTTTCTCGACTAACTAAAATGAATTAGCCGCAGGTATTTAGCCGCACCCAGTTAGACTGATAACCGACCCCTACTATCAGTCTAACTGGGTGCGGCTAAATACCTGCGGCTAATTCATTTTACAAACTTTAAATTTATTTATATTAATTTAATACGTGCGTATTAAATGTATTTATTTTAAACTTTTAATATTTTAATAATAATAATTTCTAAAGTATGTGTACATTTGTGATTAACATAATTTTAACCCTAGAAAGATAGTCTGCGTAAAAATGACGCATGCGTTTGCGAAATATAGCTCTCTCTTTCTTACTAGCGCGAATCCTTAGGTGTGCGTTTAGGACATCTCATTCGTCGCTGGGAGCTTCCAGATAGCGCACGTGTCAGTAAGGTAAGTGTAACCGATTTTGAAATATAACGACCGCGTGCGTTAAAATTACGCATGATTATCTTTTACGTGACTTTTATGATTTTGACTTGTATAATTTGTTTTTATTTTTTTATGTTATTATAACTGTTTATCATTACTGACATTAACAGTTTCTTTTATAGATATTGAAGCAACAATGGGAAGTAGAAACTTGGACGAAGACCGTATCCTGGCCAGTCTCATGCAAAGTGACGACGAGCTTCCCTGTGAGGATACCGACAGTGAAGTAGGTGATCATGAGAGTGAAGATGACGTGCAGAGCGACACAGAAGAAGCTTTTATAGATGACTTAGAAGAGGAACAGCCGACGTCAAGTGAAAGTATAATCCGAGATGGGCCAAGCACCACTGAACAACCAATCTCCACATCAGTCTCTCGAAGGATCGTAACCTTGCGACAGAGGACTATCAGAGGTAAGAACAGACACTGTTGGTCGACGTCAAAGGCAACGAGGCGTGGCAGAGTCTCAGCAGTAAACATTGTTCGAGCTCAAAGAGGTCCAAGCCGCATGTGCCGTAACGTATACGACCCCGTTTTGTGCTTCAGTCTCTTTTTTACTGATGAGATTATTTTGGAAATTGTACGATGGACTAACGCCGAGATATCATTGAAAAGACGGGATTCTATGACAGGTGCTACATTTCGTGATACAGATGACGATGAAATTCGCGCTTTATTTGGTATCCTGGTAATGACAGCGGTGCGAAAAGATAATCATATGTCAACAGACGAGCTATTTGATCGATCTTCATCAATGGTGTACGTATCTGTGATGAGTCGAGAACGTTTTGATTTCTTGATACGGTGTCTCAGAATGGATGACAAAACCATAAGGCCTGCACTCAGAGAGAATGATGTTTTTGCTCCTGTTAGAAAAATTTGGGATCTGTTTATCTACCAATGCATACACAATTATACTCCAGGGGCTCATTTGACCATAGACGAACAATTGCTTGGCTTTAGAGGGCGGTGTCCGTTTAGGATGTATATTCCCAACAAGCCAAGTAAGTATGGTATAAAAATCCTTATGATGTGTGACAGCGGTACTAAGTACATGATAAATGGAATGCCTTATTTGGGAAGAGGAACCCAGACCAACGGGGAGCCTCTCGGGGAATTCTACGTAAAGGAATTATCAAAGCCTGTACATGGTAGTTGTCGTAATATAACGTGTGACAATTGGTTCACCTCAGTCCCTTTGGCTAAAAACTTACTCCAAGAACCTTATAAGTTAACCATAGTGGGAACCGTACGATCGAACAAACGCGAGATACCGGAAGAACTAAAAAACAGTCGCTCCAGGCCAGTGGGGACATCAATGTTTTGTTTCGATGGACCCCTTACTCTCGTCTCATATAAACCGAAACCGGCAAAAATGGTTTACTTATTATCGTCTTGTGATGAGGATGCTACCATCAATGAAGCGACTGGTAAACCAGAAATGATTTTATATTATAATCAAACAAAAGGCGGAGTAGACACACTCGACCAAATGTGTTCTCTGATGTCCTGTAGTAGGAAAACAAATAGATGGCCTATGGCTTTATTGTACGGAATGGTAAACATTGCCTGCATAAACTCATATATAATTTATAGCCACAATGTTAACAACAAAAGAGAAAAGCCTCCAAGTCGTAAAAAATTCATGAAGAATCTTAGCTTGGGTCTGTCTTCTCCGTTTATGCGAAAGCGGTTAGAAATTCCTACTTTGAAAAGATATTTGCGAGATAACATATCTAATATGTTGCCAAATGAAGTAACTGGCACACCAGAAGACAATACTGAAGAGCCTGTAGTAAAAAAAGGTATTTACTGTACTTTTTGCCCTTCTAAAATAAGGCGAAGGGCAAATGCGTCTTGTAAGAAGTGTAAAAAAATAATATGTCGTGAGCATAACATTGATATGTGCCAAAACTGTTTGTAACTGATTTTTATAGAATTCTATGTTCCTAATATGTATAAGATATTGTTTTGTTGATTTTATGTGAAAAAAAGGCTGATTATTATAGTTAAAAATAATTTGTAATAGAAAAAGTAAAAGTTAAAAAAAATATTTGATTTATGACAGAAGTTTATAGGTTTTGTTTTTTTTTTAATAAAAAAGTATTTATAAATATATTATCTGGAGTTTTAATTATTCTTTTATATGTGTTAACATATATAACATACAATTTTATAGAAATAAATTAATAAACACCAACCTACAGCTAAATAAAACACATGCGTCAATTTTACGCATGAATATCTTTTCCGTACCACACAATATGATTATCTTTCTAGGGTTAAGTACCTAAAACTGGATCGTGTATCTGAGTTAAATAAACATAAATAATAATTAACCTCTCGCGCGTTTCTCGAACAACCGGGTGTACGAGAGAGTTGAGTGCCCATCGCGCCATTGGTACACCCAGGTGTACGAGAGTGACTTGCACCGATTGGATATTTTTTCTGTGACGTATATTTTCAAGTTGCAACCCGTTTTTTATTTGATTGAACAGAATAGTTCATTCGCTTTCTATTAAAATATTTTCCATTGGCAATATCGATACATAGAATGAAGAAGATTGAAAAAAATAAAGTGATCCGTCATTCAGCTAGCTGTCACTTTTTGGGAGCAATTGTTGCGTGGTTGCGTCGGGACGAAAATCATGTTTCCAATTAGAAAACGATGAGTAATCTTATAAGATTTATATAGAATTACTGAGAAATAAGTGTAGATTACGTTGCAAGTGTTTGTTTTTGGAAAAGTAATAAATATGCCAGTGAAAAAGTGACGAAACTTGTGAAGATGCGTATTTTTTTCCGTCATGGCCGTCGTGTTTCGACTTGTTTTAGTGCAAAATTTATCTCGAAATGCTTTGAAATCTACATAAGTTGTTAGTTTATTTACCTATAAACATAATGAAGTTACTACAAAGTGATAAAATTGCATATTGTTATCATAATCGTTGTTGAAAGAAAATAAACCGGTAAAAATGGCACCACAGTCGTGAACATTACCTATAGATAGTACAGACAGTGTTTGTTTACATTTCGCGTGGCGCCGCGCGCCGCGCGCCGCGCTTCTTGTTGAGTTGCGGAAATAGTTATTGTGTCATGTAATTATTGTAATTTGATGTGATATGAGTAACATTGTTTTTGCGCAAATGTATGGACTATCGTATTCAAGTGTTTTTTTCGAGAATATGTGTGTGGTTTTGGTGTAATGTGAGAAAGTTAAAGGTTATGTGTAAGAAAATTTTCAAAATGCCAATTTATCTCGTCGCTACGAAGTCAGGTCAGTTTCATTTATTTATAATCTTACACAGTTCGATAGGAAAACTAATGGGCTTTCCGGGAAGGTATAATTTATTGCATATAATTATCAATATAACCACGAAATTTGCGTTTTTCTCAAGGTCAAACCAAAAAAAAAGAATAATCGAAAAATCCTCGACGCGTAGGGCATTTCGTGGAATGTTCGCGAACGTTCAAGAGGGAGGGAGGGGGGGAGTACTAGTCTAGAAGAAAACTGAACTAAGCTCATAAAAAAACAACTTATGTCATAAATTTTAAACTTGTAGTGGTAGGTTTGCTACAAGTTTGGTGTGTTGTTTGAAACCAAAAGTAACGAGCTTTGTTATAGAAAACACAATATTTGTGATACAAACTTAAAATCTGTTTGAATCAATTTTACTTGTCAGTAATTTTCAAAAGTCATACTGAAGGGAAAATTTATTCGTATAGTCATAGTGGGGACTTAACTATAAACACTATTATACTAAACCTAACTATGTTCATATACAAATACACAAAATACACTCAGGCGTCGAAGTACTCCTCCACATCGCTGTCATCCGGAAATGTGCCCAGAAGGCTGGCAGCATTGCCATGTTGAAGGGCAATGCTAATTCTTTGGGCGGAGAACGAGCCAGCCCTCTGGTCACGCAAAGTGTCGATCAGACGGCGTGAAATTTCCTTGAAAAGGAGACGCGCACTCGGACCCCATGATCCAAGCGTTTCGACCCCAAAGGCTCAAAACTGTAATTACCAATAAGGTTATAGTATTTGCGCCGTTTGAGGGTCTCAGCAGCCGCAGCGGCAGCGCCGGCACAGCCCGCCGAACTAAGAACATGGGATGGCGGGTACGACACAGGTTGCGTCTCACACCAGAGGTCTACCCACCTTCCACGGCACCAACGTCATACCATCTGGTCTCTTCCCATCGTCACGTACCAAGCCGCTAGGTTCTAATACGTCTTTTCAGTTGGAAACTTTGAAATTTTTAGACCTTACGCAGATAATATTTATACTTAATCTATACATATAATAAAACAGTAACGAAAGAAAAACTGTACATTGATAATTTTCGAGAAAAAATAAGTGGCTTTTGTTAGAAAAACGTAACTGATGACAAAAAGTGACTTTTTAGAATTTTTGTCTGTTTGTCTTTTTGTCTGTGTGTATGGTACGGCTTCACGCCAAAACTACTGGATAGATTGAATTGAAATTCAACAAAAATGTTCTTTGTAAACCAAGGAAGGCTTTAGTCTACATATTATCACGCCGTATGTTATGGGGGGTAAACAATATTGATTTTAAAAGGTTTTTGTTCGTAATTAAATGCACAAAATGACATGTTATTTAGTTAATAAAAATTTAACTCAGGAAACATAATAATCACACTATTTTTATAAAGGAGCGGGGCAGTAATATTATAAATTGCAAGGGAACAGCTATTCAACAATATGTCAACGGAGAATTTAGCGGTAAGGTCAGGCGACCGTTTACCGCACTAAATAGTGCGAGTTCAAATCCCACAATATTGTTTTAAAAATATCATAAAATCCTTTTTTTTAGTTTCTGTATTTTTTATGTGCATTAGGAACGATATTGTTATTAAATCTGAGAACTTTACATGTCCTATCTAATTGTATGGAGAGTTTCACACCAATATTACTAAACAGATTGATTGGTGGTACAACAAGCTACACTATCATGAAGTCAAGTCAAAGTTTTGGTTCTAAGTTTTAACTTACCAAGCACATTTGTTGTAGGTAATTGATTTAAGTATTTAATTCTTATTTTTATTCCTTGCTGCTGTTACCATTTTTTTTTTATGCAAAAATAATGTAGTTGTCTGTTAATTTAACGACAATTTAGTTTTATTCATAATTTAATTTGGGTAAATAATATGTAGTTTCCGTTTTCTAACTAGATGGCGTTAGCGTCGAGTAAGATCGCGTTATTCTTAAGCAATATTCGAGCCTACAACAGTGTTTTTCAGATGACTTCATTTGGAGCTCATCAAGTCACTGAATCTGGATTCGTGCCGACTTTTAAAATTCAGGGGCAAGTCTACCATCGGATAGGTTCCCTGCTTCCCACCGAAATTCCGATTTTTTTTAAATTATATTTCATTGCAGATTTTTCTGAACCGGCTAATGTCCGATGCCGACACATTCCTAATTTAGACTTGAGCCTTATAAGGGGATTACAAAACACTCTGCACAGTGTCAATCCATACGTTACCGACTTCAAAACCGCTCTGGAATCAGTGCCTGAACACGAGCGCGATAATTTTAAATTCGTTATTAGCGCAAAAGATCGACCACAGCCCATCCAGGACGATATAACGCACCAAAGTCAAACGAGTTAGCCGTCCTCTTGGTTGACCAGGAATGCGACAAAAGGGACATTGTTTTGATCGCCTACAGCGTATCAGCGAGACACATCGCGCTTATGATACCCTACAATATCCCCTAATGTTTTGTCGTGGAGAGGATGGCTACCACTTTGCCGTATACAATGTAGACCCGGAGATAGGTGCCCCAAATTATAAAAAAAGACTTCCGCCCTCCAGTTTTACAGTTACATGATTCAGCTCCGTTCCAACGACAACTCTCATCTCCATTATTACCGTGCACTCTTTAGTCAATGTCTGATAGATGAGTATGCTAAAATTGAAACGGAGCGGTTGGTGTTCATTAGAACGAATCAACGGAAACGGAGGGCGGAAAACTACGTGCAGCTAAGGGACGCCATGCGAGAGGACTCTAACGCGGAAAATGTTGGACGGATAGTGATACTCCCTTCCACCTTTACGGGAGGTCCGCGGTAGATGCACGAGCGGACACAGGACGCATTCTGTTACGTGCGGAAGTACGATCGACCGGACCTCTTCATCACCATCACTACCAACCCTAAGTGGCCCGAAATAACCCGCGAGCTCTTATCAGGGCAGGTGCCACATGACAGGCACGACTTGATTTCTCGGGTGTTTCATTTAAAATTAAAATGCCTGAGTGAGTGATGAGGGACGGACGGTGCTCAAAAAGGTGCCCGAAGCGATTTAGCAGCGAAACTCTTACAGGTGAGGATGGATATCCTTCATACTGGCGTCGATCTCCTACTGAGGGTGGAACTCCAAAGCCCAGCAACACTATAACATATATAGTAATGACGTCTTAGCAATTGTTTAGTCTGATGGGCATTTCCTGTTGACTTACAAAAATGAAAGATCAGGAACGTCTCGAATCGTCTCGCGCATCACGTTGTTTTCTCGTCCCCGGGCTTTTAGAATTCGACATCAGACGATTCAGATCTTCGATTTTGACGACCCCGTTGTCGCTGGCATAAGCAACAGGATCCGCGTACGAAGTCGCGGGCAGAAGCTAGTTCGCAATAAGATTATACATTTAAACAAAACTTTTTTACTTTCCGTTCAACCAATTTTGATTTCTATTCCGTAGACATAAGGATGGCATTAAAGGCAAAAAAATTGGTTACAATACCAACTACTTACTGGAGCCGCAATTTGTCATGCTACCAACGCAATAAAAGCCAAAATCGATTGAACGAACTGTAAAAAAGATTTGTTTAAACGTCTACTTATCGCGAATGAAGTATAGCTCTTGCAGACCACCAGTGGTCCGTGGACTACAGATTGAGAACCATTGATTACATTATACTTATGTCTACGCAACATCCTCACATCTGAACATACTACCTATAACATTATCAACAACAAACACCGCATAGAATTCTCAAACAGCGTCTCTATTCAAATGTAAAACTTTGTTTATCAGAGGAATATGACTACGCAGTATACAGAGGTTTTCTTATGGAAAATACTAAAGCTGTACTTACAGTCATGTATAAAACAGGAATTAATTTAACTTTTGCTTCTTTCCATCCTTTTGATGTCCTTTTCTAGAAACTTGGTAGACCGTATAGAGGAGTTTTACCTAGGACAGACGGTCCGGTCTAACTTGACATATTGCTTTAAAATGTGGTTGCTCATACTAGACCTTATCAGAAGGCTTAAAGTTACCCAAAGGGTAATGAAAATAGCCCTTTTAGGTCGGAGTTCCCTTGCGTGATCGAATCAAGAATGAAGATATCCTGCAAGACAACCAAAGTTACCAACATAACCAAAAGAATCACCAAACTTAAGTAGCAGGGGGCACATTGATCGCAGAATAGACTGATAGTTAATGGAGCTGAAGTGTTCTGAAGTGGCGACCACGTATTTGAAAACGCAGTGTTGGTACGACTCCCACAAAGTGGACCTGGAGAGGGTCACGGTAATCCGTTGAATGCGAGAAGCACAGGATCGGTCGTTGTGGTGACACTTGGGGGAGGCCTATGTTCAACAGTAGACATCTACCGCTAAAATTATGATGACAATGTATAGAAGACGGATACTTGGGTGTGATATAATTGTACGTTACAGCAGACCAATGGGAGTCCAGTAGCTACGGCTGATACGAAGACATGTGATTTACTCTCACTCATACTGAGCCTGTAAGATGGATTGCACCTTTGGATTTGGCCATTTCCTATAGGATATGCCCATAGAAAATGGCCAAATCCAAAGATCACTAAAACTCTTTTGTGTTAAGCAGCATGTTATATCAACTGATTAACGCTGCTGAAGCACCACAGTCGTAGCTATTTAATTTAGACTGCCATAATAAAATTCAGAAGAATACTGTTTGCCTTTTCCTTGTATCTTAAGCTTTGATAATCTACCCTTTCTACTTTAAGCTCTACCGATCTTATAACCTTCATTTGTGACAAATCCTTTAATAGTTTGATTAGCATGTTATAATTATGAAGTAATTTTATGTTCTAATTACATGCTAATGATATGTGCAAGGTATGCATAAACGCAACACCTTATAAAATTATGCATTAACGATGCCAGAAATAAAAGGCGTCGATCCAAAGTATCACGTAATACTATCACTTGCATGCATTAAATATTTATGTTTCATTGATTGAGGCAATTAGGTAAACACCACAACCTGTTGTGTACCTCTTCATCATTAATCAATATTAATTTATTGTTCAACTACCTGTTACCATTAGATTTGCCCGCGTGACAGCAGAAAATTATCCAAAGGATCTATTCACGGGATAAAAGATATTATTTGTGCAGGTCAAGTCTATGCGTGTGCAAAATTTCATTCAAATCCCCATTGCGATATTAAGTTAGACGCATAAAAAATCGCTTCTTGAAAATAAATTCGCTTAATTAATAATACACAATGTTAACAGTGGTAAAAACTACGAAAACCGATAGTTACTAGTGAGTAAAGTGTTATAAACCCATAAACAATAATAAAAACAGTAATTTATTGGTAAATTGGAATAAAATAAAAGTGCCACAAATATTTTTCTACTGACCGTCGCAAGAAGTGTATCTCGGACCTACCCCACATCCGGACATACTGTCCCAGGGCCCCGGGGTTCTTTTTCGTACAACCCATGGCCTCTGTAGGCTTCGACCCTGCTGGGCCCCTACGGTTTGCTGACTTCTGACCTACGCTAACGTTGTTATCTACGTAGCGACAGTGGCAGCCTTAATCTGGACTACGTTTATTGTTTACATATATTACAAACGGGAGGATATTGTTTTAAAATGTGACAATGTAATGAAAAAATGTGAACACAAAAAGAAAAATTACAAGTTTTAGTGAAAGTGAAGCTCCAATAGAGGAGTTGAACTTAATTAATAATAGTGAAATACAGAATCTTGAAGCTATCAAGTGAGTTTTGAAACCACAAAAGAAATCTTTACGAATGAAGATGGATCATTCACAACACAATGTAATACCTGCAACCACAGGGATCACATTAAAAACTTTCTAGATTGGACGAACGGACAATCTAAAATAAAAACTAAAACCTGGTAATCTTTAAGAGTGAATAAGTTACTTCTAGGCAAGCGCGCTCCATCGTCGACCACATCATCACTTTCCATCAGGTGAAATAGTGGTCAAGCGAAAACAATAAAAAAAAATCGCAAAAAGTGCAATTATTCGAGTGTAATTAAAATCTGTTTGTTGAACACCGGTTGACGGATGACCAAGGAGGATGCAAGTCCTGGGCCCACCTTTTAATAGGTATTTTTGAGCTGAATATAAGTTACTATGGTACCACGTTCCAAATATTAGTCCCATGTTAGTTTTACCAATAACCAAGCAAAATGTGGATGCGTGGTAGAGGTGACATGCGTGAGATATCATCATCATCTTCCTGCCCTTGTCTCGTCTTATTTGGGGTCGGCGCAACAGGTTTTTTTCTTCTATTCTATCCTGTCACCCGTCACATTATCACTAACTTCCTTTTCTATCATATCACTCTTCACACAATCCATCCATCTTTTCTTTGGCCTCCGTCTCCCTCTCCACCCATCCCTGTATACTCATAACTCTTTTAGTAACATGCGTTTCATCCCATCTCTTTACATGACTATACCAAGACAAACGATTCCCCTTCAACTTTTCAGTCACTAGCGCTACTTTCAAACTTCCTCTAATATACACATTTCTCACTTTACTCGTATATAGACAAAGTAACTTATTTTTTGTTCTGAGTCACTATACAATGTGAAACATTTGAACTGCACTGCACTTTGTCTCTTTTCTGTCCATAGATGAAAAAACAAATGAAAAAACAGACCATTTAGTCACAAAACTCATTAACATTGTTTTATTTGTAAAAAATAAGTTTTGAATTACTCTGAACGGACTGAGATTTGGAACTTTGTGCCATGGTAACTTTTATTCAGCTCAAAATTACCTAACCAATAATAAACACACACATAGCTATTGGAAGGAGGGCCCAAATTTCTTAGAAATCCTGGCATCATTCTTTAAACCAGACATCATCGCGTTGTTGCTATGAGAACATATTTTTTTTAGATTCAACCGGGATTATGAAAACAGGCAAAAGGCATTGCGAGGTTGGAGTTTATATTCACCTCATTTAGCCCCAGTTCCTATTCAGCCAAAACACTAAAGGGCCTATTACACTACGCGATATTCAGCACACGATTTCACACACGTCTTATTTTTTGTTCCGAGTAAGACCGGTCTAATCCTTATTACATTACGCGACATCGACTAAGACTGTTTGAATATTGAGTAGTGTAATAGGCCCTTTAGTTCAATCCGCACGTAGTTACGTCACTCCAACCTGTTTAGACAAGTCCCGAAATAATCGCTACTCGATCGGAGCCTATAGCGCTCATATTGGATTCAATCGTAGATTTGCGACTGGCAGCACGTGCAGCCAGCCTCGAAATCACTCCCGGCTGCAGATGCAAGCAACGGCTGCGTGTCATGCGTGTGCTACCTGCATTCGCAGCGTGTATCCGCAGCCTGGAGCCGAGGTTCGAATGGCACCTTTATTTAACTTTGTTCTACAAATTAGGAGGTTTTGACATGTACAAATCGATTGTACTCCAGATTTTTTTAACAAAATAACCTTCGTAACATAATAAGCCTTATAATGTTCCTACGGCTGAGATCCAGGCCTCAGTAGTACCTTCTGAAATTACTACATTAATCTAATTGATTAGCTATAAAGTCAAGTCATTAAGAATCATTACTATCTTCACGATTTACCGATTACTGCCGTCTGTTGCTACTATACCAGTAGTCATAAAACGGTTAGAAAACGATTAATTTGCATGAAACACGGTCGATTTGCTTTCGAGTGTAAAAATGCTGATTTGAGTTTAAATTCCAAGTATTGTAGAAGTACAAGTCTCAAAAGTCACTGTCAAAGTCTAGACTGAAAAAGGATGTAGAGAATGTTTAAAAAGTAGTGATAAACACTTTTTAAGCGGCTTCAGAATAAAGAGGAATTTCTTAATTAGTTTAGTTTTCTTTCTTTGTATTTTTCGTCAAGTCGTTAAGCTCTTTAGTAGGCCTAAGATGAGCTACACGAATGTTTGCAATTGCTTGCACTGACTGGACAGGTCTACTCAAATCTATGTGGTTCTTTCCTCAAAAGACCATCTCAGAGATTAATCAGTATGGTGCTCAGTATATACTCAACATGTAATTGACCATTACATGTTGGCTGTATGGACTTTAAAAGAGATTTTGATCCTTGAGTTTGTTTTAGTATTTCTTCTCAGGGTATTCAGCTAGGAAACATCGACCTCATCTAGTTTAAATTGACGAAAATGTAAAAGTATTTTTAAAACCTTTTTGCAATATAAATATCATTTATCATTTACTTTTTAAGGTTCCGTACCTCAATCGGCAATAATAGAACCCTTATGGGATCACTTTGTGGTCCGTTTGTTCGTCTGTAAATTAATGAAATTACTAATAGATAACTAAATCAAGTGGCCGAATACGTGGCCTTTTTTAACACTTGTATATTGTACTTTTTTTTTATTCTGCAAATAGGTTTATAAAACACTTTTACACGTATTTTTTTTTTTTGTTATTTTAAACTATTTATTATTTTTTCTATTTTGTTATTTTAAACACCGGCCTCATCGGCCGGTGTTTCTTAGCTGACTACCCTGAGAAGAAACACCGAAACAAACTCAGGGGTCAAAGTCTCTTTTAAAGTCCATACAGTAAATATGTAATGGTCAAATCACATGAGAACCATGCAGATTTGTCTGAGATGGTCTTTTGAAGAAAGAACCATACAGATTTACTAACCAATTTAATCTTTTTACTACTCAATTTAATCGCCAAATTATGTGCCACCGGACTTCCGGTGGTCGAAGTCGGCTCTTGATGACTCTATTGTAATTATGAAACTTTCTCTAAAATAGCTCATACACTACGGATGGTAAGATGGTCACTACGGGTGTAAAGATGAGTCAGTAAACAAACATTTACCGGAACTATCTACCCGATGTTAAAAACAGCCTATCTGCTCATAGTAAGTATTGTCAATCATCATCATCATCATCATCATTTCAGTATTGTCAATCGTTCTGGTTTAAATAAATTCAAATTAGGATGAGACTTTGCTTTTCGAACATCTATATTTATGAAAGACTATACTCCATTCACTTCTGCATTAGACAGAAGAGTTTCATAGAAGCAGGTGTGCACAACATTTATTTTTCGAGATAAATTCAAACAATTTTAATAAAATAATGGTTTCAATATAAAATTTTAACATTACCTACCTACTTTGACAAATTTGATTCTTGTAAGGTAATTACTAAACACTTAGATAAATAAGTGATGTGGATTTTTTAAATTAACATTTTTATTACAAACAATTTTTTTTTTTTTAAATGGCCTGTCCACAAGTTTCCTCCTTAAAAAACATGTGAATTGTTGTTATACAATTCACATGTTTTGTAAGGAGAAAATACTACATACAAGGCAACAAGATAATTATTTAACATTCATACAAATAGAAATAACCAATATTATATAGTATAATGAAAAACGTTCCAGGTACTGACAACCCCTGCTTCTTTTAGGTTTTTTACATAATGCAATCGCGAACAGAGTATAGAGCTCCCCAAAACATCAGCCGTTCACAACTTCTTAGTTTTTACAATCTGTAGGTATATTCACAAAGTAATGCGCTATAAAATGTCCGAAGGAGAACCTAGGTTACAGACATAGCCCAAAGAATCGCCAAACTTAAGTGGCAGTGGGCAGGGCACATTGTTCGCAGAACAGATGGTTGATGGGGCTGAAAGGTTCTGGATTGGCGACCACGTACCGAAAGACGTAGTGTGAAAGGTATCCCATAAAGTGAACCGACGACCTAGTGAGGGTCACGAGAATCCGATGACGTAGAAGACCGGTCATTGTGGCGACACTGGGCCTATGTCCAGCAGTGGACGTCTTTCGGCTGTAATGATGATGAATGCGTCTGGTTGAGTCAAAAACTATGACTTGTAAGTCGGAATACTGGGCCACCACTGCTCTAAAACTGAATAGAAAAACAGCGTGAGGAAATCGGCCATGTCCAAGAACAAAAATATTCGAAGATAAAGATACAAGATAAATACAGTTTGTTTGTAGAAAACGGTACGGTTATACGTTACAGGTACGTTGGTTATTCGTCGAAGTAGTGATATTTACCAACCCGCGCTGGGCCCAGTCCCTTTCCTAGAGAGGAGGCCTGGATCTCAGCAGTAGGAACATTATGAGGCTGATTATGTTAAGTATTTATATAAAAACATATCGAGTACAAACGATTTGTACATGTCAAAACCGTTTCTATTCCTCCTATTTTGTAGTTCAAACGTACATAAAGGTGCCATTCGAACCTCGGCTCCAGGCTGCGAATGCAGGTAGCACACGCAGCCGTTACTTGCATCCGCAGCCGGGAGTGATTCCGAAGCTGGCTGCACGTGCTGCCAGTCGCAAATCTACGATTGAATCCAATATGAGCGCTATCGGCTCCGAGTAGCGATTATTTCCGGACTTGTTTAAACAGGTTGGAGTAACGTAACTACGTGCGCATCTACTTGCGGCCACAGC
Source organism: Mythimna impura (assembly GCA_905147345.3). Classification (NCBI taxonomy): domain Eukaryota; kingdom Metazoa; phylum Arthropoda; class Insecta; order Lepidoptera; family Noctuidae; genus Mythimna; species Mythimna impura. Next base: position 13,573,542 of record LR990362.1, on the reverse strand, counting down.
GCTACTGGTCTGCGATCGTCTGCGGCTGCAGGTCGCGGCAGCACTCGCAGCCGATGTTCGGCTGCACGTGCGGCCGCAGCCGCGTTCGGAATGGTTTTCACAAAAATCCATACTACTACATAGAAAACCAGTAGTGCAGCAGCAGCCAGCTCATGCAGCCACCGCATTGCTGCCTGCATCCGCAGCCTGTCGCCGAGGTTCGAATGGCACCTTAAATGTCCACACGGATTGGACTAAGTGTTTTGACTAAATAGGAACTGGGGCAATAAACTCCAATCCACCAAAGCATTTGTCTCTTTTCATAATCCCGGTTAAATTAAAAAAGATGTTCTCATGGCAACAACGCGATGTTAATTTTGGATCATCCATCACAACCGAGTGTAAAGCATTTCATATTTGTTGTCAAAATCCGTATCAACTGAAATGATACGTTTTGAATAACTACGGCTCCAAGTTTTAAGGGCCGCCGCACACTGGCCACAGGCCACAACTACAAAACGCCGCCACTGGCGTATTTCCCATAATAATAATAATAATAAATCCGCAGGGCAGTATTGTGGCGAACTGTTGGGCATTAGCGACCCCACGGACCCGATCTCCCGGGAAAATTCTTGTTCTTCATCTCCGGCTTGCCTTTATTGGCCGGCCGTAGTGAACACTGACGAGGAACAGAGCTCCCACCTCTCTCTTGCCTTTATTGGCTGGCTTGAGTGGAGATTCGCAAGAGCAAACGTGCTCGGGAGAAGGATGTATAATCCAGTAAGGTGCTGGTAGGGATCTTGACCGTACTTCCGAGATTGTCCTGATAGCCGTGGCGTCACTTCGTGCTAGCGATCGTTTATGGGGGCCCATTTATTGAGTGTGCAAGTCACCCCTGCCTTTTGTCGATGGACATTAATAACATTGTTTAAGTAGAGGCCATAGTCTTAACATAGTTCCTGGTAACCAGTCCACTTAAAACTCCAAAAACCATAGCCTTATATCTTAGTTTTCCATATGTTGCAATAGTTTCCCACCAACCGGGGGTTGTCCTTGGATGCACTAGCATAGTGCGTACAGGGATAATCACCGGTTTGTACCACTTTCCATTAAAAGCGTCTAAAAGGGCCTCTGCGAGTTGGTTTCGGCTCCTCGTACGCCTTCCAAAGGTCCAGGACCTTAGGGTGCTGAGATAAATAAATGTATAATAATAATAATTTTATTTCGGACACCAAAAATCCATAGAGTGTTAGTAACATAAAACAAAGAAAAAACTTACTGCCTATCAATCTCCGCACAAACTTCTGAACGATTGGAGAGCCGAAGCTCTCAGCGACAGTTTTCAGGATGCTGTCCATAGTTCTCATACATTTTATATGCATTCGCTGCACACGGTTGACGCCGGTGGCCGCCACTACAAATCGCTTGCTTCTTTTGGCCCGCACTGGCTACTAAATGCCAATGCAAAACGCCGTCACATGCCACTCGCGCATTTAAACCTTCTTCGTCAGAGTCCATTAAGATAACTGCGCGTATGAGTTCCTTTCTTTGTGGCCGCTTCCAGCTTCTCGTGGTGGCGTTTGTGGCTGTCGCGTGTGATCCGTGTGAGACGGTCCTAAATTAAAGTGAAATTGGATTTTCAGATACGCAAAGCGTGTTTGACATGGGTAGAAAATTTTCGGGCTGCGGTATTATTCGAAAGAGTTACCGCAAATACAGGTATGTTTTAGTCAGTAAAAGTCAACTCACTCCAACCAGAGTGGTAAAAGTTATTTGATGATACCTATCTTACCTAGAAAAAACCGGGCAACTGCGAGTCGGACTCGCGCACTGAGGGTTCCGTACAAATTTACCTGTGAAAACAGTTCATCTAATGGTCCGCCTTCTCCAAGTAAATCTGCGGTTTCTTCCTCAATATTATATGCTTCGAATGTTCCACTCGCTGCACGTTGTTTGCAATTAAAACATTGGTATGGGGACTCATTTCTCAATACCTCGCTTAACGTGGCGAAGTCCATATCATCATGATAGGTATATCTATAAAAATAGTGTGCTGCATCATGAAGGAATGCACCTAATATAAAAAGTTTTTTTTTAGAGACTTAACTACAAATTTACATTTTTCAGATTTTTTCCTATACTTGTGCTTTATGACCTTGCTTTATGCCAAATTTCAGGATTCTGGGTCAACGGGAAGCACCGTATGAATTTTAATTCCCTTGAGAGTGCTGAAATACACGGTTTTTTGCGACATAAACGGCCGTATCTTTTTTTTCGTTTACTCAAAAGTTTAATTTTTTCACAGTTTCAAGGGACCGCAGAGCTGAGTATATGGTTTTAATTTCAACTCGATACCTCCACGCGTTCTCGAAATAAAGGGTCTTGACAGACAGATACGGACAACAAAGTGACCCCATAAGGGTTCCGTTTTTTCCTTTAGGTACGAAACCCTAAAAATGGTTAAAAAAATATCATGATTTTGAAGTTCTTAGAGGTACGCAGGACAGGGTGTAAAGTCCCGCAAACCTCTTGTATCTGGTCTGGGCAACTGCTCAATAATTCATTTCGGACTATTGCATTATTCTAATTGCGCGGAGAACTTTAATGCCACGATGAAGAATTTTGAATTTTAGTTAGAAGACGCTACATCACTTTCTTCCCGATATTGAAGACCAACGGTTTTCTTTTTTGATGCGTACTAGGTCAGGGGAAGGTGCAATAGTTTCCAGTGCGTCAGAACCAGAAGCTACATAGTAAAGGATCACCAAAACTTCACCTTTTTTGCCTGCTCAGCACGTACAACTTAAGCAAAGGCAACGACAGAGCTGTTCATCTAAGTACATATTGAACGGACAAAATTTTAGCCGAATCGACACGATAAATAAAAAAAGACCCATCAACAAACCGACCTCGGCAAGTGTTCATCATCATTTCAGTCGATAGACGTTCATTGTTGAACAAATACCTTACCCAAGTGTCTTCACAACGAACGGTCTTCGGGCTATGTCAGCGACCTTAGTTCTCCTGCAGATATCTTAATTCCTGATGAGATCACGCAAGGAAACTCCCAGCGTAGCACTTTTCATTGCCCCTTAGTGACTTTCAGCCTTCTGATAAGGCCTGGTAAGTATTGCTTTATCATACATTTTATAACGAGCTTCTATGATTGGTAAATATTAAAATAAATCAAGTAAAATCACACGCGATTGAAGTGGTTATTATACAAAGACGGATGATCGATGAAAACTACTATACTGAATCGAACGAAACACATAATGACGACAATACAGTCACACTAGATGATCTTTTAAACCAATAAACGATTAAGAAATACTATAATAAATCAGATACATCCGTTCTAATTCACTATCCATCTATTTTAATGATGACAGAGAATAAGAATGAGATATAAATTAGATAGACTGAATCATCCATTTGCAATGACCTAGGTAGTTGATATGTATCTCATCGTTGCAACAATCTCCTTGCAAATAACAACTCCTATGTACAATAATTTGACTGTTATAAATTAGTCCGGTCATCATAATTTATAAAAGTTACAAAATATATAACAGAAGCGGCTGCTTACTTAGCTGTTGCGAATATTATCCCCTCGAGCGCCGATTCTACACACGTCTGTACAATTTGAGTGACCTTGAAAATATAATCAGAAATAGTCTTCAGTTAATTGAAGATAGTTTCATTTTTTTACTAAAATATTTAACCCTTGTGAAACTTCCATTTATAGTATAAAACAAAGTAGGTATTTTAGTAAGATATGTTAATTATTATTAATAATTTAACTAATTGTGTCTAAAATATTGCAAACTGTTGAATAAGTGATAATGACATAGCATAATGTCATAATCAGCCTTAAAATATTCCCACTGCTGGGACTCAGGCCTCCTCTCTAGGAGGGGGAATGGGCCATAATCCACCACGCGGGTCCAGTACGGATATAACATACCTTCGAATTTTCGTTTCTTGGACATTTCGGTTTCCTCACGATGTTTTCCTTCACCGTTTAGAAAGCAGGGGCTCGCATCCATCGTATTCCCGCGACCTTTACCAGGTCGTCGCCGGTCCACCTTTTGGGAGCTCTACCAACTAAAACCCCTCGCGTGCGGGTTATTATTATTACGTAATTGCGCGTTTTTACGAAAAATACCAAAAAATAAACAAAAAAAAAATTTTTGGATTTTTCTAGGAAAAACAAAGACCAAAATTTTCGGCTAAAAAAAATTGTACAAACGTGTGTACAAAACACCAATTAAGCGTTTTTCAAGGTCATTCAAGTTGTACAGAAGTATGTACAAACAGCGCTCGAGGGGACGGTATTCTGTACACTGAAGACATTAAAAATATGCAAACCTTGGGAAACTTAAATGACAAATGCAGTGCGCGATGCATTGGCCGATGAACGGTTGGCCAGGTTGGCCTATGTGGCCGAAATGTTCTGGAATGACGATCGTGTAGCTGAAGCCGTTGGGGCTACGCCATGTCGCCTCTCTAACCAATCCTCAAAGAGAAGACTTATCGCCGCAATTTTAGACGTTCTACTAACCCACCCTTGAACGGTTACACCTCAAAACCTTGAAAGATACTTACAACATTCCTCCCATCGTGAACAACTATCGAATAAAAGAAGTCAAAACAAAAAGGTTTAACATCCATAATACTAATTACTATATAACAATCAAAACATTTTTCACAGCCTTCAATTTAACTATAGTTCATTAAATAATAGTTAAGACGTCAATTAAACCTCTAATCGTTACTACAATGGATAATAAACTAAACTGTAATCTAGATTTTATGTAGTATATATAAACCGTGAGAATATTACAATTTCGTAGTATGGCGAGAGGTGAGTGCTAATCTATCACTGCTCATCGACGAAGCCCCAATAAATCATAGTACTGTCAATAGTGGCACAGTAGAACAACTGCAAAGAAACTGGCCGCTTATTTTTCACTAATGCTCATTTGTGTCATCTTGTAAAAACCACAGTAGCGTACGAAGTACGGAGACGTTCTACACTAATAGATGCCATATATCGAGTCTAGACGAGCCTAAGCACAAACAACCCTAAGGCTCCTAAGTAGTTAATGTTAATGTTAGTGAACTGCTGGAATGTTCGAAAAAGTTACCGCGACCCTGGAACGCAGGGCAATTGAAAGAACACAAGGTTTTAACAGTAATAATCTGGTACTTGATGATTTCCCAGCTCAAAAAAACAGTACTGCTACCTTTATTCACAATTCTTATAAACTCCTAGAACTTATTTTAAACAAAACTTACTTGCAAAATCCATGTCACTGTTTTACAATTTAGGTATAGTCAAAGCTATAGGACGTCTTTAATCGAAACTAGATGACCATAGCCGCAAACAGCCCTCCGCTCCAAATAAGTAGGTCATTATCTCAAGAAAACAGCCCACTTACACTACTGCTACTAACATGTATCTTCTGTGGTCGTGCTACACGTAATTATAGTCCTCCAATAAATGTTCGCTTCACACATTAAGTAAGAGTGATAAACTTACTTAATTAAACTTGTTACCTGATGTTGTGGATTAAGCAAAACTAATAAAGCTGAGCCAGTTTAGTGCTATGTTTACTGCAGTTGCTTGGTATTGCATGGTTGAGAATTTCGGTATTTTTTTGGAAAATTAAAACTTTGCTATAATCTTAGTAAATGGCGCTGAACTCAAAATTTTAAGTATAGTGTAATTGGAACGTTATTAAGTAAAAAAAACTAGTAAGGAAATCGGATTTACCACTTTATTGAAATTAGTTTAAATAATTGCTATAAAATCCATTTAATTCGCCAAATATAAGTAAAGTAACATCCGTCTCGACTTGCTTTGAGCATAATGTGTTCATTTGTTTGTAATAGGTACCCAAAGAAAATGGTATGGATGGACTATCGGGACATCGTTCTTAGAAAGTTTAATTTATTTATTTATCGTTTATTTCATGCATTAATTAAACCCATAGTAATATTATAGAATTAAATAAAATTGTTATAACATAATAAATAAATTAAATTAAATTAATTAGATTACATAAATTATTAAAACATTCATAAAATTATTGAATTACACTAATAAATTAATTAATAAAATTATTGTAAATTATTATTATGACCATTGAATAGCATTAATAAATCAGCAAAATTAACAACGTCTAAGCAGGTACACACCATGGGAAACTTCAGATACTATCCTATTTTTAACTAATACCTAATTACTTCTATCTTCTTTTATTATTTCTCTTCTTATCTAATTACTTCATTTTCAACAAGAATGACTATGACGACATTTAAATATCTAAATCGTCTAAGTTTAATTAATTTATTCGTTGACAGACAATGCCGAGATTAATAAAACAGACATAGTCAAGGGCCCTTCCCTTCGACTTAAAAGTACGTATTTTTATGAGCTCTCGGATTGCTTTTGATAATGGTTCCATAGTCGGTCGGCAGAAACGAAACCCATATAGGATCATTTTGTGAACACGTGGAAAAAGGTCTGAAAACTTTAAAGTAGTTACTTATTACATATTATCATAAAATAATTTTTTTTTTTGCAACTCAGAAAAATCTTCGAGACGCGATTCGTGAATCGAACTATTCACATAGTAATAAAAAAAAAAAAAAAACTAAACTCACAAAGTAATAAAATAATAACAGTACAGTTAGGCTTCTTTTCATAGAGACGAACTTTCTATGTACTCGTAAGCTGAGTGCAATTTGTTTTTACGTTAACGCGATCGAAACGTTTACCGCGTTTGGCTCGCGTTTGGTTTGGTCTCGGAGGAGGCCAATCGAATTGCCGAACGTCAAATGTGAACGTCAATGCTCTTGTGTAGTCCGTAAAATTCAGTTTTTCTTAAGTTCTTTTTTGCATTTTTCAGGTCACAATCAAGTTGTATGTTGATTATAATATGATTGGCGAGCGTAATATGTATTTATTTACCGAGTTTTAATGACCAATAAAATTTGAATCAATATAATATATACCTACAAAAAATAAAATTAATAATAATAAATGTATAAAAATAATAATAATAAGGGATCAAGGGCTTGATCCAGAAAGCGGTACTCCTGGACACGGCTCGTATTGTTAGGAGGTTCCTTTCTCTGGAGCCCTGACCGCCGGTAGCTTGGACCCTGTTCCCGATACTGGTGGGACACTATTTCTTATATTTTTAAATGTTTTTTTTTTTAATTTTTTTAAGAAATATTTAAAAATGTACTTAATAAGTTTTAGATCGAATAAAGAGTATAATAATAAAAATATTTTTTTATTATTATATCATACAAATACATATCATTTTATCATACAAATTATATTTTTAAATATTTCAATAAAAAAATAAAAAAAAACATTTAAAAATATAAAAAATAGTGTCCCACCGGTATCGGGAACAGGGTCCAAGCTACCGGCGGTCAGGGCTCCAGAGAAAGGAACCTCCTAACAATACGAGCCGTGTCCAGGAGTACCGCTTTCTGAATCAAGCCCTTGATCCAGTCGCCTAACGCGAGCCTCCTAAGCCATTGCCCGACACGACTATCGGTACAATGATCGCCGAGTCCACATCCCACATGTCGACAACCTCGCGAGCTAAGTCAATATACTTGATTTGTTTATCTTTCTCAGCTTTCACGAGGTTCTCGTCATGCGGAACGGATATGTCAACAATCATTGCACGCCTCTCGCTTCGGTCCACCACCACTATATCAGGCTTATTGGCTACAATAGTCCTGTCAGTGATGATGGACCGATCCCGGTACAAAGTGATATGACCATTATCAAGAACTGGATCGGGCTCGTACCTATAGTACGGCACTTCCGATTCCACAAGAGAGTATTTCAGAGCAAGTTGCTGATGGATAATCCTGGCTACAAGGTTGATATGACCATTAGCCAACAGGTTCGACGTTCCCGAAAGGATCTATCGACATGTTGGGTAGATTATAAGAAGGCCTATGACTCTGTTCCTCATACATGGCTCATGAGGGTGCTGGAATTGTATAAAATAGATACAACACTACGCACCTTCCTGATGTCGTGTATGAGGCAATGGAGTACGGTCCTCCGCTATCCAGGATGTCGACATACCCAGAGGAATAGCGAACCTGTAAGGATCGAGCTAGGTATATTCCAGGGTGATAGTTTGAGTCCACTTTGGTTTTGCCTAGCCTTGAATCCTCTAAGCACACTGCTGGAGAATTCAGGTCTAGGCTATCGGTTGAAGAGAGGTGGTCAGATAATATCTCACCTACTTTACATGGATGACCTGAAACTTTTTGCCCCCAACAATCTTTAACTGATGGAGCTACTGAAGGTAACTGAAACCTTCAGTAGTGCCATCACGATGGAGTTTGGTGTGGACAAATGTGCGGTCATGCATGTAAAGCGAGGGGAGGTTGTGGAATCCGTGGGCACTCAACTCACGGATTCCATAAACCTGAGATCCCTCTCTCCAACCGAAACCTATAAGTATTTGGGTATGTCGGAAGCTCTAGGCATCAATATCACTGACATGAAGCAATCATTGAGGGAGCGTTTCTTTGGACGCCTGAAGAAGGTATTCAATAGCCTTCTTTCAGGCGGAAACAAGGTGCGCGCCTTCAACGGTTGGGTCATGCCGGTATTGATGTACTCTTTCGGCGTACTCAAATGGACTCAAATGGAACTTGACGCCCTGAATAGAAGGGTCCGCACAAATATAAATAGAAGGGACTGCATACCGAATGCATCACCCACGATCGTCGGTGATGAGACTGTATATCCCGCGGAAGTGTGGGGGTCGAGGCTTTTTAAATGCTAAGACCCTACACAACCGCGAGGTATGCAGTCTCAGGGAATATTTCCTAGCTGCCGACGTGAGTATGCATCGAGATGTAGTGGCAGTGGATAAGGGACTCACCCCGCTCTCCCTGGCTAATGAGAACTGGTGCAAACCGGTAGTGCTTGACACTAACAATCGCAGGGAAGTATGGCAGAGCAAGGAATTTCACGGACGCTTTTTCCGGGCCCTTCACGGGCCCGATGTAGACCAATTGGCGTCTGTTATTATTATTATTATTAATTTTATAAAAAAAAAAACAAAAAAAATCTTATTTTTTTTTATTTTTTATTTTGTTGTTTTTTTTTATTTTTAATTTTTTTGTTGTACAATAAAGAATATATCTATCTATCAATACAACCCTTTCAGTTCGTCTTACCCTATGGAATGACTTTTCGTGAAATAGCCTTTCACGGTAAGACGAAATGAGAGTTGTATAACTCTGTAGGTCGATTATAATTCCAAAAGTAAATACGTATTACGCCTGCCAACAACACAATACTTAACACCGACCTGCAAAAAGCAAAAAAGTAATTTTGAATATTGCAGGCTAACTTTGAGTATCTCTTAACGTTGAACAAACTCGCACTAGACACTCTGGGCCTAATTAACGCTCTCTTTGGACAATAAGTCTTGCAACACAGGATAGATGATATAACACTAGGAACTAGGAAGCTGCTACTAATTAGAAACAATCATGATGTTTGCTCCTAATTACTCGTAGATCAGACACAAACAGTTTACTACATTCCCTTATCCTTAAAAAAAAAATCTTTATTTCAGACCCTATAGTCCATACATTGTTAGTGTGTTAATAACAGAACGTGCTTAAATACTATATTAGTGTTATTAGTAACCTATAGCTAATTCCATCCAGTGTCTCTGGATGGGGCAATCCGGCCTGTCAGCAATCTTTCCTATAAACTTCTTAATTAGGGAACAATATGCTCAAGATACCATTAGGTATATTATTTTTTCCTGTTACCAAGCAGCGATTTAAATACACTTGATAATTTGCTCATAAAATGTAAAAAAAATAATCAAAATTGTTTCACATAAACGATGATACCGCTGAACATTTATATAAAAACTGAGCAAGTGCGAGTTGGACTCGCACACTGAGGGTTCCGTACAAACTTACCCATGAAAACACTTCAATTCCCGAATTGAGTTACGTAGATTTTACCGAATTGCAAAAAATGTTTTTTTTTTGTGATGAAACTACAAATTTACAGTTTTCAGATTTTTTCCTATACTTATGCTAACTTAACTCAGAAGTTTAATTTTTCACAGCTTCAAGGGACCGCAGACCTAAGTATATGGTTTTAATTTCAACTCGATACCTCCACGCGTTCCTGAGATGAGAGAAAGGGTCATGAGAGACAGACAGACGGACAACAAAGTGATCCTATAAGGGCTGAAACTGCAGCACTTTACGCAGTTTCAGCCCTTAGGGCCGTATCCTCGCTTTTGTAGGGGCCTGGCGCAACAGTTCGATTTTTACAATCTTTTATTTAACTTGCAATGTTTTATACTAACTTTACCTTTCATTGTAAAGTATAAAGTATATTAATAGTGTGATTTTTTTAGGTGGAATATCATCCAATGACTTCTCCCGCTCTAGGGCAGAGCGTGACTCAGACTTTTACTGACTAAAACCTACTTCTATGTTCCTCCTTTGCCTTGCGTTCCAGGACCCCGGGTTTCCCTTACAGAAGCGAACCCATAGCCCCAGTAGGCTTCGACCCTGCTGGGCCCCTACGGTTTTGCTGACATCTCCTTGAGGGGCGCGTGGAACACTACAAGCCTTGGACTCGGTCTGGAAGGTTACCGGACTGCCGGACGGCAAGCCCAAGCCTACAGTGCGTGAGGAAGTCCGTTCCCTCACGCGTGTGGCCGCCTGCTTCACTCGCATTACTGCTTCACAGAAGGAGGTGACCGCCTGCCATTCCTCCTCGCTCCAGACCATGGCCTGTACCAGGACCCGGCGCGAGAGGTCGTTGCCGCTGATCGTCCCCACAAGGACACGACAAATAGTAGGATAAGTATTAAATTTCACAAATTCAATGACACGAGATCGATTTTCCTCTCTATCTATTCTTGAAATAAAAATTACTTAGCCTATGTACTAGATTATTAAAAAGTATTAAACATAATTTTCAAATCAGTGTGAATATCTTATAAGGCATTAAATTTAGTACCTTGATTTATCATCGCATTTATGATTACATGTCATTCTTCTAAATCTTCTAAAAATTTAATCATATTTTCAACTCGAAATTCATGTAATAATTTTGTATATATTTTGCATTTCTCATCCCAATCCCATCTCATCGAAAAAGACAAAATCCTCGCAACTTTTTAAATAAAGAAAAAAAAGATTTGACGCCCAGGGCCTCATATCGGATAAGCTAATTTTCCAATCCTCTCTCTAATTTTCCAAACACGGCAGAAGAATGATGACAAGGTAACTAGAATTTCCGATTCAAATCATGGACAAAACTTTGATATCAAACACTAGCGATAATCTTAATTGGTCAAGTCCGACCTTGGTATAGAAAGGCGCACATTCTGCAAATGCAGCATTCCGGTTGCAAGTCTTGCAATCCCAATGTATATGTAGATCGAATTTGAAAGGTCATCCTTGATATTCAAAATTAATAAGTTGAAAAGTGTAAATTTTGGTAGGCCCTTTTTTTGCCTTGCAACTTATTTTGTAGAGTTCAAGTATTTCAAAATAATAAAATAAATACTTTTTACAGCGAGGATCGACATATCATCATCAAATGTTACCGTTTATAAATGATCTGGCCAGTTTTAGTTGGCCATGTCATGAAGTGATCAATTTCTATGATCTGGCCACGATATATCGTCGTATCCTACGAATAAGGGCATAGCATAGCATATAGCATAGTCGGCCTTATAATGTTCCCACTGTTGGGACTCAGGCCTACGTAATCTGGCTGTCAGAAAGTAATAAATCCTAGCAAAGGTAAGACAGCACCTCCCGCCGGAACTGCTATTCAAATATGACCCATTTTGTTGTTCTAGTGGTCAGTGGCTCAGACTGCTATGCAAGAGACCGTGGATTCGAAGTTCCTCCTGGAAGCCGTGATCATGCAGACCTGGGTGCAATCTCTTATGCTATCATAGACAGGAAAAAAATAAACAAAAAATTACAATATCATTACTTTAGTCAACTTTTCGGACGGCGAGCTCGCCGTCTGACCGTCCGGTTACCGTCCGGACCGAGCCCAAGTTGTCCACGGCGCGTAGTGTTCCACGCTCGCTTCAAGGTGATGTCAGCAAAACCGTACGGGCCCAGGAGGGTCGAAGCCTACTGGGGCCCAAGGATTGTGCGAAAGAAAACCCCTGGGGCTCTGGGACGAAGGCAAAGAAGGAACAGGAGTGGGTTTTAGTCAGTAAAAGTCTGACACGCCCTCTCGCTCCGCCCAAGGGCGAGAGGTGTCATTAGCTATAATAGGCATGCATACCAGTGTCTAGATTATAATATTATTTTTACAATAATCCTGTAGGTAATGCTGTTGGTGTGCTAATAAATAAATAAAAAAATAGATGATTTCCTAATTTAAAAAAAAGTCAACTCTTGCAATATTTAAATGAAGATCTATTTACTACACAAATTCTTGTTAGCTCCACAATTATGTGCTTTCAGATCTAACTTACTCAACGGCTATCTAATTTATTAAACCAACAGCAACTTTGCACAATGCACTTCTGTCAAACGATGTAGAGTTTCGTCAAAATAATTATAGTTTACAGACTAACTAGGTATGTGTGGCCTACTTTAACTTTGCCGTGTCCATGTCTGAAAATTTGTAACTAGTTATTTGCTAAAATAGCTGGCTATTGTTCTGAGACAAAATTTTCTGGGACATGTAATTTTGTTTTGACGTCAAATGATATGGGTTTCTTTCAGTTGCTGGACCCCTTTGTGTGACTAGATCGTTTTTCTTTAGATTATATTAAATACTAACTGACCTTTTTTTTCCTGTTTCTTCTTTGCCATTGTTCCAGGGCCCCGGGAATCTCTTTCGCATCACCCATGGCCCCAGTAGGCTTCGACCCTGCTGGGCCACTACGGTTGCTGACATCTCCTTGAGGCGCGCGTAGAACACTACGCGCCGTCAACGACTTAGGTTTGGTCCGGACGGTTACCGGACGGTTGGACGGCGAGCTACCCATTGCTCGCCGACCGCAAGCCCGCGCTTATGGTGGCCGGAAATCGGGATCGGAATCCCGGCGGCTGAGGTGCGAGGGCTGTTGCCTCGCACGTACGGCCACCTCCTTTGCTAGCATTATTGCTTCGCAGAAGGAAGCGACCGCCTGCCACTCCTCCTCTCTCCGAACCATGGCCTGTACCAAGGCTCGGGGCAAGAGATCGCTGTCGCCGATCGCCCCCACGAGAACACGACGGTGCTCTGCCCAGGCGAGCACACCTCTACCATATGCTCCACCGCACACACAGTGGTGACATCCGGGCGTTTCGTCCGCACGAATCCGATGCTCCCGAACTTACCATGTCCGGTGAGGACCTGCGTCATGCGGAAGGTGAGGACGCCGAGTTGCCTTTCCAACCATTCCTCAAAGAAGACTTACCGCCATAATTATAGCGTGCCCAAAATACTAACTGACCTGACAGACGTTGTCCTGTTTTAGCTACAAAAGTGCGAACTGTCAAATGCCTGAACGTTAAATAGTCATTAAGTTTTTGTTTTTTTTTTTTATAATGTTCCGTGCGACAATTTTAATTGTTTCTTTCATAAGAACCTTCTCCTGACAATAACACACACAATAAAAAAGAAATAACGAAATTGGTCCTACCGTTCACGCGTGATGACGTGACCAAGAGAGTTAGGGATCCATTTTAGATTGTGAATAACCTGTAACGGTGAAAAAGTAAAAATTATTTATGTTTCACTAGCTTTTGTCAGCAATTTTGCCCGCGTAAATTATGAAAATTGTCCCAAGGGACAGTACAATATTTTCCATATTTAGGTTTCCTACACTGCTTAATCCAGTACTGGAAATCATGACTGGTCTATCTACGTGCCAAGCCGAATCCAAATTCGCTCAGCCGTTAAGACGTGAAAAACTAAATGACTGACAGAGATGCTTTTACATTTACAATAAACTAGCTGCCGCCTGTGACTCCGTTCCCTTTAAAGTAGTACTTTCTACTTTTTAGTGGCAATTCCCATCCAAAATTACCAATTTTAAATTTTTCTATTGCTTTTATGGGTTTTCCCTATTTTTCGTTTATACCAAGTCTTGTATATAAAGGTTAGTGCACACACGGGAAAACAATCCAATAGCGATTTTCTGTTTGAGATCGCGCCCGCTTTCTGTGTAACAGATTGCATAGAAGCTCTAACATTACAAATTATCCCATCCCGGATCGCGAGCTTCCTGCACTGTGGGCACTAAGCTTTAGACCGAACAAAACAAAAAGAATAAATTAAAATCTGTCAAACCATTTTTTAGTTAAAGCGAGCCTAGTTTACTCTAAGTACAGCTCTGCCACACCTGAAATAATAATAATCATTTATTATCAGGTAACAGATAATTGTTGCTCGCAGAACAGATGGCCGTTGGGGCCGAAATGTTCTGGAATGGCGACCACGTACCGGAAGACGTAGCGTTGGAAGGCCTCCTACAAGGTGGACCGATGACTTGGTAACGGTTGCGGGAGTCCGATGGATGCGAGACGCACAGGACCGTTCATTGTGGCAACACTTGGGGCAGGCCTATGTCCAGCAGTGGACGTCTTTCGGCTGAAATGATGATGATAATGATGATGAACAGATAGAAGGCCCATAGATAAAATACACAAATAATTTTACAAAATAATAAACTAATACATTTGTATAAAAGAAACTATAATAATTACTAAACCATAGGTACTATTACAGACGAAGTGACGGCGTCGTGTTCCGCTGCGAGGTCGGTATCCTTCCACGAAATCGTCGATGGACAACACCCTTCGGCCAAAACTCTCCTTTGAGGAAGGTCTCCAAATGGTGAGTCGGCACCCGCACCACAAACGAATTGAAATTAGTGTTATGGTGCGGCTCCAACTGCACAACTCTCAAAGTCCAGTTTGTCTTAAATAATGTGTTGTCCGAATTTTGTCGTTTTAGTATCTAATTTTACAAACACTTTTTTTTAATAATGTTTCTCCACACTAGAAATTACTCCTATATCGTTTGAGCGTTCAGTAGACATGTCATGTGATAGCAGCTGCTCCAATGAAACCAACATTGTTCAGACTTGTAACTTTTATTTGTGCTGACCTACTTACCAGGTTGACAATCGAATGCCCGCCCGATCTGGAAACAAATCAAAATGGGGGCGGATGTAGTACGTTACCTCGGCGGAATTGCTAGACAACTTATTGAAATAATTAAATATTGAATACAAGCAAAACAATTCTTATAAAAAAATATTAATCTCTAAGAAAATTATTTTAATGCTATATAATATACAGATAGTAATTAGAGCATGACTTTAAACGTAAGATCAACTGAACTGAACAAATGACTGTCGTCACATCCCAATACACAAATAACTGACTTAAAACTAACCTATTTTAATAATTGAATTCCAACACACGAGTTTACACCTCACATACACAAGACACCTAGATTCGGAGTAACTATCTGTAGGCCATACAAAATACTTGTTCTGTGCGGGAATCGAACACGCGATCCGCAGCGCAAAAATCAATCGCTCAATCACTGCGCCAACCATGCCGCAATTTCGATAGTTCGTTTCAAATTTTCAAAACAAACAAAAGTCTCATCATCATCGTCATCATTATTTCAGCCGATAGACGTCTACTGCTGGACATAGGCCTCCCTCAAATGTCGCCACAATGAATGGTCTTGTGCGTCTCACATCCATCGGATTCCCGCAACCTTCACCTGGTCATCGGTCCACCTTGTAGGGGGCCTTCCAACACTGCGTCTTCCTGTACGTGGTCGCCACTCCAGAAACTTTCGGCCCCTTACGGCCATCTGTTCTGCGAGCAATGTGCCCTGCCCATTGCCACTTAAGTTTGGTGATTCTTCGTGCTCTGTCGGCAACCTTGGTTCTCCTGCGGATACTTATTTTCATTTCTGATTCAATCACGCAAGGGAACTCCGAGCATAAAAATAGGTTTTATCCATTAACCCTTTGGGTGATTTAAAAAAACTTTAGCAATTAATAAAATTAATCTCAGTTTTAGTGCATGGCTCTTGCTATTGTAAACGAACTTCATTTAAGTTTCACTACACAATTAAAATATTTATGAGACTTGAAAAGTTATTTTCAATAGAAAACTTCAGACATCAGAAACACTGCAAGGGCCACTGGATTGTTTCAAAGAGTTACCGTGACCCTAGAACAAAAGGGCAACTGAGAAGGAACACGGGTCAGTTTTATTCAGTTAAAGTCTGACACGCCCTCTCGTTCTACTCTAGCGCGATAGATTTCACTGGATGATATCTCACCTCAAAAAAACAGAATAGCTACCTATATTTGGCTGCGGAATTACTTGAAAGATAGCACAGGACAATTGAAGGAAAAGAATTCATTGGATGATTACAAAGCTCAAAAATAGGCTAGTTGCCTTTTTAATTGAAGGAGCACACGTAGGTTTTACTCAGTAAAAGTCCGACGCAAATTACTTTTTCTGCTCTTGGTGGGGCGAGAGGGAAAAAAATAATTTGATGATATCACACAAAAAATACCTATCTTTATACAAATATCTGAAATATGCAATAGTTTCATACACCAATAAATATCTATAACACAATTTCGGAATCATTTCGAAATCGATACATTTTGAAACGCTAGTAACATCTCTAATTTATTGCCGTTTTTAATATACACGATCTAATTTGTTAGTTTTGTTACCAAATATTGACGTCTATTTCATACATAATTTATTTCACTTAAACTAGTGTTACTAAATTAGTGGTACTTGAAATAGATCGACGCTAGGCAAAGTCAACCATCCAGTACACAGATACACTATACAGCTACACACATAATTTAAAAACTTATTACACACAACACACACATACACATTAGATACAACATTATTGTCGCCCCCTAAAATTTTACCGATCATAATTTTGTTTGCCTCTCTTCCTGCTACTTTTGTAAGATGAAGAAGTCTAGTCTCCACAACACAACACAAAAATGACACTGGTTTCCTGGTGTGGAAACTAGTGTCATTTTTTGTGAAACATTTTTCTGAACAATAAAGATTATTATTATCTCCTTTATTTATTGTATAAGTACACGTATAGATATCCATAGGGACCTAGCAGGGTTGAAGCCTAGTGGGGTCACGGGTGGTGTGAAAGTGAAACCCGGGGCCCTGGGATGAAGGCAAAGAAGGAACAGGAGTGGGTTTTTAGTCAGTAAAAGTCTGACATGCCCTCGCGTTCCCACAAGGGTGGGAGATGTCATTAGATGATTTTCCCACCTAAAAAAAAGTAGTAGTATCGAACGGGGTCCAAGCTACCGGCGGCGGTCAGGGCTCCAGAGAATGGTACCCTTTTATTTCGTTTATTAATTATTATAACATATAAATTATATTTTTAATAATTTCAATAAAAAAAAAAACATTTAAAAATATAAAAAATAGTGTCTCACCGCTATCGGGAACAGAGTCCAAGCTACCGGCGGTCAGGGCTCCAGAGAAAGGAACCTCCTAACAATACGAGCCCTGTCCAGGAGTACCGCTTTCTGGATCAAGCCCTTGATCCAGAAATAGATAACATGGATCATTGCCATCATAATTTCAGCAAAAAGACAAACATAGGATCACATCACATTTTTTTTTTGCTTTGATTTTAAATTTAATTTCTAATTTATATTTTAATTTTGGTCTTTATTTTAATTATGATTTCTATTTTTAATTTAGTTTTTTTTATATTAATTTCTGTATTTTAATTTTGTATAATAATTTTATTTTTGATTTTGTTTTTTTTTTAATTTTATTGTTTCCATTTTTATTTTTTTAGTGCCATAAATTATATAATTATAATCTAGATATAAGGGGAAGACACTAGCGCAGGAGCTAGGACATTCATAAAATGCATATATTATTAATTATTATTATTATTATATATACCCCCCCCCCGCATCGATACAGCGACGTCCTATGCTTTTCACATTCAGCATACTCCCACGACCTGGGTCAGGTGATATCTCAAACTTGTGGAAGACCTTCCAACACTGACACATCTGGTACGGTCGTACTCTTTGTATGTAGTATCGAAGATGTTTCTTAGCAAGCAATCCCGAAACCCTGGTAAGATTAGCATCGATGTTAATGGACGAAAAAAAACGCGCCGCGAACCGTGCCTGGTCCTATCAAATATCCGGCAATATTGAAGATTTGATTGAAATGATTTGACTATAAGTCTATGTAAGAACGAAACATGAGCCCAATACAATTTTAAGAAAGCATATAACACTTTTCAGTGGTAAATTGGTAATTCTATTGAATGTCTCGAGGGTAGATCTCATTTGGCGACCTATAAATGATAAATGATATGATAAATGATAAATGATATTTATTTTGTAAATAGGTTTAAAAAAACACTTTTACACGTCAATTTTTTTTTTCGTCATTTTTAAACTAGATGAGGCCGGTGTTTCCTAGCTGACTACCCTGAGAAGAAACACCGAAACAAACTCAGGGGTCAAAGTCTCTTTTAAAGTTCATACAGTAAATATGTAATGGTCAAATCACATGAGAACCATGCAGATTTGTCTGAAATGGTCTTTTGAAGAAAGAACCTTACAGATTTGAGTGGACCTGTCCAGTCAGTGCAAGCATTTGTCAGTATTCGTAAAGCTCAACTCAGGACTACTAAGGAGCTCAACTACTTGACGAGCAATACCAAGGAAAGGACATTTGGGTAGGCCGCAGAAAATACTCAAATTGCCAGACATACGTTAAAATTACTGAAAAGGAAAAAAAAGCAATCAACATAGTCCTCACGTTCACAATAATAAAAAGAAAAATATTGTTTACAAAATGTAATACTTAGCAAAGTAAACATTGATGTCAAAAATTAATAGAGAAAAAAAAATCGGCAGTGAATCGAATTATTTGATTTATTGTACAGGATGGGAAATTCCATAGGAAGAACCCTTTTCTCCAGAGATATATTACGGCATATTTTTAATAGTCAGGCCTTAGCATTAATTTTTATAATTGTTTCTACATCATCATCAGCCAAAAGACGTCCACTGTTGGATTTCGGTTACTTGGGGGAGCCCAAATATCGTCACTACGACCAGTCCTGGGCATCTATCGAACTCCGGCAAACTCTCCACCTTGTGGGAGACTTTCCAACGCTGTGTCTTCTGGTACGCGGTCGCCACTCCAGAACCTTCCGGCCCTATCGACCATCTGTTTTCCGAGCAAGGTACCCTGTCTACTGCCACTTACTAATCCAAACAAGTATCAAAAACACAATAGTAAAACTGTCTATCTTTCTGTTACCTCTTCAAGTCTCAACGGCTGAATTGTTTTGTATGAAACTTGGTACACGGGAAGACCATGTTTTAAAGTACAGCATAGCATTGAGGGCCATTCTCTCGCGCGTACGGCCGCCTACGCAATAGGTAGGTAGGAACAAAATCTAAGTAGGTACACTAGCCTTTTCCCAACATGCGCGTATTGTTCCACGCGCGCCTCAGGGAGATGTCAGCAAATCGTAGGGGCCCAACAGGGTCGAAGCCTACTGGGGCCACGGGTAGTGTGAAAGCGAAACCCGGGGCCCTGGGACGAAGGCAAAGAAGGAACAGGAGTGGGTTTTTAGTCAGTAAAAGTCTGACACTACTTTCCGCTCCGCCCAAGAGCGGGACTTGTCATAAGATGATTTTCCCACCTAAAAAAAAAAAAAAAAAAAAACTATATATGTTGAAGTTGGCTAACCGACTACAGCTGACCACCAGTATTTTACACGGAGAGTGTCTGCCTATCTGACCTCACTCACCTGACAAAACAGTAAACAGCTAACATACCCCCAGGCAAGACCTGGCTTGCGGTCGGCGAGCAATGGGTAGCTCGCCGTCCGACCGTCTGGTAACCGTCCGGACCGAGCCCAAGTCGTCGATGGCGCGTACTGTTCCACGAGCGCCTCAAGGAGATGTCAGCAAACCGTAGGAGCCAAGCAGGTTCGAAGCCTACTGGGGCCAAGGGTCTGCTTCTGAAAGGAAGACGGCCCTGGTACGAAAGGCAACGAAGGAACAGGAGTGGGTTTTTAGTCAGTAAAAGTCTGACACTATCTCCTGCTCCGCCCAAGAGGGAGGAAAAAAAATCCAGGCAAGACTGGTGTCAGTATCGGTAACGACTATCAAAGATCTACATATGTCAGCCAGAACCAATGACTTGACGTGCTTTCTGAAGCACGGAGGAATCCTGGTATGTTAAAAAGGTCACCCATCTATAGACAGACCTTGGCAAGCAATGCCTAACCTTGGAGATCAGCATAATATTGATATGCATAGAGATTTATCTATATTGTCTCTATATAACAATTAAATAGATAGTTCAGGGAACTAGGGACAGGAGTCAGGGAATTTATTTGCATTTATAATTTCATTGCAAATAGATTCCCTGGTGATACTCAACCATTAACTAGTTAAATCACAATGTCACACTAATATTATTAATGCGGAAGTTTGTATACCTGTATGTTTGTCAATTGAACTAAGATGATGATGATTTTGGCATAATTATACGAGTAGTAACACCATGTCCCATACCATAGACGTGAATATTCAGGGGAGGTAAACATGATATAGACAGCGTGATCGTTTTTCGTTCACCCCAACCGATGCCCCATGCAGATCCCACCTTAAATACCATCTCAATTTCCCAGCCCATAAAACTCATTTTTATTCCAACTCCTTCTCTTTTCATGCGGTACGACGGAACTCACTTCCAGCTAAGATTCGTGACGCTAAAAATATATCTGTCTTCAAAAAGCTAGGCATATAGTTATACCATGTACTATCCCATAGACGTCAATATTCAGGGGAGGTAAACGTGATGTAGGCTGTCATTCCTCCTGAAGATTGCTGATTACAGCTCACTTCAAGCCTTACCTAAAAATAATAAACCGTAACCGCATGATAAAACAGCGTGGTCGTTTTTCGTTCACCCCAACCGATGCCCCATGCAGATCCAACCTTAAATACCATCTCAATTTCCCAGCCCATAAAACTCATTTTTATTCCAACTCCTTCTCTTTTCATGCGGTACGACGGAACTCACTTCCAGCTAAGATTCGTGACGCTAAAAATATATCTGTCTTCAAAAAGCTAGGCATATAGTTATACCATGTACTATCCCATAGACGTCAATATTCAGGGGAGGTAAACGTGATGTAGGCTGTCATTCCTCCTGAAGGTTGCTGATTACAGCTCACTTCAAGCCAACTTCACTTTAGTTTCCAGTGAGACTTTTCTATACATATAATAAAACAGTAAAATTATTTTGCGATGGTATTAATTGGCGCAAAAACTACTGAACCGATCCTGTTCAAATTTTGCATACATAATCCTTATAGGTCAGTGCATCTGTTAGGCTATAAATTATCACCCTATTTGCTATGGGGGGTGAGCAATAATCCAAAACGTCGGTGTTGAACGACATTTGCCGCGAGTTCGATTCCCAGCTACAGTTAAAATTTTTGTCATTATTTTATCTTCTTTTTGTAATAAAATAACTTTTACCATTTTTTCAAAATAAAATTGATATTTCTATTCGATATCTTCTAAATATATTGTAAAAACTAATCAAAACACATAATAAAATCGAATTAGTAAAATATGGCACCACACGCAATTCAGATACTCGCAACGCCATCTAAAGACTCAAAGTAGAAATAATGATAACAATGACAGTTGAACTCCATATTTGATAGATGCCATTGTGTATTTTACGTAATTTTCTGAATGGCGGAAGAAGTGACCATCGCCCACGTTTGCAGACAGTTCTATTGTTCAAAATTGGAGGAAAATAGTTACGGAGGCATTTTTAACAATCCTACTGCTTTTTTTTTTCCATGATTGTAACAAGATAATTGACCATGATTATTCAAGGGATACCAACCAAAAAAGGCGATAAAAGTAAACAAGTATTATGTATTTAATTATTGATTTTAAAATAACACGGCCAAATTTTCGTAAGGGGTTGCATGGCACCTTGTGTTGGAAGGCCCCCAGGTAGACCGATGACCTGGTGAGGGTCGCGGGAATCCGATGGATGCGAGACACACAGGACCAGTCATTATGGCGACACTTGGGGAGGCCTATGTCCATGATAATGATAATGATGGTACTTTTTTTTTCTTTTTTTAAGAGTGGAAATCATCCAATGACTTCTCTGGTTGGAGCGAGAGGGCGTGTCAAACTTTTACTGACTAAAACCACACTTGTGCCCTTCAGTTGTGCTTTGAAACATCTCTTTGAGGAGCGCGTGGATCACTACGTGCTGTTGACGACTAGGCTCGGTTCGGTTAATTACCGGACGGCCGGACGGCTAGCTACCCATTGTTCGATGTCTGCAAGCCTGCGTCTACCGTGGCTGGTCGTCGGGGTCGGAATCTCGGCCCGGCATGAGGACGTTCGTTCCCTCACGCGTGCGGCCTCCTCCTTCGCTAGCATTGCGGCTTTGCAGAAGGAGACGACCGCCTACCATTCCTCCTCGCTCTGGACTATAGCCCAAACCAGGCCCCGGCGCGAGAGGTGACTGACGCCGATTGACTCCGCGAGGACACGGCGGTGATCCGCCCTTGCGGGACACACCTCTGTATGCTCCACTATGTCCTCCGGGATGGCACCTTGCGGCGTAATAATGGCGTGATTTATTTCTGCTCCATATAAAACGGGGTCAAAAGTGGTTTACGTTCCTGATCACTGATGTGTCTCAGATTCCTGGCAGCCTTACGTCGACATCTGGACGTTACCTCCTTGCAGTGAGTGGTGACCAACACTGGAACAACCCTCTGAGGGAGGCCAGTCTCAGGGATAATACTAATCGGCTGCTACATTTGTTTACCGTAATTTCATTGTTTTATGGATACACAAGCTCAGGACTGTTGAGGGTGTTTCGAGCGGTTTCTGTTCCGGATTCGGTTGGAAGTATCCTGATATTACCATTTTGCGAATCGCCCGGAGGACCCGGTGTAACATGCGGTGGAGGTCTATCACATTTGGGTGAACCGCCGTGTCTCAGGCAATCGGTGACAGTGACCTCTCGGTTTGGCCATCAATATGCGAGTTTGATTGGGCCGAAATTCATTCAACGGGGACGTCAGTTAAATACACACCAAAAAATCCTAGGTAAATGAACAAGTAATTTTTACGCCCAAAATGATCAAGCTGCAACAATCAATGCAAGCATGCTCTCGCAAATTCTTCATAAGTACTGTTGTGGAGGAAGATAGTTGATGATGATGATGGTAGTTTTTGGATTCACTGGCTTTTTGGCTTTGCACTATCAGTGCACTTTATTCAGCTGAAGGTCGGTGTCCCGATTATGCTACTTCATTTACCTCTACCAAAGCTGTCTAACGGCTTAAACTCTTTAGTGAAAAATTATTGAGGCGAAAATTTTACGGGAGGTAACTCTTTCGAACAATCTCGCAGACATCGGCCCTAGAGGGCCCTATCCATTTGCTGACATCTCTTTGAGTCCGATGTAGAATACAACGCGCCGTCGATTCAGGATTGCTTTTACCAGACGGCCGGATGGCACCACCGCAATCCCGGTTTGCGATGGCTGGTAATCGCCCTGCGGCTTTCAACACCCGGAGCATCACTTGCAGTGACAGTTAAGGAGTCAGAATGTCCTATCCCTCATAGTTTCAGCCACCTTCTTCGATCGTAGTGCTTCACTGAAGGAGGCTACTGGTTGACATTTTCTCCACCAATCGCCTCCATGAGGACACAGCGGTGCTGGCGCTCCGACCAAGCGGGACCGACTTCCACGGTATGCTCCATCGTATTCTCCAGGCAATCCGCACAATGGTGATACCCGAGTGTTTCTTCCCGTTGAATTCGATACAGATACCTCCCAAAACACCCACATCCGGTGAGTCCTGCACAAAGAGAGAATGCCGTGACGCCTCTGTAGACACTCTTCAAAGACAGGCATTACCGCTGCGATTGTGACGTGCTCACTGTGGCGAGGGGTTAAAATCATACAATGTTGTTTCACCAGAACATAGACCAGAAACATACATAAACTAATTTCTTTTCTTTTGGGGTAGGCAGAAATGCCAACTGCTACGACCCTTACATACTCTTTCTATTCATTGACATTCATACATTTGGATCTGGACGAGTACATAACATGTTTCCTGAAGGTAATTTGCGTTTTTACTTTTAACCGGTTTATGTTAAAGTACAATAAATAATGGCGTTGCTTTCAGAATGAATTGCAAGCTCAGAGTGATTGTACGTTTTTACAAACTTAACGCAGACGAAGTCGCGGGCAACTGCTAGTTTCTAATATAGTGTCCATTTATCTGCTTAACTTAGAGAGCCCTCTATTAAAGTTTTGTGTCACTAAATGGCAAATTTAAGTGTTACGAAAACAGCGACACCTTGTGGAAGAAACCAACATCTACAACGCTTCTACTATCTATGTAGGCCACACTTTCACCTCAAGTGAACCGCATCCACTTCGCTACACTATCGCGAGATGGCACTAGAATCGAATGCCAGACAAGTAAAAAGCTTTTTCCAGTTTTCCAAACGATGACTCTGGATGTTCGTCATCAACAATGACATGAAAACAGAAAACGTGGTTGTTATCCCATACTGTGATCCCAAATAATGGCATGAAGATGGAAGACTTGGTAAGGAATGAGTGATATGACCTAAAATATTACATAAATTTACACTATTATTATAAAGGCGAAATTTTGTATGCACCTATATAGGGTGACTGGTAATTAGTGTACGATACTTAAACACGTGATTGTGCTCATGATAACCAACAACTTTTACTATGGGAACAAACCTGAAATCGCGAAAAAAAATCAGCAGTTCAGTACATTTATGTTTGCCTAATCGGTACTGAACAGCTGATATTTTTTTCGCGATTTCGGTTTTGCTCCCATAATAAAAATTGTTTGTTATCATGAGCACAATCACGTGTTTAAGTATCGTACACTAATTGCCAGTCACCCTATATTTATGTTTACTAATTCTTCATGACCAAACAATTGAACCGATTTAGGAAAATGATATTTGGCTCACGTTGCTTTGAGAATCTTTTCTACTTTCGCGCGAGCAGCGGAAGCCAGTTCTACCTCTTGACAATTTAAATCTAAACGTGTTAGATAAATAATACTTAATTAGTCCCTACCTAAAAAAAAACCAGCGTGATCGTTTGTCGTTCACCCGCCCTGCCGATGCCACATGCAGATCCAGATCTCAAATACCATCTCAATTTCCCAGCCCATAAAACTCATTTTTATTCCAACTCCTTCTCTTTTCATGCGGTACGACTATGGAACTCACTTCCACCTAAGATTCGTTACGCTAAAAATATACTTATCTGTGTTAAAAAAGCTAGTCAAAGAACATTACTTCTTTAGCATCTCGTAAAGTTATATAATAGGGGTTAAAGGATGAAATTGCCGTTTTTTAAAACGGGTTGCTTTGAAGTGTATATCTTTGGATTGACTTGGAATTATAAGTTCAAATAAACTTTATATTAAAGGCACGTTATTCTTTTTCCATTTACTTTTTTCTTTGTGTTTTGTATTTTTTGTAATATTAACTCTGTATTCTGTACTTGTAACTATTTTTGTATGAAATATAAAAAAACCTCGCATTATTTTGTAATATGAGTTCTACCGTGGAAACAATGTGTCTCAAGCGGTATGCAATATTGATGACGTATATGGACTTAAAACTGCTAATGAAGGGGACGTCTATTTTTGTTTCAATCACTTTCACATTTGAAATTTTATCTCACGAATAACTTTTCTTCTCAGTGCGGCAACAAAACGAAATTTCTAAAACGAAAGTTATTAAATCAAGAGCACAAAGTTATTTTGTTAGAAGAAAGTCGTAAGTATACGTAATTGATATTGCTTGCCCTTTGAAATGCATAGTTTCTACGTTGGAACTGTTAATATGAAAAAAAAAACGTTTTTTTATTAGCTTTCATGGTTATAAGAACTGCGATATTACAGAAAATACAAAACACAAAGAATCCAATAAATACCTAATTTCGGAAAAAGAATAACGTTCCTTTAAGAGCATTCATCCGTTAAAACCACGCAGAAGCCAAAATCAATGATTTCCGACGGAAAATATAACAATAATGTGCACTACAATACAATTAATTATTTAGTATCACTGTAGAATAGAAAGACTAAAAATCTGAAAGACCTCGGCCGGTACAAAGCGCTGACGCGATTTCGCGTCCATTATATGTATAGTGATATTAAATAATAAATTGTAGTGTAAACAAATAAGTTATTAAAAAAAATATTGTACCATGTCATAGATCGTAAATGCGCTCAATTAATAAGTCTAAAAAAAAACAAAAATGCCTCATATATATTATCCTAAACTAACACGTTTAATATCTCCAAAAACGGCTAAAAATGACAGTTTTGAGATTACTTTTCTTGAATGAAAACTTACAGCAATCGTGTTTTTTTTTTTTGGCTATGTACTAGTCAATGTTATAATTTTTTTTTTAAGTAAAATGTTGTAAGTTTACCATACACGGTTTAACTACTATCTCGCATCTGCGTAGACCGTCGACCGCTAGTTTTAAAAACGGCTTGGATAAGAACTGTTCTAATGGGAAAACTATACGATCATTTGAAAATGTTTTTGGATTATACACTAGATTATGAAATTCCCAATAATATGACGTCAATATCTTATCTAGAAATTAAACACATTATTGTTATATTGTCCGTCGGAAATCATTGATTTTGGCTTCTGCGTAGTTTTAACGGATGAATGCTCTTAATATAAAGTTTATTTGAACTTATAATTCCAAAGATAACACTTTAAAGCAACCCGTTTTAAAAAACGGAAATTTCATGATTAAAGACCTAATGTTATAGATAAATGTATTTTTATAATTTAATATGTATTGTTTCTATTTATGTGTACATTTATTTACTGTTATTGAGATATATGTATGTTTTTGTGTTTTATTTTTGATAATGTAGTCTATTTAGTTTAAAAAATCTCTGAATTATTTATACAAACTGTTCTACATCTTTCATCCAACTCTCTTGTCGCAGTGTCTTGTCTCTGCTGGAAAAATTTTCGTTAGAAATAAGCAGGACCTTTGTACTCTTCTATCTGTATTTGTTCTTTTCGATTCTAAATGTTTGTGTGTACATAAATAAATAAATAAAAATATGAAAGTTATAGATTTATGACCCGAAACCGACCGAATTTCCACATAGTGCAAAGTCAGGATAGATACTCGCCGTATGGTAGAAATGAGATGGCGGAATCAAGTGAATCCTGTAAAACACCGAAAAGCTGGCTATCCTACGCCTGTGCTCAAGACTTTGTAGATTGGAATTAACCAAACCTGGATCACCAATTAGCCTCTTTGCACGCCTTTCCACCGAGTCGTACGATTTTAAAGTCAAAAGAAAAGCAAATAAACATACAGAAAATTCTAACAACAATCAATAATAGCTGCTTAACGTTGTTTATCAAAAACAAAATGTGAATATAGTCAAAGAAACCGTACATCAAACGAATGAGTTCTTCTATAGTGCAAACTCCTCTAGCAAGAGTCACCGGTAGCTCAACCTGGCCTCTCCTCCAGTTGAGATTTTTTTTTTCCGTGGGTAAATCATCTTATGACATCCCGGCGGGAGATAGTGTCAGACTTTTACTGACTAAAAACCCACTCCTGTTCCTTCGTTGCCTTTCGTACCAGGGCCGAGTCTTCCTTTTAGAATCAGACCCTTGGCCCCAATAGGCTTCGACCCTGCTGGGCCCCTACGGTTGCTGACATCTCCTTGAGGCGCGCGTGGAACACTACGCGCCCTCGACGACTTGGGCTCAATCCGGACGGTTACCGGACGGTCGGACGGCGAGCCACCCATTGCTCGCCGTCCGCAAGCCTGCGCCTACGATGGCCGGAAATCGGGATCGGAATCCCGGCAGCGATTGGGGCGTGAGGACCGTTACCTCACGCGATCGGCCGCCTCCTTTGCTAGCATTACTGCTTCGCAGAAGGAGGCGACCGCCTGCCACTCCTCCTCGCTCTGGACCATGGCCTGTGCCAAGGCCCGGCGCGAGAGATCGCCGCCGTCGATTGTCGCAGAAATAGGTAGTCTAAGACGTCGTAGACAATTCTGTCTAAGAGAATCTTGTCTCAAGTGTGGCAGGCCCTTATGTAAGGTACTTTGTACTGCACCTACTTTTCATTAGGGTTCCGTACATCCAAAAGAAAAACGGAACTTTTAAAGGATTTCGTGTCATAAATGTCATCTGTAACAGCCTATTTGCTTCGAACCTATCTACTAAGCCGATAAAGTTTTAATTTGGTACACATACGACTTTCTGGGACCCAAACATGGATGTGTAAAGTAAGTATATAAATGGATTTACTGTGGGGATCACTTTTGGTAAACTAGAAACCAAAATATTTTGCAAACTGTTTCATGTCAAGTAATAAAGCTTGCTTTGACGGATACATTTTTATTTTTAAAATGAATTATATCGTAGTTTTATTTTAGTGTAGGTTTGAGAAAACATGTTTTTTAATCGACAAAGTTGGTTTTTGTTTGCATGTACTTACCTAGTGTTCATTGTACAATGGGTCGAAAATCCTTAACGGAAATGACCGACTTGTACTTGGCTGATTTTTTATATTAATTAATAATATTAGTTAGGGTCTCGTAACCAAAAGGTAAAAATGATTTTTTTTTACTCGACAGTTTTGATTAACAGTACGACATTTATTTATATTTTTGGAATCCACTCGTCAAATTCTAGACGATAATCACATGCATTAACAGAAAAAAAAAAATTAAAAAAATTGGATGGGTGTTCATTTTTTTTTTATACCCAACACATTGCATTTCTATATTTTTACAATAGCCTATGTTACTCGGGATGATGTAAGGATTGTAACGATGCATATATGTAAATCAGTTTAGTCATTTAGAAGTTATGGTGTAATAAAGAAACTCACATACATACATACATACATACATGAACCCTGAAAACATAACACTCCTTTTTTGAGGCAGTCGTGTAATAAAGTACTCAGGGATGCTGTAAAAGCACCCTGGTATGTACCAGGGTGATTACGAGATCACGAAAGCAATAACGACTTCCACCGTGACCTTAAAATAGAATTCATTACCACCATCATTCAAAAATTTTCTGACGCCCACGAACACAAACTTCACCGCCACGTGTATGTTGAGGTAATCCAGTTGTTAGATAACACGGACCTAGACTAAAGAGAACTAAACCATTTGAGTTATTTTAAAGTTAGTGTATAATTAGTGATCAATGCTGTGCTATGAATATAACATGTGAATAAAGTGTTTTCATCAATACCAGACTCTAAGAAAGTGCTATGGACTTATATAAAAGTGCTAAGAACGCTAATCACGACGTTTTTGGTTTTTTGAAAACCTATGTAGGAGTATGTGGAACAGAGAGTAAAGCCCCACATACCTCCGTTGAAAAGGGAGGATCCTCCAACCAGACGGGTGTTATGTCTGGTGGGCTATTGCTCAATAGATGATTTCAGGCTGTTCTATATGTTCTAATCGCGCGGAGAACTTTGATTGCGCGATGCAGGTTTAGTTCCTATGTGACGCCATAGATGTCGCTAAACCTATAACGTATAATAATAAATTAGAGTTAAATTGCTTATTAGTCTTTTATGTTTGTTTATGTTAGATTGTAATCAATTATTAAGAAATCTGTTCTTAAAATAAATGAAAAAAAAACTAGTAGGTTTTAATTGAAATATCTAGGTTTTGTACATTGAAAATTCAGTGATAAACAAGTTTCTATTGCTAGCAAAATAAGCCAAAAAGTAGTCATGGGTTTGGGGCCATGGGTCGACTTCTGAAAGGGCAACTGAAGGAAAATAGGTGTGGTTTTGCTCAGAAAAAATCTGATACGCGCAACTCCAATGTTACAGCAGACATAACCCAAAGAATCGTCAAACTTAAGTGGCAGTGGGCATCGTCCCCATCGACCATCTGTTCTGCGGGCAATGTGCCCACATTGCCCGCAGAACAGATGGTCGATGGGGACGAAAGATTCTGAAATGGCGACCACGTACCGGAAGACACAGCGTTGAAAGGCCTCCCAGAAGGTGGAACGATGACCTGGTGAGGTTCGCGGGAATCCGATGGATGCCAGGCGCACAGGACCAGTCATTATGGCGACACTTGGGGGAAGCTTATGTCCAACAGCGGACGTCTTTCGGCTGAATTGTTAATGATGATGACGCCCAGCTCCGCCATTAGAGTGTGAGCAGTCCTTAGATGATTTCCACCTTTAACAAAAAAAAAAGAAAAGTAGTCATGAGTTGAACAAAATTAATACGATTCAGAACGATATTTTATGAAATAATAATTGTTTATTGGCACAAAAAGCCTTTGCATACAATTACAATACTAAAAGGCTGCACATATAATAAGAAATCCTGCCTCCTAAACTAGGGATACCTGTGATCTAGGTGTCAGTGTGAGCACGTGAAATCACGCATAGTCAAAGATCACTATCCACCAATAGCATAATTATATTAATTCATTTCGGTATTTAAATTCTATTAAAAATGTACACGAATGAATATTGAAACGATTCGTGAACAAATATGAAATCAGTCGGTGGAAAACTGAGAAACTTGTATGCTTTTGAAGCTATTTACATTTTTGCTATATTTATCATTACTCAACAGCGCAAAGACACTAATGCGTTTCTGTAGTTTTTTTTTTTTAATTATTCTTATATTATTCTTTTTTTAAAAGTTGTCTGTAACTTTTAAAAAAAACAATAAAAATAGGACAGTTGATGTAGGTACACAGGCGATTTTAACCCACATAATTATAAGTTTTCTGACAGCAAACCTTATACAAATGAATAAATTGAAGAGAATGAGAGAGATTTTTTGAACATGAGGATTTATGAACTATAAATGCACAACAAAACGTAAGCTTACATTAATTAAACCGTACTTAAAACTAAAACTAAACTAAACAAATATGTGTACAGCACACAATACATAAACATGCTACATACAGTAAAAAAACCTATACGACATACATATTTATGAGTCAAGTATTTTTATCTACTGTAACTTTATCTCTTTAGATTTTGAGAAGTGTAATAAAATAAAGTCCGTCAAATACCAAATTACATTAGTCATGTTCTTTTTTATTTATAAATAAGGTCAATTCCTTTCCAAGTACCCTGATATATCAAAAGGGCACATGTATCTGGGTATAAAATTTGCAAATGTACCGGAGTGGGCGCTCCATTTCCGCTGACCCAACATTTCCGTCCATCCGGCTGGACATTGCGTTAATCATGCGGTTACGGTTTATTATTTTTAGGTACATGGAGTAATTAAGTACGTACTTATCTAGATAAGTCTAGACTTATACCTATTGTCAAGAGATAAAAATGGCTTGGTCAGTGGTTTCCTAAAGAAGTGAAGAAGTAGTAATTACACACATGAACACGGGGAATCTCTGCAATGAAAACCCGTGGTCCTAGGACGCAAAGGCAACTGAAGGACTCGGGTATTTTTAGTCTATACAAGTCTGACTCCTGCTTCACCCTAGAGCAGGATAAACCATTGAATATATTCAAACCACAAAAAAAAACACACACACACACACACATATACATAAGTACCTACTAAATTTCACCTTTACAATAATATTGATGTAACATTTAATATTTTAGGTTAGATCACTGTCTCTCTTCGCCAAGTCTTATCCCATTGTTTGGGCTCGGCTCTCCAAGTCATTTTTCACCAGTCGTGTCTGTTCTGGATCGCCGAGATAACCACAATTTCTGCTTCCAAGTCATTATTGATGAAGGACATCCTGAGATACAGAATAAGCCTGAAAATGAAGTCCCCTCCACGTTTATTGGTTTGTGGATTGACTTTATTTATTACAAATTCATTAAAGATGAATCGATAATTTGCAACAAGGATGACATGACTCGAAAATTTACATGAATATGTTATAAAATTTAATTTTTGGACAGTCATCACTTATTTAACTTTAAATAACTTTAAACTTTTCCGGCATTCGATTCTAGTGCCATCTCCCGATAATATAGCGAATTTGGATTAGGTTCGCTGGTAAAAGTAAAGCCCATGTATGTGCTCGGCCACAGTGGAAGCGCGGGTGCGGGGCGGGCGCGGCGCGGCAATCTCAAACACAAGAACTTCCTTTGAGTGTCCACAGTGGGCACGCGGGCGCGGGAAGCGGCGCGGACTGCGACACGCGGAACGCGCGCGTGCATCTCACGCCATAGTGAGTTCATACAAGTGGCCACAGTGAGGGCGCGGGCGGCAAGCGGCAAACTAGTTCGAGCCATGCTAGAAGTAATATTTATCGATGTATCGATATTTATAAAAATATTAATATCGGCCTGGATTTATCGAGGAAAAGACGTATATCGGTCAAACTTTCCGAGATTTTCGGTCTTAAAAAAAAATAATTAATTTAGTTCAGTCTAGGTCAATAATAGGTTATCATCATCATACATCATTTCTATACAAAATTCACATTATTTTAATATAGGTATGAGAATCTGTATAAAACTTCTTGTTCTTCCTGCCCTTATCCTATATTACTTAAGTTTAGTGCAACACGTAATCTTATTAAAACTAACTAAATAACAATATACTAATATTTTGAAGACCAATTATTTTTTTCAGGCATTATAACGAAAGTAAAAACATAACAGTACAGTATAGACAATATAGTTTTTTTTCCGTTCGTTCCTATCTTTTACGGCTTTGAATTCATTTCAATATTCTGCTGATAAATAAATTTTGAAAAAAAAAAAACGTTTTTGATACGATTTTCGGTATTGAATATTTTGTATCGATATATCGGTGTATCAGATCTATTTAGACTCAAAATTTTGATAATATATCGAAACAAAAATATCGATATTTTTTCAACAAGCCTACTTCGGACAGGCACTATCACCCGCGCCTCTGCCCGCACCGCGCTGCCAGTGTGGCCACGCAAATCGCGCGCGTTGCCGCTCCCGCGCCGCTACCCGCACCGCGCTGCCACTGTGGCCGAGCACTAGCGGTGTAGATGTTAGTTTCTTCCACGAGGTGTCGCTGTTGTTGTACCACTTTACTTTGCTATTTAGTTACACAAAACTCTAATAGAGGGCGTTAGTATAACTGAACTTTTTCTTCAAGGGGGAAATTCATTTTCAATACATTACTCGAAAACCCGCTCTTATCCCACGGCTTTCAGGCACGCATTAGACTGTTTTCCGCACTACTGCAGAAAAGTGCGCGTGCTCACCCCCGCCACAATGTTATTAGAGTTATTACGTGTATCGTATCAGGCTGGGCGCGCGTCGACCCCCACGTGTCGCCGGTCAACCCCCGTTTATTCGTTTCTTTGTAAGTGTATTGAAAAAAGTCGTTTGATACACGTGCAGATTTGTCACTGCAGCCCTCGGCTCGCCTACTACTCGTGCAAATTTCACCTCGGTCCAATGACAAACTTTCTGCACTTGTATCAAAATGTACTATTTTTTTTTGCATTTCGAGGTTAGTGTCATGTTCTTTAGGCAATAAAATATGGTTAACAGCCCTAATAAACATGGTTCTACGGAATTATAATCATTAAAATGACCAATACAAACCTCTCCAGTTCTTACAGTCCGTCCCAAGGTTGTCTGGTAGATATCGCTGTTAGCGATAAGACCGCCATTGTACCCATAGTTAAGTTAGTTTATAAGTTTTTGTTACTATTCTGGTGTACAATAAAGTTTTATTCTATTCTATTCTATTCTATTCTATTCTATTCTATTCTATTCTATTCTATTCTATTCTATTCTATTCTATTCTATTCTATTCTATTCTATTCTATTCTATTCTATTCTATTCTATTCTATTCTATTCTATTCTATTCTATTCTATTCTATTCTATTCTATTCTATTCTATTCTATTCTATTCTATTCTATTCTATTCTATTCTATTCTATTCTATTCTCTCCGTTCAACTTTGGTAGGTACCTTATTGAATGACTTTTTCACGAAATAGCCATTAAATAACCAACATAAACACATACAAACTTTTGTCTTTGTAATAGCGTGACATTGTGATTTAACTAATGGCTGAGTATCATCAGGGAATCTATTCGCAATCAAATTATAAATGCAAATGAATTCCCTGACTCCTGTCCCTAGTTCCATGAACTATCTATATAATTGATATGTATAGAGAAATGCGGGATCCCCAAGGTTAAGCATCGCTTGCCAAAGTCTGTCTATAGATGGGTGGCCTTTTCAATATACCAGGATTCCTCCGTGCTTCGGAAAACACTTCAAGCCTTTGGTTCTGGCTGACATTTGTAGATCTTTGATTGTCGTTACGGATATAGTCAGAAGCTAGGCGGTCGCCCTCGTTCTTCTGCAAAGCAGTAATGCTAGCAAAGGAGGAGGCCGCACGTGTACGCGCGAGGCACTGGCCCTCGCGCCCCAGCCGTCGGGATTCCGATCATGATTTCCGGCCACCGTAGGCGCGGGCTTGCGGATGGCGAACAATGGGTAGCTCACCGTCCGGTCCGAGCCCAAGTCATCACCGGCGCGTAGTGTTCCACGCGCGCCTCACGGAGATGTCAGCAACTCTAGGGGCCTAGCAGGGTCGAAGTCTACTGGGGCCATGGGTGATGCGAAAGAGATCCCCGGGGCCCTGGAACAATGGCAAAGAAGGAATAGGAGTGGGTTTTTAATCAGTAAAAGTCTGACACTATTTCTCGCTCCACCCAAGAGCGAGGGAAGTTAATAGATGATTTTACCACCCGAAAAAAAGTCTTGCCTGGGGAATGTTAGCCGTTTACAGTTTTGTGGAGATCATCTGACTTCCACAAAACAATAAACACAGAGAGATAACAGATAGTTTGCCTAGCTAGGCAAACTTGTTTTGTGGAGGTCAGATAGGCAACCTCTCTATGTAAAATATTGGTAGTTAGCTGTAGCCGGCTAGATTGGAAGTCGACCTCAACATAGTTGGATAAAGGCTAGGCACTTAGGTAAATTGATTATGTTCCTACCTACTTACCTATAGAGAAATGTGTGACATACTACGACCTGCACTGGCGGATGGCCAGACACATTGATCGCAGAATAGATGGACGATGGGGCCGAAAGATTCTGGAAAGGCGACCGCGCACGTGAACACGTAGCAGACGTGGTGAGGTTCGGGGGAATCCCATGAATGCGAGACGCACAAGACAGACGAAGGATAATGGCAATTAAAGTCAAGAGATAAGGAAAATATTGAGCCTAAAGGGATTGTGAACTCTGATATTGTCAATTTTTTTTTCACAGTCACCATCGCCAGCTGTTTTAAGACAAAAATTACTACCCTCCTCTTCACCAGGAACATATGAGGCAGTAGCTTCTAGCATGAATACTTCTTTCATAGATGCTGAGAATAGTAATGTTGAAGTCAATATCAAGATCAACAATGTTAATGATCAGCAATCAAAAGAGTGTACAGATTCTCCAAATGAATCTAGTCGATATCCTTCAAGAGTTCGCAAACCACCGGATTACTTTTCATATAATACTCTATTAGAAGATGAGTGCGATGATCCTAATAGTTAGTTATCAGGCTGCGATAAACATTGATGAAAAAGATAACTGGATTTTAGCAATTAACGAAGAATACAATGCTTTAGTCAGAAAGGGCACTTGGGTTTTGGTGGAAAAACCAAATGTTAAAAGATGTATCCCTTGCAAGTGGATCTTCGTAGGTGGACCGATGACTTGGTAACGATTGCGGGAGTCTGATGGATGTGAGACGCACAGGACCGTTCATTGTGGTGACACTTGGGGGAGGCCTATGTCCAGCAGTGGACGTCTTTCGGCTAAAATGATGATGATGATGATGATGATGACATATCATGCTAAGGTGTTAAGATGGATAACGGTTATTTACTGTGTATCAAAGTTCCTATGACTGGTGTGTAGGGAAAGGGTTTTATGAAGAAAAACACAGAAAGACAAGACTAAATATTTATTTCAAATAAGCTTGACAATTAATCGAATAACTTGTTGCTTGTTCCAAAACTAGGTCATCATGGGAAAGAACAAGCAAAAAACTCTGTAATTGGTTTAAGTGATAATTGTCATCATTTCGCTATCAATGTGCAGCGTGTGTAGACCTCACTTTTACATGATCTTTCACGCAGCTACATTGGGCTGTTCATTGATAGTGGGTGGGCCTTCTTAACCCATGTAATTTTACAAATTAACTGTTGAGGTTCCTAAAATAAATAAATAAATAAAGAAAACCCATGGTAGCTTCAATTATAGTATTTTACAACATCATTAATTATGGTTTATAACATCTATAAGGAATTCTATGTGGGCAATTTTAAAACACTAGTAAGGCAACGCAAATAATATGAAAAAGTATTCTCTAACACCGTATGACATAATTAAAAAGAAAAGCCATAGTAAGACACAGAATCAATAAGTACAACCAATAGCAATAATAACAATAATTAAGATATAATATTAATTAACTTACGTAAACTTTGGCGGTTAGTAGTGATTTATTGTTGGATCAAAAGTGTTTCTTTTCAAAGTCAGAAATTCTTTTATCTAAACTGTCGACGGGTGGGTTGACACTCATTTTCTAAATGTCAAATAATAAATTCCGATAATTCCGCCATTTTCCATCAATCACAGTTTACAAAGAAACAAAGTCTCAGATTCTTGAACTGCATCCACTAGTAGGCCGGAGACAGGAGCTTGCTTTTGATTTATTGGACGAAGGTAACGTTAAACTAAAATACAAACTCTAAGGTATCCGTTCCACATAGTCATAACAGATAGAAAAAAGCAAAAATTATAGAAAATATAAAAATAACATGAATTAGAAAACTACATAAACATTGAGCTTAAATCTGTGGCCCTAGTGAAAAGGGGTATAAGTCCGATTTTGTCGAAAATGAGTTAAGTATACAGAAATGATCAGGAAAAATGCTCTATCATTTGGTGAAAATGGATCTAAGCTAAAACTAAGGAAGTTATTTTGTGTGAAAGGGTTAAACTGACACTAAAAAAAACTACAAAAGTTGGTTTCCAGTGCATTTGTATCCTTTTAAACGGAAAAATAAAAAAAATATTTCATATTTTTTAATTTAAATTACCATAAATCACCCCGTTTTCAATCTGGTTGGTGTTTATCAATACAACAACACCTAGTCCTTAAAAATGGTTTAGTTAATAATGATATTACTAGACTTATATCCGTTTTCACCAAAATAAAGGAAAAAAATATTTCTTTGCATGAAGTTCTTGATAATTATAGAAATCATTTCAAATGCGTATCCCTTTTCATTTGTATGAATTATCATTTAACTTATGGGAGAAGGGGTATAACTCATTTTATACCCTCAAGGAATTCATTTTGTGGTTGGTATAAGTCACTATCTTAAAAACGATTAACTTTACATAGAAAATATCCCAATAATAATAAAGAGCATAAATCGTTTACCTATAAAAAACATGACATGTATTTCGTTAGGTAGCGGTTTAAATGTCACACGAGGTCAAACACGAATTTGAAGCACGCGGAGTGTTTTTTGCGTCTTCTGTAAAGTTTCATTTTTGGACTTAGATCCCTTTTCACTAGAGTCACAGATATAACCATTGTATACACTAACAAAACAGAAAATTGATTGTCCAAGTCGTTACGAAAAACAAAGCATAAACAAGAATTCTTACGATATCATTCGACAACATTTTTTTGTATGTTTTGTTTTTTTTTAATTTTGCAGTCTACACTAACTTATTAATCTACACTAACTTATTGATGCTAAGTTGAAGTAATATTTAATTCCACTGAGTACTGGTACGTTGTGGTGATGGTAGACGTGAACGTGCATTCTTTAACGGATCCTCATCTCGCGCTCTGTCGGAACAACCTCCGTTGATGAGACAACATTGGAATCACACGTCAACTCCATCCCTTTGTCCACAGTAATGGTCACTTTAGTTTGCCCCTTCACCACTGACGCTACAAACTGGAAGCTGAAGTCATTATTGACAGGAAATTCGCATCTATTACCCTTGTAATCTGCTGTGCACTCGCAGACTGGCTCGCTTGCCTCGTTTAGAGAACAGACGCCGTCGTTTAGGCAGAACTGATAGCATGCGCTGACTGTCCCTTCCCTTGAGATACCGGTGTTACAGCTGCAACAACGAACATTTCAAACTGGGTCACACAATAAACAGACACGCCAGTACAATATACTATAAACAACACTAACACACAAACAATAGTAACACTATTTAAAAAAAACTGGGCCAGTGAGTCAGACTCGTACACTGAGGGTTCCGTACAAACTAACACAGTGCGCCACAGTCAGGGGGATAAGTAAATAGTTTAATTCCCGAATCTAGTCTTGAAGATTTTTCCGGAATGAAAAATGCATTTTATTTTTGTAACGTAACAAGTTTAAAACTTTCAGATTTATTCCTATACTTGTTCTATAAGATCTTGCTTCATGCCAAATTTCAGGGTTCTAAGTCAAGGGGGTTTTTTGCAACATCAACTGCCGTATCTTTTTTTTCGTCAATTTTGATGTTTGATTTTTTCACAGTTTCAATGGACCGCAGATCTGAGTATTGGTTTTAATTTCAACTCGATAGCTCCACGCGTTTTCGAGATAAAGGGGCTTGACAGACAGACAGACAGAAAGACAGACGGACAACAAAGTGATCTTAAATTAGAAGTTTTACTTAAAGAGTTAGCAATGAAAAGGTATCATAACATTGTTATTGCTGGCGATATTAATACAACTGAATTTGAAAGCTTTTTAAAGAATTTGAATTTTAAACTAGCAATTAATAAACCAACTAGAATTGTGAGACAGACATGTATTGATTATTTTGCGCATAATTTAGCAAACATTGCAAAACACAAACATTGGAATTAGCGTTGTCAGATCATACAGCCCAATTATTTCAATGTCCAGTTAATAAATTATGTACTATCGATAAATACCGTACAGCGTAACTACACTAAATTTAACATCTCAAAATTTAAACAGTGCATTAAAGCCCTAAGTTTTTAAATGTATAAAACTCATGACTAGAACTATTTATAGATTTTTTTTATTATTTCTGTATT
Source organism: Mythimna impura (assembly GCA_905147345.3). Taxonomy (NCBI): domain Eukaryota; kingdom Metazoa; phylum Arthropoda; class Insecta; order Lepidoptera; family Noctuidae; genus Mythimna; species Mythimna impura. The sequence continues at coordinate 13,534,271 of LR990362.1, read as the reverse complement.
CCTAAATTAGTAGCAACTGTTGATGTAATAAAGAAACCGAAATGGACATCAAAAGGAATTAAAATTTGTAGTAAAAGAAAAAGGTAACTTGCGGCAGCATAGGTTACAACCAAGCTTTTTAAATAAAACAAATTTTAAGAACTATTCCAAATTATTTAGAAAAATTATAACACTAACTCTACATACACAAAATAATTATAAAATCAGGACTTTAACAAATAAATCTAAAACCACCTGGCAAATAATAAATCTAGTGAAATTTAATATTCCTAAAAACTCTATCAATAAAATAAAAACTAATAATTCTAGTACCTCGAATCCTAAGCAGATAGCTAAGGATTTCAATAATTATTTTATTGACAAAATACAACCGATGAGTATTTTAGTCAATAACAATAAACTGCCTTTTCCAAGCAAAAAGGACTCAATTTTTATAGCTCCTTGCCTACCTTAAGATATTCATAAAATCATTCTCACTCTAAAGAATACTAACAGTGTTGGATATGACGGTATATCCATGTGTATATGAATGTATGGAAAACTAAAGACCCCTATAATGTCTAAATTTTTTCAGAAATTCATTTATCGTATAGGTAAGTATTTCGAGAAAAATAATATATATGTATTGTATAGTAAGCAAAAAGGATTACACCCAAATAAATCTATAAACATAGCAATTTATGAATTTTTATAAAATTGTTATCGGCAATGTCGCCAGAACGCCAGTGTGTGCGATCTTATGTGCCATGACGTAGGCTTTTGACTATGTTAAACACGACATCTTAATAAGAAAACTTGAAGCGTATGGTATTAGGACTAATATACTAAATTTAATAAAATCATATTTGATCAGAAAACAAATGATGGAGATAACTCGAGTAGATAATGACACGAAACGGGAAGGAATCCACCTATCTGAGGAACGTATTATGTTACAATGGAGTTCCTCAAGGAAGTGTACTGGGAGCCCCATTCTTTACAGTATATTTCGAGCTGCCAAGGGCTCTAAGACACCTTTCGCAGATGACAGTACAGTGACAAATTCTTGTAAGAATAATGACAACTCTCAATAAAAATTTGACATTCATAATTCATTAAAATTAATATATAATGGTTGAGCACGAACAATTTAAAGATTAATTTAGACAAGAATAAGATTATGCATTTCAGACAACGACCAACTTCGGTAGAAAATAATATTCAGTTGACATATAACGGCAAAACTATCGAGAATGTTGCTACTACTAAGTTTCTAAGACTGACGGTGGATACAAAACTACACTGGAAATCACACATTGCTACAGTGTGCAAAAAACACCTGTAAAGCTGCTTATGTGTTGTTATCACTGTCTTTGAGAGTTAATATTTATTTATATATATATATATATATATATATGTTATAGTTAATAAGCCTTAAGCTGTTGATCCCCGTATTAACGCCGGCGTTCACGCGCCATTGTCTTACTATTGTGTCTCTAATTACGCACTCAAAAGGTTAATTACGGCATATTACGGTCTAGTGGCAGGATTATTACCGCATCATCTTTTGGGGAAATTCCACAGAATTGCATATAAGGCCCATAAGAGATGCATTAGTTCCATGTTCGGTCTTCAAACAGTAAAGCTACAAACCTTATTTTAAATAATATAAAATACTTACACCCCCTTGCTTATATATTGTAGAAGTCACCATGTTTGTTAGATGAAACCCTTCGCGATTTCCTTGCTAGGAAGAAAAAAATTCATGTAATAGACGCGATAATACCAAACTCTACACACCAAGTGTAAAAACGGCTGATAGGCGTAAGAATATCATATATATGGCTCCGACTATAGTAAACAAATTAAGAAACTGTTAAGTAATAATGCAATGAAAAATAAGTTAACAATATTTCTAGCTAAAAAACCATACTACAGTGTCACCGAATTTCTAAACGATACAATTGTTTGACTGGTTCAATACCTACACGATTACATTAATAATTGTATTTTTTTTTATATTGTTTGATTGTTACGTGTTTTGTTTATTTTTATATAATATTGATCGTTTTAATTTGTTATCAATTTATGACATTACTATTTACATATTGTATCTATTTAATATTTTGTTGACATTATTTACTACTTTAATGTTATTTTTATTTTTTGTTAATATTTTAATTTTATGACATTTTATTTATTTATTTTGACATTTTATTTAAGTTTTTTGGCAGCCTATTGAATTTTTTAACATGGTATTTTTTTGACATTCTATTTCGATTTTTTTGGACATTACTATTTATTTGTTTGACAATAAATTATAATTTTAAATATTGGTTAATATGCTTGCTGAGATTTGCTATAAGTTTGTATGCCAACATTTGGCAAAACCTAGCGCAATGTAACGTTATAACACCCTCTGTAATACCTACGTTTTACAAGCAAAATAAATGATTATGATTATAAGGGTTTTGTTTTTCCCTTTTGTGGTACGGAACCCTAAAAATGTGAAAGAAACGGGCTGGGAAACATACTTCAGTAATCGGTCATAACACCAGCACTACTGTAATGCTGTGGGATTATGAAACAGTTGCCGTGATAATAGAGCGCTAAAGGCTACTAAAAGGCACAGGCAGTTTACTGACTAAAGCAGGAACTACATTAGACCGACACACGCGTAGGCGACGCCTAAATTGTACTTAGGGCATACTGAAATTTATGGATTCTGATAAATAAGACTAGACATAAAACTTACGATACATTTATTGTTATTCAAAGTATATTCCCTCTGAAACCACTGTACAAAGCAGTTATTCTTCTTTAGGGACCTCTTCAATGGCTTTATGGAACGCATTAACTGCCGATTTAGGGCTCGTAAAACGTGTGCCTCTAAGTTTGTCTACAATTTTAGGAAACAAATAGAAGTTACAGTGTGCGAGATCCGAGTTGTGAGACGGATGTGTCATCAGTTCCATATTTGAAGCCTTTAAATAAGCTTTTGTAACCTTAGCGGAAAGTGAGGATGCGAGTGCAAAGCTTCCGAACCTTCAGATGGATTTAAAATGTTTTGCACTTGGCTCATTCCAATGCCTAACAAAGTACGAATTTGCTGGCAAGTAATTTTTTGGTCAGTTTCAACAAGTTGTGGTACTGTATCGATATTCGACTTTGTAACTGCAGTCTCCGGCCGACCTTCACGTACTTTGTCATAGAGGTGATCGCGTCCTCGTCTAAATTCTCCAAACCACGAATACACAGAGCTGCGACATGGTACTTCATCACCAAATGCAAACTGAAGTCTCTGGCAACTCTCTTGTTGACTTAAGCCACAACGAAAATCATAAAAAAATCATCGAACGAAACTGTTGAACGAGTTAAATTCATTTTAATAGCGACACAATCTTCAAAAGGACGCCATAATGAAAAAACAAATGACAGTGTCGCAAATTAAAAAGTAACATGCTTGTAAAGAGTTCCTTTTTCGAATTCTATAATTGTTTTCTCATTCTTTTATTGTAAGTGGCTAGATCCAGATACTTTCAGTATGTGTAATGTTGCGTTGTGGGGCGTGGCTTTAGAGCTACATTAGTGTAGTTCTACAAGTCTATTTGCCATATAAAATGTATGGAGACCGACGCGCTCAGATCGACGTACGTGGCCCACGTGAGCCCAATGTAGTTCTACCTTAAAAATCTGAAACGTCATCTCACTCAACCTTGACCGGGATTAGATGATTAGATGATTTCCCTCCTCAAAAAAAAAAGAGGTCAAAGTCTCTTTTAAAGTTGATGTAATAAACATGTTAAATCGTACGAGAACCCCATGTATGTATGTTTTAATTCAACACTGTTGGATTAGATAAAGTTATAAAGACAAAACAAGCGAACAATAGTTATTAATGGCCTTTTCTTTGACATCTTGTCGCATCTGCCGACTGTACGATCAGCCTCCAACGCAGGGGCACTAGATATAACTAGTATACCTATAGTAAGAAGAACAAGTTTTACCTGTTGTTCTTATAGACAGGAACCTCACATCTTCTACCATCGTAACCAGCTGTGCACTGGCAGGCCGGCACGTTCTCCTCATTCAGGAAACAGCCACCACCGTTCAAACAATATTCTTGGCACACCTTCACTTCGCACGTTTCTCCAGAGTAACCTATGTTGCAGCTAAAATAACGAAGATACAGAAGAGTTATTCTATAATCAAGAAAGCCAAAACATAAATTTAGTAGTAAATGTTTAACAGGTACACAAAGTGCGCGACCACTGCGCTGTTTCGGACGCTCTATAGATATAAAATAATAGAGCGTCCGAAAGACCGCACTGACGTCGGTGAGGGTACTCGGTCTTTAACTCACTTTCGCAGCATATGCTGAGATAGGAGCCTTTTTAGCCTCGCACAGGTCTTTTATTTTTATCTTTTATTGTTTTCTCTTATTATTTTAAGTTAAATTTTTTGTTTCTTGATAGGTTCGCGCTTGACCGCTAACTCACCTGATGGAAAGCGACGATGCGGTCGACGATGGAGCGCGCTTACCTAGAAGTAACCTATTCACTCTTGACTTAAAGATTCCCGGGTTGTAGCCATCAGGAAAAACAGATTCCGGCAAGGAATTCCACTCCTTAGCTGTACGCACTATGAATGTGTTCCCAAAACGTTTTGTGCGTATATGTGGGATGTCCACCATGTACCGGTGGCGCATTGCCGTACGCCTGGTGGTCTGATGATGGAACGGGCTAGGCGGAATTAGGTTATGCAATTCCGACGCACACTCCCCGAAATGCAACCGGTAGAAAACCGACAGGCTAGCAACTCTGCGTCGATGCTCAAGACTTTGAAGCCTCGACTCAACGAGTGCATCATTGCCAATGATCCTCCTGGCTCGCCTCTCAATTGCCTCAAGTGCATCAAGCTGGTATCGGGCAGATCCGTCCCAAAGATGAGAGCAGTACTCCATACACGATCGAACTTGCGCTTGATAAAGTTTGAGCAGCTGTTCCGGCGTGAAGTACTGTCTGACCTTCGCGAGGATTCCCAGCTTTTTTGCTGCCAGTTGAGCCTTTGCTTCGATGTATGGCCCAAAGTTGAGTGTTGACGTCAGCGTAACACCAAAGAGATCAAGATGGTCGGTTATTGGCACGGTTACGCCCCGGAAAGTTGGAGCAGGGCTGAATTGGCTCCTTTTAGCGGAAAATAGACACGCCTGGGTTTTAGCAGCATTGAACTTGACCAAATTGGCATTGCCCCATTCAGAGACTGCCTCCAAGGACAAGTTCAAGCGCTCGACCATAGCCTCTCGGAGAGACTGGATCTGTGACCCACTAGCCTGCGCGCTGGATATGTAACTCTCAGCAACAGTGAATTTATAGATTAAGTAGTTACTTTTTATTTTATTGTAGTTTGTCGTGTGTGAGTCTCAAATAAATGTTTTCTTTTTTTTCTATATAAAAGTGCTGACACCTTATCTATATGAGAAGAGGCCCTGCCCTCCAGTGGAACGACAGAGGGCAAGGCATTTTCTGTAAATTTATTTAGATGCATACAAACACTTAAAATAAAAAAGAACAAATACAGATAGAAGAGTACAAAAGTGGGTTTATTATGATTTGTTTACGTCATTAATAATTGCACCGGGGAGGATAACATCTATTGAGTCCACCAGTTTTTAATAAAATTGTTTGTATTATCTATGCAACGAATGCCATTGATGATATGATTTACCTGCATTCAGGTTGGCCCTCAGCACCGACAGTACAGTTTCCGTGTAAACAGTAATCTTTACACACGGATACTTCGCATCTTTCACCATGATAACCAGCTGTGCACTGGCAGGCCGGCTCGTTCTCCTCATTCAGGAAACAGCCAGCACCGTTCAAACAATATTCTTGGCACACCTTCACTTCGCACGTTTCTCCAGAGTAACCTATGTTGCAGCTAAAATAACGAAGATACAGAAGAGTTATTCTATAATCAAGAAAGCCAAAACATAAATTTAGTAGTAAATGTTTAACAGGTACACAAAGTGCGCGACCACTGCGCTGTTTCGGACGCTCTATAGATATAAAATAATAGAGCGTCCGAAAGACCGCACTGACGTCGGTGAGGGTACTCGGTCTTTAACTCACTTTCGCAGCATATGCTGAAATAGGAGCCTTTTTAGCCTCGCAAAGGTCTTTTATTTTTATCTTTTATTGTTTTCTCTTATTATTTTAAGTTAAGTATTTATAGATTAAGTAGTTACTTTTTATTTTATTGTAGTTTGTCCTGTGTGAGTCTCAAATAAATGTTTTCTTTTTTTTCTATATAAAAGTGCTGACACCTTATCTATATGAGAAGAGGCCCTGTCCTCCAGTGGAACGATAGAGGGCAAGGCATTTTCTGTAAATTTATTTAGATGCATACAAACACTTAAAATAAAAAAGAACAAATACAGATAGAAGAGTACAAAAGTGGGTTTATTATGATTTGTTTAACATCTATTGAGTCCACCAGTTTTTAATAAAATTGTTTGTATTATCTATGCAACGAATGCCATTGATGATATGATTTACCTGCATTCAGGTTGGCCCTCAGCACCGACATTACAGTTTCCGTGTAAACAATAATCTTTACACACGGATACTTCGCATCTTTCACCATGATAACCAGCTGTGCACTGGCAGGCCGGCTCGTTCTCCTCATTCAGGAAACAGCCAGCACCGTTCAAACAATATTCTTGGCACACCTTCACTTCGCACGTTTCTCCAGAGTAACCTATGTTGCAGCTAAAATAACGAAGATACAGAAGAGTTATTCTATAATCAAGAAAGCCAAAACATAAATTTAGTAGTAAATGTTTAACAGGTACACAAAGTGCGCGACCACTGCGCTGTTTCGGACGCTCTATAGATATAAAATAATAGAGCGTCCGAAAGACTGCACTGACGTCGGTGAGGGTACTCGGTCTTTAACTCACTTTCGCAGCATATGCTGAGATAGGAGCCTTTTTAGGCTCGCATAGGTCTTTTATTTTTATCTCTTATTGTTTTCTTTTATTTATTTTAAGTTAAGTATTTATAGATTGAGTAGTTACTTTTTATTTTATTGTAGTTTGTACTGTGTGAGTCTCAAATAAATGTATTCTTTTTTTTCTATTTAAAAGTGCTGACACCTTATCTATATGAGAAGAGGCCCTGCTCTCCAGTGGAATGATAGAGGGCAAGGCATTTTCTGTAAATTTATTTAGATGCATATAAAAACTTAAAATAAAATAGAACAAATACAAATAGAATAGTACAAAAGTGGGTTTATTATGATTTGTTTACGTCATTAATAATTGCACCGGGCAGGATAACATCTATTGAGTCCACCAGTTTTTTAATAAAATTGTTTGTATTATCTATGCAACGAATGCCATTGATGATATGACTTACCTGCATTCAGGTTGGCCCTCAGCACCGACACTACAGTTTCCGTGTAAACAATAATCTTTACACACAGATACTTCGCATCTTTCACCATCGTAACCAGCTGTGCACTGGCAGGCCGGCTCGTTCTCCTCATTCAAGGAACAGCCACCACCGTTCAAACAATATTCTTGGCACACCTTCACTTCGCACGTTTCTCCAGAGTAACCTATGTTGCAGCTAAAATAACGAAGATACAGAAGAGTTATTCTATAATCAAGAAAGCCAAAACATAAATTTAGTAGTAAATGTTTAACAGGTACACAAAGTGCGCGACCACTGCGCTGTTTCGGACGCTCTATAGATATATAATAATAGAGCGTCCGAAAGACCGCACTGACGTCGGTGAGGGTACTCGGTCTTTAACTCACTTTCGCAGCATATGCTGAGATAGGAGCCTTTTTAGCCTCGCAAAGGTCTTTTATTTTTATCTTTTATTGTTTTCTCTTATTATTTTAAGTTAAGTATTTATAGATTAAGTAGTTACTTTTTATTTTATTGTAGTTTGTCCTGTGTGAGTCTCAAATAAATGTTTTCTTTTTTTTTCTATATAAAAGTGCTGACACCTTATCTATATGAGAAGAGGCCCTGCCCTCCAGTGGAACGATAGAGGGCAAGGCATTTTCTGTAAATTTATTTAGATGCATAAATAAAAAAAAGAACAAATACAGATAGAAGAGTACAAAAGTGGGTTTATTATGATTTGTTTAACATCTATTGAGTCCACCAGTTTTTAATAAAATTGTTTGTATTATCTATGCAACGAATGCCATTGATGATATGATTTACCTGCATTCAGGTTGGCCCTCAGCACCGACATTACAGTTTCCGTGTAAACAATAATCTTTACACACGGATACTTCGCATCTTTCACCATGATAACCAGCTGTGCACTGGCAGGCCGGCTCGTTCTCCTCATTCAGGAAACAGCCAGCACCGTTCAAACAATATTCTTGGCACACCTTCACTTCGCACGTTTCTCCAGAGTAACCTATGTTGCAGCTAAAATAACGAAGATACAGAAGAGTTATTCTATAATCAAGAAAGCCAAAACATAAATTTAGTAGTAAATGTTTAACAGGTACACAAAGTGCGCGACCACTGCGCTGTTTCGGACGCTCTATAGATATAAAATAATAGAGCGTCCGAAAGACCGCACTGACGTCGGTGAGGGTACTCAGTCTTTAACTCACTTTCGCAGCATATGCTGAGATAGGAGCCTTTTTAGCCTCGCAAAGGTCTTTTATTTTTATCTTTCATTGTTTTCTCTTATTATTTTAAGTTAAGTATTTATAGATTAAGTAGTTACTTTTTATTTTATTGTAGTTTGTCCTGTGTGAGTCTCAAATAAATGTTTTCTTTTTTTTCTAAATAAAAGTGCTGACACCTTATCTATATGAGAAGAGGCCCTGCCCTCCAGTGGAACGATAGAGGGCAAGGCATTTTCTGTAAATTTATTTAGATGCATACAAACACTTAAAAAGAACAAATACAGATAGAAGAGTACAAAAGTGGGTTTATTATGATTTGTTTACGTCATTAATAATTGCACCGGGTAGGGTAACATCTATTGAGTCCACCAGTTTTTAATAAAATTGTTTGTATTATCTATGCAACGAATGCCATTGATGATATGACTTACCTGCATTCAGGTTGGCCCTCAGCACCGACACTACAGTTTCCGTGTAAACAATAATCTTTACACACGGATACTTCGCATCTTTCACCATGATAACCAGCTGTGCACTGGCAGGCCGGCTCGTTCTCCTCATTCAGGAAACAGCCAGCACCGTTCAAACAATATTCTTGGCACACCTTCACTTCGCACGTTTCTCCAGAGAAACCTATGTTGCAGCTAAAATAACGAAGATACAGAAGAGTTATTCTATAATCAAGAAAGCCAAAACATAAATTTAGTAGTAAATGTTTAACAGGTACACAAAGTGCGCGACCACTGCGCTGTTTTGGACGCTCTATAGATATAAAATAATAGAGCGTCCGAAAGACTGCACTGACGTCGGTGAGGGTACTCGGTCTTTAACTCACTTTCGCAGCATATGCTGAGATTGGAGCCTTTTTAGGCTCGCATAGGTCTTTTATTTTTATCTCTTATTGTTTTCTTTTATTTATTTTAAGTTAAGTATTTATAGATTGAGTAGTTACTTTTTATTTTATTGTAGTTTGTACTGTGCGAGTCTCAAATAAATGTTTTCTTTTTTTTTCTATTTAAATGTGCTGACACCTTATCTATATGAAAAGAGGCCCTGCTCTCCAGTGGAATGATAGAGGGCAAGGCATTTTCTGTAAATTTATTTAGATGCATACAAAAACTTAAAATAAAATAGAACAAATACAGATAGAATAGTACAAAACTGGAATTATTATGATTTGTTTACGTCATTAATAATTGCACCGGGCAGGATAACATCTATTGAGTCCACCAGTTTTTAATAAAATTGTTTGTATTATCTACGCAACGAATGCCATTGATGATATGATTTACCTGCATTCAGGTTGGCCCTCAGCACCGACACTACAGTTTCCGTGTAAACAATAATCTTTACACACGGATACTTCGCATCTTTCACCATCGTAACCAGCTGTGCACTGGCAGGCCGGCTCGTTCTCCTCATTCAGGAAACAGCCACCACCGTTCAAACAATATTCTTGGCACACCTTCACTTCGCACGTTTCTCCAGAGTAACCTATGTTGCAGCTAAAATAACGAAGATACAGAAGAGTTATTCTATAATCAAGAAAGCCAAAACATAAATTTAGTAGTAAATGTTTAACAGGTACACAAAGTGCGCGACCACTGCGCTGTTTCGGACGCTCTATAGATATAAAATAATAGAGCGTCCGAAAGACCGCACTGACGTCGGTGAGGGTACTCAGTCTTTAACTCACTTTCGCAGCATATGCTGAGATAGGAGCCTTTTTAGCCTCGCAAAGGTCTTTTATTTTTATCTTTTATTGTTTTCTCTTATTATTTTAAGTTAAGTATTTATAGATTAAGTAGTTACTTTTTATTTTATTGTAGTTTGTCCTGTGTGAGTCTCAAATAAATGTTTTCTTTTTTTTCTAAATAAAAGTGCTGACACCTTATCTATATGAGAAGAGGCCCTGCCCTCCAGTGGAACGATAGAGGGCAAGGCATTTTCTGTAAATTTATTTAGATGCATACAAACACTTAAAAAGAACAAATACAGATAGAAGAGTACAAAAGTGGGTTTATTATGATTTGTTTACGTCATTAATAATTGCACCGGGTAGGGTAACATCTATTGAGTCCACCAGTTTTTAATAAAATTGTTTGTATTATCTATGCAACGAATGCCATTGATGATATGATTTACCTGCATTCAGGTTGGCCCTCAGCACCGACACTACAGTTTCCGTGTAAACAATAATCTTTACACACGGATACTTCGCATCTTTCACCATGATAACCAGCTGTGCACTGGCAGGCCGGCTCGTTCTCCTCATTCAGGAAACAGCCAGCACCGTTCAAACAATATTCTTGGCACACCTTCACTTCGCACGTTTCTCCAGAGAAACCTATGTTGCAGCTAAAATAACGAAGATACAGAAGAGTTATTCTATAATCAAGAAAGCCAAAACATAAATTTAGTAGTAAATGTTTAACAGGTACACAAAGTGCGCGACCACTGCGCTGTTTCGGACGCTCTATAGATATAAAATAATAGAGCGTCCGAAAGACCGCACTGACGTCGGTGAGGGTACTCGGTCTTTAACTCACTTTCGCAGCATATGCTGAGATAGGAGCCTTTTTAGCCTCGCACAGGTCTTTTATTTTTATCTTTTATTGTTTTCTCTTATTATTTTAAGTTAAGTATTTATAGATTAAGTAGTTACTTTTTATTTTATTGTAGTTTGTCCTGTGTGAGTCTCAAATAAATGTTTTCTTTTTTTTCTATATAAAAGTGCTGACACCTTATCTATACGAGAAGAGGCCCTGCCCTCCAGTGGAACGATAGAGGGCAAGGCATTTTCTGTAAATTTATTTAGATGCATACAAACACTTAAAATAAAAAAAAAGAACAAATACAGATAGAAGAGTACAAAAGTGGGTTTATTATGATTTGTTTACGTCATTAATAATTGCACCGGGCAGGATAACATCTATTGAGTCCACTAGTTTTTAATAAAATTGTTTGTATTATCTATGCAACGAATGCCATTGATGATATGATTTACCTGCATTCAGGTTGGCCCTCAGCACCGACACTACAGTTTCCGTGTAAACAATAATCTTTACACACGGATACTTCGCATCTTTCGCCATGATAACCAGCTGTGCACTGGCAGGCCGGCTCGTTCTCCTCATTCAGGAAACAGCCACCACCGTTCAAACAATATTCTTGGCACACCTTCATTTCGCACGTTTCTCCAGAGTAACCTATGTTGCAGCTAAAATAACGAAGATACAGAAGAGTTATTCTATAATCAAAAAAGCCAAAACATAAATTTAGTAGTAAATGTTTAACAGGTACACAAAGTGCGCGACAACTGCGCTGTTTCGGACGCTCTATAGATATAAAATAATAGAGCGTCCGAAAGACCGCACTGACGTCGGTGAGGGTACTCGGTCTTTAACTCACTTTCGCAGCATAAATGCTGAGATAGGAGCGTTTTTAGCCTCGCACAGGTCTTTTATTGTTTTCTCTTATTATTTTAAGTTAAGTATTTATAGATTAAGTAGTTACTTTTTATTTTATTATAGTTTGTCCTGTGTGAGTCTCAAATAAATGTTTTCTTTTTTTTCTGTATAAAAGTGCTGACACCTTATCTATATGAAAAGAGGCCCTGCCCTCCAGTGAAAAGATAGAGGGCAAGGCATTTTCTGTAAATTTATTTAGATGCATACAAAAACTTAAAATAAAATAGAACAAATACAGATAGAATAGTACAAAAGTGGGTTTATTATGATTTGTTTACGTCATTAATAATTGCACCCGGCAGGATAACATCTATTGAGTCCACCAGTTTTTAATAAAATTGTTTGTATTATCTATGCAACGAATGCCATTGATGATATGATTTACCTGCATTCAGGTTGGCCCTCAGCACCGACACTACAGTTTCCGTGTAAACAATAATCTTTACACATGGATACTTCGCATCTTTCACCATCGTAACCAGCTGTGCACTGGCAGGCCGGCTCGTTCTCCTCATTCAGGAAACAGCCACCACCGTTCAAACAATATTCTTGGCACACGTTCACTTCGCACGTTTCTCCAGAGTAACCTATGTTGCAGCTAAAATAACGAAGATACAGAAGAGTTATTCTATAATCAAGAAAGCCAAAACATAAATTTAGTAGTTGATGTTTAACAGGTACACAAAGTGCGCGACAACTGCGCTGTTTCGGACGCTCTATAGATATAAAATAATAGAGCGTCCGAAAGACCGCACTGGCGTCGGTGAGGGTACTCGGTCTTTAACTCACTTTTGCAGCATATGCTGAGATAGGAGCCTTTTTAGCCTCGCACAGGTCTTTTATTTTTATCTTTTATTGTTTTCTTTTATTATTTTAAGTTAAGTTTTTATAGATTAAGTAGTTACTTTTTATTTTATTGTAGTTTGTCCTGTGTGAGTCTCAAATAAATGTTTTCTTTTTTTTTCTATATAAAAGTGCTGACACCTTATCTATATGAAAAGAGGCCCTGCTCTCCAGTGGAACGATAGAGGGCAAGGCATTTTCTGTAAATTTATTTAGATGCATACAAACACTTAATTCATTAACGCTCAGGCGGTAGCCGGCGCCCGCAAGCCATTGTCTTACTATTGTGTCTCTAATTACGCACGTCAAAAGGTTAAAATAAAAAAAGAACAAATACAGATAGAAGAGTACAAAAGTGGGTTTATTATGATTTGTTTACGTCATTAATAATTGCACCGGGCAGGATAACACCTATTGAGTCCACCAGTTTTTAATAAAATTGTTTGTATTATCTATGCAACGAATGCCATTGATGATATGATTTACCTGCATTCAGGTTGGCCCTCAGCACCGACACTACAGTTTCCGTGTAAACAATAATCTTTACACACGGATACTTCGCATCTTTCACCATGATAACCAGCTGTGCACTGGCAGGCCGGCTCGTTCTCCTCATTCAGGAAACAGCCACCACCGTTCAAACAATATTCTTGGCACACGTTCACTTCGCACGTTTCGGCTTGACTTTAGTTTGGTAGAGCAGGATATGGGGATGAAAAGGGCCAAATCTGATAGGGCTTGGGTCCCCGATTATAACGCTACCACTCTTTTTACGAGGTAATGCATATTTTTCGAGAAATTTATAAAATAAGTTTCTAACCTCAAATCCGATAAAAGGTAGATTGGAACGTTAAAATGGGTCATTGACAACCAAAGCTGTCACAATATATTGCCTTGTGGTGTAAAATATCGTGCTATATCGGTAAAACGAAACGTAAAAAAAAGACGCCATTTGTGTCTGTGTCACTGTCATTCGTTTCGGTCATTCATTCCGTTTCTTCTCGAATTTCGTGAATGTGCTTTCTGTGTTTTGTGGACTTTTTGTGGCTTTTTTCGACGACCTTGGCTTCTCTCCTGGACTTGTATTGTTTGCCTTTACGATTAACCCACGCTTCTACTCTGGACACCGATTTTCTGCCTGCTCGACCGACCCTTGCGCGATATATCCCGGACGTTGAAATACTGCGATCGACGTGTACAATGGAGGAATTGCAGCCATCATCGAGTCGCTCTGCGGTTGAGGATGAGCCTCAACCGTCGACGAGTCGCTCTGCGGTTGAGGATGAGCCTCAACCATCGACGAGTCGCTGTGCGGATGAATTCCAGTCATCAAGCAGTTCTTCGGAGGACGAAACACCCGCAAAGCGTCACCTTTCTGCGAAGGACGCCCGCGGAATGTGGAATCTAGTAAAAATTTATCGCCAATTGGGCACGCGCGAGCAAGCTATTTCATTTGCAGAAGAAAGGGGCATGATACGCCGTGAAAAAATGTGCAACTATCATAAAAAACCAATGACCATCGATTTTACCACAAACAAAACGGTGGGCTCATTTGCATGTTATAGAGGGGCATGCAGATCTAAACCAAAAATAAGCCGAGGCAAATGAACGTGGTTTGACAATATCAATATATCGATGCCCCATGTGTTTTATCTAATGTATGCCTTCGCTCGAAAATTTAGTTATAATATAACAATGATTGAAGATTTTTCAGAAGGAGAACACTGCCTCTCTACAGCAACAATAAGTGACTGGTTCAATTATTTTAGAGAGGCAGTTGTTTCATTCCAAAAACATAAACAAGAAATAATTGGAAAGATTGGAGGTCCAGGAAAAATTGTTCAAATAGACGAAAGCAAGTTTGGCAAAAGAAAATATAACAAAGGACGTCGTATAGATGGACACTGGGTCCTTGGAATGATCGAGGATGGGAGTGAGGATCTTCGATTAGAAGTCTGCCCAGGCAATGTCCGGACTGCAGAAATTTTGGTGCCCTTGATAAAGAAACATGTGGCTGAGGGCACCACATACACATACAGATTTTTGGCGTGCTTATGATTGTCTGGGGGACCATGGGTTTATACACCGAAAAGTAAATCACAGCAACCTAGGTAACCCATTTGTAGCTGAGGATGTTACCCATACCCAGAGGATAGAATCACAGTGGCGAATAGTTAAACGGTTTTTTTATAAAGAAAACTATAATAATAGAGTGAACATTAACGATATAATTTATGAATATTTGTGGAGAAGAGATGTGGAAAGGAATAATAAAGATCCTTTTGATGAATTAATCGATGTCATCAAATATAATTTTAATAAATATATGTATTGTATTTTATTTGTTTTTATATCATCTTAGATATCCTGTTTAGAAGAAAGTTAGTAATTCCACTGATCATATGCGAGTACAAAAGGTTATTACTGTTACGAGGATAACTTAAGATGCGAGAGCGAGCGAAGCGAGCTCAAGACATGGGGGCACCCCGACTCGGATAGATTTAGGTTAGAAGGAGGTGGCGGGGTCGTAGTGAGCGAGCGAAGCGAGCGAACACAGACCCCGCCACCTCCTTCGAGGTTATTTTTTTTTAAACCACCCAGAAGTAGGAGCCCCGCGTAGCGGGGCTCCGTCGACTATGCCTTTTAAGCAATTTTGGAGTGTTTTGAGGTTAGGTTACAAAAGATCGTTTTTCTCGGAAACGGTGAGTGACCTCTTCATGGGAGTGGTGCCAGGGGGAGGGGGTCACTCCCCCCCCTCCCCCAACTACCAGCCCCCCCCCTCCTGCTCTACTATTCTTAAGTTATACCTAAATGCTGAGATAGGAGCGTTTTTAGCCTCGCACAGGTCTTTTATTTTTATCTTTTATTGTTTTCTCTTATTATTTTAAGTTAAGTATTTATAGATTAAGTAGTTACTTTTTATTTTATTATAGTTTGTCCTGTGTGAGTCTCAAATAAATGTTTTCTTTTTTTTTCTATATAAAAGTGCTGACACCTTATCTATATGAAAAGAGGCCCTGCCCTCCAGTGAAAAGATAGAGGGCAAGGCATTTTCTGTAAATTTATTTAGATGCATACAAACACTTAAAATAAAAAAGAACAAATACAGATAGAAGAGTAAAATAAAAAACTTTTTACAAAAAAAAAATACAACCGACTTCAAAGTAAAAAAAAACACTGAAAAGTGCAAAATAACTTTCATTTCGTAAGTCGGTGTTTCTATAATAGTTTTGTTTTTTCATTATTTAACACCGACTTCCGAAATTAAATTTATTTTGCACTTTTCAGTGTTTTTGTTTTTACTTTGAAGTCGGTTGTATTTTTTTTTTTGTAAAAAGTTTTTTATTTTACACTTTTTAGTTATGGTACCACCACTAAAAAGTACCCCTCAGCCAAACTTAAATACCTTATAGCCAGAGTGCATCTCATGGCAATTCTAATAATCCCAAACACGGTTAGATTACATTAATTTATTACAGAGTTCTGGTGCCTAACTTCAGGCTCCATCATCAGATCAGTTCGATATATTCCCCCTCTACTTTTAGTCAGTCATCAGCTACACGTATAATCAAAGCAATTTTACTTGTTATGACGGTTCTGCTGTGATCCTATGAAGAGTTCTGTTCTATATCTTCGAAGTTCACGATCAGATCATAACAATATTTCTATGGGACCAACTCGGAAACATAACCATTCAATCAAAAAAAAATATTTCAAAATCGGTTCACAATTGACCGAGAAATCGGTGAACATACATAAAAAAAAAGAACATACATTCAACCGAACATATAACCTCCTCCTTTTTGAAGTCGGCTAAAAAGTGGGTTTATTATGATTTGTTTACGTCATTAATAATTGCACCGGGCAGGATAACATCTATTGAGTCCACTAGTTTTTAATTATATTGCTTGTATTATATATGCAACGAATGCCATTAATGATATGATTTACCTGCATTCAGGTTGGCCCTCAGCACCGACACTACAGTTTCCGTGCAAACAATAATCTTTACACATGGATACTTCGCATCTTTCACCATCGTAACCAGCTGTGCACTGGCAGACTGGCTTATTCTCCTCATGCAGGGTACACTCGCCGTGTAGACAATAGTCCTGGCACATGTTCACTTCGCACTTCTCCCCAGAGTATCCGGCATAGCAACTGAATTGACGAAAATAAGAAACAGTGTTACTCGATCAACAGATATTTGTGACAAGTTTTATAGAGCAAACGAGGTGCGCGACCACTGCGAGTCTATCAAAGTCAAGTAATTTCTATGTAAACCATTATGTACAGTTCATTTACAGTTCATTTAATTTTTAATTAATTGACAATATTTTAGGGTAGTCATGAAAATGTAGGTACTCGTATACTATGGGATCAACCCTAAAATCGCCAAAAATAATCAGCATTGTCCTAAATTTTGTCAATTAGTGAGAACATTAAATCATCATCATTATTTTAACCGAAAGACACCCACTACTATACATAGGCCTTTTTTTTTTTTTTTTTTGTTGCCGGGGTGGAAAATCCTCATGGATGTCCTTCGCCTGGGGCAGGCGAAGGGGTCTGTCAGACTCTTACTGACTAAAAACCACCTCGGTGTTCCCTCCCACACTTGGACCGGGGATCGTGGGAGCTGATACGCCATCCACCTCAAGCCGGGGGGAGTGTGAGGTGTCCTCCCCCCGCGACGTCCAATAGGGGCGCGCGTGGAACACAACGCGCTGCCGCCTCGGGTCTTGCTGGATGGGGGACGGTGGACGACCCCGAGTCCGCCGTCCCTCCGGACCTCTTTATGGGGGCTGGAAGAGGGCGTTGTCTGCCCTCCGCCGACGCCCGGTTCGCCTGCTGCGGCACGGGAGAGTGGCCACGGCCTCCCTCTCCCTCTCCGCAGCCTCCTTCTGCGAAATTACGGCTTCACAGAAGGAGATCACCGCATCCCACGACTCGGCGCCCCCGACCATCGAACGAACGACGGCCGGCAGCGACAGGTCGGGGCCCACTTCAGATACAAGGGCACGGCGCTGCTCCTCCCATGCGGCACACTCTGCCAGTGTGTGTTGCGCCGTGTCCTCCCGACAGTCGGTGCAGTGATGGCACCGAGCGTCCGGCTCCCTGTTTATGCGACACAAGTACTTCCCGAAGCAGCCATGCCCCGAGAGCACCTGCGTCGCCCTAAACGACAGGGAGCCGTGTTTCCTCCCGAGCCATTCGTCGAGCACTGGTCGGATCGCATCGACGGTGGCGAGGCCGGCGGTAGGGCGCAGAAGCCTGTCCCGCCATTCCGCCACCATGACCTCGCGGAGCTGAGACCGACGCAGCTCGATCTCGCGCTGCATCGGTTCACCACCCCGCGTCCTCATCTCCTCGCGCCACCGGTACAGTGAGGCGAGGACTCTCGCCTGCAGTTCCCAGGGCGGAGATCCGGCCAGTGCACAACCCGCCTCGTAGGAGATCGTGCGATACCCCCTGATAGCCCTGACGGCCATCGCCCTCTGCGGTCTTCGCAGGATTGCGATGCTGCCGGCCGTCAGGTCAGAAGCCCATACCGGGGCCCCATACAGGGCCATGGATCGCACGATCCCCAAGTATAGCCGCCTACAGGCAGTGCTCGGGCCCCCTAGATTGGGAAGCAGCGTTGCGAGCGCGCCTGCTGCGCCCATCAACTTGGGCGTCAGCCGCCGAAAGTGAGGGCCAAAGTCCCACCGGCTGTCGAGCACCAAGCCTAGGTACTTCATGGTGGACTCGACAGCGATTTGGACCCCCCCGACCACGATGTGTGATCCCGGTGGCGGCGCCCGTCGGGGGCCATGAAAGACCATAGCCTCCGACTTGTTGAGAGCCACCTCCAGTCCCAGGCGTCGTATGCGGCTCACCACCCGTGAAACCGCTGCCGTCGCCAGCAACGCTGCCTCCCTGTACGAGCTCCCACGGGCCGTGACCAGCGTGTCGTCTGCGTAACACGTCAGGTCCACACCCGGTTGGAGCTCGCCCCTCAGCACCCAATCGTAACCGATGTTCCACAAGGGTGGCCCCAGGACCGAGCCCTGTGGAACACCGCACGACATATCACGACGGCCCTCGCCGTCGCGTCCCCTGTAGGTGACACACCTTTCTGACAAATAAGCCCCAATGATGTGGCGGAGGTAGCGGGGCACCCTATGGTACCTTAGCGCCTCCCGGATACAGCTCCAGGGCAGGGCGTTAAAGGCGTTGGAGATGTCCAAGGACACCGCCACCATCACCCCGCCCCGGGAAACCACTTCCTCCGCCAGGACTCTCACCCGCATTATGGCGTCGATAGTGGAGCGCCCATGCCGAAAATCGAACTGACTGTCGTCCAGATCCGGCCCCTCTCTGTACAAGTGACCGTCGAGGCGGGCAGCAATAATCCGCTCGAAAAGCTTACCCACCTCGTCAAGCAGCACTATGGGCCGGTATGCGGACGGCGAGTCTACTGGGCGCCCCGCCTTCCTGAGCAGGACCAGACGCCCTGTCTTCCACTGAGTGGGGAAGTGGCCCTGCTCAAGGCAAGCTGAGTAGAGTCCTCTCAATTGGGGCCCCAGCTCCTTCAGAGCGAGGACGAGCGCGCGGCCGGGAACTTCATCCGGTCCCGGGGCAACGGTTTTGGCCCGGAGCCGCATCACGGCCGCCCTCAACTCTGGTTCTGTCACCTCGGGGACCTCCTCATCCTCCGACTCTGTGTCTGTGGGCAAAGCCATCGGCGGCGGTGTGTGCTCCTCTCTAGCAGGGAAGAGAGCTGCGACCACTACCTCCAGCAACTGAGGCTCGAGGCTCTCAGTGAGTGGGGGCGAGCAGGCACGAAGTTTCCCTCGGACCGTACGATAAGGACGCCCCCATGGATTTGCATCTAAGGTCGCAAGCATCTCCTCCCAGGATCGAGTCTTCGACTCGCCGATGGCCAGCCACAGAGCCTTCTTCGCCGCGCGGTACACCTCATACCGCTCGGCCTCTTCTTCCGGAACCCGACGACGTCTCCTCCGGTATCGGGTGTACCGGCGCCTGACTTCCACGCAGGTCCTGCGCATCTGCGCGATTTCGGCGGTCCACCAGTACAACCGGCGCCTTGTGGGTTGAGTGCGGATACGAGGCATGGACGCGTCGCAAATTTGCGTCATCGCCCCGCGGAACCACTGCGCCTCCTCTTCGACGTCGATGGCTTCGTTCGTCATTGACTCCCGGACCCAGTCCTGGATGATTGCGGCTTCCTCGAGAAGCTCCCTGTCGATCTGTTTAATCGACCAGCGAGGACCGTCCCTTTGCAGGGTCGACGTTCGGCCACCGCCCGTGGTCTGGGTGGAGACGCTGAAACGGATGTACCGATGATCTGACAACGTCTCCACCTCCACGGCGACTCGCCAGTCATGGACACCGCGCGCAACAGCGGGGCTAGCGAACGAGACGTCCACTACAGACCCACCCCGCTGCCGCACGCACGTGTACTCCGAGCCCCGATTCAGAACGGTCAGGCCGGTCGCAACCGCCCACTCCTCCAACACCTCGCCCTTAGGATCGGTGACTGGGGATCCCCACGCCGCAGACTTGGCGTTGAGATCCCCTAGCAACAGCACCGGGTGAGGGTGGGACCGGCCCACGACGGCACCCAGCTCGACAAGGAACCTCTCGAAGTCGGCGAGACTCTTGTTGGGCGAGAAATATGCCCCAATGACGGTGATTCCCCCCGCGAGAGCGGCCACCCAGCCGCGTCCTCGGGAGGGACTGCCAAGAGTCCCGCCAATGATGGCCACCAAACCGTCCAGGTCCCCTGCCCAGTTATCGCGGGGGGGTACAAAATACGGCTCAGCGGCCACAGCCACGTTGATCGACCACTCCGCCATGCTCTGGAGCAAAAGATCCTGAGCTCTGGAGGAGTGGTTGATATTCGCCTGGAGGAAATGGAATTGTGCCATCACTGGCATTCCATTTCTCCGGCATCTCCTCCATCCCTGGGTCGGGAGTCAGCTGCTTGGCTGCCGGGCTGTAGAAGAGGCGCAGGTCCTCCGACAACTCTATTCTTCCTGCCTTTCTTGGGGGCCTTGCAGGCTTTCCCACCAAGTCTGTGCTCCGCAGGCTTCCCGGCAGCTGCACAAAGGCTGCAGTTTGGTGTCGCGGAGCACTGGGCCGACTTGTGGCCGGGTTGGCCGCAGCGATAGCAGAGGTCGCCGCGGTCAACGTCTGCAGTGCATTGTGCCCGGACATGCCCTTTGTCCAGGCAGCGGTAGCACCGCATGACCCTGGGTGGCAGTAGCTTTACACTCGCTGACACCCAGCCAACCAGCAACCTTCTGCCATCCGCGACCCTGTTTGCGGCCGCAACCGGGCACCGCACCCAAACTGTGCCCAGCCCGGCCGCACTGCAGCGAATCTCACCCGCCTGCACGCTCTCTAGCGGACACCCGCCACTTCGGGCAATGGCCGCCGCTATTTCTTCCGGGGTCACAGAATCATCCAGCCCACTCACGCGCAATTCTGCCGTTTTTGTGGGTCTGGACACCCGGACATCCTCCGGTTTGAGGACTTCCCTTAGTTTGGCGGCCAGAATGTCCGCCCTCTCCTGCCTTGCAGCACCCGACACCTCAAAGATTTTGGCCCCCGTGGCCGCTGTTCTAAAACTGAAGCCGGCCGGGGAGGCAAAGTCGCTGAAGTTCAGCTTCGTTTTTACCTCCGCCAGGACCGACTTAAAGGTCACACCCCTGGTTGAGGCTTGGGGCTGAAGGGTGATTATCACAGCCTCGGAGCGTGGGGGTCTAGACCTTAACTTCTTTTTTGGTGCTGAGCCGGTGGGTACCGGATCAGCTGGTGCCGGCTGCGTCGCCCTCTTCTTGCGCTTCCTTTTAACAACCGTCGTCCAGGTCTCCTGGATCTGGGTTGCGGTTGCCGGGAGCGCGGCTGGTTGGGGAGGGGGTGCGGATACACCCACCGCGGGCTTCTTGGGCCCCTGCATGGGCCTCGTCTTTGCGGACTTCTCCTTCCTCCGCGCAGCTGCCGCAAGCGGCGGCCGGAGGGTTTCGGCCGGAAGGAGTCGCGACTCCAGAGCCTCCAATCGGGCAGACACCATGCCACCGCACTGCATCATGCAGATGCGGGCCACCCTTTCGATGTCGCGGTCCGACATCGCAAGTGCAGGCGGTGGCGTAGTTGTAGGGGCTAACGAAGGTGCAGCAGGAGGGGGATCGTTGGCCGCAGGAGCTTCCTGCCGCCGCCTCTGAGCAGCAAACTCTCGCTTGAGATCCTCCAGTTCGGATCGGAGACGTCTATTCTCCTCCCACAGCTTCGCCGTCTCTTCCGAGGTCGTACGATTGAGAAGGATCTCCACCGCCTCCCTGATTCCATCTGCCGCCTCCTTAAGGGCACGGGTGAACGAGCCCTTCAGGTTGCCAGACTTAACAACCTTCAGGACAACGTCCACGCCGTCCAGCACCTGGCGGTTCAGGGCCTCTGCCGTGGGGCTCGAGCCTGCAGCCACCTGGGCAGCACGCCGCTCCCGGGCCTGACGGGCCATTTCGGCGACCTCATCGGCCGCAACCGCTTTGCTCTGGGCACGCTTGGCGGCGTTAGCCTCTGCCCTCGTGCCCACAAGAGAAGCGGTAACTCCTCCCAGCTCCTCAATTGAGACCCCGGATGAGGCCCCGGGGTCGCTCTCCCCGCCTAATCCCGGCGTATCCGGCCGCTTAAAAAAGCGACCCCGAGAGTCACGCACCGCCACCGAACTGGGTGCTCCGAAAGGTGCCGCACGACCTCTTCCCCTCCTCGCCGTCGTCACCTTTGCAGCCGGCAGGTTCTCCTCGCTTGAGGAGAGACCCACCGACCCCGCTCGGTCCGAAAACACTTCATCGTGCGGTCGCTTTCTCCAAAATTTGGAGCGACCGCGCGAGTTCTGGTCGGACATAGTTGCCGGATCCTCTTTCGAGGATCGGGAGCCTCCTCGGCTCTTGTTGCCGTCACCAGCAAACGGGACCTCCGCCAATAGGATTGGCACATCCTCATTTTGGTTTTTTTCATTAGTTTGTTCCATGCTGTTCCCACGAGTAGTAGGGATATATATGTCCACCTAGGCAGAGCCCTTTTGCCTAGGTAAGCCTATATACTGTAGAGTGCGGCAGGTGCTCTACAGGGGAGGCGCTAAGGACTGGACTCCCTCCAGCCATTCATCCTCTCGCCACGCCTCTAAACTTAGGATTAGGTGGTTTTTTATCTTAGAGGTATCCTTCCTCTGGGCCAGGCGGTTAAGCCAAGCCCCCGACGGCGGCATTAGACATGCCTCCGTTCGCTGTCCGGCTAACCCGACTCAGCGAACCCGTCGAAAGTTCTCTCCTAGAGGGATTTCCCTGTAGGAGAGATACGCAAGCCGCATTGGGCGCCTGCACCGCTGCGGCATAGTCGCATCCATGCCAATCGACGACTGTCGATCGATCAGGAGCGACCCCTCCTGGTGTCCCTCTTGGTCTGGTCTCTCACTTGGACCTTTCCGGCATGAGTAACTCTACCGGCAAAGCCCCAAGATCATTGAGACACGCAAGCCCCACCACGACGACAACGTGGGGACACAGTCGGTGGGGACTATACATAGGCCTGCCCCAAGTGTCGCCACAATTACTGGTCTTATGCATCTCGCATCCATCCGAACTTTTAACATTCTTAGTGCAGAGCTCATCCTGTTGTAAAACTTGTTCTCATTTATGACTTGACTACTTCAACTGCCTAAAATATTGCCAGATGACTATTAACAATTAAAGCCGTCCCGTAGGTACAGGTTCAAGGTAAACAAAAAAAAAAACAAAAATTTTAACTGAAAGAGTTGTAGGTAAGACAAGACAGCAATATGAATGTTCATATGCGTTACACAAAAAATGGACACATTGCATTATGAGAGACTTGGAATGAACCCCGTGGCTTCACGGAGCACCTCGCGGCACAATGAGAGAGCAAACTCTTGGCGTTTAATGAATTAATGAGATGAACACGTGTTACCTGCACGTAGGGTGGCCCTCAGCACTGACACTACAACTTCCATTCTGACAATAGTTCTGACAGATTGAAACTGTACTCTCTGGCTTCGAGTTATTCGAAATCAGATGCCGTAGACCATCGCAGCTCTTTATGAGCGGAATTTGTTCCTCTACTGTGTAGTAGGCTGCTATATGATGACAGCCCCAGCAGCCTGATTTAGGCGATGAATATAATGGTCTTGCATTTTGTGGTGCGCTACTTGGCAATTGCCAAATTCCCTTGTACTCAAGTTTTTTCCACAGCCAAGTTTCCACATATATGTACTGCTGCCAGTAGATATAATCATTTGATACGACAAATGAACTTGTAAAAGTAGCATCTTTTATAATATGTAATGTTTTTCTGTAATTTCCATCGATGTTGGCAACAGACACTTGTACTTCTATATTCTGAAAACTTCCATATGTCTCAGTCCAGTAAATTTTTTGTGTCTTTTGATCGATGGCCAAGCTTCGTCGGAAATCAGCTGTATTGTCTATTATAACTTTTCTGTCAGAGCCGTCTAGCCGAGCCCTCTCCATCCCATGGTCTGTGATCCAGTAAATGTACCTGTAGTTTGTAAACATCTATAATATACATAACAGCAAACATACGAGAAAAGTACAGTAAGCATAAAAGTTATACATTTTTTTTAAGTACAATTAAATTTTATGGGTAGTTTTGTATTAAAAATTATACTTATTTCCTAAGTAAACATTACAATTATTAACTTATATTTTAGTACTAGTAATTTAGAACACAGAGCGCTCTGCTCGTACATGGCGTATAATGTGTAACCAAATTCCATCTGGAATAACGATACTGGAACTATGAACTAACGTAAGGGACATTTTGTCGCAAATGAGTTATATATATCGTTCGGCTGAATGTATTTTTTTTATGTATGTTCTAATCCTTGATTATGCCGATGTCAGTTATTTAGACCTAACTGAAGTGCAGCTAGATAAGCTTGAGCGACTCCAAAATTTTTGTATTAGGTTCATATTTGGTTTACGCAAATATGATTATGTTTCTGAATTCCGTATTAAGCTCAAGTGGCTGCCGATCCGCCTTCGCCGGAATATCCATATCTTATCGTTGCTTTACAGTGTCCTGTTTATTCCTACAACCCCCTCTTACCTCAAAGAACGTTTTAAGTTCCTTCATGACACACATTCTAGACACTTGAGATCATCGGAAAATTTGAAACTTTTAATGCCCTCACATTCCACCAAATTTAGTGACAAATCGTTCACGGTCCAAGCAGTGCGATTATGGAACGCGTTGCCGATGCCAATTAGGCAAGCCCAGTCACTAGTTTCTTTTAAAAATTTAGTTAAAGATCATTTTCTTTCACAATAATTAATTCTGCTACTATCCAAATTTAGTTCTTTCCCTTCTTTTTCTTTCTAGTCCTTTCACTTTATTGTATTTTTTTTTATTTTTTCTCTGTCTTTGAAATTGTGTAACATATAATATGTATGTATATATATATATAATATTCATGAGTTTGTTTTTTGTCTTTTATATATAATAGCTATACAATATAATTTTATATCTATGTATAGTCTTATATATATTTTTAATTTAATTTAATTTAATTTGCAGTACACCGCAGTCTACCCCCTTTTTTATGTCAAGTTCTTACAGTCCATACTAAGGTTGTCTAGTAGAAATCGCTGTTAGCGATAAGACCGCCATTGTTGGGTACAATGGCGGTCTTATCGCTAACAGCTATAAGACCGCCATTGGAGATTAAGTTAGTTTATAAGTTTTTGTTACAAAGTGTTGGTGTACAATAAAGTTTTATTCTATTCTATTCTATTGTTCTGATGATTAAGCCTGAAGTTAGGCACCGGAACTCTGTAATAAATTAATGTAATGTAACCGTGTTTGGGATTACTAGAATTGTCATGAGATACTCTCTGGCTATACGGTATTTAAGTATGGCTAAGAGGTACTTTTTTGTGGTGGTACCATAACTAAAAAGTGTAAAAAAAAATACAACTGACTTCAATGTAAAAAAAAACACTGAAAAGTGCAAAATACGAATATAATAATCTATATAAATAAAAGGAGAAAATGACTGACTGACATATCAACGCACAGCCGAAACTACTGAGACTAAGACCGTGAAATTTTGCACAAAGTTTCCTTTTATGACGTAGGTGAGCACTAAGAGAGGATTTTCCAAAATTCACCCCCAAAGGGGATGAAACGGAGGTTCAAAGTTTGAATGGAGAAACCTTCTTATCCGCGGGCGAAGCCGCTGGCAGAAGCTAGTACAGAATAAATGAAGACAAAACTATTATAGAATCACCTACTTCCGAAATTAAAGTTATTTTGCACTTTTCAGTGTTTAAAAAGTACAGTTTTTTTTTTAAATTAGGAAAAAGCCGACGAAAACTTCCACCACTGGGGGGTCCAGATTCATGTACTGGATCCGTGGTATTCGTTTGTGCGTCGATGTCAAAGACACCATGTATATGAACCTCGGGTATCGAGGTATCACAATGAGGTAAAATCGGCGGAGTAGCATTGCTAGTATCAAGACATGAATTAATTAGGATGAAGAGAGATGCAAAAAGATCTGTTTTTTCTCATCACCATATGAGCCAGTGTTCCATCCGGTCTAACCAGCGGCGGTAATGATATGCTATCAGAGGGCTGGGCAGAGAGTTTTGTGCTAATATTGGGTAATACGAGACTTCCTTAGTGCATTTTTGTAGGACTTGTCAGCATGGTTGAAGGCTTTCTACTTTGAGCTCAGATTCGGAGCTTAGCGGTCGCGATTGTCCACCCGGGTAAGAAATGCGAACGCTGACGATCTTCAGCTTCAGCTCAATTGGCGTTGAACCATGAGTGAGCTGATCCATCGATGGGTATATCACTATAGAGGATGAAATACTCTAAAGCTTAAAGTACTATATCGGAGTAGCATCCACACAGCTCGACGGATTTTCAGAAGAGAAGCAGACCTGCTACCTACCTAGGATAAGACGCAAAGAAGTGCCAAATCGCAACCAAATCTGCTGATTTGTAATGCCACATTCACCGTTCCCCGCTTGAATCGTAGTCAGGTGGGGAGAAGTATGGTACAGACTTTACCAGACAGTGATACGCCCAATGGTGAGGAGACTTTTACTATACATTTGTCCAGTTTGGTGGTCAGCAGAAAGTCCAGAAAATTAGCGGTATAACCAACTACATCATGCATCCTAGTCGCTTGCATTACCAGTTGGAAGAGGCCCATACCGCAAAGTTTCGCACTTCTCTCTCAGCGTCATTCATGAGAGTAAATTGTGTATAGGTCACAAGTACTGTATAAAATTCTGTTTTTAAATTTGTTAACCGCCTAAGCAATATAGAGTACACCATTAGGGACCCTTACAAATAAAAAACTCTAAATGTTTAGTGTCCCATACATCAATGCTGTTCAGTTATATCTAAAATTTCGTTACGTATATCACTCGTTTTCATTATTATTTATCGTGGGACATGCCATTTTTAAAACTGTAGGCTTTATTGTTTTGTTTTTGCTATTTTAGCTTCAAAGTATGAAGAAATCTAAGAAACTTTGTCCTAGACACTTTTTACATAAAACATAAAGTTAAAAAATTATAGTCAGATTTGGCAGAAAAACATCTTATTTTTGCTTTCCTGAAAACCTTAGTTTTGTCCCTTACGTTATTTCATATTTCCAGTATCGATAATATACCTTTTAAATGGTGGACGATAGGAACATTTCTTCCGGACGTTACCCACCACATTAACTCAAAATAAGACAGAATATTTTTGGTTTATGAAAAGAAGGTTTTGCGATGTTTGAATCTTCCATTAATTTAGAAGTAACTTACCCGCCGCAGCTGTCTACGGCCAAATCACGACAGGCATTCACTACCACGACTGTATTCACGTAAACATTTTCGTTAGAAGACGCAGGATTTAATGAAGTCGAGCGTATACCAAGTTCATCATTCCAAAAGAGTAGTTGTGTGACGGGGTCGTAGGCGAGCCGCACGAAGGTACCGAGCAATGTCCTCCTAACTACAGGTTTTACTTTCATGGTCGACATGTCAAAGCTGGATATTGACAAGGCACGGTCCTTGCAAAAGTCGGCAAACAGCAGCCTGTCGTGTATTGGTTCGTAAGTTACTGAAATGATTGCAGTAGCCGACGGAATGTATTGTGTGCGCGTCAGTTCGCCATTTTTATAAAATTCAAGTCGTTTGTCGTCGCCAAAGACGATGTCTGAAACATGGAAATAATTTTTTTCAATACACTTGCTCGTAAACTGGCTCTTATCGCACTACGATTAGGTTCAACATGCAATGTATATCAACCTCGAGTTCTTTTTAATTTTTCACAACGAGGGCTTTGTTATTTCTGATTTAGTCACTTTTCAATTCTGTATATGAGGTGGTGATTTTTTCACAGCAATGAGGCGCATGTTTTAACGCCTTTGAATAAGAACCAATGTTATTAAAGACGAAGGCATTTAATCAATATCGATAGAGACCCTATGAAAGCTCGATAACGAAACCAAAGCGAGATTTAGAAAAATAGGCTCATCTAACAAAGCCATCTAGTATCCAAATATAGCACTATTTACTATGGTTTCGTGAATAAATATACAAAATTATACATTCCGACCACCATGGACAGAATGTACTTTATTTCCGACCACCACGAACCGACCTCATTCGATAAAAAATGAACTGTATAAAGTATAAATAAAGTTATGGTAAGAAAATCATGGTGGTAAAAAATAAACAAAGTAAAACTAACAACAAAATAAAAACAAAGTTTGTAATCTTTTACAATTATAACAAAAATAACACTCATAGTAATTGTTATTTTATTGAGCGACAGGTAGTACGCAAAGTTTAGTACAGTTACTAAACTCAAAACCCACTTCCACCCCACCCACCCACTCTAATCTAAGGATGGCTTATTTAAACGACCAGTGTCGTTTAAATAAGCCATCCTTAGATTTCAGAGTAAAGACTGTGGCGACCATGGAGGCCACACAATAATGTTACTAACTTGCAAACTGGCATGTTATACTTTTAAGGTTTATGTTTTAAAAAGTTTAGGATGGATAGATGAAAAAAAGATAGATAAAATAAATAAAAAAGTCGAGACGTAATTTTAAATATAACATCTATTAGAAAGTGCTTCAGGCAATATATTAATAGTATAATTCAACCAGAAGCCTATCATTTGCGTCTTCCCTATCACAATACTTTAGTAATGCTGTCCTCTAATAGGCATTTGGCTGGAGGAAGATTATCCTCCTTAACCAATACTAAGTCACCAATCTCCGCTTCTGGTGTTTTGTTTGCCCACCTGTATCGATGTAAAAGTTAGATACTCGCTAGAACACCTCTGCCAAAAGTGTTACAACATTTGTTGTGATATTTGCCAACGTTTCAAAGATGTACCTAATTGGTGAAGTTTCATAGTTGTTTTCTGGTACAAGTAGTAAAGTTTTACCTATAAAAAAAAATGTCCTGGGCGTAGTATCTTGAGAATTGGTACTAATTTGAGACAAAGGACGAGAGTTCAAGCAAGCCTCCACTTGATACAATAGTGTTGAAATCTCTTCAAAAATTTGAGTTGCATTGCCAATAATATGCGTTTAAGGAAGTGCTTCATGGATTTTATCCCAGCCTCCCGTAATCCGCCGAAGTGCGGGGCACGTAGTGCTGTTGTTTGCTAAACATTCAGCGATTTCTACCACCTTATTTGTTGGCTATTCTTGCGCGGACAATCTTCGGAGTTTACGGCCGGCACCTACGAAGTTGGTTCCGTTGTCACTAAAAAACTCGGCGCAATGTCCACGTCTGGCAATAAACCGTTTAAATACTGCAAGAAAGCCTTGTGATGTTAGATCACTCACAGCCTCCAAATGTATAGCTCTGGTAGCCATGCATACAAATAAACATTGTAACCTTTATATGCCTTGTGACCTCTTCTTTTAAAGGTATGAATCTGTATGGGACCTGCATAATCAACACCACTTCGATAGAACGCTCGATTTGGTATAACCCGAGCTGGAGGAAGTTGTCTTATCAGTTGATCTCTAGTCTGTGCATCATGTCGTGACACACCTTCGAACAACCATTTTTGCTCTATTTTTAGTATCGATAACTCAATATTTAGTCCGCAGATAGTTCAGCATTAGCTGTGGTCCACCTTGCAACGTGGTGTGATGTGTTTCAGCGATGACTAAATCAGTGAAATGAGATTTTGCGGAACTTTCTTTGTCTTTTCTTCTACATTAGTGTCTAGTATTTCTTTTCTATCATAATTCACAGAAATATTTCTCAATCATGATGGCCCTGTTTTCCATAACCCAAAATTCGGTCATTCTAACGGATTTATTCCGTGAGATGCACAATCTGCTGAATTGCTGGATGATGCATGTGACCATTGGTCCCTATCTAAAATATTGAGTATCTCCGATGTTCGATTGGCTATAAACGTTTTCCAGCAACTTGGGTGGCTGCTTAGCCAAGACATCACAACTGTGGAGTCTGTCCACGCATGTATTTTACCCTTTGAAATGTTCAAAACTGTCGAAACTTTTTGTAAAAGCTTAGATAACAAGACAGCACCACACAACTCAAGCCTCGGAATTGATACTTGCCTAATTGGTGCTATCCTCGTTTTGGAAGTCACTAGATTGATGTAAACGTTTCCTGCATTATATACAATACGTACAATACACATATAGACTGCAGCAGCGGAAGCTTTATTGGATGCGTCGCTAAATCCATGGAGTTCGGTACAGTTCTTTCTTGAGTTAATCCATCGTGGAAATCTAAATTTGACGGTTCAGTATGGTAATCCATTCGTTTAAGAAATTAGATAGTAGTTTTTCATCCCATTCTATCCCTGCAAGCCAAATCATTATTTTAGCTTGTATGCGATGGGGTATATACTGGCGATATATACCCCATCGGATCGAATAGCTTTCCAATATCAGAAATAAATTTTCTTTTTGTTACAGGTTCACTGATCGGTAATAGCTGAACAAAGTACTTGAAATCTTCGGTTAGTCGGTTCCAGGTAAGTCCCAGTATCTTCATGATTTCATTTTCTTTTAGTTCTAGGTTGCTTTCTATTGCTGTGTGGTTTTCATTAATATCTTTAGTTCAATTGCTTATCATTACTTGACTATTTCTGCAGCTCGAAGCCTCCTTTGCTTAGCTACTCAAAATAAAATAGGGCCCACCTCGAATCAGTCACTATTTTGGTCTAAATAAAGTTATCTGTGTAGTTGTTGACAAAGTTATGGTTTGAACCGTCAAGGTGACATGTTTAAGAGCCCTTATCAATATTTATTCCGACAACATTCATATTGATTTCAAGAGGGTAGCTAAAAAAGTGAAGTACTCGAAAAAAACGTCGAATGCACAAATTCTCAGTCACTTAAGTTTTCAGTCTACACCAAACGCTGTTGTGGAACACTCACGTTTTTAACCATTTTGTTTGTTTCCTGTGTTAGTTGTGATCACTATGCCTGGTTCTCGACGACATATGGACATGGAAACCGCTGCAAGAGCAGTATAATAATAATTTATTTCTCCATAACAATATTGTACAAATTTGAGCAATAAATTGAAGGTGACTTACAAATGCATAAGAAATAAAAAATGTGCAACTGCGCCTGAGCTAGGCCGAGCCTGTATTTCAGGACGCAGTTCTCTTACCAGAAAAGAAGTTATCAATATAACAGCATTTGCGTGTAACGTCTAAAGTTAACACATAACAAAATATTAATTTGCAATCGAAATTGTGTGTTGCGTGCATGTGCTTCGTGTGTTTGTGGTGTAATTTTATCTCAACGTTTTAAGAAGGTCTTCAGTAGTTTGGTAATCACATGTGAGTAGAAAGTCTAATAGTTTGGCTTTGCATCCTTGTTTGTTTAGTGTGTAGAGTATCTTTGCTACAAGAGGGACAGTCTCAGAGATCTGTGGCTATACACCTCGGTGTATCGCGACGAGCGATCCAAAACGTTTGGGAACGGTATCAGGAGACCGGAAGTGTAGCTAGGAGACCTGGCACAGGAAGAGTTAGGGCTACAACTGCCCAGGAAGACCGACCGCACGTCGGGAGCGTACTGTAACCGCTCGGACCTTACAAACTCGACTACGGCAATCTACAGGGACGAGAGTCAGCGATTAAACCATTCGGAATCGGCTTCACGAAGATGAACATCACTCCAGAGTACGTGCTATTCGACTAAAACTAACGAGGGCTCATCGTGCAGCACGCTTAAGGTACGCCCGGGAACATTTGGAATGGACTATGGATAACTGGAGGAATGTGCTTTTTACGGACGAGTGTAAAGTGAAGTTTTACAGTGACGACAGACGGATACGCGTGTGGAGAAGAGAAACGGAACGTTTTTCTGAACCATGCGCGCATGGAACAGACCGATTTGGGGGTCCCAGTGTTCTGGTATGGGGTGGAATTAGCTTACACGGCAAAACAGAGCTGGTAATTCTGAATGAAGGTACCGTAACCGCCGCCAGTTACATCGAGCAAGTAATCCGGCCACATGTCGTCCCATTTTCACAAAGAGTGGGCAATAACTTTGTCTTTATGCATGACAATGCTCGCGCAGACACAGCCCGCACTACACAAAGAGCCATGGCCAGCAATGAGTCCCGACCTCATTCCCATCGAACATTTATGGGATCAGCTCAAAAGACACCTGAAAGAACGTTACAGTGATGTGAACAGCCAGCAGGAACTCATTAACGCTTTGAAAGTCTGTTGGAAACAAATACCGGAACTAAACGTTGATTGAAAGTGTCCCAGATAGGCTCAGAGAGTGCATACGGAGCAGAGGAGGTTTGTTATTAAAAAATAACAAGCACCATATTTTTTTCCAGAATAGTTGTGCTTTACAAGATTATGTTTTTCCTTTATTTTGTGTAATTTTTCCTAAAAACTGTTATTTTGTGTTTTTATTAAACAAAATAAACAAATGTTTCTATTGTTCATGTTTACACTATTCCTAAATGCTCGCTTGAAACTTGTGTATTCATAAAAACTGAATGTTTTGGTTCAATTGTTACTCTTCCTAATCGTTGATAGTCTGCATCTTGGTCAGTCGTCACTTTTACCTGACGATACATCTTGACGATGTCGGCTACCAAACAGATGGGGTGAAGCCTCCACCTCATAATAATTTGCCTGAGATCGGCTTCTCAAGTTGGCCCTACAAGAAGGTTGTTATTAAATGAAGCACCGTTACTATCTCGACTGGACGCATTAATTACAACCCGAAATTCGGTAGTGGTTTTATCGTTTCTAACAACTTCATAATAAGGTAAGTATACCGCTCCTGTGTTATCAATTCTTGTTATAGGTATTATTTTCATATGACCGAGCTTTGAATATTCATTAATAACTTCGGAATATTTAGTTTTTAAATCCGGTATTTTTATAAAACGCTTTTCTAAAGATAATAATTGTTTAATAGCAATATCTCGCGAATTACAATTGAAACGTTGTGAGGAGATTTTTACCAAAAACAACTAAACGCGATAGCTTCGATCGGTATATTGTAAAATTACCGTTTAGAGAGGAAGATCCTAGCTGTAAATATTACATACAATAATAATGTAAATTACAGCAGCATTAATGTAATTAATGTAATATTTACAGCTAGGATCTTCCTCTCTAAACGGTAATTTTACAATAAACCGGTTGAAGCCATCGCGTTTAGTTGTTTTGGTAAAAATCTCCTCACAACGTTTTTCATTTGGAGTAAATTGTTTTTTGTCCAGAGTAAAGTTATCTGATTCTAGTTCCCAGAATCGTTTCAGGTTAAAATCTTCATTGCAAATGTTGGTATTTAAAGTGATGATAGTACTGTCACAGCTGACAGTGTTGGTTTCACTATCCCATTCTATCCCATTTTTCCAGACATAACCGGACTAAGCTTGATGTTTTGCACTATTGGTGTCCCTGGTGGTCCTCGAATCAGTAAGTACATATGCCTTGACTTGTATGGTAAAAGTAGGGTCCTGGAGAGATCGTAGTTTAATATTATATAAACTACATTCTTACAGTTTAGTGAGGCAGTGAGATCACCCTCCACTCCAACTATAACACTGTTGCATTTGCTCTTTTTAAGCCCAAATAATTGGACTGCAGACTCCGTTATAAAAGAAACCTGTGATCCCTGGTCCACTAAAGACCTCAGTGTTATAGTAGACCCTGTGTTAGTTTCTGCTTTTACCAAGGCAGTTGCCAATAAAATTTGACAGCTTGTGTTAGAAAAGCAACTAGTTATTTTGCTCACCATGGTCTCGTCTTTTGATGTTGTTGCGGTTACAACAACATTGGTGCTATCATCTGATTGCTTTTTTGGTTCCTCATTATCAGTTGATTGGTTATTATTGGTTGAATGCAGCAATTAATAGTGTTTCTTCTTGCAAATTCTACATCTAGTGGGCAAACGACACGATGTTAACGAATGATTTGCACCTAAACAATTGAACGACGAACAATTGAACCTAAAGATGGAACATTCAGATGATTTAATCTGATGTACATGATGTGACTTGGTTGTAGTGCTTTTAACGACTTTTGGACATAAAAATTCAAGTGACCTAAATCTGTGCTCAATAAACTCGTATATTCGTTACATACTAGAGCCAGTTTAAGCTATAATAAGATCACAAACCACCAAACGTTAGCGACGGTTACCTCCCCCTATGGACTGACTGATAGTAGAATACTTTACATTGCTCTTGATAGGCGCACACTTCCAGAAAGAAGGGGGTAGTCACCGCTAAGTATCCTGGACTGCATTGGTAGTCGTTCTAAGGAACGCTAGAGAATGTATCTCGTTAAATCACACCCGGCCCCCGTAGGCCTCTTGCTGATACAAAAAAATAATATTTAGCGAGACACGTAATTTGGAGTCATTTCAGAAAAGTCCCGCAGCTAGACGTAGCTCGGAGGCTTGGAGGTTATGATGTCCTCAACTTGGGGCAGTAAGGAAGTGAGAAGTGTCGATTTATAAACCACTTCAGTGTCTAGCGAGGCAACTGTGAATAGGTCTACGACGACTGACGATGCGTCACGCTTGTTTAAGTCTTGTATTGGCGATGGTGAATAGGCCGTTATAAGGAATTGATTGTTATAGAAAGTGTGTCTTATCCAATAGCAGAGGCCTCACAACCCTTTGCCGTAGGATTGGCCAGGACATGCACGGGCGAAATGGAATAAAGTAATTCTAAAATAATTTAGTTTGCAAATACAAGCGTCACGTGTCATATTCCCTTTTGTAGCCCTCTCAGTCTCTTAAATTTCATAATTCAAAAGAAAACTAGATTATCCATCCTTAAATCCTTATTAATGGATTCCCAACCCTAATTGTTTTAATTTTGTCTTTCTACATCCCCTCCTTGTCCTCTAGCTAGTTAAGTCGGGACGAGGTGATATATTTCTTGGGAAACCATTACTGACGGTGGAGGTCTGTCCAAGCCATCAGGATGGGGACCACAGGATGGGGCGATGGAGGGGCCCCATCCCTCCCACTTAGTGGGAAGCCGACCTTCATACCTTCATGTAGGCAAATTCAGGAAAAACGAAATTTTTATCAGCCTAGGGTCTTTTAGGAACAGTTACATGGTGTCAAACATTTTTTTTAAACAGATGACTCATTAGTGAGGTTTTTTGACTAAAGTAACGAATCTTTTCAAGATACAATCATTCTGTTAGAATTTTTATTGTTAAATCTATTTTCTAAAATGGTCCAACCAATAGGATAGTGTTATCACTTGTGATCTTTTTTTTTCTCGGTGGGAAAATCATCTTATGACATCCCCCGCTCTTGGGCGAGGCGGGAGATAGTGTCAGACTTTTACTGACTAAAAACCTACTCCTGTTCCTTCATTGCCTTCGTCCCAGGGCCCCGGGTTTCGTTTTCACACTACCCATGGCCCCAAGTAGGCTTCGACCCTGCTGGGCCCCTACGATTTGCTGACATCTCCCTGAGGCGCGCGTGGAACAATACGCGCCGTCGACGACTTGGGCTCGGTCCGGACGGTTACCGGACGGTCGGACGGCGAGCCACCCATTGCTCGCCGTCCGCAAGCCCGCGCCTACGGTGGCCGGAAATCGAGATCGGAATCCCGGCGGCGGTTGGGGCGTGAGGACCGTTGCCTCACGCGATCGGCCGCCTCCTTTGCTAGCATTACTGCTTCGCAGAAGGAGGCGACCGCCTGCCACTCCTCCTCGCTCCGGACCATGGCCTGTACCAAAGCCCGGCGCGAGAGATCGCAGCCGCCGATCGCCCCCACGAGGACACGGCGTTGCTCTGCCCAAGCGGGGCACACCTCCACCGTGTGCTCCACCGTGTCCTCCGGGCGGTCCACACAGTGGCGACACTCGGGCGTCGCTTCCGCACGAATCCGGTGCAGGAACTTCCCGAACTTACCGTGTTCGGTGAGAACCTGCGTCATGCGAAAGGTGAGGACGCCGTGAGGTCTTTCCAACCACGCCTCAAAGAAGGGACTTACCGCCATAATTGTGGCGTGCCCAATCACTTGTGATCTGAAAATGTCGCAAAAGTTGTTCAGCTTCATCTGTTATATAGCCTTTTGGGTAATGTTATTTTTGCACGTTGTCTAACAAGTAGTTGTTGTGAATTAATGAAATAAAGAGGATGTCTACTGTGAGTGGTGACCATAAAAACGATGTTTTTATTTATAGTAGTAGCTTTCAAACGATCTTTCAATGCTATTCTAAAATCAAAGTATAAAAAATCCGATTCGAGTGAAGGTACGATTAAGTCCTGAAGTTACTACAGTGTACTTGGGCATAACACTAGATGCTAAGCTTCCATGGGCCCCACATATAGACAAATTGTCGAAAAAACTTAGCTCTACAGCATACGCTGTTAGACAAATTCGAAATTTATCTGATTTAGAGACAGAATGTTTAGTTTACTTTAGCTATTTTCATAGTGACATGTCGTAAAGTATTCTACTGTGGGGAAATGCCGGCGGTACCCAGACACTTTTCGTTTTGCAGAAAAGGGCTATTTGTTCAATTTATAAATTAAGTCCTAAATACTCCCTCAGAGATAAATTTAAAGATATTAATGTAATGACTGTGTCTTCACAGTATATTTACGAGAATATTTTGTATGTCCATAAAAATATAAACATGTTTAAAAATTAAAGTGATATTCATAATTTTAATACTAGAAACAAACATAAATTCTTGGTTCCTACAACCAGACTCAAAAAAATAAGGGGCTTATTTAGATGCCAATGTATACACTTTTATAATAAACTTCCTAATCATATTCAAGAATTAAGCCTCAATAAATTCAAATCATTTGTAAAGCGAAAACTTTACCAAAAGGCTTTGACACTTTATTGGACTATCCTAAAGATGAAAAGGCTTGTGATTGACCCGCTCCAGTGCACTACAGTTGTTGCCATTTCTTTTTCTTTTGTATTCAATTGTGCTTTTATTAATTTTTACAGTTTGACATTGATGTTTATTTTATCTTTTACAATTTGAGATGGTTGATTATTTTACAATTTGACATTATATATCTATAATTTTTGACATAAATATTTACTTTGTTGCGTATTTATTTACATTTTTGAAAACTTTAGTTTTATAAAGGAGATTGGGCAAGTTACTATGGCACTTGGTTGCGCAACCTTTGATACAGTATAGTAGTGAAAATTAGACACAAAAAAGGGATAGTGTCATGCTTTAAAACAACACACACAGACCATGGTCCGGAGCGAAGAGGAGTGGCAGGCGGTCGCCTCCTTCTGCGAAGCAGTAATGCTAGCGAAGGAGGCGGCCGATCGCGTGAGGCAACGGTCCTCACGCCCCAACCGCCGCCGGGATTCCGATCCCGATTTCCGGCCACCGTAGGCGCGGGCTTGCGGACGGCGAGCAATGGGTGGCTCGCCGTCCGACCGTCCGGTAACCGTCCGGACCGAGCCCAAGTCGTCGACGGCGCGTAGTGTTCCACGCGCGCCTCAAGGAGATGTCAGCAACCGTAGGGGCCCAGCAGGGTCGAGGCCTACTGGGGCCATAGTGGTAGTGTGAAAACGAAACCCGGGGCCCTGGGACGAAGGCAGCGAAGGAACAGAAGTGGGTTTTTAGTCAGTAAAAGTCTGACACTATCTCCCGCTCCGCCCAAGAGCAGGATTTGTCATTAGATGCTTATCCCACCCAAAAAAAAAAACCCTATGCAGATGAAAGTGCGAAATTCACGCGAACAAAGTCGCGGGATACGTGCTAGTTACTAATAAAGAAAAAGTGAATGTTATGAGTCTTATACTCACCCCAGTCAAAAGTATGCGCTGACCCCACGAGCAAAGCTAACAAGGCGAGCACACGTGTGCCGCACATCTTTTAATAAGGTACTGTTGAGTTCACGCTCGTCGAATATGAAAGAAATGTAATGGTTCTGTATCAAAACGGAGGCTCTATATATAGGTAGATGGCAATTTCCTGTTTTGAAGGAGTTGAAATAATTAGGATTAATCTATATCTACAAAACTAGTATGTTCTCATTTTGATTATAACAGGTAACATGACTCTTTATTATTCGTTTTAATTAGCAAAGGATCATTAGTCTAAAAAACATATAACAAATATGATTAAATATGAATTAGTATTATTGATTAGAATAGGAAAATGGATGTCGATAATTTGTTAATTAGACTTAGCACCAATAATACTGTGCCTGACACCCCGCGCCCGCAACACTGACGTGTCCCACAGGAAAACTGCGGAGATCTGGACCTACTTATTAAAATCGATTGATTCGAAAATTTTTCAAAATATAGAAGTCTATAAAATTTTCAAATTTTCAACCGACTTCAAAAAAAGAAGGCTCGGTCGTATGTTTTTTTTTTGTTGGTTACATCATAAATCCGTCGTTTATGGACCGTTTTTTTTTTTTTTTTACTTAAAACAACAACAAACTAACCCAGCCAGGCGCATTACTATTTTATCAGTACTGCTCTCAATACGGTGAAGGAAAACATAGTGTCCTAACCGGCATGTCCTACAACCAAAAATTCGAAGACATGTAACATCCACCAACCCGCACTAGGCCCGCGTGGTGGATTACGGCCCATTCCCTCTCCCAGAAAGGAGGCCTGAGTCCCAACAGTGGGAACATTATAAGGCCGACTATGCTATGCTATGCTATGGTTCCAGATCGGTCCCATTTTTTTCAAAATCCAGTTCTGATTTTGAGATCAATGAGGAATCGAGGGAACTCTTCAAATATTAGGCAACTATATAGTGATTTAGGTATATTCATCGAAAACTCATCTACAGTCGTAGAGTGGAGGTATGCCTAACGTGACCATTTTTTTTTTTGCCAGATCGGGACGTCTGCGGGATCATATAATAAAAAAACTGTGCAAGTGCGAGTCGGACTCGCGCACTGAGGGTTCCGTACAAACTTTCTTAAATAGTTCAATTTTCGAAGATTTTTTCGAACCACAAAAATGCTTTTTTTTGTGACGTAATAATAAATTTACTGTTTTCAGATTTATTACTATATCTGTGCTATAAGACTTTGCTTTATGCCGAATTTCAGGATTCTAGGTCAACGGGAATTACCCTATGAATTTTGAGGGAACTCCTCAAATATTACAGGCAACCATACAGTGATTTTGGTATTTTCATCGAAAACATAAGCATTTACAGTCAAAAAGTAACACTTGATGAAGTGGAACTGATGAAGAAGACCAGAAATGACCAACGGAACTTCACCCTCACAATGAAGATAGTTAAGTAACTAGCATAGCATAGCATAGTCGGCCTTATAATGTTCCCACTGCTGGGACTCAGGCCTCCTCTCTAGGAGAGGGAATAGGCCGTAATCCACCACGCGGGCCCAGTGCGGGTTGGTGGATGTCACATGTCTTCGACTTTTTGGTTCTAGGACATGCCGGTTTCCTCACGATGTTTTTCTTCACCGTTTTGAGAGCCAGTGATCACCACTGGCTCTCAAAACGGTCTCATCTCTCAAAACGGAAATAAATTACATAAAGTAATGCGCCTGGCTGGGTTTGAACCCGCAACTTACAACTCGTAAGTCGGGGCAGTTTCCACTCGCTCACCACTGCTCTCTGTTAAGTAACTATAACAATATAAATAAATAAATGGTTCTGAATATTTATGTTGAAAGTGTGATGATGATGATGGAGCCGGAAGGTAGGCACCGGAACTCCGTAATTAATCAATGTAACCTAGCAGTGTTTGGGCTTATTAGAATTGTTATAAGATGCACTTTGGCTATAAGGTACTATCGAACTAACCTGATGATGGAGGAAGGTGGAACGTAGACACAGGAATTTCATAATAAAACAATGTAACCTAGCAGTGTTTGGGTTAATTGAAATTTAATTCTAATACCATTAAATTTACCATTCCAATATAAACGCCTACAATTTCCGCCTAAAGATATCTTTTGCATTGACCGTCAATAAATCGCAGGGTCAAATTTTCAACGTTGCAGGCTTAGATTTGAACGTTGCATGTTGAATGTTTTTCACATGGCCAATTATATGTCGCTCTTTCAAGAGTAACCTCAAAAGAAAACATGTTTATATTTTCTAATGACAAAAAAACTGTGAACGTTGTGTATAAAGACATTCTGTAGTATATTTAGCACTAGCGACCCGCCCTGGTGCAATGCTGGACAAAACCGCATCAAAATCCGTTGCGTAATTTTAAAGATCTAAGCATACATAGGGACAGACAGCAGGAAGCGACTTTGTTTTATGCTATGAAGTGATCAGCATTGAACCCGTGCAAAGCCGGGGCGGGTCGCTAGTAATATATAATATTGTTTTCCACACTCAATAAGGGCTAGCCCCTTGTTGGAGGTTTTCAGGAAAAGAATTATGGAACATTTCCTGTCAACATGACCCATAAATATGTATGCATAGGTTTAATTTATTGTATGTAGTTTGTTTATTTATTGTGTACTTGCACATACGAGTATTTGTGTAGCTTATCTTAGTTTTAAGCTCACCTGTGTACATCACCTGTTCTATTTTTTATTGTTTTGACTGTCACATATTGTTGTGTACAATAAAGAATATAAGAAAGAATATAGTGGAGCCACTATGACAACAATAGTAAATAAATGGTTCTGTATAATAAAATTGAAAATGGTATCATCGAACTGATCTGATGATGATAATTATGATGACGACGCCGGAAGAAAGGCACCGGAACTCCGTTGTTAATCAATGTATCCTTGCTGTGTTAAGACTTGTTAAAATTGTCATGAGATGTAGGAATCCTAGTAGTGTTTGCACTAATTGGAATTGTCATGAGATGTAGGTACTGTTCCTATGTATGTATCAAAACTAAAAAGTGTGAAATTTTATGCTAAATTTGAACTTTCTAGATGATTTGGAGGTGGGAAGGGTTATAGATCTATGTGGCAGTAAGTAAAAATATGAGAATAATTCTATGAGCTATTTTCGAAGTCCCATAGCCAGTTAACTTAGCCAGTATTGATTAGTACAAAAACAAGTTCTAGGAAGGCAAAAGCCAGTATTCAATCAAATCTCCAAAGATCCAGAGACTAGGGAGTGCCATTAACTGGACATCACAATCATTGGATAGGCGGTTGCTCCTAAGTGGTTTGTGAATAGAATAGAATAGAATAGAATAGAATAGAATAGAATAGAATAAACTTTATTGCACACCAAAATAGTAACAAAACTTTTATACTAGGCAACTTAAATCTATGGGTACAAAGGCGGTCTTATCGCTGACAGCGATATCTACCAGACAACCTTAGGATGGAAATCGAAATAGAAAAAGGGGGTAGTCTGTGGTGTACTGCAAATGAATACAGTAAATATTAGATTAAAATTATATACTAGACTATACATCTATATAATATAGCTATTATATATAAAAGAAAATATATAAATATATAGATATTATATATATATATATATATAATATACTTATTATAAGTTACACAATTTCATACAAAGAGATGGAAAAAAGAAAAGAACAATAAGGTGGGTTAGTGACGGAAGAACTGAAATTAGGTAGAAGCAGGATAGCAATTAGAGTGAAAGGAAGTGAGCTTTGACTAGATTTTTGAAAGAAGCTAGTGACTGGGCTTGCCTGATTGGCATCGGCAACGCGTTCCACAATCTCACCGCTTGGACTGTGAACGATTTGTCACTAAACTTGGTAGAATGCGTGGGCATTAAAAGTTTCAAATTCTCCGATGATCTCAAGTGTCTAGAATGTGTGTCATGAAGGAACTTGAAACGTTCTTTAAGATAAGAGGGGGTTGTAGGAATAAACAGAACACTGTAAAGCAACGATAAAATATGAGCATTCCGGCGAAGGCGGATTGGCAGCCACTTGAGCTTAATACGAAATTCAGAAATATGATCATATTTGCGCAATCCAAATATGAATCTAATACAAAAGTTTTGAAGTCGCTCAAGCTTATCTAGCTGCACTTCAGTTAGGTCTAAATAACTGACATCGGCATAGTCAAGGATGGGGAGAAGGAGGGATTGGGCGAGCGCAGTTTTAGTGGCAGTTGGAAGGAAATTGCGGAGTCTTCTTAAAGACCCCGCAGACGCAAACAACTTGCGGCTAACTTCCTGCATCTGAGGTCCCCACGAAAAGTCTTTATCAATAATGATGCCAAGGTCCTTCACTGAGTCGCTATATGAGATGGTTGAGCCTTCAAAAATAATCGGTGGGAGCCGCGTCCAGTCGATTCTTGAGCGCAACCTAGGGCTGCCGACAACAATGACTTGGGTTTTTGTAGGATTAACCTTCAGACCATGGGCCATACTCCACTCAGAAATACGAGCTAAATCTTTATTGATTGTGTTAACGGCCTCGGATAGATTATTTAACGGAGCTTGCGAATATATTTGCAGATCGTCAGCGTAAAGGTGGTAGGATGATAGAAGTTCATTAGAAATAGAGTTTATAAAAATTGCGAAAAGAAGAGGAGATAGAACGCCCCCCTGTGGTACGCCGGCAGTTGTATTGCACCATGATGATGATGAACCATCAATGCGAATACGTTGCCGGCGGCCACACAGGTAACTACGAAACCAATCAATCGCCGTTGGAGATATGTTAAGAGAGTTAAGTATGCCGATTAAGATATCAAAATCGACGGTATTAAAGGCGTTGCTGAAGTCTAACAAGGAAAGTACCGTCAGATGTCCATCTTCCATACCAAGTCTAATGTCGTCCGTAATGTTAACAAGCGCTGTTGTAGTGCTGTGTCCTGGACGAAACCCGGATTGGAAATGATTAAGGAGGCGGTTTTTGCAAAGGAAAGTACTAAGTTGACTGTGAATTAGTCGTTCAAGGACCTTGGATAGGAAGGGTAGTATGGAGATAGGACGGAATTCAGAGAAGGAAACGGGATTACGCTTTTTTGGAAGAGGTGTGATTTGGGCATCTTTCCAAGAAGAGGGAAAAATACCGCAGGATACAGAATGATTAAGGATATGGGAAATGACAGGAAGGATTTCGTCAAGGATAGGGAGTATCATTTTACGACTGATACAGTCACTACCGACAGCATTAGATGTGATAGATTCTATACTCTTCTTAACATCACAATCGGAAAACTGATTTATGACGAATGGTGAATAATCGGGAGTAGGAAGAGATGAAAGATCATTTAATGTTTCTGTTTTGATAGAACCGTTGAAATTCGAAGAAGTGGAAAAATGTTGATTGAGTAATTCAAGATCTACATCCTTAGGAATAGAATCTTGGCGTGACTTACCAACTCCCATTGATCTAAGAAATTTCCAGACTTTAGCTGGGTCACCGTTTTCAACGGATTTATGAATGTGGCGGCGTTGAGCATCCCTACACACCAAGTTGCTGCGATTACGGATTGCAACATATTTTTCACGATTTAAAGAATTAGGCCTACTTTTAAATCTACACTTAGCCGCTGCTTTCCTCCTCAACATATCCCTCAAGTCGTCTGATAACCAAGGGGCCGGCTGGTGTTTAATTTTCACGGGCCGAACAGGTGCATGGACATCGTAAAGTTGAAGAAGTTTAGAGTTAAGCAAATCGACTTTTACATCAATCGACTCAGCGGCAACAAGGTCAGACCAGTCAATGTTGCCAGCATCCTCACGGAGACTCTCAAGACTCATACCACCAAAACTTCGCTGAAGGAGTATTTTAGGTTTCACCTTAGGAGGGCGAATTTTGTAAGAGAGGAAGACAAGGTCGTGATAGGAGAAGGCATCAGCTGTACATTGCCCATGCTTAGCGATATGTTGGGTGGAAGAAACGAGAATGAGATCAAGTAGTGAAGGAGTACAGTTAGGAAAGTGGTGAGTGGCAGTCAGAGGAAGAAGAGACAAATTACAGGAGTGAATAATAGATTGGAGTGAGGAAGACCGTGAATCGCGTTTGAGAAGACAAGTATTGAAGTCTCCCATTATAATGGTGTGACTGTAAGAGGGAATAAGTTTAACAAGGAGATTTTCAAAAGAGGAAAAAAAGTCGATACGCAAAGAGGGACAGTAGTAAACACCAAGCAGTATCTTCGAGTGATGAAGGTTAACTTCTAAAAAGAGATGCTCGCCAGCATTCGGCGGTGGTGGCTGTGATGACATATCAACAACACTGAAAGGAATATTAGCACGAAGATATATGGCAACACCGCCACCACCGCAGCCTGTGCGATCATTTCTAATTAGTTGGTAACCGGGTAAAGAGTAGGAAGTGGATGGAAGGCACGGCTTTAGCCATGATTCTGAGACAAGGATTGCATGAATATTCTTACAGTCAAGGTTTGCCAGCATGTCGTGGTGATGAGCCGGAATACTTTGAGCATTAATATGGACTACATTAAGATTCTTTGGAACATCGGAAAATTGAGACTCAAGCGTGTCAGCTAGAGACGGAATACTACTAAAACTGTCGCTATCACTGCACGCTGATAAAAAAGTATC
Source organism: Mythimna impura (assembly GCA_905147345.3). Classification (NCBI taxonomy): domain Eukaryota; kingdom Metazoa; phylum Arthropoda; class Insecta; order Lepidoptera; family Noctuidae; genus Mythimna; species Mythimna impura. Next base: position 13,489,284 of record LR990362.1, on the reverse strand, counting down.
ACTGTCAGTATCCGACATTGTGTAACACCAAAATAAATATAATATAAATAAATAAATAAAAACTAAGAACTACAATTAATATAAAAAAAAAAAAAAAAAAATAAGATAGTGAATATCCACCCGCCAGTTGAGTGTTAACAGTAAAAATCTAGATCTAGATATAATAGAAAATAATTTTTAACTTAGTATTAATTCCACATTAACAATTCAATAAAAGGTTGACAGCAATAATCAAACAGTACGCTTATAATTATAATCTGTGGTAACAAACACACAGCATGCTTAAAGTGTCAACAATCGTTTGAATAAACTGGAACGCAGCCATTGACTTGACATTTGAAATGACATGACTGCTGTCAAGTGTCAAAGCAGAGAATAAAAATGTAAATAAAACAGAAATAGTGGAACAGAATAAACTAAAATACGTCAGAAACTAATAAAGTCGGAAGGGTAGGAGTAACACAAGTAAAAAAGTGAAATGTGAAAGAACAAAGACAAGATAATTTAAGTAAATACCCGAACTGTGTTACTCGTGAAGATCATTTTTTAGCGAGAGCAGCTGCACGCCTCTTCTTCAGCACGATAGCCGGTGGTTTATTAACAGCTGCTGTCTCCAGTTTATCGCAGTCTATATTGGGCTCGCCGAGAGAATTGAGCTCGCTATGGGTGACTACACGATGCTTAGTCCCATCGGGCCCCAGGATGTGTATATGGCCTTGTTTAGTCCAGCAGTTGGTGACGCCGAACTTTGCACGTGCCGCCATAAAAACTTGATGCCGTGACCTTGTCAGGAATTCTGATAAAGTTATACCAGAACCCTTCAATTTGGTCTTCGCATGCCAAATCTTGTCCCGGATGTCCACGTCTTGTAGCTTCACGAGAATAGGCCTAGGCTTGCCAGAGCCGGCTTGATTGCCCATTCTATGGCACCTTCGTATAGCTGCTGCAGTAAACGTTTCCAGCTTCAATTTATCACGCACCACTTCAGCGACCACCAGTGACGTCTCCTCCTTGCTCACCTCACTGACACCATGGATTAGCAGCATCTTCCTACGGCCCCTCATCTCAAGCGCATCAACATCACTAGCTAGCGCCTCCATCTGACGTTGAAGACAGCTGAGAGCTTGGAGTATGAAGGTCTTGAATGCTGAATACTCTGCTGCTACATCGACCGGACTGCTGACTGTAGTGTTGGGTGACTTGGACAGTTGCGCCTCAAATTTAGACATTCTGTCGTGAAATTGAGCCATCAACTCAGACATTGACCCCTTCAGTGATTCCATATTTTATTTCTTGTGTTATTATAATTTAAATTAAGGAAAAACACAAAACTAGCAGGTAGTTATTGTTACAGAATAAGTATCATATAAAATTATGTATATTTGCTATTTATATTAATTAAAATTATTAAAATTATTGAGAGAGACTTTTTTGCGCCTACTATTACAACTACCCGCGGTTGAAAAAACTGAAGTGGAACTGGTGAAGTTCTGGACATAACACACAGCTGAATGGCATGGCGTTGCGAGAGGCGGTGACGCAACACTCGACCGAAACATGACCATGACCGCTTTGTCATCATTGCAAGAATGAGAAGAAGGAGAGATTCATTCTAACTACTTAAATTAATAAAGAAACAAATGTGCAATGTTGACCCGGCGACCTTGTGGAGCTCAGGTAGGTCGGGAGGGTCGCCCCATACAACATACTGGTACTGGACTGCATGCAGACTATAAGCCGCCGCCAACATAGTTGATACAGGACAGCTGGTTCAAATATAATATAATGTTACAATCAGTGGCGTAACGTAGTGGGCGTGGGAGGGGTGTGACACAATTATCAAGATCAGCTCGCTTAGGTGTGCGGTTTACATTCTTCCTTTTCTGCACAAGTCGAGCACTACCTTTACGCTCGTTGAGTGGATACGATCCTATATTCACCGAGATTGTAAGTATTTACTTTTGCAGCGTCGTGATAAAATCGGCATAGGTCATACATATCGGAAATGACAAACTATACTAATACTAACGGTCCTGACAGACGTTGTCTGGCCTGAAATTTGGAATTTCGTAACAAAAAAATTGAGAACCCTTACCGTGTATATTTGTTGTTGGATTTTTGTTTGTAATGAATAAATTCAAAAACTACTTCACCGATTTTGAAAATACTTACGCCAGTAAAATACTCTTTATAACTGAATGACATAAGCGTAAATTCTCTACTTTTGCGAGTTCAAAGTTGCTGGCAGAAACTAGTATTTAAAAAAATATTTACTCCGAAAAAAGCAATGAGACATATTTTTGACTGATAATACAAATAGATCGGGCGGTAAATTTTCGATGGACCCTGGGCGGCGAAATCCACGCTACGCCACTGGTTACAATTATGATTCCAAGGCAAGTAAACATGTACCTATTTTTAGTTCATAAAAACATGTTTTTAGGTTAAACTAATTGTTAATTTGCATAATTATTTAGCCTCTTTGGCGATATACGGTTCTTATCACTAGACCAGGAAAATAGTGTACCTAACAATAACATGTTTTTTAGCTTTTGGACTGACCGAAATTTCAATATTTAAAAGTGCCTGTAAATGGTCTATTTGAAATAAAAGCTTTTGATTTGATTGATTTGATTTGATACAGTATCCTCCTGGCTTTTATCGGCGTTTGCATTGTTACCAGTAATAGTGTGCCATAATGCTCATTAAAACTCCATGGTTTTGGTGTGTTGGCGTGGATAGCGATAAGCTTGTAAAGAACCACGTGTCTATGAATACCTCGAAGCTAGGGGATTTATTCAAAACCGATCTCAAAAGCGCTGGGCTCAGCTAGAGTAACTGTTGCTTGGACGCCGGGGCCAGCCTCACAGGCTCCGACGCCATGGCCCCGCGCCCGGCTTGCCCCGATGGGCCCGCCTTGGGTGCAGCTGCCGTGGCCGTGGCGGTGGCATAGAACGCCGCCTTTCGCTGGCCGGAGGCCGCTAGTGGGGGGCGCAGCACGATGCCCTCCAGCAGGGACAGTTGCTGCTAAATCCGCAGCTGAAACTGCTGCTGCTGCTGTTGCAGCTGCTGCTGAAGGGCAGCCAGCTCCCGTTGCACCAACGTCAGCAGCTGGCTCTCCGGCTCGGGCTGGGGCTAGGGCTGGCTTTGCCCCTGCCCTTGCTTGCGCCCCCCTTCAGTCGGCTCCTGGCAGCCTTCGACTTCCTGGGCTCCCATGAGCTCGGCCCGGAGCTCGGCCTGGAGCTCGGCCCGGAGCTCGGCCCGGAACTCAGCCTGGAGTCTTGCCACTCTCTTCTCGAGAGAGGCATCGATAGCCTCCTCGATAGAGGCGGCGTGCCGGTGGACCGTCTACTCTTTGGAAGTCTTCTCCCTTTTCCGGCCCATGTCTCGCAGTGCTGCAACAACCAACGCCCCGAGAGACCTACGTGACTCTTCGGCGGAGTCCTCCCCGGCATCTCGCTCACTGCCAGATGGAACCGAGAGGTCCATCTCAGCGCTGGCCGCTCCGGGGTGACGCCCCTCCGCAGCAAGTCTGTTGGCTTGCTTTGCAGACTCCTGAGCAGAGAGTCCCCTCCCTCTTCCACTTGTTCGACCCGCACCCCGCCCACTAGTGTGGATTTTTCGGACCGAGCCCATCTCCCCGTCGGAGGACGATTTGTCCCCCGGTCTGGAGCGCTTCCGGTAAAAATTTGCGTTTCTACCGGAGTCGCCCGCCACCTCCTCAGCCTCCGAGCCCTCCGAGCTCCTTCTGGATGCCGCGTCGGACTCCGACCGCGCATCACTCTCACTGTGGTTTGCGAAAAATTTTGAAGTCATATTTGTTCCCACGAGTATTAAACTTCGGGTACTGGCTCAAATAACATGGTTCGCACTAGAGACTAATTTAGCTACCCATTAGTCAAGCTAACAACCTCCCTCACGGTGCGCCGCCGCTTGGAGGTTTGGGGTAATTTTTTATAGAGGTTGTCTTCCTCGCGGCCCGGGCAGTTAAGCCTAGACCCTCGACCCCCATCAAAAGTCAGAAACATGACCTTGGACAATCTCTGGGGCTACGAGACTAACGGTGGCAGGAGGAGGAGCAAGTCTTTCTCCTGCCTGCCCGGTGGCAGGGTAAGTGCACACCAAGCCCGCTCTTACTTCGCCACTGTGCCCTCTGCTATAGCAGAGGGACACGCGTTGAAGTGGTTCTTCAGACAGAATATCCGCAAGCAGACATCGAGACCCCTTAGGCAGAAGTTCAGTGCTCAAAGGGAGTCGTTGGCCGCCTCCCAGGGTGCACCGTCTCGCAGACTGGCTTTCACCTTGGACGTATCCGCTAGGGAACTACAGCCTGCGGACGCTCGTGGAGGTTTTCTGTCGTAGCACCCCATTTAACTGTAGCTGGGGATCGAACTCGCGGCAAATGTCGTTCAATACCGACATTTTGGATTATCGCTCCCCCCCATAGCAAATAGCATGATAATTTATAGCCTATAACTTGCCCAGACCTATAAGGATTATGTATGAAAATTTGAACAGGATCGGTTCAGTAGTTTTTGCGCCAATTAATACCATGGCAAAATAATTTTACTGTTTTATTATATGTATATATATAGATATAGATATAGATTTATTGATAAACAGGATTTCCTTCCGAGTAACCAATACATACTTTTATAGCGTATGTCGAGTTCCTGTCTTTTCTTTTTGACATGAGCTTTCCATCGCAGCTTAGCATCGAGAGTTATGCCAAGGTATTTAAAAAAAAATACACTAATAAATATTAAATATATAATTGAGCCAGGAGAAGAAAAAATCAAAGTGAAAGGTAATGCTCCTTCACCATTGTTTTAAACGTGGGTAGCGTTTGAGCACGCCTCACTTCTAAGGGCAACGCATTCCACAAACGAGCTGCTTGAATTGTAAAAGATTTGTCGACGAAAGACAGTGGAATGCGTGCGAATACTTAATTTTAGGTTTTCCGATGATCTCAAGGATCTACTATGTGTGTCACTGAGAAACTGAAAGCGTTCCTTAAGATAAAACGGGGTACAAGGATTAAATAGCACATTATAAAGCAAAGATAGTATGTGGGCGTTCCGGCGAAGGCGAATAGGAAGCCATTTGAGCTTGGTACGAAATACAGAAACGTGGTCATACTTGCGCAAGCCAAATATGAACCTGATACAGAGATTTTGAAGTCGCTCAAGCTTATCCAATTGGTCTTGGGTGAGATCAAGATAGCTGGCAGCAGCATAGTCCAGAATTTGAAGAAGATGAGATTGTGCTAACGCAATTTTAGTAGTGATGGGAAGAAAATTACGAAGACGTCTCATGGAGCCCGCCGAAGCAAATAGCTTACGACTGACTTCCTGCAATTGTTTTGTCCAAGAAAGAGTGCGGTCGATATAGATCCCCAAGTTCTTCACAGTGTAACTTAAAGGAATAGTGGTATTATTGAAAAAAACTTGGGGAAGTTTCGACCAATCTACTTTAGACACATTCCAGGAACTACCTATAACAATCACTTGCGTCTTAGTTGGATTGATTTTCAACCCAAACTCAGCACTCCAGTCACCTATTCGAGCCAGATCTAAGTTGATAGTATCAATGGCCTCAGATAACTTTCCGATAGGGGCTTGAGCATAAATTTGGAGATCATCAGCATACAGGTGGTAGAAAGAAACTAGTCGTTGAGTGATAGCGTTTATAAAAAGTGCGAAGAGTAGAGGAGATAAAACGCCACCCTGCGGCACACCGGCAGAGGTGTCACACCAAGACGAGAAAGATTCTTCAATACAAATACGCTGCCGGCGGCCAAACAGGTAACTATGAAACCAGTCAATTACCGATGGAGATATGTTAAAAGAGTACAAGATGCCGAGTAAAATGTCGAAGTCAACCGTATTGAAAGCATTGCTAAAGTCAAGTAGAGCAAGTACCGTCAACTTCCCCATTTCCATACCCGACCTAATGTCGTCTGTAATATGCACGAGTGCTGAGGTAGTGCTATTCCCTGGTCGAAAACCAGATTGGAAAGGATTGAGAAGATTATGCTTGCTAAGGAATGTGCTTAATTGTTGGTAGAATTGCTATTTTTAAATCTGCAATTACAATGTATACACGAATTCTGCGCACTGGTCTTGTATAGTTTCTAACGTGTACGCGCGCATCCTGGTTCTAAACTATACTACAGTTAACATTACTTTTTTTTTAAGGCATCAAAATGACTTCTCGCGCTCTGGGTAGAGCGGAAGGGCGTGTCAGACGTTTACTGACTAAAACCACACCTGTATGCTTCAATTACCCTTTGCGTTCTAGGACTACGGGTTTCCCTTTCAGAAATTCTCCGTGGTCCTAGCTAGCGGACATCGGCCCTGCTGGGCCCCTACGGTTTGCTGACATCTCTTTGAGGAGCGCGAGGATTACTACATGCTGTTGACGACTGGGCTCGGTCCAATTAATTACCGAAAAGCCGGACGGCGAGCTACCCAGTGCTCGACGTCCGCAAACCCGCGTCTACTGTGGCTGGTAGTCGGGGTCGGAATTATGGTGACTAGGGCGTGAGGACCTTCGTTCCCTCACGCGTGCAGCCTCCTCCTTCGCTAGTATTACTGCTTCACAGAAGGAGGCGACCGCCTGCCATACCTCCTCGCTCCAGACCATAGCCTGAACCAGGGCCCGACGCGAAAGATCGCTGCCACCAATTGCCTCCACGAGGACACGGCGGTGCTCCGCCCAAGCGGGGCACACCTCCACCGTATGCTCCACCATGTCTTCTGGGTGGTCCGCACAATGATGACACCCGGGCGTTGCTTCCGCCTGAATCCGATGCAGGAACCTCCCGAACTTGCCATGTCCGGCGAGGACCTGCGTCATGCGGAAGGTGAGGACGCCGTGTTGCCACTCCAGCCACTCCTCAAAGAGGGGACTTACCGCCATAATTGTAGCGTACCCAAGTTAACATCACTTACGTCTGACAAAAGCTGCGATATAGTTTAATAAAATCGTTTATGCATATAATGGAATGAAGTTTTAACATTATTAATGTAGAATTAGATAAAAAATAATGGCCAAATGATTCCACTTAACCAAACCCAAATGATTCACTAACATTAGAAGTGGATCTGGATTTAATGGTCACTGTTCTAACCTAACCTAACCCACATGATCGCTTCGTTAGCTCGCCACCACGTTCTAATGGTCACTATTCTAACCTGACCTTATCCAGGCGCGATTTTTAACTTAACCTAACCCAAATGATTCACTAACAATAGAAGAGGATCTGGCGCTCGGCGGTTGCTGCCGCGGCACGCTCGCTGCGCTCGCTCGCCTTCACGCTTCAATGGTCACTGTTCTAACCTAACCTAACCCACATGATCGTTTCGTTAGCTCGCCATCGTGTTCTACTGGTCACTATTCTAAAATGACCTAATCCAGGCGCGACTATTCCTGGTACTGTATATTATGGAATAAGGTTAGGTAGTTAGGTCACTACGAAGTATACGCGAGTATTTGCGTACTACTCTTGTATAGATTGGAAGACCTCGATTAAAAAGTGATTTCCAATCTATACGCGACTAGTTTCACACCCTTGCGTTCTGACCATGTACAGAATGTAAATACGCGTAGTTGCACTGTTTGTTTATGAAGTCAACGTGCATTGAATTTAACTCATTGAGTTTGATCTTCCATTTTTGTGTCCAGTCATAAACTTTGTTCAAACCTACTAGTTGTACCAGTGGAGACGCCTGCGTGAGATTCAAAAGTTATCCTGAACGATCATACTCTCGGAATAGGTAGTATCCTATGTTTTATTCCACAATATGGTCTACCCGTGTGCCAAAATTTCATCCAAATCAGTTCAGCAGTTTTATTTATTTATTTATTTAAGTTCACCCACAGCACATACATACACACACATAAAAACAAATCATAGGTAGGTACAGTTCTAATATACATGCCAATTACGGGTAAACACAACATTTACAATACACATGCCAGTTTACCGCTTAGTTGCTAACTTAAGTTTTTGTACAATTGTGACACAAAACGAAAAACAGAGGACAATAAAGGAAACAGGTTACGAGAGAAAAATATAATATAAAAAAACAGACAAAAATAAAACAAAACAGAGGAAGTGTATGAATAGACTCGATTACAGGTCACTGGCGTGTAGGGAGGCCAAAATTCTTGCCTTGAACTTCGCTTCGTACGGACTTATAAAATGAATTTAGATTGTTACACGTTTTGATGAGTTGAGACCTATGTTTGTAGAAGTGGTAGGGCGTTGTAGCAGTGTGGTTATAGGAAAGCGAGAAAATTTTGTGCGGAACTTTTAACAAGATACGCGATAAAAGTTCACTACAGTCTATGCGACGTTCACTAATTTGTGCAGGAACATAAAACTATGCATAGTTCTCTGTTGACGTAGTTTTTTTTTTTTTTTTTTTAGGTGGGAAAATCATCTTATGACAAATCCCGCTCTTGGGCGGAGCGGAAAATAGTGTCAGACTTTTACTGACTAAAAACCCACTCCTGTTCCTTCTTTGCCTTCGTCCCAGGGCCCCGGGTTTCACTTTCACACTACCCGTGGCCCCAGTAGGCTTCGACCCTGTTGGGCCCCTACGATTTGCTGACATCTCCCTGAGGCGCGCGTGGAACAATACGCACCGTCGACGACTTGGGCTCGGTCCGGACGGTTACCGGACGATCGGACGGCGAGCCACCCATTGCTCGCCGTCCGCAAGCCCTCGCCTACGGTGGCCGGAAATCGGGATCGGAATCCCGGCGGCGGTTGGGGCGTGAGGACCGTTGCCTCACGCGATCGGCCGCCTCCTTTGCTAGCATTACTGTTTCGCAGAAGGAGGCGACCGCCTGCCACTCCTCCTCGCTCCGGACCATGGCCTGTACCAAGGCCCGGCGCGAGAGATCGCCGCCGCCGATCGCCCCCACGAGGACACGGCGTTGCTCTGCCCAAGCGGGGCACACCTCCACCGTGTGCTCCACCGTGTCCTCCGGGCGGTCCGCACAGTGGCGACACCCGGGCGTCTCTTCCGCACGAATCCGGTGCAGGAACTTCCCGAACTTACCGTGTTCGGTGAGAACCTGCGTCATGCGGAAGGTGAGGACGCCGTGAGGTCTTTCTAACCACGCCTCAAAGAGGGGACTTACCGCCATAATTGTGGCGTGCCCAGCACTGGGTCGCGACAGTCGTTGTCGCCATTTCTCCATGAGAACCCGCCAGAGCTCTTTCCGCCATGCTGCGACTTGTCGCGGCAGCGGAGTTTCGCCCCGGCGTTGCATCTCCATGCGCAGATCGTGCATGTGAGCAAGGCCTGTTGCTACCAGATCCCATGGTGGCTGTCCAGCAAGGAGGCTCGCCGCTTCGCGGGAAATCGTCCGGTATCCTCGCACCATCCGTATGGCCATGACCCTCTGGCATGCGTTCAGCCGGGCCGCCGGCTGCTTCCGCAGCGCCGGCGCCCATACCGGTGCGCCATAAAGGGCCATGGACCGAACGATTCCCGCGTAGAGCCTCCGGCAGGAGGCGTCTGGACCCCCCAGGTTGGGCAGGAGCCGCCCGAGGGCAGCCCCAGTCCGATTTAGTTTGGGAGCCAGACGTCGGAAGTGCTCCTCGAAATCCCATCGGCTGTCGAGAACGAGTCCCAGGTACTTCATCGTCGACCCGACGCCGATGTGGACTCCTCCTACCGTTAGCTGGGAACCCGGTGGTGGCGCGTTCCGAGGACCGTGAAAGCACATGGCCTCGGACTTGTGCAATGCCACCTCGAGTCCCAACTCCTGGATCCTGCCCACGACTGTCGCTACCCCGTGTGTCGCTAGTTCGACCGCCGCCTGGTACGACTCTCCCCGCGCCAGGACCAGCGTGTCGTCTGCGTAGCAGACCACGCTGACCCCGTCAGGGAGGTCGCCGCGCAGCACGTAGTCGTATCCGATGTTCCACAAGGGCGGCCCTAGTACCGATCCCTGCGGAACACCGCACGACATCTCTCGGCGTTCCCACTCTCCCTGGTGACCAGGGTAGATGATGTACCTGTCCGACAGGTACGCCTCGACCACACGACAGAGGTAGTCGGGCGTCCGGTGATACCGGAGTGCCCTCCTAATGCTACTCCAAGGCAGGGAGTTGAAGGCGTTGGCGATGTCCAGAGACACCGCCACGACACACCTGCCCTGGGCCACCGCATCCCCTGTTGTGAGGGCTCGCACGCGCATGATGGCGTCCACCGTGGAGCGCCTCCTGCGAAAACCAAACTGGCCGTCCGCCAGATCCGGCCCCACCCGTGTTAGGTGCGCGACAAGGCGGTCTGCAATTACTCTTTCAAAGAGCTTGCCCACCTCGTCGAGCAGCACAATGGGCCGGTACGCGGACGGAGAGTCCGCAGGGCGCCCCGGCTTCGCGATGAGGACCAGTTTCTCAGTCTTCCAGCGAAGTGGGAACTGGCCCCTCTCCATGCATGCGCTGAAGAGCCCTCTTAGTCGAGGCCCGAGAGCCTCCATGGCCAGGACCCAGGCCTTCCCAGGCAAGCCATCGGGTCCTGGGGCGGTATTTTTGGCACTCAGCCTTCGTACCGCCACTCTCATCTCTACCTCGGTCACCTCTGGAGCGTTGTCGTCGTCGTCGCCATCGTGGTCCGCGTCGGACACCGCTGGTGGCGGAGCCATGGGCGGGGGAGAGTGTTCCCCTCGCGTGGGGAACAGTGTGCTCACCACACCCTCCACAAGCTGAGGCCGGAGACTCTGCGTTAGCGGGGGAGCCCAGGGGCGGAGCTTGTCCCGCACCACCTTGTAGGGGCGTCCCCATGGGTCCCCGTTCAGAGTCCCCAGCCACACGTTGCGGGCCTCGAGTTTGGCCCGCCTTATCTCCGCTCGGAGGGTGCGCTTTGCCTCTCTGTATCCCTCGTACAGCTCCGCTTCTCCTGTTGACGTAGTGAGGTCATCTTGACAAAGCTCAGACGCTGATGATAAGGACACCTATGAGATATGCCAGGGGAGATAAATGCAAGGTGTCTGGTGAAAGCCCTTTAGATGCTCTCCAGACTCTGAGAATGTATTGCGTAAAAAGGGTCCTAGACAACGCAGGCATACTCCAACCTACTGCGCACTAAAGCATTGTATAGGACCATTTCAGTTTTAAAAGACTTGAAACCCTGCGTATTGCGTTTAAGAAAACCAAGTAATTAGGCTGATCTTTTAACACAAACATCTACATGTTACCTGAATGTCAATTTACTATCCATGATCACTCCGAAATCCCGAATCTCATCAACCTTACTTAGTATCACGTTATCGAAAGTATATGCTGTTACGCTGGCTTGTTTCTTCCTTGTAAATGTAATATGAAAACATTTTTTGACATTTAGAGCCATACCATTATTATTACACCAATCCTCTACTCGATATAAGTCACTTTAAATCGCCACAGAATCGTTCGGAGACGTGATTGTTTTGCAAATCCTCAAATCGTCAGCGAACATTAAGAACTTACAGTTTTTGATTAGAGGACCTATATCGTTAATGAACAGCGAAAACAAAATTGGTGCTAAATGGGAGCCTTGCGGTACCCCAGAGTTCGATACATAAGGTTGTGATGCATAACCATTCAAAACAACAATCTGTAACCGTTGGAGATAAGATGTGAACTACCTCAGAAGTGATCCGTGCACTCCATTAGCTGCTAGTTTTGGCAAAAGTAACGAGTCACTCGCTTTATCAAAAGCACTGATAAAGTCTGTGTACACCGCATCTACCTCCAGTCGTTTGTCTAGAGATTCTGATATGTCGGATACAAACTGAATCAGATTGCTTTCCACTGAAAAACTGGCTTTAAAACCAAGTTGGAAAGATGTGTGATTAAAGGGTAGACAAGTGATTCAAATATTTTAGGAAAACATGACAGTATTGAAATTGGACGATAGTTCTTTACGTTTGCAGTATCATCTTTTTTTTTATAAATAGGAACAATTTTAGCCTGTTTCCACACCTCAGGAAATATGCCCTCTGCCAATGAATGATTGACAATAATGGTTAAGGGAAATGCTAGTGCCTTGCTACAACGCTTTATGAAGACGGGAGGGATGCAATCAGGGCCGGGACCTTTCGAAGAGTTCAGAATCTTTAGCTTCATAAGAACTTCTACTTACAACTTTTTGTACGGTAAGTGGTTGTTCAGATACGCCTATAAAGTTGGAGCTATACACTGACGAGAATTGTCGGGCAAACAAAATTAATATTATTATTAATTTATTTATTTATTTATTACATTATAACACCTTTACAGACCTAGTCCAAGGCGATGTTATAACTAACACTTAATATAATAATATGTACATAGTTATGGTATTCTTAAATTAATTAGGACCTTTCTCAATAATTATTTGAGCTGCTTTTAAAAATTTCGGCAGGTTTTGGCCAAATATATCCTCCGATAGTGCTATAATATTAATAAGATGTATGGCTCGTGACAAAGGGGCAAACTTTAGGAGGTTAGTTCTAGCAGACGGCACCTCTAAGAGAGCGGGGCGGCGGCGCGCGCCCACACACTAGTCCGGCGCGCGCAGCCGCAGCGCTTCCAGCACGTCTGAGTGGTGCAACAACCCTATCAGTACACTAGCCACGTACTTGACCAGTGCGACATCCCTTCTTACCTCTAGTCTAGTATACCCGACCATGCCCAGGACGAAAAGACTCGGATACATGAGCGGATAAAAGGGGTAAACCCCATATTGTTTCAAGTACAGAAATCTTGTAAATTTATTTTGGATCTTTTCCAACATGAGGCTTTTGCAGTACTTTTTCTCATGAGAATTCCAAATAATGGAACTGGTTTCTAGGTGGTTCCTTACAAGTCTTAGTGTATTATATAAAACTTTGACAGCAGCCGTTTCGCTAAAATCCTTACATTGTCTCAGGATAAAACCGAGGTTTCTGAAAGCCCTGCCGCACACCTCAACTATGTGTTTGCGGAATGTTAACTCCGGCACCATCTGTACGCGCAGGTCCCGTACCTGCGTGACGCGCGGCATTACTACGCCGTCCATCTCGTACTGATGCCGCAATGGAGCATGCGCGCGGCTGTAGCTCATCACACAGCACTTATTGGCATTAAAATGCAGTTTATTAGATTTACTCCATTGGACTACATTGTTAATGTCAGACTGGAGTTGATTACAGTCAGCCTCATCTTTAACAGGCAAGAATAACTTTAAGTCATCTGCAAATAGCAGACACTTTGATTCTTTAACTACTGTGGGCAAATCGTTAATACATAATATAAATTCTAACGGCCCGATATTAGTGCCTTGAAATGAACATGTCCGGTCCAGTATTGGCAACCGATCCATCCAGGCACATGCTAGATGGAAACTTTGATTGTTGCTTACGTTTGTCTTTTATAAAACGCCACAAAGCTTTCAGATTTTCTCGCATATCAGATTCAATTTTATTTTTATACGTGTGATAACATGACCTTATAAGTTTATGACATTGATCACGTATTAACTCATAATCTATCACATTACGTGGATATTGATGCTTGCGACATCTTTGTCGTAATTTTTCTTCCATCTCCATCATTGAATCAGTTCAATGGAAACTTAATATAAGGTTCCATCGAACTGCAACCAAAGTGCATCTCATGGCAATTCTAACAAGTCTTAACACAGCAAGGATACATTGATTAACAACGGAGTTCCGGTGCCTTTCTTCCGGCGTCGTCATCATAATTATCATCATTAGATCAGTTCGATGATACCATTTTCAATTTAACTATTCAGAACTATTTATTTACTAGTATTGTCATAGTGGCTCCACTATATTATTTCTTATATTCTTTATTGTACACAATAATATGCGACATTCAATAAAAAATAGAACAGGTGATGTACACAGGCGAGCTTAAAACTAAGATAAGCTACACAAATATGTGCAAGTACATAATAAATAAACAAACTATATACAATAAATAAAACCTATACATACATATTTATGGGTCATGTTAACAGGAAATGTTCCCTAATTCTTCCCCTGAAAACCTCCAACGAGGGGCTAGCCCGTATGTGTGTGTGTGGAAAACAATTATTTCAATATCTATGTAAGTGTGAAGTTCCATAATCCATACTTCCATACTAATATTATAAATGCGAAAGTAACTCTGTCTGTCTGTCTGTCTGTCTGTCTGTCTGTCTGTCTGTCTGTTACGCTTTCACGCTTATACCGCTGAACCAATTTTGATGAAATTTGGTACAAAGATAGAATAGAGCTTGAGAAAGGACATAGGCTATAAATTATCACGCTATTTGCTATGGGGGGTGAGCAATATTCCAAAATGTCGGTATTGAACGATTTGCCGTGACTTCGATCCCCAGTTATAGTAATAATTTTTGTGAGTATTTTGTCGTCTTTTTTGTATATAATATACGATGGTACTTCGATTACAATAATAATAGGACTTTTAGCATATTTTTAACACATCTTAGACATTTTTACTCCATATTTTTGTAAAAAGTAATCAAACATGTAATAAAATTTAAGTGGAAAAACGAAAATAATATTTCTTTTTTTCATTTAGCTACAAATTTAATATCTGAGATGAAAATCATCACGCTATCATCGACAAAGGGTTAAGCAGACAATGATGACGTTTATATGTATAAGAACACCTATTTTACACGAAAGTCAACGAACACCGTAGTGCAATCGTGTCTGGATTAGATCGGCACGTAAGGGGATAGTGGTTCAAAACTAAGTTTCTTTTTTGTGATAGTTTTGTTTTATTTTACTGTAAACAAGAAATTTTTATATATTTTTACGTTCTTACTATTATTTTTATCGTCTGATTTCTACATCAGCACTTTCGAAGCAGTTTGGCAGATTATACTGACCTTCACTATACAAGACAAAAATCCAGCGGTTATGCATTCAAACGTCTACAAAGAGATCTAAAGAGATACAATAGAGCGGCTATCAGAAAAAATGTCTTAGAAAAACTGTCATCCTATGCCTCAGTAACGCCATCTGGCTTTGAATAGCAAACACACGAATTAAATTTGTCAAACTATTTATTTAACTATCGCTCGGTAGGTGGCCAGGGGCCTTACCATGATAATGTCAAAATGTCAGACGTACGAGCGAAAAAGAGTGATGGAGCTATACACCCTATATAGCTCCATCCCTTTAACAGTCCGCTTTGGGTCGTAAAATGGATCACGTTATGAGCTCGTGGTAGAGCCTCAGTGTGTGATAAAGGTAAGGTTAAGCTTTTCAGCAATAGATGGCGTTATCACGAAATCAGCAAATGTTTCTAGACCTATTTATAAAAATTATTGAATTCATATTTTTGGCATTTACGAAGCAATTAATTAATTGCTTCGTAAATGCCAAAAATATTTACGAAAATAAACCGCAGTTAGGTCCAGTCATTTTATCATAACAAGATTTGTAATAGCGTAAAGCGCGGTGGGCCTTGGGCGCGGTCGCCTCCTTCTGTGAAGCAGTAATGCTAGCAAAGGAGGCGGCCGCACGCGCGAGACAATAACCCTCGCGACCCAGCCGATCCGAACCGAGGGGTTCCGATCCCGATTTCCGGCCACCGTAGGCGCGGGCTTGTGGACGGCGAGCAATGGGTAGCTAACCGTCCGTCCGTCCGGTAACCGTCCGGACCGAGCCCAAGTCGTTGACGGCGCGTAGTGTTCCACGCGCGCCTCAAGGAGGTGTCAGCAACCGTAGGGGCCCAGCAAGCTTTCTGGTTTATATTATGATAAAACAACGCTGTATGATTTTAAAATTATTGGTTCATTAGATATACTAAAAGTATATTATACCGTAGAATTATCTTTTTTGCAACACTAAATAAATGTTATTTAACGTAGGCTATCAAAAAAAAAGTGGATAAAGTAGTTTTCAGTTGCCAAAATGTACCTATAAATAGTCTGAGTCACGGAGTTCATACTGAGGTCGATACCCACAATTTTTAGTGTGTGCACCTTTTGCTTTTAGGTAGGAAATCATCAAATACCTTCCCCCGCTCTGGGTAAAGCGAGAGGTAGTACCAGACTTTTACTGACTGGAACCCACCTGTGTTCCTTTAGTTGCCTTTAGCGTTCCAGGGCTATGGTAACTTGCACGCCACAATTGCGGCAGCAAATACCTTCTTTGAGGAAAGTCTAAAAAGGCTCTCTTTCCGCCTGACGCAGGTCTTCATCGAACGTAGATGTTTCGGAAGGACCCCCAAAAAATCCATCAAATATAGGTAGGTACTTAATCACAGAAAGATGCTTCTTGAGCAGTTCGTGAAGATTACCAGTACTTGAAGTAGTCTCTCCCTTGGACTTGACCACAACCTACTGTTTGGAACAAGTACCTAATTTCAAAGATTCCAAAAATTTAAGATCATTAAGAATTTCATGAAAAACCCATGAAGACATATTTCACACAAGGCCCCGACGTGGTTTGCGTTCCTGAAGATAGTTTGATTACGTATGATGTATCCTACATTACTTGCAGCCTTAAGTCGACAACTGGACGTTACCTCCTTAAGAGTGGTCAGTGAGTGGTGATCAACACTGGGACAACATTCTGACGGATGCCAGAGTCAGTCACAGCCCCAATTGGTTGCGACATTTGTTCGCTGTCATTTTATAGTTTTGTGGAGTCACAAACACGGAGTAATGAGGGGGTATTAGGGTGTTTCGAGAGGTTTCTGTTTCAAATTCGACGTGATGTAAGTCAACATCAAACTGCAACAATTTTTTCACAAATTCTTTATAAGTACAGTTGTGGAGCAAGATGACATCGTAGGTTACTCTGTAGTATTTTAATAATCGCTAGCAGCAGTGGACTATCAGTGCACGTTATCCAGCTGAAGATGGGCTGAAGCCGATTATGCTCCTTCGAAATTCACCTCCGCCAAAGTTGCATAACGGACCCGGCTAAAAGTCTGCAGAGAAATATCATCGAGGCAAATTCTTATGGGAGGTAATTCTTTCGAAAAATCTCATAGCTCTAGCAGGCATTGGCCCTAGAGATCTTCGTCAGGCGAAAAGAGAGGACGCTGCTGGATCCTCTCTTTTCCTCAAAGAAGGAAGATTTGCTGCCGCGTGCAAGTTACCGTAGCTCTAGAACACTAAGGGCAATTAAAGGAACACAGGTCGGTTTCAGTCTGTAAAAGTCTGACACAAACTCTCGCTTTACCCAGAGCGGAGGAAGGTATTTGATGATTTTCTTCCTAAAAGTAAAACGTGCAGACACTAAAAACTGTGGGTATTGACCTCAGAACAAGATCCGTACAGACTCTTTATACATTTTGGCAACATTTAACATTTTGAAAACTACTTTATCCACTTTTTTTATAGCCCACGTTAAATAACATTTATTTAGTGTTGTTAAAAGAAAACAACGGTTTAATACACTTTTAGTCTATTATAATGAACCAATCATATTAAAATCATACAGCGTTGTTTCATCATAGGATAAACCAAAAACAAACTTAAACTATCACCTTTTCCTTTTAGGGGTAGGCAGAACCACAGTTTATCAACTACTTCGACCTCAACATGTCTGTTTCTGTTTATTGATGATGATAAGTAATTTATTTGATGTATATCATGAACGAGTATTCTATTACTGGTGAGCCAAATAAATAAAATAAATTATATATCTGGACATAAGAAATAGGTACATTTTACATCATATATTTACTGAAATTAATTTCCGTTATTTGAATTAGATGTTTTTAGCACGAATCACAAGCACAGAATTATTAATTACCTACGTTTGTGCATTTTTACTAACTTGACGCAGACAAAGTCGCGGGTAACAGCTAGTAAGTTTATAATTACATGTTTTGGAAGCATTACATTATGATAAGAAAGTGAGTTTGTAATGACATCTGATATGCGCTTTTTATTGAGGACCCTCAACAAAAGATGCACGCACAAATTCACAATTTATATAAAGAAACAAAGTCTCAGATTTGTGAACTGCATCCACCAGTAGGTCGGAGACAAGAGCTTGTTTTTGATTTATTGGACGAAGGTAACGTAAAACTAAAATACAAACTCTAAGGCATCCATCCTACATAGTCATAACAGATAGGAAAAAGCAAAAATTATAGAAAATATAAAAATAGCATGTCTTAGAAAACTAGATAATTTGGCCCTAGTGAAAAGGGGTATAACTCCGATTTTGTCGAAAATGATTTAAGCATACAGAAATGATCAGAAAAAAATGCTCTATCGTTTGGTGAAAGTGGATCTAAGCTATTTCTAAAACTAAGGAAGTTATTTTATATAAAAGGGTTCAACTGACACTAAAAAAACTACAAAATATTTTCAAGTGCATGTGTATCCTTTTAAACGGAAAAAAAAATAATTTCGTGTTTTTTAATCTAAATTAACATAAATCACCCAATAAAAAAAAATGAAAACCCAATCACTTTTTAACCTTTTGAGTGCGTAATTAGAGACACAATAGTAAGACAATGGCGCGTGAACGCCGGCGTTAATGCGGGGATCAACAGCTTAATCTAGTTAGTGTTCAATACAACAACACCTAGTCCTTAAAAATGGTTAATTTAGTAATGATATTACTAGACTCATATCCATTTTCACCGAAATAGAGGAAAAAAAAATTTCTTTGCATTAAGTACTTGGTAATTATAAAAATCATTCCAAATGCGTATCCCTCTTCACTTGTAGGAATTATAATTTAGCTTATGGGAGAAGGGGTATAACTTATTTTATACCCTCAAGGAATTCAATTTGTGGTTGGTATTAGTCATTACCTATCTTAAAAACTATTAACTTTACATAGAAAATATCCCAATAATAATAAAGAACATAAATCATTTACCTATAAAAAATATGACATGTATTTCATTATGTAGCGGTTTAAATGTCAAACACGAATTTGAAGAGCACGGAGTGTTTTTTGCGTCTCCTGTAAAGTTGAATTTTTGAACTTAGATCCCTTTTCACGTGAGTCACAGAAATAACCATTGCATACACTAACAAAATAGAAAACTGAATGTCCAAGTCATTACGAAAAACAAAACTTAAACAATAATTATCATTCGACAACATTTTTTTGTATGTTGATGAGTTTTGCGGCCACACTAACTTATAAATCTAGACTAACTTATTGATGCTGAGTTGAAGTAACATTTAATTGCACTGAGTGGTACGTTGTGGTGATGGTAGACGTGAACGTGCACTTTTAACGAATCTCGAACTCATTCGGAACAACCTCCGTTGATGAGTCAACAGCGGAATCACACGTCAACTCCATCCCTTCATCCACAGTAATGGTCACTTTAGTTTGCTCCTTCAGCACTGACGCTACAAGCTGGAAGCTAAAATCATTATTGACAGAAACCTCGCATCTATCACCCTTGTAATCTGCTGTACACTCGCAAACTGGCTCGTTTGCCTCGTTCAGTGAACAGACGCCGTTGTTTAGGCAGAACTGATGGCATGCGCTGACTGTCCCTTCCCCAGAGATACCGGTGTCACAGCTGCAACAACGAACATTTCAAACTGGGTAACACAATAAACAGACACGCCAGTACAATGTACTATAGACAACACTAACACTAAACAATAGTAACACTATTTTAAAAAACTGGGCCAGTGTGAGTTGGACTGGCACACTTAGGGTTCCGTACAAACATAAGTTAGTTATGTAAATAGTTTTCAATTCCCGAATGTAGTCTCGAAAATTTTTCCGAAACGAAAAAAGTTTTTTTTGTGACGTGACAAATTTAAAACCTTCAGATTTATTCCTATACTTCTGCTCTAAGATCTTGCTTCATGTCAAATTTCAGGGTTCTATGTCAACGGGAAGTACCCTCCGAATTTTGATTCCCTTTAAAGTGTCGAAATATATGTTCTTTGCAACATAAATTGCCGTATCTTATTTTTTCGTCAACTTAGAAGTTTGATTTTTTCACAGTTCCAATGGACCGCAGATCTGAGTATTGGTTTTAATTTCAACTCAATACCTCCACGTGTTCCCGACATAAAGGATCTTGACAGACAGACAGAAAGGCAGACGGATAATAAAGTGATCCTAAATTAAAAGTTTTACTTAAAGAGTTAGCAATGAAAAAGTATTATAACGTTGTTATTGCTGGCGATTTTAATATTGATATTTTGAAAACTAACAGCCAAACAATTGAATTTGAAAGCTTTCTAATGAATTTGAACTTTAAACTAGCAATTAATATACCCACTATAATTATTGTGAGACAGACATGTATTGATAATTTTGCGCATAATTTTGGAATTATAGATAAACTATACATAAACTAAAAACATAAACATTGGAATTAGCGTTGTCTGATCATACAGCCCAATTATTTCAAAGTCCACTTAATAAATTGTGTTCTATCGATAAATACCGTACTGTTAGGCGTAACTACGCTAAACTTAATATCTCAAAGTTTAGATCAAACTTTAGATTTATTTGTTATAGTCAGGACTATAACAAATAAATCTAAAGCTTTCTGGCAAATCATAAATCAAGCTAAATTTAATATTCATAAAAACTCTATCAATAAAATAAAAACTAATAATTCTAGTACCTCGAATCCTAAGCAGATAGCTAAGGATTTCAATAATTATTTTATTGACAAAATACAACCGATGGGTATTTTAGTCGATAACAATAAACTGCATTTACCAAGCAAAAATGACTTAATTTTTATAGCTTCATGACTACCTGGAGATATTCATAAAATCATTCTCACTCTAAAGAAAACTAACAGTGTTGGATATGACGGTATATCCACCAAAGTACTAAAACAGTAGCTCTTGCTCAAGTAAGGCAGTATGGCGGTAACTCCCCTCTTTGAGGAGTGGACTTACCGCCATAATTGTGGCGTGCCCAGCAATGGTTTGCGACAGTCGCCGTCGCCATTCCACCATGAGATCCCGCCGGAACTCTGTCCGCCATGCCGCGACTTGGCGCGGCAGCGGAGTTTCGCCCTGGCGTTGCATCTCCACGCGCAAGTCGTGCATGCGTGCAAGGACTGTTGCCTCCAAATTCCATGATCCACTGACTGTCGAGGACGAGTCCCAGGTACTTCATCGTCGACCCGACGTCGATGCGAACCCGTTATTTGGGAACCTGGTGGTGGCGCGTTCCGAGGGCCGTGAAAGCACATGGCCTCGGACTTGTGCAATGCCACCTTCCGTTTATTCATGTGGTATCCATCGAGTGCAAAGCTTCCGAACCTTCAGATGTAAATGTAAAATGTTTTGCACTTGGCTCATTTCAATGCCTAACAAAGTACTAATTTGCTGGCAAGTAATTTTTTTGTCAGTTTCAATAAGTTGTCGTACGGTGTCAATATTCGATTCTGTAACTGTAGTCGCTGGTCGACCTTCACGTGCTTCGTCATAAAGATGATCTCGTCCACGTCTAAATTCTATAAACCACGAATACACAGAGCTGCGACATGGTGCTTTATCATCAAATGCCAATTGAAGTCTCTCTTGTTGACTTAAGCCACAACGTAAATCATAAAAAATCATTGAACGAAAATGTTCGAGTTAAAATAATTTTGATAGCGACATACAATCTTTGAAAGGACGCCATAATGAAAAAACCAATGACAGTCTCGCAAATTATAAAAGTTACTCGCAAAAGAGTTCCTTTTTCTAATTCTATTATTGTTTTTTCATTCTTTTATTGTAAATAGCTAGATCTAGAGACTTTCAGTATGCCCCACCTACGTAGCGTCGCGTATAAAATGTATGGAGACCGACGCGCCCAGATCGGCGTACGTGGCCCACAAGGGCTCAATGTGGTTCTACCTTAAAAGTCTGACACGTCATCTCGCTCAACCTAGACCGGAAAAAGTTATTAGATGATTTCCCTCCTCAAAAAAAGAGGTCAAAGTCTGTTGTAAAGTCGATGTATTAAACATGTTAAATTGTACGAGAACCCCATGTTTGTATGTTTTCATTAAACACTGTTGGATTAGATAAAGTTATAAAGCCGGAACAAGCGAACAATAGTTATTTACGGCAAACCTTAGAATTGGTTATTTTCCGTAGTTATTACCTTTTCTTTGACATCTTGTCGCATCTGCCGAGTGTACGATCAGCGTCCAACGCAGGGACACTTGATATAGCTAGTGTAACTACAGTAAGAAGAACAAGTTTTACCTGTTGTTCTTACAGGCAAAACTTCGCACAATATACAAACACGTCAGTACAATGTAACTATATCTAATCTGTCAATTACTTATAGTGAAACTGTTTATAAAAAAATTAAAATAAACGGAACGGAACACCCACCGTCAAACACACATCAGAGGTCGGTCATAACACTAGCACTGCTGTAATACTGCGGAAATATTTGAAAACAGAAAGGTGTGAAAGGCACAGGTGGGTTTTAGTCAGTAAAAGTCTGACACGTCATCTCGATCAACCCAGAGTGAGAAAAGTTATTAAATTTTGATAATTTCCCTCCTCAATAAAAAGAGGTCAAAGTCTCTTTTAAAATTGATGAAATAAACATGTTAAATCGCATAAGAACCAATATGTTACCAAAGAGAGCCAAAGTTACCCAATACAAGCAAATAATAGTTATTTACGGCATACTTTAGAATTGTTATGAGTATTTAACGTGGTTATTACCTTTTCTTTGACATCTTGTCGCATCTGCCGAGTGTACGATCAGCCTCCAACGCAGGGACACTTGATATAACTAGTGTAACTACAGTAAGAAGAACAAGTTTTACCTGTTGTTCTTACAGGCAGGAACCTCGCATCTTCCACCATTGTAACCAGCTGTGCACTGGCAGGCCGGCTCGTTCTCCTCATTCAGGAAACAGACACCACCGTTCAAACAATATTCGTGGCACTCGTTCACTTCGCATCTTTCTCCAGAGTAACCCATGTTGCAGCTAAAATAACGACGATACAGAAGAGTTATTCAATAATCAAGAAAACCAAAATATAAATTTAGTAGTAGATATTTAACAGGTACACGAAGTGCGCGATCACTGCGCTGTTTCGGACGCACTTTAGAAATAAAATATAGAGCATCCTAAAGACCGCACCGAGTCCCCTTACTGACGTCAGTGAGGGGACTCGGTTTTTAACTCACTATATAAAAGTGCTGATACCTTCTCTATATGAGAAGAGGCCCTGCCCTCCAGTGGAACGATAGTGGGCGAGGCATTTTCTGTATATTTATTTAGGTACACACAAACACTTAAAATCGAAAAGAGCAAATACAGATAGAAAAGTACAAAAGTGGAAGGTTTATTATGATTTTTTTACGTCATTAACAATTGGACCAGGCAGGATAACATCTATTGAGTCCACTAGTTTTTAATTAAATTGCTTGTATTATATATGCAACGAATGCCATTAATGATATGATTTACCTGCATTCAGGTTGGCCCTCAGCACCGACACTACAGTTTCCGTACAAACAATAATCCTTACAGATGGATACTTCGCATCTTTCACCATTGTAATCAACTGTGCACTGGCAGACTCGATTATTCTCCTCATTCAGGGTACAGACCTCGCCGTGTAGACAATAATCCTGACACGTGTTCACTTCGCACCTCTCCCCAGAGTATCCGGCATTGCAACTGAATTGACGAAAATAAGAATCAGTGTTACTCGATCAACAGATATTTGTGACTAGTTGTAAAGAGCAAACGAAGTGCGCGACCACTGCGAGTCTATCAAAGTGATGTAATTTCTTTGTAAACACCATTTACAGGTCATTTAATTTTCAATTAATTGAAAATGTACTCGTATACTATGGGATCAACCCTAAAATCGCCAAAAAGCATTGTCCTAAATTTTGTCAATTAGTGAGAACATTAAATCATCATCATCATTTCAACCGAAAGACACCCACTACTAGACATAGGCCTCCCCCAAGTGTCGCCACAATTACCGGTCTTGTGCATCTCGCATCCATCAGAGCTCATCCTGTCGTAAAACTTGTTCTCATTTATGACTTGACTACTTCAACTGCCTAAAATATTGCCAGAAAACCGCCGTCCCGTAGGTACAGGTTCAAGGTAAATAAATTTTAACAGAAAGAGTTGTAGGTAAGACAAGACAGCAATTATGAATGTTCATATGCGTTGGGTTTCTGTTTCCTTCAAAACGGTTGAGCTGAGTAAGGTTAATGCAAGCGTCATACCAGTGACTGCGCGCCGGCCGCGGTAGTTGAGACTGGTTATTTCTTAATCGCGAGTGGCTTATTTCAATTTCTAATTATTATTTTTTGTGTTAGCAAAACAAGATCTTTATTACACAAAAAATGGACACATT
The DNA here is from genome assembly GCA_905147345.3 of Mythimna impura. Lineage (NCBI taxonomy): Eukaryota > Metazoa > Arthropoda > Insecta > Lepidoptera > Noctuidae > Mythimna > Mythimna impura. The sequence goes on along the minus strand of LR990362.1, from coordinate 13,464,976 downwards.
GCATTGCAACCCCAAGGCTTCACGGAGCACCTCGCAGCGCCTCACTGCGCAGCGCTAACCAACTGCTTTATTCAAGCGTCGTGGGCTAACCGAGAATATCTTCGCTAGTCTTTAATGAGAGGAACACGTGTTACCTGCACGTAGGGTGGCCCTCAGCACTGACACTACAATTTCCATGCAGACAATAGTTCTGACAGATTGAAACTGTACACTCTGACTTCGAGTTATTTGAAATCAGATACCGTAGACCATCGCAGCTCTTTATGAGCGGAATTTGTTCCTCTATTGTGTAATAGGCTGCTATATGATGACAGCCCCAGCAGCCTGATTTAGGTGATGAATATAGTTGTTTTGCCTGTTGTGATGCGCTCCTTGGCAATTGCCAAATTCCCTTGTACTCTTGTTTGAGCTTGTTCCACAGCCAAGCTTCCACATGTATGTACTGCTGCCAGTAGATAAAATCATTTGATACGACCAATGAACTTGTAAAAGTAGCGTCTTTTATAATATGTAATGTTTTTCTGTAATTTCCATCGATGTTGGCAACAGATACTTGTACTTCATTATTATGAAAACTTCCATATGTCTCAGTCCAGTACATTTTTTGTGTCTTTTGATCGATGGTCAAGCTTCGTCGGAAAGAAGCTGTCTTATCTATTATAACTTTTCTCTCAGAGCCGTCTAGCCGAGCCCTCTCCATCCCATGGTCAGTGATCCAGTAAATGTACCTGTAGTTTATAAACATCTATAATAACACAACAGCAAACATACGAATAAAAATCATACATTTTTTTAAGTACAATTATATTTTATGGGTATTTATACTTTCAATGTACTATTAGTAATTTTGATGACAGAGCATTTAAGTTTTGACTGCAGAGCGCGCTGCTCGTACATGGCGCATTATGTGTAACCAAATTCCATCTGAAATAACGATACTGGAAATATGAAATAACGTAAAGGACATTTTGTCGAAAATGAGTTGTATATATCGTTAGATATGATTTTTTTTTTCGAATTTTTAGCTCTGTCGATTGTAGGAATATAAAAAAAAACTCGATATCTCCAAAAAAAAATCTCTTACATTACATATTTTCTGTAGGCATAGACCATCTATTTTCCAAAAACTGGCTGTATATGACATTTTAAATTATTATTTAATAAAAAACTAATGTCTCTAACATACTCACAGTATTTGGTACTTACATTAAAGTAAAATCGAGTACATTTTACAACAGGTCACATAAGTTATTGCATAATTTGAGATGTTTTAACACTAATGCATAATAGTGTTCCGTGAGAAGGTACAAATACTATGTCCCTTACATCAAATTCTGCCTCAAATTATCACAATCATATTGACCCTTACGTTAATTTGTCAGCATCGAAAATAAATTGACCTGTCCTTTACATCACACTGGACAGCGTAATCCGTACTATTCTCCAAAACTTATTGGAACGAATTATTTATATAAGCGTCGGTCACACACGCATAACGGTGCACCTTAACTGGATACCGAGAGAGAGATAGCAATACAGATTTTGGGTGTGATTTTGCGAAACATAATTTTCCATCGAGTCCAGAGCTGCGAGATGGCATTTTGCAGCACCAGCCTATATTTGGCTGCAGTACTCCACACACGGCACACACGATCCGACCTATGTTTTGTATAACATAAGAAGCTGTCCCGGTGTGATTTACCGCCAGTTCTTTGCAAGAACCTTGGTTTTGGACTCAATGAACGAAAGAATGAATTAAAAATAAGGTTTGAAGGAATTTCAACTCCCAAGAACTGTAGGCGGTCGGTACACACCAAGGCTGAAACTCCATCCTGAAAATTAGAAGCCAAGGTGAACTGGCTCCTTTTTGCGGTGAACAGACACGTTTATGTTTTGGCGGCGTTGATTTCCACAAGGTCGGCTTCGCCCCATTTGGAGACTACCTGAAGTGAGACGCTCGTACGCTCTACCATAGCTTCTCTTTCGAACCCGATTAGTTACTTACTAACCTGACCACTGGGCAGGTATCTCTCTACAATTGTGTTGTCATCTGATACCGGGTATCAGCAGATCGTTGATTCAGCAGGAAGAGAGTTGGAGAGAGAACAGATCTCTGAGGAACTCTGGCGTTGGTCGTCATAGGCTCCGATGAGCATCCGTAGACAAGACTTCGATGTGACAATTCACTCAGGAAGTCTTTTACCCAAGCAATCTTACTCAAAAGGCTAGCATGTCCTGTCGAAGGCCTCCGATACGTCTAAGGAAACAGCAATCGCTTCCCCATTCTTCTTGAGGGCCTCGCCCCACCAGTGAGTGGTATGCAATAGTATCTTCAGTAGACCGATTGCGGAGAAACCCGTATTGTCGGTTGTCGGTGTCGGCGAGTTCAATAAGCGCTCCATAATCTTGCAGAGTATGGAGGTTATTAAAATCGGTCGATAGTTGGCCGGATCGGCTCAACTGCATTTTTTAGGCCCAGGTTGCACGTTGGCAAGCTTCTAGAACTTGGGCACAATGCCAGGCCTAAACGAGAATCGATATAAGCGCGTCTCTAAAGGAGACAACTATATTTAACGTATACCAGCAATTGTTATCAAGGCTTGTGCACCCGGCACAAGCATTGATAGCAATTGCTGGTACACCATCTGGTCATTTATTCACGTCTAGACAACACGATGCTCTCAGAACCTCTTTGTTGCTTATGATATTATACAGGGCGTCTTTGACAACGACGCAAGATGGATCCAGTACATGATTCTGGACCCCCCATTGGTGGAATTTTTCATTGGTATTTTCCTAATTTAAAATAAATATATCCTTATTTTTTTAAATTTAAACTGTTTATAATCGTAAATTCCACCACTGAGGGCTCCAGATTAATATACTGGATCCGTGGTATTCGTATGTGCGTCGATGTCAAAGACACCATGAACCTCGGGTGTCACAATGAGGTTAAATCGGCGGAGTTACACTGCTAGTATCAAGTCATGAATTAATTATGGATAAAGAGAGATGCAAAGAGCTCTGCTTTTTCACCGTATGAGCCAGTGTTCTATCCGTTCTAACCAGCGGAGGTAATGTGGGCCGACAGAAGTTCGCTTCGACTGATTTGGCAAAGAACTAGAATGATCTGCTATCAGACAGAGAGTTTTGTGCCAATATGGGTAATGCGGTCAAAGCGAGACTTCCTTAGTGCCTTTTTGTAGGACTTGGCCACATGGTTGAAGGCTTTCTTCTTTGAGCTTAGATTCGGAGCTTAGCGGTCGTGAGTCAGTCCACCCAGGTAAGAAATGCCGAACGCTTACACTCATTAGCTTAATCGGCGTTAAACCACGAGTGAGCTGATCTGCTGGCTGCAGAGAACCTCAAGCGGCGGAAATATAATAACCTTGTTGGTAGTTATATTTTCGAGCAGTTTGGAGTTGAAACTCTCGGATCGTGGGGTCCGAGTGCTCACAAATTATTTAAAGAACTTTCAAAACGCCTTGTTGTCACTTCGCGTGACCCAAGGGCTGGCTTTTACTTCGGACAAAGGATAAGCATTGCCATTCAGCGTGGCAATGCCGCCAGTACTTTGGGTACATTACCAGTCGACAGCGATGTGGAGGAGTTTTTTGACGCCGTACATTAGATTGCTTTTTTTAGTACTTTAGGGCTTTTATTTTTATTTTGTAAGTTAGTTTTAATTACGTTATTATTAGATTTAAATGTATATAAAATGAATAAACTGATAATTGGCGGTATAATCAATTACATCATGCATCCTAGTCGCTTGCCTTACCAGTTGGGAGAGGCCCATTGATACCGCAAAGTTTCGCGCATATCTCTCAGCGTCATTAATTAGAGTAAATTGTGTTTTTAAAAAAGGAACTCTCACTAAAGTACAAATAAAAACTTTTATCTAATTTTATTCGTTTTTTTTATCCTTTTATGTCAGTACATATCTATGTACAATAAATAAAATAATAATAATAATGTTATACCGGATTTAAAAAAAAAACGAATATACGAATTTGAGTACCTAAGCGAAAAATTAACTTAACTAACGACAAATATTGATTAATAATAAAATCCAGAACGAGTATACTAAAAGTGGGTTGTGATTAATCCATTTCAGATATTTAAAATTCTAGCCGTGCGACTAAATTACTAAGTGAGCGACTAAATTAGTAAGTGAGCGACTAGAAATAAAATTGAGGTTTTACATAACGAACTACTAAAAAGATTACTTTAAGAAATGTTTTCACCATTGTCTAATTATCTAGTCGCAGGCAGATTCATCATTTTGAACTGGGTGAAATAGGTTAGGTTAGGTTAGAAATGTGACCAACCACGCGTGAGCCGAGCGAGCGAAGCGAGCGGTGCCGCGGCAGCGGCCGGCGAACGCTACGTCCAAGTCGCTCGCAGATTTTTTTTTACCTTTTTCTAATTATCCGGGTTTTCGCAATATCCAAATTATCAAATTACCTTGTGACATACATATTACATAAATATCGACATTTAGGATATTCAATACTCTGTACTTAGATATTTAGGACATTCGAAACACTTCATTTAAGATAAAATGCCGCTCAGTATAAATAAATCATTTGCCAAATATTGAAAAAAATGCAGGACGTAACGTTGACACTCAATCAAATATTAGGTCGCTCAAATATTATGAAGCTTCTCATGTATTTTATCTAACTCAAATTAATGTTTGTAAGTTTCTGTTCTGTTTATTTCTCGTCACTCACAGTCAGTCGCTCACTTACTAATACTATAACCTAAATTAATTATTTTTGTCACTGAATTTTATTAATTAAATTTACAGTCACTCGTTTAAATACTACCCTTTTTAAATTTGTTAACCACAAAAGCAATATAGAGTACACTATTAAGAGACCAGATAGTTACATCTAAAATTTCGTTATCGTATATCACCCGTATTCATTATTATTATTTACCGTAAGGGTCATGCACATCATCTTTAAAACTGTAGGTTTTATTATTTTTTTGCAATTTCAGCTTCAAAGTCTAAAGAAATCTAAGAAACTTTGTCCTAGACACTTTTTACATAAAACATAAATAGTTAAAAAAATATATTAAGATTGGTCAGAAAAATATCTTATTTTTGCTTTCCTGAAAACCTTAGTTTTGTCCCTTATATTATTTCATATTTCCAGTATCGATAATATACCTTTCAAATGGTGGACGATAGGAACATTGCTTCCGGACGTTACCCACCACATTTACACGAACTCATAAAAATAGCTCTCTCTTTAAAAAAAAAAAAAATAAGACTGCGAATGTTTTTTGGTTATAAAAAAAAGGTTTTGCGATGTTTGAATGTTCCATTAATGTAGTAGTAACGTACCCGCCGCAGCTGTCCACGGCGATATCACGACAGACTTGATAGAAGCTCATGAATAGATTCCCGTCAATATTTTCGTTAGAAGACACAGAATTTAATGAAGTCGAGCGTATGCCAACTTCATCATTCCAAAAGAGTAGTTGTGTGATGGGGTCGTAGGCGAGCCGCACGTTGAACCCGAGCGCTGTCCTCTTAACTACAGGTTGTATTTCCTTGGTCGACATGTCAAAGCTGGATATTGACAAGGTACGGTCCTTGCAATAGTCGGCAAACAGCAGCCTGTCGTGCACTGGATCGTAAGTCACTGAAATGATCGCAGTAGCCGACGGAATGTATTCTGTGAGCGTTAGTGCGCCATTATTATAAAATTCAAATCGTTTATCTTCGCCCAAGACGATGTCTGAAACATGGAAATAATCTTTTTCAACACACTTACTCGAAAACCCGCTCTTATCTCACCGCTTTTGGGCAGGCAATAGACTGCTTTCCTCACTAGTGCAGAAAAGTGCGTCGGCTCTCCCCCATTACAATGTTATTACATTTATCGTATCAGGCTGAGCGTGTGTCGACCCCCACGAGTCACCGGTCAACCCCCGTTTATTCATTTCGTCGTAAGTGTATTGAAAAAAGTCGTTCGATACACGTGCAAATTTGTCACTGCAGCCCTCGGCTCCATAACACACTCGCCTACGGCTCGTGTGAATTCCGCCTCGGTCGCAATGACAAACTTTCTGCACTGGTATCAAAATGTACTATTTCAATACACTTGCTCGTAAACTAGCTCTTATCGCACTACGATTAGGTTCAACATGCAATGTATATCCCTCGAGATTTTTTTCATCTTTCTCAACGAGGGCTTTGTTTTTTCTGATTTCGTCACAGATAACAATAAAATCAAAAATCAACAGCTCAAATACAAAATTGAAAGGTTGTTTCAATTTTGTATTTGAGCTGTTGATTTTTTAACAGCAATTAAGCGCATGTTTTTAACGCCTTTGAATAAGAACCCATGTTACTAAAGACAATTAATCAATATTCGGTCGAGACCCTATGAAAGCTCGGTAACGAAACCAAAGCAATATTTAGAAAAGTGGGCTCATCTAACAACGCCATAAAAAAGAAAAATAGAATAGATATATTTATATAATATAAATATATCTATGTACTATGGTTTCGTGAATAAATATACAAAATTATACATTCCGACCACTATGAGCCGACCTCATTCGATAAAATGGACTGTATAAAGTATAAATAAAGTTATGGTAAGAAAATCATGGTGGTTAAAAATCAAAGGTACACTTCGATAAAAAACAAAAAGATAACAACAACATTAATTTTGCTAACAACAAAATATAAATGAAAGTTTGCAATCTTTTACAATTATAACAAAAATAACACTCATAATAATTGTTAGTTTATTGAGCGACAGGTATTACGCAAAGTTTAATAACTGATCGTTTAAATAAGCCACCCTTAGATTTCAGAGTAAATACTCTAGTAATGTTGTCCGGACCCGGGTGTTTCGCAGTTATTTCGCATAATAGCCATTTGGCTGGAGGAAGATTATCCTCCTTAACCAATACTAAGTCACCAATCTCCGGTTCTGGTGTTTTGTTTGCCCACTTGTATTGATGTAAAAATTGTGTCAGATACTCACTAGACCACCTCCGCCAAAAGTGTTGCAACATTTGTTGTGATAACAAGACAAAAGTGTTGCCAACGTTTCAAAGATGTAATGTTTTCTGGTACAAGTAGTAAACGTTTATCTATTAAAAAAAAACCTGGAGTGAGGGGCGTAGGAATTTGAGAATTGCTACTGTTTTGAGACAAAGGACGAGAGTTCACTTGATACAGTCGTGTTGAAATCTATCCAAAAGCGAGAGTTGAGTTGCCAATAATATGCGCTTTGTGGATTTTATCCCAGCCTCCCATAATCTGCCGAAGTGCAGAGCATGTGGTGAAATAAAATGACACGTAGTGACGTTGTTTGCTAATCATTCAGCGATTTCTACCACCATAGTTGGCTATCTTGCGCGAACAATATTCGGAGTTCACGGCCGGCACCTATGAAGTTGGTTCAGTTGTCACTAAATAACTCGGCATAATGTCCACGTCCGGCCACAAACCGATTAAGGGCTGCAAGAAAGTCTTGTGATGTTAGATTACTCACAGCTTCCAAATGAACAACAAACAAACAAACAAACATACAACAACAACAACAAAATATATGTATGTTTGTTTGATGTTCAACAAATAAACATATGTAACCTTTATATGCCTTGTGACCTCTTCCTTTAGAGGTACGAATCTGTATGGGACCTGCATAATCAACACTGCTTCGATACAACGCTCGATTTGGTATAACCCGAGCTGGAGAAAGTTGTCTCATCAGTCGATCTCTAGTCTGTGCAGCATGTCGTCCACAGACAACACACCTTCGAACAACCATTTTTGCTCGATTTTTAGCATCGATAACCCAATATTTAGTCCGCAAATAGTTCAGCATTAAGCTTTTGTATAATGAATGTCTATGAATTTTGTAATGAGAGGCTTATGGTGAAAATAAATTATTATTATTATTTTTTTATTCATAATTTAAAAAATAATAATAATAATTTATTTTTATTATTATTATTAGCTGTGGTCCACCGTGCAACGTGATGTGATGAGTTTCAGGGATGACTAAATCAATGAAATGAGAATTTTGACGGTAAGATTATTGGATGTATCAGTTTTAAGTTCAGCTTTCACCCTTAAGATGCCAGAGTTATCTAAAAATGGTTTTAATGATGCAAGATTGCTTTTTTTATGTACTCTTTTATTTTCTTTTATTTCTTACTGAAAATTTGTTGCTTGACATTCGTTAAAAAATAAATGAAGAGTTTAATTTAATTCTAAGCTAGTCAATCATAGAAGTAAGTTATGATTACCTAAATTTTTTAACTTTCTGATAAATCTCCTGCAGTAAGTTAAAACCGTAACTAACTTACGAAGAGACGAGAACTTAGTGCACAGCTCGATATTGTCACTTTGCGTAACATGACAAACTTTCTTTGCCTTTTCTTCTAGATTAGTGTCGTTAGTATTTCTTTTCTATCATAATTTACAGTAGCATTTCTCAATCATGAAGGCCCTGTTTTCCGTAACTAAAAATTCAGTCCTTCTGACGGATTTATTCCGCGAGAAATGCAATCTGCTGAATTGCTGGATAATACATGTGACCATTAGTCCCTATCTAAAATATTAAGTATATCCGATGTTCGATGGCTCTAAACGTTTTCTATATTTACGTTTGTTATAAAACACCAGTTTGTGCAATATATATTATACTGGCATGACTAAAGCCTTTGACTACGTTAAACATGACATTCTTCTGCACAAACTTGACAGGTACGGTATTAGAGGAAACGTCTTGAGACTCATTGAATCTTTTCTAAGCAAACGCAAACAACAGACAGAAATCACTAGGATATGTCCCAAAAGTAAGATTCAATATAAATATTTATCGGAAAGCAGGGAAGTCAAATTCGGAGTACCGCAAGGCACTGTGGTCGGTCCCTTAATATTTTTGCTTTACATAAATGACTTGCCTAGACAAATTCAACACCCAATGGTATTATTTGCTGATGACAGCACGGCTATAGTTAAATGTATAGAAAATGCGGATTATGAAACTGATATTAATGACACATTAAAAATATAATAAATTGGCTTTCTATCAATAACTTAATTATTAATTTGAAAAAAAAACAAAATTAATGCACTTTTACCAGCGTCTACGACCAGACGCTTTGACAATAGCATACAATGGACAAAGAGTAAACAATACAAATGTTGCAAAAATTTTAGGTATAATAATTGACAATCAACTGACATGGAAACCACAAGCCGAAGAGATCTGCAAGAAATTAAGCAAATCTGCATACATTTTATATAATTTGACAAAAAAAGTTAACACTGATACGATTATCATAGCTTATCATGGTCTCGTTGTTTCTGTTTTAAGATACGGAGTAGTTTTTTGGGGTAATTGCAGTGAGAGAGAAAGGATTTTCAGAGCCCAAAAATATTGTATTAGATCAATGACCGGAATAAATTCAACAGACAGCTGCGTTCCTATGTTTAAATCCCTTAATTTACTAACCTTTCCGTCACTCTATATTTTGGAAATTGCACTGTTTGTGAAGGGTAATCAAAATTTATTTTGTTCAAATATTGATCACTCAACAAGGCCAACATTAATAAGATCTCAATATAAAAATCTTTTACATACGGGCAAATTTAAAACAGCACTGCTGAAAAAGAATATTATGCATATGGGACCAGTGGTATACAATAAAATACCTGATGATATTAAAAATTGCACACTAGATACAAATATTTAAAAAGAAATTAAATAAATTGCTACTTGAAAAATCCATATCCATACTAATATTATAAATGCGAAAGTAACTCTGTCTGTCTGTCTGTCTGTCTGTCTGTCTGTTACGCTTTCACGCTTATACCGCTAAACCAATTTTGATGAAATTTGGTACAAAGATAGAATAGAGCTTGAGAAAGGACATAGGCTATAAATTATCACGCTATTTGCTATGGGGGGTGAGCAATATTCCAAAATGTCGATATTGAACGATTTGCCGTGACTTCGATCCCCAGTTATAGTAATAATTTTTGTGAGTATTTTGTCGTTTTTTTTTGTGTATAATATGCGATGGTACTTCGATTACAATAATAATAGGACTTTTAGCATATTTTTAACACATCTTAGACATTTTTACTCCATATTTTTGTAAAAAGTAATCAAACATGTAATAAAATCTAAGTGGAAAAACGAAAATAATATTTCTTTTTTTCATTTAGCTACAAATTTAATATCTGAGATGAAAATCATCACGCTATCATCGACAAAGGGTTAAGCAGACAATGATGACGTTTATATAAGAACACCTATTTTACACAAAAGTCAACGAAGACTGTAGTGCAGTCGTGTTTGGATTAGATCGGCACGTAAGGGGATTGTGGTTCAAAACTGAGTTTCTTTTTTGTGATAGTTTTGTTTTATTTTACTGTAAACAAGAAATTTTTACATATTTTTGCGTTCTTACTATTATTTTTATCGACAGTCTGGTTTCTACATCAGCACTTTCGAAGCAGTTTGGCAGATTATACTGACCATCACTATACAAGACAGAAATCCAGCGATTATGCATTCAAACGTCTACAAAGAGATCTAAAGAGATACAATAGAGCGGCTATCAGAAAAAATGTCTTAGAAAAACTGTCATCCTATGCCTCAGTGACGCCATCTGGCTTTGAATAGCAAACACACGAATTAAATTTGTCAAACTATTTATTTACCTATCGCTCGGTAGGTGGCCAGGGGCCTTACCATCCATGGGTGATGCGAAAGTGACCCCCGGGGCCCTGGAAAAAAAAATGGCAAAGAAGGAACAGGAGTGGGTTTTTAGTCAGTAAAAGTCTGACACTATCTCGCGCTCCGCCCAAGAGCGGGGGATGTCATTAGATGATTTTCCCAACCGAAAAAAAAAAAAAAAAAAAAAGGGGCCTTACCATGATAATGTCAAAATGTTAGACGTACGAGCGAAAAAGAGTGATGGAGCTATACACCCTATATAGCTCCATCCCTTTAACAATCCGGTTTAGGTCGTAAAATGGATCACGTTATGAGCTCGTGGTAGAGCCTCAGTGTGTGATAAAGGTAAGGTAAGCTTTTCAGCAATAGATGGCGTTATCACGAAGTCAGCAAATGTTTCTAGACCTATTTATAAAAATTATAATTAATTCTAATTAATTGCTTCGTAAATGCCAAAAATATTTACGAAAATAAACCGCAGTTAGGTCCAGTCATTTTATCATAACAAGATTTGTAATAGCGTAAAGCGCGGTGGGCCTTGGGCGCGGTCGCCTCCTTCTGCGAAGCAGTAATGCTAGCAATAAGGAGGCGGCCGCACGCGCGAGACAATAACCCTCGCGACCCAGCCGATCCGAACCAAGGGGTTCCGATCCCGATTTCCGGCCACGGTAGGCGCGGGCTTGTGGACGGCGAGCAATAGGTAGCTCACTGTCCGTCCGTCCGGTAACCGTCCGGACTGAGCCCAAGTCGTTGATGGCGCGTAGTGTTCCACGCGCGCCTCTAGGAGGTGTCAGCAACCGTAGGGGCCCAGCAAGGTCGAAGCCTATTGGGGCCATGGGTAATACGAAAGAGATTCCCGGGGCCCTGGAACAATGGCAAAGAAGGAACTGGAGTGGGTTTTATGTATGTTTCTTTCTGTTTTATGTTATGATAAAACAACGCTGTATGATTTTAAAATTATTGGTTCATTAGATATGCTAAAAGTATATTATACCGTAGAATTATCTTTTTTACAACACTAAATAAATGTTATTTAACGTTGGCTATCAAAAAAAAAGTGGATAAAGTAGTTTTCAGTTGCCAAAATGTATAAATAGTCTGAGTCACGGAGTTGATACTGAAGTCGATACCCACAGTTTTTAGTGTGTGCACCTTTTGCTTTTAGGTAGGAAATCATCAAAAACCTTCCCCCGCTCTGGGTAAAGCGAGAGGTAGTACCAGACTTACTGACTGAAACCCACCTGTGTTCCTTTAGTTGCCCTTAGCGTTCCAGGGCTATGGTAACTTGCACGCCACACACTTTGAGGAAAGTCCAAAAAGGCTCTCTTTCCGCCTGACGCAGGTCTTCATCGAACGTAGATGTTTCGGAAGGACCCCCAAAAAACCAGCAAATATAGGTAGGTACTTAATCACAGAAAGATGCTTCTTGAGCAGTTCGTGAAGGTTACCAGTACTTCAAGTAGTCCCTCCCTCGGACTTGACCACAACCTACTATTTGGAACAAGTACCTAATTTCAAAGATTCCAAAAATTGAAGATCATTAAGAATTTCATGAAAAACCCATGAAGACATATTTCACACAAGGCCCCGACGTGGTTTGCGTTCCTGAAGATAGTTTGATTACGTATGATGTATCCTACATTACTTGCAGCCTTAAGTCGACAACTGGACGTAACCTCCTTAAGAGTGGTCAGTGAGTGGTGAACAACACTGGGACAACATTCTGACGGATGCCAGAGTCAGTCACAGCCCCAATTGGTTGCGACATTTGCTCGCTGTCATTTTATAGTTTTGTGGAGTCACAAACACTGAGTAATGAGGGGGTATTAGGGTGTTTCGAGAGGTTTCTGTTTCAAATTCGACGTGATTTAAGTCAACATCAAACTGCAACAATTTTTTCACAAATTCTTTATAAGTACAGTTGTGGAGCAAGATGACATCGTAGGTTACTCTGTAGTATTTTAATAATCGCTAGCAGTAGTGGACTATCAGTGCACGTTATCCAGCTGAAGATGGGCTGAAGCCGATTATGCTCCTTCGAAATTCACCTCCGCCAAAGTTGCATAACGGACCCGGCTAAAAGTCTGCAGAGAAATATCATCGAGGCAAATTCTTATGGGAGGTAATTCTTTCGAAAAATCTCATAGCTCTAGCAGGCATTGGCCCTAGAGATCTTCGTCAGGCGAAAAGAGAGGACGCTGTGGTGTCTTTAGAAAGACACCACAGCGTCCTCTCTTTACTCAAAGAAGGAAGATTTGCTGCCACGTGCAAGTTACCGTAGCTCTAGAACACTAAGGGCAATTAAAGGAACACAGGTCGGTTTCAGTCTGTAAAAGTCTGACACAAACTCTCGCTTTACCCAGAGCGGGGGAAGGTATTTGATGATTTTCTTCCTAAAAGTAAAACGTGCAGACACTAAAAACTGTGGGTATTGACCTCAGAACAAGATCCATACAGACTCTTTATACATTTTGGCAACATTTAACATTTTGAAAACTACTTTAACCACTTTTTTTATAGCCTACGTTAAATAAAATTTATTTAGTGTTGTTAAAAGAAAACAACGGTTTAATACACTTTTAGTCTATTATAATGAACCAATCATATTAAAATCATACAGCGTTGTTTCATCATAGAATAAACCAAAAACAAACTTAAACTATCACCTTTTCCTTTTAGGGGTAGGCAGAACCACAGTTTATCAACTACTTCGACCTCAACATGTCTGTTTCTGTTTATTGATGATGATAAGTAATTTACTACTACTGGAGTATTCTATTACTGGTGAGCCAAATAAATAAAATAAATTATATAATCTGGACATAAGAAATACATTTTACATAATATATTTACTGAAATTAATTTCCGTTATTTGAATTAGATGTTTTTAGCACGAATCACAAGCACAGAATTATTAATTACGTTTGTGCATTTTTACTAACTTGACGCAGACAAAGTCGCGGGTAACAGCTAGTGTTATTATACAATAGATGAATTTTTGAATGACAAATCCATATGATTATTTATAAACAATGACTTTCTTCATGATTTTATTATATTTTATTCAGATTTTGATTGTATTATTTGACTAATTATTAAATTATTTCTGACATTGTACTATTGACTAATTATTAAATTATTTCTGACATTGTACTATCGACTAATTTGACTAATTATTAACTTATTTTTGACATTGTTTACCACTGAATGAATTTACAAATTGAATGGTTTATATTTTTATTGTCTATTTTAGTCATTTGAAAATACCTAAGTAAAATATTTGTTTTTGTTTTTTTAATTATTTCTTAATTTAATTCTAATATAAAAATTTTGCATGCCTCACGGTAGAATGTATTGGATCCTTCTCTTACTTAACACCATATTTTTGTACCTGCATTCATAGCAAATAAATTATTTCATTTTATTTCACAACTCATGCCTCGGAATTGATACTTGCTTAATTGGTGCTATCCTTGTTTTGGAAGTCACTAGATTGATGTACACGTTTCCTTTTTTATATTGTAACCCGGCTTCTAGGCTCTGAAGGAGATCCCTAGCTCTGCCGCAGTAAATTTATAAAGGAATATTATCAGGTCAGAGAGAATTAAAAATGAAACCAGTACTCTTACTCGCGTGCAATTGCATAATTTATTTCACATCACCCAATGTGTGGGTACATAAGTTACATTATAAAAGGTTGACAAAATTCCCTAAACCTTATCAGCAAAGTTAGTTCTCTAACCCACCTCGTCTCCGTACCGAAGTGTGTTACAGAACCAGCATGAGAATAAATCACAAACTCAAGGTTGCTTGTGAAGGATCCATGAGGTGAACCGTCGTGACTCCAGCTCAATCGTGTACGTACAGAAATTCTAGGCTGTGCACAACATCTTAGATATAAAAATTTGGGAATCAACCCAAGAGACACAAACCTATCTAATTCCTACTCTCTCTCTCTCTCTCTCTCGGGATATACTTCACAAAATGAGTTCCAATCAATCTATAGTTAGCGTATAAAATCTAGTTACTAGTTAGCGGAACAGAGCCCCTTGGGGTCAGTGAAAAAGAGAACTTCGTCACCACAAGACAAAAGCGCCCTACGGGGTGGCAATCCTCTCAGGAACAAAACAGGAACAAAAAGGACGGACGATATCAAATACCCGATGTGCTTCGTTGGTCGATCGAAAAGGTGTGGGTACCGTCACTTGGTCCAGCACACCTTCGCGGCACACGCTTAGTCCAATCTTGACCAAGGTCAACTCCTGATACAGCAGGGCGTCATGTCTCAACGGCGTTCCTGACCTTAGGCCAGCCAATAAAGCCAAATAGTGATTTTAAGCAAAACCCTACTTGGTGATTAAAACCCGTGGGTCTTGGCGCGACACGCTTTATACAATTACATTTCGAAGGATTGTAATTCTTCCTTGGATGTGAACCTTCCTGCGTGTGAACTCTTTCGCGCCGCTCAGAAAAAGCTATCTAGCTCACACCCAAAATTATTAATTTATTATTTAACTTAACGTTTTATTTTTATTAATGTTGCTTTATTTATCGCAAATAAATTTATCACATGACGCCATCTCTCGGTGAGTTCAACGCTCAACTATGAGGTGTCATTTCCAATGCCAAGAGATGTCGCTAGCAGGCCACTAAATAATCGATTTGCAAAGTCACAATATATAATACGCATATAGACCGCAGCAGCGTAAGCTTTATTTGATGCGTCGCTAAATCCATAGAGTTCTATGGTACTGTTCTTCCTTGAGTTAATCTAAATTGACAGTTCAGTACAGTAAGTAAACCACTCGTTTAAGAAATTAGATGGAAGTTTATCATCCCATTCTATCCCTGCAAGCCAAAGCTTTCGAATAATTATTTTAGCTTTTATGGTACCCTATCGTATTGAATAGCTTTTCGATATCAGAAATAACTTTTCTTTTTGTTACAGGTTCACTGATCGGTGATAGCCGAACGAAGTACTCGAAATCATCGGTTCGTCGGTTCCAGGTAAGTCCCAGTATCTTCATGAATTCATTTTCTTTTAGTTCTAGGTTGCTTTCCATTGTTGTGTGGTTTTCATTAATTTCTTTAGACAAGTGCTTATCATTACTTGACCATTTCTGTAGCTCGAAGCATCCTTTGCTCAGTATTATTGTAATTTCTGTAAATATCTGTTTTCATTCAGATACAGTTTGGCATCCACGTAAAAGTCATTTAATATTTTTTCAGATGCTAACGGGAATGGCTATTCTTCATCATAAGCGACTTGGTGAAGCGTTCTTACTGCTAAGTAAGGAGCAGAGCCAGGTCCAAAAATTATTCTTCCTAATCGTTAATGTTGTATGTCTTCTTTACAGTCAGCTCTTCACACCAACCCTTGAGAGTCTGCATCTTGGTCAGTGACTTTTATCTGACGATACATCTTGACGATGTCGGCTACCAAACAGATGGGGTGTAACCTCCACCTCATAATAATGTGCCTGAGATCGGCTTGTCAAGTTGGCCCTACAAAAAGGTTGTTATTAAGTGACGCACCATTACTGTCCCGACTGGACGCAATACGAGTAAATACAACCCGAAATTCGGTAGTGGTTTTATCGTTTCTAATTACTTCATGATTAGGTAAGTATACCGCTCCTGTGTTATCGATTTTGTTTTAGGTATTATTCATTTTTATGACCGAGCTTTAAATATTCATTGATAACTTTGGACTATTTAGTTTTTAAATCTTGTACTTTTGCAAAACGATTTTCTGAAGATAATAATCTTTTTATAGCAATATCTTGCTAATTGTCATATTTACAGCTTGGATCTTCCTCTCTAAATGGTAACTTTATTATATACCGACCAAAACTATCGCGTTTAATTGTTTTAGTATCACACTCGTCTCTTCTGGTTACTGCTTCGCTCCTATGGGCCGTAGCGTGACGTTATATCCTATTATAGCCTATTAGCCTGTAGGCTTCCTCGTCATAGGTTATCCAACAAGCTAGTCTTGCTAACGGCTAACTCGAGAACGGCTGGATCCATTTTAATCATTCGTTTTTTATTTTGTTCACTAGCATACAGGGAAGGTTTAAAAACAAAAAAAAAATTGGTAGGTAGGGTCGGTGGGGTAGAGACAGGTAGGGTAGGGTAGGGTACGGTGGGTAGCGTAGGATAGGGTAGGTAGTCAGTTGACGGGAGTGAAGACGCGGGCAAAAGCAAAAATTGTGTCACATTTCAAGTTTATTAATACAAGGAACAAGATTCTCCATACAACCTTTTATACTACCAAAATCGTTTTTAAAGGGGTAGTTTTTACTAACGAATAATGTTTTTTTTTTTAATTTATGAGTTGATGGGCTGTTTTTATATTCGCTGTACCCTATGTAGGAGAAAGTGCAAAATTCACGCGAACAAAGTCGCGGGATACGTGCTAGTTACCAATAAAGAAAAAGCGAATGTAATGACTCTTTATATACTCACCCCAGGTAAAAGTATGCGCTGACCCCACAAGCAAAGCTAACAACGCAAGCACACGCGCGCTACACATCTTGTACTGTTGAGTTCACGCTCGTCGAATATGAAAGAAATGTAATGGTTTTGTGTCAAAACGGAGCGATATATAGGTAGATGGCATTTTCCTGGTTTGAAGGAGTTGAAATAATTAGGATTAATCTATACAAAACTCGTATGTTCACATTTTGATTATAACAGGTAATATGACTCTTTATTATTCGCTTTAATTAGCAAAGGATCATTAGTGTATGAAAAATATAACAAATATGATTAACTAGCTGTTACCCGCGACTTTGTCTGCGTCAAGTTAGTAAAAATGCACAAACGTAATTAATAATTCTGTGCTTGTGATTCGTGCTAAAAACATCTAATTAATTTAACGGAAATTAATTTCAGTAAATATATTATGTAAAATGTATTTCTTATGTTCAGACATATAATTTATTTTATTTTATTAGCAAAGGATCATTAGTGTATGAAAAATATAACAAATATGATTAACTAGCTGTTACCCGCGACTTTGTCTGCGTCAAGTTAGTAAAAATGCACAATAGTTAGTAATTCTGTGCTTGTGATTCGTGCTAAAAACATCTAATTAATTTAACGGAAATTAATTTCAGTAAATATATTATGTAAAATGTATTTCTTATGTTCAGACATATAATTTATTTTATTTTATTAGCAAAGGATCATTAGTGTATGAAAAATATAACAATTATGATTAACTAGCTGTTACCCGCGACTTTGTCTGCGTCAAGTTAGTAAAAATGCACAATATTTAGTAATTCTGTGCTTGTGATTCGTGCTAAAAACATCTAATTCATTTAACGGAAATTAATTTCAGTAAATATATTATGTAAAATGTATTTCTTATGTTTCTTCCAGATATATAATTTATTTTATTTATTTGGCTCACCAGTAATAGAATACTCGTTCATGATATACATCAAATAAACTTATGAACATCAATAAACAGAAACAGACATGTTGAGGTCGAAGTAGTTGATAAACTATGGTTCTGCCTACCCCTAAAAGGAAAAGGTGTTAGTTTAAGTTTGTTTTTTGTTTATGCTATGATGAAACAACGCTGTATGATTTTAATATGATTGGTCCATTATAATAGACTAAAAGTGTATTAAACCAACATCTTCCAGCGCCATGGCTGACTGATGACATAAAACTTTTGCTCCGTAAAAAAGCGGCTGCGAAGTTCAAGTTTAAAATTCGGCCCAATGACATTAATAGGGAGAAATACGTCTCTATTAGAAATCTCAGCAACAAGGTGTGTAGAAACGCAAATCGCCAATATATCCACAGTTCTGTTCAAAATGGTGACCCAGCCAAAGTCTGGAATTTCCTCAAAACATTAGGTATCGGGAAAAAGTCTCATGACAAGATTCCTAAAGACTTAGATTTCAACCTACTTAATAGTCATTTTTCTTCCTCGCCCTTATTGGATAGGGCCACTAAAACTGCTACACTAAGTCATCTTTCAAACCTTTCGATACCTAATTATTCTCCTTTTGTCATTAGTCAATTCACTGCATGTGATGTTAGAAGGAGTATTATGTCGATAACATCTAACGCTGTGGGTAGTGACTGTGTCAGTCGTAAGATGATCATTCCCATCCTTGATATCATCCTTCCTGGCATCCTTCACATCCTCAATTTCTCTGTTTCCAGTAAAATCTTTCCACAAGCCTGGAAAGACGCCCAAGTTATTCCTTTACCTAAAAAATCTCATCCTGCATCCTTCACTGACTATCGTCCCATTTCTATTCTTCCATTCCTTTCCAAAGTCCTCGAAAAGCTTGTCCACCAACAACTAAGCACGTTCCTTAGCAAGCATAATCTTCTCAATCCTTTCCAATCTGGGTTTCGACCAGGACATAGCACTACCTCAGCACTCGTGCATATTACAGACGATATTAGGTCGGGTATGGAGATGGGGAAGTTGACGGTACTTGCTCTACTTGACTTTAGCAATGCTTTCAATACGGTCGACTTCGACATTTTACTCGGCATCTTGTACTCTTTTAACATATCTCCATCGGTAATTGACTGGTTTCATAGTTACCTGTTTGGCCGCCGGCAGCGTATTTGTATTGAAGAATCTTTCTCGTCTTGGTGTGACACCTCTGCCGGTGTGCCGCAGGGTGGCGTTTTATCTCCTCTACTCTTCGCAATTTTTATAAACGCTATCACTCAATGACTAGTTTCTTTCTACCACCTGTATGCTGATGATCTCCAAATTTATGCTCAAGCCCCTATCGGATAGTTATCTGAGGCCATTGATACTATCAACTTAGACCTGGCTCGAATAGGTGACTGGAGTGCTGAGTTTGGGTTGAAGATCAATCCAACTAAGACGCAAGTGATTGTTATTGGTAGTTCCCGGAATGTGTCTAAGGTAGATTGGTCGAAGCTTCCCCAAGTTTTTTTCAATAATACCACTATTCCTTTAAGTTACACTGTGAAGAACTTGGGGATCTATATCGACCGCACTCTTTCCTGGACAAAACAACTGCAGGAAGTCAGTCGTAAGCTATTTGCTTCGGCGGGCTCCCTAAGACGTCTTCGTAATTTTCTTCCCATCACTACTAAAATTGCGTTAGCACAATCTCTTCTTCTTCCAATCCTGGACTATGCTGCTGCCAGCTATCTTGATCTCACCCAAGACCAATTGGATAAGCTTGAGCGACTTCAAAATCTCTGTATCAGGTTCATATTTGGCTTGCGTAAGTATGACCATGTTTCTGAATTTCGTACTAAGCTCAAATGGCTTCCTATTCGCCTTCGCCGGAACGCCCACATACTTTCTTTGCTTTATAATGTGCTATTTAATCCTTGTACCCCGTTTTATCTTAAGGACCGCTTTCAGTTTCTCAGTGACACACATAGTAGGTCCTTGAGATCATCGGAAAACCTAAAATTAAGTATTCGCACGCATTCCACTTCTTTCGTTGATAAATCTTACACAATTCAAGCAGCTCGTTTGTGGAATGCGTAACCCTTAGAAGTGAGGCGTGCCCAAACGCTACCTACGTTTAAAAAAATGGTGAAGGAGCATTACCTTTCACTTTGATTTTTTCTTCTCCTGGCTCAATTATATATTTAATATTTATTAGTATATGTTTTTCTTATATTGTATGTATGTATTTGTGTTATTATGTCTTATTAGTATTTTCTGATGTTGTACACTGACAACCCTAAATCCATCTTCTTTCTTTCAGTCCATCCAAAGGTTGTCTGTAAGAAATTGCCCTGTGCGATAAGACCGCCCATTGTACACTTATTTTTAATTATGTTTGTCCTGTATTTTTGTTTATGTGGTGTACAATAAAGTATATAATAAATAAATAAATAAATAAATAAATAAACCGTTGTTTTCTTTTAACAACACTAAATAAATGTTATTTAACGTAGGCTATAAAAAAGGTGGATAAAGTAGTTTTCAAAATGTTAAATGTTGCCAAAATGTATAAAGAGTCTGTACGGATCTTGTTCTGAGGTCGATACCCACAGTTTTTAGTGTCTGCACATTTTACATTTAGGAAGAAAATCATCAAATACCTTCCCCCGCTTTGGGTAAAGCGAGAAGTAGTACCAGACTTTTACTGAATGAAACCCACCTGTGTTCCTTTAGTTGCCCTTAGCGTTCCAGGGCTATGGTAACTTGCACGCCACAATTGCGGCAGCAAATCCCTTCTTTGAGGAAAGTCTATCGACCTCAGCAGTATCAACTCCGTGACTCAGACTCTTTATACATTTTGGCAACTGAAAACTACTTTATCCACTTTTTTTGATAGCCTACGTTAAATAACATTTATTTAGTGTTGTTAAAAGATAACTACGGTATAATATACTTTTAGTATATCTAATGAACCAATAATTTTAAAATCATACAGCGTTGTTTTATCATAACATAAACCAGAAAGAAACATACATAAAACCCACTCCTGTTCCTTCTTTGCCATTGTTCCAGGGCCCCGGGAATCTCTTTCGTATCACCCATGGCCCCAATAGGCTCCGACCCTGCTGGGCCCCTACGGTTGCTGACATCTCCTTGAGGCGCGCGTGGAACACTACGCGCCGTCAACGACTTGGGCTCGGTCCGGACGGTCACCGCACGGTCGGACAGTGAGCTACCCATTGCTCGCCGTCCACAAGCCCGCGCCTACGGTGGCCGGAAATCGGGATCGGAACCCCGGAGGCTAGGGTGCGAGGGCTATTGTCACGCGCGAGCGGCCGCCTCCTTTGCTAGCATTACTGCTTCGCAGAAGGATGCAACCGCCTGCCACTCCTCCTCGCTCCGGACCATGGCCTGTACCAAGGCCCAGCGCGAGAGATCATTGCCACCAATCATCCCCACGAGAACACGGCGCTGCTTCGCCTAGGTGGAGCACACCTCTACCGTATGCTTCACCGTGTCCTCCGGGCGGTCCACACAATGGTGACACCCTGGCGTTTCTTCCGCACGAATCTGATGCAGGAACCTCCCGAACTTACCAGGTCCGGTGAGGACCTGCGTCACGCGGAAGGTAAGGACGCCGTGTTGTCTTTCTAGCCACTACTCAAAAAGGGGACTTACCGCCATAATTATGGCGTACCCAGCACTGGATTGCGACAGTCGCTGTCGCCATTCCACCATGAGATCCCGCCGTAACTCTGTAGGCAGAACCTTAGAACACCAACTACGAAATACATATAATTTACTTTTCTTGCCCTAGATTGGGTTAGTAACTAAAGTTATAACAATTATACAGGTCAAAAAGTAAAAATAAAAAATTGGATTGATAAATTGCGCTGTCTGTTCAATAAATAGACGTTCAAAGACATTAAATATGTACTACCAATAGACAGGACATAGCGAACAAAATCGTAATCCGATACTTATTAAGTCGCTCGCCAGTCTAGTATGACGCCCCTACACGTCAAGTCGTGTTTATATCCGCTCTATGCACTACAAAGAGATTTAAAGAGATACAATAGAGCGGCTATCAGAACAAATGTCTAAGAAAAACTGTCATCCTATGTCTCAGTGACGCCATCTGGCTTTGAATAGCAAACACGCGAATTAAATTTGTCAAAATTTATAATTATTTAACTATCGCTCGGTAGGTGGCCAGGGGCCTTACCATGATAATGTTAAAATATCAGTCGTACGAGAGAAAAAGAGTGATCGAGCTATACACCCTATATAGCTCCATCCCTTTAACAGTTCGGTTTAGGTCGTAAAATGGATCACATTATGAGCTCGTGGTAGAGCCTCAGTGTGTGATAAAGTTAAGGTTAAGCTTTTCAGCAATAGATGGCTTTATCACAAAACCACATAACAAAATAGTTCTAGAACATTTGTTCTAGAACTATTTCTCAAAATTATTGAATTTTAATTAATTACTTCGTAAATACCAAAAATAATTACGAAAATAAACCGAAGTTAGGTCCAGTCATTTTATCATGACAAGATTTGCAATAGCGTAATGCCTTTGTCGATGATAGCGTGATGATTTTCATCTCAGAAAATAAATTTGTAGCTAAATGAAAAAAAGAAATATTATTTTCGTTTTTCCACTTAGATTTTATTACATGTTTGATTACTTTTTACAAAAATATGGAGTAAAAATGTCTATGATGTGTTAAAAATATGCTAAAAGTCCTATTATTATTGTAATCAAAGTATCATCTCATATTATATACAAAAAAGACAACAAAATACTCACAAAAATTATTACTATAACTGGGGATCGAACTCACGGCAAATGTCGTTCAATACCGACATTTTGGAATATTGCTCACCCCCCATAGCAAATAGCGTGATAATTTGTAGCCTATGTCCTTTCTCAAGCTCTATTCTATCTTTGTATCATCAAAATTGGTTCAGCGGTATAAGCGCGAAAGCGTAACAGACAGACAGACAGACAGACAGAGTTACTTTCGCATTTATAATATTATAAGTATGGAGTATAGTATGGAGTATGGATTGTGAATTAGTTTTATTGATTAGAATAGGAAAATTTACGTCGATAATGTGCTTTAGATATAGCAATACTGGTAGTTGATTATAGTTAATAGTAATTATAGTTAGTTAGTTGATGATAATCAAAGTCAAAAGTTTTTTATTTCACATAGGCCTACATGGGACTTATAAAACGTCAGAAGCTAGTGCACAATAATACTATGCCTGACACCCTGCGCTGACACCCTGCTGTGTCACATAGGAAAACTGCGGAGATACCTACTTATTAAAACCCTGATTTGAAAATTTTTCAAAATTTAGAAGTCTACTATTTTCTGATTTTCAGCAGACTTCAAAAAAGGAGGTTCTTAATTCGGTTGTATGTTTTTTTTTTTGTTATTACGTCATAACTCCGTCGTTTATGGACCGATTAGCGATTTTTTTTACTTAAAACAACAACAAAGAAACCCAGTCAGGCGCATTACTTTGTATAATTTTCAAAAATTCGAAAACATGTAACATCCGCCAACCCGCACTGGGCCCGCGTGGTGGATTACGGCCCATTCCCTCTCCTAGAAAGGAGGTCTGAGTCCCAACAGTGGGAACATTATAAGGCCGACTATTCTATGCTATGCTACGCTTTCAGATTGGTCCCATTTTTTTCAAAATCCATTTCGGATGATGGGATCAATGAGGAATCGAGGGAACTCCTCAAATATTACAGTGATTTTGGTATTTTCATCAAAAACTCAAGGATCTACAGTCATACAGTAGAGGTATGCTAAACATGACCATTTTTTTGCCAGAACGTGACATCTGTGGAATCCTTTAACAAAAAAAAACTGGGCAAGTGCGAGTCGGACTCGCGAATTGAGGGTTCCGTACAAACTTTCCTATGTGAATAGTTCAATTCTCGAAGATTTTTCCGAATCACAAAAAATGTTTTTTTTGTGACGTGATAATAAATTTACTGTTATTCCTATATCTGTGCTATAAGACCTTAATTCATGCAAAATTTCAGGATTCTAGGTCAACGGGAATTACCCTATGAATTTTGATTCCTTTGAGAGTATCGAAATATAAGTTTTTTGCTACATAAACCGCCGTATCTTTTTTTTTTCGTTAACTTAAAAGTTTGAATTTTTCACAGCTTCAAAGAACGGCAGATTTGCATTCCTAAAAAGGTCACAATAGGCAATTCATCTAAAAGCAAATCATTTCCCGAATTCCTGCCTACTTATTGACTTTACGCAATTCTTCTAATAATCGCAAAATGGTTACAAAAATTAGCCGAATCATACTCAATTCATTTTTTAGCAGAATCACATTCTATGTAAATATTGCCGCATGAAAAAAAAAAAATCTTGGTTTTACTAGTTTTTTTTTCTTAGCTTTTTATTTATCGGATAATTATTTTGCATTAACTTATTGTATTAAAATATAACTTCAGTATTTTAGGGTTATAATTTAAATGATAAAAAATGCAATTAAGCCTTTAAAAACGAAGCTAAAAATGCCTAAATCTATGGAAATAATAAATATCAACTTGTTAGGCTGGCAACATAAATTGTTGTTTACCCAATGCTTGTGTCAACATGGTGTAAGCGAAAAATCGGTTGAAAACAATAAATCGTAATTTCAAGTGCAGAATCCCAAAAATGCTTGTTTTTTTTACCCGACTGCGTGACGCAAAGGAGGGTAATGTGTTTATCAGTCTATGTATGTATGTATGTATGTTTGTTTCTATGTGGCGTTCTAGAGACCAAATGCGTAGGCCGATTTTGATAATTCTTACGTCAATCGATTCGTCTTAACCTTGCGAGTGTCACTAAAGACATGACAGTAATCAAAATTAACACAGCGACAACCAGACGCCATATTGTCAAAATGAAAAAAAAAAAAGTCGATGAACTATGTCAAGTGGGGTGTCGTTGAATAGGTATTTTAAAATAATTTTTAGGTTCCTTTTATCATTTTTCATTTTAAATAATAGTTTAGGATATATACCGATTTAAAGTTGTTTAACAAAACAATCATTCTCGCTAATTTTCTTACTTATTGATTTAAGTTTTTATTTCAAGTATAAACGATATACAAACAAAAAAAAAACAGTGAAAAAGCATGAAGAACAAATATTTTTGGAAAAAAAAAAACTTTTATTCAACGCCAAGTCGCCGAGTAAAAAAAAGTTTACCACCAAGCTCGATAGATGGCGTTGTTCATTTCATGCACGTTTGTGAATCAAATCATTCGAGTTTTCCGAACTACTAGACAGGTCGATGAACATAATCAAAAGACGACAACTATATTGGCAAAAACTACTAGGTTGTATAAATTACATGCAGTGATATATCAGTAGAATGGAAAACATATGGTCAAAAACCGAAAGATTTATATGTTTCTGATGATCTTAACAAAACTGGAAGAATCGTTAAATATCTAACAATCGGTTTAGGATCACGAGTTATGTTACGAAGAAATTTGAATGTTACCCATAGTCTTGTTAACGGAGCAATGGGTGTTATAAGGACAATTGAGTGGCCAGCTCTTCGGAGGGACCAATTGGAACCCGGAGAATTGCCACAAGCTGTTTATATAGAATTTGACGACAAAGCAATTAAAAACAATGTTCCTGGAGTAGGCGTCAGCATCGAACCATCGACGACCGAATTCGATGCACTTCGCGGACAGGGTAAAATAGAGTGAAAAATGTTGCCATTGATATTGTGCTGGGGTGTAACTGTACACGAGCTCCAAGGAACTACTTTGGACCGAGCTGTGGATGACTTAAGTTCACGCATTTTTGCTAAAGGTCAAGCATATGTAGCTTTGAGCCGAGTTAGGTCTCTAGAGGGACTAATCATCGGTAGTTTAGACCACCGCAAGTTACTTAATAATCCCCACGATATTAACTCCCTCAATGAAATGACTAGATTGCGAAATTTACCATCTTATAACGTCAGTGAATCATAACTAAAAAGTATAAAATAAAATAAAAAATTTAAAGAAAAACAAAAAACCCGACTGCGTAAAAACTAATTTTAAAAAATACGTGAAAAAATTAACTTAAATAAAAACTAAAAAGAAAGAAACAAGCCCAGTATTTTAGAATTCTGTTAAGTAATAGTAAATAACTACACAATTGAAATAGTTTTATAATCGATACACACATAAAACAAATCATAAATTCTAATGCAGAACAGAACGACTCACAGTCGGGGCCTCTTGGGAAGATTTGATTGGTAAAATTTGAATGGGCGTAATTACATTCTTTTAATATATTTAAATGGTTTTAATTTGGTAATAATTTAACAAGGCTTGTTTATAATATTCTATAGATGATAATATTAAAAACACTCTAAACTCTCTACTTTAAATTATTTAAGAACAGTGTACCTTAGTGTTCAAGGTGGATACTTAGTATTATTTAACCATTTGAAGAGTGATATCTAAACATTAAGCAATATATGTTAGGATCTCTATAGCTTTAATGTATATATATATATATCTTTAGGTACATATTGTAAATCAAATAAAATTTTGTAATTATGAAGAACATTCATAGTTTAAGCCACTGGGACTGAGGTAGGTTCTTGCCCATTTTTGATGACATAACCCAGCTGCATAAATGCTTTAGTGCTCAAGTGCTCAATAATTATATACAGTCATACTTTTTTTTAAGTCTGTATAGCCCGATAAACTCGGGGTTCGGCACTTCATAAATTTCAAGCCAATTCCATTTTCCGAAGAAATACACTTCGTTGGCGACATAAAAGGCTCTCAGTAATGCGCACGTCTCCTAGGAAATACGCGTAAAGTCCTAAATCAGCCAATTTTTAAATTTAATATTTATTACCCGAGAAATGAATTGTAAGATGTTGCTCTTCAGTAACTTCTTATGATTCTGCTAATGAACTCTAAAGCGATTCATAATAAGTGAACCATTTTACGAATTTGCTGTCAAATAGACCCGTCTGTCAAAAAAACTGTCAAATAGATGAATTGCCGAATATGAATCATAATATGAATATTGTTTACGTATAGTAATATCAACTGACAATTCGTGACCATTTTGCGATTTTTAACATGATTCATATTATTTTCCTATACGGTTCTGCTAAAGTGACCTTTTTAGACCCCCTGAGTCAAAAGAGTGAGTGTGTGTGTGTGTGTTTTAATTTCAACCCGATACTTTCACGCGTTCTCGTGATAAAGGGCCTTGATAGACAGACAGACAGACGGACATCAGAGTGATCCTATAAGGGTTCCGTTTTTTCTTTTCGAGTTACGGAACCCTAAAAAAAAGTTTTAATGTTTTACAATTTATTTTTATTATAGAAGATAGAATAACACAAAATAACCAAAGCACTAAACACAAAATATTTAAGTAGGCACGACTTACTAAGCCCCAGTGTGGCGTGACTTCTAAGGGCGGAATTCACCAATAAAACTAATCGCGTTTTAACGTTTGGCTCGCATAATCGCGTTTAGCCGCTGTCACTAGTGTCACTTGTAAAAATGACATTTATTACACAAAACCAGGAAAATAATGTACCTAGTTAAAAACATGTACAATAATATGTTTTTTAGCTTTTGGACTGACCGAAATTTGACTATTTATAAGTGCCTGTAAATGGTCTATTTGAAATAAATGCTTTTGATATGATTGATTTGATTTGATACAGTATCCTCCTGGCTTTAATCGGCGTTTGCATTGTTACCAGTAATAGCGTTGCATAATGCTCATTAAAACTCCATGGTTTTGGTGTGTTTGCGTGGATAGCGATAAGCGGGAAAATGACCATGTGTCTATAAATATTTCGAAGCTAGGGGATTTATTCAAAACCCATCTCCAAAGCGCTGGACTCGGCTAGGGTAAAGTGGTTTTTTGTTGGATGCTCCTGGTGGAACAGGATAAACATAACTATCAATGGCATCCTTCCAGAGATCAAGACAAAGCATAATTTCTATCGAGGTAGCGTTTTCCACAATCGCTGCTGCACTACGTCCTGATGTCAAAACAGCGTATACCATGTTTAAGATTCTCAACGATTCGCCCGTTGTAACTTGTAACTGTTACGCAACAGTGACGCGCTCAGGGCGCTCTTTGTTCATACATGATGATTACAAGATAGCAAATAGAAAAGCATTAAAGGCTGTAAACAGCACTCTGCAGCAGACCCAGCCAGGGGTTCACGGTGTTGACCGCCACTGTCGATCGCACCTACGTGGACACGGCCGTGCTCTACCCAAGCGGGGCAAACCTCTACCTAACATAGCTTCACCGTGTGGTCCGGGCGATCCGCACAATAGTGACACCCGAGCGTTTCTTCCCAACATATTCGAAACAGGTACCTGAGTCCGGCAAATTCAGCTTACCCAGCTTGGCCTTTTTTTAGGGGCGCAGTTACAGAAACTGGCACCGGGTGTAAAAAACGTTAGTTACGGCACTGAGCAGATCCACAGGAACTAAGATATGAAGGGGATGTCACAGTTGGTTTCCGGTCAACTCTGTCTGAGTGGTGACGCGAGGAACGAGGGTTTCGTTGAAACGGTCGTCCCTATGGTCACGAGTTCACAGACTGCACTTGAGCTACTATGCACGCTTGGTGATCTCGGAAACAAACGCGCTCAAGAATTTGCCGAAGTTCTATTAAAAGTTTGGTGAAGTCACTCAACCAGAAGAGAGTAGCCAGGTGGAGCTACCGCTAACTACTAGAGTAGTTTGCACTATAGAAGAACTCATTCGTTTGATGTACGGTTCCCTTGACTATATTCACACTTTGTTTTTGATAAACAACGTTAAGCAGCTATTTTTGATTGTTGTTAGAATTTGCTGTATGTATGCTTTTCTTTTGACTTTAAAATCGTACGACTCGGTGGAAAGGCGTGCGAAGAGGCTAATTGGTGATCCAGATTTGATTAATTCCAATCTACAAAGCCAGGCGTAGGATAGCTAGCCTTTCGGTGTTTTATAGGATTCACTTGATTTTGCCATTTTATTTCTACCATCCGACAACCCGACGTACGGCGAGTATCTATCCTTACGTTGCACTATGTAGAAATTCGGTCTGTTTCGGGTCATAAATCTATAACTTTCATATTTTTATAGATATTGAGCTGATTTTATTTAAGTTAATCTAGAATAAATTTATTTATTATTTATTATATTCTTTATTCTACACCACTTAAACAAAAATAAGGACAAACATAATTAAAAATAAGTGTACAATGGGCGGTCTTATCGCACAGGGCAATTTCTAACGAGACAACCTTTGGATGGACTGAAAAAAGGAGATGGATTTATTTATTTAGATATAAATGTACTTTAAAATAATATATAGATTATATTTTTATATGGATAGGTTGCCTATCTGATCTCCACAAAACAAGTTTGCTTAGATAGGCCAACTCTCTGTTATCGCTCTGTGTTTACTGTTTTATGGAGGTCAGGTGACCTCCATAAAACAGTAAACGGCTAACATTTCCCAGGCAAGACTGGTGTCAAAACTCTTTTTTTTTCAAGGTGGGAAATCATCCAAATGACTTCTCGCGCTCATCGTGTCAGACTTTTACTGACTAAAACCACACCTGTATCCTTCAATTACCCTTTGCGTTCTAGGACTACGGGTTTCCCTTTCAGAAATTCTCCGCGGTCCTAGCTAGCGGGCATCAGCCCTGCTGGGCCCCTACGGTTTGCTGACATCTCTTGAGGAGCGCGAGGATCACTACGCGCTGTTCTAAAACTCTTGGCTTCTCACTATATCCGTAAAGACAATCAAAGATCTACAAATGTCAGCCAGAACCAACGGCTTAACGTGTTTTTCGAAGCACGAAGGAATCCTGGGTAGTTAAAAAGGTCACCCATCTATAGATAGACCTTGGCAAGCGATGCTTAACCTTGGAGATCCCGCATTTCTCTATACATATCAATTAAATAGATAGTTCAGGGAACTAGGGACAGGAATCAGGGAATTCATTTGCATTTATAATTTGATTGCGAATAGATATCCTGATGATACTCAGCCATTAGTTAAATTACAATGTCACACTGATATTATAAAGACAAAAGTTTGTATGTGTGTATGTTGGTTATCTACTCCTTCAAGTTCAAACGGAAAGTTACTTAATTTTCATAAGTTTATGCATTCTGCAGATCACTGTATACGAAATAACAAACTTTCAATTTGTCAATACAACCCTCTCAATATTCGTCTTACCTTTATTTCGTGAAAAAGTCATTCAATAAGGTAGGTACCAAAGTTAAATGAAGAGGTTTGTATTGATCATTTTAATTATTATAATTCTGTAAAACTGCATTTGTTAGGGCTGTGAACCATATTTTATTGAATATAGAATCTGACACTGACCTTGAATTGCAAAAAAAAATGAATTTCCTCCTTGAAGAAAAGGTTCAGTTATACTAACGCCCTCTATTAGAGTTTTGTGTAACTAAATATCAAAGTGGTACAACAACAGCGGCACCTTGCGGAAGAAACTAACATCTACACCGCTACAACTATCTATTATTACATGGCTTTACTTTCACCAGCGAACCGAATCCAAATTCGCTATATTATCGCGAGATGGCACTAGAATCGAATGCCGGAAAAGCTTAAAGTTATTTAAAGTTAAATAAGTGATGACTGTCCAAAAATTAAATTTTATAACATATTCATGTCAATTTTCGAGTCATGTCATCCTTGTTGCAAATTATCGATTCATCTTTAATGATTTTGGTAAATAAAGGTCAATCCACAAACCAATAAACACGGAGATGACTTTCACGCATTTTCCGACTTATTCTGTATCTCAGGATGTCCTTCATGAATAATGACTTGGAAGCAGATATTGTGGTTATCTCGGCGATCCAGAACAGACACAACTTTCCGCCTAGCCACGTTACGATCGTTTCGTTATCGTCGAACGCCTCGAGTAGGCCACGCCTCCGATTGCTTTGTTCTGACCACGTGACTAAGCGTTGAGATGACGTTAGGACAAAGGAATCGGAGGCGTGGCCTACTCGAGGCGTTCGACGCAAACGAAACGATCGTAACTTGGCTAGGGAGGCTGGTGAAAAATGACTTGGAGAGCCGAGCCCAAACACTGGGATAAGACTTGTCAAAGAGAGACAGTGATCTAACCTAGAATATTAAATGTTACATCAATATTATAATAAAGTCGAAATTTAGTAGGTACTTATGTAAATGTGTGTTTTTTTATGTGGTGGGAAAATATCCAATGGTTTATCCAGCTCTAAGGTGAAGCAGATGTCAGACTTGTATTGAATAAAAATACCTGAGTCCTTCAGTTGCCCTTTGCGTTCCAGGACCACGGGTTTCTTTCCAGACATTCCCCGTGGTCATAAATATGTGTGATTACTAAGTACTTCTTCACATTCAAACAGCTAAACAAAAGGTAAATGATATTTGCCTCACGTTCCTTTGGGATTTTTTTTCTTTAGGAAACCACTGACAGAAGTCATTTTTACCTCCTAACAAAAGGTATAAGTCTAGATAAGTACTTACTTAATTGCTCCATGTACCTAAACATAATAAACCGTAGCCGCATGATTAACGCTATGTCCAGCCGGATGGTCGGCCATGTTGGGTCTGCGGAAATGGAGCGCCTATTCCGGTACATTTGCAAATTTTATACCCAGATACATGTGCCCTTTCGATATATCGGGGTACTTGGAAAGGAATTGACCTTATTTCTAAATAAAAAAGAACAGGACTAATGCAATTTGGTATTTGTCGGATTTTATTTTATTAGACTTCTCAAAATCTAAAGAGATAAAGTTACAGTAAATATAAATATGACTCATAAATATGTATATTGCATATGTTTTTTTTACTGTATGTAGCATGTTTATGTATTGTGTGCTGTACACATATTTGTTTAGTTTAGTTTTAGTTTTAAGTACGGTTTAATTAATGTAAGCTTACGTTTTGTTGTGCATTTATAGTTCTTTTATTCTCATGTTCAAAAATTCTCTCTCATTCTCTTTAATTTATTCATTTGTAAGGTTATAAGTTATACATAAACTATAAGTTTTGCAGTAAAGAGTCTATTACACTAGTCTACGCGATATTCAGCACACGATATTCAGACTGTCTTATTTTTTTTTTCCGAGTAAGACCGGTCTAACCCTTATTACACTACGCGACATCGACTAAGACTGTCTGAATATCGAATAGTGTAATAGGCCCTTAAGAAAACTTAAATGTGGGTCAAGATCGCCTGTGTACATCAACTGTCCTATTTTGATTGTTTTTTAAAAGTTGTCTGTAAATAAAAGAATAATTAAAAAACAAAACATACTACAGAAACGCATTAGTATCTTTGCGCTGTTGAGTAATGATAAATATAGCAAAAATGTACAAATAGCTTCAAAAGCATACAAGTTTCTCAGTTTTCCACCGACTGATTTCATATTTGTTCACGAATCGTTCGGTTTCAATATTCACTCGTGCATTTTTAATAGAATTCAATTACCGAAATGAAATAATATATGCTGTTGGTGGATTGTGTTGTTTGATTATGCGTGATTTCACATGATCACACTGACTCCTAAGTCACAGGTATCCCTAGTTTAGGAGGTAGGGTTTCTTATTATCTGTGCAGCCTTTTCAAAAAATCCTAAAAACTATGTAAAATGTATTTTAATTGTATGCAAAGGCTTTTTGTGCCAATAAATTATTATTATTATATAAAATATCGTCTAATTGTTCAATTCATGACTACTTTTCGTTTTTTTTAAGGTAGGATATCATCTAATTACTTCTCACACTCTAAGGTGGAGCTGGGAGTCATCATCATCATCATTTCAGCCGAAAGACGTCCACTGTTGGACATAAGCCTCCCAAAAGTGTCGCCATAATGACCGGTCCTGTGCGTCTCGCGTCCATCGGATTCCCACGACACTCACCAGGTCATCGGTCCACTTTGTTGGAGGCCTTCCAACGCTGCGTCTTCCGGTACGTGGTCGCCATTCTGACCATCCGTTCTGTGAGCAATGTGCCCTGCCCACTGCAACTTAAGTTTGGCGATTCTTTGAGCTATGTCTGTAACCTTGGAGCTGGGCGTATCAGACTTTTATTGACCAAAACCACACATATGTTCCTTCAGTTGCCCTTGCGATTTAAGATCATGGGTTTCCCTTTCAGAAGTTGACCCATGGCCCCAAACCCATGACTACTTAGGGAAATCTTTTTTGGGTTATATTGCTAGCAATAGAAGCTTGTTTATCACTGAATTTTCAATGTACAAAACCTAGACATTTCAATTATATAAACATAATAGTTGTACCAGCGGCTTCACCTGCATGAGAATCTAAAGTTATCCAGAACGATCATACTCTCGGAATAGGTAGGTAGTATCCTATGTTCTATTCCACTATATGGTCTACCCGTGTGCCAAAATTACATCCAAATCCGTTCAGCAGTTTTAGCGTGAAGAAGTAGCAAATATACATGACATACATCAAGCACTGTAATAACTATCTATTACATATTTACGTTACGAATTCATGGTTCTTTGAACACTTTAGGGGGTCGGTCAGTTACTGTGAAACTTACCAATTCTTAGTTTAGGCCCTTCCTAGAATTTGAGTAGTTTTATATGTTTAATATTTATTTATTTTATTTGATATAAACTAGTGCTTGACTGCGATCCCACCTGATGGTAAGCAATGATGTAATCGTTGATGGTGAGGCGGGCTAGTTTAGAGCCTATTCACTCTAGTCTTGAAGACACCCAAATTATAATCGGATGGGAAGACCGCAGCAGGCAAATTGTTCCAGTCTTTCGATGTACGCGGTATAAACGACGAGGCAAAACGCTTAGTCCGGACCGTATAGGTTTCAACAACGTAAGGTTAAGTTTATTTTTATTTTATTTTTTTATTGTGTGGGAAAATCATATTATGACAAATCTCGCTCTTGGGTAGAGCGCGAGATAGTGTCAGACTTTTACTGACTAAAAACCCACTCCTGTTCATTCTTTGCTTTCGTCCCAGGGTCCCGGGTTTCACTTTCACACTACCCGTGGCCCCAGTAGGCTTCGACCCTGTTGGGCCCCTACGATTTGCTGACATCTCCCTGAGGCGCGCGTGGAACAATACGCGCCGTCGACGACTTGGGCTCGGTCCGGACGGTTACCGGACGGTCCGACGGCGAGCCACCCATTGCTCGCCGTTTGCAAGCCCGCGCCTACGGTGGCCGGAAATTGGGATCGGAATCCCGGCGGCGGTAGGGGCGTGAGGACCATTGCCTCACGCGATCGGCCGCCTCCTTTGCTAGCATTACTGCTTCACAGAAGGAGGCGACCGCCTGCCACTCCTCCTCGCTCCGGACCATGGCCTGTACCAAGGCCTGGCACGAGAGATCGCCGCCGCCGATCGCCCCCACGAGGACACATTGGATACTTGCCGTACGTCGGGTTGTCCGATGATAGAAAGTAGATGGCGGAATCAAGTCATGCAATTCCCGCGCACACTCTCTAAAATGCAACCTGTAAAACACCGAAAGGCTGGCTACCCTGCGCCTGTGCTCAAGGCTTTGAAGATTGGACTTAACCAAATCTGGATCACCAATTAGCCTCTTCGCACGCCTTTCCACCGAGTCCAAACGTGGCATTTTGCAGCACCAGCCTATATGTGGCTACGGTACTCCACACACGATCGGACCTGTGCTTTGTATAACATTAACCATTATCTTATTGCATTATGGTTATTTTAATTAATGTATTGATGTTTTTATTTTATTTTGTTTTTGATTCTGTAAATGGGTAAATTTGACCTGAATAAAAGTTAATTATTATTATTATTATTATTAAAAGCTGTCCCGATGTGAAGTACCCACGGGGCTTTGCAAGAAAGAAAAAATGAAATATTATTTTTGTAGTTTTAAAACTGAAACTTTAAGTAGTTGGCTGCCCTTTCTTCTAAAAGCTCTTAGTCAAAAGACTTCAAAGTAAATAGTGGTTTTGTTTGAACCTTAAACAAGTAGATGTTTTATCAAAACTAAAACTTTGTAGTTTCTGCTTGATCTTTTTTAATCTAAAAGAATTCTTTAACTTCAAGGATGGCTACAAATCTTGAGTTTAGGGGTCAATAGAGACTCATAGCTCGACCTTTCTTTGAAAATGGTCCTTTAGATAGTCTGACAGTATTCAAAATAAATCACATTAGTCTGAAGAGAATCTTCTGAAATCGTAAAAAAGTTTTTTATGATAGACTAGCTTTTGCCCACAGCTTCGTTCCCGTCAACTGACTACTCTATTCTGCTCTACCCAACTTCTACCCTACTCTACCCTATTCTACCCTACTCTACCCTACTGTACCCTACTGAACCCTACTTTACCCTACTCTACCCTACTCTACCCTATTCTACCCTACTCTACCCTACTCTACCCAAACTCTACCCTACTCTCCCCAACTACATTTTTTTTTAATTTTTCTTTCGTAAGATCCTTCTCTTGTCAATAACAAACATAACAAAAAAAAATAGTGAAATCGGTCCAGCCGTTCACGCGTGATGGCGTGACCAAGGGAAATAGGGATTCATTTTTATATATTTAGATAAATAATAGACAATAGGTTTTCTTTATTTGTTATTTATTCTGACTAGTCCTACCTTTTTAAAAATATATTGTTATTGCTGAAACTGTAAATGTTACTTAGTAAAAAAATACAATAAGTATTAATTTCTATTATAATAAAATCTAACATAAAAATTATGAGAATACAATATTGTATTTTTTTCCCGCTCAGAGCTTGTATTTTACTTGATTACAGATTTATTTCACAAGTTGAACTAATTAACATTTTCACACATAAAAAATCAACTATATAAAAAAAAAACAACCTAAGGGGCCATCCATAAATTCGGTTACCCGAATTTCAAGATTTTTAACCCCCACCTTGTCTTCACCACAATTTCTTTTTCAATTGTACATTTTAGAAATTATTAAATTAAAACGGCATTTCCGGAGTGGCCTACAAAACAGTTTAAACGTTTATTTCTTAAAAAAACATACAGAAGGTTCAATTAATAAAACAATTTGCCAAATAATGAGTGGTAAATACAGAAAAGGAGTTCCGTTGGTACCTGCACAAATAAAAACCATTGTGTCACAGGCACCAGCATCTTTCATAATAATCAATTTGTTAAAAATAGTACAAAAACGATTTGCACACAATAATAATATAGATAGTTGGAAATATTTTGAAGTTTTTTACTTCGATAGCGTTTTAATACTTAGATACAGATTTTGAAACTGACCCCTCCCATTCTGTGTTACACTTCGTCGACCCCCTTCCTTCCTCTTTTCGCATGATGTAATTTATGGATGGCCCTTAAAGTATTGAAGAAACATTTAAAAATAAACAGAAAAAAATAATTGTATTCATTGCACATTTTCCTGTGGCAACTAAATGGAAGAATTCACGGGTTAAAAGTCTTATGTAATCTATTTATTTAAAATTAATCATTTGCTTGTTGTAAAATTAAAATTAACCAGGTTTAAACAGGACGTATGTTAATATACACAAGTTTAGTGTTAAGGCTCCTGCCTTTAACATTTACTACAACAGCCTGCTACTGACAGGCACATCTTATCAAAACGACAACGATGCGACGATGGTTTTTCTTAGCAATTTTTATTATACCAGCAACCCGCCCCAGTTTCTCGCCAAAAGTGCAAACCGACAGATAGATGAGTTGGGGACTCTGTTTTATTATATGTAAAGATGTAAGGAAAAGTATATATGGTAATCCTTACATACATATGGATATGGATGTAAGGAAAATTATATAAGGATAAGGATGTAATAATAAGAATGTAAGGATAAGGATATAAGGATAAGGAAGTAAACATTAGGATGAAAAGATTAGGATGTAAGGATAAGAATGTAAGGACAATGATGTAAGGATAAGGATGTCAGGATAAGGATTTAAGGATTAGGATGTTAAGAAAAGGATGTAAGGATAATGATGTAAGGAAAAGGACGTAAGGATTAGGATGTAAGGATTAGGATGTAAGGAAAAGGATGTAAGGATAACGATGTAAGGAAAAGGTCGTAAGGATTAGGATGTAAGGATTAGGATGTAAGGAAAAGGATGTAAGAATTAGGATGTAAGGATAAGGATGTAAGCAAAGGATGTAAGGATTAGGATTAAAGGATAACGATGTAAGGAAAAGGTCGTAAGGATTAGGATGTAAGGATTAGGATGTAAGGAAAAGGATGTAAGAATTAGGATGTAAGGATAAGGATGTAAGCAAAGGATGTAAGGATTAGGATTAAAGGATAAGGATGTAAGGAAAAGGACGTAAGGATTAGGATGTAAGGATTAGGATGAAAGGAAAAGGATGTAAGGATTAGGATGTAAGGATTAATATGTAAGGATGTAAGGAAAAGGACGTAAGGATTAGGATGTAAGGATTAGGATGTAAGGAAAAGGATGTAAGGATAAGGATGTAAGGAAAAGGATGTAAGGATTAGGATGTAAAGATTATGATGTAAGGAAAAGGATGTAAGGATTAGGATTTAAGGATTAGGATGTAAGGAAAAGGATGCAAGGATTAGGATATAAGGATCAGGATGAAAGGAAAAGGATGTAAGGATAGGGATGTAAAAAAAGGACGTAAGGATTAGGATGTAAGGAAAAAGATGTAAGGAAAAGGACATATGGATTAGGATGTAAGGATTAGGATGTAAGGATAAAGATGTAAGGAAAAGGACATATGGATTAGGATGTAAGGATTAGGATGTAAGGAAAAGGATGTAAGGATTAGGATGTGAGGATAAAGATGTAAAGAAAAGGACGTAAGGATTAGGATGTAAGGATTAGGATGTAAGGAAAAGGATGTAAGGATTAGGATGTAAGGATTAGGATGTAAGGATTAGGATGTAAGGAAAAGGACGTAAGGATAAGGATGAAAGGATAACGATGTAAGGATAAGAATTTAAGGATAAACATGTATGGATAAGGATGTAAGCATTGTAAGTAACCATTGTCGCATTCTCGCGTCACTGCTATCTGCCTGGTTCTTTACTGGGTAGAGTGGGTAGTTGGTATATATTTAGTCAAATCAATTTGTAATGAAGATTTTTAATGTATATGATTTCTTCGTGCCCAAAATAGATTAAATATTAAGAAATTTTCTAAATTTAATTTGTGATTTGTGATTTGTATATCTTGGGATTAAATGGCTTTTCTATATATGTTTCGTCATTTACTCGAGTGAAATTGTAATTATGAACATACATAGGTATCCAATATTGTTAGCCTCTTTATGCATTGTTTATTATATGTAGTATAACCTACTAAAAATGGAGTTAATAACTAGTTAATCGAGGACCTTAGAATGAGTTATATCAACATAAAATATGAAGAGGTAAATAATTCGTATTTGGTAGATAATATTTGATTAGTTAGCTATATAGATAATATCTAGGTACTTATTTTAGTGATAACAATAACTATATAAGGAAGTGATAGTATAAACCAAATCTATGTTAGTCTACATACATCACAAAATAGGTAACTTTTAATGCGCGCGTTAAACTTAATCTTAATTGTTATAGCTAATTACTTAATCTAAGTATAAAAATAGGGTTTAGTCCCATCTCGGCACTATCCCATTATTTCAGCTGAAAGACGTCCACTGTTGGACATAGGGCCTCCCCCAGTGTCGCCGCAACTGGTCTTGTGCATTTCGCATCCATCGGATTCCCGCGACCGTCACCAGGTCATCGGTCCACCTTGTGGGAGGCGAACGCTGCGTCTTCCGGTACGCGGTCGCCACTCCAGAACCAGATGCCGAGATAGGAATTTTTCGTGAGCACGATAAATAAATTTATGTGTGCCGAGATGAGATTATACCAAAAATAAAATCAAATTAACAAAATTATGTTTTAAAAGTAACTTAATTATCATCACGGTATATTGATGTGGTATCATTTTTAATAATTATAATTTGTTTATTTTTTATCTTAAATCTTAATTAAAAATAATAAAAGGTAACTTTTACAGATTTATGTTTATGCGAACACATTTAAGTGGATATCTACGTGAAACAATTAAATGTAAATATTTAAAATACAACTCGACTTTAATCACAATATATTTTTTTTTTCAGAGATTAGGTGTCATCCATCGAAGGCTATCCTATATACTAAATTTAATATAATATTAATAACGTAAGAATATGAGAATCAATCGAATCTCCTTTAAGATTTTTTATTTGAAAATAATTATAATTACACATTTGCCCGACATAGGGAATCGAACCCACTAAAACATTAATTTATAATAAAATTAAATTAAATTCGCTAACTATTATTAGTTAAATCTTTACACAGTAGAGCCCCTAGTTCGTAGTCAAAATGAGTTCTAATTAAAAGGAAAAAGGGCCAACGTTCTCCCGTTATCTAAATTCCCATAATCAAAGTTTAGAAATATTATAGAATTTGTCTAATTTGTAATAAGAAACATTAACTTCAACTCCAGGAACCAATCCATTTTAGAATTACTGTAGCGGTTGTTTTTTTTTTTGTCTAAAAATATGGGTTTCAACTTCTTTTTAAACTGTAAATAAACGAGCCATTTTCATGAAACTTATCGATACCTCCTAGCGTTAAGCAAAAAGGGCATTTTTCTAGGCGAGCCGTTTTTGTATAAGTAATTTGTGAAACACTTAAAAGCCACACTTATCCGAACCGAACGCGTCAAACGAATCGAAAAAATAGAATTTTAGAATTCTATACAAGAAATCCTATGAAACTCCGCACACCTAACCGCATCGAATCGTCCGAATCAGAAGATATCCAGAATAAAGAATTCTAAAATTCTTTTCTTTCGATGCGTTCAACGAGTTTGGCTCGCACAAGTGTGCGTTCACCTTTAATATATGTTTTTGCGTTAGGTATGTACATGGGGCATACTGAAAGTTTTTGGATCTAGCCACTTACAATAAAAGAATGAAAAAACAATTTTATTATAAAATTCGAAAATGGAACTCTTTGCGTGTATGTTGTTACTTTTTAATTTTGCGAGACTGTCATTTGTTTTGTGGCTTTCGAAGATTGTGTGTCGCTATCAAAATTAATTTAACTCATGAACATTTTCGTTCAATGATTTTTTATGATTTTCGTTAAGGCTTAAGTCAACAAGAGAGTTGCCAGAAACTTCAAAGGGCATTTCGCGATGAAGGACCATGTCGCAGCTCTGTGTGTTCGTGGTTTGGAGAATTTAGACGTGGACGTGATCATCTCTATGACGAGGTACGTGAAGATCGGCCGGCGACTGCGATTACAGACTCGAATATTGACACCGTACGACAACTTATTGAAACTGACAAAAAAAAATACTTGCCAGCAAATTCGTGCTTTGTTGGATATTGGAATGAGCCAAGGGAAAACATTTTACATGTGCATCTGAAGGTTCGGTTGTTTTGCACTCGATGGATACCACATGATTTAATGGAGGACCAGAAACAACTGCGTGTCCAGTGGTGCCTTAAAATGATGAAAAGTTTAATGGAGGACAGTCATTGGCTGTCTATAATATCATGACAAAACCTGGGTCCTTTTGAAAAGGACATTGCTCTGCGTCCATACATTGTTGGCCCTGGAGCCAAGAGCATCGGATAATTATGTATTGTATTCTCTATCATTTGGAGACTCATAAAAGATCTTGTTTTTATAGCGGACTAGCTGCAGAAAAGATATATTTCAAAAAAAGTATCAGATTTTGAGGTTATAATCTAACCATAACAACGAATATTAAACGTAGGTACCATGATTTTTCATAGCTCTGAGTAATTTTTAAGAAACTGAAAAGTATTATCATAATACCTACCTAGATAATTAGGTACCTATGCAGTTATTTTTCTAAAAAATGGATGCAAGTGCAAAATTAATATACATTAAACTAATCAACATAGGTAGGTAACTGAATTCGTAGCATTCGTTTTGGAATGAGATGAGTAGAAACAGCGTCCCTATGCCTGAACGGTGTGCATAGGATACCAGCTTTACCAATTAGATGGTAATA
Source organism: Mythimna impura (assembly GCA_905147345.3). Taxonomy (NCBI): domain Eukaryota; kingdom Metazoa; phylum Arthropoda; class Insecta; order Lepidoptera; family Noctuidae; genus Mythimna; species Mythimna impura. The sequence continues at coordinate 13,423,724 of LR990362.1, read as the reverse complement.
AGTGATTTTTTAAAACCTAGTCCTACAATATTTATATCAACAATGACACGTTCACCGGCAAAACTAGGGATGTAATACGACACCATTAATCGATTTTTCGATTATGATTTACTGTGGTCTTAAATTATTACAGTCTGTTACATCTACTTTGTCATATAAACATTACAAGTATGTATGACAATGGTTTATTTTATATATAACAACACTCTTCTATACTAGTAATAATAATATATAATAACATCTGTATCTAGTTTGCAATATTGTTTTTTAAATAAAACATTAGGTAATTGTGATGTGTTTAGTAAAAATAAGTATTTTGAAGTTTATTGAACCGCAAAAGGAGCGTTATTTTTTGTGAATGAATTAGTTTGAATGATTGTATAGAAATAAAGAAGTTTTGATTATTGTATAATATTATTCTTACTACCTATTTAAATTGGAGTATGACTGCATTCATAAAGTATTTTATTAGGTTTTTAAAACTACACTTTAGAAAAAAAACACAATCGATCGATTATAATTGATCGGACATCCCTATTTCACTTTTGACACGACATAGGTGAAGATGGCGATGTAATGTTATTAGTCGCATTAAATTCTATTAAAAATACATTTTGGAATACAGCTAGTCCGTGATACAGAAGTATTTGCAACTTATATAATAAAATAGGCGATTAATTATCGTATATTCTCAAACTCTTCATTGCACAGGGCCATTTTGAACATTGTCTTTTGCCTATGAAAGTTAAGAAAAGTCGAAGTGTTGGTAAAAAAATTGTTGCTTCTTTTTTCGGCAAATCAGGACATTATTCTACAGTATTGCTTGAAGATCAAAGGACAGTGACTGCAGATTGTTACGTCATCACTTGTTAGAGTTTTAGAAAAAGTTCGCGAAAAGCGTCCTCGACGCAATGTACTTCTTCACCACGATAACGCATCCTCACATTCCGCTAAGGTAAGAGAAGCCTATTTAAAGGCTTCAAATGTGGAACTGATGACGCATCCGCCTTACAGCCCGGACCTCGCACCCTGTGACTTCTATTTGTTTCCAAAAATTAAAGACAAACTTAGAGACACACGTTTTACAAGCCCTGAATCGGCGGTGAATGCTTTCCGTAAAGCCATTGAAGAGGTCCCTAAAGAAGACTGATCCAACTGCTTTGTACAGTGCTTTCAGCGAATGCAAAAATGCATTAATTGCGAGGGAATTTACTTTGAAAAACAATAAATGTATCGTAAGTCTTATATCTAGTCTTATTTATTAGAATCCAGAAACTTTCAGTATGCCTTAAGTTGGACGCTGGATGTATTAGGGAGTAACAATATTAATTTATATATTATAAATAACATAATTTAACTCAAAAATATATTACGACTTTATGCGTCGAAGATATCGTCGTACAGATTTTGTTTATTATTGGAGCTCTAAGTATAAAATAGTACTATTATTACGCTACCCCATATTGTTGGCTGTCACAACTCCTGCGCTTCCCGAGTTGGTGACACAGCTGTGGTGAGCCCACGATGTCTCCCAGGAACACACTGAGTAGGTAGAACTCTTTGGCCTGGTCCGGAGACCGCTTGTATTGGCTGGAAAAGAGACAAAAATCTTTTTAGAGAATTAAAGAAAAAACACATTTGAATGATTCCCGTACGCTATGGTACTGATGATAGATAGCACTGATGGCAGTAAATTTGTAGCAAAATTTTGATTTAACTCAATATTGATATCGATACGATATGCTTAAAAACTTATAAGGAAAGTATATTGAGTCCTTTCGCTACAAAGGCGTAAAGACGACTTTAGGGAAATTGAATTTTGTATAATTATACTTCTCAGTTTTTCATACTCTTTCGATCAATATCCATATTATTTAAAATTGGGCTATGGTGAAAAAAATGATTTTATTACACATTCATATCATTTCTTTAAAGCTTTAGAGCTCTAAAGTTCACAAAACTTAAACGTTTTTTGCTCATTGCCAAAATGTGTGTATGACATTTGGAGTTACGCCCTTTTACGGAATCAATTAAAGCCGATAACTGCCAGGGCTGCGAACTGTTCGAAAGAGTTACCGTGGCCCTCACAAAAGGCAACTGAAGGAACATTGTGTGTTTTACTGAGTAAAAGTCTGACACTCCCTCTCGCTCCACCCAGAGCGGGAGATTATTTGTCTCGCTCAGAGTGCAGCGAGAGGGATAATTCCCCACATAAAAAAGGAAGTTGCGCCCATAGTAACGGCATTTAGGTTATTATGTATATAAATAGTGCTAAAACTAAAAAAAATACCGTTAAAGAAAGAAGTAGCATTTTCCTTTATAACAAGCTAAACCAAGATAACCACAAACAACTCGACGTCGTCATAATAAACAAAAACTGACATACATTTGCACTTCGTTGCTACTTCGCTAGTTAAAACCCTTGCAAGCTTCAACTAAGTGATTAACTTCATACACAAATACAAGTTTATTTCAAAGTTACACTACCACAGCTTTTCTACAGAGACCGTCGGTACAGAGATTTCATCTTTCCTGAGAAATCAGCTTTTATATCTTGCATTTGGTAGCAAAATTTGCTGTGGTAGCGATGGAATGTATTAGATTCTAAGTTCGTAGAATCTGAAATTCTGCGTTCAAAAGCTGATTTAGTTGAAAATTCTAAAGATATCAAACATTGAGATATTTTTTTGAAATTAGTTATAACGTTAGATAGTTTTAAAAGTAGAATAAAACATAATTTCTCAATTGCCTTTTTTTGACGATTAGTTTTTTTAAAGGTTACCTCTAATTAATAATTAATATCTAATATAATTAATATTAATTTTAAGTTCCTAATATAATTTTTAGTTTTGGTGTACAATAAAGAATATATCGATCTATCTCTAATGAAATCATCCTCGGCGAATTATAAAGCTAATAGTCCAGTCAAGTCTTTAGGACCTAGGTTGTTCGAATTTCGATTACGTAAATAGATTCCAAGCTCGTTTAAATTATTCTTTTATTGAAATATGGAGTCATATATGAGTTATAAAACGCATAATATGTACCTAATATGCTTTTTCATAACACCGTTATAAGATTACCCTAGGATGTTCTAAGAAATGGCTATGAGATTCTTTTCATATCTTTAGATGGACACTTGGTTAGCAACCTCTACCTGTGGACTATTATTGTAAATATTTTATTACGAAGAGGTTTATGTTTAAGTTGTAGCCAGATCTTAGAATTGATCACTTCATGATATGGCCAAATAAAACTGGCCAGATCATTTAAACGTTAACATTTGATGATGATGTCAATCCTCGTTTGGCCATATCATTGATCTAGGATTTCTATGATAATAAAACGTCTAAAGAAAATAGGCCAAACGAGGATTGAAATATCATTAAATTTTAACGTTTAAAACGATCTAAGATCTGGCCACGACATTACTACTTTGATGCTTGTACGTTGCTTGTGGACAGATAAATTCAAATATATGAGTTTAATTCCTCAAAAGACCATCTGAAACACTAATCTGCATGATTCTTATATGACTTGACTATTACATGTTAACTGTATGGACTTTAAAAGAGCTTTTGACCTCTGAGTTTGTTTTGATGTTTCTTCTCTGGGTAACCGGTTAGGTAACACTAGCTACGAAAAAAATTATTTTTTCCATTTTTGAATCTGCAATCGACTGAGCAAACATACAAATGAACTGGCAAAGAATTTACTGCAGTCACATGAAAATATCAAGCGCTTAAAAAGATGGCACATACTGGACCTGGACCAAAGAACATGAAAACAATAATATATTTTATATGGTGTCATTGGAATGTCGCTTACAAAGCTAAGAATAGTGGAACACATCTGATTTTGGCTAGATACCCGATTGCAGATTCGAAAAAATTTACGTGTAAAAGTGTTTATTAAAACCTATTTGCAAAATAAATATCATTTACCATTATTTTCATATTTAGACGCTCGCATTTTAGCACCCGTATTTCTTCAGTTACCAGAGCCGCGTTGACTTCTCGAACAATCCCCGCAGGGACTGTAGCTGTGGCAGGACCACTATCCTACCTGAAGCTCTTGTGAAAGTGACATTCTATCAACGATTATTGTCTAAGGATTAGAATGTTCGTGATGAACTACTAACATTTTGGTAGCGTTCAACGATCCCATACTAACATTCTCAACTTTCTTGAAACATTGTGGTTGCTCAATGAATGATGCTTTTACCGAATTAAACTCTTTCCTAAAAAGTACCCTATTCATTCTGGTTTTAAACTGTTTAGTCGCGTGGGGTTTTATAAGTACGTAACTGTCCTTTTTAGTTTTTTTTTTCACATGGTTCTCTCATTCTGATTAATTTGCTAGTCACGGCATCGATTATACTTGCCCCTCGGAAGCATCTGGGATCCACCGGACCCCGCGCGACTATTCGTTTAGTATTTTTTGTAAAAAAAAACTCCTAGGTGATACACAAACTATAACTTACACAGCTGTCACATTTTTTTAAAAGTATGATAGCTTTTGCCCGTGGCTTCGTCCGCGTACCTAAAATATAGCCTATGTCACTCAGGAATAAAGCATCTTTCTATCAGTAAAAAAAAATTGCAATCGGACCAGTACTTCCAGAGATTACCTCCTACAAACAAACAAACTTTACCTCTTTATAATATTAGTGTAGATTGTATATTGTGTATGTATATTGTGGCTGCTGGAAGCAAATATAGTGCTTGTTTATCAATAATAATCTATATGTCGTTGCCAGATCTTAGAAATTAATCACTTCATGATATGGCCAAGTAAAACTGGCCAGATCGTTTTAAACATTAAAGTTTGATAATATTTCAATCCTCGTTTGGCCTACTTTCTTTAGACCTTTTATAATCATAGAAATCTTTCATCAATGGTATGGCTAAACGAGGATTGACATATCATCAAATGGTAACGTTTAAAGCATCTGGCCAGTTATCAAATCTAAGATCTGGCAACGACATATCTATAAATATAAAAGGAGAAACTGACTGACATATCAACGCACAGCCGAAACTACTGGGCCTAGGAGCGTGAAATTACGCACAAGGTTTTCTTTTATGACGTAGGCGAGCACTAAGAGAGGCTTTTCCAAAACTCACCCCCTAAATAGATGAAACGGGGGTCTAAAGCTTGTATGGAGAAACTTATTTTCAAGCGGGTGAAGCCGCTGCGCTGGCAGGAACAAGTGAAGAATAATGGTTTGAAAAATATTCTGTTACTTTCTAGAAGTTTGTCATTTTTGTTCAGTAAAGATGTTGTTCTTGAAGATAGATATTTGAATTATTTCAGTAAATAATTATTTTTGTTTCATTATTGCAAAATCTCGAGGGGTCTAAAAGATTCCACGCGCCTAATAGTGTAAGTTCTTGACGTCGCATTCTAACTCAATGAAATTAGTCCCAAATCGTTTTTTGCCTATATTTTTCGCTTTCTCAGTCTAAGTCCACGAGCCTATAATAACAAATAGAAACTACAAGTTGTTTTCAATTGATAACAACTATTAAACGAATGATGAGATAATGCGGAACTGCATCTCTGTAACAACTTTTAGTGGTTAGCCACCAACCTGACAATTGCTATACAAGTGTAAAAAACACACCGTATATAATTTTAGACTCAAGATGAAAAGTCTAAGTGTGATATTGCAATGTAATCTAAGATGTAGGGAATGAGCTTTGTTACTGAGTGTTAAGGTGTATTTTCGCTTGAAGAGTTGGGAGCAGTGAAAGTGTTTTGCGGTGTTGCATAATAGCGGCTCACCTCGGACGTCGAACGTAAAGTAGACTCTAGTCCTCCATACAGAAAGATAATTTACTAATCTGCTTGGCCTTCGGATCGTTTTGTCGGAGTTTATGGTTCATGAAAAATAAGTTTTCACTTTTTTACATGTATGCCACTTACTATGGCAGAACACAGAGACATTTATAAATATTTTTGTTACATCTGAATTGTACCTACCTGTATACACAAATAAACTTATTTAAGTAGGTAATTATTTATTTATATGGCTAGAATGATTATAATCATTTGGTTATTATCTGGTCATTTTGCTTTACATTTTGCCATGTATAAAACTAGCTTTTTATTATCTGAATCAAGAAATAAGTGGATATTAAAAAATACAGTTTTCTGCAAATACCTTCCAACAAATAGATATTTATAACTCTCATTTGCAGTAAAATTTCCGTGAAAATAATTGTCAAGGTACTTTGGACCGTACTTATCACCATGACCTAGTAGTGGCATTAGGTAAATAATAATTAAGTTTCACTAATTAGATAATTTGAATTACTATAAAATTGTGACTTGTTCAAACTATTCAAAGCCTGGACTGAAAAAAACTTGACAATAAAAATAAGTTTATTAATAATCTGCAAATACTGTTCCTGTGGCCGTATTAATAGTGGTTTTGCGGTGCATGTCAATATTTTTAGCTTGCTTCGCTTGATCTAGCAACCATATTTATATTCTTCAAAGAGGTATCTACTACAACAGTTCTACATAATTTGGCTTAGTAACTTCTTTTTTTGAGTGAAACCCTGGCAAAAACAAGTTTACCCTTGTATAATTTTGAACTCTCGGATGTGGGTTCGATGGTCCATAAGAAAGCTATAGCTACGCTTTAAAAGAATTTGTAGAATGTTAGTCCCTACCTATTAAAACAATGTTAAAAAAGTTTGTGCAATAACATTAATTAATATGCCTACTTAATTACTGTACCTAATGAAAGTAGGTATTATAACTAAAAGATTCTTAATTACATTTAATAATATCATTAACGTAAAAATAATTTCAAAAGCCATACGATGTAAAAAAAACACGAATTAAATATTCAACAGCAAAGTAACTGCTTAACAAAAAAAATTTGCAACATCCTACGATCCTCATGGTTGGGCGACTACGCGAGCGTTGAGCGACGATGACCCGTGCGGTTGCGTACCAGTGTTACATCAATGTCCCACTTGCGACCGCTGGACACACTTAGCTGCATTCTTATACGAAACGCTACCGACCACTGACCCGGTTCCTCACAATTGGACGTGGCATTGAAAATATTTGAATCAACCATTATGTAATATTCATAGAAACTCCGCGACTGATGGACCGACGTGTCAAGGTCGTTTGGAAATAAAGGGGTGGGTTAAAGGGTCTGAATTTTACAGTAGGGTTATATAAAGGATACCGCTTCGGCATGTGTTTCTACTCGATGTATTTCAATTTCTCGACCCGCAAACACTAAACTAATCGTAAGTAGATACTAATACTCGTAAATAGCTATGGTAAACAGCTTATAGAGTCATTTGAATTATCGCCACTGGAAACGGATTCTGAGCTCGTTTTGAAGTAGTCGATATTTGTTAGGTTTCTATGGCGTTCCTGAGAATAATTTGAATTTAGAGGACGGTTGTGAATTTTGATCATAAGCCGCGTTTTTATTTGCAGCAAACTAATTTATAATATAATAATAATATTCCACAACTATCACATAACGCCATCTAGTCCCAAACTAAGCAGAGCTTGTGCTATGAGTACTAGACAACTGATAAACATACTTACTTATATATTTCTAAATACATACATATTATAGATAAATTACAAACAAACACAGAACAAATGATCGTGCTCATGACACAAACATTTGTTCTGGGTGGGAATCGAACTCACAACCTCCGGCGTAGCACTCAGGGCCACTGACCATTAAACCAACAGGCCTGCCAAAATCTACTTAAGTACCTAGTCTTTGGAGTACCTATTTAAGTAAAACAGCTTGTTACTTCTTCACGGTCAAACAGCTGAATAGATTTGGATGAAATTTGATACCAGGACTACTTATATTCTGGCTTAAAACATATGTTATAATTTATATTAAACCTTTTTGGAAAGTAAGTAGTGCCCGCGGCTGTAGCTTAATTCTAAATAAAAAGAACCTCTACGATTGTTGAATGAAAATAAGAGACTTCTTAAATCATCGAACCCAAACTCTTTGTGACAATCTTTTCAACTTAAAGTGTGCAACAGTTCTTAAGTTTTACAAAGCTCTTTACAAGTATTAACTTATAATTTACGAGGGGGACATTGTTCACTTTTCTGTTGATCGGAGCCTATCGAATTCCTTTGTTTCGATTGGCTATTTTGAAGGAGAATTGAAATCGAAAGGGACCAGAGAGAACAATGTAGAGTTCACAAGACGAATTGTGCAATGTCTGTTCAGTTGATCAAATTATGTAGTAAGCACTTGGTGCTACCTAAACGTTTGTCTCATTATTGTTAACACCAAAAAATCCACGTTTTTTTTTTTAAGTTCATTGTCACTTTTTATTTTTTTATTTATATTATTTTATATATTTAGTCTGTGTTCCGAGGCAACACAGGCCCTATCAAAACAGGGGGCTGAGTTATTTTTATTTACTTTTTAAATCACCGCAGCACACGCTGAGATAAGAACCTTTTTGGCCTTAGCCAGGTCGTTCCTATTCGTTTTTTTTACGTATATATTAATATTCTATTTAATTTTTGTTTCTCTTGTGCGGGTCACAAATTGTCTTTTTTTTTCTTTAAAGTATGTACCTAGGTACATAGTCTTTAGATTAGCTTAGCCAGCAGTTTCCTGCAGGCTGGCTCATGTCCTTTAGTGGACTGTGATAAAAGGACCGGGTGTTGTTGTTCAGCATATGACCTAGACTTCCTCCTTCCGCATCCAATTTAACCCTGACAAATTTTTAAGGCCTATGTTTTCCGATGAGCTTCTTCCACTCTAAGGCCCGTATTATAGAACTACAATCAAGACTCAAGCATTACTTAAAACGAGTCTCAGTTGGAGTTTTCATTTTAGAACTTGACTTGAGCAGAGAAACTACAATCAATAATCACCTGAGCAGTGTCACTTTAAAATGACATTTTTTACGTATTATAGAACAGTGCTTGAGTGAGCTCCACTCAATGTGTCCATATTTTAAAATCACAATCAGCTCAGAATCTCTGCTTGAGGCGAGATTTGATCTTTGTTTTCGCAAGTGTAGTCGAGACCACGCTTGAGCATAGAATCTCATGGAAATTGTTGTGGATTTAAATCAGAGATCAAAATCTCTACTCAAGCGTAGTTTGAATTTGAGGATAGTTCTAAAATAAACTGAACGCTTAAGTCGAGATTCTTCGCTCAAGCAGTAATCGGTTGAACGCAGTTTAAGTAGTACTTGAGTAAGGTTCTGTAATACGGGCCTAAGACTGCTCCAGCAAGTATTGATCCTGCGACCACCCGCCTACTACCACTTTTGCTTGAGCAAGTTATAAAGGTCCCTCTCAGTCATCATCATTTCAGCCAAAAGACGCTTACTGTTAGACATAGGCCTCCTCAAGTGTCGCCACAACGAAAGAAGGAAAGCCTTCCACAAGGTGGACCAATGACTTAGTAAGGGTCGCAGGACTCCAATGGATGGGAATAATTCAAAATTACCTAAAAACATCAGGCCAGTCAAACTGCGGGCGGGGTTGCGCTTGAGCCCTCGTTGCATAATGTGCGCAAACGCGCTCGAAGATGCAAGCGCGGGCGCCGAACTCGCCAACGATGTACTTCTCCACCTCGACGACGTCGAAGGTCTCTGGGTCCCCTGCCAGAGTCAGCTCACGACGGTTGCGGGAACGGTAGGTCGCTGAAACAGGTGGATTCAGAAGTTAGGTTTGTTTATTTAGGTGCTCTAAAAGTACTTATGGGAAAATAGACCCTTATCAAGGACTTGTAATCTTTTTCTGTCAAATTCATACTCGTGCTGATAACGATCAAGTATTCAAATTCAGAAAAATAGGTAATTTTTTTTCAAATTTTTCGTGTATATCTAACCTAATCAATATAATAAACTGAAATATCTGTTTGTAAAGTTAAAATGACAGTTTTTTACTTAATACTTTTATTATTACTGTTTACACGGTAATAATACCAAAAACAATTTTTTTAACGTTTGTCTGTCAGTCTCTGTCCGGTTAAACTCTGAAACGGCTGGACTGATTTCGATGGAACTTTAAGCAGCACAGTTACAGCTGATGTTATAAGAAGTAACTTATGGTTCCGTATTTTTATTCAAGACAAGCTTCTGCCAGCGGCTTCATCCGCGTGATAGTTGGTTATTGCGGACAGGAAGTGGAAGTCGGATAAAAGGTAGCCTATGTCCGTCCTTGGAGTTTAAGCTTCCTTCATACCAAATTTCATCAAAATCGGTTCAGTAGTTTAACCATAAAAGCTTAGCAGACAGATAGACAGAGTTACTTTCACATTTATAATATTAAGTATGGAAGTATGGATAATAATCGATTAGGATTCCGCACTATAAAAATAATCCCCCCCTTTCAGGCCCTTGAAATTATTGTGACAATGAGGATTTGTGCTATTGCACGAGTTTGACGCTGACGAAGTCTGCAACAACAACTACTAATATTCTATTTTACCAAAGGTATCAAACGTAAAACCGAGAACATTTCAACGGACTCGAAATCTATGTACTTATAAAAAAAAAAACTGTCATGTCTAAACTTTTTAGGCGAACTTTGATCGCATGACGTGAGCTCTTAAAATTCTTGACTCACAAACCTATAGAATAACTTTAGCCGGCACAACGTCATCCATCGACGGACCCTGATGGCGTCATAGTTGCGAGATTGATAGGTCATCGTTAAAACTGCAGACACGTTTGACGTTACATCATGGTGAGTGTATGCACATTAAGGTACGTGAGCAATATCACGCAGAACCACGAAGATTCGCAATCGATATAGTTGAACTATTGACTAAATCAATTTCAACATTCGTCAGTCCTATCACTTGTAGGCCTTTGAATCAACAGATCTCTACAAGGACAGTTTCGAAAATGGTAAGAATGTATTGTACTATTGCACTTTTTTATTTTTTTCCCCGCTGCCAAGTTATCAAGCCCCCCGTAAGCAATACCACAGGAACTTTGATTTTTTTAGGATATAAAAGTAGCTTGTAATATTCAACGATAGCATAGCTTTCCGTTATCGAAAGAATGTTCTTAATTATAATAGACTAGCCTCTACCAGCGGCTTCGCCCGCGTAAAAGTAGGTTTTTCTATACAAACTTTGGACCCCCATTTTATCCATTTAGGAGGTGAAATTTGTAAAATCGTTTCTTAGTGCTCGCCTACGTCATAAAAGGAAACCTTGTGCAATTTGAAGATCCTAATCCCAGTAGTTTCGGCTGTGCGTTGATATGTCAGTCAGTCAGTTTCTCCTTTTATATATATAGATAAGGTAAAGTCTGCTGCAAAAGTGCATAGGAAGTACAGAAATAAAATCGTGTGAAGCGAGAAATGACGCCATCTAGCGTAAAACCTGATTGAAATGTTGCTATCGACAACATTACATTATACTGTTAATAGATGGCGCCGCTGTGCTTCAAATGATTAATGCTTAATTAATGCTTATTTTTGTACTTTCTTTTTGTTTCTTCAAACATTGAAATAATTTATAATTTCTTTTAAAGAGATGAAGATATTAAAATTGAATATCAATTTATAAATATTTGATTATCTATGTGTTAGTTTTCAAACTTGAGGGGTAGGTTGAATATGGATTTACAGTGAGGCCGCAAAAGTTAAAGATTACATTGCTACGAACCGAGCGAGCACGCACGACACTTCCGTGCGTATGTGTGCGCGTGTATGAGTATCCACATTCCACAGATAACACATACTAAGGAACTGTCGTCGCACTGAGCTTAAAATATCATTATTATTTTTCTGTGCCATTGAATATGCATCACACAGTCACAGAGGCGACTTGTTCTTACCATTGCATTGATAAAATTCACGCAAACGTGTCATGTGCTGTTAGCCGTATGAACTAAGTGTTGGATTCGCAAACAACGTAGCCCGAGTTCAAATCATGGTCGGTCCGTTGTGGTTATTTATTACTTATTCCCAATCTATATTAATATAGTTGTTTTTTATATTTCTATGAAAAATACTATTGCATTTTTTGCACTAAATAGTTGCAAATTACGAATATGATCTATTAACCACAAGAAGAACACATTCGTAATTTTCAATTATTTAGTTGTTACATCTTTTCAATGTTGTAAGGTGGAAATAAAAAGACGTGTTTAATAAAAAAAAATATTCTTTATATTTACAAATTAAACATATATGAGAATTGTGACGCGAATTGTTACCTAGACAACAAAATTATCTTGTAACCGTTATCTATGTTACGTGTAAGATTGTTTGTTGGAAGTATATCCACTTAGACCATTCATAATATGAATAACGTAACAATGAAAGGATATTAAAATTTTAATAAAATAAAATATAATTGTTTATATCCAGTTATTTATTGAAAAGTGATATATGATTTAGACTTTGTAAACATTTTATTTGTATGTAACGTCACAATGAATGTATTGAGGTCATAGCTTAATTGTTCATTTTCTTGACGAAAAGAAGATTGAAACTAAACCTCAATTACTGTTAAAAGAACTTTAGTTCTCACAAGATAATCGTCAATTAGATGAGAAAAATAAATTGAACTATTATGTTAGAACAGTGTGGGTAGAAGAATAAAAAACGAAATAGAATCATGATTATTGTCAACAAAATTGATAGCGAGTTCACTGCATTCTTAAGATAAGGCGATGGCACAAGTTAAAATGTATAGCTGTTTTAAACGAAAGTAAACACAATATAATACAGTGTTTGTTAACGAATAATCATTTAAATATGTTAAAATAAAATGGCCTACTAAATATTTAATTACACCGACTGATTTTACTAAAACTTAATATTTTGTATAACCCCCATTATTTTCGATACAGTCAAGTAGACGTTTGCGCATGGACCCAACCATATTACCGCATATTTCGCTCCCTCTAAAACTTTCCCATACCTCCATGCAATGGGTTTTTAATTGTTCCGTAGACCTCTCATTCCGCGAGTCCCACCTTTGCACCATCAAACCCCATAGATTTTCTATGGGGTTGAGGTCGGGTGACCGCGCTGGCCATGGAATAACAATTACTTCCGGGTGATTGTGAAACCACTCACGCACAGTACTCGCTCGGTGAATAGGACAATTGTCCTGGACAAACGGAAATTGTGCTAACTCATCAGCTGGGTAAATGTTGCGCACAGTAGGTAGCATAATTGAGTCTAACACTTCCACATAAGTTGAACTGTTTGCGCGTGGAGGAATGAAAGCCAGTTCTCCTGGTCCTGCTGCACTCATCCATCCCCACATATTAATTGTGATTCGACCTGATTCGGTGTTAGGTATAATGTTTTTATCACACCAGCGAGTGTTATTCTTGCGCCATAAGTGAAGCCTGCCCTTTTGACTGGATTTAAATGTTTTTTCATCTGAAAATACCGCAGTATTCCAATCAAAATCTAAATAATCACGTGCGAAACGTAATCGTTCCTGTTTATGCCTCTCTGTCAAGTACGGCTTTTTAGCAGGTTTTCTGTGATGCACGCCTTCAGCGTGAAGTGCACGGCGAACAGTATCAATCGAGGTGTCATATAATTCCGCAAAATGTCTCGTTGGTGCGAAACCATTTGTTTCGTATACGTCCACCATATGTCGTCGCTGCGCCTCGCTAATAAGCTTCGGTCTCCCACTTCTCTTTCGACTAGCAAGGCTACCTTCTTCCTCATATCTTTTTATCCAAAGACTTACAGTATTTTTCTAAAACAAAAAAAAAAAAATATTAGGCAGCTATACCTACTTGACTTCATTTTCATTATATAAAATGTTAACAATCATAATTATTGAATATAATTTTAAAATAAAACTGCATTTATAAATCCAATAACCAATCCAATAAACCCAACGATTTATGTATTTTTCTTTTAAGCCTCATAAAGATACGATGGATGGATTCATAAATGGCATACTTACATTTTAATTAGAAGATTAATTTATAATAAAGTTACAATTCATTAATAGCTATTATACTCACATTCAGTCCGGTTTCTTCAGATATTTGTGTTTTATTAAGACCGCTTTTATGCAGCCCAATGATAGTCGCCCTCACTTCAATACTAATATTAGCCTGCATTTTGCGAGTATTACAATACTGTTAACCACACGTCACTAACCAACAACTACAACCAAACGACAGTTCATTTCGGTCAAGTTAAAACTTATGTCTACCTCGCAGAAATCTAATTCTTTATTTAGTTTTTTTGTGATCCCTTTCTAACTCTAAGAAATGTGTGAACAAGTTAAAGAATAATTTAATATAATAATATGTAATGCTAATCCATAACTTCCAATCGGGTAAGAACTTACAAAAAGTCAACAATTGCGTGGGATTTGAACTTGCGGCACACTGATTTGCGCTTCAATCTGTGTGCTCTATACCACTAGGCCATCTTGACTTATGCTAAGTTGATGAAATTATGAACTACAATCAGTTGTTGACGACAATGATGACGCATGTGTCTATCTATTTGTTAAACTAAAAGTCAAGTTTATACTTTGTGAGATTGCCTTTGCTCGCCACTTAGCTGTGAAGAAACCAACGCCATCTAGTTTAATTTTCGAAAACTTGAACTCTAACGTGCAAGGGAAAATAGGCGTTAAGGTATCTAAGCACTTTTACACCCAGATTGTACTTTAAAAAATATGTTTTAGAAACTTATAACCAAAGTTATCAATAGAAAAAAATCTCGGTACATAGCATTCACAAAAGAATTAGAGTATTGAATATTGTAGATACTTTTTCATCTGGACCTCTTTAGGTGATTTAGAACCCATGGCACATTATATTATAAAAGATATAAACACTAAGTCGACGTAAAAATTGAAGAAGATTGTCAGAAGATATTTAAAAAGGCTATCAGGCCAAAAAAGGAAGTGTTTTTTTATAATAATATTAGTGGTCTCGGCAGAAGTTGTCCTGCCCAAAAGCCTACATACCTGAAATTGAAAACCCGATTGCAACACAGGGTTCAACTGTGTTTTCAAATCATCCAGAGACTCACTAAAATATACACACAAAATACCATCCAAATCGGTCTAGCCGTTTAGGAGGAGTTAGGTAACAAACACACGTCCAGAAGAATTATATAATAATATATAAAGATAAAAGAGTAATTTCATAGGAATAAGTCCTACATCCAAATGCGTAAAAGCCTTTTTATTATCTCCAATCCCTGCAGTACTTATCGTGAATTCCAAATCAAATCGTTTGAAATTCAAAGGAATACGTTTCGCTCAATCATCGTCAGGAAATTAGAATCTAAAGATGAGAGATGATAAACGATGTTTAAATGAATTAAATTGTTGTAAACTCAAAATGGTGTGAAGTACGATTCAATTGTGAATCTATCAGCGAAAATAATTATTGAAAATAACTTAGAAGCTACAATACAATCTAAGTAGGTATTGTGGGTCGCAATAACTCTACGGATTTCAAAAACAAATGGATCGTTTGGGATTCAAGGCACCATTTTTTTCCTTAAAAACTGGGAGTTTTGGCGTCTGATGTTATCATTTGCAATCATGGGCTGATAAAGATCTGTAAGAGGCTTTTCGTGATAAAATAGGGAAAGTGGAAGAGGGCAAAAAAGACAAATATGCATAAAGTAATATCTACTGTTATTATATAATTAGGTTGCGGATTGTAGTGGTTAGATAGGCAGTCGCTCGATTTAACCGGCACTATCATGTACACAGTTAAATGTGTCCAGTCCGCCATGGTCACGGCTACATGACCGACTTAAACTCTAATAAATCTTATAAGAAAGAATGTTTTTTTTTTTTTGTTATGGTAAGCAATGATGTGGCCGACGATGGATCACGCTTGCCTAGAAGTAACATTTCTACAACTCTTGACATAAAGAGCTTGTAGCAGGTTGTAGCTATCAGGAAACAGACTCCGGTTTTTTTTTTTTTTTTAGGTGGGAAATTCATCTTATGACAAATCCCGCTCTTGGGCGGAGCGAAAAATAGTGTCAGACTTTTACTGACTAAAAACCCACTCCTGTTCCTTCCTTGCCATCGTCCCAGGGCCCCGGGTTTCACTTTCACACTACCCGTGGCCCCAGTAGGCTTCGACCCTGTTGGGCCCCTACGATTTGCTGACATCTCCCTGAGGCGCGCGTGGAACAATACGCGCCGTCGACGACTTGGGCTCGGTCCGGATGGTTACCGGACGATCGGACGGCGAGCCACCCATTGCTCGCCGTCCGCAAGCCCGCGCCTACGGTGGCCGGAAATCGGGATCGGAATCCCGGCGGCGGTTGGGGCGTGAGGACCGTTGCCTCACGCGATCGGCCGCCTCCTTTGCTAGCATTACTGCTTCGCAGAAGGAGGCGACCGCCTGCCACTCCTCCTCGCTCCGGACCATGGCCTGTACCAAGGCCCGGCGCGAGAGATCGCCGCCGCCGATCGCCCCCACGAGGACACGGCGTTGCACTGCCCAAGCGGGGCACACCTCCACCGTGTCCTCCGGGCGTTAAACAGACTCCGGTAGGGAATTCCACTCCTTAGCTGTACGTATACCCAAAACGTTTTGTACGTATGGGTGAGATGTCCACCATGCATATA
Organism: Mythimna impura; assembly: GCA_905147345.3. Classification (NCBI taxonomy): domain Eukaryota; kingdom Metazoa; phylum Arthropoda; class Insecta; order Lepidoptera; family Noctuidae; genus Mythimna; species Mythimna impura. The sequence continues at coordinate 13,407,139 of LR990362.1, read as the reverse complement.
CCGGTTGCGCAACACCGTTTGCCTAGTGGTCCGATGATGGAACAGACTTGGCAGAATTTAATTGTGCTATTCTAATGCACATTCTTACTCTCTCTTTCTTATTTGTGTTGTTAAAGGATGAAAACGCCGAGTTTCCCGTTGGTGATGAGAGCACACTTTTGTTTTTTGACGTGGCGGTCAAAAAGCTGAAAATACTGATGAGCCTGAGTCAGCTGCATGCAACTGGATTGAACGGACTAGAAGCACTAAATAGATAGTTACAGAAGTGAATCTACATACAAAGCGTTCGAGTAACGCACACACAGACACCGCTCACGAACACGATATCTCAGCCCGGTTGGAACCAGTGCGAGCGCGATTGCCATCCGTTTGAGACACGCGTCTGTAAATTTTTTTATGCAATAATGGAGCAAGAAAAAAAAGTTATAACTGTTCAGTGGACGGTTGTTTAAATTCTAGTTTTTTAAGCTACCAGTTCTTTCAGAGAGGTAAGTAGGTATTTGCTTGTATTTTGATGATTTGTTCTAACGTAACGCAGAACAGTTCGGTAGGTGGCCTCAGTGGCTACCAGCCCCACGCCAAGAAAGATAACGAACATGACATTGTGGCCATGTAATATTTTTACAATTTATACTTTATATTATAGTTATTTATAAAATTCGCCCCACTCTTGGAATTTCTTCTGTGTTGTGGGTGCGTTTACAAACATATAAAATTCACATACACAAACACCCAGACCGAGAACTACCATCTGAAGTCAAACAACAGATCTATAACTACAATTTATGTAGTCAATTGCAACCATTTCTTAATAAAACTTTTAAATTACCTACTTATCAAGCGCAAACTATCAGACGCAAGTTATTCGAACAATTTTTTATCACCTAACGACCATTACCCAGTTAATTGCCAGTGTCTTCGTCCTAATTACTCGTGCACTTTATCTTTGCCACCATCCACAGAGTTCAGAGTAAAACTTTTTCTTTTCTACGGTACTTTCGAAAGAAGGCACATGAACAATTACTAGTTTTAAAAGCTGCAATAAACCCAATAATAAAGTTTATGTTTGATTGACCTTTGGTCTCTAAACTTGGTCTCCACATTCGAACGTACTTTGTTAAAAAATTCATATAGTTGTAGTCATGAAGAGACTGACTTGCATAGTACAGCCAAATCCCTGGTCTAAGTGAGCCGTCACTTAGACCAGGGGTAATTTAATACTCGTACAATAATTACCACTCAAAAAGTATTTAGAATAAAAGTAGGCTTTATTTTATAACTTATTTATTTATTTAAACTTCATGTACAGTAGTGGTACATAGGCGGACTTAATGCAACAAGGCATTCTCTACCAGTCAACCTTTGGGTTAAAAAAGACAACACTGTGGTAGGTTTGCACAAAAAAAAACCAAAACACAGAAAGACAAACTTATAAAAAAACAGAAAGATTTACAGAAACAGATGTTTTAAATTCGGTTCATTTTGTAGTGCTTATTAATGTGAGCTTAAGCACCCTGTAAATGATCAAATTGTTTGTCGAATTCTATGCGTTTGTCACGTTTAATGAAAATCTCGATTGAAGTCGTGTTTGACGAACCAGTTTGAACGTGAACGGTAGTGTTTGTCAAACAATATTTCTGTCGTCCTGAAGTCATGGAGGACGCTACACCTAGTAAACAGCCCAACAGGGTAGAAAATAATAGACCGAGTGGCATTACGTACAAAGAATTGGCAAAATTTTATCTTTTGCTTGATCGTTGGAGCTATTGTTTGATAAAAACGAGGAGTTTGACCAACAAGTTTGTCAAATAGATTTGATCGTTTATAAGGCGTTGAATGCACCATGTGTCACCACCAAAATAATTACAAACAGGTCCTTTAAGATTTCAATATATTACAAAGTACTCTGACACCCTATTAATTTTAAGTTCCTAATGTAATTTGTATTTTTGGTGTACAATAAAGAATATATCTATCTATCTATCTATCTGTGCTTTTAGACCCACATTCGACGCATTCACGTAACATGTCCAAGTAGTTCATGTTTTAATCGGTAATACAAACACTGGAAGGACTGGTTAAGTTCCAGGGTAGTAATTAATGTGACAGCCTAACGCAGCCACGCACCAACTACGGTGATTTACCGACAACCATTATGCAGTTTGATGCGGCTAACACACTTGTTAAGTAATCGATGTAACATGGAAAGGAGATGAGTATGCAGGTCAGTAGAATGGAGATTGTAGTTTATTAATACCTCTGGATAGAAAGTGATATTTATTATCGTCCGCAAAATATGTGGCAATTGTGTTATAAATTTTATTAACATGCTCAAAAAGTACCTGGCTACATGCAAGAATCAAGAATCAAAGCAGTCAGTCAGAATAATGATCCTAATTGCACATTCCAAAGCGTAGATCTTTATGGAGAAGAATATGAAAGAAACGTCAACGACACTCTATTAACCTTTTGAGTGCGTAATTAGAGACACAATAGTAAGACAATGGCGCGTGAACGCCGGCGTTAATGCGGGGATCAACAGCTTAAATCACGTTATGTTTAGTATACCTATTAAAAATATCTTGGTTAGACATTTCTTGTCATCTCTGTTACATATAACTTACCGAGTATCTCATTTGTTTACTGTATATACATTTCATAAATCCCGATCTTATTAATTCTAAGAAACATTTATGTACAACAGTTTTTCGTGTGAAAACTCTCGCTGGAAAACTAATCTTTTAACGTACGAATAGCAATTTGGCTTTCTATAAAATCTGACGCGTTTTTCGTTTGATGTGAGCTCAAAAACGGAGGATTGAAAAAAATCAAAGAGGATGTTTTATCTAAGCAGCTTAACTTGCCAGACTTGGCACTATTCCGGGAAACGCTAAACCGAAATAAAGTACGTAATTAATTGAAGAGCAAACTTGAAAAGTCAGCGGCATTTCTGTGGCAATATTTTTTGTTTGGTTCTTTTAAATTTCATTCTGTATGTCGAGTCCAGTTCTCCAGACAAGATTAATTTCGTTACAAGCCAACAATAGTGGCCAAGTCATGCCAAGACGATAAAAAAGAAACCTTTATTTATAGTGTCTACTATAATATTTACGTAGGTACATTATACGCCCTTATATCGTGCCTTTGTACCTTTTCTTATTGTAACCTATATTCTTTCGCATACCCTCGTTACAGAAAAGTATAAGGACCATTATTCAGGTTTATTCTTATGAAAGTGAGGTGTTAAAAATATTCGTAGCGGTTTCTCGCGGCCACAGAAGTGCTGAAGAGCATTTATCACGCCACAACTTGCACCCCACTGGTGCTATATCACGCCTGTTGTCATGTACGTATGTTTCATATGAAAATTTTCATATATTTTTACTAGCTTTTTTCCTCGAGTTCGCTCTCGAGGACTTTTCAACAGGAATAATGATTTTTAAGGATTAAAAGTAGGTACCTACTCCAAGACACACGTCTATTATGTAATTTTATGTCTATTATAGAATTTTAGTAATCAGAGTAATTTCCAGAAATTATCTTTTACAGACAAAAAATATGTTGTCCAAGTTATTCTTAGAAAAAAAAAAACATAACACGCAACACTTCAGTCGTAGTTTACTTGATTTATGACAACGTGAATTATAACTGAATATGTGCCTGAAATGCCATGAAAATCCTTTCAAAGGCTCGCTTTGTGGAATTGGATATCGTTACCAAGTTAATTGTTTTATTAAACGTAAAAGGCTAAATGAATTTAATTTAATGAAATTGCTACGCCGCGCTGCGTAAAACTATCATTCCGACGAATTTTATGAATATTAAATATTTTTACCTAGCCCAATCACACTTGCTATAAAATTAATCAGCTTTACAAAATATTAAGGGAATTTATTCCACTCACCTGGGCTCAAGGAATAAGAAAATTTCTTCAGAAAATTCGTAAGTCTCACACTAGCTACTATGACAGGGAAACCTACCAACTGCACTGGTAACTCAAAATTACTTTCTTTAGAATACACATTATCACAAAAATTAACCAAAAATAGTGCTATCAGTAACACAAACGTTAATTTTCTACACTTCATTTTCAAAAACAAAAGACAAACGTTACAACCAAAAACCAAACTTGCAACGTTAGTTCGCGCCAAAATGCAACCACAGATGAAATGAAAATGTCAAAATTCAAATATCGAACGCCCGTTTAGAGCGCGGTAACCGCGGTCTTTGAGTATACTCAACTAGCCAGTACTACGGTTAAGATTGCACTGCAAAAGCTCTCTGTACGTGAGAAGGAACGTAAACACGTTCTCTTTGGTTCACTTTATGTAATGATTTTGTAGGTCAATCAATCTTTACTCTCGTTACACTTTTGCGTTGAATATAAGTATTACGGAATCTTTGTTTATATTTTTACAACAGTTATAAGCACTACTTCATGTGAAATTACTTAATTCATTTACCTTTCGAATTAAAAATATATATTTTAATTTGATTAAATAATTAGTAGGTCTGCCAATTGTTTGGAAATTATTGTTATAGTTATGTAATTGACGTGTTATGATTAATTGTCTTGATTAAATATTTAAAAACCTAAGACTAGTTTAATACCAATTAATTTCTACTTTTTTAACCGACTTCAAAAGAAAGGAGGAGGTTCTCAATTCGGTTGATTTTTTTTTCTACATTGAATTTAACAAATTCATTTTTACAAAAAATAAATATTATGTTGCAATTTTACATAATGAATTAATATAATAATGTACCTACATAATTGTAAATTCATTATTTAAGAGCGGCCAACTCGAGGTATGTACATTTTTATACAACCGTTCTTACGTGATTATGATGTTATTACACATATTTCTACAGATATTGTGGATACACGGATATCTTGTGGATATTATGGGCTTCTATGGAAATCAAAATATAAATTTGTGTAAAATCAATCCAGTAAAGACTTCTGAAAATCTGCTATTTTACGTGAACTTTGGTCTTCCATAATGTACTCATATATTAAAAATATAAATGTGATAATTTATTTAATAATTTTTTTTATTTCCTGGAAAAACTTTTGTTAAATATTCGAGTAAATCACGGAAATACCGAATGCTAACTGAGTTTTCAGGGGTTATCTCTCTTTTTTCGCGTTGCGTCTTTGTCAAACATCGCGCTGGATTGTGTTAAATGAAGCAACAAGCTTTTATACCATGCTCAATGTCGACGATAGGCGAGTAGAAAAGGATAAAAATGTTAATGTAATAAAATAATATGTGGAATAATAATAATGTAAAGAATCAACAGGTATAATAAATGTATGCAATTTGTTAAATTAATGTGTGCAATTGTATCTATTAATTATGTAATGTACCAGGCTCTAAGTTCTTAAAGCATGCAACATAAACATTAAATAATTACCTGGATTTAAAGCATAAGACAATTTCTTCACAAAGTTAGTAAGTCGGACAGCGACAATAATGAATGGGAATCCGACTAGTTGCACTGGCAGTTCAAACGAGGCTTCTTGCGATGAGCCTTCCATTAGGCATTCAAACAGTAGCAAGGACAAAAGAGTCCAGATATAACACACTTTTAAAACTTGCATTTTTGTCTATGACCTGATTTTAAACTACAAATGGATTAGAAATGTCAACCGATTTCCCACACTGCTAATCGATAAATGTAACAAATTATTAAATCACGATTCTGTCTATTCTAGTCCGTGTATTGTATAACACTACGACCTTAGCGGATTACAGTGAATAACTGACCGTGTCCAACAGTCGAGCACCTAGTTGCTGTTATTATTTCGTAATAAATAATCAATGCAGTCACATTACTAATCATTGGCCATAATATTCTAATGACAGGTGTAGTAACGAGTTTCGGCAATTTCGCAAAACGTATGCAATTTGGAAATTCACGAAATTGGAAATATTGGAAAGCAATGCACTGAACTTATACAATATTGAAATGCTAGCACAGATATAAATTCAGAATTCTGCTATAAATACCTAAAGCTAAAGCTAGAGTTATTGATATTAAAACTGTGAGTAATATGTTTACATTTGAATACAAAATGTATAATTTGCCGAGTCTTCGTATATTTTACGTTGGTTGCCAATCCTTGACGCAATCTCATGAGTTACCTAAAACTGCCTTGGATTTTTAACAATCATTCCGGTGAAGCAATACGTTTTGCGAAATTCTGAATGGTGTGACACGGCGTGTTTATAAATATATCAAGAGAAAATTGTGAAATAACTAAGTCAAGTTTGATTGTTTTAAAACTGACTTTTGAAACCACTTTTCTGAAATTGAGGGATACTAAATACTGATTGGTATATAACAGCACTATCTAAACCCTGATACTTATGGCAAAACAACACTAGTTAGACAACTACTGGCCATCTACAAAAAAAAGAAATGCATCCAACACTGTTGCACCATCCATAACACATTCGAATTTCAGATTGTTTTTTTTTTCTTTCGATACTGACACAGATAATGTAACGCATTTACTTCACAAGAGCATAGATTGAAAGTGATCGGTAAGCGCGTTTACGATCTACGATTCGCGATAGTCAGACTTTACCGCGCGGATCACTTAGTAGAACTGCTGTTGGGCCAGATAGATCTACACTCAACCCCTCCAGATATACCTAAACTAATAGCTTTTAACATTATGCAACGGAACGTACTTGAAAGGAATGAAGGTTGATAAGATTATGCGATTAAGTCTAAATACGGCAGGTTGGATATAATGATTACTTAGTATTTGTACTGTTGAGCTACTTTATAAATAGTGCTGTACTTTTCTGTCTAGTTATACCTACGTAGTTGTCGGCAATACAGGTTGGCTTTAGTCAGTAATATAAATATCAAAACGATTCAATTGTTTTCTTGTTGATTGCAGGTTTTCCGATTAAATTCAAATCCAATTCTAAATTTTCAAAACTTTCTTAAAGAATAAAAAAAAAATTAGATACTTACGTAAAAAAAAACCGGCCATGTACGAGTCGAACTCGCGCACGAAAGGTTCCGTACCGTCCGTAGTAAAAAACGGGAAAAAATGACGTTTGTCGCATGGGAGCCCCTCATAAGAGGAGAGTCCTTAAGAAACACCAAAAAGGCATTACAGTTTTCAAAATTTCTAAAAATACTCCGCACTGAATTTATAATTACACAAAAAAAAAAAAATTATGTACCTAAATAGATGTGCCAACATCATTGCGAGATATTTACAAACCTATCCTTAATTTCGAGAAAAATAAAAAATAAATGTTATAATTTAGTAAATCCTGCTAATAGAAAAAGTCGATTTAGCTGTTTTTGAGAGATATGAACAATTTTTTTTCTCGAAATTAAGAATAGGTTTGCAAATATCTCGCGGTGTAACGGTTTGCACATGTATTTAGATTCTTCTTTATTTTTTATTTTTTTGGGTAATTCAGTGCTGGTATTTTTAGAAATTATGAAAACTGTAAGAGGTGTTTCTTAAGGACCTCCCTTTAAATATTTATTTTATTCTGTTTTTAGTATTTTTGTTAAAGCGACAACAGAAAAACATCATTTGTGAAAATTTCAACTATACGGTTATCACGGTTCATGAGATACAGCCTGGTAACAGACGGACAGACAGACAGACAGATGGAAGGACAACGGAGTCTTATTAATAGGTTTTACCCTTTGGGTATGCAACCCTAAAAAATACAGAAGGTTGACAAAATAGATAAAATTGATTTCTTATTCTGCCTTTAATTTTGGCGTGCAAATATAAAACAAATTAATTGGAATTAATTATTGATAATAGGTACCTAATCATTCAGTCATTATACAGTTAATTCCATTAGATTTATATTGTAGAATTAAATAAATGTCAATATTATAATGAATATTATTATTCATAAATGTCAATAATAATCATGTCAAATAAAAAATATTTCAAAAACCGTGCAATTTAAACTTAAAATTTATAATCCAAAAAATTGTAGTGTACAGAAACACTTTTCAATAAAAAAAACTCGTGAAATTAATTTTAAACAATAATAAAAAAATAAATATAAGCCTACATCCTAACCAGGTGCGTTTTTCATGAATTCTCCTTCGATATTACAGTACCTACAGTGTTTATAATATATTCAAACAATGTATTCACAACACTATATCTACTAAAATATTGTGTACCTACCTAACTATGTATTACAATGTCGCTTTTACTAGTTCTAGCCACTTCAAATCAATGGACGACGATGAAGCTTAGCCATCCCAAAATAAAATTATAAACACACAGATGGGACCTTTCAACTTTGTCTCTGAATGGGCATTAAGTAGGTACCTACTTAAGGGCCTATTACACTACGCGTTATTCAGACAGTCTTAGTCTATGTATCTCATGGTTCTATTTAATTCCTTTACACAACATTGGCGTAAGTTGCTCTTTTTCTTGTGTGACGCTACATAGTCTAAGACTGTCTGAATAACGCGTAGTGTAATAGGCCGTTTATTCTTTTAGTATTTTATTTCAGAGGACTAGCTCGTTCTTTGCCCAAAGAATTAGCATTGCCATTTAACTTGGCAATGATGTCAGTCTTCTGAGTATCTACGTTTCGGGATGACAGCGATGTAGAGGAATACTTTAAAGCCTAAGTGTATTTTGATGATTTTAATAAATACAACATTAATAAATTGTAATTTTAATAAATACATTTAAACAATTTGTATTTATATATTGTAATTACATAAATAAAACCAATTAATTATGTTGTTAATACACTTCTGGACACATCTATTGGCCCACCTTGTATTTTCAGTTTCGTTTTGTCCTAGCTAAAATTTTATATTAGGTCGAGCAAAAAGTTTTTATGCAGTTTTGAACCTGGCACATTCACAATTTCATTCAATAGTCTTTTTTTGAATTTCGAACACAGAATTTAAAGAAACAAAAGACAATTTGGAGCCTGTTTGTTGATATCAAACAATCGAATACTAAGAAAACTTGGTTTTATTGGTTTACTTGGATTTAATTCTTGAAAAAGTGATTGATATCTTTGGTTTTGCAACAAACATTACTTATTCTTAACATTAAGGTGAGGTTCTATCAATAATCTATGGATACTTCACCTGAAGTCGCCGCCCAAGCTGTGGCACTTATTCAGGCCGGACACAGCCAAAGAAACGTGAGTGCTCAACTTAATTTAAGTCGATCTGCGGTCCGAAATGTTTATCGGAGGTACCTAGAGACTGGCGGCTTTGTTCGTCGCCAAGGAAGGCCACGATCTCGGGTCACAACTGAAAGGCAAGATCGATTCATCGTGACGACCAGCTTGAGAAATCGTCATCTTACCTCCATTGAGATACAAAACCAACTTCGCGACTTCCACGGAGTATCTGTGAGCGCTCGAACTGTTCGAAGAAGGTTAAAAGAACGCGATATGGTACCACACAAGCCAGCTAATGGGCCCAAACTAACGCGAGCCCACCGAACAGCGCGCCTTCATTTCGCACGCAGTCATTTAAATTGGACACAGCAAGATTGGAGCCGTGTACTCTTTTCTGATGAGTCTAAAATTGTGTTACATGGCAATGATGGAAGGAAGAAGGTCTACCGACGTAAGGGAAAGCGTTTCGCACAATGCTGCTTTGAAGAGAGGGTTGCTTATGGCGGTGGCTCATGGACTGTCTGGGGCGGTATATCCGCGAGCGGCAAAACTCAACTTGAGGTTGTTACAGGACCACGGCTGCCAACATTAAATGCTGAAAGGTACATTCGTGAGTGCTTAGAACCTCACGTGATACCATACGCGGACTATGTGGGCCCAAATTTCCTTTTTATGCATGATAATGCAAGAGCCCATGCGGCCGGCATCGTCAGGGAATATCTTCGGGATGTGAACATCACAGTTATGGACTGGCCAGCCAGAAGCCCAGACATGAACCCCATTGAGCACATGTGGGACGAGCTAAAAAGACGTGTTAGGGCTCGTCAGCCAGTTGCCCAGACGATGCAGGAGTTGAAAACTGCCATAGAAGAGGAATGGGAGATGATCCCTCAAAATTTCATAGAGCGGTTGATAAACTCTATGCCTAATCGTATGAGAGCTGTGGTAGATGCCCATGGAGGCAATCCGCGTTATTAAATTAAACCTTTATTTGATAAAACATGTTTTTTATTCAAAAATCAATTGCCTTTAACAAGGCGCATATCCGACTTGTTAGGCGTAGCTCCATGTCGTATGGCATTCTGAATTCAAATTTAAAACAATACGATCGAAAAAGATGGTAAAATGTATCAGGTTTAAAACTGCATCAACAGTTTTTGTTCAATCTAGCAATCATATTTCGGTAGGGGCCATCGAAACCTAAACTCTAAGGTGGGCCAATAGATGTGTCCAGAAGTGTATAAGTTAGGATAGGCGAATTTATCGCATTAGGTTTTTTTTTAGGTGGGAAAGTCATCTAATGACAAATCACGCTCTTGGGCGGAGCGAGAGATAGTGTCAGACTTTTACTGACTAAAAACCCATTCCTGTTCCTTCTTTGCCTTCGTCCCAGGGTCCCGGGTTTTACTTTCACACTACCCGTGGATCGCATTAGGGTTAAAAAAAAACCCTGTCCCTAATGGTTGATGTAAGATGAAAAAAATTAATAATAATATTTACAGCATAATTCTTTTTTTAAATTGTTTCTGGCTGTGCATTACAAAATGATATGAAATAGTGCTTGACTGCGATCCCACCTGATTGTAAGCAGTGATGCAATTGTTGATGGTAAAGCGCACTAGTTTATTAAGAACCTATTCACTCTAATACCTAACACAATCGCACTTTCCTACCAGGACAAATGACTCCCTTTCAACGTACAATATAAACAATTCTCAAATAAAAATCGCGAAGGTTTTCACACAATAAATCGCAACATTGCAAGTGAAACGCGTATATATTTCGCAGCCGACTGAAGCCGAAAATATTTCAGTTGTAAACGAGATTCACATAGACACAATTTGAAGAAGTACATTGCATTTCAATCGGGGCTTTGAAGGATTTAAAATGTATTTAATGAAAAAAGATATTTCTTGATAGCTATAACCTGGGCGGCTTTTAAGCCAAGAGTAATAAAATAGGTTTCTTCTAGACAAGCACGCTTACAAAGTGATTGAAGTGATTGACGTTGGAGATCCTTTGGAGGTCTTTCTAACAATATAAAAAACCCGGCCAAGTGCGAGTCCGTCTCGCGCACGTAGGGTTCCGTACCGTCTGTAGCAAAAATGACAAAATATATCACGTTCGTTGTATGGGAGCACCACTTAAATATTTATTTTATTCGGTGTTTCGTATTTATTGTTATAGTGGCAACAGAAATACATCATCTGTGATTATTTCAATTGTCTAGCTATCACGGTTAAGATACAGCCTGGTGACAGACAGACCGACAGACGGACAGTGGAGTCTTAGTAATAGCGTCTCGTTTTTACCTTTTGGGTATGGAACCCTAAACACAAGAATTTCTTGCAGTATGTGTCCAGCCAAGGAGTGGAATTCCTTGCCGGAGTCTGTGTTTCCAGATAGCTACAACTTAGGGGTCTTTAAGTCAAGAGTGAAAAGGCTACTTCTAGGCAAGCGTGCTCCATCGTCGACCACATCATCGCTTACCATCAGGTGAGATGGTGGTCAAACGCGAGCCTATCATTAATAATAAAAAAAAATGTGCACAATTTCGCATTCTCTAATCAGTGATATTCTTAAAGGAACTGTTCCGTATAAAATAGCTTTTAAACATTTTTTTGGCTATAATGATCATGATGGATCTTATCTCTCTCTTTCTTAATACAATCGACGGAAAGTGTGTACACTTGTACATTCTTATGAAATGGAAACCATTTGTTTTCGGCACGAACCTCAAACCCTTCTATTATAACTATAACATAACGTAACTTACCAACTTCGTGAGTTTCGAAATTGTGATACGTTACATCATAAGGATGGGCTGCTTGCCATTTGCCTGTCGAGACCACTGGTGTACTAATTACAACACTACAATGCGCATACTTGGCAAAAGTTAGGAGGATAGGAGCATTATTCTTACATACCTACCTTGTTGGCAGAGTGCAGGAGTTGTGATCACAAACTCCTGGGCTGAGCACGAGGTCTTTTTTTTGAGGTGGCATATTAACAAATAAATTCTCCCGCTGAGCTATGAGTGGGTGAGAGGGCGTGTCAGACTTTTACTGACTAATATCCACCTACGTTCCTACAGTTGCCCTTTCTATTCGATGACTGACTGAAAGGAAAGTAGGGGATATATCGAAGTGACCTGATGATGAAGCCTAGGCCTGGGCTGGGCTTATTGGAATTGTTATGCAATGTTTTAATGATTAAATTCTATAGGTACCTTACTATAGAGAGCAGTGGAGTGAGACTTGAGAGCAGTGGTGGCCGAGTGGTAATGGTCCCGACTTACGGAGTTGTAGGTCGTGGGTTCAAACCCAACCAGGCGCATTACTTTGTGTAATTTATTTCATCACCACTGCTCTCAAAACGGTGAAGGAAAACATCGTGAGGAAACCGGCATGTCCTAGAACCAAAAATTCGAAGACATGTGACATCCACCAACCCGCACCGGGTGGATTACGGCCCATTCCCTCTCCTAGAGAGGAGGCCTGAGTCCCAACAGTGGGAACATTATAAGGCCGACTAAGCTTACTATAGAACTTTCACACTATTTAAGTTCGTGTGAGATGTACTTTTTAGTTGTGGTGCCACAACTAAGAAGTGTAAAATAAAAACCTTTAAAAAAATACAAATGACTTCAATGTAAAAAAATCACTAAATAAAAAGAGCAAAATAACTAATATAATTGATAACTTTATCGAAAGTCGGTGATAAATAACGAAGAGATATAACTATTATAGAGACACCGACTTCCGAAATTAAAGTTATTTTTCACATTTTAGTGTTTTTTTTAACCGACTTCAAAAAAAGGAGGGGGTTATTCAATTCGGTTGTTTTTTTTATCATTTTTTTTTTTTATGTTTGTTACCTCAGAACTCCGTCGTTTATGGACCGATTTGCAAAAAAAATTTTTCCCTTTATAGGATATGCTTCCAGATTGGTCCCATTTTTTTCAAAATCCAGTTCTGATGATGGGATCCATGAGGAATCGAGGGAACTCCTTAAATATCAATCAATCAAAGCAATAGCAATCATATAGTGATTTTGGTATTTTCATCGAGAACTTAAGCATTTACAGTCAAAAAGTAACATTTGATGAAGTAGAACTGATGAAGAAGACCAGAAATGGCAACGGAACTTCATACTCACATTGATATCACAATGAAGATAGTTAAGCGACTATGACAATACAAATAAATGAATGGTTCTGAATAGTTACGTTGAAAATGGTATCATCAAACTGATCTGATGATGATCATGGAGTCGGAAGGTAGGCACTGGAACTCCGTAATTAATCAACGTAACCTAGCCGTGTTTGGGCTTATTAGAATTGTCATGAGATTCACTTTGGCCATAAGGTACTATCGAACTAATCTGATGATGGAGCCGGAAGGTAGGCACAGGAACTCCGTAATTAATGAATGTATTCTAGCCGTGTTTGGGCTTTTTAGAATTGTCATGAGATGCACTTTGGCTATAAGGTACTATCGAACTGATCTGGTGATGGAGCCGGAAGGTGGAAGGTAGACATAGGAACTTTATAATAAAACAATGTAACCTAGCAGTGTTTGGGTTAATTGGAATTGTCTCTATAATTGTTTGTATTTTTTTAAAGGTACTCTGTTTATAAGTGTATCAACTAAAAAGTGTAAAATAAAAACTTTTTACAAAAAAAAAATAACCGACTTCATTAAAAAAAAACACTAAAAGGATCAAAATAACTTTAATTTCGGAAGTCGGTGTTAAATAAGAAACAAACAATACCGAGAAACACCGACTTCCGAAATTAAAGTTATTTTGATCCTTTTAGTGTTTTTTTTTTACATTGAAGTCGGTTGTATTTTCTTTTTATTTATATTAGAATGCGGGTGTAACACATTCTAATGTTTTTACAGTATTTGACAGCAAATGTACCGAGTCAGCCTTCTCGGCAAGCTTCGCTGAGGTAGTCAGTAGGTACTGCAATAAAGTTCTCAGCTCCATTTTGCCACTAGGACCTGTACCATGACGTTTAAAGTAAGATTGTTTCATTCTTATTTCCAGTGTGGGTAAGAGAAGGCACTAGACAACCTGTATAGCTCTGTCTCTTACCCACACTGAAATAAGAATGAAACAATCTTACTTTGAACGTCATGGTAACACCGTAGGAATCAATTTGTGAATAAGGACAGCCGCGTAAGTGCGCTGCAATTATAGTCACTTTCTGAGCAAAACATACTTATGTTAAAAAAAAGAAAAAAATTATAACATCAGCCATGAAGGGACTATAATATATATTGTCTTGAAAATTTCCAGTCCTAAACTCCTGTATGATTCCGTTACCTTCTTCCAGACAGCTTTAATTTGAAAGGTGATCATATAATTTAATCGTACCTTACGTATTTAACTCGGATATTAATTTGAAGGCATTCAGTTGAACGGTGGGATTAAGATTTCACTTTAGATGTGGAAGTATCGCATTAACACATTTATTACTTAACTTAATTTGGAAGCTCTCCTTTCTATGTTAAATGAAACATAAATTCATTTAAGAATTATAATATACCTATACACGGTGTGTCTGACATTGACGCACATAAACAAATACCATGGATCCAGTACATGATTCTGGACCCATCTGTGGTGGAATTATTCGTCGCATATAGCATATTCAGCCTTTTAATGTTCCCTCTGCAGAGACTCAGGCCTCCTCTCTCTAGGAGAGGGAATGGGCCGAAATCCACCATGCGGGCCCAGTGCGGATTGGTGAATATTGTCACATGTCTTCGAATTTTTGGTTCTAGGACATTCCGGTTTCCTCACGATGTTTTCCTTCACCGTTTTGAGAGCAGTGGTGATGAAATAAATTACACAAAGTAATGCGCCTGGCTAGGTTTGAACCCGCGACCTACAACTCGTAAGTCAGGGCAAAGCCGCGGCTGAAGCTAGTAAAGTAATCTTATTTAATTTAAGTACGTTTTTGTTTTTTATCTATAAGCACACAATACCGTGCCGACGTCTTTATGTCGATACCGTTACCGGCCCACGCTGAAAACCAGCGCCGTAGACTTATCGCATTTTGCGTGTGGTCACGGCATTATGCTGAGCGTTCGGCCGTTTTGCGCGGATGTGGCGCATATTTATTTCACATAATATACTTATAATTAGTTAGTTCTAAATTTGCGCCTTGTTCCGCCAAATAAAATGTTTTTCTTTCTTACTTTCTTTCTTCCCTGACATAAACATCGTCTCACTGTAGGAATTACTCCCGTATCGCGGATGCGTTCACAATCATTTAAAATCACACACTTTTATACGTGAGTGTATGTATTACTTCAAAGCACCATTATATCAAAATAAGGTTATACTTCTTATTACTATAACCTTCAGGTAACAACAACATATTTTCATCTCCAAGTGTGCTGATGATTGCACAGCTCCTCAAGTGACAAAGGACGGTAAGTACCCCATTAGGGGGCGCCACTGAGAGCCTTGTTATTCCGGGATTATGGCTCTGCCTGTCACGAAATAAAAAGTAATGTTTGCTTCGTATACTTTACAGTTTACAGGAAAATGAATTAATTATTACAGCGAAATATTTATTCATGTGAATAAGTAAAATTATTTTCTATTTAACATAAGTACTGCGAGAGAGACCTTTGATGGTACAATTGGTGCAGCGGTTGACCTAAGCTGGTACACTGCGTGACGCGGGGTCAATTCTCGCACGAAACAATCATTTGTATGATAATAGTAGATTATGCGACTAGGGGATAAAGCAGTGTCTTTAAGTCGCGGGTGGCATTTTGAATTCCGAACGAAACGAAGGTTGCTAATTTTAATCCCGAACGTTAGTGAGGGATTTATATAATTAACTCCCAAGCATTGCGAGGGAGTTAATAAACAAACCTGAGTGAAGTGAGGAATTCAAGCCGCCCAAGACAAAGACAGCTTTATCCCCGTGTTGGATACTCTACTTTTTACACCATCTGTGAGATAATTAAAAGAAAATTTAGTCAAACAAATCATACATTAGAGAAATATAAGTATTATTTACAAGTTAATCTTAACTATCACTCGACATGTTTTGAGATTAGAAACAAACAAAATTCACTACTCTAAGATTCTACAATTTCAATTTTCTATAATGCTCCCGTTTTTTCATTACTTTTTTTTTCGTTAGTGGCCAGTTTGAATTTTGAATAAACTTGTATGATGCACGTACATTTATATTCACTTTTCGCGTTCCAAATTCAAATCTTATTATTCCCTAGGGATCGCCCATACTGCATTATCTCCCTAGGGACAGAATGACTTGCTTTAAGTGATGGTTTTATGACATATAAAAGGGCATTATCGAGCAGGTGGTGTAAAAATGAAATTTATTTTGCAAGTAGGTTTTTTAAAAACACTTTTTCACGTCAATTTGTTTAGTCAATTTAAATTAGATGAAGCCGGTGTTTCCTAGCTGACTACCCTGAGAAATAATACATAATACCGAAACAAATTCGGAGTTCAGTCTCAAGTCCATGCACTAAACATGTAATGGTCAAATCATATGAGAACTATGCAGGTTGGAGTCTGAGATGGTCTTTTGAAGAAAGAACCACACAGTTCTGAGCGGACCCGTCCAGTCAGTGCAAGCATTTTGTCAGTATTGAGCTCAACTCAGAACTACTAAAATACCTATGTTTGTGACCTTCAGATACTTGTTCCGAGACTGGGTGTCTTGTGTATGTCAGTTTAAATATGTTTGTGAAAACATCCGAGATACAGGAGTATCTACCTAATTCCTAGTGTGTGGCAACGTTTTTTAAAAAGAAAAAGAAAGTCTCCTTCATCAGAACCTCTTTACATGGTTTAGTTAGAATTTATGGCACATCTTTAAAACTCCGCAACGGATTTGGATGCGGTTTTTATAGATAAAGTGATTCAATAGGAAGGTTTATATGTATGTGCTTAATATAGTATAGAAACACTGATAATTTTATATAAAACATATAAACACTAAATCGAGTTAAAAAATAAAAAATATTGTGAGATGAGATTTAGAAAAGCTGTCAGGCAACAAGGTGCAAGTGATATTTTTTATGATAATGTAAAAGAATAATTTCATAGGATTTTTTCAAAGGTGTCTAGGGCGAAGCGGGAGGGTGTCAGACTTTATTGACTAAAACCCACTCCTATGTTCCTTCTTTGCCTGCGTCCCAGGGCCCCGGGGTTCTTTTTCGCACAATCCTTGGCCCCAGTAGGCTTCAACCCTGCTGGGCCCCTACGGTTTTGCCCTACAGCAGAGTCGAAGCCTACTGGGGCCACGGGTAGTATGAAAATGAAACCCGGGGCCCTGGGACGAAGGCAAAGAAGGAACAGGAGTGGGTTTTAGTCAGTAAAAGTCTGACACTATCAATCGCTCCGCCCAAGAGCGCGATTTGTCATAAGATGATTTACCTTTCAACTCCCATACGATGTAAGCCTTTTGATTGACTATTGTCACTAACATATTAAAAAAACCAACAGTTTGATCGACCAAAATATACATATATATTATACATATGTATGAAGTTCACTCTCAACAACCTAGACTAACAAGGCATGTCCCACGGTACTTCTAATTTTATAGTTACCAGTGTAAATTGAAAAAAAAACTTCATAAAGGGACTTTTGTATTTTTTTTTTTACTTTTATCTTCAAAATTAGTTATCTTTTCAAAATTATATAAAATCGAAGTCTCTTGTTTCATCTCTAAATTAATTTAACAAAATGAAAGACATGACGTTAGAATTTAATCAAACAAATTCTATCTTTTATACGCTCATTGTTTGATAAGGTTAAACCCTTGGAATATTAAATTGGACATATTTATTCACGTCAAACAGAATAAATCTACCAACTTATAAACTTACTTTTGCTAATGCTGCGCTCGCGTTTAAGTAGATAATTAATTATCGGAAAAATATGTTATTATAAATCGGATGCCATATATACCGGAATAAAAGTAGTACCTATGTCATAATCTAGGATTAAAACATATATAATTTAGTATATTTTTATATAAAAAATATACAAAATTATAAATTTTATATACTTATATTAAAAAAATGTACCTCTCTCTACTTGCATTTACGTGTACAATAGTTTTGTAATATGAATCTTTTAAGCCATGAATTTTATAAAATAAACTAACTTAGGTTATTTTATTAGTTAAACGTGTAGAATTTTAAATTCTAGTCATTTTTTTTCTTTTCCACTTAAATGCAAGGCTTTAAAATTTAATATCGTGAAAGAAGTTCAAAGCAGTCTTTTGTTTCGAGCCCGCCTAGCTACTTATTACTTATTAACTTACTTATTCACAAAAGGGTACATATTTTATATAGAAATAATGTTGTTTAAGTTTACATATAAGAATAGTTTTACTTGCTTTAAAATATTCTACATTTAAGAACTTATCATAGAATTATGTTCAATGTTTCCCCATTTACAAGCATACAAATTTTCGAACAATTGTTAGTACTAAAAATAAATAAGTTTTTAACACTACATTGAAAAAGTCAATGACAAATCATTTTTTAATAGGTCTTTTGAACGTCAAGATTTACAATCAATATAACGAATTAGGTAACTCTGTCCTTTCGCAAACGTAGGTAGGTTTAAAAAAAAAAATACTTGGATAGAATATTTATAAGTTTTCTAAAGAATATAGAGTTTTTGTTTGAATTAACAAATTATTCAAAACGTTTTTCTCTTTCTAAATCACAAAAAATAATAATTTTAAACCCTTACTTTCCATTATTACTGTATCCACTGTAAAAATATATACCTATATATAATTATATACTATGACTTTGGTGAAAAAAAAAAAAAAAAAATTATGATTATATTTAACATTACATGGGACATTAAATATAAATAATTTGCTTTAAAAATTTACTCAATTTTTTATATTATTATTTTTTTATTCTGTTTTAAAATTATTATGTATCTTGACTTTTAATAGCCAACTATTTTGTATAATTATTTGTGGATAACGTCGTTAGTAGTGTATATGTTACTACTATTGTATTATTTTATTGTAATCTGCTGTTTTTTATCACTATAAAATAAAATAAAACACAATGTTCATTGATTGTGATTAAATGAAATGATAGTATTAGAAAAAGTTGTATAATAATTACTGCGAATGCAACTAAAACAAACATATTATAGGTACGTAATATTAAACCCATTCGAATAATGCTACCTCGGCTTAGATTATATAATACAATTCCGGAACAATTAAATTATAATATGGATTTAAGACTTCCTCTACAAGAGTAAGACGGTAACATAACTCTTCAACAAAACTTATGGTGAGTCCACACGGTACAGTATAGTCTTAGTAAAGACTTACGTAATGTTTATAGAATTTTGTCAGTGCAACATAGCACAAAGAACAGACCAATAGTGTTTTTTTTACAAGCGAGAGATTATACGGCGTATCTTTTTTTTCGTTAACTTAAAATTTGTTTTTTTTTTTGCAGCTTCAAGGGACCACAGATATGGTTTTAATTTCAACTCGATACCTCCACGCGTTCCCGAGAAAAAGGGTCTTGACAGACAGACAGACGGACAACAAAGTGTTCCGTTTTTTTCAATCCTATAAGGGATCCGTTTTTTTTTTTTTGAGGGACGAACCCTAAAAAGGACCATTAAGTGTCTTTTAGTTTCAGTGTACGGGTATTAGGTACTTATTTACTAATTAAAGAGTTAAAAGTTTTCAGAATAAACTTTCAATAAGCTAAATAAAATACGAAAAAGAAACAATAATTGTCTTCGTAAAAAACTCAGTTCAGCCGCAGAATCCCCTCTTTTTAGCTTATCTCCACTGCTTATACATAGTGCACATTAACCCCTACCCATAACAATTCGTTACAGGATACACCCGCGGGATTTCTTGTGGCATACTTTGTTTCTACTATCCCAACACGAGGGAATAATGCCTGAGACAAAGTTAAGCATTAAATAATTTAAAACCGTACCCATGGCCTTATTCTTTTATGAAAATGTTTCCTGCCCCTGCACACAGTAAAAATACAAAATGGAAACCGTGTTCTTCTTTTGAAAATGTAAATGAAAATAATATTATTGACATTAAAGTCTGGTACAGTTAAGTATTTGAATTTAGAAAACGACTAATTATCAAATTTTGGAACTACAAAGTCAAACATGACAAAATTCAAATTTCGTTGCGACTCATACTTTTTAGGTAAATCTTTTTAATACCTATATGTAAATGGGGTCTTCAAAATCAACTTTAAAAACACAGTACTAAAGTCAATACTTGAATTGTCGTTTAAATATAAATTCAAATACTAATAGTAAAGTAATTATTTTCTTTTAAAAAGAAAAGTGTTTGTTGTTATTCTTTTTTTCAAATTAGCCGAATAAAAAGTGGATACAATTTATTACTGTTAACTGGTGTTACCTTAATTTGTTCTTCTTAGAACGGAAATAAGAAAAAATGACACTGCTTTATGTTTCTTTTTCATTTATGGACTAAATGGTTGTTATTAATCTCAATATTCCTTACCAAGACTTTATGTAACGATCATTTATACAGTACGTGATTTTTTTCCTAACTACCTGTAGGTATCTGCTTTACGACATTAAAATAAACAAACAATTAAATTGAATAAATTGGTTTAATTATTTTTACAAAATAGCACTGTCTTAATGGGAAAGCCGGAAAAGGCTTATTGTGGTCGTTTTATACGAGCTTTGGCAAGCTTTGCGATACTAAGATACCTTCTAATTTATATTCAGAGCATTAAAATTAATTTGAGTGTTTCCTTCTGTGAATTAGGCAGTGTTTTGCATATTAATTAACGTCTGCATAGCTCGTAATTGCCGTTGGTAAGACAAATTAGTACCTTGGTGATATAGCTTCTTCATTAAAATGAAGCATTTATAGGGTTCTGTATCTCAGTCGGCTAAAACGGTACCTATACAATCACTTTATTGTCCGTCTGTCAAGACGCTTTTTATCAGGAATGCGTTGAGGTATTAAGTTAAAATAATATTAATAGTACTGAAGTCTGGCATCCCTTGGAGTAGTGAAAAAATCAAACTTCTGAGTCAACGCAATCTTTAGGCGAATATTTTGACACTCGCAAGCGAATCAAAACATACATATAGGGTATTTCCCGTTGCCCAAGAATCCTGAAATTTAATAAGAGCAAAGGTTTTATTGCAAAAGTACTGAAAAATTTTTGAAAACCATAAATTTGTAGTAATATTACAGAATTTTTGCTATTCTGAAATATGTTTAAGATTCGATTCGCGAATCGAACTACATACATATAACGTACATAGGTAAGGTTTTGAAGAGCCCTTGCTGCGTAAGTCGTACTCACATCATGCCAGTTTTTTTTTTTTTGTGAAAAAACATCAAATAACTTCTCTCGCTCTGGGAGGAGCGAGAGGGTTGTCAGACTTTTACAGATTAAAACGCACCTGAGTACTATCAGTTGCCTTTTACGTTCTAGGGTCGCGGGAACTCATTCAAACATTGCCGCTACCCTAACGGGGATTAAAATGTGTCTTATATTAGAGCTAGACCAATCGGTCTAGCATAACTTGCTAAATCATTAGTACAACTGATTTCAATTGCAATTGATTTATTTAATATGGAAATATATTTAATATATACACTAAAGGCTACTCCTAACTAAAATATGGCGTCATAAAACTCCGCATCGCTGTCGACTGGAAGTGTGCCCAAAAGGCTGGCGGCATTGCCACGTTGTATGGCAATGCTTAATCTCTGACCGAGGTAAAAGCCAGCCCTTGGGTCACGCGAAGTGTCAACTAAGCCTTTGGATAGTTCTTTAAAAGCGAATGAGCACTCGGACCTCACGGACCAAGAGTTTCAACCCCAAATGGCTCAAAAATATAACTGCCGACGAGGTTGTTGTTTGTTATATTTTCGCCGCTTGAGGTTATCCGCAGCCGCAGCGGCAGAACTAGCATAGCACAATGAGTTAGGAAGATGGGATGGCGCAAGAGTGTCGACACATGTAGCGTCCCACACTAAAGGTCTACCCATCTTCCACGGAAATAAAGACATACCATCGTCGCGTGTCAGGCCATGAGGTCCCAAAATTTATTTATTTTGATGAATTACAACGATTTAACAACCAATTACAGTAACTAAACAAACAAAAAAACAATATTGTAATCAATAACATAATTATGTACATCAATCCCTCTCACAGTACTTCTGACATGACAATAAAATCATCTTCCATTCATTCGCAAACAGATCGTTACTTGGATTAAGCAATTGAAGTCTATAAATAGTGTCGCCGTGTAGCTCAACCACAAATTGCGTAAAAATATATATCGCAATTGAAACGGGTTTCCATTTCACAATTCGATCGTATTCATTGCGTATCTCCAATTTCCGACAAAAAGTTTTTCAAGTAAACTTGGCAATGGATATCGTTTATCATTTAAAAGAAAATCTATTAAGAAAGGGGAAAATTGCATAATAAAAATTAGAAGAACCTAATTGATTCAACTAGCCTGAGAAAAAAATCTCTTGAACGTTCCTCAAAAAGTTTAAGGCTGGGTAAAATGAAGAAATGTCTCAACAAACTCCTTAATTACCTATCGGGCAACAAACTGGGATACCCATTTTTTGAGATGGAAGTTCATCAATTAATAAGCTGCCTAAAGCGGTAACAGAACTTAGCGCGGGAAAATTTTAAACTCTTAAGCGTGTCCTAACCAAAAAAGCGTAATAGAAGGTTAAAGACTATGTCGAAGACACGCTTGTTTGGCAATGACTACTTCTGCACATGTGGCCCCCTGGTAACTCATTATTATTGTGTCTATTAACGACTCACCTTTTTTATTATGGTCTACACTGTTCTTACATAATATCTATTAATAAGTACTATAATATGAAAATATTGTAATCAAACACTTTTTTTTTAAAGTAACCATGGAGTTTCTTGTCGGTTCTTCTCCATAGGAAACGACCAATTTGGAACCGTGCACTAGCTTCTGACGTTTTACAAGTACCCATGTAGGCCTATGTGAAATAAAAATATTTTTGATTTTGATTAACTTCTCCAGCTCTGAGTCTAGCGAGACTCAGAGCTGGACTCGAAGGTGAGAACTAGAAGGTGACTAAAACCGGGTGTTTCTTCAGAGGCCCTTTACGTTCCAGGGCCACTGCTCTTTCAAACCGCTCACAGCTCAACAAAAACACACCTTTCACACCATAACGCACGCGTTAACGTTACGTTAAGACGGTAACTACAAAGAAAAGAAAGTCTGGCTCACCTTTAGCTAATGATATCTCGACGACCAACAGCACGAGATACATTACAACGGAACACTTATTTCCTGCCATTACGCAATATTTATTACACGTATAATTTTTGAAATAAAACGGTAACTGTCTCACACAGACACTGGCAATGTTGCGACGGTTTGGACTCGAATGGCAGTTTTTTACGCAAAACATTTCAAGAAACAAAGCTTAACGGGCATAAAATTATGACGAAAATTCAGCCTTCACGTCGGCAATGAAGCGTCCAGTATTTTGAATACGTCATTGAGGCCTAATTAAAGTGTTGAATATAGGATGTTTAGGGTCATCTGGGAATCTGGGATTAGTTTGAGGCACATAGATTAGCCAATGTGTCTGAAACTAATTAGCATAGCATAGCATAGTCGGCCTTATAATGTTCCCACTGTTGGGACTCAGGCCTCCTCTCTAGGAGAGGGAATGGGCCGTAATCCACCACGCGGGCCCAGTACGGGTTAGTGGATGTCACATGTCTTCGAAGTTTTGGTTCTAGGACATGCCGGTTTCCTTATGATGTTCTCCTTCACCGTTTTGAGAGCAGTGGTGATGAAAATAAATTACACAAAGTAATGCGTCTGGCTGGGTTTGAACCCGCGACCTACAACTCCTAAGTCGGGGCCACCACTTCTCACTCACTCACTGAACTTATCAACTTTTTTGTATGAGTTGGGAAATCATCAAATAACTTCTCCTGTAATGGAGGGAGTGTCAGACTTCAGCTGACTAAAACCCACCCGTGTTTCTTTAGTTGTCCTTTGTTTTGTCGTAACTCATAAGAACAAACCACAACAATCAATCAATGCCGCCAATCTTTTCGGCACATTACCAGTCGACAGCGATGTGGAAGTGTTTTTTGACGCCATATTTTGTTTGATTTTAGTTAGTTGTAATTAGTGTAGGGTTTTTTTTTTATTGTAATTATAGTTAGTATTTTTAAATATAAATACCTAAGTATGTAAAAAATAAATAAAAACCCACAAACAATACATAATGTTGAACGTAGCGCGGATAGGGTCATCTCGGAATAGGGCTAATCAATGTCACAGTTTGAGTCTAATTAATTGCGAAACTAATTAGATTACTCTGCAACTAAATTCACAATATTCAATATTCACAATACCCTTTACGGGTATTTATCATGCTTTTGATTTTTTTTTTTGCTTACCTATTCTAAACTGCCACACTCCTGGACAAAGGCCTCCCTCCACTACAAGCCCGCGCTTTCTCCTGGCATGACACATAAACCCAAATAATTAATAAAAAAGTTTTAATGCCATTGTTTTAATGGCACGTGCGAGTCGGACTCACACACTGAGGTTTCCGTATAACCTATGTAAACAGTTCAATTCCTGACTGGAGTTTCAAAGATTTATCCGAATCGCAAAAAAAAAAAATTGTGATGTAACAACAAATTTACTGTTTTCAGATTTATTCCTATATCTGTGCTATAAAGACCTTGCTTCATACCAAATTTCAGGATTCTGGGTCAACGGAAACTACTGTACGAATTTTGATTTCCTTGAGAGTGTTGAAATATTCGTTTTTAACCGACTTCAAAAAAAGGAGGAGGTTATCAATTCGGTTGTTTTTTTTTTTTTTTTTTTTTATAATTTTTTTTTTTTTTTTATGTTTGTTACCTCAGAACTGCGTCGTTTATGGACCGATTTGCAAATTTTTTTTTTCCCTTTATATGATATGCTTCCAGATTGGTCCCATTTTTTTCAAAATCCAGTTCTGATGATGGAATCCATGAGGAATCGAGGGAACTCCTCAAAAATTATAGGCAACCCTATGGTAATTTTAGTATTCTCATCAAGACCTTAAGCATTTACAGTCAAAAAGTAACATTTGATGAAGTGGAACTGATGAAGAAGACCAGAAATGGTCAACGGAACTTCATACTCAAATAGATATCACAATGAAGATATAGTTAAGCGACTATGACAATACAAATAAATGAATGATTCTGAATAGTTACGTTGAAAATGGTATCATCGAAGTGATCTGATGATGATGATGGAGCCGGAAGGTAGGCACTGGAACTCCGTAATTAATCAATGTAACCTAGCCGTGTTTGGACTTATTAGAATTGTCATGAGATGCACTTTGGCTATAAGGTACTATCGAACTGATCTGATGATGGAGCCGGAAGGTAGGCACAGGAACTCCGTAATTAATCAATGTATCCTAGCCGTGTTTGGGCTTATTAGAATTGTCGTGAGATGCTCTTTGGCTATAAGGTACTATCGAACTGATCTGATGATGGAGCCGGAAGGAGGAAGGTAGACACAGGAACTTTATAATAAAACAATGTAAGCTAGCAGTATTTGGGTTAATTGGAATTGTCATGAGAAATAGGCACTCTGTTTATAAGTGTATCGCAACTAAAAAGTGTGAAATAAAAACTTTTTACAAAAAAAAAAATAACCGACTTCACTAAAAAAAAACACTAAAAGGATCAAAATAACTTTAATTTCGGAAGTCGGTGTTAAATAAGAAACAAACAATACCGAGAAACACCGACTTCCGAAATTAAATTTATTTTGATCCTTTTAGTGTTTTTTTTTTGTGAAGTCGGTTATTTTTTTTTTGTAAAAAGTTTTTTTTTTAGTGAAGTCGGTTATTTTTATTTTCTAAAAAGTTTTTTTGCTACATAAACGACCGTATCTTTTTTTTCGTTAACTTAGAAGCTTGTTTTTTTTTTTACAGCATCAAGGGACCGTAGATATTACTATATGGTTTTAATTTTAACTCGATACCTCCGTTCCCGAGATAGAGGGTCTTGACATACAGACAGGCGGACGGACCGGGACAACAAAGTGATCCTATAAGGGTTCCGTTTTTTCCTTTTGAGGTACGGAACCCTAAAAATCAATTACTAATAGTGAATAAAAGAGTTTATTTAATAGTAAATTCGAAGTTTATATTTTATTTATTATTGATAGACTCTTGCTTGACCACTATCTCACCTGGTGGTAAGCGATGATGTGATCAACAGTGGAGCACACTTGCTTACAAATAACCTATTCACTCTTGACTTGAAGACTCCTAGGTTGTAGCTATCAGGAAACACAGACTTCGGCAGTCAATTTGAAGTTTCAAAATGCACAATTAGAACTGTCGAACTTCGAGTTTCATAAAACGGACTACTTTTTATGAGAGTACCCAATATCATTATTATACAAATATTATATCGGAATTCTTACCAGTAATTATACTTTTAAAACGGCTACTATAAATTGTTCAATTGATTAGAGTCTAGGTACTTTCTTTATTCTTTATTGTACCCACAATTTTATACAGACAATAAAAATAGGACAGTTGATGTAATGGGTTTTTAGTCAGTAAAAGTCTGACACTATCTCTCGCTCCGCCCAAGAGCGGGGGATGTCATTAGATGATTTTCCCACCCAACAAAAAAAAAAAAGATACAGGCGAGCTTAACCCACAACTGGGTTTTCTTACAGCAAACCATATGAGTGAGAAAGAAATTTTACATTTGAGGAACTTTAAATGTACAACAAAAAAAGTTAAACACAAATTAAATCTAAATTAAAACTAAAAATACACTAAACAGATATGTGTACCTACAGCACACTATACATAAACATAATATATACAGTAAATAAATACCTAATACTTTAAAATTAATTGTTGTTTTTTTTTTAATCTTCAAATTAAATAAAAGTGTTATAATTATGACAAGGCCCGTTTTGAGCGATCTTCTTTAAAAATAATTATAAATAACATTTGTTAACACTTAAGTTCCCATAAATACTACTGTTTAATAATGTCAAACAAAAACGTATAACAAAGAAATGTTCAGATAGACCTAAGTCCTATAATGTTTTCATTAAATTAGGTGAAGCAGGTGTAGCCCGCGGCATAGGTTCATCTGCTCGGTTACCTCAAATATAATTTTAACCTCTAATTAAGTATCTACTTGAATATTATTAGTCTAGCTGATGACTGCGGCTCTGCCTGCATAAGACCAGTACTTCCTACGTCTATAAAACGCTACCTGCTACCAGCGACTTTGTTTGTATGCTTTGTTTGTTTGCTTTGTGAAAGTAGAAAATTGTCCCAAGGGACCATACTTCCAATATAAAAAGTATCATATTATGTGCTTATCCCAAATTTCATCCAAATCCGATAAGCTGTTTGAGCGTGAAGACGTAAAGGTGGGTCCACACTAGACGAGTCGAGCTCGAGTTGAGCACGAGCCGAGATCATATTCATATACACCACAAATTTTTAATTAGTACAAATACTTAAAGGGCTTATTAGAAAAGGTCTTGTTCTTATTATAGTTAAGTCTTAATAAATAATATTCATAAACAGCAAAGTTATTAGCGTTTGTTTGTATCCTAAAATGTCACTCAATTTATGGAAATATTGTACAGGCTATTGATTATGAATGAATAAATGACGATCAAAATAGAAAAACAGTGTGCGTAGTATTTTGTAGTAGCAATTGTTATGAATGATTGATTCTATTATGAATTTACCATTATGACAAATATTTGTGAACAATTTTGGGATTTGGTTTTTTATACTTTTGACTACAAAAATATGATCAGTAACGGGTACGGTTAGAGCCCCATTTTTTTTGTACTAATTAAAAAATAGAGGTGTATAGTGTCGCTTGTGCTCAGCTCCTCTAGAGTCGGTCCTCACTGCACGAATTTGAGCTCGGTTACTCTAGCGTAAACCCACCTTAATAAACACACACATTCACAAACTTTCACCTTTATAGTATTAGTGAGATGAGTCAGCCTGTTCACACTTTTAAGCTTATCAAATCATGAGACATTCAAAGTCTGAGGCATTCGCTGACATTTTACTGACATTTCGTTTGGGCTTTCGTCGCCATCTAAAGTCGGTCGATACTCGACGATTAAAGTCATCGTGAGAATTCTAAAACATCTTTGGGACTCTATACCGACATCTTTTGTCTTTGCCCACCAAGTTACGTGACTGTACAGTTTCCCTCGTCTTGCCAAAATTATATGAAAAAGATTTCTCTTATATAACAATAAAACCATTGTATATTGTTCCAAACTTCAGTCGTGGCTTTTATTTTATCTGATATTACACGGATAATTAACGTTCATTTTTAAGGTTTCGTACCAAAACATTAAACAAAGAACCCTCGTGTCGCAACATGAGGGTTCTTTTTTAGAGTTCCGTACCCAAAGGGTAGAACGGGACCATATTTCACCCCGCTGTCCGATGCTGTATTTCTGTTGCCGCTATAACAACAAATACTAAACAGAATATTTTATCCCATACAACAAACGTGTTTCTTTTTCCTTTCTTCTATTTGACTGTCACAGCTAAACATTTCTTGAACATGATATTATCAACTTTTTTATATATTTATAAATGTTTCTTTTGATATTAAATCTGGTTTATGGAGGCTTAAGCAGGTTTAGCAAAAATAACCTATTCAAATAACTTTTTCGCATACCTATAATTTTTTTTTTTCAAAAATATTACTACTAAGATACAGAACCCTTGGTGAGAGAGATACGACTCGCTCTGTGTAATTTTTTTTTCTATTATAAAATCTTTTCTCATTTGTCAAAACAATAGCAAAATAAAAATACAACCTCTATCTTACGCGTGCCATGTATTACATAAACAAGTTAATACATAACAATGGAGTATCGAAACGTATTGCAAAAGTACCTAAGTACGAACAAAACTTGCGTGTCTATGATGCCATTGAAATAATATCACTTTCTATAAGGAAATGATGCGTGGTGTGTGTTTTCTACAATATTTCCATAATCATTCTCGGCTGTAATCGAAGTCTATTAAATAAGACTGTGGTAAAAAACGATGAAGCCTTGAGTAGATATTATCATGGATACCCCGGAATGATGGCAGCACGTGAATCTCATAGCCTGCACGAAAATACAACGAGCGAAGGAGATGACTGCAAGCGTGAGATGCTCACGCTCCAGCAACCGTCACAGCCCCTCCACCCAAGTTACAACCGTTTCGTTTCGATTCTCTTTACGTTGATCGCCTCGAGTCAGCGACGCCTCCTATTCCTTTGTTCTGACCACGTGACTGAGCGTTGTGATGACGTCAGAATAAAGGAATTGAAGGCGTGGCCTACTCGAGGCGATCGACGAAAAGAGAATCGAAACGAAACAGTTGTAACTTGGCTAAGGGGCTGGAGACTTGTAGACAATGGGTAACTCGCCGTCCAGCCGGTAAGTGTCGAACCAGAGTCGATAGCTCGTAATGTTCTATGCACACCTTAAAGGGATGCCAACAAAACCGACGGAGCCTAGTAGAGCCGATGCCCGCTAGGGTTGCGAGAACGTTTGAAAGATCGGTGTTGGTCGCCTCGAGTCGGCCACGCCTCCTATTCCTTTGTTTTGACCACGTGACTGAACGTTGAGATGACGTCAAAATAAAGGAATCGGAGGCGTAGCCTACTCGAGGCGATTGACGAAAAGAGAATCGAAGCAAAACGGTTGTAACTTGGTTAGGGGGCCGAACCTTTCAGCCCTATCGGCCATTTACCACTGCCTCGTTTTGCTTCGCCTGAATGAATAAAATTACCATAGGTACCTTCTTACTGGGAATGCCGACGATGCCGGCGAAAAAAGTCTCTGTTACGTTTGAAAATAATGAGAGTTTTCAAAGAGAATAAAATATGTTACGAGTAGGTTGGGCCTAGAAAGTCTTTTTGAAGTTTTTATACAGGTATCCACCCCGTCAGATTTAAATTGGAAAAGTTATATGAAAATCCTCAATAAAAATAATGTAAATGGGAGGTTGGATTTCATATTTAAATAACTAAGTGCTTTTTTAAACAAAGAGCAAATCTCTCACTAATAAAAAAAATCTTTAATTATTTAAAAAATGAATGATTAAGGTGAGAGAACTGATGGTCGATGGGGAAGAAAGGTTGTGGAGTGACGCAGCGTTGTTGGATGGCCTCCCACAATGTGGACTGATGACCTGTTGAGGGTCGCGGGAATCTGATGGATACGAGACGCATCGAACTGATTGTTATGGTGACACTTGAGGGAGGCCTATGTCCAACAATGGACGTTTTTCGGCTGAAGTAATGATGATTAAGGTGAATGATTTCAGGGGAGACCAGTCCGTTTTTTTTTACAGGCCTTTTTCTCCGTCTTGGCTCGCTTGCTCCATAGTACGAGTAAGCTTCATCTATTGTTTAACGTCGCGAGAACGCGATCAAAAGATTAAATTTAAAAAAAAAATACATCATTGTTTTCATTTTCTTAGCGGAATCTTAATTGTTGTTTAATTTATCACATTTCTGGCAAGTTATTTCAATTTTATTTTTGGCGTACCTAATGTAACTAAATTGAAATATAGTTGCACTGATATAATAAAATTTTCAAATTATGGAACAATAAACTCAATATCAAACACATCAAAGGTGAAATTCCATTGGGTGCCATGCCTATTTTATAGATACGGTCTCACACGGTCTCTTATTGTGAGGTAACTCGGTGGATATCACTAAAGCATTTATTGTACAAAAAAAATGTGCATTCTGTGGAGCTGATTACATGGATAGCTGTAAACCGCTGTTTAGAAAATACAATATATTACCATTAGCATGCACGTATGTCAAAGAATTATGTCTATTTGTACGACAACATCCAGAATATTTTATTAAGCATAGAGATGTAACTAAAAGGAATGTTGCCCCTAGAGATAAACATAGGCTCTGCTTGCCACAATGCAAACTTGATTTATATAAAAGAAATTTGTTTATAATGGCTATTAAGGTTTACAATAAATTACCAAATGCCTTAAAAGAACTACCTTTACCTATGTTCAAAAAAAATTTGATTCAGTGGCTGACGCAAAATAGTAGATTATGTGACTAAGGGATAAAGCAGTGTCTTTAAGTCGCGGGCGGCATGTTGAATTCCGAACGAAACGAAGGTTGCTAATTTTAATCCCGAACGTCAGTGAGGGTTTTATATAGTTAACTCCCGAGCACTGCGAGGGAGTTAATAAAGACACCTGATTGAAGTGAGGAATTCAAGCCGCCCAAGACAAAGACAGCTTTATCCCCGTGTTGGATACTCTACTTTTTACACCATCTGTGAGATAATTAAAAGACAATTTAGTAATACAAATCATATAATAGAGAAATATAAGTATTATTTACGAGTTAGTCTTAACTATCACTTAAAATGTTTTGAGATTTGAAACAAACAAAATTCACTACTCAAAGATTCTATAGTTTAAATTTTCTATAACGCTCCAATTTTTATAACGGGTCAAAAATTTCTATAACGGGTCAAAGGATTCGCAAGTTTAGATATATATAAAAAAATACAATCAATGTATCCTGGCAACACCATCGCGTCTAGATGTCACTTATTTTTTTTGCGGTAAAAGTTTCGCATGGAAAAAACTTTATCCTATCTAATTATTCATTTAGGATACATGGAATAGTATTTTTTTAGCAATTTAACAAAATCCCAAGTGATACATCTTATTATTCATTTATAATACATGAAATAGTTCCTTCTTTAGCAAAATTAACAAAATTTCAAGTGATAACCTATAAAGTGTATTGTGCAATAACGAATTTCAGTGTCGAATTTAAGCCTTGAATCTACAATCACACAGGATGAAGAACCGATATCCAGCAAAAGCCAAAGCACTAAGTGATCATAGCGAGTACTGCATCTCAGACTTACGAGTCGAAACCTTGCTCAATCTTCAATCAGGGTACGAGATACCATTAGCGACGTTGTTTTCGCACGCTAACTGATTGGAAGCTGCCAGACTGGTACGTGATGCTCTTAGCGGCTTATTCTACGTTGCTAGTCTGAAAAGGCCCCTGAAACCTGTCATCGAGGACGCGATCCTCATCGGGCAATGGCGGAGGCACTAAGTGATCATAGCGAGTGCTGTTTTTCGGACTTGCGAGTCGAGGCCTTGTTCAATCTTCAATCAGGGTACGAGATACCATTGGCGACGTTATTTTTACGCGCTAACTGATTGTAAGCTACCAGACTAGTACGCGATACTCTTGGCTTCGTTATTTTACGTTGCTAATCTGGTATGCATCTGTTATAGCAGGTGAGTCCCATTCATTTATAATCCAAAGAACAAAATGGCAAAAAGACTAAGTTCGACGTGCTCCACTTTATCAGTGCCTATAAAGGTCACGAGAAGGCCAAGTTCATACTACCCATCTGTGTATTATTAATTCGTGTAAAAACAGTACACCACCTATGTGTAGATCGCTAAAAAATGAATACGAGATATTCCAAACCACCATAAGGTGGCAAGTTATACTGCCTAATATGTAAATTATAAACTTTCCAAAGTAATGCTAAAGAATACGAGATATTCCAAACTGTCATAAGTTAATCCAATGTACCTAGCCGGATTGCCGGTAGATACCCACCTGTGTCCAGTTGTTGGACTAGAAGCCAACCCAAAACCATAGGAGAAGGCAAGGCAGAATTATTGACACCCTTACCGGCTACAATGCTGGTGGAAAATACTGCCATAGTGCGAGCATAACGGTGGCCGATTATCAAACCTATTTTTTGCTGAGTTAAATAGTAAAGACCTATTCAATAGAAATATTATTATTTCCTTATGGTTATGTTGTACACTGACCTGCAATATATTCAAAATAATAAAAACAAAAACAAACCATGGAACACGAGATGTTCACAATGATATATATCTAAGCACTAAGTGACATGAATACTTCATCAACAATTTACAAATGATATGTTCACATACAGCAACAAATATCAGTAAGTGTTGATTATGATATGACTCCATGTAATAATATCTATGGAAAATCTTGATATAATTTAAACGGATTAAATTCATAGGTACAGCATATCATTCCACATCCTCAGAATTTAAGCTTATAGTAAAAACCTTGCTCAAAGAGCATGTAAGCTAACTTTTAAGGAACCAAAACCTAAGGAAATTGCAGGTTAAGTCCTCTGCTGACACCAGCAGTCCTGAATAAAATTATAAGGTTCTAAAGTTTCAATACCAGAATTACAGGAACTCCTCACAGGCTCGAAGAACCCGTGCACCAGCACCTTGGAATACTTGATGTATGACACCAATGCCACAATTGGTGTGGCCACCCGCTGGGCTGAGCGGTTTGAGGAAGCTACCATTGATTTTAAGAAGAAGTAACTTCTCACTGTTGAAAGCAGAAGGGAATAATATTGACGGGCAAAACCACCAGCCCTACTTACTTATAATCACCCCAAGGGAGTAAGTCAGCAATAAACTTATAATGAAATACAACAACTAAATAATGAAATATATTTGTAAATAGTTGTTAGAACAAAATGGTATGAGGTATCTACCTTACTTAATGTCTAAATCACTCAATAAACTAATAATTCAATATAAATGAATGTCAAATTACACAAACCGTGTACGCCTGCTATTGACAATTGCACAGAACTAAACCTAAATTCAAATCTTTTGTAAAAACTTACCTGGTTGGTGCTCCTAATAAATAAATAAACAGACCCCCTATCAACATATAAGGTTGAAATAAACAGGGAAATCTTTGTTGTAACAAAACAGAAATAACAAGATTCAGATTTAATTTGATCTGCACTGGTATAACATTTCCAGTAGCAATTGTCTTATATTGACAATATTTTCTGTGTTCAAAGCAAATATTGTATGGAGGGAAATTGCCTCATTATAGGGAATACCTAGGAACAAGCTTCCCATGACTAGACAACTGGCCTTGTCATGGAAACATTACTTCTGATGCATTTGGCACATAAGAGCTCTCATGCCACGGGACACAAAAAGTGTGCACCAAAGCAACTTGTTTCACCAAGGACTCACTTCTATGACAATCAAAAAATCTCACTGCGCTTAATAGAAAAATTACTTTGCAGTATACATGACTCCTGAACTTAAAAATTTAACATAAAAGTAGACAACTATCTACCACTTGGTAAAGAAATGTAATGTTAGATTTTATGTTAGATCATTCAGACATTCCCAAAACATGCATGGCATACCCACCAATTTTGGGACAGGGATGGTTTGCTGAACACAGTTTAATATCATGCCTATAAGCCTATATGTATCCTATAAGTCATATGGTGAAATTATGGCTTCTCTCTACTCTGTAAGGTTGTCACTGTCAAACAGTGTCAGAAATGCAATAGACAACTTTGTCTACGGTGCAGCTAAAACCCGGTCCACACATGACCTACAGTAAAACTAGTCTTTTGTTTGGCTGATACTTTTAAATTTATTTCATGTTTATCCAGGTAGAATAAACATATCTTATCTCCTCTTTATTCTCTAAAATAGCTAAGTGGGACTGAATGTTCAAAATACACTTACTTAATTGAGGCAATGAATTACCCCATTTGAATTACTAGTATCATCAAAACTATAAGTACTTAACTTACCAATACAAAAGTAAAATTGCATTGAAACAAAAAGGGGGGGGGGGTGTATGCTGGGGACCAACTAGTGCAACAGGTCCTCGTGAAAAGTCAGTGACCATACAACTTCTCTAGGTATCTAGTCCCTAGCAGGAAGTTCATTCCATCAACATGACATAAACCCCTCCCTCAAGAAACAAAGTTTCTCGTTACATATAACATAAACTGTGACACAAAAATACTACTGTGATGACAGAGAAAGACAATCGCATTAACTTCCATTTCGACAGGGAGGAGGGACATAAAATGGTCTTCATAAGTATAAAATAATTGTATTTACATATATTTAGATAGACCCATATGCATATACATACAGGTATATACAAGTATACACATACATGCTGAAATGAACGTTAGTATACTAGCTGTATCATGCAGTAGAGAAAAAAATAAAAAAAAATAATAATAATAATATAATAATAATAATTTAATATAATAAAATATAATTTATATGTTATGTTAAATGAACAAACGGAATAATAATAATAAAATCGATAAGCTAGACTTCCATACCAGTCACCTACAATGTCAACACAAATATAACTTAGATGTGAATAGATACTTATCGTTTGAAACGAAAATGATGAATGTGATAATATATAATGCAGGTACCTAATTGCATTGCCTAATGCAAGGCTAATTATATGATGCATGTAATGTAATTACATTACCCCCAGTGACATTTAAAACATCACTATGGTATGATAAAAACAACTAATGAGATTATTCTGCTTCAATAGATTTCAACAAATTGTCTTTGTGTTAAGTGGGAACAGCAGTACTATAAAACCAAAGTAACTCTTTGTCTGATTACATTTAGTAATTGTGACCTTGTAATATAGCCGACATCAACGGCTAGGTACAGGGGCGCTGGCTTTTAGAAAACCTCATGGGTGCTCATGCTCATTTGATGGACTCGAAAAAGTGGCGAAGTGTGAGAAGAAAAATGCACACTGATCAACCGACAAATAAATAAATGTCCTACTTACATACTGCGTACCTAATTACTAATTATGTTCGATAAAAATATAAAATGAAATCATTTTATAAAAATGAAACTAGTTTTTAGTATCAAGAAATATTATAATGTAACCGTAACCTAAAAGGCGATTACTTATCTGTTTCTTGATGTCTATTCTCAGGGGTGCTCGGCACCCACTGTTTATTTCTCATAATCGGCGCCCCTGGCTAGGTACATATAACGATGATGTACAAATAACCAAGTAAGTACTAAAATATACTGAGAGTAATGATATAATATTTCTAAAATAAGCTAGTAAGTCATAAGTGACTTTCATTAAGAATAATCCAATTAATTACAATACACGTCTCACACCGTGGTATTATAACTGCCCCTGTTGAAGATAACATGCTTCTCATCTAAATCAGTTGCCTATCAATGAATCAAATATATTTTTACAATACGAGAATACTTGTCACACAATACTTTAAAAAATGAACGGATAGTCTAGTCAACACCTTGGGACACTCCCAGCAAGAACGTATGACTGTAGCGACAAAAAAAACCTTAGGGAAAACTGAAATCAACTCATATCTTACTATAAAAAGAAACCGCACTTGAGTTGATAGTGCCGAGACTAACAATAGCGTAACAATTAATTATTGCAGCAAACTCTAAACATCTACATTATGTGAACAATAATAGAATTGCATTTCAGTTTCGGCGCGAAGTAAAATTGGGAATCAAACGAGCTTACCTGTTAAGCGAAGTCTTGATTCTAATTTTATGAGCGCCGAAACTGAAATGCAATCACCCACCCACCACTAGTTAATAGCCCCAAAGCTGCAATAATTAACCTACCTAACTCACAGTTATCCTTACAGGGAAATAGTGAATGTAAGTATGCGGTAACAAGTCTGTCCAAAAGACAGCTTGTTCCTTGTCCTATAATCTCTAAAGTAAGTGACATCTAAACGCGATGGTGTTGCCAGGATACATTGATTGTATTTTTTTATATATATCTAAACTTGCGAATCCTTTGACCCGTAATGAAAATATTACTACATTATGTGAACAATAATAGAATTGCATTTCAGTTTCGGCGCTCATAAAATTAGAATCAAGACTTCGCTTAACAGGTAAGCTCGTTTGATTCCCAATTATTTTAAATGGTATTGATTTATGATATTTGTAATGATTGTGTGCTGTCAAGGCAAAAGTATAGAGGGTGTGTTACCCGTCTTGGTCGTTTTATTTAAAACCTTCCCGCTACACTATATCTAGGTACACTAAATAAGTTTCTTATGCAATCTTTCTCTAAAGTTAACACATTAGCTAACACGTCATTGAAAAATGTACGTAAAATACAAAAAGCTAAAGTCGATTTTTGAGTTGTTGACGATGGTTTAAAATTATTTAGAATTATTATCGTTATTAAGTATAGTGTATCAATTGTGTGGATTACGTGGCCACACAATACCTACGTAATTACTTATGTGCATAAAAATTGGGTCATTCGTCACACCCAGCGGGCCCGTTTTGATACTCCACTGCTCGTTAGATAACACACGATTGTTCACTTACCCACGTTATGTAAACAAAACATAATAACGTTATAAATAACTGTTTTATTGTCTCTTTTGTAATATAATTCGTTCTTAAAATAAATTTTGTTCAGAAGATGGAAGCGGAGATATTTTTTTTATTGTTACCGAAATAAATTATACAGAAGGAACCTGTTCGTTCTTATTCGTTCTTAACTTTAAATAACCCTAGGTTGTAGCTCTATCAGTAAACACTAACAGCGGCAGGGAACTACACAGATTTTCCAAAAAGTATTGTGAAGAATTTTATAATTCTTTATAAGAAATTCTATGAAACCCCGCACACCTAACCGCATCGAATCATTCGAATCTGGAATGGAAGGACTCCAGAATGAAGAATTCTAAAACTATTTTCTTTCGATGCGTATTCGACGCGTTCGGCTCGGATAAGACGTGTGCGTTCACCTTTAGAATTCTTTATACGAAATGCTATGAAACCCCGCACACTGAACCGCGTCTAATCGTACGAATCTGGAAGAACTCCAGAATTAAGAATTTTAAAATTATTTTCTTTCGATTCGTTCGACGCGTTCGGCTTGGATAAAGCTACAACTACACTGCGCACACGTGTGCCACACACGTCGATCTGGGCGCGTCGGTCTCCACACATTTTGTATGGAAACTAGACTTGTAGATCTACACTTGATCCACGCCACGCGACGTCGTTCTACGTACAAATCAGGCGTGGTCCACGTGTGCGTCGGTCTAATGTAGTTCTAGCTTTAGTGTGCGTTCACCTTAAAGTAGAACGAGGATGTTTTTTTTTTTAATATTTAGGTAAGCTTACTTATAGCAAATTACGGAACTAAAAAATCTTGTTTAAATAGCTTTTTACATACTTATTTGACTTTAGGAATGTATTGAAAGAATCACATTTCCACCTTGACCATGTTCCTAATTCAGATTCAGATTTACTGTTTTAATTACACCTTTTTTTCGTGGGAAA
Source organism: Mythimna impura (assembly GCA_905147345.3). Taxonomy (NCBI): domain Eukaryota; kingdom Metazoa; phylum Arthropoda; class Insecta; order Lepidoptera; family Noctuidae; genus Mythimna; species Mythimna impura. Next base: position 13,368,649 of record LR990362.1, on the reverse strand, counting down.
TCATCAAATAACATCTCCCATCCCATCAGACTTTTACTGTTTAAGTCCACAGTGTTCCTTCAGTTGCCCTTTTTGTGAGGGCTGCACTAACTCTTTTGAATAAACCGCAGCCCTGAAAGGTGTCGGCCCTAAACAGTAACTAGGCGTGGGACAATATCTACCAAAAGTTTATCGCTGAAACAAAAAAAATATTACCCGAAAGAACATCAAAATGCTTGCTTTTTTAACCGACTTCTAAAAAAGGAGGAGGTTCTCAATTCGGATGTTTGTATTTTTTTTTTTTTTTTTATGTTTGTTCGCGCATAACTTCGTCGCTTGCCAACCGATTTGAAAAAATCTTTTTTTGTTGGAAAGGGTATACTTCCCAAATGGTCCCATAGTCACCAAGTCCGGATCTGATGATGGAATCTTGGCCAAATCGAGGGATCTCCTGAAATATGATAGGCAATCATATAGTGATTTATGTATTTTCATCGAGAACTTAAGCATTTACAGTCAAAAAGTAACATTTGATGAAGTGGAATTGACGAAGAAGACCAGAAATGGTCAACGGAACTTCATACTCGTATAGATATCACCAATCACAATGAAGATACTTAAGCGACTATCACAATACAAATAAATGAATAGTTCTGAATAGTTCAGGTTGAAAATGGTATCATCGAAGTGATCTGATGATGATGATGGAGCCGGAAGGTAGGCACTGGAACTCCGTAATTAATCAATGTATCCTAGCCGTGTTTGGGCTTATTAGAATTATCATGAGATGCACTTTGGCTATAAGGTACTATCGAACTGATTTGATGATGGAGCCGGAAGGTGGAAGGTAGACAAAAGAACTTCATAATAAAACAATGTAACCTAGCAGTGTTTGGGTTAATTGGAATTATCATGAGAAATAGGCCCTCTGCTTATAAGTGTATCGCAACTAAAAAGTGTGAAATAAAAAACTTTTTACAAAAAAAAATAACCGACTTCACTAAAAAACACTAAAAGGATCAAAATAATTTTAATTTCGGAAGTCGGTGTTAAATAAGATACAAATAATACCGAGAAACACCGACTTCCGAAATTAAAGTTATTTTGATCCTTTTAGTGTTTTTTAGTGAAGTCGGTTATTTTTTTTTGTAAAAAGTTTTTTTTAGCTTGTACACGTCAAAATAATAAACTCATTAAAATCAAAACAGTCAGTAGTCCACAACATGAGCAATTAATTTCATTACACGTAATTATTGGCCCAGTCCTTGAAACATCGCGTGATACCGTGATACTCAGCCAGCTGAAACTAACGCATATAACCTTACTATAAATAGTACACTAGAGAAACCAAGACTTAGGTACATAGTCTACCTGAACAGCCATTTTCAACGAAAACTAGCCATAGATGCGGCAGATATTATAGTGCTAATGTGTGCGCAGACGCAGGATTACACTATTTTCCCTTTCATACTCCGATAGGTTTTTTTTTTACGTGGTAAAATCATCCAATGCCAAATCTCGCTCTTAGGCGGAGCGAGAAATAGTGTCAGACTTTTTTTTTGACGCAGAAGGAGGCGACCACCTGCCACTCCTCCTCGCTCCGGACCATGGCCTGTACCAAGGCCCGGCGCGAGAGATCGCCGCCGCATACTCCACATTCGCATAGGTTGAGGATTCGGCATGACAGAAGAGAGATCAGACTTATAAATCACAATTATTATTTTTTTATATTTTATATCATCCAATTACTTCTCTCGCTCTAGCGAGAGGGCGTATTAGACTTTTACTGAGTAAAACCTTATGTTCTTCCTTTATCCTTAAATTGCCATTTGCGTACCAGTACCACTTTCCTTTTCAGGAATTCCCCGTAGCCCTAGCGGGCATCAGCCCTACTGGGTCCCTACGGTGCAGGAACAACCGTTAAATGTGATTTTCAAGGCACTAGGGCTTGCCGCCAACTTCCAAAATGGCTTCCAATGAGAAATTCCTATTAGAACACCCAATGACACGTTGGCCGCATGAAGTGCCATGCAATGGAGTATACCTATATTCTGCATTGTGTGGATAGAGGTTGAAGCAGAGGCAGCGATATTTTTCCCTGTGTGGAACCAAATCCAGGACCCACCTCAGTGGGCTACAGAATTGTTCGAAAGAGTTGCCGTGGCCTTGGAACGCAAAAGGCAATAGAATGAACACAGATGGGTTTTAACCAGTAAAATTCTGATACTCCCCCTTGCTCCATCCAGAGCGGGAGGAGGGTTATTTGATGATTTCCAACTAAAACTAACTATGAGCAGGGTAATGTACCCTGCTCATAGTTAGTTCAGCCGGAAGACTTCCACAGGGCAGGATACATTGCTCGCAGAAAAGATGGCCGTTAGGGCTGAAAGGTTCTAGAGTGGCGACCGCATATCGGAAGACAACACTGCGTCTACCGGTACGTGGTCGCCACTCGAGAACCTTTCGGCCCCAACTACCATCTGTTTTGCAAGCAATGTGTCCTGCTCATCAACCTATTAATTTAATATATAATAATCCCGTGTCCCAGTGTCTGTTATCGAATTCCTCCGAAACGGCTTGACTGATTTTTATGTTTTTTTTTGTGTATATTTGGTTGGTCTGAGAATAGGACGTAAAGTATTTTTGGCCCTCCTACTCCCACCCCCCATTTTCAACATTTGATAGGTTAGCTAGTCTTAAGTATAAAAAATCCCGTGTCACAGTGTGTGTTGTGGAACTCCTCCAAAACGACTTGACTGATTTTCATGAATTATTTTGGGTATATTTGGTAGATCTGAGAATAGGTCATAGGCATTTTTCAATTTCCTTCTTACCTACAGTACAACGCAGCCCCGGATCTAAGGGGGGTCAAACCGGGGCACTTGCCCCGGGTGGCAGTTTCATGGGGGCGCCAAATCCTTGAGACAGGAATTCGAAATATTGAACAAATGAAGCCTCTTTTCCTACATCTCATAGGTTTTTATTATGTAATCGAATCTTAATATAATATGTTTGAAAAACAAACTTTTGTATTTCCATACGCTCAGTTAGTTTTTGAACACACACTAGGTAAGTGATTTATGAACGTGGGGGGGCGCCACTATCAAGGTTTTGCCCCGGTTCGAAAAATCGTAGATCCGGGGCTGGCCACAACGTTGGCTAGTAATAAAAAGCTCAAAACTTACCATTAACGACTCACAGGTACTTGCCGACTACGAGTAGTAAGTAGGTGACAACAATTAGGAACGGGGACGCAAACTGTTCGTTACATCAACATGTTCTCTCGGAAAGTTCTGGAATGTTTCACAAACGACGGTAAATAGGAATGGTCTAACTGCGTCTGCCAGTGGACAGACTCCTCTGTTACTGTTATATAAGTTTTCGCTGCATTTAGATTACTTTGCTGTGGAACGGGCTGTTCTGGCTCGGAGTTTCCTTGCGTTATCGCATCAGGGGTCCAAGTCTGCTATTTTTATAAATTCAATCATTTTAACACGATTCCATTGTCATTTTGCTAAAAGTTCGTAATTTGCTAATTCATAATGATCGATCATTGATCGGTCAATCGTCTCGTAATAGAGTTGTGGTAGAATAACAATATCGAGCTTATTAAAAGCAATGACTGCACAATGACGTTCTAACGGTAGGTCACTGATCAAAGGAACTGACAAAATTTTAGCAGATTACCGCATACGTCAGATATTCATTTGTGAATATGTACGAGATTACCATTCTATACCACTTCTTTCAATGGAGTGTCAGTGGTTGACCATTGGAAAGTCATAATGACGCCAATATATTAGTAGATTACCAAACCTGTTAAAATCAACAAATATGAAATCAATGATAGACCATTCTGACACTATTGTAATAGCAGACTTGAGGCCCAGGAATGAAGATATCTGCAGGAGAACCAAGGTTACCGACATAGCCCGAAGAATCGCCAAACTTTAGTGGCAGTGGACAGGGCACATTGTTCGAAGAACAGATGGTCGTTAGGGCTGAAAGATTCTGGAGTGGCGACCTCGTATCGGAAGAATAGAGGTAGCGTAAAGCGTGGGCGACGTGGGCCACCGCCTACGGCCTCGGGGTCCGGGGGACCTCGCTCATAACTTGAAAATGCATTACTTAAAAGCCTAGTCTCTAGTCAATGTCAATGTCTTTGTTGTTGATCCCCGCATTAACGCCGGCGTTCACGCGCCATTGTCTTTCTATTGTGTCTCTAATTACGCACTCAAAAGGTTAAGTGCTATATTTTTACAAGCTTATGTCAGGCTCGTAGTCTCGCGCTACTCGGATATGATACTTCCTCCTCCTCCTCGAGTCGTATTCCTCATTACTAAGGGTCGTGAAGTTTCCGCTGGATTAGCTTCTTGCTAATGGTATTTCGCCATCTGTGACGGTTCTTAGCGTCATGAAGTGCGACGTGCAATTGGGTGTCCAGTGTGGAGCGGACCTGATCTTAATTGTTCTGTAGATGAAGTCGATAACCACACTATATCATAATAATATCAATATTAAACTCGGCTCCTATTTTCACATTAACGTTTTTGGTGCAATTTGATTTTAAGAAGAGAGTCCTTAAAAACACCTAAAAAGGCACTTACTGTTTTCAAAATTTCTAAAAATACACCGCACTGAATGACACCAAAAAATAATAATAATGAAGAACCTAAATAGAACCAGAACCGATCCTTAATTTAGAGAAAAAAAAATGTTTAAAATTTAGTAAATTCTGCAAATGAACTTTTTTTTTCTCGAAATTAAGGATAGGTTTGCAAATATCGAAAATATGTGAAACTGTTGGCACATCTATTTAGGTTCTTCATTATTTTCATTGTGTAATTCAGTGCGGTGTATTTTTAGAAATTTTGAAAACTGTTAGGGGTGTCTTAAAATAATTATTGTATCAATGTAATTTAAGTAGTTATTTTTCTTTGTATTACGATATTATAAAAAATACTACGGTGCGCTGAGTACGAGTTGTTTTTACTTTAACCCGATCAAACGGCTGTGTGATTGGTTAAGAACTTGGAGCGGGCCAATCGGAGCACCGGACCTCATAAATGTGTCGATCAAACTCGCACTAAGTACTCAGAATTAGAAATCCAAACTTTAGTAACGTACTTTTATATTTTTACAAGGTCGCCAAACTTAAGTGGCAGAGGGCAGGGCACATTGTTTGCAGAACAGATGATCGAAGGGGCCGAAAGGTTCTGAAGTGGCGACCAGGAGACGCTGCGTTGGAAGGCCTTCCACAAGGTGGTCTGATGACCTGGGGAGAGTCGCTGGAATCCGATGGATGCGAGACGCACAGGGCCGTTCGTTGTGGCGACATTTGGGGTAGGCCTATGTCCTACAGAATAGAATAGAATAAACTTTATTGTACACCAAAAAAGTAACACAACTTATACACAAAACTTAAATCTATGGGTACAATGGCGGTCTTATCGCTGACAGCGATATCTACCAGAAAACCTTAGGATGGATCGTAAGAACTTAAAAATAACAACAACAACAGTAGACCTTTCAGGTGAAATCTTTTCAGCAGAGATCCTTCAGCTGAAATGATGATGCAGATGATGACGATGATGATGAGGTATGGTATATAATACTTTATTAATAAACGTGCCATTACACGCTTTTCCTATAAAAATAATAAAAACCAATTAAATTGCATAGTTTCAGCTTTTTGCTGATTCTACACATAGCTCGCGTTTTCACTGCTTGTACAGTCAGTTTACATTGTCGCATTAATATTATAAAGGCGAAAGTTGGTATGTATGTATGTATGTTTGTTATTCCTACATGCTCAAATTTGTATGAAAGTGTATACTATGTATATGAATAGCACACAGAAAATCATGTATGGGAGCCCCCTTAAATATTGATTTTATTCTGTTTTTAGTCTGTTATTGTCTTAGCGGCAACAGAAATACATCATCTGTGAAAATTTCAACTATCTAACTATCACGGTTCATGAGATACATCCTGATGACAGAAGGACAACGGAGTCTTAGTAATAGGGTCCCGTTTTATCATTTGGGTACGGAACCCTAAAAAGTAAACAATCTGATTACGTTTAAAGAATAAGGAAAGAAGGAAAGAAAGAAAAATATTTTATTTATTTATTAAAACTTTATGCACTAGTAATAAACACTGTACAAAGGCGGACTTAATGCCTTAGGCATTTTCTACCAGTCGACCTTGGTGGTGCAGAAACAAAACATGTTAGGTGCAGCTTAATGGTAAAGAAATAGAAAAGAAATAAAATATATACTTAGATACATACATACAAATTAACAATGTAGAAAAACGAATCCAACAAATCAACGCTGTGATTATTACACCAACTTCTTGCGAATGTGCTCACGTACCATCACCTTAAAAGTGAACCGACTGGACTGGTCTTTATTTGGCACGTATCAAAACCTAACACACTGTTAACTAATTATCCGAAAACATATACCCAAATATAAATAAATATAGGTCTGCTTACCAAATCCCGTTCCTCGAAGACGAGTCACAAGCCATTTCATGATGGCCGCTGAATATTCATGAGCACTATACATTGCGCGGCGATTAGAAATGCGAACCACACACGCCTATGTAACACCACCATTATGTTTTGCTAATGACTTTGGACCGCCGACATTAATTATTGAGCCACTGGTGGTTAGGCATCTGGCATATGTTACGTATTTGTGTCGTGTAATACCAACAAAATATATGTGTTCTATCTAAGCAGATAATAACAGACGCGGGTCGAACTTCCTTCTCAACCGCTGACCTGGTGAGAGTCGTGGAAATGCGATGAATGCAAGACGTACAGCACCCCTAGTTAAGTTAATAATCTGCAATCGTTAACGCTAGCGAAATGTATGGGAATGACATCATCTCAACGTTAAGTCACGTGGTTAGAACAAACGAATAGAAAATTCGTAGCCAAGTTCACATCGTTCAAAATGATAGAATGAATTGTTATCGTTTCAACAATGTTCAACACTACATCCTCCTTTGTTATTGTAGAACGAGCGGCCGACTCAGGCGCGTCAACATGGCTACCAACTTATCGTTTTCTACGATTAGACAACAGAATTCGACACGAAACAGTTGTAACTTGGCTAGAGGGGCAGGACCGTTCGTTGTGGCGATACTTGGGAGCGGAATATGTTCAACAGTGAACGTCTTTCGGCTGAAATGATAATGATGATGACGGTGATGGGTTGAATTTCATATTAAGTTACATTTGTCGAGGTCGGTCCGTGGAGGAGTTTTATTGCATGCCGATTTTATTCCGTGTTGTTCAGACATATGTATTGGGTATATGTTTTCGGATAATTAGTTAACAGTGTGTTAGGTTTTGATACGTGCCAAATAAAGACCAGTCCAGTCGGTTCACTTTTAAGGTGATGGTACGTGAGCACATTCGCAAGAAGTTGGTGTAATAATCACAGCGTTGATTTGTTGGATTCGTTTTTCTACATTGTTAATTTGTATGTATGTATCTAAGTATATATTTTATTTCTTTTCTATTTCTTTACCATTAAGCTGCACCTAACATGTTTTGTTTCTGCACCACCAAGGTCGACTGGTAGAAAATGCCTAAGGCATTAAGTCCGCCTTTGTACAGTGTTTATTACTAGTGCATAAAGTTTTAATAAATAAATAAAATATTTTTCTTTCTTTCTTTCTTTCCTTATTCTTTAAACGTAATCAGATTGTTTACTTTTTAGGGTTCCGTACCCAAATGATAAAACGGGACCCTATTACTAAGACTCCGTTGTCCTTCTGTCATCAGGATGTATCTCATGAACCGTGATAGTTAGATAGTTGAAATTTTCACAGATGATGTATTTCTGTTGCCGCTAAGACAATAACAGACTAAAAACAGAATAAAATCAATATTTAAGGGGGCTCCCATACATGATTTTCTGTGTGCTATTCATATACATAGTATACACTTTCATACAAATTTGAGCATGTAGGAATAACAAACATACATACATACATACCAACTTTCGCCTTTATAATATTAATGCGACAATGTAAACTGACTGTACAAGCAGTGAAAACGCGAGCTATGTGTAGAATCAGCAAAAAGCTGAAACTATGCAATTTAATTGGTTTTTATTATTTTTATAGGAAAAGCGTGTAATAGCACGTTTATTAATAAAGTATTATATACCATACCTCATCATCATCGTCATCATCTGCATCATCATTTCAGCTGAAGGATCTCTGCTGAAAAGATTTCACCTGAAAGGTCTACTGTTGTTGTTGTTATTTTTAAGTTCTTACGATCCATCCTAAGGTTTTCTGGTAGATATCGCTGTCAGCGATAAGACCGCCATTGTACCCATAGATTTAAGTTTTGTGTATAAGTTGTGTTACTTTTTTGGTGTACAATAAAGTTTATTCTATTCTATTCTGTAGGACATAGGCCTACCCCAAATGTCGCCACAACGAACGGCCCTGTGCGTCTCGCATCCATCGGATTCCAGCGACTCTCCCCAGGTCATCAGTCCACCTTGTGGAAGGCCTTCCAACGCAGCGTCTCCTGGTCGCCACTTCAGAACCTTTCGGCCCCTTCGATCATCTGTTCTGCAAACAATGTGCCCTGCCCTCTGCCACTTAAGTTTGGCGACCTTGTAAAAATATAAAAGTACGTTACTAAAGTTTGGATTTCTAATTCTGAGTACTTAGTGCGAGTTTGATCGACACATTTATGAGGTCCGGTGCTCCGATTGGCCCGCTCCAAGTTCTTAACCAATCACACAGCCGTTTGATCGGGTTAAAGTAAAAACAACTCGTACTCAGCGCACCGTAGTATTTTTTATAATATCGTAATACAAAGAAAAATAACTACTTAAATTACATTGATACAATAATTATTTTAAGACACCCCTAACAGTTTTCAAAATTTCTAAAAATACACCGCACTGAATTACACAATGAAAATAATGAAGAACCTAAATAGATGTGCCAACAGTTTCACATATTTTCGATATTTGCAAACCTATCCTTAATTTCGAGAAAAAAAAAGTTCATTTGCAGAATTTACTAAATTTTAAACATTTTTTTTTCTCTAAATTAAGGATCGGTTCTGGTTCTATTTAGGTTCTTCATTATTATTATTTTTTGGTGTCATTCAGTGCGGTGTATTTTTAGAAATTTTGAAAACAGTAAGTGCCTTTTTAGGTGTTTTTAAGGACTCTCTTCTTAAAATCAAATTGCACCAAAAACGTTAATGTGAAAATAGGAGCCGAGTTTAATATTGATATTATTATGATATAGTGTGGTTATCGACTTCATCTACAGAACAATTAAGATATAAACGGGTCACAAATTCTGTCTCCAAACCTGCTATTCATTTACTTACGATCTATTAAACCTCAATCTCTCAATCGATCTATTAAGCCAGGAGGGCTTGGTTAGTTTTCACATACTAGTAATAGCAGTAGTTTTATTTTTTATTTACTTTTCATAATCATTATATTTTCTAAATATACACCCTGTCACCTCTCGCATGGTTACTTCCTTCCAGTTATTGCACAGTTCTAACGATGTTGGCATTTTAGTTCAGAAAATATCCCATTTCCATCCTTTTTAGGGTTCCATAGTAAAGGATCAAGGAACCCACAAATTGAAACTTATCTCAATTGGTGAAACTATAAAGTTTCATCTAGTCTGTCTGCAGTTTTACTCAGTGACTCGGTAGCAAGTTTCCGAAAAAATAGAATGATTTATACGTATTATTAGAAATATAATAATCATGTATGATAACATCAAATTAACTAGTTTAGACGATGTGAACTGTATTTTTATCCAAAATTAGAGAAAGTGGTTCGCCATCAACAGCCTCGCTTTATTACACACCTAAAAAGTGATTTTTTGGGTGTGAAATCATCACCTAATCAGGGCTCAACAATATTTCATCGGGATTGTTTGAAAGACTGTTACTGTGACTCTGGAACGCAAAAGGCAACTGAAGGAACAAAAGTGGGTTTAAAAAAACCAGACACTCCTGCTCGGTCCTCCTTCCGAGGGAGGAGTTACTTGCGGTTTGGTAAATATTAAGTGGTCATTTTTGCTAGAATCACGGCCTTGAAGGCCATGTTTACAACAATATGCGGACAAGATAACTATATTTTCTTTCATGTACGTAAAACTATTTCTAAATAACCCGTGTAAGTAATAATGTTTCTTTAATATCGATATATTTTCACTGCTGAATTTTTCACATATTTCAGGTGGTATATATTGTCGTGTATAAAACAGGTTACGAAACAGATTGTTGTGGCCATGTCTCCATTAACGTATTTGTGTTTATCAATCATGTTAATTGATAGCACAAAAACAGCTGAAATTCAAACAGCTGTAGGGAATGCCTACGGATTTCGACCACATGTGCACAAATATTTAGTAATGTTAAATATATACGCGTCTGAGAGTCGTACAGAAGACTACCAGATTTTCTCATGCAGTGGATCAATTATAGACAAGAATTGGATAATCAGCGCAGCACACTGTTTCTCTGGTTATGTTAGTGAAATTGAAATAATTACTCTAACTGGCTCAAAAGAAAATGTTCTAGGATTTGGAAAAGGATATTCAAATCATCCTCATTTCATTCATTTTAAAGGCAGTAATTGTACTAATATTCGAAACGATTTGGCTCTCGTGAAGACTACGAAACCGATTCAATTGAACGCGTTCATAAAGCCAATTGCTCTGGCGCGGTTCAAGGCGTCGGGGCAGCAAGGGATCGTTGCTGGTTATGCCTGGGGAATTCCTCTAGAGGGCGCTGTAGTGGTGAATCGGTGCAAGGTGCCGCGTGGCTGTAAAATGCTGTGCTCACAGCATGGGGCATATGCGGAAAGAGGAGATTCGGGAGGAGCACTAACTACAGACGACGGTCTGATTGGCGTCATAAGTGCAGCATCAGAAACTACGAGTTTTTTTGTTGATATTTCCTTACATTTTGACTGGATACAAAAAGTAACGGGAAAGAAACTACATATATAATATCGACCTGAAATATGTACATTTTGAAGTTATGTGTTTCATCGAATGTGATACAAACCCGTTTGAATTTGGATCTAAAAAAAAAAATTACAAACTGTGCTAACTGTGTATTATTTCAATCTTATACCAAATTTTATTTTATCTATCTTTCTATAATAAATGTACTTTCGGAACTAGGTATTTACATTTAAAAATACTAACTATAAATTACAATAAAATAAATAATAATAAAAACCCTACACTAATTACAACTAACTAAAACTAAAATATGGCGTCAAATAACTCTTCCACATCGCTGTCGACTGGCAATGTGCCCAAAAGACTGGCGGCATTGCCACGCTGTATGGCAATGCTTATCCTCTGTCCGAGGTAAAAGCCAAAGTGTCAACTAGACGTTTTGACAGATCTTTATACAACTTGTGAGCGTTTCTAAAATATGACTTCCAACAAGGTTATTATATTTTCATCGCTTGAGGTTCTCCGCAGCCGCAGCGGCAGCACCAGCACAACACGACGAGTTAGGAAGATGGGAAGGCGCAAGAGTATCGACACAAGTAGCGCACCATACTAAAGGCCTACCCATCTTCCATGGGAATAACGATATGCCGTCCGGTCTCTTGCCATCGTCGCGTGCCAGACCCCATGGTCTCTGGTCCAGCCGTATTGGAACCCCATGGTTCCAATACGGCTGGAACGCTGACGGAGACAAGAGCGCGTCTGATGATGTCGTTGTCTTTCTATATAAATAAAAGAAAGCCCTGGGTCACTCACTGACTCATTTGATACCAGGCTAACCAAATTTTTACAGGCTTTTATTTAGTTTCACCGTCCTGTCCCGACGTTTGTCTGCAATGAAATTTTGCAAATTAAATTTAATCCACTTCCCGGTTACCGATTGAGCTGAAATTTCGCATGCATGTGTAAATCAGATGATATTGCAAAATTATAATGACATGGAGATGATCTAATGATGAAACCTGAAGGTTACCATGGGAACTCAGTAGTTAAACGACAAAACCCCATCGAGTTTGGACTCGTTTGATTCGTCTTGACGAGTACTTTGGTGCTAGATAGTAACCAGGGTCTGATGACGGAGCTGGAAGATGGCCATAGGAACTCGGTAATAAGCGCAATAAGATAACCTTATCGTGTTTGAACTTTTTGGAATGGTCTTTTAAACGACAAAACCCCATCGAGTTTGGACTCGTTTGATTCGTCTTGACGAGTACTTTGGTGCTAGATAGTAACCAGGGTCTGATGACGGAGCTGGAAGATGGCCATAGGAACTCGGTAATAAGCGCAATAAGATAACCTTATCGTGTTTGAACTTTTTGGAATGGTCTTGATGAGTATTAATTATATAGGTACAGATAGCGCCATAAAAGCTTGCTATAAAAAAAATATTTTAATTGAAAACTTGTTCATAATATACAAAAACTGTTACTCTGACTTGATTCCGTACCGTGGGGAAATTCAGAAAAGGAAACTCGTGGTACTAGAACAAAAAGATCAACTTAAGGACACGTGTGGTTTTAATCAGTTAAAGTCTGACCCACCCTCCCGCTCACCATCGAGCGGGAGAAGTCCATGGATGATTTCTTAACTCAAGAAAAAAACTTAAAGATAGCACAGGTTGAAATGTAACTACATATGGGCTGGTGCTGCAAAATGCCATCTAGCAGCTTTAGACTCAGTGGGAAGGCGTGCGAAGAGGCTAATTGGGATCCAGATTTGGTTAAGTCCAACCTACAAAGCCTCGAGCACAGGCGCAGAGTAGCCAGCCTATCGGTATTTTACAGGTTGCATTTTGGAGAGTGTGCGCGGGAATTGCATGACTTGATTCCGCCGTCTCCTTTCTACCATCGGACAACCGGACGTACGGCGAGTATTCACCCTTATGTTGTTAAAACTTCAACGGTCCGGGCTAAGCGTTTTGCTTCGTCGTTTATACCGTACATTGAAGGACTGGAACAATTTGCCTGCTGCGGTATTCCCGTCCAACTATAATTTAGGTGTCTTCAAGGCTAGAGTGAATAGGCTCTTAATAAACTAGTGTACCTCACCATCAATGATTGCATCACTGCTTACCATCAGGTGGGATCGCAGTCAAGCACTGGTTTATATCAATTAACAAAAAAAAAAAACAACTACATAGGATTTTGTTAAAACGCTTATCAAAAAATACATTGTAATATCCGACGAGAGAGCATGTTAAACGGGGCCGATGACTGGATATGAAATGATGATCCGGGAAGGTATCTATGCAGTCTTAACCGTATTTCCTTGTTTTGCTGCTATATTTAGCCATAACTTTTATCTTGGCAATTTGAGATTTCCCATTCTAAAAGAAGTTATAGAAAGTTAAAAACCTTTTTTAATGACATATCGCTTACTGTTAGTCTTAGGCTGGAGTCCATAGGATACTCGTGATCCTAGAACGCGAAAAGCAATTGAAGAAAGGTGTGGCTTTAGTCAGTAAAAGTCTGTCACGCTTTCCCTCTCCACCCTAGAGCAGTCCGGATGGTTACCGGACGATCGGAAGGCGAGCTACCCATTGCTCGCCGTCTGCAAGCCCACGCCTACGGTGGCCGGAAATCGGGATTGGAAACCCGGAGGCTGGGGCGCGAGGGCCATTGCCTCGCGCGTGCACGTGCGGCCTCCAGGAGGAGAGAGAGGTAAAGGATTGCTAGCATTACTACTTTGCAGATGGAGGCGACCACCTGCCACTCCTCCTCGCTCCGGACCATGGCGTGTACCAAGGCCCGGTTATTCAGTCCAGTAATAACATTAACTAGAAATAGAGGGGAAACCAGGGACATTAGAGTTTACTAAAAGAAAATGTTCATAAAACCCCATTTGTTTATTTAGTTAAATTTTGTAATTGTAAACTTAGTTTTACAATTAATTAGGTAGTAATTGGGGAAAAAAAAAACACTTGGAAACATTTAAGAAAGAAAACCACTTGTGTGAAATAGACTATATCCTGAATGTAACGTTAAGGGTAATGGGAGCCCCTACTAGAGCTGCGAGAATGTTTCAAAGAGTGATCGTGGCTCAAGAACGCAAAAGGGCAATTGAAGGCCACAGGTGGGTTTTAGTCAGTGAAAGTCTAAGACGCCTTCCCTCTACTACAAACCACATGAGTCAGTCAATTACGATGAATAAAATATATTTTTTTATCATTAGGTAAAGGATTTAAATAAATACGCACACAACTTAGCTCAAAGCTTCTTTTTATTTATTTCCCACGTTCAAAAGTAACTTTCACATTTATTTTCCACAAATGTATTACATCCGACAAATACAACAAATAAGTTCTTATTTCGCGATAATGTCGTGTAGTGTTTTTATTTTCGTTACTTTTTGAATCCACTCAAAATGGATGGAAATATCAACCACAAAATATTGTTGGCCGGTTGGCAACGATGAGATATGGCTCAAGATTCCAATCAGACCGTCATTCGTTTTGAGTGCTGCTCCTGAAGCTATACTTTCCATGTATGTTAAAGACTGGGCGCATAGTATTATACTGTCATTCGGCGCACATTCGCACTGATTCACCACAGCAACGCTCTCTAATGGAAATTCTGAGCTGCTAATTTCATACCCAGCAATGATTCCTGTGTTCCCGAAAGCACCCAACTGCGCAAGACCAATCGGTTGCGTGAACGCGTTAAATTGAATCGGCTTCTCAGTCTTCACGAGCGCCAAATCGTTTTGTCCATTGTAATAATTGAAATTGGGATCAAAAATAAAATTAGGATGAACAATAATTTGTTTGGAGAATCCTAGGATGCGCTCTTTTGCACTCATTATTGTGACTTTTTCATTATCTGGAAAACAGTGAGCTACGCTGATTATCCATTTCTTGCCTATGATTGATCCACTACAAAAATATGTTGTATGGTATGAGAAATCGTCGTAGTCGAAGACATAGGTATCTACAAGTAATTTTACTAAATAGTTATGGACGTTTGGTCCATGGACGTCGTCATTACATCTAAACCCTTGAATTTCAGCTACTGTATAAATAGCAGGACTATGAATTATCGTGATTGATAAACACAAAAAATACTTCAATATAGACATAGTCACTTTCAAGTAAGACGTTGTATATTACCTACTTTGAAACAAACTCTACTTTAATATGCTTGACAAAGGCTCTCCCATTATATATAACAGATCTATATTTTGAATTTAAAGAATGCAACTATAAAAAAATAACTTTAGTAAATGAGTAGGTACTTACAGGAGTTTGTAGATATTTTAAATTTTGCGTCAAATAAATTCTCGTGATGTTTTCCACATTTTTATGATAAACTATTTCATTCCATGATTTGTTGTTTACGATTATTATCGCTACGGAACGTAGTAAGGTGAAAATTATTTATTTATTTATTTATTTACAAGCACTTGTACAACGTTACGGAGGAAGTCCAAGGTGTTGTACAGTAGAAACTTACAAACTAAAAAATTACATTAAATAAAAACCATAATAACACATTGAAGAATAAAAAGAAAATACATATACATTACCACTAAAATAATAAATATCCCAAAAAACAAATGAAACAATGTTTTCTTATTTTGTATTTTTCTTCTTTTTAAGTATAATTTTAATCGTGTCAATACAAAATATAGTTAGGGGCACTGCATAAAATTTGATAAATTTTACTTATGGACTG
Source organism: Mythimna impura (assembly GCA_905147345.3). Lineage (NCBI taxonomy): Eukaryota > Metazoa > Arthropoda > Insecta > Lepidoptera > Noctuidae > Mythimna > Mythimna impura. The sequence goes on along the minus strand of LR990362.1, from coordinate 13,352,957 downwards.
TTTACTGTACATAATACACAGAGTTTTTAAAAATGACCAGCATTCGGTACGATGGACAAATGAAAAGCGTATTATAAAAAAAAATACTACTGACTTCAATATAAAAACAAAAAAGACCATTAGCCATCTTTTTTTAAGGTGACTTATGTTCTCTAAATTACCCTTTGTTTTCTAAGGCTCCGAGTTTCCTTTTCAGAAAATCCTCACGGCCCTAGCGGGTAACAGTCTTGCTGGGCCCCTACGGTTTGCTGACATCTCTTTGAGGAGCGCGTGGATCACTACGCGCTGTCGAAGACTTGGGCTCGGTCTAGACTGTTACCGAACGGGCAGACGGCAAGCTACCCATTACTAGTCGTTCGCAATCCCAAGCCTACGGTAGCTGGAAATCAGGGTCAGGGTCCGGAAATCTGGGGCGTGAGGATGTCCGTTCCCTCACGCGTGCAGGCCGCCTCCTTCGCTAGCATTATTATTACTGTCCATGACTTGCTTTTTGGAAGACTCCCGAATTTCACTTTGTTGTGATCACCGTTGTCGATTGTGACGTCATTTTTGTTGTTATGCAGCATGCAGCGCTACTTGCATCGATTATTGGCATACATTACAGCGACGTTATTCAAACCGGCGCGCCAACTTTTGATAGACGATACGGCTGTATTGGTGTAAATCTATACACCAATACAAAAGAATATATATTAAAAACCCATAACTAAGTAAAAACAATCTGAAACAATGTCGGAAAACTCCACTGTATCACTGCCGACTGATAGATTGCCTAAAATACTATCTATAGGACGATAATAAACTCCAAGCATAGCCCTTTCCATTGCCCTTTATTAAATTTATCTAAATACGATCATCAAATTATAATGCAGGAGATTAAGAGGACCCTTCCCGGTTCTATATCGTCAACGTGAGCATGGTTGAAAAGCCTGTTGTTTAATCCTGCGCAATGTTTGACAAAGAGACAACGTGAAAAAAAAGATTCATTCGAGACATTCGGTAACTTCCGTCGCTCACTCGAATAATTCTTTTAAACTTGTTCCAGGAAATACATGTCTTTTTACAAATCTTAAAATGTTGGATTTAAGTTTTGAATTCTTGCACAAGTTTTCATAATATGCTAGCAAAGGAGGTTGCCGCACGTATGAAGGAACGAACTTCTTCACGCCCCAGCCGCTGGGATTCCGACCCAGATTTCCAGCTATTGTAGGCGTGGGCTTGCGGACACCGAGCAATGGGCCGTTCGGTAACCATGTCAGATAGATAGACAGACAGATATACTCTTTATTGTACACCAGAAATAAAAATTACAACAGGAACTTAAAATTAATAGGGGGTCATAATGGGCGGTCTTATCGATAAAAGTGATTTTTTACAGACAGCCTTTGGATGGATTTGACGGAGAAGGAGGAAAAGATACACAGGTAGTTCGTGGTGTACTAATAGGTTTTTTAAAACGGGTTGCTTTGAAGTGTTATATCTTTGGATTGACTTGGAAATATAAGTTCAAATAAACTTTATATTCATCGTCACCTTCCTGCCCTTGTCCCGTTTTGTTTGGGGTCGGCGCAACACGTTTTTTTCTTCCATTCTGTCCTGTCACTCGTCACGCTATCACTAACTCCCCTTTCTTTCATATCACTTCTCACACAATCCATCCATCTTTTCTTTGGCCTCCCTCTCCCTCTCCATCCATCCACATGTAAATTCATAACTCTTTTAGCAACATGCGTTTCATCCCTCCTCTTCACATGACCATACCAAGATAAACGATTCCCTTTCAACTTTTCAGTCACTGGCGCCACTTTCAAACTTCCCTTAATATACTCATTTCTCACTTTATCCATTCTTGTCACCTAAACTGTATATATACTTGTTCAAATAAACTTTATATAAAAGGTACGTTATTCTTTTTCCGAAAGGAGATTGGCAGAAACCCATGTATTTTCAGTATTTTCAGTCATACAGGCTTACCGTTTCAGAGAATGAATATATGGATTTGAATGCTACAAGGCTACAATAGAGTCTATCAAAATATGTAATGGTAAGACATACATTAGACTTGGGGATATTAAATTGATATAAACATAACCTCAGGCCTCAGGTTATCATCCTCGGCAGACAAGACAATGCCGGCGAAACCGAAGGCGTGATAAGCGCCAATTACAGTATATACACCGAAGATCAACTGCCGACATTGTTATAGCATGAACAACATTCACAGATCATACATTTACAAAAATATCATGACGATTCTATTTCATAATGTGGCAAAGCAAAGCAGATGTCGACCATTCTGCCAATGTCAAAAGTGAAGTAGAAAAATATCATGACAATGACGCTACTATATAAATATTTTTTTGTATTTGACATAAGTGACAAACACTAGCGCATAATACGTTTGTGTTCACCTCATCGCTACCGGCTCCAGTAGGGCCAACGGTCAAGTTGAGTGTATAATGCGCACCCTAAAATGTCTGCTCACAATAGTAGAGAACGATACAAACAAAACGTGGCGTGATGAACTTCCAAAAGTTCAGCTCGCCTTAAATAGCACTAGATCCAGAGTAACAGGCTACTCCCTTACAGAATTAATGTTCGTCATACGAGCGAAGTCATTAGGAATATCAACCTTAACCACGCATACTGAAACTGAGCCCCGTTTAGACTTAGACACCATAAGGCATAATGCTTCTGAGAATATCAAAAAGGCTGCTTCGTCAGAAGTAGAACGCTTCAACCGGGGTAGAGCAATAGTGAGACCATTCAGTGTAGGCGACTTTGTCTTTATCAAGGGTAGCGAGCGTAACCAAACCAAACTACAGCGAAAGTTCAAAGGGCCTTTTACGATCGTCAAGGTGCTAGATCACGATAGATAAGAACTGAGAGACATTGATGGATCTAACCGAACATATAAGTACGCCCATGAAAACTTGCGCGCAGTACCCAGGGGCTACGACGGATTGATTGAAGTAGCTACTTCATTAGACAATGAGGCAGAGGAGGCCGAGACGGTGGAAGTCCATAGTCATGAGAACGGAACGGTAACATCTGATGATGATAGTGATACAGTATCGGTATCTAGTTCGCACACTTTGACCGTAAGCTCCGACACCCTCTCTGCCTCCAAGCGTGATGAGTAGCAAGTGGTGAGTTTATAACGATTGTGTAAATCCTGTGGTTTCACCAAGAATCGATCTAGAGCATAGGGCAATGGATAGGCAGTTGGGAGTGGCGTAGTGGGTCAAGGAGGCTGGCCTAAACCGGGTCGATGCCTCTGATCAGACTACGTGGTATGTAGTGTAGGTGATCGACGGGGCTGGCCTAAACCGAGTCGATGCCCACGGTCAGACTACGATTTCTCCGGTGTGAGCTGGGTGGCATGAGATTGGTCTGGGACTGGCCTATATGGGTCGACGTTCCGAACCAGTTGATTGCAGCAGCTGTGTGTGGTTTTCGTGACTGGTGGAAGGGGCGCTGACGGGTTGTCCGGTCCACAGCACCATGTGAGTTGGTGGGTGGTCGAAGGGGCGCCTGGATTCAGTTGTCCGCCCAGTGTGTTTAATTCCGATGTGAGGGGTGGAGATCGAGATCTTTTTAAACAGGTGTCATAAATGGGTAGCTAGTCAGGGATGGGCGAGCATGCCCAGACGTGTTCTACAGATTTGCATTTGGTCTTTACAGATAAGTCGAGGCGTGAGGTGTCGCACGAGGACGTCCGAATGTCAGTCCGGCCGTGACGGCGCCGCGACATTTAGAGTGTCAAGAAACGTCAAGAATGACAGCTGACATCTGACAAGCGCGGGTTGACGTTTCTACACTCTGACGCAACTCCGGGCTCTTTTGCTGACTACCGGCGGACGGAGGATAGTTGGCATCGCGTAGCAGCGAGACGTGTTCGGTGGAGCGTCGCCATATTCTAATTGATTTAAAAGTGTTGATTTGGATTCCGTCGATATTTTGTTGAAATAATAACAGTGCATTACCAATTGTCTCTAACACGTGGTTTTATTCTCCTCGCCCGAGGCACCCACGATAGTTCGGCAGAAGTGATGAACCCAGAATTGACTGATGATGGCCACGTGCCGTTACGTTTAATAATATAATTGGATCTTTTTAATGCGTTTTGTTTTGCACTAGTGCGTTTTATTTCCGTAACGGGGCTGCACCCTAAAATCATGTTTTTTTTAATTACTCCCAACAACTATTAAAACATTTTAGCTTGGAAAATAATTACGGATATAAGACCTATAATTTGCATCTAACTAGATTTTAAAACGTTTGGATTTTGATGAGGTACCCAACTCGCTAATCTTCTTAGGTATTTATTGGATTCTTTGTGTTTTGTATTTTTTGTAGTATCTACTTATAAGTATTGCGATATTACAAAAAATACAAAACACAAAGAAACCAATAAATACCTTGTTTCGAAAAAAGAATAACGTACCTGTAATATAAAATTTATTTGAACAGAAATCAAAAAAGTTTATTTCAAATAGACCAATTACAGGCACTTTTAAATTGTCAAAGTGTCGATCAGTCAAAAAAAGTGAAGCTAAATTGCACGTTCCAAAGCGTAGATCTCTATGGAGAAGAACGTGCAAGAAACTCCATTGACTTGGAACTTATAATTCCAAGTCAATCCAAAAAGATATAACATATCAAAGCAACCCGTTTTAAAATAGGTGTAATTATAAAGGCCGAAAAAGTGCAAAATAGCAGATTTTCAGGGGATTTCACTGGATTAGTTATACAAAAAATGTTTGTTTTCAATAGAAACCTAGACAATAACCATAAGATATCCGTGTCTCCAGAATATCATCACCCAAACCCATAGCCTTCCGAAAGGTAAACTCGTAGTCCTAGAACGCAAAGGGCAACTGAAGGACACAGGTGTGGTTTTAGTCAGTAAAAGTCTGACACGCCCTTCCGTTCCAACCTATAGTGAGAGAAGTCATTGGATTATTTCCCACCTAAAAAAAAACGATAGCCTTATATCGTTCATCTTCCGTAGATGGCTAGATTTGCCTAGCGTCACGGTATATGCTGAGCAACGGCCTATTCTTGCTAAGATGCGACGCACAACTTTGATTCATAGTTTTTATTGTTTAAAATTATGATATTTTCTTTTATTTTTTGGTTTAGTTTTTGTTTATTGTTATTATTATTAATCATTTTATTTCGAGCTTGCACTCATATATGGGTTAGTAACAATATTTGCTTAAAAACTATGTTAGTACCTAGCCATAAAATTCCAATTCTAAATATTATTATTATCAAATTCAGTTCATTACAATTCAAATTCAATCAAACATGTCAAAAACACCACAAATTAAATTAAACTAATTGAAATTAAAACAAAATAAATACATAATTTAAATTTAGTCTACTTTCCTATTAAGATGCGCATCCACTTGTTTTGGAATGGGCAATCCAATCTATCGGCAATCATTTGCAGGATGCTATTACTGCTGCCCTGCAGGCGCCTGACAAGCGCGATGATGTTTGTCTCTGTTGAGGCCGGCGTCAAAATGCAACAGATAACCTAGACAGCTGTGTTGTCTATGGTCCTAGTGGTGCAACACAGTTATGCCCGATACACACATGGCCTGTCAGGGAACTTGGTTTTTGTATTTTTGAAACGAATTGTGCGTCTATTCAAGCAGAATAAACATGTTTTCTTTCTTTTTCTTTTTTCTTTATCTTCACATTTTGGAGTCTTGCTTGTCGTTGACCTTCGTTGCACGTAGCGTCTACAGAAATAATCGTCTGTAGGTGCTCCATTAAATTTGAAAGGTGTAATAAAGCTTCTGCAAGTTAGTTTTGTTCACTTGTACGTTTTCCAATGATCCTTTACCCCAGGGTTCCAAGGTGTGTTAATTAAATCATCTTCATTCCTTGCTAAGGTGTTCAGTGTCAGATGACAACTGATTTGAAATTAATTTTGCGAAAATTTGTTACAAGATTTTTTTTAGCGTGGAAATCATCCAATAACTTCTCCCGCTCTGGGCGGAACGGGAGGACGTGTCAGACTTTAACTGACTAAACCACACCTGTGTCCTTCAGTTGCCCTTTGCGTTCTAGGACTACGGGTTTTCCTTTCAGAAATTCCCCGCGGTCCTAGCTAGTGGGCATCGGCCTGGCTGGGCCCCTACGGTTTGCTGACATCTCTTTGAGGAACGTGTGGATCACTACGCGCTGTTGACGACTGTGCTCGGTCCGGTCAATTACTGGACGGCCGGACGGTGAGCTACCCATTGCTCGACGTCCGCAAGCCTGCGTCTACCATGGCTGATAGTCGGGGTCAGAATTTTGGCGCGTGCGGCCTTTAGCCGTAGCATTACTGCTTCGCAGAAGGAGGCTACCACCTACTATTCCTCCTCGCTTCGGACCATAGCCCGAACCAGGGCCCGACGCGAGCGGTCGCTGCCGGCTATTACCTTCACGAGGACACGGTGGTGCGCCGCCCAAGTGGGGCACACCTCCACCATATGCTCCACCGTGTCCTCCAGGCGGTCCACACAATGGTGACACCCAGTCGTTTCTTTCGCCTGAATCCGATGAACTTGCCATGTCCAGTGAGGCCCTGTGTCATGCGGAAGGTGAGGACGCCGTGTTGCCGCTCCAGCCACTCCTCAAAGAGGGGACTTACCGCCATAATTGTGGCATGCCCATGTTCCTACCTGACGGAAATAATATTTCGATTGATCAATTTATTTAGAATAATAATAATATTCCAGAACTTTCATACAACGCCATCTAATCCTAAACTATGCAGATCTTATGCTATGAGTACTCGACAACTGATAATTTACACGCTTATATATTTCTAAACACATACGAGTACATATCACTACATAGTATAAAGCAAAGTCGCTTCCCGCTGTCTGTCCCAATGTATGCTTAGGTCTTTAAAACTACGCAACGGATTTTGATGCAGTTATTTTAATAGATAGAGTGATTCAAGAGGAAAGTTTATAATATGTATAATACATGCATAATATAGTAGAACTGATAATTTTAGAAGTTTCTAATGTGATGTCGTAAATAAACACATTTTTTGCGCTTATATTGCAAACGCTGGCTGAACCCTACGAGATAGATCAAAATAATGTAAAATAACAGTATTGTACACCTTAAAAGGCCTACAAAAAAGTCTGCGATGGTATCTCTTAGAGATAACCCACAATAACCATTTTTAAGATTCCGTAGCCAAATGGCAAAAAACGAAACCCTTATGGATTCGGCATGTCTGTCTGTCTGTCCGTCCGTATGTCACAGCCACTTTTTTTCAAAACTATAAGAACTATATACAGTTGAAACTTGGTAAGTAGATGTATTATGTGAACCGCATTAAGATTTTCACACAAAAATAGAAAAAAAAACAATAAATTTTGGGGGTTCCCCATACTTCGAACTGAAACTCATAATTTTTTTTCATCAAACCCATACGTGTGGAGTATCTATGGATAGGTCTTCAAAAATGATATTGATGTTTCTAATATCATTTTTTTCTAAACTGAATAGTTTACGCGAGAGACACTTCCAAAGTGGTAAAATGTGACCCCCCCCCCCCCCCTGTAACTTCTAAAATAAGAGAATGATAAAACTAAAACAAAATATATGATGTACACTACCATGAAAACTTACACCGAAAATTGGTTTGAACGAGATCTAGTAAGTAGTTTTTTTTAATACGTCATAAATCGCACTTGCCTAGTTATTTTTATCCTTTACTTTTTACGAGAAATAATGGCTTATTTAAGAAGCAATTTTAAGCAATACAGCAATAATCCTTATCCAATTAAGTACCGTAAATACATTGGACATTTAATATAGATCAATAAGGCCTTTTAGAGCATGTAATTTGAATGAATATTTTCGAAGATACTACAGATTTAAAATGCAGGGACATAGCGGTTGCGGTGGTAACAGCATTGCACCCGTGCGAGGCCGGGACGGGTCGCTAGTTATCGATAAATTACACCCAGACACGGAACAAAATAATGATCGTGCTCATCACACAAACATCTGTTTTGGGTGGGAATCGAACCCACGATCTCTGCTATAGTCTATATCACTAACTACTAGAGCAACAGGCCAGTCAAAATTATTTTAATTATTGTTTATTTAAAATAATACACACAACATAGTTCATAACAATTTTTTATTTGCGAAATCAAAATTCAATAATTTTTGCTTACAAAAAATTATAGCGTCCAATCTCATATGTAAATAATCAATCACACGAGTAAATCAATAATTATGTTCTCGTCTCATGCCGTGTATTTTTTTACCCAAAACCAAAACACTTTGTTTGCTTGTTGGTAAATCGTTTTATTTGTTGTAATAATAATAATGTAATGATAGCTGTATGTATGTCTAATAATAAATAAATTGCCATCCAGCGTGGCAATGCTGTCAGCAGTGCCAGCGTTCTGGGCACTTTTTCCATTGACATCGATGTGGACGAATTTTTTGATGCCCTATGAGTTCTTTTTCTACCTGTTTGCACATATTTTCAGTTTGTTTAAATACGTATTAAATTATGATATTTAATAGTTAAGATATATATATAAATTAATAAAAGATTTTGTTACTAAAAAATAAATAAATAAATCTATTTGCAGAATAGAGAAATGCATTCTCTTGTATATTCTAGGGTCTTTGAGTATATTTCTTTTTCGTTTTTCTTTCAGTGTTATGGCAAAAGTATGCTGCGCTGTTTATCCTTTCCTTGTACATAATTAGCGTACTCGTACCATTTACAAGGTAATTTAGTTCCACACATATATACTCTTATCTTTGGTCCGGAGTCTTTGGAACCTTTAAGGTTTTGGATTTCAGCTGCTGCCGTTATATGAATTACCAGGATTGATAAACATAAAAAATACTTGAATGAATACATGGTAAGTTTCACGTATTACGTTGTATGCCTTATAACAAAATCTCTTGAATGTGGTTGAAAGTTTTTTTTCTTCATTTATACTAGTCTACAAACCAATTATTTATACCTACTTATATGTCAAAACTATGTATATTTCAAATTCAAAAAGTGGGGCAAAAAAAAAACAATATCTTTATATTATTTATTACTTACAGTCATAACTTTATACATACCAATTATAAAAGGTGCGTCAAGTAAAATATTATCGCTATTATGTCCGCATATTTTTGATAAACTATTTCATTTCATATTTCAGCATTCCTGTTTATCAGAAACGAACAAAGCAGCAGTAAATTGAAAATAATGAATCCTTCTACTGGTCGTATTAACAATTTAAATTGGCTCAATACATAACTTAACGGCGACAATTGGAATGATACCTAATAATGTATATCTAAATATTAAACTCTTTAATGACAGTAAAAATTAGGAAGTGATTATCAATATTCTCCTTATATGCTTCGTAAATGGTTCAACTAAATCCTTTCAGTCGTTTTAGTATTAAGAAGTAACCAACGTCCAAATATACAGACACACTCACAAACTTTCGCCTTTATAATATTAGTATGATAAATACATTCTATAAAGCTTATTGAAAATATCCTTCAGAAAAGAACGAGATGGAATTCCTTTACCTTTTAAATTGCAAAATAGTATATTAATCAGTTAATGGTAGTTGATGCAGTGATTCAACCGTCATCATCATCATCATCCACAGCCCGACTTCAACCACTGATGAGCATTAGGCCTATCTTTATTTATACCAATCCCAATATTCTTGAGCCAGCCTAATCCAGGTTCTACAACGATATAGTCTGCCCATCTCGCTGCCGAACGTACAACATACCTTCTACCAGTCCTTCGACGCTACTTGATCTTTGCGGTTTTCCTCCTGTCGTCACCACGTCTTGCCATGTGTCCTGGACAACCTTTATAAGCTGAATGAAAAACTGCATTATTGCCTTCCTTACAGTCTTCTCTTACGAGTTCATTGTCTTCTCTGAACAATCTTTTGTGTGCAAAAATCAAATGATGGCTATTTAAAACACTGTTGACTTCTATCATAAACATTTGGTTACAATAAAAAAAAATCGCCATCAGAAACAAAAGGAAGTCAAACATGCTGCCGACCGGTTTCGGTGAAGAAGAGGGCACCTAATCTTAACGCATACATACAGTTAATTTAACGGGAGATTAACATTAACAATAGCGATACACGAAGCAGAGGCCGCTCTACTGTCGGAATGACAATACAATACAGCGAGGATACAGTCCGGCCCCTCGCCACGGCCGGTCTTAACGACAGCATCGGACTCCCCGACTAGAGACTTCCAACAACACCTTATAAGCTACAAGCCAAGAAAACTTTGATAGCGCGATGCAGGCCTCGCAATCCCATTGGTCTATCCGCAGTCATATTTGAATTTCGTGCCGTTCCAGTCAATGCGCTGAAGCAAAAAATGGGGGCCGCGGAAGTAACTTAATAGCGGTAACAGTCATTATTGTGGCTTCGAGCAAAGTTTAGTTTGTAATTTACCATGAAGGCTTACAGTCGTTAGGTGTGTTATGAGTTTTGGTTTTTATATTTGATTTGAAAAGAATGTGATCTGAAGACACAGCTGCTTTTAAATTTGGCAGAAAGCTAGGCATGACCCTGAATGTCTATTAGTAATGTGTTGTTTAATTATATAGGTAATTATGTCGTGTCGTACTCATATTTCAAGTGATAGAATGTACCAGGAAGTGCTCTTAAAATGTCAAATGGCGTGTAAACAAGAAAGAGGGCTATAGACTATACACCCTATATAGCTCCATCTCTTTAACAGTTCAATATAGGTCGTCAAATGTATTGCGTTAAGAGCTCGTGGTAGCACTACTGTTACATATATATAATATGTTACATATATTATTTTATTTTTTGTTTTTGTATACATTTATACATCTCAGGACCCTGAGGTCCTGGACCTTTGGAGCGTACGAGGAGCCGAAGCCAACTCACAGAGGCCATTTAGATAATTTTAATGGAACGTGATACCAACCGACGATTATCCCTGTATGCACTATGCTAGTGCACCCACGGATAACCCGCGGTTGGTGGGAAACTATTGCGACATAGGCAAACAAAGATAATAGGGCTATGGCTTTTGGACTGGTAACCTGGAACTATGTTAAGACTATGGCCCCTGTCTGAACAATGTTATTAATATCCATCGTTAAAAAGGCAGGGGGTGACTTGCACACTCAATAAATGGCCCCTAAAAACGGTTGCTAGCACGAAGTAACGTAGCACCAAGAGGGCAACATATCCTGAGGTGCTTGAGGGATGGAGAGGTATACCACGACAATCCCAAAAGTACGGTCAAGATCCCTACCAGCACCTAATACTTTATTATTATATGTTTTGTTTGGAGTAGTTTAGGAACCCAACCACTCTCAGATGTCTTTACATTTTCAGGGTTATAGATAGCCTAAAAGAATTACCATTATTTTATTATTATTATTTTACAGCCCTGGAATGCAGAGTGTAACGGGAGGAACACAGGTGGATTTTACCCAGTCAAAGCCTGACACTCTCTCTCGCTTAGTGCAAAGCGGGAGAAATAATTAAGTTGATAGTTTCCCAGCAAAAAGAAAAACTAAAATAATATGTCTCCAAATACCTAGGTATGCAGGTTGAAGTAGCAACAGTTACGGTCGGCTGGATACCGTTGTGTCGGTTTACGGTTATGTTTCGCATACTTTGTACCAATCTTGACCAACGGTGTGGCGTTTTTCATGTGGGAAATTATCAAATGACTCCATCTAACTCTGGATGGAGCTAGAGGGAATGTTAGACTTTTACTGACTAAAAACCCACCTGCGTTCCTCTAGTTGCATCTGTGTTCAAAGACCGCGATAAATCTTTCAAACGTTCCCGTAACCCTAGCGGACATCAACCTTACTGGGGCCCTACGCCCTACGACTCTTTCGAATAATCCTGCAGCCAAGATGGCAGTTTTTTTTTACTTTATTATTAAAGACTACTTATGCCACCAGTATTTTTGTTTTTAGTTGGGAAATCATCGAACGGGAGATGCGCTCCCGTGCGTGTCAGACTTACTGACTAAAACCCTGTTCCTTCTTTGCCTTCGTTCCAGGGCCCCGGGGTTCTCTTTCGCATCACCCATGGCCCCAGTAGGCTTCGACCCTGCTGGGCCCCTACGGTTTTGCTGACATCTCCTTCAGAGCGTTCACTCGAAATTACGCGCTATTTGGCCAAAAACCATGATTTTCAAACCCGTTTATATCCTTGATGATTTATTGTACAAACATGTGATTTACCAATAACATTAGGAAATATTCTTGTCTAAATAGTTAAGTAGGATTTTATTTAAATTAATAGCACGCTTGTGAACTATATTCACAGTAAATAGAGTTTTTTTTAATTTTACTTTCAGAGCCAATTTCGAAGCTTGACAACTTCTACAGTTCTAATAGAATTTATAAACAAAAAATACAAACCAATAACTAGAATCCTTAACAAAATAGTTATAGAAAAAAAATCATAGATTTAGTTTACTAATTTAGACAATTAAAATAAAAACAATGTCAAATTATTAAGAAATTTAAAAGATAATTAGCACTGATTTAACTTCCTTTTATCATTAAAATAATAGCATAATATAATAGAAGGACATTTTTTTCAAAATATACAATTTATAATTTGAATTAAAATAGCTTTATCAATTTTTGAGAAATATTTAAAAAGGACCATAAATATCGACGCACGAGCGTCGCAAATTCAGTCGCCCAACAATATTCATCATCACGCTCGCGCGCCGAGATTTGTGATACTTATTAAAAATTGACAAAGCTATTTTAATCCAAATTTTATATAGTAGGTTTCGAAACACATATTCTTCTATTAAAATAAGCTATTATTATAATGATAAAATCCTTGTTATGGCAAATACATTGATCGTATTGAGAATATACAAAAAAGATTTATTCGTTTTCTTTGTTTTCGGCTGCGTATACCATATCATTCTGATAATTACTTAAATCTTTGCAAGAAATTTCATTTACAACCACTTATAAATCGTCGTCGATTAGCAGATTGCACTTTCCTGCTAAAAATTTTATCTAATAAGATTGACTGTCCTGATCTCTTACATAAATTATAATAATAATAATAATAACCCCATCGCCGTATCTCTACGTTGACGTCGTGGTGGGGCTTGCGTGCTCCAATATACCCTAGGTCTGTATCGGTAAAGCTTTGCCGTAATATGCTTAGGGTGAGGGGCCAGACTAAGAGAGATACAATCCGCAGTGCAGTTTTGTGGCGAACTGTTGGGCATTAGCGACCCCACGGACCCGATCTCCCGGGAGAATTCTTGTTCTTCATCTTCGGCTTGCCTTTATTGGCCGGCCGTAGTGAAAACTGACGAGGAACTGAGCTCCCACCTCTCTCTTGCCTTTATTGGCTGGCTTGAGTGGAGATTCGCAAGAGCAAACGTGCTCGGGAGAAGGATGTATAATCCAGTAAGGTGCTGGTAGGGATCTTGACCTTACTTCCGGGATTGTCCTGATAGCCGTGGTATACCTCTCCACTCCTCAAGCACCTCAGGATATGTTGCCCTCTTGTTGCTACGTCACTTTGTGCTAGCGGCCGTTTTTAGGGGCCCATTTATTGAGTGTGCAAGTCACCCCCTGCCTTTTTTCGATGCATATTAATAACGTTGTTCAGGCAGGGGCCATAGTCTTGACATAGTTCCATGTTACCAGTCCACTTAAGACTCCAAAAACCATAGCCCTATTATCTTTGTTCTCCATATGTCGCAACAGTTTTTCAATAACCGGGGGTTGTCCTTGGGTGCACTAGCATAGCGCGTACAGGGATAATCGTCGGTTGGTATCATGTTCCATTATAATTATCTAAAGGGCCTCTGCGAGTTGGCTTCGGCTCCTCGTACGCCTCCCAAAGGTCCAGGACCTCAGGGTCCTGAGATAAATAAAATATATAAAAATAATAATAATTTTATTTTCAAAAAAGTACACAATTACAGGTGACACTTAATTTAAGGTTGGCGAGGTACAAGATAAATGATCAATGACCCCTGCGCTAGGTAAACCTGTGTTACAGGGGTCATCCATCCGTCCGTTCTGTAGTGACAAGGTACGGTATCGTCATACGTAACGTGCACTTATATAAGGAAAAATAAAAATTAAACTAAACTAGTACAATTTGGGAATTAGTAGAGGAAAAATGCAAAAAAATAAACTGAAGGAAAGGGGAATTTTTGTGTCGTGTGTATTGTAATTGTGTGTGTGTGAATGCCTAACTGGTTAGGGTTTGAGAAATTCTTCCGTAATGTCATAATTGAGGGTAAGCAGAAATTCTTTAACTTTGGACTTTAATGTCCCCCAGAGATCGGTTAGATTTAATCCACCTATCTCTATTCCTTCTTCCTCTTCTAATTACAGTCGAAACTCCTGCATGGTGCGAGCGTGTAAGGACTTTAATGTTCTTTGTAAAGAGTTCTCTTTTGACCCGTTTACTTTTAAAACCTATTCGGCACGTACTCATCTGAATGCGGACTTTTTCAAAAGTGCATAGTGTTAATTTTACTTAAGAGATGTTTAATTATGTTCTTCTTTTTTATCGTGCTTATTAGTGATCGTAAGTTTTCTATTACTTTACCTGTTTCTACCCGTGGGAACCTGTAATTGGCTCAATGTCTCATATACCATTGTTAATCTTTTGTTATAGCTGTTGGTTCTCCTATGACTAAATAAATAAATAAATAAATAAAATTAAGTTAAATCAGTGCAAATGATCATTTTATTTACCCATAATTTCTTAATAATTTGACAATGTTTTTATTTTAATTTTCTTAATTAGTAAACTAAATCAATGAATCTTTTTCTATAACTATTTTGTTAAGGATTCTAGTTACAGTTTTTAATTCTATTCGAACTGTATTCGAAATGTAGAAGTTGTCAAGCTTCGAAATTGACTCTGAAAGTAAAATTAAAAAAACTCTATTTACATATGTGAATATGGTTCACAATTGTGCTATTAATTTAAATAAAATCCTACTTATCTATTTAGACAAGAATATTTCCTAATGTTATTAGTAAGTCACCTGTTTGTACAATAAATCTTTAATGGATATAAACGTGTTGGAAAATCATGGTTTTTTGGCCAAATAGCGCGTAATTTCGAGTGAACGCTCTTAAGGCGCGCGTGGAACACTACGCGCCGTCGACGACTTGGCCTCGGTCCGGACGGTTATCGGACGGTCGGACGGATGCCACTATCGAGCAATCCTACAGGCAAAAGACTACAGCTAACATTTATTTATTTAAACTTCACTTCATAGGCGGACCTAATGCAACAAGGCATTCTCTACCAAACCTTTGGTTTAAAAGAGGCAACACTGTAGTAGGTGTGCACAATAAATACATGATAGATATTACAAATAGAATGAAGTAACAATAAATTAAGTGGCTTATAATAATAAAGTACATGTATAATATGCTAAAAATACAAACTAATAAATACTATGATAAATCTTCTTGTTCTCGAATCGTTGGTTTTCTCTCCCCTCAAAGTTTTTAGGCCCAGTATGTTGCCACCTTTGATTATACTTGTCTAGATAGAGCAACGCAAACATACGACGCGCTAAAACTGTCTCCAATTGCGTGACATGTGTGATTACCGCACGTGTACGTATTGTCGTCAAACTGTCAAGGTGTACGTGTTGAGGGATGCCTGCTCCAAATTATTAACTTTCCTTTTCTCCATTATTTATTATGACGAAAGTTTACCAAAATAGGTTGAATGAAATAATTATTTTGTAGATTAAAGAAAGAAAGAAAATACATTTATTTAGCACAGACTTAAAGATACACAAAACTCCAGTTACATGTAATTACATAAAACAAACAAATAAAAAGTATAAAGTCCGATGTAAGGATATAGTAGGAATGTGTGCCTCACGGCTGCACCAAACAGGCCCAATTCAGCAAAAAACTGAAACCCAAAATATTTAATTATTTTGTTTTTTTTTTTGTAGGTATAGATATGTTATCATTTACTGATCAAATAAATAATGTAATTTTTTAAATAATAATGTTCTCCTGATCGAAAGATGATGTAATGATATTTGTATTTTGTCTCCCATAGTTTCGCCAAATTTCCCTAGTAATAAACTGACAACACTGGCCAATCGGAATAACATACAAAAAAACGAATTAAAAAATCGTGTTTTCTGTATTAATAGTGGTTAAATAACAAAACTTACCGATGAAAAGTGATCTTGGTGTTAATAAATTGTTTTCCCACATATTTACGGCACAGTCTGACAGCACAAACCGGCATAATTAATTATTTTTCGTGTGCACGTTATCCTTAAGTGTTTCAAATGACACTGACGTAAGGGAGAAGCGAGTCTACCAATTATAGTAGACTTTATTTGGGCCGTTTAGTACGGTCAATGTGGCATCTAGACTAGTATATAATCAAAGGTTGCCACGTTTATAGCGGTGTCAGTTTTTTAGGTCCTCCAAAGTACAGATGTTGGGACACTTTGGGTAAGTACTCTAATAAGTGGGCCATCGTCTAATCAGGAGCACCGCACTCGCATTGGATATCCAAAGAGTCTATCCGGGTGCACAATCTATTGATTGATGATAAATATCGAATCATTATAATTAAGAGACCTTAAAACATAACAATTATGACGAATACCAAACAAAGGTTGAGAGGACTTCAAGTAGTATTCCTGGGCACGCCACAATTATGGCGGTAAGTCCCCTCTTTGAGGCGTGGTTGGAAAGACCTCACGGCGTCCTCACCTTCCGCATGACGCAGGTTCTCACCGAACACGGAAAGTTCGGGAAGTTCCTGCACCGGATTCGTGCGGAAGCGACGCCTGGGTGTCGCCACTGTGTGGACCGCCCGGAGGACACGGTGGAGCACACGGTAGAGGTGTGCCCCGCTTGGGAAGAGCAACGCCGTGTCCTCGTGGGGGCGATCGGCGGCGGCGATCTCTCGCGCCGGGCCTTGGTACAGGCCATGGTCCGTAGCGAGGAGGAGTGGCAGGCGGTCGCCTCCTTCTGCGAAGCAGTAATGCTAGCAAAGGAGGCGGCCGATCGCGTGAGGCAACGGCAACGGTCCTCACGCCCCAACCGCCGCCGGGATTCCGATCCCGATTTCCGGCCACCGTAGGCGCGGGCTTGCGGACGGCGGGCAATGGGTGGCCCGCCGTCCGACCGTCCGGTAACCATCCGGACTGAGCCCAAGTCGTCGACGGCGCGTATTGTTCCGCGCGCGCCTCAGGGAGATGTCAGCAAATCGTAGGCCTAGCTTTCATGGTTATAAGTACCTACTGCAATATTACAGAAAATATAAAACACAAAGAAACCAATAAATACCTAATTTCAAAAGAAGAATAACATACCTTTAATATAAAATTTATTTGAACTTATGATTCCAAGTCAATCCAATGATATAACACTTCAAAGCAACCCGTTTTAAAAATCTCCAATTTCATAGGTAAAGACCTATTATTATTATAATTGTCAAATAGTCATTATTTGATTTTATTCATGGAACAAACTTGGCCAGAGACCGCCCAAGACAGAGAAGATTGGAAGGAGAAGGAGGAGACCTTTACGCAGCAGTTGGACACAATATAGACTAATAAAAAAAAAGCTACACAATTGAGTTTTTGCCAGTGTTGGCGAGATGAGGACTTGACCCTTATTGCAATTACAAACTTACCTTTTATGGCCTATATTCCAAGGCTACGGATAGTTCGAATGAATTACCACAGCCCTCGCAATAAAGGGCAATTGAAGGAACGCTGTGGGTTCTAGCCAAGAAAAGTTTGACACTCCTTCCCGCTCCACCCAGAGCGGGAGAAATTATTTGATGATTTCTCATATAAAAAAAGGTTGATATCCAGAAGTGGAGCTCTTTGGACTGAAACGATAATGATGATAAAGTCCCTGAAGAAAGCATAGGGTTAAAGAACCATTTCTTATTTATTTTCAGTTAAATACATGCCTATCTCAAGAGAACGCAATTACCCAAACCGAATAACAGCGTAAAAATAATATTAATGTTAGGAAAAACATTTCTATGATGAAATATACAACTGACGCTCCCCACAACGGATAAAATAATATAAGTTTCAGACAAAGGCTGAGCCAACCTTTTCTTCTAACCCAGTTATTATTTCTTCCCCACCGCCAAATGGAATTCCACCTTTCAAATCAGTGTTTTTATTGGTTTTCATTCTTCACATTTTCGGCGGATAGTATTTTTCTAATGTATTTATTTTACGGTATTAAAAATACCGAGACATTTTGATAAAACTATATTTTTCTTTGATCGATTTTTTTTTCTGCCTTTTTACAAGCTTTCATGTTTTTATATATTGTAACGAAGAATATACCGCGCGCATTCGGCTCACACAGTGTGTTCGCTGCGCTCTCGGACTGCTTCTGCCTCACTGTCCGTACGGAGAGCTTAGCCAAGTTGATAATCTACAATCGTTAAAGCTAGTAGAAAACTTCAAATGTATGGGATTGACATCATCTCAACGTTAGGTCACGTGGCCAGAACAAAGGAATCGGAGGCGTTACCGACTGTAGATAGAAAATTGAAACGAAACGGTCTTAACTTGGCTAGGCCCGCAGCCTCGCTAGCTAAGTTACGACCGTTTCGTTTCGATTCTCTTGCGTCGAACGCCTCGAGTAGACCACGCCTCCGATTCCTTTGTTCTGACCACGTGACTGAGCGGTGAAATGACGTCAGAACAAACGGATCGGAGGCGTGGCCTACTCGAGGCGTTCTACGCAAGAGAATCTAAACGAAACAGTCGTACCTTGGCTAGGGGGGCCGGTCTGAGAACTAGTGTACGCATTTTACCTTCTACGCAAAGTGTAGATATATTTTTATGCAACTAATTGTACTGAATACGCTTGTGTGAATATAGTTTTGGAAATCATCCATTGCGTTTTAACTGATTACAGTATGTATTATAATACAAATCTCGCAAATGGATTTTAAAACACCCTTAACCGATCGAGCAGAAATTTGGTATACATGTGTAACTTGGACGAGAATGCAATATATGGTATGACGTCGTTCTACGTACAAATCAGGCGTGTTACACGTGTGAGTAATAATAATAATAATAATAATAATAATAATGTTTATTCACAGAAAAATACAGATAGTACACACTTATTACATAAAACAGTTGTTGTTATACCTGTACAAATCAGTTTATAACCATGCCTCTTAAACTAGGATAAACCTGTATTCTAAGAGACAGTGTTCGGCTAGTTAATTCGTTAGAATAAAATATGATTTAAGACAAGTGAACGGTACTGAATTGATTCTTATTTATCTGCTTTATTTTTTTTTTTTTGTTTATTTATTGACATATTTGAGTCGGTGTAATATAGTTCTAGTTTTAAGCTTAGCTTGGTATAGTTAAGGCGCCGGCGACCTCTCGCGTCTGGCACTGGTTCAGGCTATAGTAAGGAGCGAGAGCCTCAAAGAGATGTCAGTAAATTGAATGAAGTCCACTAGGGTCGATGCCTGCTAGAGCTGCGGGGTTACTCGAAAGAGTTACCGTGGTCCTAGAAAGCAAAGGGCAACTGAATGAACACGGGTGGGATTTAGTCCTAGTGGATATCTACTATCTATGGTCCACCACCCAGAGCGCGAAAAGTTATTCGATAATTTCCGACGAATAAAGTATGTGAAAATAATTAATTTAATAAGTGATAAGTACCATTTGATTTAAAATTATAAAAAATTGCAATTAAGTATGTATGAAATCAAATATTTTTTTAAACAATTTAAAAAATGTGATAAGTAGGCAATTTACCATCACATCAAACTGACAGAAAACGATCTAGTATTTTGCATTTTGGGTTATATTATCGGTGCGTTATATCGTCAGTTATCATGCTCAGATGACTCCGCTGAAGTGGGGTCTGACAGACCCCCAATAAAGTTCATGAGATACGGTAAGGGTTAGAGTCAACAAGGAAATCTATACAATGTGCGTAAGTGTGATGTTATCGTTTACCGTTACCGTTTAAACCCATTTAGGATAATGTAAGTAAACCTTTTAAACTACATAGTAGACACAACGGGAAAAACAGTGGTAACTATAAAAGAATGAATAGAAAAACTTTTATTCGGTACAGACACAGCACAACGATTATAATTAAACTATGATGTCACTATTTTTGTTAACATGACCTTTAGATGCCCTCTGGTGGCTTTTTGATTTATGTATTTATTTATTTAATCTTTATGCAACAAAAGGTACAAAGGCGGACTTAATGCCTTAGGCATTCTCTACCAGTCAACCTAGGGTAGTGGGGAGACAATATGGCAGGTGCATAAAAAAAAGAAAATATTATTTAGACAACAAGTATTAAAAAATTATATATAAAACTAAAACTAAACATACATACATAAAATTATATATAAGTAAAGGAGTTTTGAGATGAAACTGCTAATTGTGTAATTGTATTGCATTCAGTAATCAGAATTGGGTTAAACCATCGTCATCATCACCGCCATCATCATCATTTCAGCTGAAAGACGTCCACTGCTGGACATAGGCCTGACCCAAGTGTTGCCACAACAAATGGTCCTGCGCGTCTCGCATCCATCGCATTCCCTTGACTCTCTGACTCTTACGTCACCTTATCAGGCCTCCCGCTTTCCAACACTGTGCCTTCCGATGCGCGGCCGCCACTCCAAAACCACCGTAGTCAATAATTATAATAGATTATAACAGTTAACTTTGTATCAGTTTATCTTTTTTTAGGTGTGAAATCATCCGATGACTTCTCCGACTCCTATGTTTCTTCGTTGCCCTTGTTCCAGGGCCCCGGGGTTCTCTTTCGCATAAGCCATGGCCCCGGTAGGCTTCGACCCTGCTGGACCCCTACGGTTTTGCTGACATCTCCTTGAGGCGCGCGTGGAACCTACTTACGCGCCGTCGACGACTCGGGCTCGCACCGGACGGTTACCAGACGTAGACGGCTGGACGACGAGCTACCCATTGCTCGCCGTCCGCAAACCCACGCCTTTTGTGGTTGGAAATCGGTGTCGGGATCTCGGCGGTATAACGGTACATATAGAAGTGTATTTTTCTTATCTTTCTTTTTAAAAACTTTGTCCCTTACTAGTAAGTACGAGTAATTCCTAGGAGTTACTCGTGTATCGTGAAATCGTTCACAAACGTATATAATAAACAAATAATAATAAATAATAATCCACAACTATCACACAACGCCGTCACAGTATAGATATATGGAACAGTACGGAAACTACCTACAAATGTTCGAAACGGCTCACTCACACAAACATAAGTGAACTGACAGGACCGCGAGAAACGCTTAGGAGTCTCGTCGATGCGTATGTTTGTGCGAGTGTGCTGTTTCGAATATTTGTAGGTAGTTTCCGTACTGTTCCATATATCTATACTGTGACGCCGTCTAGTCTCAAGCTAAGCAGAGCTTGTGTTATGAGTTATGAGTACCAGACAACTGATAAACATACTTATATATTTCTAAATCCATACATATTATAGATAAATTACACCCAGATACAGAACAAATGATATCATACACAAGATACTAGACCATGCAGGAACGTTAGTTTAACGTTAGTCGTTATTATTATCATCGTATTCGTCGTAGAATATTGTCTATACAAATAATTATTGGTTCTGTGTAGGAATCAAACCCGCGGCAGCCAATTTCTCAACTGCTGCGTGAACCATGTCAGTTTTAATTTTTTCACCAGTAAAGTAATAGGGGTTAAAGTATGAAATTGCCGTTTTTTAAAACGGGTTGCTTTGAAGTGATATTACAGAAAATACAAAACACGAAGAACCCAATAAATACCTAGTTTTGAAAAAAGAATAACGTACCTTTAATATAAAGTTTATTTGAACTTATAATTCTAAGTCAATCTAAAGATATAGATACTTCAAAGCAACCCGTTTTAAAAAACGGCAATTTCATACTTTAACCCCTAACATTTTTTGTCTACTATTACGC
Organism: Mythimna impura; assembly: GCA_905147345.3. Classification (NCBI taxonomy): domain Eukaryota; kingdom Metazoa; phylum Arthropoda; class Insecta; order Lepidoptera; family Noctuidae; genus Mythimna; species Mythimna impura. Next base: position 13,330,921 of record LR990362.1, on the reverse strand, counting down.
GGGCAAAACCTTTGACACAACCTAGTATTCAAATAAGGGAAGTAATTGCAGAGCGAGAGGTGACATAAATTCAAGAAGAACATTATTTCTAAATGATTGGCTGTAATTAAGAAACGCTTTACCAATTAAAATGTACATTTTTTTCTTTTTTCTCGTTGTAAAAAAAAACTGTAGCCAACTTCCCTGAAACCCGAAGGGACATTATAAAAGGCGATTAAATCAAATTAAGTATTGTTTAAAAGAAGAAGGGTAGAGTCTGTTAAGCGTCGTATAAGCCTAGCTTTTGCTCGCGGCTTCGCCCGCATACAGAAAATTATGTCACTCAGGAATAAAGCAGCTTTCTATCGGTGAAAAAATTTTCGCAATCAGACCAGTACTTTCAGAGATTACCTCCTACAAACAAAAACAAAAAAAAACACAAAAACCAACTTTACCTCTTTATAATATTAATGTAGATAGTGTAGACTACGTCGTACCCAGGGCTTCGCTCCTGGTTAGTAACAAAGAAATGGTGCACTTTATCGGGATAAAATAATCTAATGTACCTATAAAATAATCTAATGTACCTGTAAAATAATCTAATATACCTATAAAATAATCTAATAAACAGACATTTAATCTAATATGTATACCTATAAAATCTCGTGTCACAGGTTCGTTATTGAACTCCTCTAAAAAGGCTTTACCAATGTTTATGATATTTTTGTGTTTATTTGGTAGCTCTAAGAATAGGTCATAGGCAATTTTTTACCTTCCTAACCCTACAAAAAAACACCAACCCTTATTTTTTACTAGTACCTGAAATAGATATAACCTGTATTACAGGTCACCACTTGGTGACCATCCCCAGTGGTGACCTTCCCCCGAGGTGACTGACATCCCTGGTGACCTGGTGGTCCTGGTTACCTTCCAGGTACCCACCTGCATACTGCAGATAGAAACCTGCTATGATCTAAAGTGCAAGAGAGCTTAACACCAACATACATACAAGGAAAAGTTTAAAGATCAAAGAAATAGAGATTGCGAGAATAAGAGCGCCTTCAAATTAGCCGCAAAGTGCCGTACGGTGGCAACGCGGCTGCAGCAGTACAGTGCAGTGCCCAGGCGAGGCACAACTCAACAGAATTACCAGGGAGACCCATAAGGAACTCCGATTATGTTTGTGTCTTGTGAATGTGGAGCGAATATGTTTGATAGAAGAGTCGAACATAAAAGCAGCAAAGCAGCTGAGGGGAGATGTTTCATTGGTTAAAAGAATGCAACCTATACAGCGACAGGCTATAGTCGTTGAGTTAGGCCTACTGCGGCACTCCCCGCGGGCCTGAGGTGGCCTGCGTAGGCGGGCCGGCACTAGCCGGGGATCATGGATGGCGTATCAGCTCCCACGATCCCCGGTCCAAGTGTGGGAGGGAACACCGAGGTGGTTTTTAGTCAGTAAGAGTCTGACAGACCCTTTCGCCTGCCCCAGGCGAAGGACATCCATGAGGATTATCCACCCCGGCAACAAAAAAAAAAAGACCTACTGCGGCAACAACACCACGGTACGAAGCTGCCGATTCGGCGACAGAGTTTCATAATTTTGTATGAAAGCTTCACGCAGGCGTACACCAAGCGTATAATGACGAATACGCGTCTATGAAGCTATGCGACCGTGGACAGTAGGCCTTATGTAGCTTTCCATTGAATAATTCCACTTTACAGACATATACTTAGATAAATCAAACAATCTTCTTCTACATCAATCACTATAGTGGTATTTCTTCTTACTATTTTTCATAAGCACACAAAATATTTCAACACTGTCTATTAAATTTAAGCGAACTGAAAGCCTAACTACTAACGTATCTATATATATAAAAGCGAAATACCACTCACTGATTAATCACGAAATCTCAGAAACTATAACACCTGCAAACTTAAAAGATAGGTTCCTTCTATGCGTCCAGTACACGGTCATACAAGTGTCAATCAATTCCATCAATCATGAATGCTGTTTGAATGACGGAATTTTATCGCCATTATGTTTTCGTCATGCAAACGTCAATCATCGCATTAGATAGTAGGTTTTTCGTCAATCAAAATATTGACTGTGACAAAACTGACTGCAAAACCTATCGTGTAATGAACGCCATAGGGTGTAGACAGCCGCTAAGAACGGATTTTACGAAACTCCACCCCTGGTAAGCAATGGGTGGCTCGCCGTCCGATCGTCCGGTAACCGTCCGGATCGGGCCCAAGTCGTCGACGGCGCGTACTGTTCCATGCGCGCCTCAAGGAGATGTCAGCAACCGTAGGGGCCCAGCAAGTTCGAAGCCAACTGGGGCCATGCATGGGTGATGCGAAATAGATCCCCGGGGCCCTGGGAAAAAATGGCAAAGAAGGAACAGGAGTTTCCCACAACTAACTCACAACGCCGCCTAGTCCCAAGCTAAGCAGAGCTTATTTTATGGGTACTAGACAACTGATAAACATACTTATATATTTTTAAATACATACATATATAGATAAATTACACCCAGACACAGAATGATCGTGCTCATCACACAACCATTTGTCCTGGGTGGGAATCGAACCCACGACCTCCGGCATAGCAGTCAGGGCCACTAACCACTAGACCAACAGGCCTGTCAAAAGGGAGTGGGTTTTTGTCAGTAAAAGTCTGACACTATCTCCCGCTCCGCCCAAGGGCGGGGGATGTCATTAGATGATTTTCCCACCCGGAAAAAAAATGGGGGTAAAACGGGGGTTAGAAGTTTGTATGAAGTACCTACTTTTACACGGACGAAGCCGCTGGCAGAAGCTAGTAATATAATATAATTTATTATAACGAAAACCTAAACTACCAAAAATGAAGAAGACACCACAATGAATTCGCGACAAAACTGCAAAATCACTCGCCATTATCAACTTGAGCCATTAGAGCCACGTTTGTTGGGTACTTACCACCCTGTGACGTCATAGTCTAGCAAACATTACGCGAAAAATTTCACATTATGATGAAACGTTGCAGCAACGATCCTACACAAACTCATTAGCTTCTGTGAAGTTTTCATGCGGAAGAAGCTACTTTACTTATTTATTTATAAATAGCAAGACTTCCTGTTTCACAAATGTTTAAAAGATTCATGTATTTGTAATGAGAGAGAAAATATAACTTTACATTGTAAAGTCCCCTACAATGACATCACAAGGGCCTTTAGTGGAGACTGTACACTGTATACGTATACACAGTGCCGTAACTGTAAGGGCAGTGCCAGCGGTGCCCAGGCACAGGGCGCCGACCCTGATGGGGCGCAAAAATGATCAAAGCAAGAACAAGTTTTAAATCATTAATCGTTTAATTCGTACCATGGCCTGAACCAAGGTCCGGCTCAGTTCGTCACAGATGTTCGTCTCCACGAGGTCATGGCGGGGCTTCGCCCAAGCTGGGCAAACATCCACCATATAATAATAATAACAAATGTTGTTTATTAATGGCAACTAGGACCAAAAATTGTTAGTAACAGAATTCTTAATAACAATGTTAGTAAACAAAACAAAAAATAATTGTTTTATTTTGTTTTGTTTCTGGCTAATTTAATGTCATTAACCACAGAGAATCGGTCGCGGGAATCCGATGGATGCGAGACGCACAGGACCGGTCATTGTGGCGACATTTGGGGGAGGCCTATGTCCAACAGTGGACGTCTTTCGGCTGAAATGATGATGATGATGATGATGAACCACAGAGAAATAAATAAATAAATTAGAGTCATTTGACCAGTACCACCATGGCCTGAGACAACCACGGACCGGGTCATTGTCAGAATCGCATTGGTCTTTTTTCGAATTATCGCGTAAAAGTCATCGGTATGCGCAGATGCGAACATACTCGACGCACTACAATAACGCGGACAGATAGTAATATGTTTAACCGCGTCCTCTGGGCGATTCGCACAATGGTGATATCCGAGCTTTTCTTCCCGCCAGATCCGAAACAGGTACGTCCCGAAATACTCATGTCCGTTGAGGACCTGAGTCAACCCAGCACAGACATTTTTAAAGCCGCAGTTTCAGAATCTAGCACCCGGCGTATAAAAGGCTAGTTACGGCACTGCGTGTACATATCGTTAACAAACGATCCAGCGAAGATATTAAATACGGCCATTTTCACTAAGCCTGGCAAACACATTCATGTCGCAAGGTCTTTATCGCACAGGGGAATGTTCTCACTCATCATCTTGACATAATCCCTTAAACTCGTATCTCTTTTGAAGCCCCTTAGAAATAAATTGAAACGCACATGATTTACTAACCCTGGTTGAACGACGTCAAAGAAAAAACGCGACAAAATAAAATTAAGTCCTAAGAGTGCGTTGTGAAAATGTGTGGTTGTTACCATCAAAGCTGTGCGAGGATCTCGGTGCGAGGAGGCGTAGCAAAGCTGTGCCTAGCGGTGCAGTATATTTTAGCTGTAATGCTTAATGATTTTTGACTGACATCCAAAAGTCTAAATTCAAGGTTTGCCATTGCCAATGTGCTATTATGGAGCGCAGCATACTATGTGTTAATTAACAGATCACATTTGGAATACTACATACACTGTGCTCCAAAATTTTGCAACTTATATGGGACTTGGCAGGATATATCTGCTGCATGCCTGACAAGATTATTTGCCTACAGCTTGTAAAACATAGGATTCGTGCCCTGATACAGTAATAAGGAACCGTGGCAGACCACGAAGGAGATGGAAAAAAGAAGTGAATAATCGTGATTGTTCGAGAGAATGAAGGAATAACCTATACCCGGCAGTGGGACAAAACGGGCTATTAATAATAATGTTTTACCTAGCATAGTTTTCGCTAGAATTGCGATAAACAGGGTTAGGAAATCAAGCGATACCGTTTTTAGATTTTTCCTCGCTCACCGCTTATGTACCTCGCACATCTCTGGAGAACTCGCACCCTAAGTGAACTGTTTGGTAGGCATACGGTTAAAGCGGGCTATTCGCAGTGAGGTGCCGATCTGAATTAATCATGAGACGTATGAGACAATCTCACCTGAACCAGATGAAGTGTGACACAGACGTCAGATGAATAGCTCCAGCCAACCTCTGCGACACTTGCGTGTGGGACATGAAGCTATTTACATACTAATGTCGCAATTTTTATAGAAATAGGTGCTATTATTATGGTCGTTAGTGTACCGCATTATAGTGTACCGTAATGGTTAAGGGAATAAAGAATTTTGTGTCGAAGCTCTACTAGCTGCTAACATCATATTTCATGAAGCTTGTGGATTGCTTGCAATTTTTCAGGGTTCCGCACCCGAAGGGTGCCAACGGGACCCTATTACTAAGCATCCGCTGTCCGTCCGTACATCTGCCTGCCTGTCCTTCCGTCTGCTAGCGGGCTGTATCTCATAAACCGTGAGATAGAGAGTTGAATTTTTTACAGAATGTGTATTTCTGTTGCTGCTGCAACAACAAATAAATTTTCAAAATTAAAGGGGCTTCTACAAGAAACGTTTTTTTTTCGGCGTTTTTACTCAATTTTAATATTGTAGTACAGAACCCTCCATGTGCGAGCCCGACTCGCACTTGGCCAGATTTTTATTAATTTTTCCTATATAGTAACATGGCTAAAGTATTTAATTGACTAGGCTGTAGTAGTTATTACACCATCAGGATTGACTTAAAAGTGCCTTTGTTTAAAATACACGCAACGTGTAGCATAATCGTGGATTTGCAATAATGTGTTATTATTTTACTAAAAGATTATCGTTGTCTGTGCAAACACTAATTTCTTCGAACATATCACGCGTAACGCGGACTCGATGGAACGAATGGTGGTTCAAGGGAGATTGGAGGGCAAAAGATCCCATGGGCGCTCTCCAACACGGTGAACGGACCTCATCCTATCTGTGAAACACTTCGCATCAATGACAACTAAGCCACCAAACACAGAGCTGCATGGCCTCGCATCACGACAATAGCAGTGGTGCAAGACTTGACCTAAACATGATGACAAACACTCTATCAAGAGTGGTGCGACTGAGAAGAATTATTTTGCTGCGATTTACTTCATCATCATCATCATTTCAGCCGAAAGACATCCACTGTTGGACATAGGCCTCCCCCAAGCGTCACCACAACGACCGGTCCTGTGCATCTCGCATCCATCGGATTCCAGCGACCCTGACCAGGGGGCCTAAAAAGGTCACAATAGGCAATTCATAAAGCAAATCATTTCCCGAATTCCTGCCTACTTATGACATTATGCAATTCTTCTAAAAATCGCAAAATGGTTACACAAATTAGCCGAATCATACTCAATTCATTTTTTAGCAGAATCATATTCCATAATATTGCCAGATGAAAAAAATAAAAATCTTGGTTTTACTAGTTTTTTTTTCTTAGCTTTTTATTTAACGGATAATTATTTTGTATTAAGTTCTTGTATTAAAATATAAATTCAGTATTTTAGGATAATAATTTAAATGCCTTTAAAAACGAAGTTAAAAATGCCTAAATCTTTGGAAATAATAAATATCAACTTGTTAGGCTGGCAACATACCTACATTGTTGTTTACCGTAGTATCTCTCTGTCGTCTGTGGTTATCCCTCTGTCGTCTGTGGTTTACCCTCTGCTTGTAAAAAATCGGTTGAAAACAATAAATCATAATATGATTTATTGTTTTCAACCGATTTTTTGGCATTATTCATATTATGAATAATGCCATAAAATGAAGAGTTGAAGTTGAACAATAAATCGTAATTTTTAGTGAATTTTTCAAGTGCAGAGTGCTTGTTTTTTTTTTTTTTAATTACTCTGAAGCAAACCATCCACTTGTAAAAACTTTAGGACTGCGTTTCAAGAAAATGATACCAATCCAGCATCTACTTGTGTATTTCTTGTGAGTTCGAATTCATGGTTCGAATGTTTACAACAAAGTAAGTGCTTACCATACCTATTAATATTGTACTCGTAATATTAATACGTTTTTATACCTACGCAACTAGGTATTAAATGACAATTTAATTGTTTCAGACCGCACTGTGGCTCCTATAGTATAATGATGAGGCTTGAAGGATTCTGTCTCAGGTGGAGATGTAACATACCGCAGCTGATGCCAATACTGCTCAAATACACCTAATACAAAATTTGAGATGCCTTGTAGATGCAGCTGAAATATATCTTTTCTATCTTAGATTACATGTAAATTTGAGTCAATAAAAAGAGTAATTACATTCTATTTATTATACGTATAAATGGTTTTATTTTGGTAATAATTTACCTAAGCTTGTTTATAATATTCTATAGATGATAATATTAAAAATACTCTAAACTCTCTACTTCAAATTATTTAAAAACAGTGTACCTTAGTGTTCCGGGTGGATACTTAGTACTATTTAACCATTTGAAGAGTGATATCTAAACACTAAGCAATTTATGTTAAGATCTTTATAGCTTTAATAAATATTTTATGTAGGTACATATTGTAAATCCAATAAAATTTTGTAATTATGAAGAACATTGATAGTTTAAGCCATTGGAAAGTGACTGAAGTAGGTTCTTGCCCATTTTTGATGATATAGGTACCCCAGCTGCATAAATGCTTTAGTGCTTAAGGGCTCAATAATTATATACAGTCATACTTTTTTTTAAGTCTGTAAGTCTGTATAGCCCGATAAACTCGGGGTTCGGCACTTCATAAATTTCAAGCAAATTCCATTTTTCGAAGAAATACACTTCGTTGGCGACTTAAAATGCTCTCAGTAATGCACATGTCTCCTAGGAAATACGCGTAAAGGCCTAAATCTGCCATTTTTAAAGTTTAATATATAATACACATCTAATCTATAATAATATATAATACACATCTACACATATAATACAACATCTTGCAATTCATTTATCGGAAATGAATTGTAAGATGTTGCTCTTCAGTAACTTTTTATGATTCTGCTAATGAACTGTAAAGCGATTCATATTAAGTGAACCATTTTACGAATTTGCTGTCAAATAGACCCGTCTGTCAAAAAAATGTCAAATAGATGAATTGCCGAATATGAATCATAATATGAATATTGTTTTTGTATAGTAATATGAACTGACAATTCGTGACCATTTTGCGATTTTTATCGTGATTCATAATATTTTCCTATACGATTCTGCTAAAGTGACCTTTTTAGACCCCCAGGTCATCGGTCCACCTAGTGGGAGGCCTTCCAACGCTACGTCTTCTGGTACGCGGTCGCCACTCCCGAACCTTTCGGCCCCCACGGCCATCTGTTCTGCGTGCAATGTGCCCTGCCCATTGCCACTTAAGTTTGGCGATTCTTCGTGCTATGTCGGCAACCTTGGTTCTCCTGCGGATATCTTCATTTCTGATTCGATCACGCAAGGAAACTCCGAGCATAGCTCTTTCCATTGCCCTTTGGGTGACTTTAAGTTTTCGGCGATTTACTTAATCAGTATTAAATTTTATTTTAATTTATCCATCAACCTGTTTTTAACTTCATTAAAATTTTATTTTTTGCATTTAATTTTATCTGCTGTGTTGTAATGTAATTTTATTTTAATTTTTAATCTGCTAATTTGCTGACTATATATTTAAATCAACTTAGATCTAAATTATAATTTGTTTTTTAGATGATAATAATATGTACAACAACAAATAGAACATGTGGTGTCAGCGTATAATTAATTGTTACACTAATTAATGTAAATTTAGCTTTAACTTATTGTAAATGAATTATGTAAACAATTGTCCGCAGTAAAAATAGTTATCAACACACTTACACGAAAATCCGCTCCTACTCTTACCGCTTTTAGGCACCGATGTAGTGTCTTTCGCACTAGTGCGAAGAAGTGCGGAAGTCGGGCCCCGTCAAAATTATATTTATTACTTCAGGCTGGTCGCCCGCCTCCCCACCACGACGCATAAAACAATCCACGAGCCATTTCTTGCAATACCTAATTTCTTACTTTTATAAAATTTTACTTATTATTTTCGACTTACTTCAAACTAATAAATTGTACCTAAAATCATAAAAATGAGTTAAAAAACGTCACACATATCAAACGCGTGGTCAATTGCCATTTAATTTTCTTGGCTCAAAACGACCTCGCTTTCTACTCGGGTGTTTCAGTATTTCTCCTCGACTGCAATGTCAAAATTTTCCCACTTGAAACAAAATGTGCTATTTTAAAAACGGTTGGAGAAAAATCTTATCGTGCTAAAGTTAGGCAGTCAGTCAAGATTATAATAGATATCTACATAGAGCGTCTGATGATACACGTGAAAGCAATTTTCTTTAAAAAAAAATCATGAAAGAGGTACCTACCTATTTTGAACGGGAAAATTATCAAATAATTTCTCCCGCTCTGGGTGGAGTGAAATCCACCTGTGTTCCTTCAGTTGCCTTTTACGTTCCAGGGCCGAAGTAACGAAGAACTATCCCACAGCCCTAGCACTTGGCTACTTAAGTAGTTATCCTCAAAATACCAGACAATTTTGCCGCGTGAACAGTCGCGTGAGATAAAAGCAATAAGCGAAGTAGACGTCTCTATATTAGTTCACAGATTGATCTACCCGAAATGGAAATCAAAATATCTTGCTTATTGCTTCGATTCATGATCAATAAAGCAAAGAGCACTATCTTTCCTCTCTAGTGTGAATAATAATAAAATAATATATGTGGGACACTCAAAAAGTTTTGAGAAACTAAAAAACTAACTTCTATGGATAAAATATTTTTATTCAATCTTTTTAAAAAACTCTCCACAAAGTTTCATGTGTCTGAACCAATTTTCGAAACATTTTTTCCCGTTCGCCGCAGACACCTCTTTCAGGACCTTCTCGAACGCTCCTAGCGCGTCTTTCGGCGATGAAAACTGTATCTCTTTCAGCAGATTTTTTTATTATAAGTAATAAAAAGAAGTCACACGGTGCCAGATCAGGACTGTAAGGAGGGTGACCCAAGACTCTGACCCGTGTGGTGTCCAGGAAGTCCCTCGTTTTGAACGCTGAGTGCGCGGGCGTGTTGTCATGGTGAAGCAGTACGCCGCGGAGCCCGATATTCGGTCGCTTGTTGCTTATTGCAGACAAAACTTCTGGCAGGCATTTTGTGGATCTATTCGGCGATGATGTTGCTTTGGTCTCGTAATGGAATTGAAATCAGATACCCCGTCAAAGTGAATAAACTAGCGATTAAATTTTTCCCCTGCGCTTTTCGATCGCTTCACTTTCGTAGGCGTTGGTTCGTTTTGAAACAGCCAAACTGTCGACTGACGTTTTATTTCTGGATCGAATTGATAAATTCAGGATTCTTCACCTGTTACAATGTCGTAAACGCGCCGAGACAAGCCTGCTTCAAATTTTTGCACCACTCCACACGGGCCTGCTTCTAAGCTTCGGTGAGGTTGTGCGGCACCCAGCGGCAAACTATCCTCCTCACGCGAAGGTGCTCGTGTAGAATCTTGTGAACGCTTCCCGAACCAATCTACAGTATATGCTGAATCTCTTCGTATGTAATTCGCCTGTTTTCTTGAATTATTTTTTTATTGCCAACACACTTTCTTCCATGACAGCCGTCGTAGGACGACCACTCCTTTGTTCATCCCCCAAAGTAAGGCGACCGCGCTTGAACTCGTTATACCAGCGGTAGATGGTTGCTTTTGAAAGTTCTTCATCCATAAAAGCAATTTGAAGTTGATCAAATGACTTATCAAGTTTTAGGCCACATTTAAAATCAGAAAATCATCGCACAAAAAGGTTCTCGATGCAGATCCAGTTTTAAATGAGACACGATAATTTGATTTGGCTCTCGATAAAATGTGGAGGGAAATTCAAAATTCGAACCATGGTATTTTTACTTACTTACCAAAGTTTTAAAAATAATTACAAGTGGCCAGTGCCTTATAGATAAAAACTTTTTTTCGCAAAACTTTCTGAGTGGCCTGGTATGTCTATAATTATTTATTAATTACATACTTCATGCACATAAAGGTACAGAGGCGGACTTAATGCCTTAGGCATTTTCTACCAGTCAACCTCAAACCTCAAACCCCAACCACCAACCCCAACCCCAAAAAATAAATATAAATTTAGTATAAGGTATATATTTTATATTTTATAATTAAAAAAAAAAAAAACTCTTCTTGTTTCTACACACTACTACTACTATTATTTACGTTTCTTTAAATCTCTCCTTTCGCAGGTTTCATCATCACCATCATCATTTCGGCAGAAAGACGTCCACTGTTAGACATAGGCCTCCCTTAAGTGACGCCACAATGAACGGTCCTGTGCGTCTCGTATCCACCGCATTCCCGCGACTCTCACCAGGTCATCGGTCCACCTTGTGGAAGGCCTTACAACGATGCGTTTTCCGGTGCGCGGTCGCCTCTCTAGAACTTTTCGGCCCCATCGACCATCCGTTCTACGGACAATGTGCCCTGCGCACGGCCACTTTAGTTTGGCGATTCTTCGGGCTATGTCGGCAACCTTGGTTCTCCTGCGGATATCTTCATTCCTGATGCGATCACGCAAGGAAATTAATGCGCCTGGCTGGGTTTGAACCCACAACTTACATCTCATAGGCGACAGATATTCGACAGATATTCATATCTGCATCCGCACAACCACATTCACAACGTGTTCTATCAAAACTTTTCCGATTTAGAACTATTTTCTCGTACATTTGTTTCATGCTCGACGAAATTGGACATCACATCTTCGAATAGTTTTAGGACTAACATTTTAGAATCTTTTCATATGTTTTCTTGTAGGATAGACGGTATAACATTTGAGGGTTAGACTATTAGTTTATTTGAATGCTTCAAAGTACTAGCCATTGTTCTAAGATGCTATTATACTTTCCCTACACAAAATTCATTCAAAATTTCCTCAAAACTTCTGTGGGTGATGGATGAATTCCCACTTTCCTCTCTAGCTTTTGAGGTGAGAAATGTGTGAGGAGCGAGAGGGCGTATCAGACTTTTACCGAATAAAATACTCCTTCGTTCCTTCTGTTACTCTTTGCGTTCCAGGGACACGATAACTGTTTCGAATAATGCCACAGACCTAGCAGCCATAGGCCCTAGTCAAAATAATAATAATCTATGAATAGTGTGTATTCCATTTCGTAGAACGGTCTTGGAATAATTTCGGTTTTCTCCATATTTGAAAGAGTGTTTTTCTAATATAAGCCCAATTCAAATCATATATAAACTAATATTATAGTAAAGTTTTGTATTTTTGTCTGTAATGAATAAAGTCAAAACTACTGGACCGATTAAAAAAAAACTCCGGTAGGTACTTATAATGCAACTTTATCACTGAGTGACATGGGCTTTATATTTTCTACTTTCATGCGGCATGCGTTATTATTATTACTTTATTTTATTGTATTATTATCGACTTTTACATGATTTTTGAATTAATTGAATTTATCGACTTCGACACCGTTTTTTGATTGAATTTATTAATAGACAGTGTAATAACACTAGTTTGTAAGTAGTGCAAGTCTTTACTAACAATAATGGATTGTATGATCTGAAAAATACTCGTACCTTATTATAGGTTATTATATCTCAGAACCCTGGGGTCCTGGACCTTTGGAAGGCGTACGAGGAGTCGAAACCAACTCGCAGAGGCTCCTTTGACGCTTTTAATGGAACGTGGTATCAACCGGCGATTATCCCTGTACGCGCTGTACTAGTGCATCCAAGGACATCCCCCGGTGGATGGGAAAATATTGCAACATATGGAAAACTAAGATATAAGGTTTTTGGAGTCTTAAGTGGACTGGTTACCAGGAAATATATTAAGACTATGGCCCCTGCCTAAACAATGTTTTTAATATCCATCGACAAAAGGCAGGGGGTGACTTGCACACTCAATAAACGGGCCCCCATAAACGGTGACGTGACGAACGTCACCGCACACGAAGTGACGTAGCAACAAGAGGGCAACATATCCTGAGGTGCTTAAGGAGTGGAGAGGTATACCACGGCTATCAGGACAATCCCGGAAGTACGATCAAGATCCCTACCAGCACCTTACTGGATTATACATCCTTCTCCCGAGCACGTTTGCTCTTGCGAATCTCCACTCAAGCCAGCCAATAAAGACAAGAGAGGGTTGGGAGCTTTGTTCCTCGTCAGTATTCACAACGGCCAGCCAATAAAGGCAAGCCGGAGATGAAGAACAAGAATTCTCCCGGGAGATCGGGTCCGTGGGGTCGCTAACTCGCTAATGCCCAACAGTTCGCCACAAAACTGCCCTGCGGAATTATTATTATTATTATCTGTAACGCTAATCCATATATCACAATCCCTAATATTGACGTAACTTACGATTTAATATGTTCTCCGGAGATTGCAAGCATTATATGCAGCTTCTAACCCAATTTCCCTAGTCTACTTTAACAATATGCTCTAGATGATAGACTGCTTACACTCTGTTGATCTTTCATTCCTGGGTGAACGTTAAGCGACTAGGTGATATTCGTGTTAGCTGATCCCATGATACTCTTTGGGAAATCGGAATTAAGAAATTCTTCTTCTTTCGAATCTAGTATAGGTATATAATAAACTAGTTAAACTGTTTGAGTTTTGTAAGTGGCTTCGTTAACTGCAGTATCGGTGGCACTCATTAAGTTCACCAAAGTGCAGGTGTATGGGCATTTGGGGTACTCCAATGTGTGACAAATGGCACTAAAACATGGTCGCTTACAATGGGCCTCATCAGAAGGCTTACAGTCACCCAAAGGGCAATGAAAAGGGCTATGCTCGGAATTTCCTTGCGTGATCCAGACCAAGACCAAGGTCGCCGACATAGGCCGAAGAATCGCCAAAATAAAGTGCAGTGGGCAGGGTACATTGCTCTTAGAACAGTTGGTTGATAGGGCCGAAAGGTTCTAGAGTGGCGACCGCGCACTGGAAAACGCAGCGTTGAAAGGCCTCCCACAAGGTGGACCGGCGACTTGATGAGAGTCGCGGAAATGCGGTGGATGCGAGACGCACAGGATCGGTCGTTGTGGCGACGCTTGGGGGAGGCCTATGTCCAACAGTGGACGTCTTTCGGCTGAAATGATGATGATGATGAATGTGTGGTTCATGTTCTGAACAGGGGCATCGCACTCTCATTGAATATCAGACGGTGCTATAAAGACCCATTTCGTCAAGTTGTGTTTGCAGCTGCTAACCTGGGGTGCATGAAAGGAGCCTGCCCAAGTGTTTTTATTAAAAAACATTTTTTAAAGTTCCGTACCTCAAAAGAAAAAAACGGAACCCTTATAGGATCACTTCGTTGTCCGTCTGTCTGTTTGTCAAGACCCTTTATCTCGAGAACGCGTGGAGGTATCGAGTTGAAATTAAAACCATATACTCAAATCTGCGGTCCCTTGAAGCTGTTGAAAAAAAAAACTTCTAAGTTAACGAAAAAAAAGATACGGCCGTTTTTGTTGCAAAAAACGTATATTTCGACACTCAAGGGAATCAAAATTCATAAGGTACTTCCCGTTGTCTCAGAATCCTGAAATTTGCCATAAAACAAGGTCTTATAGCACAAATACAGGAATAAATCTGAAAATAGTAAAGGATCATGACCAACGATGTATGGAAATCCGTCTTAAGTTGAAGCACAATAAATGTTTATTTAATATAGACTACGCTTTATATACTATTAAATAAAAGTGTTCATTTTCACACAAGCACCCGACTTTTAAAGTAATTAAACAAAAACGGAGATAACCTACAAATTATGTCTAACCAACTCGCAACTTGTAAAATGACCACAGATCAGTCATGTAGGTACCAAACAACATTGTTAGTTATCATCCGTCTGTCATCTGGCTTGACAGCTGCATCTGCGTGAGACGAAGCACAAAATAAATATTATATTATCGGAACGATAAAATACATATAGGTATGCTATTACTAATTACTTAGCTATTTAAGATAGGTATTGATATCATTTTTGTGATGTTTTTGTCTAAAGGTTCATACTTACGTACAAAGAGTATAGTAATATATAGCTTACGTAACTCGTACAAATGAAGAGAACGAAACGGCAATCATGACTGGAAATGTACCTAGCAATCGTTAATTTACTGTTTATCTTAAAATCATAATTCTGGATACGAAAACAGAATTCCTGAAGTGAAAAGCTGTAAAAAAATAAGCAAATAATTTCTATATTAATTTGCTTTTGGTCAATCTCCTTTGTTATTAGAACACAAAAAAAAAACTTTTTTTGCGATTCGGAAAAATCTTCGAGGCTATTGAATTATTTGCATACGTACGGCACCCTCTTTGCGTGAGTCCGACTCGAACTTGCCCAGTTTTTTTATCAAGTGGCAGTGCTAGAAAGTCTGACCATCAGTCATTCCAAGGACTATCGTGTTGCCTAATTGGGTTGTGGAGTTCTGATAGGCAGTCGATCCGAGTCTCTTCTTCTTCTCAGTCGTATACTCCTGGCGAAGTGGTCGCGGTCATGTATCGTCTGGTAGGTTGGTTGCGGCTTTTGCGAGACTTCTCTATATCTCTCTAATCGTGGCACTGCATGTACATCACTCCAAGTAAAACACGGGTATTCAACCGCAAGCAGATATACTGGAAGCCGACCCCTAGTTAATTGGAAAGAGGCTAGGGAGATGATTTATCAACTGCCAGTTCTAGAGTCACTAAAGGGATACCTTCATAACAATATCAAAGTAGCCAGTCTCATAGGAAAGTACCTCTTGACATCTATACTTTAATATTATAAAGAGGTTAAGTTTGTTTTTTACCCGACTGCAAGAAGGGTTATGTTTTTTTTTGTTTATAGGAGGTTTTTATTTTTCGGGTGGGTAAATCATCTAATGACATCCCCCGCTCTTGGGCGGAACGGGGGTTAGTGTCAGACTTTTACTGACTAAAAACCCACTCATGTTCCTTCTTTGCCATTTTTCCAGGGCCCCAGGGGTCTCTTTCGCATCACCCATGGCCCCAGTAGGCTTCGACCCTGCTGGGCCCCTACGGTTGCTGTAATCTCTGAAAGTACTGGTCCGATTGTTAAAATTTTTCCCCGATAGAAGGCTGCTTTATACTTGAGTGACATAGGCTATATTTTATGTACGCGGGTGAAGCTACGAACAAAAGCTAGTATTCCAAAAAGCATTATTGACGAACCATATCCTATTCATCGTTATTAGTTCACTGTGTGACTGGCCACTGACAGAATTATGCTTTTATATTTTCGAGGTTCTATCATTTTTTCCATATTTCAACCAGACGTTGATTTATACGAGTGGCTACAAAAAACTGTGGCGGGAAAACCGTGAGCTGTCATGTCGTAACACTGAAATGGTTGAGTTTTTTCCGTTGGTTTCTAAAGCAATTATAAATTTAATCTCGTAAAGTTATGGCACTTACTTTAAATTAAAATGTTATGCTTTTTTTCATTTAAAAACATTAGACTGCGAAATACGACTAAACATTTTCAAACAAACTGAAACAAAGTATTCTAGCAAGGAACCATTATTGGGAAAAGGGCTAGGTACTTAGATTGATTGTTACAGAATTCAATGTTTTGTGTCTACTGACTACATAATCGTCTAGTGTATAATAGTGACACATGTTGAGCTATACTCATACTCGTACATATAACACATAAACGTATGACAAACTCTTTTATTCATATTCTTTTTATACTCCAAGAAAGTGATATGGACTTGAAAAGTGCAAATGGACGCTATTTTATTTATAAGTCAGCTTACCTGCTCCCGACGATGGCTTCCTACTATTTTTGATGTTTTTAATGTTTATTTTGTTGTAAGATTTTTCAATTAAAAAATATGGTAAGACAGGCGTTAAAAGTTACATAAAGGTCGCGTCATCATCATCATCATCATCATCGTTTCAGCCGAAAGACGTCCACTGCTGGACATAGGGCTCCCCCAAGTGTCGCACAATGAACGGTCCTGTGCGTCTCGCATCCATAGGACTCCCGCAACCGTTACCAAGTCATCGGTCCAACTTGTCAAAGGTCGCGTAGGCAAAATAAATTATATGAAACAAATAAAGAGTCGATTGTGATACATACCTAGTCGTATTTAGGCTACCTACTTATTTGCTTCAAGAAACCTCTAAAACAAATTAAGTCGAGTGACAAAATTCGATTAGATATTAGATATTTCCTTTCTTGATATTCTATAATCTTATTTAAATTGATAAAAAGAGCTATTATTAATCTTTTTCTCTAGCACAATAATTATTCCGTAGATATATTAATATGCACCCCGACAGAAACTGTGTAACTTCTAATTTATGCAGATTGAAAGATCAAAGAACTGGCTTCGAAACAATCCAATTCTCTTCAACATCGATTTAAATTGCAGTCTTACATAAGTACAATAAAAAGCAATGTATCGTTCAAAGTAAGTACGTTATTGTATCTGATAGAAATCTTTACCTGATAAGAAAAGATTCGGTTTTAGGTATAATAGTTATTTTTTTCCTTTACAGGAAACTCTTCCAACTTGCAATTGATGAAAGCTTGCTTTGCATGTCGTTAATAATGTAAAAAATAAGCTACACACATTTTTTTTTAATAACCTTGCCCCTCACTAGGAGATACAGTCCCCCTAGCCAAGTTACGACCGTTTCGTTTGCGTCAAACGCCTCGTGCAGGCCACGCCTCTGATTGCTTTGTTGTGACGTCATCTCAACGCTCAGTAACGTGGTTAGAACAAAGGAATCGGAGGCGTGGCCTACTCGAGGTGTTCGACGCAAATGAAATGGTCGTAACTTGGCTAGGGGGGCAGGAGTAATTCCTATTGAGGGACAAAGTTATTAAAAAAAAATGTGTATATATTTAAAAATTTCAAATGTTTTTTTTTGTTAATAACTTTTCCCCACACTAGGAATTACTCTTGTATCGTGGGTAAGTTCGCAAAGATGTAAACTCACATACACAAGACACCCAGAACCGGAACATCTATCTGTAGGCCACACAAATATTTATTCCGTGCGGGAACCGAACCTACGACATGCAGCGCAGCAGCCAATCGCTTAACCATTGCGAAGATGGTGATACACTTTTAAAACAAAGCATTATATTTCTATTTTTAGTGAAGCAGCGCACGCCTGGTAACCACTAGTATTTACTAACAAAGTACTATAGCATAATCAGCCTTTTAATGTTCCCACTTCTGTGACTCAGGCCTCCTCTCTAGGAGAGGGAATGGGCCGTAATCCACCACGCGGGCCCAGGGTTGGTGAATGTCACATGTCTTCGATTTTTTTGGTTCTAGGTCATGCCAGTTTCCTCACGATGGAGCAGTGGTGATGAAAAAAATTACACAAAGTAATGTGCCTGGCTAGGTTTGAACCCGAGACCTACCACTCGTAAGTCGGAGCCGTTACCACTCGGCCACCACTGCTCGGTAACAAAGTACTAAAGTGAAGAAAAATCTCCATCAATGACCCGATTTGGAATATGGTTTTTTATTTTGTTTGATAAGATATTTACTTTCAGATTACTTTCAGTTTTATCAAAATCCTGTTCTCATAATCGGACTCATGAGGAATTAACGGATCTTCTCAAATAAGCATACAAATAGCGATTTTTGCATTTTTATCATCAAGTCAAGCACTTGCTTGCATTCAAAAAATATAATTTGATAAAGTAGATGTTGGGAACTCCATTATAAAAACAACATTATACTTATTGGAATATTATCATGAGGCACTCTCTTTTTAAGTGTTTTCAATGGTAATATTCCACAAGTACCTTAATATGTGTATAACTTGCCTGTGTATAGAAAAACAAGAGACTTCCAAAAATAGTACAACAGCCGTCCACATAAGAAAAACTAAAACGTTCAAAATAACTATTATTTCGGGAGGCGATGTTAGATAAAGAAGAAACAAAACCAGAAAGACCGTATTTTTATATGGAAATCGGTTGTATTTTTATGTAAAAACTTTTTGTTGTTATCTAAGTTACATGTAGGTACCAATTTTTTATCGCTAGAAATCATGATTATCCCCGCGGCTAGTAAGTATAGCACGATCTTCTGAAAACGCGATTTTCATTTTAGTTTTTATCATGTTTAAGATCAGATAATTGACTGCTATGGTCTTCCCGACCGATTATAATTTAGATGTCTTAAAGGCTACGGTGAATAGGCTCTTAATAAACTAGTGCACCTCACCATCAACGATTGCATCACTGCTTACCATCAGGTGGTATTTCAAGCACTGGTTTAGGTATATCAATTAAATTGTGTGGATATTGAAAAAACTTCTTGCATATTTCTCTCTCTCTCTCTCTGATGCAATATGTTCACTTATTGACATTCAACATCTGTTGTGTTCAAATATAATGTAATCATGCTTGATATGCGTCCACTGGTGCACCCACATCAATCTGTTTTATGATATTCTGCTGTCACAGTACTAAGTCTTGTGGCTTGTGGCCTTTTAAACCTCCTGAAAGTCTATATTTTAATCGTTTGAAGCCAGCTTATTTAGCTTTACATTTAGTTGAATTTTAATTTTATGCAATTTATTTTAATGTCTGACTGGCTAATATTATAATTATAATATATTGCAATTTAATTTAATTTTAATCATTTCATTTGTAATCTGTATGTTTAAGACATGTAACTAAAATGAATCTTAAAAAATAAATGAGTAATAATAATGATGGATTGTGATCATATTCTTAAACTCTCATATATTATGTAAACTCTGTTTGTGTCTTCTTGTTGGTTTCTACAAGTTAAATAAAGCAGTACCTAAATGATGTATTAATACCATATTTATGTTTGCTTCATTGTTAGACTTAAACCAACTTCAATAGCCTCGTATACCCTGAAGACGGACTACAACTACCCAAGAAGTTCACATTATAAGACAACAATAGCGTATAAACCATACTTGACTTACTTCGACGCTCCAAGCCATCAAGCTACCAACTTTACTCGTTCAACAAAGCTTATATAGAAAGGTACACCGTACAAACTTCCCTCCATTCCCAGAATAAAATTCTCTTAAAAAATAAATGGAATTCCACATGATGCGGCCGCCCGACCCAGAAGCATATTCATTGGAGCTAAAAACCCGGTAGATATCATCTCCCTACTAAATTACCATTTTAATTGAATACACTCGCCAAATTAATTTTTCAGTGAACTTTTTACTTTTATTTTTTAACGTTTTCGTCTCCGTTTGTAGTTTGCTTTTCATTTCCAGTTATCATTCCGCTAAATTAATTGTTGGAAATTAAATTTTTATGCTGATTCAGTTAAAATGCGAATTTTTGGTCTGCTCTTTCTGAGAATTCGCAGGTTACATTTTGGGGAGTGTGCCAGGCCCAGTCCATCATCGGAAACATAAAATATACGGCGATGCGCCAAAGGTACATGGTAAACATCCTACTCAAGGAATAGATTCATTGTGCGTTCAGCTAAGGAGTTGAATTTCCTGCCGGAGTTTGTGTTTCCTGGTAGCTACAACCTGAGGGTCTGTATGCCAATAGTAAATAGTTTACTTGTAGGCAAGCGGGCTGTTTCGTCGACTATCAAGTGAGATAGTGACCCAACGCGAGGCTATCAAAAATAAAAAAAATATTAATATACAGATTTAGTGTAGGTACACTAATAAGAAAATAGCTCAAAAAAATATGACATGATTATATAAGAGCTACTATTTTTTTATTTCAAAATAATTAATGGCACTAAAACCAACTCAGCATGTTTCTTAAGTAAACGCAAACGCAAAACGAAAACTTCCAGCCGTTATGATGGCTCCTTCTCTGTCACTGCAGTGCGTCTATGGAACTCCCTTCCACACTCCTTACATGACAGCCCTTTTCTGGATGTCTTCAAGAGAAAAATTAAAGAATAATTCCTTTCACAATGACATAGTACATTTATTTATATATATATATATTTTTTATATAAGTATGTATTTATGTATGTAAGTATGTTTATGTATTATTTTATTCATATTATTTGTAATTTTAAAATTGTGCACTGGATCTTACCCTCTACTGTGATCTCTCTCAATCACTCTATGGTTTGCTGGAAGAAAACTCAACTTTGAATTAAGCTCGCCTATGTACATGAAGTCTGTTATCCACATATTTTGTTACTTATCATGGTGTACAATAAAGAATAAAAAAAAGAAAACGTATAGTAAAAGTGTTCTACCTGGGGCCCAAGTCTGCTATTTTTATAAATTCGTCATTCCAACACGATCCCATTGTAATTTTGCTAAAAGTTCATAATCTGTTAATTAATAATGGTCGATCATTGATCGGTCATTGGTCTTGTGGTAGAATGACTATATCGAGTTGTCTCGTAACAAACTAAAAGCAATGACTGCACAATAACGTTCTAATGGTAGGTCACTGATCAAAGAAACTGTCAAAATTTTAGCAGATTCCCACATACGTCAAATTTGTCATTATTTACGAGATTACCATTCTATGCCATTTTTTTCAATGAAGTGTCAGTGGTTGACCTTTGGAAAGTCATAAAGACGCCATTATATTAGTAGATTACCAAACTTGTCAAAATCAACAATTATGAAATCAATGATAGACCATTCTGACACTATTGTAATAGCAGACTTGAGGCCCAGCTTTTCATCATCATCATCATTATCATTTCAGCCGATACACGCCCACTGTTGTACCCAGGCCTCCCCAAAGTATCGCCACAACGACCGGTCATATACGTCTTGCATCCATCGGTTTCCCCCGACCCTCACTAGGTCACCGGTCCACCTTAAGGGAGGCCTACCAACGCTTCATCTTCCAGTTCACGTCGTTTCTGCGAGCTATGTGCCCCGCCCACTGTCATTTAAGTTTGGTGATTTTTCGAGCTGTACTAACTACTGTTATAAATTATAATAGTAATTACCCACTTCTTAAGCTGTTGATCCCCGCACGAACGCCGGCTTTCGTGCGCCATTGTCTTACTATTGTGTCTCTAATTACACTACTCAACAAGTTAAAGAACTTGTACCTAATACTTTTATTGGAGTGGGAAATCGTTAACCCCTCGAGCGCCGGAGCGAGGAGGAGTGGCAGGCGGTCGCCTCCTTCTGCGAAGCAGTAATGCTAGCAAAGGAGGCGGCCGATCGCGTGAAGCAACGGTCCTCACGCCCCAACCGCCGCCGGGATTCCGATCCCGATTTCCGGCCACCGTAGGCGCGGGCTTGCGGACGGCTAGCTATGGGTAGCCCGCCGTCCGACCGTCCGTTAACCGTCCGGACCGAGCCCAAGTCGTCGACGGCGCGTATTGTTCCACTTGTTCCACGCGCGCCTCAGGGAGATGTCAGCAAATCGTAGGGGCCCAGCAGGGTCGAAGCCTACTGGGGCCACGGGAAGTGTGAAAGCGAAACCCCGGGACGAAGGCAACGAAGGAACAGGAGTGGGTTTTTAGTCAGTAAAAGTCTGACACTATTTCTCGCTCCGCCCAAGAGCGAGATTTGTCATTAGATGATTTGCCCACCTGAAAAAAAAAAACCCTCAAGCGCCGATTGTACATACGTCTGTACAACTTGAAAATGGCCTTGAAAAACGCTTAATTGTTGTGCTGTACACACGTTTGTACGAAATTTATTTTACCGAAAATTTTGGTTTCTTTATCTTTGTTTTACCCAAAAAAATTCAGTTTTTTTTTGTGATTTTACGTAAAAACGCGCAATTGAGTAATAATAATTCCAACTCTGGGTTGAGTGCGAGCGAGTGTCGGACTTTTACTGACTAAAACCCACCTGTGTTCCTTCAGTTGCCGTTTGCGTTCCAAGGCCACGATAACTCTTTCGAACAACCCCGCGGCAACTTACAACCACTGAAAGATATATTACATACACAAAACGACACAAGAAAGCAACCGTAGAAACAAATCCTTAAAAAACTGATAAAGCCCACACGTGCTTATTACCTATTATCGCACTACTTTCAAACTTCTAAGCGTTAACCCTTACACTAATAACCGCAAAGCCGCTTACAGGCATTACGGCAAGACATGTTTCAGGCATTCAGTAGCGTGGCGGCCGCGACGGAGAGAGGCCGCGTTTTCGACGCCCCTGTACCAACCCTCTCGAGAATCAACGAAAAAGTCTACGTAACTTTATGACGTGTGATAAACAAAACAATAAAAATAAGGGTTATTTTTGCGTGATGACGTTTTGAAAACAAATGAGTGCTGTTGTAATATTGTGACGTAAACTTGGATTGTTCTTCGGGCCGAAGTTAGGACAATTTAAAGTTGGAAGGTAAGTCAGTTCGTTGTGTAACCCATGTCAACCCCTGTAGGTTGGTGCCGGCATGGTTAGACGGCTTTATTCAGACAAGGTCGAAAACTCCTTGACAGGTGCTGGAAAAGTTTTTATGGTGAAACTTTGGTTTATGATAATGTCAACGCTAAGGTATCGTGGTAAAGAGGATTATTTTAATGCAGTAGTTCAAAATATATAGACAGTTTATAGTGGATGATTTTTTTATGACCAATGAGTTATTTTTCTACACATTTGTATAATATATTTACTATATACCTATTAAGTTCATAGTTAGCATATTCAGCCTTATAATGTTCCCACTGCTGGGACTCAGGCCTCCTCTCTAGGAGAGGGAATGGGCATAATCCACCACGCGGACCCAGTGCGGGTTAGTGGATGTCACAAGTCTTCGAATTTTTGGTTCTAGGACATGCCAGTTTCCTCACGATATTTTCTTTCACCGTTTTGAGAACAGTGCAGTGGTGATGAAATAAATTACAGAAAGTAACGCGCCTGGCTGGGTTTGAACCCGCGACCTGCAACTCGTAAGTCGGGGCCGTTACCACTTGGCCACCACTGCTCACAGTTTATAGTTACTTCTAGATATTTGTACAATATATTTTTTATCCGAACTCAAAAAAAGGATGAGGTTATCGTTTCCGTTAATGTTACTTCAGAAATCCGTTATTTGAGATGTCGTTAGATGAACTGATTTCATCATCATCATCATTTCAGCCGAAAGACGTCCACTGTTGGACATAGGCCTCCCCCAAGTGTCACCATAATGACCGATCCTTTACGTCTCGCATCCATCGGATTCCCCTCACCTGGTCATCGGTCCACCTTGTGGGAGGCCTTCCAACGCTGCCTCTTCCGGTACGTGGTCGCCATTCCAGAACCTTACGTCGCCATCGACAATCTGTTCTGCGAGCAATGTGCCCTGCTCACTGCCACTTAAGTCTGGCGATTCTTCGGGCTGTCTGTAACCTTGGTTCTCCTGCGGATATCTTCATTTCTGATGTGATCACGCAAGGAAACTCCGAGCATAGCCCTTTCCATTGCCCTTTAAGTGACTTGGCAAGTTGCAGACGATCTGATTTGGTAAATTATTTTTTTTTACGATAGGATCCATGAGGAATTGAGGGAACTCAAATATTACAGGCATACATGCATAGAGTTAGTTTGGTATTAGTGTTTCTGGTTCTATTTTTTTATTATTATTAATGAGAGGCTCACGTTTGACCACTATCTCACCTGATGGTAAGCAATGATGTGATCGACGAAGAAACACGGTTACCTAAGTGTTACCAATTCAGTCTTGATTTCAAAACCTTTACAACCTAGGGTTTTGGTTATGATTGTATGTTTCCTCGTTATTTATTAAATTATTTTTGCCCTTTATACTTTTTGAGTAGGTATGTGGTGTTCTGTACTTTTTACCTATCAGCATGGGAAAAAAGCGTAATATTGTGCATAAATGTATTCTTACAAGCTTGTATATAACATAGGATGTTCGTATTCTTTGTGTTTTGTATTTTACAAGTACTGCGATATTACAAAAAATACAAAACACAAAGAAACCAATAAATACCTAATTTTGAAAAAAGAATAACGTACCTTTAATATAAAGTTTATTTGAACTGATAATTCCAAGTCAATCTAAAGTTATAAGAACTTCGAAGCAATCCGTTTTAAAAAACGGTAATTTCATAACTTTAGCCCCTAATATAAATGCACAACAAAACCTAAGCTAACATAAATTAAATCATACTTAAAACTAAAAATAAACTACAAAAATATATGCACAGCACACAACAGCTTCTTATAAAAAAATATATTACATTGAAAACTTATTTGTACTAATAAGTTATTAATAAAGTAGCCATCTGTACTACGCTAATGTATTTCTTGAAAGTAGGTGGGTATCATTAAGGACAAAATCCTATTTGCTTCGTTAATAATATTCTATTATTATCGAAGCAAAATTAGGATCTATAGTCCTATTGTAGTGCCCCACGCACTAATAACTTGTTAAAACTAATGGATGAGAAGGTATCTGATAAAGAACTGAGTAACGATTTACGTGTGGTCATGATCTAATGTTATAAAGGCGAAAGTTGTATATATGGATCTGTGTGTATGTTTGTTACTACTTCATGCTTGAACGACAGAACGGATTTCGATGAAATTTGGCATACGGGTAGACTATGTCCTTGAATAGCACACTTTTTATCTCGGGAGTAGGTTCCCTTGGATAGTTTTATAACTATTATTTGAGAGGAGTCGCTGGCTATATATAGCTATTCTTTAATAAATTACCTATATTCAATCCATCTCATGTGAAATATAACAAATGGTCTCAAATTATTTTGATAACAATCGTTTGCTATCCATTCTCTGATTCTCTCTTAACATAGTAGGTTCCCTTCAGATCTATCGGTTTTCTATCGTATATATTTCAAGGAATGTGCATTGGAATTACACAATTAAATTCCGCCAAGTCCGTTCAATCATCGAACCACTGCGACGTACAACGTTGCGCCATCGGTACAAAGTGGACCTCATTTTAGGAGCTATTAACTTTATTACAACAATCATTAATATACGATTAAATAATTTATCTTTTGATCCTCCCACCCATAGGTACGAAGCGTTTTAGGAACACATTAATAATTATGCGTACAGTTAAGGAGTGGAATTCCCTGCCGGAGTCTGTGTTTTCTGACAGTTATAACCTAGGCCTTTTAAGTCAAAGGCGAATATGTTACTTTTAGGCAAGCGTGCTCCATCGTGGGCCACATCATCGCTTACTATCAGCCCCCCTAGCCAAGTTACGACCGTTTCATTTCGATTATCTTGTGTCGAACGCCTCGAGTAGGCCACGCCTCCGATTCCTTTGTTCTGACGTCATCTCAACACTCAGTCACGAGGTGAGAACAAAGGAATTGGAGGCGTGGCCTACTCGAGGCGTCCGACGCAAGAGAATCGCAACAAAACGGTCGTAACTTGGCTAGGGGGGCAGGTGAGATAGTAGTCTACTTCGATCGATCTAACTGAAATTGTTATTCACCAACTGTATCTGCAAAATTTCTTTGTCTATTACGAACTTCGTTAACATAATTCGTATTGATTTACCTTAGTTTTAGTGACGCACAACTTTCACAGCAATAAAGTGTCAAAAGTTATAGAACTGTACAACTATTTGAGGTCAATAACTCAAGTTGAACTAAAGGAACAGGCTAAGCCTGATAACAATGTGATATCGAAATTAAAGTTTACTTACAACAGCTGAAGGATTGCTATATCTGTATCTGTCTGTATATAGGTTCAATTCCTAGGTAGTTTAAAATGACGTTAGTTGTTAGGGTTCCGTACCTCAAAAGGAAAAAACGGAACCCTTATAGGATCACTTTGTTGTCCGTCTGTATGCCTGTTTGTCAAGACCCTTTATCTCGAGAACGCGTGGAGGTTTGGAGTTGAAATTAAAATCGTATACTTAAGTCTGCGGTCCCTTGAAGCTGTGAAAAAATCAAACTTCTAAGTTAAGGAATAAAAAAGATACGGCCGTTTATGTCACAAAAAACGTATATTTTGAACTCTTAAAGGAATCAAAATTCATAGGGTACTTCCCGTTGACCCAGAATCCTGAAATTTGGCACAAAGCAAGGTCTTATAGCACAGGTATATGAATAAATCTGAAAGCAGTAAATTTGTTGTTACATATGACACAAAAAAAAATACTTTTTTGCAATTCCGAAAAATCTTCGAGACTACATTCGGGAATTGTAGTTTGTACGGAACCCTCAGGGCGCGAGTCCGACTCGCACTTACCCAGTTTTTCGGCTAAGTTAGCCGCTTGAAGATGGGATTTTACCTATATAGCATAGCTTGGCATAATCAGCTTTATATAGATCCAACTTGTGTGTTATTAATTTTATCACCACTGCTTTCAAAACGATGAAGAAAAAACATTAATTCGAATTTCTTAAAAGGAAACCCGTGGTCCTAGAACGACAACTGAAGGACACAGGTGTGGTTTTAATCAGTAAAAAGTCTGACATGCCCACCCGTTCCATCCTAGAGTAGAGGGTAATTTTCCACCAAAAAAAAGAGCCTTATAAACACAAATCTATGTAACATATATTTACATATCTGGACTTATTTGGCGCAGCCGAGAAACACAATGTTAGTGTAATTTTTTTATTTATTTATTGAGTAGGCACCTCAACGACTTACTCACTACAACACACACAAAAGAAAAAAAAAACAAACATTTTTAGGCATAATGAATTCGTCACTTACAGAGGTGCACAGTAATGAACTTTTTAATATTAAATTTCTTCTTTCTTGTATCTACACTATGTATAGTCTAGTATATAATTTTAATCTAATATTTACTTTATTAATTTGCAGTACACCACAGACTACCCCCTTTTGCTATTTCAAGTTCTTACAGTCCATCCTAAGGTTGTCTGGTAGATATCGCTGTCAGCGATAAGACCACCTTTGTGGGTAACTTAAATCTATGGGTATAGATTTAAGTTACCTAGTGTAAAAGTTTTGT
The DNA here is from genome assembly GCA_905147345.3 of Mythimna impura. Lineage (NCBI taxonomy): Eukaryota > Metazoa > Arthropoda > Insecta > Lepidoptera > Noctuidae > Mythimna > Mythimna impura. The sequence continues at coordinate 13,303,090 of LR990362.1, read as the reverse complement.
TACTATTTTGGTGTACAATAAAGTTTATTCTATTCTACACTGTGTGTGTGTGTGTGCCAAATAAACATAACAACATAAACATTTCTTTCTTTCAACATTTTACCTACAACATCAATTCGCTCCCATTAACGCAGCCTTTGTCAGCAAACGCTCTAATATTTAGCTGCTATTGAAAACCGTCGATCAAAGCCATTAGGCCAAATAACGGCGCTATTGTTCCACGTAGGACATGGCCACACTAACAGCTTAGTTTAACTAAGTTACCTAACTTCAGGGAACTTGGGACTAAACTTCTAATGTCGGTATTTGATGTCTTGTCTAATATAACTAAACAACATGTTTGTAAAGCTAGAATTACATTAGACCGACGCACACGTGTAAGACGCTTGATTTGTACGTAGAACGACGTCGCGTGGCGTCGCGTGGCATGTATCAAGTGTAGTTCCAGTGTACAAGTAAAATGTATGGAGACCGACGCGCCCAGCCCCCCTAGCCAAGTTACAACCGTTTCGTTTCGATTCTCTTTTCGTTAATCGCCTCGAGTCGGCCACGCCTCCTATTCCTTTGTTATGACTATGTGACTGAGCGATGAGATGACGTCAGAATAAAGGAATCGGAGGCGTGGCCTACTCGAGGCGATCGATGAAAAGAGAAACGAAACGGTTGTAACTTGGCTATGCGGGCAGATCGGCGTGTGTGGCATACGTTGGTGGCGCAAATGATCGTAGAGTCGTTAGATGCGCAAAACCGCTGTTTAGGTAAAGCCGGTGAGATGGTAACCTTACCCAACTTAGAACACGAAAATTTTAATTATTTAAAAAAGACATAGATACTAAAAAACACGTTATATAATCCATACTAATTAAAATAAAGATGAGTTTCTATATAAACCATGAAAAATCAGTTCCAATTTGTATTTTGTATCCGAGGACAACAATAAACACACTTAATATTAATCCAATTAATAATAGAAGCAACCTTTTAAGATTCCTAAGGGATAACAGTTGATTGTATAATGGCGTAAACTATACCCATTTAACCTTCTACCATATAGATACAATAAGCAAAGGTATAATAGCTACATAGGACCTTGAAATTAATAGTCTTAATGGCTGAAATGGTCATCAATTTAATGTCCAACCCCCATTGTCCACAGCGCCGTCAGAGCCGCACTAAAATCAAAATTAACTGTAGAAACCAATTAATTGGTTTCGGGCAAATTGAATTCATTGAATTAGACAATTAGTTTGTGACAGCGGCCGACGGTGTTAAAGTTAAAATTAGGGTACGGTCACAGGTTCAAATTAATCTGTCGACGAACTTGAATGTTACATGTCTGATCTAAATTACTGTTTCTGACTTTAGTTTAAGCATGATTTATAAAGGAATTAATTGTTTTTCCTTCTGCCATTAGCTTCTAGCAATAGTGTCCACCATTGGTGGGGAAAGGTACCAGATCCTTTAAGACATTCTTCTTTCACGCCGTCTCAAACCAGTCCTTATGGTACTTGATTAAATCATTGAGCCACCTCTTTAATTTTTTATTGTACACGTTTACAGCTTATAACAGGATAACAGAATTCATAAACATAGGCGAGCTTAACTCAAAGTTGAGTTTTCTTCCAGCAAACCATTGAGTGATAGAGAGAGATCACAATAGAAGGTAGGTAGGATCCAGTGTCCAATTTTGAAATCTCCCACCACTTCTCCCACCGTCTCTCACCTTTTTTCAATTACACAAAATAAATCGGCTGGCGGGTTTTGAATCCTTAACGTACAGCTCGTAAGTCAAGGCTTAGAAACTTCTGAAATTTTAGCGAATTTTAAACCATTTTTAAGTTGTGCATGAGTGATTATTAAAATTAAAACACGCTTTTTGAAGACCTTTACAAGAGCGAGAGCAGGTCCTATTTTCAGCGAAATATTACTGAAATTGAAGCCGAAGCTACTTCGAGACACTTTAGGCTATCAATTTTAATTACATCAACTTGACCTGAATTTGCTGTTTGGTTCGTTGGGTTCCCTGCAGTGGCAAGCGCGTCTGATGATCGTTGATTCGATTTCCGAATCACGACATGCTTACCAGATACCCCATTATCTATTCTACTGTTTATAATGTAATAAATACATATTACAATAGTACGCAATATGTAGGTACAGAATAAGTACACACTTAACAATATAAGTATAAACAAGTTAACTGGCCAACAGTCTAGTGATTAGTGGCCGTGACTGCTATGCCGTGGAGGTCGTGGGTTCGATTCCCGCCCAGGACAAATGTTTGTGTGATGAGCACGATTATTTGTTCTGTGCCTGGGTGTAATTTATGTACAGTTATAGTCTCTAGTACTTGTAGCACAAGCTCTGCTTAGTTTGGGACTAGATGGCGTTGTGTGATAGTTGTGGTTTTTTTTTTAATAAGTACAAGCAACAGAATTATGGCTTGCTTGGCCCCAATTAGGTAATATTTGAATAAATGTTACGTAGATACTCAGTTTACTTAATAGGCACACAAGGGGTTTATAAAAAAAAAACTTATTTTTACTAGGTACTGGATGTGCTAGCTATTGCCACTTATAACCCTTATTTTGAATTTCGATTATAAACGCCTACATACTCTGCTACGAGATTAGAGCGCTTTCAATTTGTGCGTACTGCAACCGGCCGGCTAGCAGTACGTTAACAGTCCGACAACAAGAGCCTAAATTGAAAACGTATCTGACTGCTGTGCGTTTGCTAGTGATGCGCTATTCAACACCGCACTATTCATCACCGAATTGAACACGTGACGTTGCCGTCCTGTTGTCGACCTTTCGCCGCACGGTTGCCACACCGCGCACTTTGTATGAAAAATACTATCGTCCATAAGCAGACAAACAAACCACATCTGCCACGCAGCAGGCTGCCAGACGTAAAAAAAAAAACACTAAAAAAAGTACAAAATAACTTTAATTTCAGAAGTCGGTGTTTCTATAATAGTTTTGTCTCTTCGTTATTTAACATCGATTTTATGTGTATTTTTTACACTGTATTTTTTTTGTAAAAACTTTTTAGTTGTGGTAGCACAACTAAAAAGTACCCCTCAGCTAGTCATCATCAGATGGTACCATATAGCCAGAGTGCATCTCATGACAATTATAATAATCCCAAACACAGGTTACATTGATTTATTACAGAGTTAAAATGTCTACCTTCCAGCTTCATCATCAGATCAGTTCTATATATCCCCTCCCCCCTTCTTTCAGTTAGTCATCGACTACACGTATAAACAAAGCCATTTAACTTATTATGACAGTTCTGCTATGATCCTATGAGGAGTTCCGTTCCATATCTGCGAAGATCCTCATCAGATCATAACAATATTTGTATGGGACCAACTTAGAAGCAGAACCTATAAATAAAAAAAAATATTTCAGAATCGGCCCACAATTGGCCGAGAAATCGGTGAACATACATAAAAAAAATATATTCAGCCGAACATAGACCCTCCTTTTTTTGAAGTTGGTTAAAATACTGGTGGTCAATCAACATCCACAATGATAAATTCTGTAATATCGAACCTTTTGATTTGATTGATGAGATTAGGAGTGACACCCTTTGTAGCGGCAAGGGGCTTAACTTCAGATATACTTTTGGCAAAGAGCAAAAAACCGAAAAAGTTTTGCGAACAACTGATTGAGAGCTTTGAAATGTGGGGTAGTAAACTTCTTTTTTTCACCGTAGTGCAATCTATACTATTATTGGCGCTGCCATTCTAAGCTCCCCCTTGACGATAAACATCTTAATAGACGCAGAGGATTCCCGGTCTGCAACCCTGTCAGGTGTCGAACAACATTTGCAAGTCGCCGCAATTTAAAACACTAAGCTCACGCCTCTACAATAGAATAAACACAAAATTAAATATTTACACCTTTACTAAATTTCATTTAAAAACCAGGATTAGTAAGTGGTTACAGGACTTAACATATGAAGCGACTGAAGATCTTCTCGCTGTTGTAAAGTAGCTTCATCGTTGTTTTACGGTTTCAAAGAATACCTACAAAAAGAATAGCATTAGTTCAAAGTAACAACCAACAGTTCAACCTAACATGTAAAAATATATATTTATGTTATAAATTGGAATAAGTAACACATTGAGATTTAGGAGGAATCAATGGACTTACTTCCAAAATACAAGCATTTCTTGCCTAGTTTGGGGTCCAAATGGTCTCAACCAAATATATATTAATACTGAACAGTTATTGGTTTGTTTGGTTGAACGCGCTAATCTCTGGAGCTAATGGTTCGAATTGAAATAGTACAATTTGATACAAATGAGCAAACGTTGTCATTGCAACCAAGGTAGAACCCGAACCGAAAGCGACGTCGTTATGGAGTCGCAAGACTGCAATGACTAATGCTCACGTGTATTTAACGACGTTTTTCAACACGCTTACTTGAAAATAAAATCATATTACACACATAAATGTACCTACTATTTAATAATAAATTATAGTGAGAAATGGTTAGTGGATTGTTATCAGACCAACATGTTCGATTTTCGTCAGCCCCAGCGATCGACTGCGCGGCGCTCAAACTAATGTTGTAAATATTTTTTACTCAATAATGCGAAATAGATTTCAAATTACTCTACTGTTATAAAGCCCATTTATCGAGAAGGGCTATAGTATTTTCTAGTAGCAATGAGGATCAATCACATAATAGCAAATTAAATTTTTACTAAGTACATCGTATGTGTAATAATTTACTGAGCATTTAATTTTTTAAATTATTTAAATCCGTCAAGAAATGGTGGATTTATTAAAGTTTTTCTGAACGGCTACTTGGAAACACGCGCTCTCGCTGTACTGTTTAGGATGACGTCATCTGTCATGATCCGTGCGACGAACGGCTTGATCGTATTCATTCGCCGGTGGAGACCGATCATGTCAAATGACGTCACAGCGAGTCGCTTCATTCTCGGGCGCGTTTCTGGAACTAATACACTAAAATTGCTGTATCTTCGTAATTTTTGGTCCGATGTAAATAATTCTTCACAGTATTTACTGGTTTTTTTTTTTTGACTCTAGAAGTCTGCATACTCCACATAAATCATGACTGATCCTCATTGTTATGAATGTTTGATATTTGGGATTTCGTTTATTTTAATTTTTGACTACACAAATATGATCAGTAACGGTTATAGATAGAGCCCCATTTTTTTGTACTAATTAAAAAATATATGGTGTATAACATCACTCTGCGACCCACGGAAGCGGCGTAGTAACCAAAAACGCGGATGAAACCGCCGAGCATGCCGTGACATTTAAATTTACATAATAGCAGTGAGTTCTGAACATAATTATTTTATAAATAGCTTTATACAACCAGCAATCCATCGATTTGTCGTCCACTCATTCTAATAGTCGCTCATTAGCTCGGTGTAGCTGTACATTTGTGCTATTCAATTGAAGCCCTTAGCCGTTTGAATAGGTTTAGCGCCCGCTCTGTAGGGCTGATTGAACGGTAATAAATTTTAGCAGAGAAAATACATTCCGATTTTCAAAATATGCTGATTGACAGCCTAACTTGATCGAATGGTTTTTAATTTTTATTATTGTATTTGAGTAATTTAGAACCAAAGGCAGCAATATTGTTTTTTTTTTTCATTTTAGCAACTTTTCTTTAAAACTAGAATTTTATCAAAACCAGCCATAACTCTCGCTACTTGCTTGCAGTCATCGTACAATGTAAAATTCTGTATGTAAAACTCAGCTATTGTATTTTCAGTGAAAGTGTATGTTAAATTAAAAACACTTTTCTGTAATATTACTGTAAATACAGTGTAATAATTAGACAAAACTTGAAAAATTTAAAATATTACAGAAAATACAAAACATACAGAAACTATAACTACAAAAAAAAACATACCATTAATATAAAGCTTATTTGAACTTGTAATTCCAAGTCAATCCGAAGATATCATAGTTCAAGGTAATCTGTTTAAAAAAAGCCTGTGTCAATTGTATGGGTCAGATAAATAACATAAAGCAAAACAAAACATCAACTAAATAGAAAACATCAATTAATATTTCTAAAATTTGCAATTCATCACCATAAAAAAAATCAAATACATGTACTTGCAAATGTATGTACATTTGGTTTTTTTTTTCGGAAGCCCATCTTAATTTTACACAAAATAGTTCAGTAACCTTTATCACCATTAAATGACGGTTCATGAGAATCTCGTAAAAAATCGAAAGTTTATACTCGTATAGTCCTTACATTACCTTATACTAAAATGTAACGTAGGTAGATAAGGGTTGAATAATTAAGCTACAAGTATCAGCTGTTTATGTCCCACGCAAGTGTAATAAATGTAACATGACATAACTTTATAATTACCACCATGTATTTGTTGTTCAAATACTTGCGTACTTCCAAAAAAAAGCCGACGAAAAGCGATGTCGTTTATTAATTCGGTTATGGTCTGTAACCTCATGACTGAAGATGGATGGATTTTGTGAGGAGTGACGTGAAAGAGAACGTTTATTTTGGTATGGTCATGTGAAAAGGGAGAATGAAATGAATGTTACTAAAAGAGCTATCAGTATACATATACAACCTTATTTTTAGTTTATGCGAAATCTGAATATAGTTTGTTCAGAATCAGTAACTGATTAACCCAATAATTTTTACACCATATAATATTTTTACCCAAAAATACTTAAAATAGGTCACAAGTTGGACACCACCGACATTAATTACAACATAGGTCACGGCATGTCATGGTGGGCAATAGGCGCCAGCGCACAGCTTGGTGCGGGAGCAAAACAGCCCCTCAGTCGCCCAGATGGCCCGGTGACCGGGTATTTATGCGGACAACCAGGTAACATAACGTACGTATTTCGGGTTTCACATATACTAAAACTAATGTTGTATATGGATGGACCAGCAACAAAAAAAAAATTATGAATGGATTGTGTGAGGATATGAAAGAAAATGGAGTTAGTGATAGCGTGACGGGTGATAGAACAGAATGGAAGAACAATACATGTTGCGCCGACCCCAAATAACACGGGACGCAAGAAGATGATGATATGAAAGAGAAGAGAGCAACGCATAACAGGTCGCCAGAGGAGAATGGAAGAATAAAACGTGTTGCCAATCTCAAGCAACCAAAAGTAATCATGGAGTTCTCGCCGGTTCTTCTCCATAGGGAACGACCAATTGGAACCGTGCACTAGCTTCTGACATTTTATAAGTTCCCATGCAGGCCTTTTTGAAATAAAAACATTTCGAATTTTGAAATTTCGACGTGGTAGAAGGACACGAATATATATGTAGAAGATGTTCTGAAACTGTACTTGTAGTGTAGCAAGTAACTTTTAGGTAAGGACCATGCCGTAAATCGACGACAAAGACTGTTCGACGATTAACCGCCAAACTGCGAAGATGATCCAACATGTAATTAACTTGATAGATAGTTTGATGACCCCAAGCTCTTGACAAATCGCCTTTGACAACTGCGGGTTAGAAACTATTGATTTCTTCTGAGAACCGAATTCAATAATTGTCGTAGTAATAAAACCAGAGTGACAAGGAGTGGTGATTGCGTACCGGAGAACGCAGCGTTGGTAGGCCTCCCAAAAGTGACTGATGATCTGGTGAGATTCGCGGGAATCCAATGGATGAGAGACGCATAGGACCGTTCGTTGTGGGGACACTTGGAGGAGGCCTGTGTCCAACAGTGAACGTCTTTCGACTGAAATGATGGCAGGAATAGAGATTTCCTTGTCTAGTCCTAACTAGCAATTAATAGCTAATTACTACTTCACCGCCAAAGCAATGTCGTTAAGTGGTTGCTAAACGGCATATGTAATGACGCGTTTCTAATGACCGTTATAAAGAGCATAATAACATATCTATCAAGGTAACGCAGGTTTATTATCAAAGCCATTTAGAGAACCCTAAATATCGACTAAACAGTCCATCACCTATACTATCCCACCCACTATACACTAGACGTAAATCGATGCGCCACCGGTACAAGGTAACTACTTACTTTTGCGAAGCAGTAAGATAACGAAAAGTGTGACAAAGATGCAAGCCCCAGCCGCCACAAGAGTTGCACTGCTATTCCCTCTCGCTTTACCCAGAAAGGGAGAAGTTATTTGATGATTTCCCATCTAAATAGCACCCTATTTGCACATAACGTTTTGGGAAGATACTCATTGTATATATAGCAAAGGAGTATAAATCCCTCCCAGATTCTGTATTCCCTGAAAGCTGCATCAGCTGTAGCCCTGGTACTTGGTAAGCGCTGCTTGGCGACACCGAGCCGTTGACAGCAGCCTACGTACTCAGTAGGCTCTAGCTTATCGCATATATCTGTTACATTTAGAATACGGAATACATTAATATGCGCATTAACTAGATAATCCGCAAATTACCGAGTAAAATCCGTTAAAGCAGCAGATATATCCACATTACCTAGTTAATCTGCATATTAACGGATGCTACATCGTTAAATCGCGGAAAACAGTGAGCGAAACACTTGTCTCGTTTGACACTACATTACCTGCCAAGACAGATCAACGAAGCCCCGCAACCAAGGAACAAGGCACCTACTTCTGGGTGGTTATAAAAAAATAACAATATTAATAGCTCCGCTCCGTTTCGCTCTTGCCTTAGCCTTCTAACCTAACCATACCGTGTCGGGGTGCCCTAAAATATCTTAATTCTTCTAAAGTCTTGAGCATCGACGCCGACTTGCTAGCCTGTCGGTTTTCTACCGGTTGCATTTCGGGAAGTGAGCGTCGGAATTGCATAAACTAATTCCGCCTAGTCCGTTCCATCATCGGACCACCAGGCGTACGACGATGCGCCACCGGTACATGGTGGACATCCCACCTATACGCACAAAACGTTTTGGGAACACATTCATTGTGCGTACAGCTAAGGAGTGGAATTACTTGCCGGAATCTGTGTTTCCTGATGGCTACAACCCGGGAATCTTTAAGTCAAGAATGAATAGGCTGCTTTTAGGTAAGCGCGCTCCATCGTCGACCGCATCGTCGCTTTCCATCAGGTGAGATAGCGGTCAAGCGCGAATCTATCAAGAACAAGAAAAAAATGGAGCTAATGCCTTATATATCTCTATTCCTTTAACAGTTCAGTTTAGTTCGTTAAATGCATCGTGTTAAGAGCTCGTGGTAGGGCCTCTAAGCTCTCTCATGTACAAAAAATAATAATAAAAAAACAAATGAACGTATATGTTCTTCTTTCACTGCTAAAACTAATTAACTTTGACACGCATTTTTGTGGACGCAAATACTGTTATCGGTGTTTTAATTAAGTACGTGTACCACGCCTATGTGCTCAGAGATAAGGGATCCCTCCTACTGCCACACTTATCTACAAGGACAGTATTATAAATAACACTATCACTTTCGTTATTATTACGTCGAACATTTATACGCATATATGAAAAGCTCGTCAAGTAAATTAACTCAGGAATTCCAAAAAATGTTTTAAATAGCTGGCATGTATTTTTCCGAGGGTAACTCACTGATAATTGCAACATTTTATATACTGCACTCTAGGACCTGATGATGACGTCAATGATGCCGCAATAAACTTTTTAAATTAATTTAAAATTCAATAATCGAAAATGTTCAGTACATCAAAATGAAGAACAGATTTGGAAAGCTTTCTACAAGGTGAACCGATGACATCATGTTCGCTGAACCAGGGGGTTTACCATGACGTTCAAAGTAAGATTGTTTCTTTCTTATTTCAGTGTGGGTAAGAGACAGAGCTATACAGGTTGTCTAGCGACATCTCTTACCCACACTGGAAATAAGAATAAAACAATCTTACTTTAAACGTCATGGTACAGGTCCAGGACCACACACAATACCGGGTGATGTGACGGTATTTTTTGAAGGCCTATGTCCAACAGCAGTGGACGTCTTTAATCTGAAAATAATAGTAGATTTTGTGACTAGTTGATAAAGCAGTGTCTTTAAGTCCTGGGCGACATGTTGAACGAAACAAAGGTTGCTAAGTTTTAATCTTGAATGCAGTGAGAGATTTATATTATTAACTCCCGAGCACTGCGAGAGATTTAATATAGAAACCTGAGTAAAGTGAGGAATTCAAGCCGCCCAAGATAAAGACAGATTATGTCTTTTTTTTTCAAATGGTTTTGACGTTCAAAAAGAACGCCTGTGTTTCATTAGATACCTAAGTACAGAATGACTTGTTTTAAGTGAGGATTATATGACATACAAAAGGGCATTATTGAGTAGGTGGCGTAAAAAATATATTTTTGACTTACGTCGAGTTACATGTTCAGCAGCCACTTATTAAATGGTTGTGTAAAAACGATGTTGAGACTCTTCAACCATCACCAACGCCATACTTTCGCTGTTTTGTAGTTAGATTTTGGTTCAAAAGGACAAAGATAAAGAATACTTTAATCCGATAAGGGGTTCATTGTTTAAAGGTGCACCACACAAATCCCAGTAAAGCATGTCTTCCTTCATCTAATACTTAGAATGGATTAAGTCAACTATGTGATAAAACTAAGTTCCAAGTTACTGGCAAAGCGTTACCTACTTAAAATTTAGTTTTATATTTATATCTTTACACTTGACTGTTTTTTTTTTAAATTGATATAAACCAGTGCTTGACTGCGATCCCACCTGATGGTAAGCAGTGATGCAATCATAGATGGTGAGGCGCACTAGTTTATTAAGAGCCTATTCACTCTAGCCTTGAAGACACCTAAATTATAGTTGGGCGGGAAGACCGCAGCAGGCAAATTGTTCCATTCCTTCGATGTAAGCGGTATAAACGACGAAGCGAAACGCTTAGTCCGGAATGTTTCTCTACATAATAATAATAAAAAATACAACAAGGTGGTCCTCTTCTTTCGTAATCATAGACTACCTACAGCCTTATGAAAGTTAACAGCTATTGATATCGAAATACAATATCCTATGCATGGCTGAAGTGATATAGATTTCACAAGTACTAGAAATTCAACTCTTAAGACTTAATAAAATAAGCGACACACATGTAAGGAAACCGGCTAGTCTGATGTCTGACCTCTCACTCTTTAATTATTTGACAGTTTCTGGCTACATTCCAAAAGCCAAAGCACCAAAGAGGCAATAAAAGTTCTAACTAAACTATTCCAAAATTAAATAATCTAACTTTTCTTCTGCAAAAGAATCTACCTCACATAGCGGTTCAAAAACTTTGAATTAGAATACTTTGATGGTGTTTTTTTTTTATTTGGCCACATATTTTTTGTTAATGTTTTTGACTAGGAAACTAAGTCCTTTAAGCCATTTCTTCGTATGAATATTTAACTCCTAACCATTAGAATATGAATGTACACATTCTGTTTTTGTAGTATTTGGCAGCAAACGTATCAAATCAACTTTCTTGGCAAACTTTGCTAAGGTAGTCAACACTAAGACAAAATTCACAGCTCCATTTTACCAAGATCGCGCCTGTTTCAATGATTCCACATATTGACCTGTTGCGCAGACACTTGAGATACAAAACTACACCAATTTTACATCACAATATCCACTAGAAATCAATTTACGAGTCATTAAAACAGCCACTGAACTATGGCCGTGAACTTAGCAGATCATTTTCCAGCAGAGCATAAAAAAATTAGAGTTCTACTCGCATGCAGCATAGTTCTGGAGTTCCTGATACTTTTTAGAAAAAGTTCTGGTGTTTTTCCTGGAAAAATTTCAAATGAAAATATGATCTGCTAACTTCCGGTAGCAGATCATTTTTTCCAAAACCAAAATTTTAAAAGTGCATTCGGTGCACAAAGGCGAGTTCTATAGTTCCTAATTACTTTAAGTAATAGTTCTGTCAATTAGAGCTCACAAAAAAATAAAAACTTATCAATGTAATCACAGGAAAAAAACAAGTAATCATCATAAAACTGACGATAATTACGTAATACGACGGTTTTCACATATGATTCTAAATATTATCAGTAGTTCAGATGTTACCTAAACAAAAAAAAAAGCGAAATATAACGGTAATCGATTTCAAGTATCAGCAGAGCATGGTTGCAGATGTCGATTAGCAAAAATCATGAATATTTTCAGTGTTAAAGTTAAAAAAATCATAAGAAACTTCTGAAAGTGCCCAGAACTGTGAACTCCTCGATTTCTTATACTTCTATATCAGTACTATATGAAACCATGGAAAATAAATCCAGAATTCCGACACAAGTACTAGCAGAGCATGGATGTAAATATATATAAGCAAAAATAAAGAATACTAGCTATGTTAAAAAAAAAAATCAGAACAAACTTTTGAAAGGATCGAGGACCAGGAACTCCTCGGTTTCCTATACAACTATAATCCTTATGTATAAATCAGCAAAATCCAGGACTAGAACTCCGACACACGTATCAGCAGAGCATAGTTGAAGATGGCGATTAGCAAAAATCATGAATATTTTCTGTGTTGAAGTTAAAAAAATCATAAGAAATTTCTGAAAGTGCCCAAAACTGAGAACTCCTCAATTTATTATACGACTGTATCTTTACTATACGAAAACATGAAAACCAAATCCAAAACTCCGACACAAGTATCAGCAGAGCATGGTTGAAGATGTCGATTAGCTAAAATCATGAATATTTTCAGAGTTCAAATTAAAAAAATCATAAAAAACTTCTGAAAGTGCCCAGAACTGGGAACTCCTCGGTTTCTTATACTTCTATATCAGTAATATATGAAACCATGAAAACTAAATCCAGAACTCTGACACAAGTAGTAGCAGAGCATGGTTGTAAATAAAACTTATCAAGAATCAAAAATATTAGCTATGTTAAGAAAAAAATCACAATAAACTTTTGAAAAAACCGAGGACCGAGAACTCCTCGGTTTCCTATACATATATAATCTTTATATATAAATCAGCAAAACCCAGGACTAGTACTCCGACACACGTATCAGCAGAGCATAGTTGTAAATAAAACTTATCAAGAATCAAGAATATTTGCAATGTTAAGAAAAAAATCACAATAAACTTTTAAAAGGACCGAGGACCGGGAACTCCTCAGTTTCCTAATCATCTATAATGTTTATATATAAATCAGCAAAATTCAGGATTAGAACTCCGACAAAAGTGTCAGTAGAGCATGGTTGAAGATGTCGATTAGCTAAAATTATGAATATTTTCAGAGTTCAAATTAAAAAAATCATAAGAAACTTCTCAAAGTGCCCAGAACCAGGAACTCTATAGGAAATTGGACTTTATAGGAAACCGAGGAGTTCTCGGTCCTCGGTCCTTGCAAAAGTTTATTATTATTTTTTTTCTTAACATGGCTAATATTTTTGATTTTTGCTAAGTTTTATTTACAACCATGCTCTGCTACTACTTGTGTCGGTGTTCTGGATTTGGTTATCATCGTTTTATATAGTACTGATATAGAAGTATAAGAAACTGAGGAGTTCCCAGTTCTGGGCACTTTCAGAAGTTTTTTTATGATTTTTTTTAATTTGAACTCTGAAAATATTCATGATTTTAGCTAATCGACATCTTCAACCATGCTCTGCTGATACTTGTGTCGAAGTTCTGGATTTGGTTTTCATGTTTTCGTATAGTATAGATACAGTCGTATAAGAAATTGAGGAGTTCTCAGTTCTGGGCACTTTCAGAACTTTCTTATGATTTTTTTAACTTCAACACAGAAAATTTTCATGATTTTTGCTAATCGCCATCTTCAACTATGCTCTGCTGATACGTGTGTCGGAGTTCTAGTCCTGGATTTTGCTGATTTATACATAAGGATTATAGTTGTATAGGAAACCAGGATTATAGTTGTATAGGAAACCGAGGAGTTCCTGGTCCTCGATCCTTTCAAAAGTTTGTTCTGATTTTTTTTTTAACATAGCTAGTATTCTTTATTTTTGCTTATATATATTTACATCCATGCTCTGCTACTACTTGTGTCAGAGTTCTGGATTTATTTTCCATGGTTTCATATAGTACTGATATAGAAGTATAAGAAACCGAGGAGTTCCCAGTTCTGGGCACTTTCAGAAGTTTCTTATGATTTTTTTAATTTAAACTCTGAAAATATTCATGATTTTAGCTAATCGTCATCTTCAACCATGCTCTGCTGATACTTGTGTCGGAGGTCTGGAGTTGGTTTTCATGTTTTCATATAGTATTGCTACAGATGTATAAGAAATCGAGGAGTTCACAGTTCTGGGCACTTTCAGAAGTTTCTTATGATTTTTTTAACTTTAACACTGAAAATATTCATGATTTTTGCTAATCGACATCTGCAACCATGCTCTGCTGATACGTGTGTCGGAGTTCTAGTCCTGGATTTTGCTGATTTATACATAAGGATTATAGTTGTATAGGAAACCAGGATTATAGTTGTATAGGAAACCGAGGAGTTCCTGGTCCTCGATCCTTTCAAAAGTTTGTTCTGATTTTTTTTTTAACATAGCTAGTATTCTTTATTTTTGCTTATATATATTTACATCCATGCTCTGCTACTACTTGTGTCAGAGTTCTGGATTTATTTTCCATGGTTTCATATAGTACTGATATAGAAGTATAAGAAACCGAGGAGTTCCCAGTTCTGGGCACTTTCAGAAGTTTCTTATGATTTTTTTAATTTAAACTCTGAAAATATTCATGATTTTAGCTAATCGTCATCTTCAACCATGCTCTGCTGATACTTGTGTCGGAGGTCTGGAGTTGGTTTTCATGTTTTCATATAGTATTGCTACAGATGTATAAGAAATCGAGGAGTTCACAGTTCTGGGCACTTTCAGAAGTTTCTTATGATTTTTTTAACTTTAACACTGAAAATATTCATGATTTTTGCTAATCGACATCTTCAACCATGCTCTGCTGATACTTGATATCGATTACCGTTATATTTCGCTTTTTTTTTTGTTTAGGTAACATCTGAACTACTGATAATATTTAGAATCATATGTGAAAACCGTCGTATTACGTAATTATCGTCAGTTTTATGATGATTACTTGTTTTTTTCCTGTGATTACATTGATAAGTTTTTATTTTTTTGTGAGCTCTAATTCACAGAACTATTACTAAAAGTAAGTAGGAACTTTAGAACTCGCCTTTGTGCACCGAATGCACTTTTAAAATTTTGGTTTTGGAAAAAATGATCTGCTACCGGAAGTTAGCAGATCATATTTTCATTTGAAATTTTTCCAGGAAAAACACCAGAACTTTTTCTAAAAAGTATCAGGAACTCCAGAACTATGCTGCATGCGAGTAGAACTCTAATTTTTTTATGCTCTGCTGGAAAATGATCTGCTAAGTTCACGGCCATCACTGAACTTCACTCGAAGAAATCCCGCCGAAAAAGCCTATTATTCGCTTCACACACTGACACAAAGAAATAAAGCTACAACATAAAAAAATACCAAAAACCTTTTAGTTATCCTCGTGTAGGTTTGCGTTCGAAGTTTGAAATGCTCATTGTGGTTTTTTAACCGACTTCAAAAAAAAAGGAGGAGGTTATCAATTCGGTTGTATTTTTTTTTTTTTTTTATGTTTGTTACCTCAGAACTCCGTCGTTTATGGACTGATTTGCAAAATTTTTTTTCCCTTTATAGGATATGCTTCCAGATTATATGGTCCCATTTTTTTCAAAATCCAGTTCTGATGATGGAATCCATGAGGAATCGAGGGAACTCCTCAAAAATTATAGCCAACCCTATGGTAATTTTAGTATTTTCATCAAGAACTTAAGCATTTACAGTCAAAAAGTAACATTTGATGAAGTGGAACTGATGAAGAAGACCAGAAATGGTCAACGGAACTTCATACTCAAATAGATATCACATTGAAGATATAGTTAAGCGACTATGACAATACAAATAAATGAATGATTCTGAATAGTTACGTTGAAAATGGTATCATCGAAGTGATCTGATGATGATGATGGAGCCGGAAGGTAGGCACGGGAACTCCGTAATTAATCAATGTAACCTAGCCGTGTTTGGACTCATTAGAATTGTCATGAGATGCACTTTGGCTATAAGGTACTATCGAACTGATCTGATGATGGAGCCGGAAGGTAGGCACAGGAACTCCGTAATTAATCAATGTATCCTAGCCGTGTTTGGGCTTATTAGAATTGTCGTGAGATGCTCTTTGGCTATAAGGTACTATCGAACTGATCTGATGATGGAGCCGGAAGGAGGAAGGTAGGCACAGCAACTTTATAATAAAACAATGTAACCTAGCAGTATTTGGGTTAATTGGAATTGTTATTAGAAATAGGCACTCTGTATATAAGTGTGTCGCAACTAAAAAGTGTGAAATAAAAACTTTTTAGAAAAAAAAAATAACCGACTTCACTAAAAAAAACACTAAAAGGATCAAAATAACTTTAATTTCGGAAGTCGGTGTTAAATAAGAAACAAACAATACCGAGAAACACCGACATCTGAAATTAAAGTTATTTTGATCCTTTTAGTGTTTTTTTTAGTGAAGTCGGTTATTTTTTTTTTTCTAAAAAGTTTTTATTCGCTATTCCTAACTTGGTTTTAACTTCGTTCCAATTTCAAAAAAGGAAATCACATGTTACTAAATAGAACAACGTCATTTACAAGAAAAAGAAAAACTAAAAGCTTTTTGGTCAATGTAGAACTAAAAAAATATTATTTAGAAATAGTTTTTTACTAAACAAGTCGTGATCAGTGTGTGAGGTTGATATCGATCCGTGTCGTGCCACTCGGTCACTAGCCCTGCCGACATATCGATTTTAACCACAAGCATTTAGACATTTACTATTGTTACCAAATTGTATTATGTAATTTTCATTACGTAGTACGAAACTGTATTTCACTATAATATGCCGTGAGACGTGTGATCCAAAGCAAGGCTAAAAGAACTGTGACAATACAGGGATTCTAGTCAAGTGTTAACAAGGGTCTCGAATAATTAAAACAAATAGATAAATATCAAGGTCGATCATATAGCATCAGTTAGAAAGAAGAAAATAATAGTGATGTAGTAAGATAGATTTGTTATTGCTATTGTAACATGTTGAAAGTCTCAAAATAGTACCTATTTTCTATTGAGCTACAGACAGATATCTACCATTGTTACCAACGACTAATTATTAGCCGATCGCGCAGTATGCGTGATTCCTGAATAGTTTATACGTATACGTTCTAGTTTTGAGGAATTTAATTGTATAGAATGGTTAATAGATTGAATTATAATAGTTAATTGTTTAATAATGGCACTGGGATATGATTATTTAATCTTTGAAAATTAAAACATTAGATTCTTACTTCCGATTTTAAAACTTCTTACTGCTTTTATCCCGTTTTATTTGAGGTTGGCGCAACACGTTTTTTTCTTCCATTCTGTCCTGTCACCCGTCACCCGTCACGCTATCACCAACTTTATAAAATGAACTTAAAGAACCTAAAAAACATTTATAAAAAACTCTTCATTCTGAATGTTACCTAGAACCATTTGAATATAAAGAAAATATGTTTCCTTTGACATTATGAAAATTGTAACATTCATGGTGCCAATCTAACAAAAAAAAAAGTTCAAAGAACTTGCAATAAAAATAGTTCAATGACGTAACACGCCATATATTTTAGTTGAACCTGCGTGAAGAGAGCTTGAAACTAATAGTTGTTGCAAAGGCACCGACACGCGATTCATCATTTAGGAGGGGCTGCAACAAAAGAAGCCTTGATTTATTCAGCGGGATTAGTGGGAGTTGTGGGAAATATCCACACTGGCAACACTTATTAATCGGACAGCCGGGACGTGACGTTTGCTTTGCTAAATGATACTTTGCTGTTTCTTCGGAAAGTCGACTGCAATGTGGCGGTGGGAATGACTGCAACAATTATACAATGCAGGGTTCTATTTACTGAAACTATTTTTCTTACAGCTTAGTTTTCAAGCCACAAACAAATGCCACGTATATTAAAAAATTATTAGAACTTGTTATGTGTGCGTCTACTGACTTTATTCCAAAAGTAAATTATTATCCTGGCTCCTATCAGCGACTTTGCCCGAATGAAGGAGTTAAATTATCCCAAGGGACATAATAACATATAGGGCGTTTTGAGAGCAGTGGTGGCCGAGTGGTAATGGCCCCGACTTATGAGTGGTTCAAACCCAGCCAGGCGCATTACTATGTGTAATTTATTTTCATCACCACTGCACACAAAACGGTGAAGGAAAACATCGTGAGGAAACCGGTATGTCCTAGAACCAAAAATTCGAAAACATGTGACATTCACCAACCCGCACTGGGCCCGCGTGGAGGATTACGGCTCATTCCCTCTCCTAGAGACGAGGCCTGAGTCCCAGTAGTGTGAACATTATAAGGCTGTTTATGCTATGCTTAAGCTATCCCAAGGGAAAAAAGTTCTGGCATAAAAGTAGATAGTATACTATTATTCAAATTCGCTCAACCACGGCTGCCGGTGTTGTCGAGCGATTGCCTGCTACGCTGCGTGTCGTAGATCCGATTCCCACACGAATCAAATATTTTTATGGCCTATAGGTAAGTGTTCCGGGTATGGGGGGCTTATGTATGTGGGTTTAGGTACATGTTTGATCCCCCCCATTTTCAAGAAATATTCCTAGTGCCCCCGATATATTTTTTTTAAATATCAAAACATAAAGATGTAGCAAATAGACAGACAAAATTACTTCCACATTATTAATAACAAGCTTCTGCCAGCGGTTTCGCCCGCGTGAAAATAGATTTCTCTATACAAACTTAGAACCCCGTTTTATCCTCTTAGGGGGTGAATTTTGGAAAAAATTCTCTTAGTGTGCTCGCTTACGTCATAAAAGGAAACCTTGCGCAAAATTTTAGTTTCCTAGTCCCAGTAGTTTCGGTTGTGCATTGATATATCAGTCAGTCAGTTTCTCCTTTTATTTTATATAAATAGATAATGGGTTTTTGTGTACTATACAAAAAACATTTTAAGCAGTTGTACATAAACCATTTTGAAGTTTCAACTAAATTAACAAAAAAAAATTATTTCGTTGCTATAAGTTTGCAACATAGAACTCGCCTCCGCCACCTCGCATTCTCTTACTCAACTTAATTTATTGTGCACATACATTTGTGAAAACTACTGTATAATGACTACCTGCGGGTCACAAGAGAATATGATCTCTACGACTACGTTAGCATATTTTTACTGCAGTCTAAACTTGATAAATGTGCTATCTTTCTCTTACCTTACGAGAACTGCTGGCTTAGACAAATAATAATTCTGTTAGCGTTACAGCCAAACGCTAAGTACAAAATGTATGGTAATGACATTACCTGTAACGTCACTTGTCACGTGACATCTCGCAGGTAATGTCAATACTATTAATGAACTTAGTGTTTGGCGGGAACACTAACAGAAAAATCATTCATGGCCTCTACTATAGTGTGTCAATGCCATTATAATTCCGCTGATTAAGACAGCACAACACACACACACACACACACACACACACACACACACACACACACACACAACACACATACAAACACACACACCACACACACACACACACACAACACACACACACCATCACCATCACCATGGACACATCATAGTAAGAGCAGTAGCCAAGTTAAAAACAGTGGTTAGTAAAATGCTACAAAAAGTGTGAAAGATCTCCCTTTATGAGATATAATATTTTATGGCGGTCATCAATGAAACCCAATCGGAATATTTAGCAGACCTAATACCCGTTCGGACGAAGATATCATGAAAATGTTCCAAGTTAATGGCGAATAAAATGGTGATGTTTGGTGTCGTTATTATTTTTAAATGTTTCATAAAAATGGTGAAGAACTTCATATTCAATTTATGGCAACATTCTTTATAGCAACAAAGTCTATAATAGTCTATTAAAATTCAGCTTCTCTACATGTGGTCGCTATGCTAAAGTCCTTTTTTTAATATGAAATACCAAACCAATTAAATAAAACGGCGTCACATTCCAAATTTGAAAATATTTGAACGTTTTGTTTATTCATAAACGTGGAATTTAGAAAACAAAAACAATGAAATAAAATGGCGTCACATTCCAAATACGAAATTATTTAAACGCTTTGTTTATTCATAAATGTAAAAACAATTGCGTGTAAACGTTTGTTAGATAATCTGTATAAAATTCAGATATAGCTACACGGCTAATGGCCGCTATGGAAACGGCAGCGGAAATACAGAGAAAAACTATCATGAAATATGATTTCATAACAGATTTTGTTCTTGTACCAACAATCTGCTGTTTTTCTTACTGAATTTATGCGATAAATCACCCTAGTCGCTTTATTTTTTACGATGAATTTATCCTTTGTATATTTATTTCTTTAGGAATTAGTAAGAAGAGACTCCTTTTTTTTAAGGTGGAAAATCTTCTAATGTCTTTTCCATCTTTCGTGTCAGACATTTACTGACTAAAACCAGACCTATGTACCTTCAGTTGCCCTTTGGGTTCCAGGACTACGAGTTACCTTTTCAGAAGTCTTCCCAGGGCCCTGGTAGGCATCTGCCCTGCTAGGCCCCTAAGATTTTGCTGACATCTCTTTGAGGCGCACGTGAAACACTACGCGCCGTCGACGACTCGGGCTTGGTTCGGATATTTCCTGAACGGCCGGACGACGAGCTATCCATTGCTCGTCGACCGCAAACCTGCGCCTACTGTGGCTGGTAGTCCGGGTCGGGGTCTCGGCGGCTGGGGTGTGAGGGTGTTCGTTCCCTCACGCGTGCGGCCATCTCCTTCACTAGCACTACTGCTTTACAGAAGAAGGCGATCGCCGTCGCTCTTTCCCCCTCGCTCCGGATTATGGCTTGAAACAGGGCCCGGCGCGAGAGGTCATCGCCGCCGATCACCCCCAGCAAGAAGTGGCCTAGAGCCGGGAACAATAGAAGGAATGGAGCATGGTCTTTGCCCAGTAGTGGGCATTACAGGCTAGATCATCATTGATCATCATCATCATCATTTCAGTCGAAAGACATCCACTGTTGGACATAGGCCTCCCCCAAGCGTCGCCACAACTACCGGTCCTGTGCGTTTCGCATCCATCGGATTCCCGCGACCCTCACCAGGTCATCGGTCCACCTAGTGGGAGGCCTTCTAACGCTGCGTCTTCCGGTACGTGGTCGCCACTCCAGAACTTTTCGTACCCATCATTAAATTTGTTACTTTGCCGCCTAAGTTTGGCGATTCTTCGATCTATGTCGGTAACTTTGGTTCTCTTGCGGATATCTTAATTTCTGGTGTGATCACGCAAGGAAACTCCGAGCATAACCCTTTCCATTGGCCTTTGGGTGACTTTAAGTCTTCTTATAAGGCCCATTGTAAGCGACCACGTTTCGGAGCCATATGTCATCACTGGTAACACGCACAGGTTATAGACTTTTGTCTTGAGACACTGTGGTATATTGGACGAGACGATACCGTGCAGCTTCCCGAACGCTGCCCAACCAACTCAGGCTAGATATTATAGTATAATAATAATTTTTAATTAATTTTGGAAGGTAGGTTAAAGAAACGTAGGTTAAATATCGACCCTTGTGTAGACATTTTAATGTATCTAATTATTATGTTTGGCCAAAATTACTTTTTCATAAATCTAAACCGGTTTACTTATAGGATACCTAAATGAGGAAACACTGATCCAATTTCGAAAATTCTTTCTTCTTCTCATCTTCACTCTCGCTGAGTGCCATAGCCTCTTATTTCCGAAAAAATACACAATTCTTGTACGTTACACCACAAGAGCGAACGATGACGAGGGAAAAACTAATAACATTAACATCCAGAATCGAAAAAAATACTGGTGAAAAATACCTACTAGTGCAAATAAATCAAATTCTGCAGCATAACATTGTGATGTTCTATTACGAATTCCGTGTAAACATTGGTTGAACATTTTTCGATGAAATTAATTTAACTTTCAAATAAAGTTCCGTTTAAGCTTTCCAGTTATTGATGTTTCATTTTATGTAACTTTCGTCGGTATGAAGTTTAATTGTTGTGGTGTTCAGTTTTAAAATAACGTGATTATATTTTGTGCTGTAATTATATAAACTAGTTAAAAGCGTCCAACCCTAGATACATTTCCATTCGATTTTTTTTTCAAAATCTTTTAAGGTTTTTAAAAAATTAAGTATATCCTAGAAAAAGTTTTGTGACACATTTGGCTAAATGACAGAAATACCGAATGCCAAAAAAGCGTTCAGGCGTTATGTCCCTTTTTTCACGTTGTCACTTTATCAAACATTGCATTTAACTGCTTTTGAGGAAAAAACGAGCTTTTGAACCATGATTACGTTGACGATAGCCGTATCAAGAAGAGCCCTCCTAAAGAACGGTGAAGATAAATATCGTAAAGAAGAAACTGGCGTGACTGTGACATCTAACAACCAGCACTCGGCCCGCGTGCTGGATTACAGCCCATTTCTTCTCCTAGAGAAAAAGTCTGAGTCACAGCAGTGAGAACATTATAAGGCTGATTAAGATACGCTATGCTAGTTAAAGTATAAATTCTCATTTCGTATCTTGTAAAGGTTTAATTCCGTTTTATCTTTGTAGATAAGTATCTACTTCTCATTAAGTCTTCGGTCATGATGGCCAATCTACTTAGTGTCTAGTGTCCATAAGATGGGACATAATAAAAAAAATTAAAGTCGAGCCAGTTAGTGGAATATATAAAGGAAAATCTAAGTGCTGTTTTCAGTATAACCATATAGTATGAATTTCAGCATATTACAACGATTGCTTATCAGAATGCCTAGTATGAATTGTTTACGCGATCGCAACATTGACCGCGTTTGGCTCTCTGATTGGTGACAATGACAATACATGCTTTGCGTCACAGCTAAGTGACGTCACTCTAAATCCTACGAGACGTCACTTGCATAAGGCTTACACACACTGACGTACTCCTGAAGATTACGGACTAGTTAATTTTTGGTGCACTTCCATAGTACGGGTATCAAAGCGAAAAACTAACTAAGCTAAACTAAGAACACAAAAAAAAAACAAATCTCAATACCTAAATCCAATATGGCGGACACCAGCTTACTAGCTAATTTTCTAAAATTATATTATTTAACATTTCTTGCATGTTTTATCTGATTCATTAATTATTTATCAAAACCGTGTAGGTACGCCTATACTTGACACAGACACCTAAAAGCACTGTATATTTGTTGGAGATAAAGTCGTTGGTGTTCCTAACAATAAATGAATAAGTATTTTTTTAATATTAGACCATTTTTCAACAATTTCGAACGTTAAACTCACTTCCACCGCCATTGCTTCATTTGTAGGTAACACTTAACTTCGAATAAAGTAATTAGCACTCGATGCACGTGAAACATGCACCACCAACGGCCATTGTGTGCACCGCCATCCACCATTATATACACCACCATCAGCCATTGTGTAGAAGAGCCATTACACCTTAATGACGTCAGTTGGGCAACTTTATAGGCCACGCGTTTATTTTTATCGAGGCAGTTTCAGGTGGGTATTGGCTTTTTGGTATTGTTTTGTTTCAAGACCTCTTTTTTTACTTCACATTTATGTAGCCAACAAAGATTTTAATATTTTGATGGTCCACGTTTATGCGTTTAGACATTAAAGAAGCTTTTTTTAAGTTAAAATAAAATACTTTTCGTATAGATAATTATATAGTCACAAGCCGTGCACCCGATGTGTTTTTAAAACTTTAATACCCCATTTATCCTCTTTGAGAACAATTCTTCAAAACCTTTTAGTGCTTTTCTTTTTATGACTAAATGAACTCTAATCATTTTCAAATTTTAGAACAACTAAATTATTTTAAAATTTTAGTGAAACACATAGTTTTTGTAGAATATTTTTAATACAAATCGTCATTTAAATAACAACTTTAAATACACAATTCTAAAGTCGATACCTACTTGAGTTGATGGCAATGGATTGAAATCATATTGAATTATTTATGCAAGTAAAGTGGAAAATTGCGTGCTTCTAGGCCCAAGGGAGTGCGGTACCCCGTTTCGAATACGAACCATACTTTGGAGTGTCCCAAGTGCCTTTACACTTGCACTTTGGAGGACTTAATTGATGCTACTACGGTCCTTTCGGATGTATGTACGTTGTCTGTCAGTGAATATTTTTGTATTATTTAAATCAATAACAAATAACTAGTTAAATAAAACACAATTAATCGATGCAACACTCAGAAAACTTCATTTACAATACAATAAGCGCATAATTATAAAAACTTAGCACTAAAAATGTGTATTGATCACAAATATACCTCAAAAGGAAAAAACGGAACCCTTATAGGATCACTTCGTTGTCCGTTCGTCTGTCTGTCAAGATCCTTTATCTCGGGAACGCGTGGAGGTATCGAGTTGAAATTAAAACCATATACTCAGGTCTGCGTTTCTTTGAAGCTGTGAAAAAATCAACCTTCTCAGTTAACGAAAAAAAAAGATACGGCCGTTTATGTCACCAAAAACTTATATTTCGATACTCTCAAGGGAATCAAAATTCTTAGGGTACTTCCCGTTGACCTAGAATCTTGAACTTTGGCATGAAACAAGGTCTCGTAGCATAGGTAGGTATCCTACTTGTCAAAAGAAAAATTAAACCCTTAAAAAATCATATTGCGATGTGCACCTCAACGTTGCAAATGAAAGATTCAACTACATGTCAGGATGCATGGCATGCATGGGCATGTCTCATGCCATTTTTAATTTGGTTTAAGTAATCACCATATAACTACTCCCGTTTTGGGTGCTGCGAAAGGGGTATCAGGCTTGTACTGACTAAAACTTTGACTTTTCGAAGAGCTTTCATATCTGACGCTAATATTCTGCTGGATCCCTGTGGTTGGCACACAGACGTCGAGCTGAATTTGTGAAAAAAGTGTTATTAATTTGTGTGTGTTATTCTGCTGTAATGATCTATTAATTGAAACCACTTGCTTAGAATAGTGATTTTATTTCTCACTGAGTACATTTAGCTATACACACAACGCGTCATAGTTGGCGAGAGAACAGCAAATAGCTAATATTTTTACACAGACTAAAAATGAACACTTTGTGTTGCCATCAATAGTGTGTGTTATGCGTTAATAGTATATATTTGGAGTAAGTTTGGTAACTTACTCGGTTGTAGTATTGGGTAGGATGGTTCCTTCCTTATACTACAACTGCTATCTTTGAAAATATTGTAGCCCCGTTATGAGATAAACGAACGAAAATCTGGTGGTTAAGACGAGCTCATAAATTTATACCAGCAGATAATACGTGTCTCAAGTTATCTTTACGAGGGTATCCGTTGAGATCGAGCCTATAAAAATGAACTATAACCGTATGGCATATTCTCCCACACATGTTTCGTTCCAAATAAAAATATCATCTCTATAATAAGTTTTATAAAACTAAAATCTTGTGAAGATAATATATTTGGATGTTTGTTACTCTATCATTAACAAAAGCTAGAATTCGTAATTGATATCTTGTCCATCTTCACTTCGAAATGAGAATTTGTGAAGCTTAACAAGTTCTTAACTTCAAATTGTGAATTCAGAAACCGGAGGTAAGTCTCTGGGGATTAAAATAAACTACAGATACATAAGATGGCCGCAAATTCAACTCGGATATTAATATGCATTCACCATGTTACAAGTAATTCACTACGGGTCAACACCAAACAATAATAAACTTGTCAGCGTAATTGCAAAACCGCATCATCATTTCAATCGAAAGTTGTCCACTGTTGGACATAGGCCTCCCCCAAGTGTCACCACAACGAACGGTCCCGGGCGTCTCGCATCCATCGGATTCCCACGACTCTCTCCAGGTCATCGGTCCACCTTGAGTTTTATAACCATACATGGCTCTCTCATATATCCTCATAAGTACATGATCTGTACTTCGTCGTCGAGATGTCGAGGTTCGTTTTTTATTATTATTGATAGCTTCGCGTTTGACCACATCTAGCTTGATCGTAAGCGATGATGCGGTCGACGATGGAGCATGCTTGCCTAGAAATAACCCATTCACTCTTGACTTAAAGACCCCTAAATTGTAGTTATCAGGATACACATATACCGGCAGGGAAATCCACTCCTTAGTTGTACGCACGGTAAATGTGTTCCCAAAACATTTTGTATGTATTGGTGATGTACAATAAAGAATTAAGAATGCATTACCAGCTGAACAGGGTTTTTTTTTAGGTGGGAAAATCATCTAATGACAAATCTTGCTCTTGGGCGGAACGGGAGATAGTGTCAGACTTTTACTAACTAAAAACACACTCCTGTTCCTTCTTTGCCTTCGTCTCAGGGCCCCGGGTTTCACTTTCACACTACCCTTGGCCCCAGTAGGCTTCGACCCTGCTGGGCCCCTACGATTGGCTAACATCTCCCTGAGGCCCCGCGTGGAACAATACGCGCCGTCGACGACTTGTGCTCGGTCCGGACGGTTACCGGACGGATGGACGGCGGGCTACCCATTGCTCGCCGTCCGCAAGCCCGCGCCTACGCAGCTACAGGGCCACGCTGGGGGGTTTACTTTTAATGTATAAAATAAAAAGTTTCTTTTAAGTTTAAACTTGGCAAAACCTTCTACGATAATAGGCATTTTATTTCGATATTGTGTGATATTATGTGACCAAAATTAACCATCTACTCGAAAAGAAAAATAAGCATGTTACTGTGTTACATACAGTTTAACCATCTTCTAAGCTAACATATTTATGAAAACTTGTTTGAAGTGACAGTCATTATAGCACGACTAACCCCGCGAGGGTCATAAACGTTGTGTGGCGAAGTCATAATGTGGATACATCTTTTACTTAAGCTTTTCTCCGAAACAGCAATAAAAAAGTTTGAAGAAGCAATTACAAGGAATATGACGATAAAAATGCAATAACGATCTTGTAGAGCCTCTTTCATCAGTACCTTTTTAGAGGGTCTATAACTGGCACTTTATAAATAAAAGAAAAAAACAATAATTCGAAATTCGAAGAAATAAAATTGTCCGATGAGATTAAACGGCTGGTAAATCGATAGACGCGAGTAATTACAAACTTTTATTATTTTTGTTTAGGCTTAATCTTGCAATGAATTTACAACAATTACCCGTAACCAATTGAGCTGAAATTATGCAGAAACCTTCAGTTGGGATGACAATGTATGGTTAGTTAAGTGACGTCATTCAATATACAATATGGCAGACTCCTGAAGATGGCGGACTAGTTATTTTTTTTCAATACACTGACTCGAAAATCCGTTCTTATCCCTACCGCTTTTAGGCACGAAATTTACTGTTTTCCGCACTAGTGCGGAAAAGTGCGCGAGCTTGTCCCGCCAGCCATTTTATTGTATTTATCGTAACAGGCTGGGTGCTAAGCAACGGGAAGTACCCTATGAAGTTTGATACCCTTGAGAGTGTCGAAAGGTACGTTTTTTGCGACATGAACTTAGGAGTTAACTTTTCATGGCTTCAAGGGACCGCAGACTTGAGTATATGGTTTTAATTTCAACTCGATACCTCCATGTGTTCCCGAGATAAAGGGTATTGACAGACAGGCAGACAGACAGACAGACAACAAAGTGATACTATAAGGATTACGTACCGCAAACTACCCCCTGTATTATATTAAGTTCTTACGATCCATCGTAAGGTTGTCTGGTAGATATCGCTGTTAGCGATAAGACCGCCATTGTACCCATAGATTTAAGTTTATGTATAAGTTGTGTTACTTTTTTGGTGTACAATAAAGTTTATTCTATTCTATTCTATTACGTTTTTTTTTCCTTTTGAGGTACGGAACCCTAAAAAGAAAAAGGCTACCCTTAAAAATAAAATAATTTATTTACCCCGAAAAATTACCGTAACATATCTTAGTTCCTACAAAATATGGTTGCAAGATATTTCTCCAACTTCCCGTACCAAATCCATTACTTTACATTTATAACATGAGGGTTATTCTCATACGATTCAGCCCCCCTAGCCAAGTCACAAACGATAAACGTAAACTCTCAGTAGTCTGTAATAGATTTTCAACTTTATGTTATTGGGTATAAAGTTGAAAATCTATTGAAGATTACATAGTGTTTTCGTTCGTTCCGGTCGCTAACGCTCAGTAGTCTTTAATAGATTTTCAACTTTATGTTCTTAGGTATAAAGTTGAAAATCTATTGGAGATTACTAAGCGTTCACGTTTATCGTTTGCAACTTGGCTAGGGGGGCAGGTTACTTAAACACGAGACGGTATTAGGTTAATTCCTTACTAGGTCAAGGGGGAGCTGAGAAAAGTTAGAATTAGAAAATATGACGTCGCTCGTCGGAAGCTGTTTAATAAAATTGTCTCTTCATGCGTCCGAGATGTAAATGTTAAGTAATTTAACATGATTTTTTTAAAGTGGTAAATTATTCAAAGACTTTTCGCGCTCTAGGGCGGTGTAGGAGGGCAAGCGTGCGAGCGAGAAAAAGGGATGGAGCTATACACCCAATATAACTCCATTCCTTTAATAACTCAGTTTAGGTCGTCAAGTGGTTGGCCTCTGGTGAGATAGTGGTCAAACGCGAGCCTATCAATACAAAAATAAAATTGTCTACAGAGTGATGACTATATAGGGTGACTGGCAATTAGTGTACGATACTTAAACACGTGATTGTGCTCATGATAACAAACAATTTTTATTATGGGAGCAAAGCCGAAATCGCGAAAAAAATATCAGCTGTTCAGTACATTAGGCAAACATAAATGTACTGAACAGCTGATTTTTTTATCGCGATTTCAGGTTTGTTCCAATAGTAAAAGTTGTTGGTTATCATGAGCACAATCACGTGTTTAAGTATCGTACACTAATTACCAGTCACCCTATATATCTATCTAGAAGAGAATATTAACACTTATAGAAACAGTTTTGGTTGAACAAAAAAACAATTGACAAGTAGTTATGGAGTCATAGCCTTTACAGATTTTGTCGGGAATCGCAGAGCGATCTCCGGTCACCGTAGGCACGGGCTTGCGGACGACAAGCAATGGGTAGCTTGCCGTTCGGCCGTCCGGACCAAATCCGACTCGTCGACGGCGCGGAGTGTTCCACACGCACCTTAAAAAGATGTCAGCAAAACCATAGGGGCCCAGCAGGGTCGAAGCCATGGGCCATGGGTTGGCTTCCGAAAGGGAAGCCCGGAGTCCTGGAACGCTAGGCAAAGAAGGAACATAGGTGTGGTTTTAGTCAGTAAAAGTATGACACGCCCTCGCGCTCTGCCCAAGAGCGGGGGATATCATTGAATGATTTTCCCACCTACAAAAAAAAAACCATTACCAGGACTTTAGGTATGTAAGTAGGTACTTAACTGAACATATCTACATTATCTACTTGAAACTTTGAAATTTTATGCTGAAGAGATTGAGAGAGGATCCTTTAAGTAGGTATACAGTAGGCACTTTGTTACATACACACATCTTCATAGTTCTAAGATAGATGGGATGGTGCTCCAACTAATGGATATCGCTCATAACTGAGAGCAGTTGCTATTAGAACTGTTTTGGAATGGCATTATGATGGAGACGTTGTCATATATCACGACATTGCTTTTGATGGAATATTGATACAAGACTTACCATATTTAGTTATGTTGTCCTTCAATTAAAAAGTGTGGCAATGTTGCCGGTCTTTTAGGCACATTATAGGTCGACAGTAATGCTGAGGAGTTTTTCGATTCCATATTTTAAATTGTATTCAGTTTTTTTTTTCGGATGGGTAAATCATCGAGGGTTTTTAGTCAGTGAAAGTCTGAAACTATCTCGCGCTCTTGGGCGGAGCGCGAGATAGTGTCAGACTTTTACTGACTAAAAACCCACTCCTGTTCCTTCTTTGCCATTTTTCCAGGGCCCCGGGGTTCTCTTTCGCATCACCCATGGCCCAGTAGGCTTCGACCCTGCTGAGCCCCTACGGTTGGTGACATCTCCTTGAGGCGCGCGTGGAACACTACGTGATGTCGACGTCTTGGGCTCGGTCCAAACGGTTACCGGACGATCGGACGGCGAGCTACCCATTGTTCGACGTCTGCAAGCTCGCGCCTACGGTGGTCGGAAATCGGGATCGGAATCTCGGCGGCTAGGGAAATTGTTTTCAGTTAAAATACCTTTAATTAGTCAAGGTTTGTATTTGTTTTTTTAGTGTCTACATCATTATAGTTAAGTGATTTCAAATAGAGTGTAGCAGTTGCAAATAGAAATTTTAAAATACTAGCTTTGCCAGCGAGTTCGCCCGCGTGGAAACAGAAAATATATAGCCAATGTTACTCAGTTATAGTAGCATTCCACTAGTGAACGCCCGCGAGGAAGCAGAAAATCAGCCAATGTTACTCAGTTATATAGTAGCATTCCACTGGTGAAAGAATATAGAAAATCAGTCTACTGGATCGATTCTTGACTTTATTTATTACAAACCAAAATATAAAATATAAATTGGTCTCCAGGTGGGGTGAAGCCAATCTGACAACCCGACGTACGGCGAGTATCCACCCTTACGTTGTTGAAACGTCTACGGTCCGGACTAAGCGTTTCGCCTCGTCGTTTATACCGCGTACATCGAAGGACTGGAATAATTTGCCTGCTGAGGTCTTCCCATCCGATTATAATTTGGGTGTCTTCAAGGCTAGAGTGAATAGGCTCTTAATAAACTAGTGCGCCTCACCATCAACGATTGCATCACTGCTTACCATCAGGTGG
This sequence comes from Mythimna impura, assembly GCA_905147345.3. Taxonomy (NCBI): domain Eukaryota; kingdom Metazoa; phylum Arthropoda; class Insecta; order Lepidoptera; family Noctuidae; genus Mythimna; species Mythimna impura. Next base: position 13,272,311 of record LR990362.1, on the reverse strand, counting down.
GATCGCAGTCAAGCACTAGTTTATATCAAATTAAAAAAAAAACATTTCTCTTTATCTACAGATACTTAAAAAAATAAAAAATATATGCGGGTACATTAAATAGATTGATTTATGGAATTACTCAGAGTAATATAATAAGGAAACGTATTTCAGTGCACGAAAGTGTCATCTTTTTTTTCTTTTGTTTATGTTTATCTTTTAAATTCAAAGAATAATAATAGCAAAATATACACAAAACCTGCATTTATTAATTAATTTGTAAATTTACGAAAGGGACTGGACCTCACGACACAGGGTATCCTAGTGTGGGGGCCAGAGATATATTGTTTATTTTAGTTTATATGTCAACTGATGTACCTAATTTTGTGTATCTTGTACTAAAGTTTTAAACAAATAAAGATTATTATTATTATTATCTCCAAGTAGTCATGTGTCAAGCTTTAACTGAAAAATAAATCCAAGTTAGATCCCGGTTTAGCTTATTGTCCGATAAGGACAATATAGGTATAGGTAGGTATAGGAGGTGCCCGCGTCGACAGTGCGTACTGTTCCACGTAGGTACGTACGTACGTTAGCACATTGAACGGGGTCCGTTTTTGCCGATGCTTACCAGGGCTACAGTCTTTTTCTAAAGAGTTATCGTGGCCCTGGAACCTAAAACTGAAGGAACACACGCGGGTTTTAGTCAGTAAAGGTCTCACTCCACCCAGAGCTTCAAAGGTTATTTGATGATTTACTGCTTTAAAAGAAACGTTGGACCGTCCGGTAACCGTCCGGACCGAGCCCAAGTCGTCGACGGTGCGTACTGTTCCACGCGCGCCTCAAGGAGATGTCAGCAAACCGTAGGGGCCCAGAAGGGTCAAAGCCTACTGGGGCAAAGGGTCTGCTTCTGAAAGGAAGACTCGGCCCCGGTACGAAAGGCAACGAAGGAACGAACGGGATCGGAACGAACGTCATTGGATGATTTTCACACCGAAAAAAAATAAAGGAAAAGATCCCGGTGGATTCAAAAATAAAATAATGATTCCTTATAAAAATTCATAATTATGTTGGATGATGCCTGATGGTATATTGGTACCTTAACACAAAATTACAATAATAGTAATGGTAATGGTATTATGGTACCGTAACAAAACAATTTTATCATTATGTTAGGGTACTATAATACCATTACCAGTTAATTAAGATCAAAGCTTCAGGAGGTATTCAAGTCGGCTCATAATTAGCGATATATTGACCTAATTGCAATCAGCAGAGCTTGATGATTAATTACACAATTCATATTTTAGCATTAATTAATCGCTCTGTTATTATTATTATATAGAGCTCACTGATTACTTAACCTCCCTGCATCATCACTTTCACTTGTATGATATTCGTCCATCTGTTTCTGTCTCTGGTGGTGTGAAGGATATTGTAATTTTTTTTTGTCAGTCTGTTAGTTCCGGCTGCTCTCCGAAAGAGCTGTACCAATTTTGATGCGAAGCAACTCAAATTACACTAAAAAAGACAATTAAATCACATAAAAAGTTTTATTCGTTATAAAGTCCTTTATTAAGATAAAATACGTTCACGAGCAACTAAGTTGACTCAACCTATAAATGTGCATTCGCAGAGATTTCAGCAAACCGTAGGGCAGTAAGGCCGATGCCCGACAGGATCACGGAAATTATTGAAAGAGTTACTGGTCCTGGAACGTATAGGGCACCTGAAGGACATTGGTAGTTTTCAGTCCGTAAATGTCTGACACACCCCCTCGCTCCACCTTAGAGTCATTTAATGATTTCCCATATCATCAAAAAAAAACCATCAATAAAATTTAATTAATACTAGCTTCTGCCAGCGGCTTCGCCCGCTTGAAAGTAAGTTTCTTCATACAAATTTTGGATCCCCATTTCATCCCCTATGGGGGTAAATTTTAGATAATCCTCTTTTAGCGGTCGCCTAAGTTTTGTTTTACTTTTTCGTTCATTTGTGAAATCTTCCGAGATTTGCTATACAAAAATAATATTACTTATAATAGTCTGATTGGTCTAATTCTTAATACACTGATTTCTATAAAACGGATGGAGGGAGAGGGAGGCCAAAGAAAAGTTGGATGGATTGTGTGAGAAATGATATGAAGGGAGTTAGTGATAGCGTGATTAGTGATAGGACAGAATGGAAGAAGAAAACGTGTTCCGCCGACCCCAAATAAAACGGGATAAGGGCAGGAAGATGATGATGACTGATTTCTATAAAACATGTTCAGGTATTAATGTTTTACAAAACTTTACAAATTATCCAGTAATCTAAGTACACAGCTGCTAAATAGGTAATCTAATTAATAAGCCCCATATACCTCTGTTGAAAAGGGTGGGTCCTTCGAACAGACGGATTGTGTCTCTGATGGCCGACAGTTGTTGTTACGATCAAATCGCGTACGAGCTCATTTTAATTTACCGAATATTATACAATGCGTAAAGCTCAAACCCGGTCGCGATGAGTATCGACGACTTCTGCCCCAGCTAGGAGACATAGGATCTTAAGTCAAGAATTAATAATAACCATTATGAGGTGTTTGTATTTATGACTACTGTAAGTTGAACGACAAAAATTTTCTACACCCGCCCAGTTTTCTCGCTGCGGCAATACTGAATCTGAACTCGCTCGCGCATGTGGAATGCATACTCGAACACGCATCAAGTTTGGACATGTATTGCATTCTGCAATGTACCTATAGTATATAGTCATAAGATTAATTTTTCAGTAGTCTCAGAAAATGCTCTGCTCTGCTCTGCTCTTGGTGTGCGCTGATGCTTACTGTGGACACCCTCTGCCCCATTTAGGGAGCATAGGACATTAAGTCAAAACACATATTTTTATATTTTGAACACAGCGGCAGGTGCCACTACAATTCTCTAAACATCTTCCAAAAACATTTAAGATTTACGTGACAAGCTAAACTAAATAGAACAATTATTTAAAATTCCTTTTCTTACGTAACGGCTACCCCTCACAATCACATTTGCATAGCCACAGTTCCCCTCTGTTTGCGTACAGGAATATCTTAGTACAAAGACACCGCAAGCCACGCTATCAAGAGTGGTTTACACTGGCGTATCAATATTTAACGTTCAGCTATGAAGCATGGGTTAAATTGGGTGACATGGCCGTCCCTGCACAATGCGCGATAGATAAGTATATTACATTAGCTCCGCTGGCTAGTATAGTTAATTATAGCTAACGCTATGAAAGGCACACCGCATGAGTCACACAGTAAATGGCTAAGCGAGCAAAACAAAGCTATGCGAAATAGAGGCTAGAGTGAATAAGCTCTTAATAAACTAGTGCGCCTCACATTGGATGGGTGGGATCGCAGTCAAGCACCAGTTTATACCAATTAAAAAAAAAAACTAACATAGCTGGGGTGTTACCAAAATCTAAGGATATACCTTATAAAATAAAATACACAACACACGCAGTAATGAATCGAGGCAGTGAATTGTAGCTAGAAAAAAACTTTTTGCAAAAAGAAAACCGACTTCACTACAAAAAAAAAACACTAAAACGATCAACATAACTTTAATTTCGGAAGCCGATGTTTCTGGTAATGTTTGCTTTTTTATTTTTTTGGAAAGTGTAGACGTAGTGGTGAAGTCGGTTTTTTTTGTAAGAACTTTTTTATTGCACACTTTTTAGTTGTGATACAATTATAGCCAGAGTACCTATTTGTCATGACAATTCGAATTAACTTTGGGTTAATTCCAATTAACCCAAACACTGCTAGGTTACATTGTTTTATTATGAAGTTCCTGTGTCTACCTTCCAGCTTCCGGCTCCATCGTCAGATCAGTTCGATAGTACATTATAGCCAAAGTGTATCTCATGACAATTCTAATAAGCCCAAACACGGCTACTATGATTAATTACGGAGTTCCTGTGCTTACCTTCCGGCTCCATCATCAGATCAGTTCGATAGTATAGCCAAAGTGCAACTCATAACAATTCTAATAAGCCCAAAATCAGCTAGGGATACCTAGGCCGGAACTCCGTAATTAATCAATCAATAAGTTCCGGTGCCTACCTTCCGGCTCCATCATCATCATCATCATCAGATCACTTCAATAGTATAATTTTCAACATAATTGTTCAGAACCATTTATTTATTTGTATTGTCATAGTTACTTAACTATCTTCATTGTGATATCTATGTGAGGGTGAAGCTCTGTTGGCCATTTCTTGTCTTATTCTTCAGTCCAACTTCAACAAATGTTATTTTTAACTAAATGTTTAACTTCTCGATGAAAATACCAAAACCACAATATAGTTGCCTAGAATATTTCAGGAATTCCCTAGATACCCCATGGATCCAATCCTCAAAACTGGATTTTGAAAAAAAATGGAATCAATCTGGAAGCATATCCTTTTAGGAGGAAAAAAATTTTGCATATCGGTCCATAAACGACGGAGTTCTGAGGTAACAAACATACAACTGAATTGAGAACCTCCTCTTTTTTTTAAGTCGGTTAAATATGGCAATCGTTCAATTAACTCGCTTAGCTTAGCTCTACCACGCTGCGTCAAAAGACGGGAATTATGGACGTTGGAAAAAAGGCTGCCAGGCTAAAATGGGATTGGGTGGGTCACATCAGCCGCATGCACTCTGACCGGTGGGCAAGAGTCTCCGCAAAGTGGGTACCTGAAGATGGACGACGCCGCCGAGGTCGACCTGGGAAGAGGTGGCGAGACGACCTAGATGCCTACCGCAAAGACTGGTTCGAGGTGGCCCAAGAAAAGAATACCTGGAAGAAGTTGGGGGAGGCCTTTTCCCAGCAGTGGGACAGTATAGGCTATTAAAAAAAAAATCTTAGCTCTGCAGTGTGAAAGAGCCGCAGCTTCGTGTACAAATCTAAGCGTAACCTAGCTCTCGGTGTACGTAACTCTTAACCTGTGTGTCCGCGACCTTTCGATTACCAAATGGAGGTTACAATAAATTTCTCGTTATGTGCCCCTTTGGAGTCCCTTAGATATTCATATTGAGGGAGCAGATCGTGGTAGGTATTAAGTACGAATATTTTATTTTAAGTATATTTCTAGATACTAAACTTGAAAATAAAAATAGTGAATAGAGGCACTTTAAATCTTGTGGCTAGAAGGCTTGAACATGTGTGTGAACAAAAGCAAAAAAAAAATTAAACATTCTTCATAATTACACTAATATTATAAAGGCAAAAGTTTGTAGGTATGTACAAGTATGTATATTTGTAACTCCTTCATGCTGAAACAAACAACTCAACAGATTTTGATGAAATTTCCTTGATTAGTACATAGAATACATTATATCACTGAAGTAACAATAGTCTACTTTCGCGCGGACAAAAAAATATAATATATACAATTATAATATAATATACAATGTGTAGTTTTTGATATCCTATAACTCAAGGTTTATATTCTCTATGGAAAAATAATACTATAAGTCCTAGAATATGTGGTCCAAAAATCCATGGTTTTGAAGATATCATCAATCATAATTAATTTAAGTAAAAAATTTACACCCGTATGACAAATCTTTACTTTTATGACGTTCCCAGGCATCGATGAAATCTAAAGTAGTTTGCAAATAAACAAATGACATTACATATTTACGCCGTCGTATTTCACGTAAGGGTGTTTTACATAATTTTGTATGGAAAACGAAAAAAAAAGAAGATAGTTGAAAAATGATTCATATGCCAGTTGATTTTTAGATATGGTCTCATTCATACCTCAAAGTTATGTGATATCAAAAAAAACACGTTGTATTATTCAAAATATCACTAAAGAAATCGGTGCAAAGAATATTTACTCAATAAGAGTGATTTTATTTATCATCGTAATATGGTATCGTGTACCTTGGACAACAAATAAACCAAAGCCCACAAAACAAACGAACTATTCCATTTTGTTGACATCAGGAGCTAAATTATGAAAGCAAGAATCGCGCCTAACACAAAAAATCTAATTAGCCTAAATTCATATTCGAAACGTAGCCTAGCAAAGCGAAAATCCAGCATTAACTTTCATTTACTAATGCAATGAGTATGAAAACAGAAATATACCGGTATCACCTTGCCAAAGTAAGTCGGAGGCACTCAAATTAGAAGGTGACCTGGTTTCCAGCCACTAAAATAAAGTTATGTCCAAAGAGCTAAGTTCAGAGGTATGACCTTTTGGAATTAGGTAGGGTAGTCTGAAATAGACGCGACAACTGTGGTCGGTGAGACTGTTTGATGAGACGAGACCGCAAAATGACTGTGACGGACCTCTGGCCTTCACGTAATTCACGTTAGAAGGGGTACTTTCAGTTGTGTAACGTTGAATTTAACAACATGATGAGACCTTTACAACTGTTATCCCAGAGATAAAGTTCTATTTTGGAACCATGATTTACACGTGCAGAAACTCAAATAGACTTACAGTACGATTGGCGCTGTGGTTAAGTGACTGGCTGCTGAGTGTCGCAGGTTCGATTATCGCACGGAACAACAAATATTTGTGTGGCTTATGAATGGATAGTTGTTCCAGGTCTGGGTGTGTTGTGTATGTGAGTTTATATGTTTGTGAACACATATTTGATAAAAGAGTTATTCCTAGTTTGGGGCAACGTTATATAATAAGAAGAAAAAAAACGCTAAAAAGTGCAAAATAACTTTAATTTCGGAAGTCGGTGTTTCTATAATAGTTTTGTCTCTTCGTTATTTAACACCGACTTCCGAAATTAAAGTTATTTGGCACTTTTCAGCCTTTTTTTTACATTAGTAAAAAAAACGCAAAGTCGGTTGTGTATTTTTTGGTGAAAAGTTTTTTATTTTACACTTTTTAGTTATGGTACCACCACCAAAAAGTAACCCTCAGCCAAATTTAAATACCTTATAGCCAGAGTGCATCTCATGAAAATTCTAATAATCCCAAACACGGTTAGGTTACATTATTTTATTAGAGAGTTCCGGTACCTACCTTCCGGCTTCATCATCAGATCAGGTCGATATATAGGGGATATATTTTTCCACCTTTTCTTACAATCAGTCATAGACTAAACGTATAAAAAAAGCAATTTTACTTGTTACGACAGTTCTGCGGTGATCCTATGAAGAGTTCCGTTTCATATCTTCGAAATTCATCGTCAGATCATAACAATACTTGAATTCCAACATGAAAGCATAACCTTTCAATTAAAAAAATAATTTTCAGAATCGATCTACAATTGACCGAGAAATCGGTGTACACACATTAAAAAAATACATTCAGCCGAACATAGAACCTCCTTCTTTTTGAAGTCGGTCAAAAAAAAAGACTAAGGTATAACGTATCCAAAGGTAGTTTAGCACATCATGCTGCGAGCATACCCACCCTAAAATCAAAAGAAGAGAAACATAAAACGGTTGATTGAACGTTGTAGAAAAGACTATGAGTATTATTTTGTTTAACAATTAATGTACACTGATATAATAAACAGATAAAAATAACAAAGGTAGTGCATTTTTAGAAGAGATTTTTTTCATAATTAAATGAAAAAAGTCTCTTCCAGCATACATGCGAAAGGAAAGTAAGAAGGTACCGCATCTTTGTAGTATCGGCATGATCTGTTTTGAACAGCATGAAGTGCTAAATCGGATTACCAGTCCAGCAGGATTGGACCAAGTCGTAGGCTTAGCATTCAAGTATATTTTACCGAAGTATACCCCAGTTCTCTACATCATCATCATCATCATTTCAGCCGAAAGACGTCCACTGTTGGACATAGGCCTCCCCAAAGTGTCGCCACAATGACCGGTCCTGTGCGTCTTGCATCCATCGGATTCCCGCGACCCTCACCAGGTCATCGGTCCAGGTCTTCGAACGCTGCGTCTTCCGGTACGTGGTCGCCATTCCAGAACCTTTCGTCCCCATCGACCATCTGTTTTGCGAGCAATGTGCCCTGCCACTTAAGTTTGGCGATTCTTTGGGCTATGTCTGTAACCTTGGTTATTCTGCGGATATCTTCATTTCTGATGTGATCACGCAAGGAAACTCCGAGCATAGCCCTTTCCATTTCCCTTTGAGTGACTTTAAGCCTTCTGATGAGACCCATTGTAAGCAACCACGTTTCGTTCTTTCTCTACAAAAAACCTTTAAAAATATTTACTCTAACATTAATATATGGCGCTTATTAGACACACAACTTACGGTACGTGCCTTACGACGGTTGAACAACAGCCAAAATCTTCTACTCACATTATTAAACTAAGACGAAACGTACAAAAATTTGGCCACTCACTACATTGGCTGGAGAGCCAAGCCAGTCATCACACTGTCTCATTGGCACATTCTACAAAGCCAAAATGTAGCTATTTTTTTTAGTATACGCTATAATGAGTGAGAGCAGTGGTGGCCGAGTGGTAACGGCCCTAACTTACGAGTTGTAGGTCGTGGGTTCAAACCTAGCCAGGTGCATTACTTTGTTAATTTATTTCATCACCACTGCTATTAAAACGGTGAAGGAAAACATCTTGAGGAAACCAGCATGTCCTAGAACCAAAAATTCGAAGACATGTGACATTCACCAACCCGCACTTGGCCCTCGTGGTGGATTACGGCCCATTCCCTCTCCTACAGAGGAGGCCAGAGTCCCAGCAGTGGGAACATTATAAGGCCGATGACTATGCTATGCTATGCTATGCTATACGCTATAAATAGCAAGAAAAACTTACATTAAAACGCCCGACGGTATTTTACAGTTTATAATTTTTTTTTTTTAATATCTGTAGTAATCTGAATTAATTCCATGAATTGTTACTTTACCGCCATCCTCTCTCCTAACTTTGCTGTGCCCGACAGGGTCCATATTGATCTTGTCTATATTTTATACCACCTATGTACCTACATAATATGGAATGCAATAAAGTATTGAGTATTGTACTAATCATGGCCTTTCTCCCTTCATAGGTTTTACCCTTCATAACATACACCGATTTTCATTTATCGTATCCTAAGATTTTATAATGTACGTCTTATTCCTTGTCATTTGGCCCCAATTGGCCTTAACTGCAAACATTCGGTTGTTCATTTCCTAAATAGTTGAACAGATTTTGGCGGCATTGCCATACAGCGTGGCAATGCCGCCAGTCTTTTGGGCACATTACTAGTCGACAGCGATGTGGAAGAGTTTTGTGACGCCATGTTTTAGTTTGATTTTAGATAGTTGTAATTAGCGTAGGTATTTTTTTTTAATTTTACTGTAATTATAGTTAGTTCAGTATTTTTTAAATGTTAATTATTCGTGTAAATGAATTAAAGTTCAAAATAACCGATTTTCATAAAACGTGTCTAAGAACCACCGCTAGAAATATTTTTTTCTAATAAAAAAACCGCATCAAAATCAGTCCTCCCGTTTAAGAGGTAGGTGCCACAGATAAACAGACAGACATACATATAGCTACCAAACTTATAACACCCCTATTTTGCGTCAGGAGTTAAAAATCGCTATAAAAATAAAGTTGTTACGTCTGCTAGAAACTTACACTAAAACAAAACTACCCTGAAAGCGTGCTCCATATTCTATTGTTCCCCAGACACCAATAAAAACACAGACATTTCTTTTAAAAATAATGTTATGTTCTTACCTGGTGTCAATTCCAGGGGTACTACACTCAAAGTAGATTCATAAATACGGTTCCCAATGCCCGCCTCTTCACTTAGTTTGGATACGAAGCGCGCTGGCACAAGCACACGACACAAATGCTACACAAGAGCAAATTGGATCTACTGAGTGCACGGCACAGGGGTTGCCAAGCACATTTCTGCGAATTCAAGTCTACCAACCTGACGTACTTAAATCTAAACGCTTGAATGGCTCACGTAGGTAAACGTGTAAGGACACGATTTCACGGTAGGAAAGCAGCGAAATATGATTATATTTTGTACGCAGATAATCATAGGATGTTCGGAATTCGTTACTGAATAAGAATGCCTTTTGTTAGAGACCTAAAAGAAATAAGGAATGGGGTTAAACGAGGCAGAAATCATAACTTATTACACTCCATATCCGCTGAGCAAATTGTGTGGGCCCTGAGGAGTAAAATAGAGTTTAGAAATAATACTTGGATTATCCTTGGATTATTGTTTGTATTGGCGCAGAATAGTGAGGAGACCCGACCCCAGATAATGCGACCAGGGACGGACGAAGAAGAAGAAGAAAAAGACACTTGGATTATTGAATAAGAACTTGGCAATAATTTGAAGACAACGCCAAATACACCTGTGGGTTTTAGTCAGTAAAAGTCTAACACCGCCTTTTTGTTCTACCCTAGAGAATGAGAAGTCATTGGATGATTGAGATGAGACCTCAAAATAAAAATACCGACAAGTACGTGAGAAGATCTATTTCTAAAAACATGAAGACAGGAAACATGAAGGCGTTGTTCCCACGGTAAAACTCGTATTCCAAAATAGCACGAGATTTCTTGGATTTCAGACAAAAATACAGGTTATAAATACAGTCTTAATACAGAAAATATAAAACATACAGAAACTAATAAATAACTAATTACGAAAAAAGAATAGCATACCTTATTATTTAGTTTATTTGAACTTATAATTCTTTGTGCAATCTGAAGATATCACAGTTCATAGCAACGCCAATTTCATATATAAGGACTTACTGCATGGTGCCCGGCACGATGCTGCATCGTACCACGGCACCGAGTAAACCATCGTTAAACATTTCGCGATTAGTCATACACGACACGGCACTAATGCCATACAAGAAGACACTTTAAAATTGTACAGTGTACATAAATAAAAATAAATACCTACTAGAAAACTAGGCGTTCTTGCAAAGTTCCGATGGTAATTCACACGGGGACAGCTTCTAATGGTATACAAAGCACAGGTCCGATCGTGTGTGAGGAGTACTGCAGTCACATATGGGCTGGTGCTGCAAAATGCCATCTAGCAGCTTTGGACTCAGTGGAAAGGCGTGCGAAGAGACTAATTGGAGATCCAGATTTAGTTAAGTCCAATCTACAAAGCCTCGAGCACAGGCGCAGGGTAGCCAGCCTATCGGTATTTTACAGGTTGCATTTTGGAGAGTGTGCGCGGGAATCGCATGACTTGATTCCGCCATCTCATTTCTACCATCGGACAACCCGACGTACGGCGAGTATCCACCCTTACGTTGTTGAAACTTCAACGGTCCGGACTAAGCGTTTCGTTTCGTCGTTTATACCGCGTACATCGAAGGACTGGAACAATTTGCCTGCTGCGGTTTTCCCGTCCAACTATAATTTAGGTGCCTTCAAGGCTAAAGTGAATAGGCTCTTAATAAACTAGTGCGCCTCACCATCAATGATTGCATCGCTGCTTACCATCAGGTGGGATCGCAGTCAAGCACTGGTTTATATCAATTAAAAAAAAAAAACTGTTAACAATCCTCGAAAAAACTTTCCAACAAACATAAATAATAAATACGCCCGCTGTTCATAGGTATTAGGTATCCCAGAACTTTGTTATCTACCAATGAAATACTATATACCTTTAAAAGCTCTTACGTTAATGGGTTGCCTATCTCGGTGACCTATTTACCTATCGTATCGTGTTTCATGAAGTGCAGCAGTCAAGGGTAATATAATTGGATGTTAATTACGAATGAATTGTGATTAAATTAGGTGTTAATTAGTTAGAGCACCTAGAATGTGGAAAGCCTAGACTGTCGTGACGTCAGTAGATTTATATAGGACATGCAAAGGTCATGACTGTTGTTTCAACATAATTATTTGCCTGCCTAAGAATGATGGATAGATCTATGAGCCGGAGCACTATAGATACGGACATGAACAGTCAGAATTAAGTGAATTTTTAGGCAATAATTAGACAAAGTTCAATGAAGTGGAATAGTTATAATAAGGTCGAAGAAGGCAGCACTCCTTGATACGACTCGCATTGTGAGGAGGTTCCTGTCTCTGGAGTCCTAACCACCGGTAGGTTGGACCTTGCTCCCGACACCGGCGGACTACTATTTTTTTTATATTTTTAAATGATTTTTTTTAGGTGTTTTAACAAATATTTAAAAATGTATAAAATATGTACAGAAAATAATAATATCCCACAACTTTCACACAACGCTATCTAGTCCCAAACTAATCGCAGCTTGTGGTATGAGTACTAGATAACTAATAAACATACTTATTATATATATATTTCTAAATATAATACATATTATAGATAAATTACACCCAAACACAGAACAAATGATCGTGCTCATCACAGAAACATTTTCCCAATTAGGAATCGAACCCACGACCTCCGGCATAACGGTCAGGGCGGTTACATATCATAAGTTCGAAAAATATTTGACCGAATTTCATTTCACCTAAAACTTTTCAACTATTATCGTTTCGTTTTTCTTTATTTCATCGAAGTCACGCCACTGTATCAGTTGACCTATTATCAATTCGATTTTTTTCGTTACTCCGACGTTTCATTTGGTCGAATAACTTTTCACCGATGTTACACTTAGCCGAAACAACATTTATTCGAAGTATTATGTTTCCGAACATTCATTATACCACTGTTTTAATTACCATATTTTCACGTTTTTACGTAATTATTACAGTGGCATAATTGAGGCAACAGGAGCTAATCTCAGATTAGTTTAACCTAATATTTTTTTTAATGAATTATTCAAAAGTAAAGGCACTTCATAATATAGTTGATTATAAACAAAAGTGGTTTTAATTGGTCCCAGTAAGAAGCATGCAAACAAGGATGCTTGCTTTAAGCATGCAGCATGCAAGCAGGCATGTAGTATGCGAGCAGGCATGCAGTACGCAAGCAGGCATGCAGTATGCAAGCAGGAAATCAGCATGCAAGCAGGCTTTCAGCATGCAAGCAGGCATGCAGCATGCAAGCAGGCATGCAGCATGCAAGCAGGCATGTAGCATGCAAGCAGGCATGCAGCATGCAAGCAGGCATGCAGCATGCAAGCAGGCATGCAGCATGCAAGCAGGCATGCAGCATGCAAGCAGGCATGTAGCATGCAAGCAGGCATGTAGCATGCAAGCAGGCATGTAGCATGCACGCAGGCATGTAGCATGCAAGCAGACATGCGACATGCAAGCAGGCATGCAACATGCAGCAGGCATGCAGCATGCAAGCAGGCATGTAGCATGCAAGCAGGCATGCAGCATGGAAGCAGGCATGCAACATGCAGCAAGCATTATTTCTGTCACGGCTCCGGCGCTGCGGGGTTTGGGCGGCTCCACGCGAGCTTATCGTCGCAGATGGTTTTAACGCTCACCACCGCAGCTTCGGCTTGCTGGCCGGCTATTAAATAAAAATTGTATCATAAAAAGTCAATATGTTGTGTTACAAAATTTAGTGACAGAAACGAATCGCTGCAAAACCGACTTCACACAGTCTTGTCCGCCCTACCCCTTCGCGCCTACGCGGGTTTTAATTACACTCTAGGGGTAGGGCGGACAAGACTGTGTGAAGTCGGTTTTGCAGCGATTCGTTTCTGTCACTAAATTTTGTAACACAACATATTGACTTTTTATACTTTTTGTACAATTTCAATTTAATGTTTAAAATGCTACCAAGTAACCGTCTATATATTTGTGACCAAAATTCCATAAAATATTGTTTCGGTGTGGTGAAAATATGGCAAATAAATCATTTGGCAAATGAAAATGCACTTTGCCAAAAGGCTTTTTACACTATAAAGGACTATGTTGAGGACGAAAAGGCTTGGGATTGATCTGCTCCAGTACGAACTACAACTGTTGTCTTATTATTATTATTATTTTTTCTTCTCTTTCTTTTGTTTTATTTTCAATTGTGCTTTTTATTGTTGTTGTTTTTTTTACAATCTTACATTGTAGATTATCTTTATTTTGCAATTTGACATTATTTTTATTTTTTTCAATTAAATTTTGACAAGTAAATATTTACTTTACTAAGTTACATTTTGTAAACTATGTATTTCCTTTCATTATTGTGAACGTGAGGACTATGTTGATTGCTTTTTTTTTCCATTTCAGTAATTTTAACGTATGTCTGGCAATTTGAGTATTTTCTGCGGCCTACCCAAATGTCCTTTCTTTTGTATTGTTCGTCAAGTCGTTGAGCTCCTTAGTAGTCCTGAGTTGAGCTTTGCGAATACTGACAAATGCTTGCACTGACTGGACAGGTCCACTCAAATCTGTATGGTTCTTTCTTCAAAAGACCATCTCAGACAAATCTGCATGGTTCTCATGTGATTTGACCATTACATATTTACTGTATGGACTTTAAAAGAGACTTTGACCCCTGAGTTTGTTTCGGTGTTTCTTCTCAGGGTAGTCAGCTAGGAAACACCGGCCTCATCTAGTTTAAAATGACAAAAAAAAATTGACGTGTAAAAGTGTTTTATAAACCTATTTGCAGAATAAATATCATTTATCATTTATCAAAAAAGTTCTAGAGAGGCTTCGGCCAATAGCAAAAAGTTATTTTGTAAATCGGCGAAATATAGTTCGGTAAAATAATACTTATGACACTTGATACTTCGATGATCTAGAAATATGTCAAATAATGCATATAGCAAAAAAGACGTTAGTCAATAGTTTTCGGTAAAATGAAATTCGAACAAAAAATTTCGGAAAAGTGATCGGTTCCCGGTCAGGGCCACTAATCACTAGACCAACACATGCTTGTCAATAGGAAATATCAGAAATGTCCGATTTTAGCAAATACTTTTTCGATGGCCTAATAACGCTCCCAAAAGCTAAATAAACTACTTTTGAGTTTAGCGCCATCTAGTAAGAATATATCCACACCCAGACTCGAAGCTTTCACCATAAGGTGAACTCTTCGGTGTAACTCATTTTTTTTTAATGATATACTTAGTCTAGTGCTTGACTTCAATCCCACCTGATGGTAAGCAGTGATGCAATCGTTGATGGTGAATCGCCTATTCACTCTAGAGCGAATAGGTTATATAATTATGGCTAGCCTTGAAGACACCTAAATTATAATCGGACGGGAAAACCGCAGCAGGCAAATTGTTTCAATCTTCAATGTACGCAGTATAAACGACGAGGCGAAACGCTTATTCCGGAGCGTAGAAGTGTTAGCCGCCGTACGTCGGGTTGTCCGATAGAATAGAATAAAACTTTATTGTACACCAAAATAGTAACAAAACTTATGTCATTAGATGATATGCCCACCGAAAAAAAAAAAATTCCGACTGCGGGCTCAGGTTGGCCGCTGCAGAGATAACCTGACCAAATGGAGAATCCTTGACCCATCGCAAATACAGTGCCAGTGTGGAGGATATGCGTCACCTCCTCTCCTGCCCAGCTTGCACAACTACCTGCATTTTCCACGACTTATGCGAGGCCAACGACAGAGCGGTCCAGGTGGCTAAATATTGATCGGACCAAATTTGAGTCCGATCGACACAAACGAAGAAGAAGAAGACCGCCACGACGTCACCGATTAGTCACTGATTGTACTAAAACGCATCGGCCCGCCCCTACATGTCTGACGTCGGGGATCAATGTCCTACGATTTCTACGAAAATATAATTTACTAGAGGATACCCATCGTGTGCTGCTAAGCTAATAAAAAAAAGAAATACATTTTGTTTATTTGTTGTAAAATAAAAAGGAAATTAGCATATTTTTGTCAAGGTCTAAAACCATCTTCGCATTGTTGCCTTCCTAATGAAACCGTTTAAAACACCTCGATTGAACGGTTTCAAAGTCTATAACGGCCATAGGTAGAAATTATTTTTAACCGACTTCAAAAAGGAGGAGGTTCTATGTTCGGCTGAATGTATTTTTTTTTTATGTATGTTCACCGATTTCTCGGTCAATTGTGAACCGATTTTGATTTTTTTTTTATTGAAAGGTTATGCTTCCGAATTGGTCCCATAATAATAATAATAATAATAAATCATTTATTTTCAGGCATCTTGGCCCATAGATAAATACCTTATAAACTAACATATATATAAAGTATAGAAATATTGTTATGATCATGAACTTCGAAGATATGGAACAGAACTACTCATAAGATCACAGCAATTAACGAAGAGACAAAATTATTATAGAAACACCGACTTCCGAAATTAAAGTTATTTTGCACTTTGCAGTGTTTTTTTTTACATTGAAGTCGGTTGTATTTTTTTTTGTAAAAAGTTTTTTGTTGCATTCTTTATGCTTGAATGACGTGACAGATCGGCAACGTAACAGTGACGTGACGAATGCGTGTAACTTTATTCCAGTAGTTGGCAATCTTGATTCGTTACGCACGCTCCTCACGACAATAAATCTTTGGTTTTTCATAAAGGAAGGAATAAAGCGTTTCTACGTCGAAAAAGATAGATTTGCCACCGAAACGATCACTTCTCAATCCTTCAAGATTTTTATTCCAAATCTTTCGAATAAAAAATTGTGGAGTTCCTAAGCTTACGTAAAAAGGAATTTGTTGGAATCGACAGGTATTTTAAAATGGAAAATCGTCTTATCCTACTAAACTTCTTTTATTCAAACAGAATTTATTCTATCCTTTGCTCCAATTAATTACAAAAATCAATAGGTACCTACTATTCCTTTGAGACTAACCTGAAAGTTAAAAATTCTAGACTGCAGGTAAATTAATCAGTTAGCCCTGTCAGCACCGAGGTGGGAGTGCAAAAATTAAAGCAATTTACTTCAACTACATCCAACTACGCTCGAAATTAACATGAATTATGAGTGGATGGCCGGTCGGAACTTTACGCCAATATCATAGAACAAGAATTTATAGATGCGAAACTTAAAAATATAGGGTGACTGGTAATTAGTGACCGATACTTAAACACGTGATTCTAGTCATGAAAACAAACAACTTTTACTATAGGACCATGCATAAAATCGCGAAAAAAAATCTGCTCGTCAGTACATTTATGTTCGCCTAACTGGTCAAAATGTACCTACTGAACTTGCTGATTATTTTTTCTAAGCCCTTTTTTTAGTTGTTCTTTGTCATGTACAATCACATGTTGAAGTATCAGTCACTAATTACCAGTAACCCTATATACACTTCTTTTTTTTAATAAGTAAAAATAAAATGGGGCTCTATCCGTACCCGTTACTGATCATATTTTTGTAGTTAAAAGTAAAAAAAACGAAATCCCAAAATTGTCCACGAAAATTTGTCATAATTGGTAAATTCATAATAGAATCAATCATTCATAACAATTGCTACTAGAAAATACTACGCGCAGTGTTTTTACATTTTGATCTTCATTTATTAATTCATTATCAATAGCCTGTACAATATTTCCATAAATTGAATGATATTTTGGGATATAAACAAACGTTAATAACTTTGCTGTTTATGAATATTATTTATTGAGACTTAATTATTTTACTGACTTTGCTTTCATCTTGCGTACAGCTAAGGAATTTAATCCTCTGCCTGGTCTTTAAGTAAGTCAGTTACTATGCCTCTGGAATGTAAAGGACAACTGAAGGAATACATGTGGGTTTTAGTCAGTGAAAGTGTGATGCGCCCTCTCGATTACTTGTAGGTAAGCATGCACCATCGCCGACCACATCATTGCTTACCATCTGGTGAGATAGTAATCAAACGCGAGCTTATCAATAGTAGTAATAAATAGAACAATTTGATACAAGTGCAGAAAGATTGTCATTGCGATCGAGGAGGAATTCGCACGAGCCGTAGGCGATTGTGTTATGGAGCCGAGGGCTGCAGTGTGAAATTTGCACGTGTATCAAACAACTTTTTTCAGTATACTTACGAAGAAATGAATAAACGGGGGTTGACCGACGACACACGGGGGTCGACGCGTGCCCGGCTTGATACGATAAATGTAATAAAATTGTGGTGGGGGTAGAGCACGCGCACTTTTCTGCACTAGTGCGGGAAACAGTCCCTGGCGTGCCTAAAAGCGGTGTGATAAGAGCGGGTTTTACGATTATTATAAAAAAAAAACTCGTTGTGCCATATTTACACTTTTGCTCTACCAATGTCACTTCTATCCCATTTCATTACTCTATGCCAAACCCCCAGTGAAACAAGGGTTGCGTATAATCAGTGGGTAACAACACACTAACTAATCCGAACGTGTCTGTCCGAACTTTATAGCAGTATCGACGAAAACGCTCGCCCGAACTCGTCCGAATAGTAAATAATGACTCTCGGGATAACTTTGACTGAGCTGCCAATTTTAAAAAGTTTGAGATGAAAATTAGTTTTTAAGTTAAGGTAAATGACTGTCAATTTAACGTCGTGTTAACTCACTGACAAAGTACCTATCTTAAGGTCAATTTTGTCGTCTTAATAAACGATCAAATTCTAGTCTGTAATACCAGGTCACTCAGAAAGTTTAGCGAAAAAAAGTTTTTATATATAAGGCACTGGCCACTTGTAATTATTTTGAAAACTTTGGTTATTTAAAAGTAAAAATACCATTGTACACACACTTGACAAAACCTCTGTTGTCGGTAACTCAGTAATTTTGTCGGAGGTTCAGTATTATATTCGAAAGTTTAGTTTTGTTATTCGAAGATCCATTTTTTTTTTAGGAGAAAATGTAATTTGAACATACTCTTATCTGTTGTTAAATTAGATATTTTTTTTCGTTTATGTCTTGGGTTTTTTGTCGGTAATTCATTATAACGCTGGTTAATTAGAATAATAGTCGGCTACAGATCGCTGGAGATTAATTTGTTTTTCGGAACCATTATTATTTCCCATTTATCAATACGATCCAGAAACAAAGTGTCAATCGACAGTTTGGCTGTTTCAAAACGAATCAACGCCTACGAAAGTGAAGCGATCGAAAAGCGCAGGGAAAATTTTGATCGCTAGTTTCTTCACTTTGACGGGGTATCTGATTTCAATTCCATTACGAGACCAAAGCAGCATCAACGCTAAATGGTATACCACAAAATACCTGCCAGAAATTTTGTCTGCAAAGAGCAACAAGCGACCAAACACCGGGCTCCGCGGGGTACTGCTTCACCATGACAACGCTCCCGCGCACTCAGCGCTCAAAACGAGACACTTCCTGGACACCACACCGGTCAGAGTCTTGGGGCAACTATAATAGGTGTTTACGTTTTGATTTTTTTTTACTACGAGAATTACAATCTAGAGCAATCTAGGGTTATGTTTAAAACATTAATACATCAGAGGGGCCTAAATTGTCAAAAGTCTAAAATGATTTCGGCAGCCCATACCAATCCCACCTGAAGGGTTTAGAAAAGTTGATATTCTATCTGCGATACCTAATGATAGTGATCGTCAAAAATCCCAAAATGTATAGGATTGATATTCCTGCGCTGAGTTACCAAACTGTATAGGATCGACATAACTACGCCGAGTTACTAAAATGTATGGAATCTGAGTTACCAAAATCTCATGTGGTCGATGTCAAGCATTTCGGATTTTTAGTAATCGCAATCGCTGATAGAAAATTACTGAATGCTTACGCAAAATACGCAACGCGCGCGTTATTTTACATCTATGTATAGTCTAATATATAATATTTTTAGTAGTACACCGCAGACTACCTTCTTTTTATGTTTAGTTCTTACAGTCCATCCTAAGGTTGTCAGGTAGATATCGCTGTTAGCGATAAGACCGCCATTGTATCCATAGATTAAGTTAGTTTAAAAATTTTGTTAATATTTTGGTGTACAATAAAGTTTTATTCTATTCTATTCTACAAGCGCTTTGGTCGTGGAGTTGCGGATAACAGCCCGATATACAATACAATAGAATATTACTGTCTACAGCCCAGATTCAGATTTCGTTATCTAAGCGACTATGGATATTCTGATGATCCTACCACCCGTTATCAAAAAGTAAAAACTATTACAAAATAAAGGTATAAAGATGTTCATTATACGCCATAATTAAAAACATATTATGTAGCTAAACTACACATACACAACACATCGATATATCTTAGACTAAGCGGCACGATGGTCGTCGCGACACAATGACAGATTTTCAGCTGCTCGGCGAGAATTGCCGTAATAATCCATTTTATGCTGCTGACATCTTGACACGGATGATACATAATCCTGTAATACGGTGAAAAGCAGGAGTGGCAACGTGAACTGAAATTATTTATGTATTTCTTTATTTGTGATAATTTACAGTCCGTAATAATTTTGTCTTTGTTTTTTTAAACATAGGTATCATCAAAGTAAAAAAATCAAATCGGGCTCCATGGTGGAGCTGGAGGACGTGTCAGTCTTGTACTGATTAAAACCAGGCCAATGTTCCTTCAGTTCCCTTTGCGCCCCAGAGTCACGAGTAACCCTTTCAGAAGTCGACCCATGGCCCCAGTAGGCTTCGGCCCTGCTTTGCCTCTACGATTTCGGTGACATCTCTTCAAGCGCCTGTGAAGCACTACGCACCGTTGACGACTCGGGCTCGGTCCGGACGGTTACCGGACGGCCGAACAGCGAGCTACACATTGCTAGTCGTCCATAACCGCAGCCTACGGTGGCTGGTAGTCGGGGTCTCGGCGGCTGGGGCGTGAGGATGTCCATTCCCTCGCGCGTGCGGCTGTCTCTTCTGCTAGCACTACTTCTTCGCAGAAGGAGGCGACTGCCGCAGACTTTTACAGGTTAAAATCCCCCTATAACCCTTTGCGTTCCATGGTAACTCTTCCGAATAACCCTGCAGCTCTGAATGGTACAGGCATGAGATGAGAAGATCTGAAAATCACGTGAACAGATAAAATGTCTCGACAATTTAGCACAGATACTTTTAATGAGGAATGACGAGAGGCTGAGCCCGAAATAATAATAATATATTTATATTAATGATAATAATTATATAATAATAATTACAAAGTAGATATATGAATTACTAACAGATATTGTGGACCAAATGTTGTCTTATTAATAAATTATTCATCATCATCATCACTTCAACCGAAAGATTTCCACAATTGGACATAAGCCTCCCCCAAGCGTCTCCACAACGACCGATACTGTGCGTCTCGCATCCACCGCATTCCCGCGACTCTCACCAGGTCGTCGGTCCACCTTGTGGGAGGTTTTCCAACGCTGCGTTTGCCAGCGCGGTCGCCACTCTAGAACCTTTCGGCCCATCGACCACCCGTTCTACGAGAAATGTGTCCTGCCACTTTAGTTTGGCGATTCTTCGGGCTATGTCGGCGACCTTGGTTCTCCTGCGTATATCTTCATTCCTTATGCGACCACGCAAGGAAACTCCGAGCATAGCCCTTTCCATTGACCTTTGAGTGACTATAAGCCTTCTGATGAGGCCCATTGTAAGCGACCATGTTTCAGTGCCATAGGTCATCACTGGCAACACGCACTGGTCATAGACTTTCGTCTTGAGACACTGTGGTATGTCGAAGAGGCGAGAAGATACCGCGCTGCTAAAAATAAATAATAAATTATTATTATTAATGGGATAAGGAAATAAAGGAGAGCCCGTATTCAATACATTCATTTTTGTAGTAGCAAAAAAGAATAACTTCAATATGCTTGTTACAAAAAAAAAACAAAACAATTGCACAATATGCAGTAACAATGAAGTTAGTATACGTAATATTAGTGTGACTGTGAATCGCACTAATGTTATAAATACAAAATTTTGTATGTTTGTTACTTCATCACTCTCGAAAAGGTAAAAGGATTGTGCACATGGATAGACACATCTTATCTTATCTTGTTGTGGGGCTGGCCCTAGGCCAGAGCACTTCGACCCTTCTGGATCTTTTGTGCTATGGATAGACACATACTTTTTCCTGGAATAACATATACTTTTTATCCTGGGGCTATGTTCCCTTGGGATTATTTTTTTTCTACTATCACGCAGGCGAAACCTGTAGCAACACCTAGTTGAGTATATTTCATTTCATAGAGAAAATTCCTTGGAAAATTGTTACCTTAGAATTCTCGCACGCTCGTGTAAAACCAACATTATTATCAAGAAACGAACTTTGTCCATTTGTTTCACTGTTCAAGATAACATCAAGTTATTCCTGAACTTCAAACTTCTACAATTTGATAATTCATAGCCAACTTCAACCAACTTCTTATCCTACAAGCAGATTTCTTAACTGAAGAATATTTTCAAATTAAATTTGGTCAGTTGAAAAGTTTGTTATTTTTTAAAAGAATTTTATAAGCGTAGGTAATTTAATTTGTGCACACTATAATCATGACTAAGTTTCCTCTTTGAGGTGTGGCTGGAGAGTCGCCACGGCGTCTTCACCCTCCGCATAACGCAGTTTCTGACCGAACTTGGTCAGTCCGGGAGTCTCCTGCACTGGATACAGGTGGAAAAAACGCCCAGGTGTCATCATTGGGCGGACCGCCCGGAGGACACAGTGAAGCATTCGGTGGAGGAGTGCCCCACTTGAGTGGAGCACCGCCGTGTCCTCGTGGATACGATCAGTTGCGGTGGCCTCTTCCGCTGGGCCCTGGTTCAGGCCATGGTCTGGAGCGAGATGGAATGGAAGGCGGTCGCGTCCTTCTGCTAAGCTTTAATGCTAGCGAAGGAGACAGTCACACACGTGAGAGAACGGACATCCTCTCACCCCAGCCACCGCGCAGCCCTAACCCCGATTACCAGCCACGGTAACCACAGGCTTGCGGACGACGAGTAATGTGTAGCTCCCCTTCCGGCCGTCCGGCAACGGTCTGAACGGGGCCCGAGTCGTTGACAGCGCGTAATGTTCCACGCACGCCTCGAAAAGATTTCAGGAAAACCGTAGGGGCCCAGAAGAGCCGATGCCCGGAGGATTCTGCGTGGAATTTCTGAAAAGGAAACCCGTGGTTCTAGAACGCAGGGCAACTGAAGGACACAGATGTGGTTTTAGTCTGTAAAAGTCTGACACGCGTGACACACGCCTTAAAGCGGGAGAAAACATTGGATGATTTCCGACCTCAAAAAGAAAGGTACCTTTTTTACAGTTACTATCTTCTTTTATAAAAACTAATAAAATAATAGTACATTATGATACAAGTGTGTAATGTTAGTGATTACCGTCGAGGCGGTATTGAGACCCGAGCCGTGGCGAGGGTCTTAAGAGAGCCAAGAACGGTAATCATTAATTACTCACGTGTGTCATACGACGTTTTTCAATACACTTGCGAAGAAAAAACAGTAAAACTAGTAAAATTTTCTGTGACATGGCGGTAAAAATCTGTTTTCATAAGGGCGCGCATCATTTTTTTTTATTTACCCCTAGAGGAAGGCTAAGGTATTTTGATCATACTGCCTAGTCTTACGTTTATGTTTTCTTGCGTGAAAAGTTTTTACGATAATGTCTTTCGTGGTGACAATAGAATACGGATGTAATATTTTCCAATGATTTTGTAGTATTTAATTTTATTTTATTAATACAGCCACTGAACTTCACTGGAATAAAAAAAAAATCACGCCAAAAACCGCGCGCATCTTAAAATGGCGGCCATAGACCACAAAATAAAACAAATGTTATTTGAATGTACGATTTATTTACTAAATGTTTTTTATTGATTAAATCGTTTGTAAAAGTTAAATTTGTCCATTTTAACTTTGAAATTGGATGAAATAAGTAGGTAAGTAAGACACTAATTTATATACTATTGAACGCATTCGAATTCAAAATTTGTTTTGCGAACAAAGAGGTTGAACAAAAAGGTTTTAACTACATTATAGCACTAGTGCGTAATGGTAATCAAAATGTCACAGTTTGGTAACGAGGGCCATTACATACCTAAGTGCAGTGCAATAAGAGTCACTTTCTGAGCAAGTGTGTTGAAAAGATTATGTTCGAAAGTAGGTAATTCATATACCTACGGAGTCTATTGTCTGATTATGTAACAAATATAAAACTTCACTTCACTTCACTTTCAGCTATTTTCGTAAATGGCTAGGTGCCCGATCTAATTCATATTCAATCACGTCTATTTATTTCATGAAAAACAATAATAAATAACAAATAACACTTTATCTCTCGCTCCACCCAGAATAGGACGAGAAGATGTTTGATTATTTCAAAACTGAAAAAAAAAACAAAAAACTTTTGTCCATTTCGTAAATAGTAAATACCAATCCTATTGATAGACAGCACGCCAGTACCAGTGCACTATCACACATACGGAGGTATCTTTACCGCTACGAGCACTCATGCCTGAAATTGTTCCCTATTTGGCTGTGCCACGGTCAAAGGACGACCACTGCACGGCAAATAAAATGTCCCCTTTTCAACGGGCGACGTTTGAATCTACCGCGTCAGCAGAAACACCGGAGACCACTTACAAACATTTTATGTTTGCCTGGTACATCTGCAACGTATCTTTGAGTTAAAAAACTGTAAAAATTTGAAATAAATATCATACACAAAACTGGCCAAGTGCGAGTCATGCTCGCACACGAAAGGTACAAAAAAACACCGACGAATGAACGTTGCTTGTGTGGGAACCCCCTTTAATTTTCAACTTTAATTATTTATGGTTCTAGCTAGCACCAATAGAATTTTTATTTTTATTTTAATATTACGGTTTATAAAATACAGCCCGCTGACAGACGGACAGACAGACAGACAGGCGGATGGATGGACAACGGAGGCTTAGTAAAAACACCTCCCGTTGGCACCCTTCGGGTACTGTACCTTATTAATCATTACTTTGCATCCGATGGATGAAATGTGCAGAGCCTAACAAATGTCCCCCAAGACACATACACGTTACTTTACCAATTAAAAATTAATCATAAAAATAAACAGTCATAATTTTAAATACCTTCAACATGCAACTGAAATAAATTGGCTCCCGATATAAATACTTTAAAGGTACACGATACTTTAATATTAACCAATTAAAAGTTAATCATAAAAGCAAATAGCAATTATTTTCATTCGGCCAACCTGCAACTGATATTAAACCATATTTATCAGCTGTTTATCTGACCGTGCAAAC
Source organism: Mythimna impura (assembly GCA_905147345.3). Taxonomy (NCBI): domain Eukaryota; kingdom Metazoa; phylum Arthropoda; class Insecta; order Lepidoptera; family Noctuidae; genus Mythimna; species Mythimna impura. Next base: position 13,247,358 of record LR990362.1, on the reverse strand, counting down.
TATATGGGAGTGACCCTATTACCGGCGGCCAGACAAATGGATATGGGTCTCAATCCCTCTAGAACATAAACGTACCTTTTACAGTGTATTAACTTAATAGAAACGATTATATAAACCACCTTGGGCTATTCCTGTGTATTCAAAGAGATGAATATACCTAAAGGATTGTATTTGGGCTTTAATTAGTCACTGTAATATTTAATTTGGTTAGTAAATCCACTGCTTTTGTGGCCAGAAACTGTAGTGTTTTATAAATATTTTGTCGTTGTGGTGGTAGAAAAATAAATATGATAGAACAAACCTTACTTAACTCTTAACCGAATGGCAGATTCTTTTATAAATACCTAAATTAATAAATTTCTGCAAAAGTGTATGGACTTCTAACACTCGCTCATAACAGTCACAACTCCTTTAAGCTCTTTACGTTATGTATCAGCGTGCCTCAATTTTGAATAGGTATATATAAGTTAGGACGAGAGCCGGGGCGAAAGGGATCGAGCTCTTTGCACTGTCAGCTTGATTATATTTACGCAACTTAGTGTTTCAGGTTAAATGAAATGAAATGAAATAATTTATTTGCTAAGAATGTAGGTACAATAATATGGTGTAAAGTAAGAGAAGGATCCAATACATTCTACCGTGAGGCATGCAAAATTATAGTAGAATTAATTATGAAATAATTTAAAAAAAAGAAAAAAACAAATATTTAACTTATTTTCAAATGATTAAAATAGACAATAAAAATATAAATCATTCAATTTGTAAATTCATTCAGGGGTAAACAATGTCAAAAATAACTTAATAATTAGTCAATAAAACAATGTCCAAAAGTCAAGAGTGTAACACATGCATTGATCCGGGACGTTCTATCATTTTGCCCCACATTATTCCACGTTGCCTCTTATTGTTCCACATTGCCCCAGCCCAAACATATTGCCTTCCAGAACGAGTCAATATTGGAACTATAGTTTTATATTGCCTATAATATGGCTGTTAATAAATTATGTTTCACAGGTAATTGAAGCTAATAAAGGTGTTCTGTCAATGTGTTCCCGATCGCTGTTTCGCACTGAGGGTTCCGTACAAGCATACCTATGAGAACAGTTCAATTCCCGAATTTTTTTCTTTTTTATTAGTGTGAAGTGTGTGTGGAATAAATACAAGGCTCAATATGTTTTAATCCATCAAAGTTACCTCTTTTGCATTTATGAGCTTTTTACTCTAAAAAGACGATAAGCATCTTTACCTTTATAATGGGGTCGAACAACAGTAGGTTCTGTGTGCTTTTGATAAATATGATTGAAGATGGCAGACTTGTCACCCGTAATACTTTGATAGATGAAAGAACCAACAATTTTTGGAACTTTATATCTACCTTACCTACTAAGGGATCTTCCATTAATCACGTACTGTTTTTAGCAACTTTTTAACCCCATTCTTTCCCTAGAGTTACGTGGTGAGGTTTACCTCCCCCCCCCCCTCTACCATAAATCACGTGTATTTGTTGGTACAAAGTATCTTAAAATTTACTGTGCATTCCAAATAAGAATAGGAAAGTTAATAACCTCGATCTGTCAAATTTTGAATGAAAAGTACGGTTTGCAAAGAAAACTTATTTGCGTATCAATAATGTTTTTTTTTTTGCTTTTTTAATGAGTCTTAGTTAAATCTTGGTGAAGTAAAAACGTTATTATTTAATCTAAATTAGCTAAATATATTGTTTAAGAAATAATTAGTTTAAAAAAAATCTATTTTCTTTCTTATTTATATTGTTAGGAACAATTTGCCTTCTTCTTCCATTTGCCACCACTCAGACACTTCACACAGTGACGCAGAGATTAGCAAAATTGTAGAACTGGATTCTGATTAAACTTTATTCGTTCGTGATTCGTAAATAAATTAAATTTTAAATTTTTCTTGTTTTGCTCACCCTACCCAATTTTTTCGATTTGTCAGTATGACTTCATAACATGGAGTAAAAATCGATCCTATTCTTATCTGGAACGCGTTGTACCAGAATATTATCTTTAGCGGGAAAATCATTGCCACGGTGAATCTAGGTCATGAACTGTTTTGCGGTTTAAAACTCACGCACTCGACGAAAAAAGTAATACACGTGATACCTAAGACCTCTGATACCTAAGACCTCTTACCCCCTCCCCCCGCCATTGTGATGTTACGGTTTATTTTTTAAATTGATTTAAATACTTGGAAAAGAACTATTATAGTAATAGTTCTTTTCCGAATCTTACTTACGCGTGAAAATAGAAAATTATCCCAAGGGAATATACTCCAAAAAAAAATATTTATGACCTATATATAAATTTCCTCCAAATTCTGGCGTTTGAACGTAAAAAGGGGCAACAAACATACACGCGCATACATAGGTACAAGTAGAAACTCTCGCCTTTGTAACATTAGTGTGATTGTCAGCAAATCACTCCGTTTCTCATTACGCCCGGAATAATAAATTCATTAATAATATTAATGGCAATATAACTGTTATTCAATAACAAAGAAAGGCAACATCACGTAGTTATATTGCATTCGTGCGTGCCACCAATATATATTGCCGCTGGTTTTCCAATAAATACATATACAGGTTGATTGGGTAAACGACGAATCGCTGGAGAGTATTAAATATTTTTTTACACCACCTGCTCGATAATGCCCCTTTATATGTCATACAACCATCACTTAAAGCAAGTCATTCTGTCCCTAGGGAGATAATGCAGTATGGGCGATCCCTAGGGAATAATGAGATTTGAATTTGGAACGTCAAAAACCATCAACATATGAATTAAAATGTACGTGCATCAAACAAGTTTATTCAAAATTAAAACTGGCCACTAACAAAAAAAAAAGTAATGAAAGAGTTCCCAGCTTTATTGAAAACTAGCTGTTGCCCGCGACTTCGTCTGCGTTAAGTTCGTAAAACTGTACAATCATTCTGTGCTTGCAATTCTTTCTGAAAGCATCGTAATTATTTATTGTACTTTCACATAAAACTCTTAAAGGTAAAAACGCAAATTACCTTCAGGAAACATGTTATGTACTTGTCCAGATCCAGATGTATGAACGTCAATGAATAGAAAGAGTATGTAAGGGTCGTAGCAGTTGGCATTTCTGCCTACCCCAAGGGAAAAGGTACTAGTTTATGTATGTTTCTGGTTTATGTTCTGGTAAAACAACATTGTCCAAGTGAGCACGTCACAATCGCAACGGTAATGCCTGTCTTTAAGGAGTGGCTACAGAGGCGTCACAGCATCCTCTCTTTGTGCAGGACTCACCGGATGTGGGTGTTTCGGGAGGTATCTGTATCGAATTTAGCGAAAAGAAACACTCGAGTCTCACCATTGTGCGGATCGCCCGGAGAATACGATGGAACTTATGGTGGAAGTCAGTCCCGCTTGGTAGGAGCGCCGGCGCCGCCGTGTCCTCATGGAGGCGATTAGTGGAAAAAATGCCAACCAGTAGCCTCCTTCAGTGAAGCACTACGATCGAAGAAGGTGGCTGAAACTATGAAGGATGATGAGGGAAGTGATGCTCCAGGTGTTGAAAGCCGCAGGGCGATTGCGGTGGAGCCGTCCGGTCATCTGGTCAAAGCAATCCTGAATCGACGGCGCGTAGTAATCTACGCGCGACTCATAATGATGTCAGCAAATGGATAGGGCCCTCTAGGGCCAATGTCTGCTAAGGCTGCGAGATTGTTCGGAAGAGTTACCTCCTGTAAAATTTTCGCCTCAATAATGTTTCACTGAAGAGTTTAAGCCGTCAGACAGCTTTGGTAGAGGTAAACGAAGGAACATAATCGGGACACCGACCTTCAGCTGGATAACGTTTGCACTGATGGTGCAAAGCCAAAAAGCCAGTGAATCCAAAAATACCATCATCATCAACTATCTTCGTCCACAACAGTACTTATGAAGAATTTGCGAGAGCATGCTTGAATTGATTGTTGCAGCTTGATCATTTGGGGCGTAAAAATTACTTGTTCATTTACCTAGGATTTTTTGGTGTGTATTTGACTGACGTCCTCGTATATCAGACAAATGTTATTCCATAGTGGGAACTACCCTATGAAGAGTCTCCAACTTTTGAATGAATTTCGGTGAAATCTTGAACGCGTGTATCCCTGTCCAATCGAACTCGCATATTGATGGCCAAACCGAGAGGTCACTGACGCCGATTGCCTCTATGAAGACACGGCGGTTCACCCAAGCAGGATAGGCCTCCACCGCATGCTACAACGGGTCCTCCGGGCGATTTGTAAAATGGTAATATCAGGGTACTTCCAACCGAATCCGGAACAGAAACCGCGTGAAACACCCTCAACAGTCCTGAGCTTGTGTATCCATAAAACAATGAAATTCCGGTAAACAAATGTAGCAGCCGATTAGTGTTATCCCTGAGACTGGCCTCCCTCAGAGGGTGGTTCCAGTGTTGGTCACCACTCACTGCAAGGAGGTAACGTACGGATGTCGACGTAAGGCTGCAAGGAATCTGAGATACATCATACGTTGTCGAACTGTGATCAGGAACGCAAACCTTTCGACCCAGTTTTATATGAAGTAGTGACTGCTAATAATAAAACACACCATTATTAGGCCGCAAGATGCCATCATCCCGGAGGACACAGTGGAGCACACAGAGGTGTGTGTTGTCATCGTGGAGGCAATCGGCGTCAGTCACCTCTCGCGCCGGGCCTTGTGACTTTGGGCTATGGTCCAGAGCGAGGAGGAATGGCAGGCGGTCGCCTCCTTCTGCAAAGCCGTAATACTAGTGAAGGAGGAGGCCGCACGCGTGAGGAAACGAACGTCCTCACGCCGAGCCGAGATTCTGACCCCGACGACCAGCCACGGTAGACGCGGGCTCGCGGACATCCAGCAGTGGGTTGTCCACAGCCGTCCGGCCGTCCGGTAATTGACCGGACCGAGCCCAGTCGTCAACAGCGCGTAGTGATCCACGCGCTCCTCAAAGAGATGTCGCAAAGGGCAACTGAAGGACACAGGTGTGGTTTTAGTCAGTAAAAGTTTGACACGCCTTCCCGCTCCAACCAGAGTGGGAGAAGTCATTGGATGACTTCCACCCTTAAAAAAAGAAAAATAAAGGTGCCATCATTATCATTATCATTTCAGCCGAAAGACGTCCACTGTTGGACATAGGCCTCCCCAAGTGTCACCATAATTACCGGTCCTGTGCGTCTCGCATCCATCGGATTCCCGCGACCCTCACCAGGTCATCGGTCCACCTGGGGGCCTTCCAACGCAAGGTGCCATGCTACCCCTTCCGAAAATTTAGCCGTGTTATTTTAAAGTGAATAATTAAATTAATACATATAAGTATTTACTTTTATCGCCTTTGGTTGGTATCCCTTGAATAATCACGGTCAATTAGCTTGTTACAACCACGGGGAAAAAAAGCAGTAGGATTAAAAATGTCTCCGTCTAACTCCAGTTTAACCATAACGGTTTTCGTCCAATTTTAAACAATAAAACTGTCTGCAAACTTGGGCGATGGTCATTCTTCCGCCACTCAAAAAATTACGTAAAATACACAATGCCATCTATCAAATATGACGTTCAACTATCATTGTCATCATTATTTCTACTTTCAGTCTTTAGATGGCGTTGCGAGTATCTGAATTGCGTGTGGTGCCATATTTACAACATTTTAGTACGTGATTTTACTCGCCGCTTTGATTTTATTATGTGTTTTGATTAGTTTTTACAAAATATTTAGAAGATATCAAATAGAAATGTCAATTTTATTTTGAAAAAATGGTAAAAGTTATTTTATTACAAAAAAGAAGATAAAATAATGACAAAAATTTTAACTGTAGCTGGGGATCGAACTCGTGGCAAATGTCGTTAAATGTCGACATTTTGGATTATTGCTCACCCCCCATAACAAATAGCGTGATAATATGTAGCCTAACAGTTGACCCGGCCTATAAGGATTATGTATGCAAAATTTGAACAGGATTGGTTCAGTAGTTTTTTCGCCAACTAATACCAACGCTCCACCATTTTACTGTTTTATTATATGTATAGATTAAAACTATAGAATCTAATAGTGAATTTTGTTTGTTTCAAATCTCTAAACATGTTAAGTGACAGATAGTTAAGATTATCTTGTAAATAATACTTATATTTCTCTAATATATGATTTGTTTTACTAAATTGTCTTTTAATTATCTCACAGATGGTGTAAAAAGTAGAGTTCTAACACGGGGATAAAGCTGTCTTTGTCTTGGGCGGTTTAAATTCCTCACTTCACTCAGGTTTCTTTATTAACTACCTCGCATTGCTCGGGAGTTAATTATATAAATCCCTCACTAACGTTCGGGATTAAAATTAGCAACCTTCGTTTCGTTCGGAATTCAACATGCCGCCCGCGACTTAAAGACACTGCTTTATCCCCTAGTCACATAATCTACTATTTTTTACCCCTAACCCTTACTGTCCAACTGCTGGGCAAGGATCACATTCTTCTCCCGCGGTACGCCCCCAGATCATCCCGCCATCTCTTTCTACAGGTACCGACTGCGTGGCGACTCTTGCCCAGCGGTCTCTGTGTATGCGGCTGAGGTGACCCTCCCGAATATTTGACTTAAAAGGCTTTAGTATTAGTACGCATTTTCCACTATGGGGTCATCCGTGCCTGTCTTTGAAACATCGTTGCCGATGCAAGCTTAAATTAATCTTATTGAAATACAACCGTGTGCCCCGTTGCGTTTCCCATAAACAATAAAGACAACCTTTTATTTTCACCTTTTATTTTCACCTTTTATTTAGTAGCTCATCTTCATTATTTAAGGAACTCTTATTAAAACAATGTATAAATGTTTAGGCTGCGCGTTATCTTTGAATTTTTTTACTTAGTACATTATCATTGCAGCCGAAAGACATGTCGCCACAACGACCAGTCCTGTGCTTCTATCCATCGAATTTCCGCAACCCTCACCAAGTCATCGGTCTACCTTGTGGGAGGCCTTTCTTTCCTATATATGTCACCGAAAAAATAATATTATACTATAGCTTCTCGATATATTATGAAAAACTCGTTTTGTATACGATAAATCACATCCAAATTCATTAGTTTTCAACATAACCGTTTATAAGACATATTCAGAAAAAAATAGCTTACAATTTTTCGCGATATTTTACAATTCCAGTGACATATACATACCTCCATGTTTCTTATTATTCATTGCATCATGTAAACCTGAATTATCACGTCTTTCAGTAGGTAAGTCCGCAGTTTAATCAGTCCAACTGTATTATGGCTGAGGAATTCAATACCCCTACCACAGTCAGATTCGTGCACCGCACCGATAAACGAGAATGTCGTTACAAACCAATATTCTGTTAATTGCGGCTAGCCTGCGGCCCGTGACCCGGACCAAACTCATTAACTCAATTTTACAATTCTATTATCGGTAGTTCCATGAAATCCTTTAATTTTTGCAGTAAACAAATCTGGGATGCATTTTTTCTGATGTGCTGTTTTATATTGGTTTCAAACTAGTTAAATACGACGTGAACAATATGTTTTTAGAATTTCTTACCTCTGTCGGTAAAAAAGGAACCTTTACTAAGTAATACTCAGGCCTGCTATCAGTGAAAAAATAAAACTTCTAAGTGAACACAATCTAAAGATAATTATTGTGGGTGACTCTCAGCCACTGTTGGCGCAAGCTTGAGGACGATGAGCAATGGGTAGTTCGTCGTCCGGCCGTCCGATAACGATCGAGCCCGGTCGACGGCGCGTTGTTTTCTACACGCGCTTCACAGAGTTACCGTGGCCCTGAAATGCAAAGGGCAACTGAAGGACACAGGTGGGTTTTAGCCAGTAAACTCTGGCATGCCCTCCCGCTCCACCTAGAGCGTCAAAAACATTCTGGAGACGTCAGAGCCTCCATACGTCTGTGTTTATGTAGTTGATGCACCTCGTCAATACTTCTCATACTGGTCTGATAGGCGTATTTACATTCTGTACATGGCCAGAACGCATCCATAGGAAACTGCTCGCGTATACATTGTAGTGCAGTTTTTAAATTTACGATTACAATGTATACAAGAGTAGTACGCAAATACTCGCGTCTAATGGAATAAGGTTAGGTAGTTAGGTCACTACGAAGTATACGCGAGTATTTGCGTACTACTCTTGTATACATTGTAATCGCAAATTTAAAAACTGCACTACAATGTATACGCGAGCAGTTTCCTATGGATGCGTTCTGGCCATGTACATAATGTAAACACGCGTCTGATAGTGACAAAACTACACAGAACAAGATGATAAGTTTGGCTTCGAATAGGACACATATCACAACCGCTACATTATTCATCAGTTCATCAGAGTTTATGAAACTGTTTATCCAGCCTTACCACTTACGAATATTGTAACATGATAACACCAATCCCAACAGTGTTATTTGCGGTGTCATTATGTTATTGGAACTGCGCACACAATGTTAATAACCTTTCAAATCCATTAAGCCTTTGACGTGATGTGTAAACCGCTGGCTAAATGACATGTTAATATTTGAAGAATTTGAAATGGGATGGTGGTTTCAGTCTATGTTGTTAAATAGATTTGTAATTTGTGTTTGATATATTTTCAAATGCCACATTTGGTTGCGATATATTGCACATTTGTCAAAAAATTGCAATGGATACTAAAGTATGCCATGCTTTCTATCTAGACAGAATATATATGTATACACATAGGTATATTATATTCACATTAATTTCAAAATTGTATTATTATTGAGAGAACACCAACGCCACCAATCACCAATATCATAATTAAACACCAATATTTTTACACTGACTGAAGGACTGATTGCACGATATATCTTGAGAAAAAAAAATTACACAGCTCTTTTACGACATTTATTTATTTTTATATACTTCATTGTACACTAAGATAATAATAAAAAAACTTAAAAAAAAAATACAACAACCGACTTCTATGCAAAAAAAAACACTGAAAAGTGCAAAATAACTTTAATTTCGGAAGTCGGTGTTTCTATAATACTTTTTTCTCTTCGTTATTTAACACCGACTTCCGCAATTAAAGGTATTTTGCACTTTTCAGTGTTTTTTTACATAGAAGTCGGTTGTATTTTTTTTTTGTAAAAAGTTTTTTATTTTACACTTTTTAGTTATGGTACCACCACTAAAAAATACCCCTCAGCCATACTTAAATACCTTATAGCCAGAGTGCATCTCATGACAATTCTATTAATATCAAACACGGATAGATTACATTAATTTATTACAGAGTTCCGGTGCCTAACTTCAGGCTTCATCATCAGATCAGTTCGATATATTCCCCCTCTTCTTTCAGTCAGTCATCGACTACACGTATAAATAAAGCAATTTTATTTTTCACGACCGTTCTGCTATGTTCCTATGAGGAGTTCTGTTCCATATCTTCGAAGTTCATGATCAGATCATAACAATATTTCTATGGGATCAACTTGGAAGCATAAACTTTCAATCAAAAAAAAATTTTCAAAATCGGTTTACAATTGACCGAGAAATCGGTGAACATACATAAAAAAAACATACATTCAGCCGAACATAGAACCTCCTCCTTTTTGAAGTCGGTTAAATAATACAACTTGAGCCATAAATTTAAAAACTTAAAATTACCGGCCTTATCGCATTCCGCGATCTCTTCCAGGCAACCTGGAATAGACGGAGATTGCCTGGACACAAAATGGGGTTGTATTTGTACTTGGTGCAACATCGATAATTGTTACGATTGTCTTAAATCGTAAGTCTTGTAAATGCAAACAAATCAGAAGCATATTTTTCAACCTACATTTTCAGAACATCTTGTTTTTTTTCTAAGGCATAATCTGGACTATCTGAGGATCCGCTGGAGTGTAAGTAATAGCGATCGTAACAATAACTAGACCTTTGCCAAAAATGCGATTGTCTTCAACTCAGCGAACGGGAAAGCGTTCATTACAAGTTGGACCTTAGGGTATGAATAAGACAAAGGTTCTCTTATTTTCTTCTTTTTACTACGAGTATGTTGGCAATAGGAAATAACTTACTGGCCGTGTTTAGCAACATATTGTTCACTAGGTTCTGCCAGCGACTTCACCTGCGTCAAATTAGAAAATTAACTCAAAATTTACTCTGGATATAAAAAGTATCCTATGTACTATTTCAAGACATGGCCTACCTGTGTACCAACTTTCATCGAAATCTGTTCAGCCATTTGAGCATGAAGAAGTAACAAAACACACAAACTTTAGGTTTTATACTATTAGTGTGATAGTACCTACTGCAGTACTACCTACTGCATAAGTTCTCTGTTATAAAAAACTCTTTCGAGTTATACAAGTACATTATAAGCATACATGTCATAACTATGAATCTGAACGTTTAAAACTAGATAAGTTTGATTAAAAATTCACCAAAAGGACTGATAACCTGTAACCTTTTGGGGCTTGTGATTCTTCGATGGTAAAAATTGAGTATAATGCATGTATGCAAGACTATCAATAGACGTCAAAACTGACGACGTAAAATTTTTTATAAATCTAGGTTTTTTTTAAGTGGTTGTACGCCGTAAGATTGTAAAATATCGCGACAAATCGTAAACTATTTTTTGTAAATAGGGCACAGCCGTGTTGAAAACTAATGAATTAGGATGTGATTTTACAGTACACAAAACGCTTTTTTTTTCATAATACATCGAAAAATTATAATCTAATAAAGATTTATTAGTTTATTACAATCATACGGAGTCTGTAATTTTTCGGTAACATTTTTTCCTAGTTTCGTGAAGTCAAAATGCAACCAATACATTGTAACAATAATACACTGGGTGACTTCAATTGTGTAACTCGTCGCAGCTTACAAAAGCTAACTTTTTCCTCAGCTTTTGATTTCGATCGGAAAACTTGTGGCCTTTGTTTCCTGTGAACTTTGCTTTATAATCTTGAACTTAGTTAATCTTTCCGTGTTTACGACCTAAGCACGACCCCATTACTTTTTAACGAGGATTTCCAAGTAATTTATAATGAGGGTTCTATTAAAATATATAAAATTGTGTAGGTAACAAGATTTACATTGGAAGGCACTTTCGAGTAGTACAGCTTTTTTTTCAATTAAATTGTTTTTATTTATTTATTAAACAATTGCTTGCTATACTTACAATTTGCACCAAAGCATACTTTATAAGCCAATAATCTAAGAACTAAAAAACTTATGTAAACATTGAGCAGTTTTAAACTAAGGCAAAAGGAGCCCACGTACGGCACGCATGCTACGCATTATGACATCTAGACTCTTGAACTTGCTTGAAAATAGACGACTAACGTATGGGATACGTATAATATGGTGTAGGCCAAGAATGTTTTGAAGTCATCTGTTTTCAAGCAATTCCAAAAGTCTAGATATCAAAATGTGATACGTGGCATACGTGAGTTCAGTTTGTCTTTAGCTTTATATTATACATGAGTATGTAAATTTTCGGAATTTGGGCGTTTAGCAGATTGGGTGTTTGGGTTGTACAGCCAAGGGCATATCGAGCAATTTGAGTTCGTGACTGGCGGTGGGGCCACGAACAGGCACCATGAGATACCTACAGTACGGAATGAACGAAGTGTGCAATAAAGTAATAAATAAATAAATAAATAATAAATGAACAGAGAGCTAGCCTGATCGATCTTATTATTATTATTATATTCTTTATTGTACACAATTACACATACAAAAAGGGAAAAAAACTCAAACGCACATACAATGGGCGGCCTTATTGTTCAGAAGCTTTTTTTTTTTTACTGTTTTCCAATTACCATAAAATTATGTCAGATAGATTATAAAATATCACGAATAAATTAAAAAACATAAAATTGAAATGATTAAAATTAAATTGCATAAATTATAATTACATTCTCGGTCAGTCAGTAGGTACATATATTAAAATATATTGCATAAAATATAAACCAATTGCATTTCATCAATCAATAGCGACATTTACGGCAGTTCTAGCGTGTCATTGATGCCTACCATTCCCGCGACAAACAGAGAATTTGTGCTTTGCAAAATAACACAAATAAAATAAATACAAAGGCTTGCATACATCGTCGGATTCTCAAGCTAACATATTGACCCTTACAAATATTTAAAAGGAGTTGGATCCACACGATCTAGTAAGAGATTTTAGTACCGAACACGACTTAACCCTAAAAAGCGAGCCCCATTTTTCGTCCTTACTGGCCGCATCGCGATCTCGGAGTCGACTCGGGTCGTCTCCGACGTAATTTCCGACGCGGGTCTAAACGACCTGCCTCAATGAGATACCGTTTTGATAAAACCCTGTATCGACCGTGCTTGAGAGGGTTAAAGGGCCCCGTTAGTGGGCAGTTTCATTGTAATAATCCGAAAATGGAAGTACATGGAGAGTAATGGATGACACATACTTTCTATGAACAATTCATGTGGGGGCTGTACCGTATCTTACTAATTTAGATCCAATATTTGATCCTATTGTATTGTAGTTTCAAGTTGTCTATTGTTTTCTACTGAAATTATATAAGTGACAAGGGTTACAAAGGTCTGATCGCTTTTGCATTAATAACTCGAAGATGATATTAATAAAATATTATACACACACATGTACCTTCAAAATAAAATTATGAATTCACTAGCACTTTGCCCGCGATCTTGTTTGCAAAACTCTTTTCATATACTTAAACTTAAAAACCTCTTAAACCGTATTTTGAACATAGTTCAAAAAAAAACAATAATAAAAAGTTTATTATTTATTTAGTGTAGGTAGTATTTGTGCTAACTTGCAAATATATTGACACATGAAATGCGATATGGATACAATCGCGATTCCCCATTTTCGCTCCCTAGGTAGAATTTTCAAAAACCCCTTCTTTGTGCTCGCCTACGCCATAAAAGGAAGCTTTGTGCAAAATTTCACATTCCTAGTCTCAGTTGTTTTGGCTGTGCATTGATATGTCAGTCAGTCAGGTTTTGGTTTTATATATGTCGTGGATTGATGGCGCAAAGGTGCGACGGACAGCGCCATCTAACAATTAGTTTCGTAAACTAATAATATCGTCACCGGAAACGCAAGCGGCACTCCACCGCTTGGACACGATCGTCGGTAGAAGGGATGCAGCGAGGACTGGAGGGAAGCCCGAGAGGTGCGGCATTCTACCTCGGACAGCCTCGGCATACGCTTAGTTAGTACCAACGCACGTGTTTGTTTCCTTTTGTAAAACCGTTATCAAAATAAAATTATTCTGATTCAAATTATCTTTCGTTCGAGTACCCAAGTCAGTGCCACACCTACCAAGAACTATGTCGGATCATGATGAAGACCCGATGTTTCGCATCTCGGCCACCCTTGATGCGACATATATATAGATGATGAAAGGAAGTAAAAAATGTTCTGTTACAAATTCTAACATGTTTCTTACTGCTACGCTAAGCTACGTCATAAGTCTACGTCGTAGACGCTGCTACGCGGTCCTGCTACGCGGTCCTGCTACGCGGCGCTACGCAGCCGCTTAGTTGAATGTTTTGAACGCGTGGCTTTTTCTAACTCCCTCGATTTATTTGAACACTAAATTCTTTAGTAACACATTCACACGTTTACGACGTATCCGTTATACTACTAAACTTCCCCCATAATCGTAAAATGCACAACATTATCACAGCAAATACCACACATACATCCGTTGAAATTGAAAACATAAAATAAGACGAAATTTCCACATTATCTCGGCTTTTCCCATGTACATGCCGAGGGGCAGACCGTGTACTTATTCAGGCAGGCTCAGAGTTAACAGGAATGAAACGTGAAGCCTGCAGGCCTCATCTGTATTCAGCTCACGTGATATGATATAAAAATAGCGGCTCATTACAAAAGTCAGAGGTGTTCTCGGTGGTATAAGTTACATCATGTGGCTATATAAATACGGTCATTGGTGTAGAGACCTACATCCAGCTTCATAGATAAACGTACATATATGTTGGGTGTATTTAAGGATTCGAAAAATTTTATAAAAATATAAAGATAAAAAATACTCTAAGCCCTATTCTAGGACATGATATACCCGTGTGAAAATTTTTATCCAAATCCGTTCTGCCGTTTAAGCGTCAAGAAGAAACAAACGTACACACATTCATGCATACATAGAAACTTTTACTTTTATAATACGACAGGCCTGTTGGTCTAGTTGTTAGTGGCCCTGACTGCTATGCTGGAGGTCGTGGGTTCGATTCTCACCTAGGACAAATGTTTGTGTGATGAGCACGATCATTTGTTCTGTGTCTGGGTGTAATTTATTTATAATTTGTATGTATTTAGAAATATATAAGTATGTTTATCAGTTGTCTAGTACTCATAACACAAGCTCTGCTTAACTAATGAGACTAGACGGCGTTGTGTGTTAGTTGTGGAATATTATTATATTCATCATCATAAGCCTCCCCATAACATTAGTGTAAAAAAAAATATTATTTACTAAGCCAATCATCCGTGCATCAAGTGAATACCTAATTCCAACCATTGATCCATGATAAGGTTCGGCGAGCAATGGGTGGCTCGCCGTCCGACCGTCCGGTAACCGTCCGGACCGAGCCCAAGTCGTCGACGGCGCGTGCTCTTCCACGCGCGCCTCAAGGAGATGTCAGCAACTGTAGGGGCCTAGCAGGGTCGAAGCCTACTGGGGCCAAGGGTCTGATTCTGAAAGGAAGACTCGGCCCTGGTACGAAAGGCAACGAAGGAACAGGAGTGGGTTTTTAGTCAGTAAAAGTCTGACACTATCTCCCGCCCCGCCCAAGACATCCCCCACGATGTCATAAGATGATTTTCCCACCGAAAAAAAAAAAAAAAAAAAAAAATGATAAGGTTTCAACATACCAAACGCCTCCTTCTGCGAAACAGTAAGGAAGCGAAGGAGGTAGCCGAAACTATGAGGCCTCAGGATCCTCATGTCCCAGCCGCCGCCGCAGGAGACGCATCGGGCATCGCGTCGGAAGACACAGGGCGATTCCAGGCCACCGAAGGCGCGAACTTGTGGACTGCGAGCCATGGGTAGCTCGCTGTCTGGCCGTCCAATAAGAACCAAGACCAAATTCGCGGCACGTTGTTTTCCACGCACGTCTCATATGATGTCAGCAAATGGACGGGGCCCAATAGGACCGATATCTGCTAGGACTGCGGAAAAATAAAAAAGAGTTACCGCTGCCCTAGAATGCAAAGGGCAACTGAAGAAACCTAGGTAAGCTTTAGTCAGTAAAAGTTGGACGCGCCCTCTCGCTCCACTCAGAGCGAGAAAACTTATTTGTTAATTTTGTGAACGCAAAAAAAAATTCTACCTACATCTTGTCTTACACGAAAACACACTTCTTACTGCCGGCCGGTGCATAGATCTACTCTTATAAGTTTTCGCAATCGCACCCAGCAACTTAACATCAAGAATGGCTCTTCATCTCCATCACGAATGCCCCTTCAAAACTAAGTACAGCAATTACAGCAGGACCCTAGAACTCAACCGTGCACCCTCATCAGTATTCCTCAGCCGTACGCTACTTTTATTTTGCCTACACAAGGGAATCAATAACTTTTCTACGTTATTCCGATGACCTATAAACAGCCCCAAAGGTTCTCGGTTCCCCTCCATTTGTTATTATTGCCCCCCATTACTCAAGCGTGGGCTACCGGCAGATTCCCACGCGAGCTATTAACATGGAGGTCGGTATATCTTAACCTTTTTCTTATATTACCTACGTGTAATTTACGAGATAATTAAGCGGAATTTATTCTCGAATTTTGGCTAAGGGCACTTAAACATGTTTAAGGTTCTTTTTTGGGGTGAGAAAACAACAAATAACTTCTTGATCCGCTCTAGCGCGTCAGACTTTTACTATCCAAAGCTCACCTATGTTCCTTCATTTTCCCTTTTCATTCTAGGGCCACAGAAACTCTTTCAAACCTTCTCACAACACATACATACATACATACATATTCAGCCTTTTAATGTTCCCACTGCTGGGACTCAGGCCTCCTCTCTCTAGGAGAGGGGATGGGCCGTAATCCACCACGCGGGCCCAGTGCGGGTTGGTGGATGTCACATGTCTTCGAATTTTTGGTTCTAGGACATGCCGGTTTCCTCACGATGTTTTCCTTCACCGTTTTGAGAGCAGTGGTGATGAAATAAATTACACAAAGTAATGCGTCTAGCTGGATTTGAACCCGCGACCTACAATTCGTAAGTCGGGGCCGTTACCACTCGGCCACCACTGCTCTCACAACACATATTTAAGGTGAAATAATGTATCGGTTAATTCTTAAAGACGTAGTTACAACTACAACCTGATAGCTACAACTTTGTGGTCATTAAGTCAAGAGTGAATAGGTTACTTCTAGGCAAGCGTGCTCCATCGTCGACCACATCATCGCTTACCATCAGGTGAGATGGTGGTCAAACGCGAGGCTACCATTATAAAAATAAAAAAAAGTTTCTTTCACGTTTTTCTCCATAGAGATCTATATTTTGCAATGTGCAGTTAGCTCCATTTTACTTACTGACCGACTTTTTGACAAAGTATAAAGAGGAATTCCGGGATAACGGAGTCTGTGTTTCCTGATAGCAAATACCTGAGGATATTTAAGTCAAAAGTGAACAGGGTACTTCTTAACAAGTGTGCTCCATCTTCGACCACATCATCACTTTCCATCAGGTGAAATAGCAGTCAAGTGTGACCCTAGCAAAAGTAAAAGAAACTCTTAGAAAAAGTTATTTAGCATTTTAAATTACAAGCCCTAGACACACACAAGTAGAGATAGTCTTTTTAACTGACTTCAAAAAGGAGGAGGTTCTATGTTCGGCTGAATATATTTTTATAATTTTTTTTTATGTATGTTGTTGTGTCAAATTGTGGACTGATTTTGAAATTTATTTTTTTTGTTTCAAATGTTATGCTTCCGAGTTGGTCCCATAGAAATATTTTTATGATCTGAGGTATTTAAGTTTGGCTGAGGGGTACTTTTTAGTGGTGGTACCATAACTAAAAAGTGTAATATAAAAAACTTCATACAAAAAAAATACAAAGTAAAAAAAAACAGTGCAAAATAACTTTAATTTCGGAAGTCGGTATTAAAAAACGAAGAGACAAAACTTTTATAGAAACACCGACTTCCGAAATTAAAGTTATTTTGCACTTTTCAGTGTTTTTTTTATTTATTTTTTTAAAGTCGGTTGTTTTTTTTTTTTTGTAAAAAGTTATTTTCTTCCGAAAATCTAAATCATTTTCAAAGCCCCAACTTAAACACAAGAATTCCAGCACACATTTTCATCCAGAGATACTAAATTCCCCAGTAGTCGTCCGTATTCACCCGCCCAATTAAAAAAGGTAAAATATTCAGATCGTGAATACGGTGCCACTCGCGGCGTCGAATGGGCTGGATACTTAAATTTATAATTGCCAAATTTAAAGCAGAATTGTAAAAGAACCGGCGCTGCGTGTAACTCATATAAGACTCCAGTGAAACGTGGTTTGAGGATTTTCAAACGAGTATTTTTTGAGGGTTATTGACGCTTTTGAATGAAGGGAATTGGGGAAATTGAAGTCGGTTGTTAAGTTTGAGTTTTTGAGAATTGAAGTAGATATACGGCTCAATTTTAAAAGTGATTTATGATGTTATTTGACAGGTCCATGCTGTTACGAATTAAGTTACAAAGCATATGTTTGACTGCACGTAAATATCAATACACGCCTACTGGGGCCATGGGTAGTGTGAAAACGAAACCCGAGGCCCTGGGACGAAAGCAAAGAAGGAAAAGGAGTGGGTTTTTAGTCAGTAAAAGTCTGACACTATACTATGATTTTCCCACCTAAAAAAGAAAAAAAAACCTAAATATCAATACATGGACAAAAATGTATTATAATTAGGACATTTGATTGCATAAGTCGCAGCCAAAAGTTAGATCAAGCTAATAAACTAAATTACTAAGTCGCAAAATATAAGCCTACCCTTTTGTTTCATGATGAATAATATTGAGAGGCATTCTTAAAGTTCAGCGAAAATATCTAAATTGTTTGTGAATTGTTCCCGTTTCTTTTAAAGTCACATTAATTTTGTCAAGAGTAAGCAAAAACTCGTTGGCAAGGTTTCGTAATAAAAGTTGAAGTATCAGTGACCGGGAATAATATTTTTACGTGGAATAACTAAACTATTTATCTCTCTAAATCTTTTAATCTAAATGTAAGTCTCTTAAACTAAAAACTGATAGGAAAATCTTAAAACTCTGTATTTTTTTAAAACACTAGGCAACACAAAAAAGAATACCGTAAAATGCTACAACATTGCCTGTATTTTGACGTTTTTATTTGATAAATCCTTCATTTTAGAGAAAGTAATATGTGTTTTCAAAATTACAATTCAATATTGTACTTTAAGCTATAGGGATAAAGTTCTTATTAGCCAAAAAAACTTCTATTAATCACCAAAAAGTGCATTTAAAAAAGTAGGCAAAGTTAAGTTGCAAACTGCAACATTGCCTAGCCAAAAATATCATTGACTATTATGGGTGCTAAGGGGACGATTTGGCGCCTATTTTGCTTATAATTTCTTTCCCATGTTAGACTTTATCTAGTCTTTAATTACAACATATATATTTTTAACGATGATAGGCAAAGTTGAACACGTTTTTGTAGAAATCCATACAACCGTGAATAGGCCTGTAGAGTTGCTCCCAAAGGTAGATGAATTAAAACCTGCTACAACTTTGCTGACCACGATTAGGCTCTTTAAAATAAGATTTAAAGCAGAAAAACGAGTTAAAAAAACAAAATCAGCATATTTTCTTTGCTATACAACTTATTACACTTGTAAATGAAGGATAAATACTCCCCAAATAAAATTTTCTTCTGAGCCCGTATAAACACGTCCACGACCACTGACATTAAAATTAACACTGACAATTTATTGTTGGATTATTTGAATGAATGATGCGTAAATGTTGTCATATAGATTACCGACTTGCTTTTAATAGTGCCACTGACAATAAAAACGTTTCTATAAGACAATTATTTAACATTTTTAGGATTTAGGCAATGTTGTACAGTGACGGCAATGTTGTAGCATTTTACCGATACATATTTTTTATTATTCATTTATTTCAAGTAACAAAACAATCATTTTAGGTACTTGCATCATAAGTTAAATTACATCACAAAATAAATTAAATTACACAAAATTAAATTGCATTATATTTAAATATACTAGCTGTTGCCCGCGACTTCGTCCGCAAATAACCATTATATTTCTAACACAATTTGTTTTTGCGGATAAATCATAAACCAAAACTTTACTTTTCTTATAAAATTTCTAAGTAAACCACATTTCTAGTCCTACTTTTAGGAGCCAACATGTACAGAGATTCAGGACTGGACGCGGGAGCGAGCGATATACAGCTATCCGTGTGAGAAGCAGCTGTCCTGAGATCAACACCTGCAGCCTTTCGATTATTATTATTGCGAAGCATACGCTTACAGAGAACTGCACACGCTTGAATTAGAAGGGGTAATTGTGAGAGATTAGTGGTATTCTGGGTATAAACACTGTTTCCTCGACGCCACAACCCTTTAGAATTTCCACCTCAATAATATTTGAGAGATGACTTTGAGCTAGGTCCAGTTACATAGCTTAGGTGGAGATAAATTCCGTAGCAGCATGATCGGGACACCGACCTTCAGCTGGATAGTGTGCGCCGGGAGTCCACTTGCCGTTCCAATACTGAAACTCTACGGGATAATATATAGCGTCATCTGGCTCTACAACAGTATTTATAGAGGTATAGAAATACCACTTCGTTCGCATCAATTGGCGAAAGAACGCTTTCTTTAATTGCTGCAGCTTGATCATTTTTGGGTGTTAAAATGGCCCGTTCACACACCCAAGAATTCTCTTGTAGCGTCGTGTGTAACTAATTTGTCTGGTGACGTCCCCGTACACCAGACAAATTAGTTCTTCAATAGTGGGAACTACTTTGCTTAAGTCTCTGGTAGGCGCACTTCAGAGCTCTCTTCTGGTAAGTTGCCTTCACCAAACTTTTAAAAGAACATCCAAGAATTCTTGAGTATATCCGCCCAACTGAGCTCGCATGTTAATGGTCAAGCGCAGTCTGTAAACTCGTGACCATAGATTCAATCGTTTCAACGAAGCATTCACCGTCATTCATCGTCAACCCTAATTTCTCGCGAAACCATAGGCAAAGTTTACCGAAAATCGCAGCTAAACAAAATAGTGACGCTCCCATCACATCTTAATTCCTGCGTATGTCCTGCAGGGTTCTGTTTACAGCCTTCACTACTTTTCTATTCGCCATAGTACATTCATCCCATACGATTAAAGAGCAATCCTTGAGTACACAACCTTTGTCACAGTTGCGTGATAACCCACACACTGGCATTTCGTTGCTCTCTAAATCGATGGGAATGTTAAACATTACGTGCGCTGTTTTGCCCACTGGAAGCAGTGTGGCAGCAATTCCAGAAGAGGCAGTCGCAATCACTATTTTGCCTTGTCACCTTATTTCTGCAAGGATGCCAGTGGCAATGAATGTTTTTCCTGTTCCACCTGGAGCATTAATGAAAAATATTTTACCCTGGCGCCTAACGCTTTGTATGACGATGTTAAAAATGCAGGGACATTTTGTTCTGAGGTGAACTTAGAGTCGTGATCATTGACGATATCACCTCGATTTCCTCGATCTTGATATGCCAATGATTGCGGGACCGGTAATCCATATTCGACCAGTCCAGTGGATTGCCACCGATGGAAATGACCACGTCTTGAAGTGAACCTAGACAACTATTCGGAACGCGTTCGTTGTTCTGTCCAATGTCACCCTCAGTAGTACACCTTAAAGCACGTAAAAAGTCTTCGGACAGATGATGGCGATGATTTACCCACAACCGACCTTTTTTTTCGGTGGGATAATCATTCAATGACATCCTCCGCTCTTGAGTGGAGCGTGAGATAGTGTCAGACTTTTACTGACTAAAAACCCACTCCTGTTCCTTCTTTGCCTTCGTTCCAGGGCCCCGGGGTTCTCTTTCGCATCACATGGCCCCAGTAGGCTTCGACCCTGCTGGGCCCCTACGGTTTTGCTGACATCTCCTTGAGGCGCGCGTGGAACACTTCGCGCCGTCGACAACTTGGGCTCGGTCTGGACGGTTACCGGACGGTCGGACGGCGAGCTACCCATTGCTCGCCGTCCGCAAGCCAGCGCCTACGGTGGCTGTAAATCGGGATCGGGACGGCGGCGGGGCGTGAACGCCGTTCTCTCTCACGTGCGGCCGCCTCCTTTGCTAGCATTACTGCTGCGCAGAAGGAGGCGACCGCCTGCCACTCCTCCTCGCTCCAGACCATACCTTGTACCAAGGCCCGGCGCGAGAGATCACTGCCGCCGATCGCCCCCACGGGGACACGGCAGTGCTCTGCCCAGGCGGGGCACACATCTACCGTATGCTCCAACGTCCACAACGTAACATCCGGTGCAGGAAGCTCCCGAACTTACCATGTCCGGTGAGGACCTGCGTCATGTGGAAGGTAAGGTCGCCATGTTGTCTTTCCAGCCACTCCTCAAAGAGGGGACTTACCGCCATAATTGTGGCGTGCCCAGCACTGGGTTGCGACAGTCGCTGTCGCCATTCCACCATGAGATCCACAACCAACCTGGGTTTGTGACTCCACAAAATACTAAAATAATGGCAAACAAATGTCGCAGTCGTCTGGGGCTATCGGTGATGCTGGCCTCCGTCACTGTCAGTGTCGTCCCAGTGTTGATCGTGATGACGTTGGGGCCCGTACAGTGTGAAGCAATCATCGCACTATCTATTATTGGGATGAACGTTGTAAACCCTTCTCAATGCGGTGTCTTTAAAGTGATGATAGAGGTTCTGAAGTTAAATTTAAAAATAATAAGATGTAGTACTATAAAAGAAATCAATGAAGTTTTTAATTCGCTTCGATATTAATACGAATTGATTAGGTACTTTCTAGAGATACAAATAATACGTATAAATATATCAACGTTTTGTTAGATACGTATATGCAAAAACTAATTTTGCGATTGTTTTTCAGTGTCCTTCGCTAATAATTTGTTTTTCAAAAATAATACGACTTTTGTACAATTTCATTTCTATAGATTACATTTCATTCGAAGTAAAAAGTAGTAAGAAAACAGAAATAAGTAAGCAATAAATAAATAAAAAATAAAAGAAAACAATCACAAAAATTATGCGAGGTTCGAACTCGCAATATAGCAAACGCGGATCCGTCACTATACCACTGCGCCACAGTCCTTGCAGAATCTAGTTCTAAATAACCGTTCTTAAATACACGTCATTGCTTGTCTGCTTGACTCTTTGTACAAAATAGCGTGATGATTTTCATTTTTGACCTTAAATTCCTAACCAAATTTTAAAAAAAGTGTATTTTTATCTCCGGTTCCATTTTAATATGAGTTTTGGTGGGTTTTTACTGAAATATTTGGAAAAATATCGAATAAAAATGTCGATGGCAATTTAAAAATACATATGAAGCCATTTTATTATTGTTCTGGAAATATCATTCTATATAATGTACAAAAAAATACCAAAACAATCACAAAAATATTAACTGTATCTGAGGCTCGAACTCAGAGCGATTGTCGTTCAATATCGACATTTTGGAATATTGCTCACCCCCCATAGCAAAAAGCGTGATAATATGTAGCCTAACAGTTGACCCGGGCTATAAGGATTATGTATGCAAAATTTTAACAGGATTGGTTCAGTAGTTTTTGCGCCAATTAATACCAACGCTCCACCATTTTACTGTTTTATTATATGTATAGATAATTAAAATTTATTATAATCGCAATATTAAACAGTCAGTCATATTAAAAGAAATTGCATAATAGTACACTATGTGACTTGGGGATAAAGCACGGCATGTTGAATTCCGAACGACACGAAGGTTGCTAAGTTTTAATCCCGAACGGCAGTAAGGGATTTATATTATTAACTCCCGAGCATGCGAGGAAGTTAATATAGAAACCTGAGTGAAGTGAGGAATTCAAGCCGCGCAAGACAAAGACAGCTTTATCCACTTTTTACACCATCTGTGAGATAATTTAATAAAATAAATTATATATTAGAGAAATATAAGTATTATTTACAACTAGCTGTTGCCCGCGACTTCGTCCGCAAATAACCATTATATTTCTAACACAATTTGTTTTTGCGGATAAATCATAAACCAAAACTTTACTTTTCTTATAAAATTTCTAAGTAAACCACATTTCTAGTCCTACTTTTAGGAGCCAACATGTACAGAGATTCAGGACTGGATGCGGGAGCGAGCGATATACAGCTATCCGTGTGAGAAGCAGCTGTCCTGAGATCAACACCTGCAGCCTTTCGATTATTATTATTGCGAAGCATACGCTTACAGAGAACTGCACACGCTTGAATTAGAAGGGGTAATTGTGAGAGATTAGTGGTATTCTGGGTATAAACACTGTTTCCTCGACGCCACAACCCTTTAGAATTTCCACCTCAATAATATTTGAGAGATGACTTTGAGCTAGGTCCAGTTACATAGCTTAGGTGGAGATAAATTCCGTAGCAGCATGATCGGGACACCGACCTTCAGCTGGATAGTGTGCGCCGGGAGTCCACTTGCCGTTCCAATACTGAAACTCTACGGGATAATATATAGCGTCATCTGGCTCTACAACAGTATTTATAGAGGTATAGAAATACCACTTCGTTCGCATCAATTGGCGAAAGAACGCTTTCTTTAATTGCTGCAGCTTGATCATTTTTGGGTGTTAAAATGGCCCGTTCACACACCCAAGAATTCTCTTGTAGCGTCGTGTGTAACTAATTTGTCTGGTGACGTCCCCGTACACCAGACAAATTAGTTCTTCAATAGTGGGAACTACTTTGCTTAAGTCTCTGGTAGGCGCACTTCAGAGCTCTCTTCTGGTAAGTTGCCTTCACCAAACTTTTAAAAGAACATCCAAGAATTCTTGAGTATATCCGCCCAACTGAGCTCGCATGTTAATGGTCAAGCGCAGTCTGTAAACTCGTGACCATAGATTCAATCGTTTCAACGAAGCATTCACCGTCATTCATCGTCAACCCTAATTTCTCGCGAAACCATAGGCAAAGTTTACCGAAAATCGCAGCTAAACAAAATAGTGACGCTCCCATCACATCTTAATTCCTGCGTATGTCCTGCAGGGTTCTGTTTACAGCCTTCACTACTTTTCTATTCGCCATAGTACATTCATCCCATACGATTAAAGAGCAATCCTTGAGTACACAACCTTTGTCACAGTTGCGTGATAACCCACACACTGGCATTTCGTTGCTCTCTAAATCGATGGGAATGTTAAACATTACGTGCGCTGTTTTGCCCACTGGAAGCAGTGTGGCAGCAATTCCAGAAGAGGCAGTCGCAATCACTATTTTGCCTTGTCACCTTATTTCTGCAAGGATGCCAGTGGCAATGAATGTTTTTCCTGTTCCACCTGGAGCATTAATGAAAAATATTTTACCCTGGCGCCTAACGCTTTGTATGACGATGTTAAAAATGCAGGGACATTTTGTTCTGAGGTGAACTTAGAGTCGTGATCATTGACGATATCACCTCGATTTCCTCGATCTTGATATGCCAATGATTGCGGGACCGGTAATCCATATTCGACCAGTCCAGTGGATTGCCACCGATGGAAATGACCACGTCTTGAAGTGAACCTAGACAACTATTCGGAACGCGTTCGTTGTTCTGTCCAATGTCACCCTCAGTAGTACACCTTAAAGCACGTAAAAAGTCTTCGGACAGATGATGGCGATGATTTACCCACAACCGACCTTTTTTTTCGGTGGGATAATCATTCAATGACATCCTCCGCTCTTGAGTGGAGCGTGAGATAGTGTCAGACTTTTACTGACTAAAAACCCACTCCTGTTCCTTCTTTGCCTTCGTTCCAGGGCCCCGGGGTTCTCTTTCGCATCACATGGCCCCAGTAGGCTTCGACCCTGCTGGGCCCCTACGGTTTTGCTGACATCTCCTTGAGGCGCGCGTGGAACACTTCGCGCCGTCGACAACTTGGGCTCGGTCTGGACGGTTACCGGACGGTCGGACGGCGAGCTACCCATTGCTCGCCGTCCGCAAGCCAGCGCCTACGGTGGCTGTAAATCGGGATCGGGACGGCGGCGGGGCGTGAACGCCGTTCTCTCTCACGTGCGGCCGCCTCCTTTGCTAGCATTACTGCTGCGCAGAAGGAGGCGACCGCCTGCCACTCCTCCTCGCTCCAGACCATACCTTGTACCAAGGCCCGGCGCGAGAGATCACTGCCGCCGATCGCCCCCACGGGGACACGGCAGTGCTCTGCCCAGGCGGGGCACACATCTACCGTATGCTCCAACGTCCACAACGTAACATCCGGTGCAGGAAGC
Organism: Mythimna impura; assembly: GCA_905147345.3. Lineage (NCBI taxonomy): Eukaryota > Metazoa > Arthropoda > Insecta > Lepidoptera > Noctuidae > Mythimna > Mythimna impura. Next base: position 13,221,844 of record LR990362.1, on the reverse strand, counting down.
TCCCGAACTTACCATGTCCGGTGAGGACCTGCGTCATGTGGAAGGTAAGGTCGCCATGTTGTCTTTCCAGCCACTCCTCAAAGAGGGGACTTACCGCCATAATTGTGGCGTGCCCAGCACTGGGTTGCGACAGTCGCTGTCGCCATTCCACCATGAGATCCACAACCAACCTGGGTTTGTGACTCCACAAAATACTAAAATAATGGCAAACAAATGTCGCAGTCGTCTGGGGCTATCGGTGATGCTGGCCTCCGTCACTGTCAGTGTCGTCCCAGTGTTGATCGTGATGACGTTGGGGCCCGTACAGTGTGAAGCAATCATCGCACTATCTATTATTGGGATGAACGTTGTAAACCCTTCTCAATGCGGTGTCTTTAAAGTGATGATAGAGGTTCTGAAGTTAAATTTAAAAATAATAAGATGTAGTACTATAAAAGAAATCAATGAAGTTTTTAATTCGCTTCGATATTAATACGAATTGATTAGGTACTTTCTAGAGATACAAATAATACGTATAAATATATCAACGTTTTGTTAGATACGTATATGCAAAAACTAATTTTGCGATTGTTTTTCAGTGTCCTTCGCTAATAATTTGTTTTTCAAAAATAATACGACTTTTGTACAATTTCATTTCTATAGATTACATTTCATTCGAAGTAAAAAGTAGTAAGAAAACAGAAATAAGTAAGCAATAAATAAATAAAAAATAAAAGAAAACAATCACAAAAATTATGCGAGGTTCGAACTCGCAATATAGCAAACGCGGATCCGTCACTATACCACTGCGCCACAGTCCTTGCAGAATCTAGTTCTAAATAACCGTTCTTAAATACACGTCATTGCTTGTCTGCTTGACTCTTTGTACAAAATAGCGTGATGATTTTCATTTTTGACCTTAAATTCCTAACCAAATTTTAAAAAAAGTGTATTTTTATCTCCGGTTCCATTTTAATATGAGTTTTGGTGGGTTTTTACTGAAATATTTGGAAAAATATCGAATAAAAATGTCGATGGCAATTTAAAAATACATATGAAGCCATTTTATTATTGTTCTGGAAATATCATTCTATATAATGTACAAAAAAATACCAAAACAATCACAAAAATATTAACTGTATCTGAGGCTCGAACTCAGAGCGATTGTCGTTCAATATCGACATTTTGGAATATTGCTCACCCCCCATAGCAAAAAGCGTGATAATATGTAGCCTAACAGTTGACCCGGGCTATAAGGATTATGTATGCAAAATTTTAACAGGATTGGTTCAGTAGTTTTTGCGCCAATTAATACCAACGCTCCACCATTTTACTGTTTTATTATATGTATAGATTTAATCTTCACTTGACATGGTTTGAGAATTGAAACAAAAAAAATCACATCTCTAAGATTCTATAGTTTTAATTTTCTATAACGCTTACTTTTTTCAGTGACTCGTCAGTATTATTCTTTTCTTTTTTTTGTTAGTGTTTTTTTTGTAGTTTGATTTTTTAATAAATTTGTTTGATGCACGTACATACATTTTATCGCCCATACTACATTACCTCCCTAGGGACAGAATGACTTGTTTTAAGTGATGGTTGTATGACTTATAAAAGGGCATTATCGAGCAGGTGGTGTAAAAAATTACACAAATCCCTGATAGTTTCTCAAAAAATTACAGAAATTTTCTTTCACCACGTAAAACGTTTCCCTCTACTAATTCATTTCCAAATATGACATGGTAGTACCATCTCTACGCATTTAGCAAATTATACCCAGTTACCATTCTCAAAGAGATATCGTTCGGAAGATTTTATTCGTCCTATATCCTTAAGAAGATAGGCCGTTAGCCTGCATAAAGGAGGTAATGTTCGCATTTTTGCCAGCAAAGACTCCGCTGCCGTCGAGATTAGCATATCTACACGTAAGCTTGCTATTCTGCTTACATACTGAACTGCCTAATAGGAAGTGCGCACACTGCAGAATCTTTTACTGTCTCATTGTGAATTCGTTCATGTCTGTTAAACAAAAACTTACTATTTACAACAGCAATGAAGAGCATCAGGGTATAGGAGATCTTCTTTATTTTTTTATTATGTATAGGCCCACGTTTGACCATTATATCGAAGCGATGATGTGACCGACGATGGAGTACTACTTCTAGGCAAGGGGCCTAGAAGTAACCTATTCACTCTTGACTTAAAGATCCCTAGGTTATAGCTATCTTCCTGATAGCTGTAACCTAGGTGTCTTTAAGTTTTTTTTATGCTCAGTCTCGGGCCGGGAATTCCGCTCCTTAGCTGTACGCATAATGAATGTTGCATATGGGTGGGCTGTCAACCATGTACCGATGGCGCAACGCCGTACGTCTAGTGGTCCGATGATGGAACGGACTTGGCGGAATTAAATTGTGCAATTCCAATACACACTCCCCGAAATACAAACGATAGAAAACCGACAGGCTAGCGACTCGGCGTCGATGCTCAAGACTTTGGAGTTTTGACTCGACAAGGGCATCATTGCCGATGATCTTCTTAGCTCGCTTCTCAATCGACTTTATTGCATCAAGCTGGTATTTGGCAGACCCATCCCAAAGATGAGAGCAGTACTTCATACACGATTGAACTTGCGCGTCATACCTGCAAGAACTGCATTAAATTTAACCCTTTAACTGCTTGTGTCGCATTAATCCCACAAATATTTTTGTATACATTTCGCCAGGGTCGTATATTAACGACCAAATATTTAATCTCGTCTAACTGTTCAATGGACGAGTTAGACGGACTCGCACTTGCCCGGTTTTTAATTATCTTTGGCCCGAAATAGGATATCGTTGAACAAAGACTTTTAAACAGCTGACTCCGGTTCTATTATCTCCGATCATCCTCGTTGAAATTGCTTACTTGGCCAGAAATCCGGTATGACGATGTTCCGAGTCCACAATGGACCGCGATAGTTCCGAAATACAAAGATAGTTTGGGAGGATTTCCTGTAACTTTGAAACTAAGGCATTTTATTTCTGCTTAAATATACTACTATATATTTTATTTATTTATCAGACAATATCATATAATAATAATATATGAACACGACTGCGCGTCACGTCATACTTGACAACATTTGATGCTTAACTGCATGTTACACGGAAACAAACACCTAGCGCTCTGGGTGGAGCAAGAGGGCGTGTCAGATTTCTACTGATTAAAGCCCACTTGTGTTCCTTCAGTTGCCCTCTGTGGTTCAATCCCACATCCCTTTTTTTAAGGTGCTAAATCATCTTATAACCCCTCCCACTCTAGGTGGAGTGAGAGAGTGTCAGATTTTTTCTAACAAAAACCTACTTAACTTCCTTTAATTTCCTATTGCCAGGACCACGATAGCTCTGAGTCGCCCTCTCAGTAGCCCTGACTCGCAATTCCTGTATTTTTAAAATCTGTCAAAAATGGTCCTAATGTCCTTCCATTAAAAAAAATTGAACATTGATTGTCGCTGAGATGAAATTGCGACTTGAATTCGATGTTTTTTTAAGTACGAGAATTATCCATTTGGACGTGTCTCATCTTTCAGAATATTTTATTAGATATATCTTCGTACCTATTATAATCCATTACCAAAATTATGATTCAAGCTCTAAGATTTACATCAACATTATACATATGTATCTGTAAGGGAGTCGTACATTTACGTTGAATTATGTCCGTAATATAAGGCAAACCCCAGTATAGCAACATTTATATTAAATAGATACTGAATGAGATTGTCTTGTTAGTTTAGTGACTGCAAGCGCTGAACGTGAGATCTTGGATTCAATTCCCAGGTCATGCAAAGTTATTTCATTCGGAATTTCTACTTTAAATTTTCAGTAATAGCACGAAATCTAGAATTGTGCTAGATCATTTTCAAAACTGTCTGTTCGCGATAAACTCGATGAAGATATTATATTTTTTTCATATTAGTTTACCTGAACTATTTAAAAGTATTTAGTTCAGTAAATAAAAAAATTGCTTGCATATTCCCTATTAATTCATCCGTGCGGATCTAGCCGGATACCCTATGAATTTTGATTCCCTTGAGAGTGTCGAAATAAAAAACGACATAAACGGCCGTAACTTTTTTTTCGTTAACTCAAAAGTTTGATTTTTTTCACAGCTTCAAGGGACCGCAAACCTGAGTAATGGTTTTAATTTCAACTCGATACCTCCACGCGTTCCCAAGATAAAGGTTCTTGACAGACAGACAGACGGAAAACAAAGTGATCCTGTAAGGGTTCCGTTTTTTTCCTTTTGAGGTCCGGAACCTTAAAAACTAAGGATTCGCAGTATGTACTCCTCCTAAGTGTCTAACAGTAGCGTGTTCGCTAGCTATAACCAAACAAAAAAGTACTAATGTTGGTAGAAGCAGAAACGTACAACCACCTTTAATCTTCAACACTTCGTTAGCGACGAAAGTATACTTCTGACGAACTCGTAAACAAGCGGTTAACCTTTTTTGTACCTTTCTACTAACTTTTATTTTTGTTTCATCAAACTCAAGAGTAACTAATTTGTTACTTCCAATTAACCTCGCCTAAGGAAAAGTTTGTGCCAAATGAATTAAAATAGACAGCTGTGGTGTCCCATGATGGTTCTTATTTATTTATTTATTATTTATTATATTCTTTATTGTACACCACATAAACAAAAATAAGGACAAACATAATTAAAAATAAGTGTACAATGGGCGGTCTTATCGCACAGGGCAATTATTGGGCAGGGCTTATATGTGGGATGAAGTTGTTTTCTATCAACCATATTGGTTCTTATATGTGAGATGATGTTTTTTCTATCAACCATGATAGTTCTTACATGTTGGATTATGTTGTTTTCTATCAACCATGATGGTTCTTATATGTGGGATGATGTTGTTTTCTATCAACCATGATGGTTCTTATATGTGGGGTGACGTTGTGGTTTCTATCAACCATGATGGTTCTTATATATTGGATGATGTTGTTTTCTATCAACCATGATAGTTCTTATATGTGAGATGATGTTGTGGTTTCTATTAACCATGATGGTTCTTATATGTGGGATGATGTTGTTTTCTATCAACCATGATGGTTCATAAATGTTGGATGATGTTGTTTTCTATCAACCATGATGGTTCTTATATGTTGGATGATGTTGTGGTTTCTATCAACCATGATGGTTCTTATATGTGGGATGATGTTGTTTTCTATCAACCATGATGGTTCTTGTATGTGGGATGATGTGGTTTCTATCAACCATGATGGTTCTTGTATGTGGGATGATGTGGTTTCTATCAACCATGATGGTTCTTGTATGTGGGATGATGTTGTTTTCTATCAACCATGATGGTTCTTGTATGTGGGATGATGTGGTTTCTATCAACCATGATGGTTCTTATATGTGAGATGATGTTGTGGTTTCTATCAACCATGATGGTTTTCTATCAACAATCGATCAGTTAAAAAAAAGTGTGACAGAGGTGTATTTTGGTCCACATTGTAATAAATAAAAACAATGTTTTCAATAAAAATAATTTTTTCATAGCAAGCTTTTATAGCGCATTATATAATTAATACTCATCAAGACCATTCCAAAAAGCTCAAACACGGTTATCCGAGTTCCTATGGCCACCTTCCAGTTCCATCATCAGATCAGCTCCATGTCATAATAATTTTGCATTGTCATCAGATTTACACATGCTTGCAAAATTTCAGCTCAATCGGTAGCCGGGAAGTGGATCAAATTTAATTTGCAAGATTTGATTCATCATCATCATCTTCCTGCCCTTGTCCCATCTTATTTAGGGTCGGCGCAACACGTTTTTTTCTTTCATTCTATCCTGTCAACCGTCATGCTATCACTAACTTCCTTTTCTTTCATATCACTGTTCACACAATCCATCCATCTTTTCTTTGGCCTCCTTCTCCACCCATCCACATGTATACTCATAACTCTTTTAGTAACATGCATTTCATCTCTCCTCTTTACATGACCATATCAAGACAAACGATTCCTCTTCAACTTTTCAGTCACTGGCGCCACTTTCAAACTTCCTCTAATATACTCATTTCTTACTTTATCCATTCTCGTCACACATACATCCATCTCAACATTCTCATCTCCGCTACATGCAATCTTTTTTCATCCGTCTTTTTCACAGCCCAACATTCTGATCCATACAGTATGACAGGTCTTATCACGGACTTGTAGATTTTACCCCTCAACTTGGGGGGCAACCGTGGGTCACAAATTGTTCCAGTGACCTAGTCGCTATTTCATCCATCCTGAATTGATCCGATGTGATACGTCTCGGTCTACCTCGCCATCTCCTTGGATAAGCAACCCGAGGTACCGAAAGTCGGGGCAGATTGGTATGGGCGTTCCAGCGAGAGCTAAGGGCATAGAACCGGAGAGACCACCGAAATCGCAGAACAAGTATTCGGTTTTCGCTCTGCTCAATTTTAAGCCAACACTCTCCAGTCTGTGCCACCACACCTCCAATTTGCTTTGGACCTCTAGGCCACTCTCGGCAACCAGCACAATGTCATCGGCAAACAGCATACACTAGGGGGCCTCTTCCTGAATGTCCGACGTCAGAGCGTTCATTATCATCAGGAAGAGGTAAGGGCTGAGGGCCGACCCTTGATGTAAGCCGACCGCCACATTGAAGCTGCCAGTGTTGCCCACTATAGACCGGACTTGGGTACTACATTGACTGTACATCACTCGGATCAACTGCACATACTTCCCAGGCACACCTTTCTCCTTAAGGGCCCACCACAGAACCTCACGAGGTACCCGGTCATATGCCTTTTCGAGGTCAACGAATACCATGTGCAAGTTTTTATGCGCACCTCTGTATTTCTCGCATAGCTGGCGTATAGCAAAAATGGCATCCCTTGTACCCCGACCAGGCATAAAACCGAATTGGTTCTGTGAAATTTCACTATCTTCTCTTAGCCTCCTTTCAATAACTTTCTCCCAAGCTTTCATAGTATGTGACATTATCTTTATTCCTCTATAATTGTTGCATTCAAGCACATCACCCTTGTTTTAAAGATGGGCACCAGGGAACTGTTGCACCAGTCATCAGGTATGGCTTCTTCCCGCAACAACTTATTGAAGAAAAAAGCTAACCACATCCATCCATCCACTCGCAACAACTTCCACACTTCAACTGGTATTCCGTCTGGACCAAATGCCTTACCATTCTTCATTCCATTTACAGCTATTCTGACTTCATCCATACTAATCATTCTCAGTAAACCCACATTCACTGATTTGCTCTCTAAAATCCTATTCGTAATAAATATTATTTTCCAATTTAAAAACCTTGATAGCACAGTTAGCCTTATATTATTGTTCCCATCGCAGGAATTCAGGTCTACACTCTAAGAGAGGGAATGGGCCGTAATCCACCATGTGGGCCCAGTGTGGGTTGGAAATTTTGGTTCTAGGACATGCCGATTTTCTCAAGATTTTCTTTCTTTCACCGTTTTGAGAATAGTGGTGATGAAATTAATTACACAAAGTGAAGCGCCTGGGTTTGAACCCTTGACGTACATGCGCCTCACAAGTCGCAGCCGCTGCCTTGTAGTTATAGTATGTATTTTACTAATAAACTTAAAATGAGAGAGAATTGAGAAACTTAAACATTTCAAGCGTAAATACGATAATTACATTATTTTTCGAGGGGACAAGCGGTTGTCCCCTCGAAAAATAATTAGCGCGGGCGTTGTCGACAGCCCTAGGTTGCACTCAAAAATCGGCTGGACGCTGCTCCCACCAATAATATTTGATGGCAAAACTATTTCATACAGCGATTCAGTGAAAGACCTTCGTATTTTTATTGGAAAGGTTTGAAAGAGTACCTAGTAGACTATCGTATAACCTGACGGATGGGTTGTGCGAAAGAGAACCCCGGGACCCTGAAACGAAGGCAAAGAAGGAATTTAAGAGTGGGTTTTAATCAATAAAAGTCTGACACTCCCTCCCGCTGGTCGCCTCCTTCTGCGAAGCAGTAATGCTAGCAAAGGAGGCGGCCGATCGCGTGAGGCAATGGTCCTCACGCCCCAACCGCCGCCGGGATTCCGATCCCGATTTCCGGCCACCATCGGCGCGGGCCTGCGGACGGCAAACAATGGGTAGCTCGCCGTCCGACCGTCCAGTAACCGTCCGGACCGAGCTCAAGTCGTCGACGGTGCATACTGTTCCACACGCTCCTCAGGAATATCTCAGCAAACCCAGCAGGTTTGAAGCCTACTCGGGCCAAGGGTCTGATACTGAAAGGAAGACTCGGCCCTGGTACGAAAGGCAATGAAGGAAAAGGAGTGTGTTTTTAGTCAGTAACAGTCTGACACTATCTCATTCGCTCCGCCCAAGAGCGCGATTTGTCATTGGATGAGATTTTCCCACCTAAAAAAAAAAACACGCCCTCCCGCTCCGCCCAAGTGGGTGATAAGTCATTGGATAATTTCCCATCAAAAAAAAAAAAAACTAGACGGACTGACATGTTACATTTTATACATGTAGATCTAAGGGTTTAAAAGTCGGGATGATCATTACATAGGTATGCAAAACGGTTGAAAGGATATTGATAGGCTTAAGGGTAGAATATATAGATACAGTTCTCTTAACTCAAGGTAAAAATTGGCCCGACACTCTCAAAGCTGCAGAGTATGCTCTTGGGGTGGTCATGAAGTGGCTCACTATTAACTTTCTCACACTTAACGTCAGTAAAATTAAATTTATCCCCTTTACTCCTGGTATTGGTAGCCAACCACCAACATCATTCAAAGTTAAAGCACACACGTGTCTCAACAAAAATATTACTCCTTGTGACTGCATTCCCGTTGAACGAGTAAACAATATTAAATACCTTGGCGTGTATATTGATAACCTCCTAAAATGGAAAATGCAGGTAGACTCAATTGTAACACGTGTGAGAAGGTTAATATACATTTTCAAAAAGCTAAGATCGGTTGCGGATTTCGATTGCCTGATTGCAGTCTATTTTGCGCTGGCTCAATCAGTTCTTGGATATTGCATTACCTCATGGGGAGGAGCGTTAAAAACAACCATGTTGCGATTGGAAAGGGCACAGAGAGCAGTGTTAAAGGTTATCGCAAATAGGCCCATTAGATTCCCAACCCAAGACCTCTTTCAACTCTGCAAAGTCCTTACTGTTAGACAGCTCTTCATACTGCAAACAGTTGTCAGAAGACATGGACAGCTGTACTACGATCCCAAATGTGCCACTGTATTGCGTCGCGCGGATAGAATCTGTGCTACAAAACGCTGCAGAACTGTAGCTGTGAGTTACAGTTTTAGACACATTAGCTCTAGGCTCTACAATAGAATAAATAAGGAAATAAATATATACCCTCTAACGAGGAATGTTCTTAAAAAGAAATTAACCGATTGGCTAAGATCAAAAACTTATGATGAAAGTGAAAAACTTATAGAAATGTAACATCACAAGGTCATACTACATACACTCTCCTTACATACACCCTTACACACCCCTCCACTCCACATCCTCACTACATACACACTACACACCACGCACTATTTTAAGTTAGGATAAGTAAATATTGTAATGTTTAAGATATGAAACTACTCCTGTTCTTATGTTTCTGGAGGTGGGCGTTGATAGCTGCGCCTCAGTTTCAAACTATTGCAGCTATCATCGTACATAAATAAGTTGTTACATTTATTTCTAGTTTCAAATAAAGATTATTATTATTATTATTATTATTATATTATTCTGGTTACACGCCCTATCTACTCTCCCGGGTGATGCGAAGGATTCGATGTTTATCATCCAATCACACCGTAAAGGCGGAATGGATTCCTATGAATCTTGTTATCAAAATACAATTTGTCTGTTATCAAAATAGAACATGAACACATTTAGGTAGTTATTTATAATTTCTTATCTCATATCGGGACGAACTTTATAAAAAATACGCATTAATTAATAGTAATATGCAGTCAGCGAGTCTTCTTTCAAAACGGTAAAGGAAAACATAAGGACACGCAGGACATCATATTAATGTCCCATCGTCGTGCTCCAGAGAACACCACCACTACAAAGGCTACAGGCCATGGTTCGGAGCGAGGAGGAGTGGCAGGTGGTCGCCTCCTTCTGCGAATCAGTAATGCTAGCAAAGGAGGCGGCCGATCGCGTGAGGCAACGGTCTTCACGCCCCAACCGCCGCCGGGATTCCGATCCTGATTTCCGGCCACCGTAGACGCGGGCTTGCAGACGGCGAGCAATGGGTAGCCTGCCGTCCAACCGTCCGGTAACCGTCCGGACCGAGCCCAAGTCGTCGACGGCGCGTATTGTTCCACGCGCGCCTCAGGGAGATGTCAGCAAATCGTAGGGGCCCAGCAGGGTCGAAGCCTACTGGGGCCATGGGTAGTGTGAAAACGAAACCCGGGGCCCTGGGACGAAGGCAACGAAGGAACAGGAGTGGGTTTTTAGTCAGTAAAAGTCTGACACTATCTCCCGCTCCGCCCAAGAGCGGGATTTGTCATAAGATTATTTTCCCAACTAAAAAAAAAACCACTACAAAGGCACCCTTGTGCCTTTCCACCAGAAATGTGCTATGCAGCGAGGATGTGAAAGTTAAGCTCTTTTTTATAATGTGAATGAGAGAACACTGTAGACTCCGCGAATTCTTAGATTACTTCCTATTACGACTCACTTTTTAGTATGATTATTTTTATTGTACTTTTGAGTACAATATTGACTGGTCTACACTGTCCTTACATAATGTAATAATGTAATATGGAATATTGTAAGAATAACAATTTTTTTTAAAAGATTAACCATGGAGTTCTTTTGCCGGTTCTTCTCCATAGGAAACGACCAATTTGGAACCGTGCACTAGTTTATGTGCCCATGTAGGTCTATGTGAAATAAAAACTTTTGAATTTTGTTTTTTTTTTTAAAAGCGACAAAACTATCTGACCATTTCCACTGATGCTAAGCTAGCGGGGCCAATAAGATGTGTTAAGAAGATACACCGCGCCGCGAGGTAGCTGAACGAGGAAGATGCGCATTTCGAGCTATAACATAAGTAGCGATGTATCAGCAGCAGAGATCGCGCGCCTACTGAAGGAACTCTGTTCTGCATTTCTGCACATACATAGACCACTCGCGACTATACATATCACGTATCCAGCCCACCTAGCCAAGTTACAACCGTTTCGTTTCGATTCTCTTTTCGTTGATCGCCTCGAGTCGGCGACGCCTCCTATTCCTTTGTTCTGACCACGTGACTGAGCGTTGAGATGACGTCAGAATAAAGGAATTGGAGGCGTGGCCTACTCGAGGCGATCGACGAAAAGAGAATCCAAACGAAACGGTTGTAACTTGGCTAGGGGGGCAGGACCCATTTCGACTAGTGCTTAGCTATATGGACCAATGAATATGATTGGTGTATATCAAGGATGTTATGGGATGAAATGTCGGATATGTTATGAGTACGGATACGGACATAGAAATAATATTATACCAGTTTCGGATACGCTTACAGTTATGTAATTATGTCTCTTTATCCGCTAGTTTCGGATAGTTTTGTTTACGGATATTAGAATTTTTAAATTATAAAAGTAAAATACATAATGGCAAGATTCGACTTTTATTTCTAATCTAGATTGTCTTATCTCACGGCACCGGGAATCCTAGTGAGAGTTCCAGGAATTCAACCCATAAAATGTATTTTTTAGTTAATAAAATATTTTTATTGTTATTTTTGTATTTGTGGCCCGGCTAACCAAACAAAAACCTTGCGTAACCTGTCATAGTTTCGTTTACGGAACTTCATAACATCACTGGTGTATTAGTATATCAAATGCATCCATAGCAACGTAGCATAGCATAGTCCTGTTGGAAAAGCACCCTTACATTCCATGGCTAAATCTATATATATAAAAATGAATCCCTATTTCCCTTCGTAGGTAGAGTAGGGTAGAGTAGGGTAGAGTAGGGTAGAGTAGGTAGAGTAGGGTAGAGTAGGGTAGAGTAGGGTAGAGTAGGGTAGAGTAGGGTAGAGTAGGGTGGAGTAGGGTAGAGTAGGGTTTGCGTTGGTTAGAGCAGAATAGAGTAGTCAGTTGACGGGAGCAAAGCCGCGGGCAAAAACTAGTGTTCAATAAAACCTAGACTCTAGTTCAGTTAAGCACAAAGTTGAATGCCATCCAGTCGTTGTTTACACCACTATCATCAGATAAAGCTAAGGCAAGGTGACAGAAATAGCCGGTGAAATAATAATACGTAAAGCAAGTAGGTCAGACGGTTGGCCTGACGCCTCATCCAACATTAACGCTTATTGTCCTGTGTTTGCGACACAACGGATTGGCCACAGGATCTATAATCAAGCATTGTTTAGCAACGATAGAGGTGAGGCAGGTGAAGTTTTAATATGAATTTTGGATTATATGATGCTTCATGAGAATGGAGAAGAAGGGGGATAGAGAACAAAAGATGAAGATGGATGGACTTTATGAAGGACTAACAGTTTGCCCGCCACACTAAAATTATACAGTTTGTGTGTTTGTTAGTTCTTCACGCTTGAACAGCTGAACGGATTGCGATGAAACTTGGTACCTGAGAAGACCATGTCCTGGAATGGGTACTTTTTATCCCGGGAGTATTTTTTCTTGGGATAATTCTCTACTATCACGCATGCGAAGCCACTTGCAGTACCTAGTATGAATATAAAAATCAAAGTTCATTTCTAAGCCCACACAACTCTTGGATCTCATCAATGGATATGTAGCGACATCTATGGCGTCACATAAGAACTAATCCTGCATCGCGCAATTAAAGTTCGCCGCGCGATTTGAACATATAGAACAGCCCGAAATCATCTATCGGGCAGTTGCCCACCAGACATAACACCCGTCTGGTCGGAGGATCCTTCCTTTTCCACGGAAGTTTACAAGGGACTTTACTCTCTGTTCGGCATACCTCCAAAGATACAAAAGTCTTAATGGTAATAAAAATATATTAAGCCTATCAGGGCTGCGGTTCAAAAGAATCACCGTGACCGTCGTCGCAAAGGTCAACTGAAAGAACACTGGTTTTAGTCAGTTAAAGTCTGATACTCTGTTTTGCTTTACCCAAAGCGGGAAAAGTCATTTGATGACTTCCCACGTAAAAAGGCCTTTACTGTTACTCGTTCGTATACGCACTGAAGACAAAAATAACTTTTTTCAGAGTAGAAAACGTGCAGTGAACGCGCAGATGACATGCGTTGCCTGCATGGATCGCGTGTTTAGAAATCACCGTTTGCATAACCCTAAGTAGCATATACATTTTAAATTAAGTGTAGTCAACCGCCCACTACCATAATAGTGACCGTATTTCCATTATAACACTTAAAAAGATTGGTGTTATTTTCATAAAATCTAGGCCAGTACATAATCAATATAACAACCATCCATTTCTCATACCAATGCTTAATAATAACGCTTGTTAGGAAAATGTTGTTGGCAATACAAAACGCCTCATTACTAGAATCCACTTTACATAAATTCTAACTACAGGAGTTAATAAAAGCGAATTATTTGGTCGAACGAAACTAATGGTTCTAACTGGACTACATTTGGCGTGAGGCCGTTCACTACCAGTTTTTATGGCGCTTGGTTTATTTGTTGCTATGTCATGCAAAGTCTACGGGCGGCGGAATTGGTAACTTTATAGCTGGCCGGGTAGAATTACTGCGGTGCGAAAGTTGTGCTCGTTAGGTATGTAGGTACATCTTCGTGAAATATTTTGAAGGTTCGTATCTACGACAGGGTAACCAATTGTTTCGTGAATTTGAGGTTCTATTGCACAGGAGAACTCCAAGTATAACTCCAATCCATTGCTCTTTGGATGGTTTTTAGTCTTACGTTGAGAAGTGACCGCGTCCTTTGGCACAGACGAAACGTAATGTTGCCACTTTATAATATATATTATGATTTCGTATTTCCTCTTTATTTATTCATTGTTTTTTTTTTTTCCTTTCCCTATAATTTATTTATATTTATCTATTTTATTCAAATCTATTAGCACACAATACCGTGCCGACGTCTTTATGTCGATACCGTTACCGGCCCACGCTGAAAACCAGCGCCGTAGACTCATCGCATTTTGCGTGTGGTCACGGCATTATGCTGAGCGTTCGGCCGTTTTGCGCGGATGCGGCGCATATTTCTTTCACATAATATACTTATAATTTGTTAGTTCTAAATTTGCGCCTTGTTCCGCCAAATAAAATGTTTTTCTTTCTTTCTTCTTTCAAGTGAAAAGATTCGCAAGAGAACTAAATTAACCGACATAGCCCGAAGACTTGATAAACTATGGTAGCGGGTAATGCACATTGGCAATGTGAATGTAATAATGTGAATGATTGTTGATGGGACTAAAGGTTATATAGACGCATCGTTGAAAAGCCTTCTAGAAGGTGGACTATTTTTTTTATTCTTTTTTATTTATTAAATTAGGTTCACCAACTATTGTAAACACTGAATACAGCAACATAACACATATATAAAATTAAACTTCAGCGCAACAATCACTTACAGGTAAACACCACATGCATGAATTAATAAATTATAGATTAAGCTATAGTAAAAATTCATTCAAAAAAATTTCATTAAATTTAAATTAAAAATTCCAAAAAAATGAAAAACCAAAATTCACAAAAGTTCATAAAAAGTTTTAAAAATGCATATTCATAAACAATCATAGAAAATATAAAAAAGTATAAGAAAATCATAAACACTTAAATTCATTAAAATAAATGATAATAAAAAAAAAACTTTTTTTTTTCTTTTCATAATGTTCATAAAAAAACATTTATCATAACAAATCATAAACATTCATTTGATAAAATTGGTAACATTGATATAATTAATTACAGTGATTTAAATAACTTTAATTAATACTACTGATGCCCTGATGAGGGCCACAGGAGACTGCATGCGAAAGGTACGGGAATGGTCAATGCGGTGATGTTTACGCGACGCCTCTTTCGGCTAAATGATGATAATGATGTTATTTGCTGTGTAGGTACTAAGCATACGTACCGAGCAACCAATTTATTTATATTTCTAATCAAGCAAGCTCGTCCCTGATTTAAGCGAGCTGTCCTTAACAGAAACCTTGTTTGGACAGGCAGTAATTGGGTTCTGATTTTCTAAATTAACGTAGGCAAATATGTTTGTCCCCGTGTTTATTAGCGCAACCGAACAGGCGTATAATTCAGGACCGTAATTCGAGTGACGGCAGAAAATTTAAGCTAACTGAAATAAAATAAGATGGGACATTTTTATTTGAGGACACAAACCTACCATTACTTTTTATGTGAAATGAATATATGAGCGTCGGAAGTGCTGCCAGATACCTACTATAAATTCAACATGGCGATAGATGCCGTTTGCATAAAAAAGGTAAAAATAAAACCAGTCCATCCGTATGTGCATTCAATGAAAAACAGTTCAGTGAATTTCGATCCGGTTCCATGGAATAGTAACAAAAAAACGGTCCGCTGTTCCGAAGAATCGTGTTCAGCTTTTAACACGTAAAAAGTTAGTTTCGTTTTCACGTCACGTTTTCGAGTTTGACAAAGAAAATCAAACGCCGACCGAAAACCATCTCAAAACTTTAATCTGTTTTCACTCACTTCCACCGGTAAAGTTTCGAGAAAGAGCTGTTCAGAACTCGAATTTTCATCACGGTTTATTTTAATTTTCGTAATCAACGTGATCAAATGATGATTGATAGAATTACCTTAAAGCTGTATTTATCTTTTTGTAGAGAGTAGTGGTGACCTTGTGGTAATTGCCCCGACTTACGAGTTGTACATAGTGGATTCGAACGCAGACATAATCCTGCTTTGTGTGATTCATTTCATAACCACTGCTCTCAAACCGTGAAGGAAAACATAGTGAG
The DNA here is from genome assembly GCA_905147345.3 of Mythimna impura. Taxonomy (NCBI): domain Eukaryota; kingdom Metazoa; phylum Arthropoda; class Insecta; order Lepidoptera; family Noctuidae; genus Mythimna; species Mythimna impura. Next base: position 13,205,907 of record LR990362.1, on the reverse strand, counting down.
TGGTTCTAGGTAATGCTGGTTTTACCTAGAACCAAAACATCGAACACTACCAACCCGCACTCGGCCCTCGAGGTGAATTACAGCCCTCCCCTAAAGAAAAGGCCTGAGTCCCAGCTGTAGAAACATTATAAGGCTGATTATAGTACGGTATATATTTATCCTTAGCCGCCATTTTCCATTCCACTTCAGTTGTCATTTAGCTTCAGGTAGTGTCCCCGTCTCGTAGTCTGCCCTCTACCGCATTAAACATTTACGTAATACAGAGAATTTCTGTCTCGGCCATCTGAAAACAGACAGATCTAGGGGTCCCTTTTGTGCTTCAGCAAATCCAATTCCTTGTACAAGCCAAAGATATCGGTACGAAACAGGAAAAAGGCAGGGGAATAAAAAGTTTGTAGCTTATTACGAATACTTAGTTCGTTCTTGCTATGCAAATGGGTTTCAAGAAAACAGTAAAAAAAGCCTCCGACCTTAATGTTCTTTTACTTGGAAAAATGCGCAGTACTTGATGTAAATCCAACTGCCTTCATAAAAAAGTTCCAAAATAATATTCTTAACGAATAAACAGAACAGAAATCTAGACATCCTCATACATAAACTAATAGAAAATCGTAACTGATGTTGCCAGAGACCAAATAATTAATCTATCCTAAAACAATAATCCTTAAATATGGGCTTAAAATGAGCAATGTAGTTAATTAAATAAGTGCCAAGTACACATAAGCAGGGATATTCGTTGTAGCAATAGTTTAATTAAGTTGGCAACACCGGCCTCATGTCAGATAATAATTAGCAGCACCGGGTGGCTCGTGGCTCACTCCTACTTGAATATCAAGTTTTGCTGTATGTGAACAGGATCAAACTTGGTAGTTGTAATTAGCTGTGAGTAAACCCGGGTCGGGTTTAAAACAATGTTTAGGCTAAAGGGTGAAATACGATGTTTTTGCACTTTTGAATGGGTCTTTTAACTTGTATGTGTAGTTAAAGCTGTGTATCTTCTCTAGTCTATCTCCTGAATTGCGCAACAGATTTTTATGCGGCTTTCACTGGGGAGGATCAGTGAAAGCCGCATAAAAATTTGTAGCGAATTTTTTTTTTCAAAATTCCTTGCCTCGTTTATCCTCAACGTTTAGGGTCGTGACCTCGACGAATAATCTTTTTGTGGGCTATATTTCGCTAAGTGGTCCTATCTTCGGCTATGTGGATGGCGTCGCAGACTGTGGTCTCCAGTGTAGCACGGATTTGGTCAGACCAACATATCGGACTCCTGCCTCTGGGTCTTTTCCCATCTACTTTTGCTGTAAGCATCAACTTTCACTATTAGAAAGAACAATAAATGAGGAAAGTTTATGTATATAATTTTCACCTGAGCGAAGCCGGGATTCCGATCCCGATTTCCGGCCACCGTAGGCGCGGGCTTGCGGACGGCGAGCAATGGGTGGCTCGCCGTCGGACCGTCCGGTAACCGTCCGGACCGAGCCAAGTCGTCGACGGCGCGTATTGTTCCACGCGCGCCTCAGGGAGATGTCAGCAAATCGTAGGGGCCCAGCAGGGTCGAAGCCTACTGGGGCCATGGGTAGTGTGAAAACGAAACCCGGGGCCCTGGGACGAAGGCAACGAAGGAACAGGAGTGGGTTTTTAGTCAGTAAAAGTCTGACACTATCTCTCGCTCCGCCCAAGAGCGGGATTTGTCATTAGATGATTTTCCCAACGAAAAAAAAAAAAAACCTGAGCGAAGCCGGGGCCAAACACCAGTTGGTTTTAAATGAATAAATCTTTGTGTATTAATCTAAAATGTAAAAATCTCGTGTCATAGTGTTTGTTATTGGACTCCTCCGAAACGGCTTGACCGAAATTTTTTTTTTTACATTGTTAAGTCTTGAAATAGAATAGAATAGAATAGCATAGCATAGGATAGAATAGAATGGAATAGAATAAAACTTTATTGTACACCAAAATAGTACCAAAAACTTATAAACTAACTAAAGACATACATATAAACTAATGAAATAAGTCGTAGGCTATTCTTTACCCTCCTACCCCACCCCCCACCCCCATTTTTCCTTTAATAATTTATATTGCAGAACAGCGTTTGCGGAGTCAGCTAGTATATTATTGCTATTTAAAATATTAAAGCAAGATGTTTTCAAATATATAAATCAAGCTGAGTCGATTTCTTTCATACGCCTTTGGCCTTTCATTTAGCACAAGGTATACTCGTAGAATGGTCACACACAAACTCACAGAATATTTTCTCGTCACTAATATTATTGCTACCGGCAATATTGTCCATGAATATTCATTCAGAAAATATATTAATTCTTCGTAGATCAGGACAGTAGAACAAAGATTAATGAAGTTTGTCAGTTGTAAGAGTTTCGTAATAATCTGGTCTGAAATATTTAAGTCTAGGCAAAATCTGGCTCTATTTATAGTAAGAGATTTTATAACACTTCAGAGGAGTCAAATAATTATGTTGTCTAAGTGATAGTTCTGAGTATTAGTCAGTATGTTTAAACTGTTGATACATAGTTTTTAATTATATTTTCCGGTTTCTTTTTAGTTGGGAAAACATCCAATGACTTCTTTCGCTCTTGGGCGGACAAGGAGGGCGTGGCAGACTTTTACTGACTAAAACCCAATCCTATGTTCCTTATTTGCCTTGTGTTCCATGTCCCTCGGTTTTTCCTTTCAGAAACGGACCCATGGCCCCAGTAGGCTTCAACCCTGCTGCTTCGCTAAATGATATTTGCGGTAAGAAACATCCCCATCTAGTCGCACTAGTATTATAAAGGCGAAAGTTTGTGAGTGTGGATGTTTGTATGTATGTTAGGTCCTCACGCTCGAACGGCTGCTTGCAGCTTTAGATGTTTGGCACATACGTCGACCATGTCTTAGAATAAGTAAGACATCCAAACATCACTTTTTATCCCGGGAGAATTTTCCCTTGGGACAATTTTCTATTTCCACGCGGGTGAAACTGTTAGCAGCAGCTTTTCTAATAAATAAGTGAAAAAAAATTGTTTGTAGAATGTAATATTTGGACCTCTGATCTGATTATGATTCCTCCAACGGAAGAAAACACTTTCGCTGAGTGCCATGCCATAGGATTCGTTTTATATGAAAAAATACACGGTTCACGAGAGCAAATTCCACGAAGAAAACTTAGTATATTTTTTTTTAAATGATATTTTTTTTTATGGTGCTTGATTGCGATCCCACCCTATGGTCAGCAGTGATGCAATCGTTGATGGTGAAGTGTACTAGTTATTATGAGGGTCCTTTTCCACTCGCCTATCGTCAACATCGAGCATGGTTTAAAAGCTTCCTACTTCATCTATCGCAATCCAACACGATGTTTGATGAAAAGGCAACGCGAAAAAAGGGAGATAACGCTTGAAAACTTTGTTAGCGTTCGGTAATTCCGTGATTTACTCGAATATTTTACAAAACCTGGTCCAGGAAATACGTGTTTTTTTTTAAACCCTTAAAAGTTTTTGAAAAATATTGTTGTCATTTAGAATCTTGATTAAATTTGCAAGGTTCCTATTGTTATACTTTTTTAATTTTTGAGTAAATTATGGAGTATCAAAGTTCATACAAAATAGCAGATTTTCAGAGGTCTTTACTGGATTCGTTTTACACAAATTTATAAATTGATTTCAATAGAAGCCTAGATAATATCCACAAGATACTGTGTTTCCAAAATATCTAATGAAAAATGTGTAATAACGTCATAATCGCGTAAGAGCGGTTGTATGAAAAAAAGTGAAAATGTATGTCAAGTTACATCCCCTTACCTATTCACTCTAGCCTTGAAAATACCTAAATTATAATATCGGACAGGAAGACCGCAGCAGGCAAATTGACCAGGTAATTTGGTAGATATAACGTCACAGGCAAAAGTTAACGATGATTCACCCGTTCACCTATTGGAAAGAAAACAAAGGCAAATAGGTATCCAATCGTATCTCCCTATTGGCTAAGGCTAAAATTTCAATATGCTGCTGCTACAAGACCGCAAGCCGATCGTAAACCCGACAATGTGTGCAGCCGAACGTAATGCACAGATATATGCAGTACTGTGAGTGTCAAAACCGCTTTGTCACCGCTAGCCGAGCTCCAGATATCGTGCCTTGGAAGACAAACACGCCACGGCGCGACAGAAGTGTCACCGGTAAACTTGTACGCAAATAGTGTGTTTGTAGGTACACAGGTAAATATGAATATACATGGAATATGTACACAAATTTAGAGTTATGAGATAGATTTGTAAGTCCTTTGTATAATACTCGCAAGTCTTTACTTACGAGCCTATCTCACTCTATGGTAAGCGATGATGTGGTTCATGATGGAGCACTCTTGCCTAGAAGTACCTTATTCACTCTTGATCTTCGGACAATCCGCAGCCCTGGCAAGCGTCGGACCTACAATTTTGTTGACACACGCCATAAACCCAGGCTTGGTCCTAACCGGACACCCGGCGAGCCATAGATAGCTCGCCGTCCGCAAACTCCAGACGCCGGTGGCATCTCCGGTGAGGGACTTAAAGACCCCTAGGCTGTAGCTATCAGGAAACACAGAAGCCATAGCTGTGCGCACAATAAATGTGTTTCCAAAATAATACAGATTTAGAGTAGTGTGATAGATTTGTAGGTGCTTTATGCCTTCGTATAATACATGCATACTGAACACTTTTGTTCAGGTTCGCTTTTCGAGTTCTTCGGGGTGAATCTGAATGCCCTGAATTAGTAGCTCAGCTGGTGAGGTTGTGTGTTTCTATCGTGCCTACACAACAACTGAGGCCGCGAACACACAGATTGTTAGCTGATCCTTCATCACGGGCAGTCATCATCATCATCATTTCAGCCCAAAGACGTCCACTGTTAGACATAGGCCTCCCCCGAGCGTCGCCACAGCGAACGGTCCTGTGCGTCTCACATCCATCGGATTCCCGCGACCCTCACCAGGTCATCGGTCCACCTTGTGGGAGGCCTTCCAACACTGCGTCTTCCGGTACGTGGTCGCCATCCCAGTACCTTTCGTTCCCATCGACCATCTGTTCTCGTGCAATGTGCCTTGCCCATTGCCACTTAAGTTTGGCAATTCTTCGAGCTATGTCGGTATCGGTAACCTAGGTTCTCCTGCGGAAACCTTAATTTCTGATGTGATCACGCAAGGAAACTCCGAGCATAACCCTTTTCATTGCCCTTTGGGTGACTTTAAGTCTTCATAAGAGGCCCATTGAAAGCGACCACGTTTCCGAGCCATATATCATCACTAGCACGACTTTCGTCTTGAGACACTGGTATATTGGACGAGAAGATACCGTGCAGCTTCCCGAACGCTGCCCAATCGAGTCGGATTTGACGATTGACCTCTTTCTTGAAGTTAGACCTACCCAACTGGACCGTCTGTCCCAGGTAAACGTAGTCGTCCACAACTTCGAGTGTAGAGTCTCCGATCTTGATAGGAGTGGGTGCTACATGGATGTTAACTATGACTTTAGTTGGATTAGGCGCACAATGCCACATTCACAAAATGACACATTAGATTTTCGCAAAATGTCATATTCTCAAAATGTCACATTCTCAAAACGCCATATCGCAAATCGTCACATTAGCAAAATGCCATATTCGCAAAATGCCACTTTCGCAAAATGACTTTTCGCAAAATGCCACTTTCGCACAATGCCAAAATGTCACTTCGAACTCGGTATTTTTTTATTTGGACGTTAGTATGTTTTTGTCCAAGGGGATGGTGAGGTAGACCAGGACGTAACACATTGGATCAACACAGGATGGATGAAATGGCGAAAGGTCACGGGAACAACTTGTGACCCACGGATGCCCCTCAAGTTGAAGGGTAAAATCTACAAGTCCGTGATAAGGCCTGTATGGATCAGAATGTTGGGCTGCGAAAAAGAAGGATGAAAAAAGATTGCACGTAGTGGAGATGAGAATGTTAAGATGGATGTGTGGTGTGACGAGAGTCGATAAAGTGAGAGTGAGTGAGTGAGTGTGTGTGTGAGTATACAATCCAATCCAATCCAATCCATCCACCAATCAATCAATCAATCAATCAATCAATCAATCAACCAATCAATCAATCAACCAATCAATCAATCTATCAGTCAATCTATCAGTCAATCTATCAATCTATCAATCTATCAATCTATCAATCTATCAATCTATCAATCTATCAATCTATCAATCTATCAATCTATCAATCTATAAATCTATAAATCTATCAATCTATCAATCTATCAATCTATCAATCTATCAATCTATCAATCTATCAATCTATCAATCTATCAATCTATCAATCTATCAATCTATCAATCTATCAATCTATCAATCTATCAATCTATCAATCTATCAATCTATCAATCTATCAATCTATCAATCTATCAATCTATCAATCTATCAATCTATCAATCTATCAATCTATCAATCTATCAATCAATCAATCTATCAATCTATCAATCAATCAATCTATCAATCAAAAAAAAATCTCAAATCTCTCAGATCTAAATCTGATCTGAATCTATCAGTCAAAATCTATCCGAGTCGCCAGTGACTGAAAAGTTGAAAGGGAATTGTTTGTCATTCGCAACACAAACAATTCCCAACCCTCTTTAGGAGGGATGAAACGCATGTTAAAAAAAAAAAACAAGAAAAGAGTTATGATGGATGGAGAGAGAGACCAAAGAAAAGATGGATGGATTGTGTGAAGAATGATATGAACGAAAAAGAAGTTAGTGATAGCATGACGAGTGACAGGGCAGAATGGAAGAAAAAAACGTGTTGCGCCGACCCCAAATAACACGGGACAAGGGCAGAAAGATGATGGACGTTAGTATGTTTTTATGGAAAACCATCTAGCTAAAACTTAATAACTGCTAGATTACAAGTACAGCATTTTTATTTTATGTTAAAATAAATGAAAATGTGTAAATGTGATTAAATACTGGAAAGATTAAATTGGTTTTATTTTTTATTCATAATTTTAATAAAAAAACCCACTGCAAGAAGTAAATAAGTCATTTTAACAATTTTTATTGTCATTTACGTAAATCGTACAATAAGTGATAATTATAATTTTTTTAGAATGTGTCATTTTGAGAATTTGTCATTTTGAGAATGTGTCATTTTGATAATGTGGCATTTTGCTAATGTGGTATTTTGAGAAATGACAATTTGCGAATGTGTCATTTTGCTAATGTGGCATTTTGCTAGTGTGGCATTTTGCGAAATGTCATTTTGCGAATGTGGCATTTTGCGTCAATATGTCATTTTGCGAATGTGGCATTGTGCGCCTAATCCCTTTAGTTTTGTCCATGTTCATTTTAAGTCCCACTCTTTCGGAAGCAGACAGAGCGGACAGAGTGGGACTGAGGTCACCGAACATTGAACTGAGCTTCTCCGTAGTCTCAGCCATGACTACTATGTTGTCGGCAAACCGAAGGTGAGTGATGTACTCGCCATTGACATTAATGCCTAGCCCTCGCCATTCCAGAACCTTGAAGACATCCTCCATTGCGGCCGTGAACAGTTTCGCAGAAATGACGTCTCTCTGCCTCACACGAGAGGATAGGTTTCGAGGTCTAACCCTGAAATCGAACTGACATGGTGGCGTTTTTGTATAAAAACTTCAGCAATTCGATGGACCGATAGTCAATCTGGTACCGTTGGAGAGACTGCAGTACAGCCCAGGTCTCGATCGAATCAAAGGCTTTCTCGTAGTCCACAAACGCTAAGCAGAGAGGCTGATTATACTCCTTAAGTCTTCATGGACAGTGTCACGAGCTAACTCGCTGCTCATTCGTGCGCTTTCTGTGCTTAATGCTCTTCTGACTCGAATACCGGAGTGTGACTTGTTTGCAGGGGGATGGATATAAATGTGTGTTGTGAATGTTTCAGATTTTGTGAGAAAATAGATGAAATATTATTTGTTTTGTCACGTTATTTATTGTTTGTTAGAAGTGTATATTTTTTTTTTGTAAAATCTATTATCGGTTTTGTTTTTTCAGTGTGTATGAGTATGTTATATCTTTAGTATTGTTTATTAAATGTACATTATTAGTTTGGTTTATACATCACCTTAAGCGCCTAATTATGAAATGAATTTCACAATGTGTACAGTATTAGATACTATATTAACGAAAATATACTTAACTAACTTTTTCGACAATATTTCACAAAATAATCTTACGAGTTCAGTTACCATAAAATTATCAAGGAAATTAATAATTATTGACTATTTAGTTTCGTTGTCATACTACGTAAACTCCACTCTAAAAACACGTTGGAACTTTGAGAATTTGGGACTTTATTCAAAGAGTTTTGTCAAAAACCTATGACACTTCTTCTATTAATGATACTGACCATAAAATTAACATATTTAATGTTAATTCGATCGTGCCACCAATTCTAACTCACAAGACAATAATCCAGACTATTTTAAGATGTTACCGCGATGCTTTATCGAGCTTGACCCACATACACGGCACCGGTGAGGCACGTCCGAAGCAGCAGTAGCCGAGCACGAACAGGCCAAACACGGCACTTCTGTGAACCATGCATTATGCATGCCTGCTTTCTTATCACCACTGAAACTTCCGAAGAAATAGAATATTGCCGCCAAGACATTATTTTTTATACGTGAATAGTAGTAGTAGGTAATACATTTTGATATAAGTGGAGAAACTTTGTCATTGCAACCGAGGCGGCGCCCATTCTAATACGATAAATTTTTGCAGGGGCGAGCTGGTGCATTTTTCCGCACTAGTGTGAAAAATAGAAAATTGCGTGCCTAAAAGCGGTAGCGGTCGGAGCGGTTTTACTAGTAAGTGTATTGAAAATCTCTCCTAGGGAGGAGGCCTGAGTCTCAGCAGTGGGAACATTATAAGGCTGATTATGAGTGTGTGTTATATGTATTGAAGTACTTGAAATTTATAAACTTACTAGCGGATGCCTGGTGTGCTAAGTACGTCAAAAAGAAATACAATTAGTTTATTTGTTTTTATAATCTAAAATCGTCTTCACAATATTGCCTTTCTATTGAAACCGGTGTAGGGCACATCGTTTGTATGTTTGCAAAGGCCATAAGTGAAAATAGGTAGAAACTCTTTTTGTGTTTTATATTTGTGGTCTCACCAGACGTAATCCTGCCCGAAAACTGACTTCTCATCAGAAAAGAAAATCGAGAACCCGATTACACGTTTGTGTAGCGGCTTAAGCTGTGGCCGATAGTCGATGGAGTCGTAAGATTCTGGAGTGGCGACCGCGTACCTACCGGAAGACGCAGCATTGGAATGCCACCCCATAAGGTGGTCCGGTGACCCGGTGAGGGCCGCAGAAATCCGATGGATGCGAGACGCGCAGAACCAATCGTTGTACTAACACTTGCGGAAGGCACACAGGACACAGGAGACACACACACACACACACAGACACAGGACACAGGTTAGAGTAGGGAACGTCTTTCGACTGAAATGATGAAGATGAAGATTTTTATTAAATAGAATATCGTTTCGACAAACATGCTTACAATAAATAGAACGTAGATCTAATATCACAGTAACAGACTAACAAACAAATCCTACGAAACACGAAGAGATACAGAATTATATAAAAGGAATTTTCCGCGCGAAAAACAGACTACGGTTTCATGGTCTAATTGACGTGATTAAAGATTTACAGATAAGTGGTAGGTACAGCTTGGAGTCTCGGGAGGCTGGGAAACTAGGGATAGACTGAATTAAAGAAATTGTTTCCTAACCAACATTAGTTGTTAGTAATGTGAGCTTACAAGGGAGATATTTTTAAGCATTAAGCATGAGAACTTCTGAGATATGTTGTAGTATTCTTACATATTATAAAATAAAGAGAAATTAAAAGTCAAGCTATACATTTCTTTATTAGCCACGTGATCAAACTTCTCATTTTATAAATAAGCAACAGGAAAATGAAATGGCCTCTAATAAACTAATTCACCTTTTTTACAATGCCAACTAAATATTCTTAATCCAAGAGTGAGCGAAGTGAGCTTTTTTTTCGGTGAGAAAATCATCTTATGACATCCCTCGCACTTGGGCGGAGCGGGAGATAGCGTCAGACTTTTACTGACTAAAAACCCACTCCTGTTCCTTCGTTGCCTTTCGTACCAGGGCCGAGTCACTTTCAGAATCAGACCCTTGGCCCCAGTAGGCTTCGACCCTGCTGGACCCCTACAGTTGCTGACATCTCCTTAAGGCGCGCGTGGAACAGTACGCACCGTCGACGACTTGGACTCGGTCCGGACGGTTACCGGACGGTCGGACGGCGAGCTACCCATCGCTCGCCGTCCGCAAGCCCGCGCCTAATTCTGTGAGGGCATTGCTCACTTTGCTCTGTCCATTCTCTATGTCTATGAGTCTATAGCAATTCCGCCTGGCGTGGCTGTATTCCTGTTTCGTTTATTGTAAGCGACTGCCTTTTGACCTGCCGTCCGTCCCGTGAGAGAACTAACTTTTGTAGTTCGATGTTATTGACATAAAAGTGGATATTGATAATATAATTTTGCTTACTAGAGTTATTAAAACTTTAACAATTATGAGGGTGAATCATATCGATGTAAAAACGCTTGGAAGGCCTCTGGAAAATCAATAACATGTATTTTTTGTTGGCCTTATCACACATATTATAAGGGCTAAGGTTTGTTTGTATGTTTGCTACTTCTTTACGCTCGAACAGCTCTGGCTCGCTGGGGTTCTTTAAGTCAAGAGTGAATAACCTACTTCTAGACAAGCGTGCTGCAACGCCAACCACATCGTCGCTTACAATCAAGTAAGAAAGTGGTCAAGCGCGAATCTATCAATAATCACAATACATAAAGGCGAAAGTTTGTGAGAGTGTGTCTGTATGTGTGTTTATTTCGTCTTCACTCTCGAACGGCTGACCATATTTTGGGTAAAATTAGGCACACGGTTAAGCCATAATTAAACTGGAATAGCACAAAGGATATTTTATATCTCGGGAGTATGTTCTCTAGGGACAATTTGTACTATCAAGCTTGTCTCCACTGGTTGCAAGTGGCTAGTATTTTAATGAAATCAAAGGTGATTTTAGCTACAGGAAAAACTTAATATTATATCTACATGTTTTTAGCCTGCAACATTCTATGTATTTTACGACTCTTTGGTCACTGTAGCTCCAGTTTAAATATCCGTACTGGAACGTTGCACAGCCACTGGAGCGAGTTAGTCAAACAGGGCTCCGTCAGAGACAAGTTGAGTGCCACTAAATGGATTAATCCATCACTGGCTCATACTTTATGAATGCACTGTCAAGTGGAAAAGTAATTTGTTATAGACTAGCTAAGGCTGTGATTTTGCTTGCAAATTTATTTTATTATTCTACCGAGGCTTTTCCCAATGTATTTTTTTTTTGAGGTGGTAAATCATCTAATTACTTCTTCTGCTCTAGGATGGAGATATTCCCAAAGATGTGACGATGACAACTTAAAGATCTTTATGTCAAGAGCGAATAGGTTACTTCAAGGCAAGCGTGCTCCATCGTCGACCACACCATCGCTTACCATCAGGTGAGATAACGGTCAAAAGCGAGCCTGTCAATGTGAAAAATAATACGCCAGTGGCATATTTCTGCCCCCCTAGCCAAGTTACAACCGTTTCGTGTCGAATTCCGTTCTCCAACCGGTAACGCCTCGGTGTCAGCAATTGTAGAAAACGATAAGTTGGTAGCCATGTTGACGCGCTGACTGAGTCGGCCGTTCTTTCTACAATGCCGTTCATAACAAAGGTTATAGCGTTGAACATTGTAGAAACGATAACATTTCATTTGAACGATGTGAACTTGGCTACGAATTTTCTATTCGCTTGTTCTGACCACGTGACTTAACGTTGAGATGATGTCATTCCCATACATTTGATTTGTTTTCGACTAGCGTTAACGTTTGCGGATTATGAACTTGGCTAGGGGTGCTGGTTTATATGTCAGTAAATGATTATAATATGTATCTCATCCTTTAACGGACACGTTACCGAGCGAGCGATAGCTCAAGGGATGGATTCAGATTTACCGGGTAAAACATATCTGCTTCGACCTACCTTTTTTTTAAGTTGGGCAAATAACTCTTCTCACTCTGGATGGTGCGAGAGGTAGTGTCAGACGGCGAGCTACCCATTGCTCGCTATCCAGAAGCCCACGCCTACAGTAACTGGAAAGCACCCTGCGACTCCCGACGTGCTGCGACCATACCTGATCCAAACTTTCCTGTTCTAAACTTCCCTAGTTTCAATCTACCATCTCTTTTAGGAATGGCAATCTGAAATCAGTTATTTTTTTTGTGAATGTTGTACATCCGATTACTCACTAGTCATGAAACACATGTGCATTATAAAATCATATGTACTTTTTACGATTCAGTACCTAAAGGCTAACCAACGGATCGATATTTAGAAAATCGATTTTGAAACTCGATTTATCACTGAATCGATACTTTGGACTTGGATTCGAATTGAAGTAGAATCGCCATCCCTAATCTATATGTTATTCTGGTACGTTACGTGTGCTGAATTCTCCTGTTAATTAGAAATTCGATGTTCCTGGTACGTAGTGCAATAAAGATAATGGAAGGTCTGTTTATCCTTGGCCCGAACACAGCAATCAAGTATTCTGGATTCGGATCTAATAGAGAGCCAATGTAGGCCATTCACAGATATTGTGGTCGTTATTGTTTAGCAATTAGTATTGGTATATTGCTACGTCTATGACCGTACAGAATGATTGTACAACATGTAACCTGGAATAACACACACTCCTATACACCCCAGTTAGCAACCATAATTAAGTTACCACCATAATTCAGTTACAACCATAACTAAGTTACAACTATAATGAAGATACAACCATAATTAAGTTACAACCATAATTAAGTTATAACCATAATTAAGTTACAACCATAATTAAGTTACAACCATAATTAAGTTATAACCATAATTAAGTTACAACCATAATTAAGTTACAACCATAATTAAGTTACAACCATAATTAAGTTACAACCATAATTCAAGTAGGGAAATATTTAAATGCACTTAGGTAGTGTTTTTTTAAGAAATTATTTTTTCTTAATGCAGGCAAATAATATATAATCAAGGCACTACGTTGGTACCGCATCGGTATTGATATTTACGCACACACAAATACGCTAGTGACGCAATCAAGATTTATCAATAATTTATCCAAATAGCTTGATTATTTTAGGATAAAATATTACCAATTTTATAAATAGCTGAAATCGATTCAGTAGCCGATTCTGAACACACTAATTTTAGGATGTGCTTTTATTATGTTAAACTAGCTTTTGTTCGCGGCTTCCGTAAAATATAGCCTATATCACTCAGGAATAAAGCATTATCAGTGCAGTGCGATCAATCGTTGAAATCGGACCCGCCTGCACTGTACGCGAAAATTATTATTTAATTTGCGCCGAACGCGGCAAGTGCCGCTGCCATCATGCGTTCGGAAGAACTTGTGGCGAACGAGGTTCTGGCATTCCTGCAGTATCAGCTCGATGTCATGGACGAGGTCAGTGTGACCCAGATCTGCACGTCCAACTTCAATGAAGAGGAGATTCGCAGAGCGAAAACACTGCTGTACGAGTCGCTACACATGGCTGACCGAATGCCGTCCCGTAGGAGGGATGAAAAAGGAGAGAGGAGTCTCCAGGACATTATCAAAGTGCTCAAGGAGACCGACCCAGATGACGTGCCGACTTTCGTGGCGAAGGATTTGCGCAAGCTGCCCCCCGTCACATTCGACCACGTCGACGTCACCAGACTGCTGCGGGACATCACAACCCTCAGATCAAGCCTGGCCGAGATGCAGTTGAAGTTGGAAGCATCGCAAACCATCATCAGCGATCTACGTACCGAGGTAGCAGATTTACGCAATACGGTATGTAGGTCACACGAGCGAACTATCAACATCAACACCAGTCACGGCGCGTTGAATGCATCACAGCGGAGTTTCGAGTCAGCAAAATTGGACTCGTCGCCGACCGCCGTCACTGCAAGTGATGCACAAATGCGCCCCGCCCTCCCCGCGTCCCCCGTCTCTGGGGCACCGAAACAAATGAGCGCGTCACGTGCTTACTCAGCTGCCGTTGTTGCTACTCCAGCGAAAAATCAGCGGCCATCAAAACAAGTGAGGGGTATCCAGGGGCCCTCTGTCCACGTTCGAAGCTCGTTACCTTCGGTAACAAGCCAAGGACAGGTCGATGAAGAAGGCTTCGTTCGTGTAGTAAAGAAGAAGAAGAAGCCTGCTTGTCGCAATCAGTGCGGTACCGCATTGACAGGTCCGAACATGTTGCTGCGTCCCGCTATTCCATCGACGCAGCTGTACGTGTCACGTCTGCATCACTCCACGAGCGTAGAGGATGTCGTGGAGTACATAAAGGTGAAGACCAGGTTCATCCTGAGAGTTGAAAGGTTGGAGTCGCGTCACAAGATCAACTTCAAATCTTTTGTTGTACGGGTACCGACTCAACATCTGGAGACTTTCATGAAGGAAGAATTTTGGCCGACGGGTGTCGTGTATCGGCGCTTTCGCGGAAGGCTACATGACACCACGACTCAGCGCAATACGTCGCCGACCCAACGTAGTTTTAATATTATATAAAAATAGAATGTTATTATGTATTAGTTTATTATTTTTAAGATTGTTATTTATGTATAGTGTCTATGGGCCTTAGTAGCCTGAAATAAAGAGTTATTATTATTATTATTATTCTATCGGTGAAAAATTTTAGCAGTCTGACCAGCCCCCCTAGCCAAGTTACGACCGTTTTGTTTCGATTCTCTTGCGTCGAACGCATTTTATAAGATTTAATAATATAAGTTTCATAATTTGTTAAGGTGGGCTTGATTTTTTAAGGTGGATAATGATAATATGTATATCAGCAAGCTACCCATTGCTCGTCGTCCTCAAGCCCTCGTCTACGGTAGCTGGTAGTCGGGGTCGGGGTCTCGGCGGCTGGAGCGTAAGGATGTCCGTTCCCTCACGAGTGCGGCCGTCACCTTCGTTAGCATTAATACTTCCCAGAAGGAAGTGACCACTGCCCATTCCCCCTCACTCCGGACCATGGCCCGAACCAAGGCCCGGCGCGAGAGGTCACCGCCAACGATCGCCCCCACGAGGACACGGCGGTGCTCCGCTCAAGTGGGGCATACCTCCACCGTATCCTCCGATTAGTTCGCACAATGGCGACACCCAGGCGTTTCTTCCACCTGAATCCGGTGCAGGAACTTCCTGAACTTACCATGACCGAAGAAGAACTGTATCACGCAGAAAGTGACGCCCCGTGATGACTCTCCAGCCACTCCTCAAAGAGGGGACTTACTGCCATAATTATGACGTGTCCAAAGCTCAGCTATGTTTAATTTCCAGTTCAAGACAAATTAAATGGATAGAGAGGAGCACGCTTGCTCATACTTGGTAATGTTTCAAGTTCATAAAGGACAATTCTCGAAAGAAGCCATACTTATTAATCAATGATATTGGCGATACTAGGTGCAGGCGTTGTGGCGACACTTGGGGAGGTCTATGACCAACAGCGGAAATCTTTTGGCTGTAATGATGATGATGATGATCGAAGGCGATCCATTCAGCCGTCGATCGACGAATTTTTTTTATTATTATTGATAGGCTCGTGTTTGACCACTATCTCACCTGATGGTACGCTTGCCTAGAAGTAACCTATTCACTCTTGACTTAAAGACCCCTAGGTTGTAGCTATCAGGAAACACAGACACAGATTGATCGATTAGTGTCGTCACACGCCTAGGACATTGGTGTCTATGGCAGCACTAGACTGGTTTATCATTATGATCACTAGATATCACTACATAGTATAAAATAGAGTTGCTTTTCGTGTCTGTCTGTCCCTATGTATGCTTAGATCTTTAAAATTACGCAACGGATTTTGATGAAGTTTTTTTTAATAGATAGAGTGATTCAAGAGAAAGGTTTGTGTGTATAATACACTCACAATATAGTAGAGGAACACTGATGATTTTAGAGGTTTCTAATGTGATGTCGTAAATAAACACATTTTTTTGCGCTTACATTGCAAACGCTGGCTGAACCCTAAAAGATAGATCAAAATAATGTACTACAGTATTGTACACCTTAAAAAGATCTACAAAAAAGTGCGCGATGGTATATGCCTATCTTTTAGGTATAATCCACAATAACCATTTTTTATCCTTTACTTTTTATATTACGAAGCGTTTGTTAAGCAATACAGCATTAATCTTTATCCAATTAAGTACCATATATAAATTGTTCATTTAATATAGATCAATATGGCCCTTTATAGCGTATAGATTAAGTGAATATTTTCGAAGATATTACAGATTTAAAATGCAGGGACATAGCGGTTGCGGTAAATAACTTGATTCTTTCAAAGATTGATGTGCCGATTACAGTCAAAAAGTAACATTTGATGAAGTGGAACTGATGAAGAAGAAAAGGAATGGCCAACGGAACTTCATACTCACATATCTATCACAATGAAGATAGTTAAGTAACTAAGACAATATTAATAAATAAATGGTTGTGAATAGTTATGTTGAAAATGGTATCATCGAAGTGATCTGATGATGATGATGATGGAGCCGTAAGGTAGGCACTGAAACTCCGTAATTACTCAATGTAACCTAGCCGTGTTTGGGCTTATTACTTTTCTATAAGGTACCTACTATCGAACTAACCTGATGATGGAGCAGGGAGGTGAATGGGGACTTCATAATAAAATAATGTATCCTAGCAGTGTTTGGGTTAATTCGAATTGTCATGAGAAATAGGTACCTACTCTGGCTATAAGTGCATCACAACTAAAAAGTGTGAAATAAATACCCGACTTCACTACAAAAAAAAAACAAAACAATAAAACGATCAAAATAACTTAAATTTCGTAAGTTGGTGTTAGATAACAAGCAAACAATACCAGAAACACCGACTTCCGAAATTAAAGTTATTTTGATCGTTATAGTGTTTTTAACCGACTTCAAAAAAGAAGGAGGTTATCAATTCCGGTGTATTTTTTTTTATCATTATTTTTTATGTTCGTTACCTCAGGACTCCGTCGTTTATGGACCGATTTGCAATTTTTTTTCCTTCTTAAAGGATATGCTTCCTAATTGGTCCCATTTTTTTCAAAATCCAGTTCTGATGATGGAATCCATAAGGAATTGAGGGAACTCCTCAAATATTATAGGCAACTATGTAATGATTTTGGTATTTTCATCGAGAACTTAAGCATTTACAGTCAAAAAGTAACATTTGATGAAGTGAAACTGATGAAGAAGACCAGAAATTGCCATCGGAACTTCATACTCACATAGATATCACAATGAAGACAGTTAAACGACTATGACAATACAAATAAATAAATGGTTCTGAATAGTTATGTTGAAAATGGTATTATCGAAGTGACTTGATGATGGAGCCGTAAGATAGGTACCGGAACTCTGTAATTGATCAATGTATCCTAACCGTGTTTGGGTTTATTAGAATTGTCATGAGATGCACTTTTGCGATAAGGTACTATTGAACTGATCTGATGATGGAGGAAGGTGGAACGTAGACACAGGAAATTCATAATAAAACAATGTAACCTAGCAGTGTTTGGGTTAATTGAAATTGAATACTAATAACATCGAATTTACCATTCCAATATAAACGCCTAAAATTTCCGCTAAAGATATCTTTTTCAATGACCATCAATAAATCGCAGGGTCAGACTTTCAACGTTAAAGGCTTAGATTTGAGCGTTGAATGTTTTTCACATGGCCAATTATACGTCGCTCTTTCAAGAGTAACCTCAAAAGAAAATATTTTTTTATTGTCTAATGACAAAAAATCAGTGAACGTTGTGTATAAAGACATTCTGTAGTATATTTAGTACTAGCGACCCGCCCTGGTGCAATGCTAGACAAAACCGCATCAAAATCTGTTGCGTAGTTTTAAAGATCTAAGCGTACATAAGGACAGACAGCGGGAAGCAACTTTGTTTTATACTATGAAGTGATCAGCATTGCACCCGTGCGAAGCCGGGGCGGGTCGCTAGTCACTCATAAATCAATGTTGTAATGACTGCGTTAAAAAAATCGTTTTGTTTGCGGATGAGCCCAAAGATTTTTCATGGTCAATTTCATATTTAAAACAACAGCGACTGGAAATGTGCTAGAGATTATTTTTGCTAAACAAAATAACACGGTCAGTATTTCTTAATTATACTAACGTTGAGTTCTCTCATTACTTCATACAGTAACATTTTAATCAAGTTGTAAAATCCTTTTGTAAAAATGAAACGAAATTAGAAACTTGATATAATATTGTAATAGACAATTATTTTAGCTCTGAGCTTAATTCTACGAATTAAGTATTCAGGGATTTTATTTCTCACTAGTTTTTGAGCACGGTTTCGCTTGCAAAAAGAAAAGAAAACTTTACCAAAACAAAAAAAAACAACCTGCGTTAACTTATAAATAATTTATTTCCTTTCAAAAATTAGTACTATATCTAGTGGTTGAAATGACCTTTTAGACAAAAACTGGGCAAGTGCGAGTCGGACTCGTGTACTGAGGGTTCAGTACAAATTTACCTATGAGATCAGTTCAATTCCCGAATTGAGTTACGAAAATTTTTCCGAATCGCAAAAAAATAAAAATTTGTGACGTAACTATAAATTTACAGTTTTCAGATTTTTTCCTATACTTGTGCTATGACACCTTGCTTCATGCAAAATTTCAAGATTCTAGATCAACGGGAAGTACTATCACAATTACTATCAAAATTTATAGGGAATTTTGATTCTCCTAAGAGTGTCGAAATACACGTTTTTTGTATATAAACGGCCATATCTGTTTTTTTCGCTGATTCAGAAGTTTGATTTTTTCACAGCTTCAAGGGACTGCAGACCTGAACCATATAGGTTTTAATTTCAACTCGATACTTCCACGCATTCCTGAGATAAAGGGTTTTGACAGGCAGACAGACAGACGGACGGACAACAAAGTGATCCTATAAGGGTTCCGTTTTTTCCTTTTGAGGTACGGAACCCTAAAATAGGGCACTTCGATCTTCCGAAACTTAAACTTACGAGATGCACCTACTAACAATTCAATTCTTAAATCTTAATAAAGTTTTAGTTTTAAAAAAAAAAAGATAAATGCCAAATTAAGAATGATAAAAATTAACAAAAGCACTTAACTATTAGTGATGAACAGCTCAGGGTTACACCGACCCCACAGTCAAACCATTGCAACGGTTTTGTGGGGTTTAGCTTATAAGTTACTTACTTTTTTAGAATAAAGATAAATAAATAAAAAATAATCACAGTTTGATCTTCAAGGTAAGTAACGCAGCAAGACGAGCGATAGGAAGGATGCCGTCCGGCCTTCCGGTAAGAATCAAGCCCGAGACAATGGCGCTTAGTGTTGCACGCGCTTTTCAAAGAGATGTCAACAAAACCAAAGGGGCGCAGTATCGCCGATGGCTGCTAGGGCTTTTATTTTTAGGTGGAAAATCATCTAATGGCATCTCCCGCCTTTGGGTGGAGCGAGAGCTGTTCCTTCTTTGCCTTCGTTCCAAAGCCCCAGGGTATGGCTGCTAGGGCTGCGGAAACGTTTAAAAGACAACTTGGCACTAGAACACAAAGGACAACTGAAGGACACAGGTGGTTTTTAATCAGTAAAAGTCTGGCTCGTTCTACCCTAGAGCATTTAGACCACGCACTAGAGGAGTTATTTAGAATTCCCACATCAAAAAAAAATCTTGCCAAGGCGTATCACATCATTCAGTTAGGTACAGGTCAGATAAACAGTAGTTCCATTAAAAATATTGGACTGGATGCCGAAAAAGTTAGTCAGCTTTTTATTATAATACATAGAAGTAGAGCTCTCAAAACGATGAAGGAAAACATCGTGAGAAAATCGGCATGTTCCAGAACCAATTTGAAGACATGTGACATCCACCAACCCACACAGAGCCTGCGTAGTTTTTTTTTTTAAGGGTGGAAATCATTCAATGACTTTCCGCTCTCGTGTCAGACTTTTACTGACTAAAACTACACTGGTGTCCTTCAATTGCCCTTTGCGTTCTAGGACTACAAGTTTCCTTTTCAGAAATTCCCCGCGGTCCTAGCCAGTGGGCATCGGCCAAACTGGGTCCCTACGGTTTGCTGACATCTCTCGAGAGCCTGCGTGGTGGATTACGGCCCATTTCTTCTCCTCGAGAGGAAGCCCGAGTCCCAACAGTGGGAACATTATAATGCTGATTATGCTTATAGAAGTAAAGTATCTGGAACGCTAGGTACTCAACTTAATAATATCAACACTTTTATAAACAGTACTAACATAGGCAGGTTCAGTGATGTCATCGAAACAGACTGATTTTCTAACAAAAAATATGTTTACGGTTTCAAAATCTGTAGAACCCTACGCTGAGCAATATTTTTACAAAATAAAATACAATTTAAGCATGTTCAGACATTAAGCCTTTTACAATTATTTTATACCTAATAATATCTGTAAATAAATAAATGTAAAAAAACCAGCCAAGTGCGAGTCGTATATCGCGCACGCAGGGTTCCCCGTAGTTTTATCTATGTAACATAAGACAATATATTATAACCTGTCCCTGTGTTTGTTTGTTGAAAAATCACGTGTGGTATGGGAGCTCAACTTAAATATATATTTTATTTTTAGTATTTGTTATTACAACGGCAGCAGAAATACATCATCTGCGAAAATTTCAATCATCTAGCGGTCACGGTTCATGACATATAACCTAGTGACAGACAGACGGACAGCGAAGTCATAGCAATAGTGATCGTTTTTACCTTTTGAGCACGGAAGACATGGTAAGTTCGGGCGGTTCCTGCACCGGACTGTCTGGAGGACACGGCGGAGCATACGGTAGAGTTCTGTCCCGCATGGGCAGAGCACCGCCGTGTCCTCGTGGGGGCGATCGGCGGCAACGATCTCTCGCGCCGGGCCATGGTACAGGCCACGGTCCGGAACGAGGAGGAATGGCAAGCGGTCGCCTCCTTCTGCGAAGCAGCGGCTACACACCCCAGCCGCCGGGATCCTGATCCCGATGTCCAGCCACCGTAAGCGAGGGCTTGCAGACGGCGAGCAATGGGTAGTTCGTCGTCCGACCATCCGTTGGGGCCCTACAGGGTCGAAGCCTACTGGGACCATGGGTTCGCTTCTGAAAGGGAAACCCGGGGCCCTGGAATGCCAGGTAACGAAGGAACATAAGTTCGGTTTTCTACGGTTTTAGTCAGCAAAAGTCTGTCTTCGCTCCGCCCAAGGTCGGGAAAAGTCATTGGATGATTTCCATTTTTATTTTGATAAAAACCCTTTGTGTACGGTACCCTAAAAAGGATTAATTAAATACATAAAATGTACAAGGTAAAGCCTTAATAATTTAGAAGAATTATTCAAACTGAATACCAAAAAAATAACAACGAAAGAGAGTAAATTGGGCATGCCTAATAATGTGCTTGTAAAACATACATTTTCAAAAGAATACAAAATAAATTACAATATTTAAAAAAAATACGGGCCTGTTTCTTCGAGTTTTGAACAATGAGATACCAAGTTCAGTATTGGATGTCTGAAGTTTTTGTATCAAGCGTCCAAGTTAGAGTATTATCTAAGGAAATTATAGCCGAAGAGAACCTGACTTGTTTAAGTACAAGTGAGGTAAGAGCGTTGTTCTATTATTTTTTTGTGCCTAATTTATTTATTTATTTTTTGTGCCTAATTTATTATTTTAATCTAATTTAATATAAACCAAATTTATTGCATGCTAAATTGACTGTACCTTTTTATTTTATTTTTAAATTCTTTAAAAATTTAACTGTTTGACATTTTTTTTGTTTGAAATTTGATTAATATTTTTTTTTGTGTAATCAGGACTATATATAATGTAATGGACCTAAGTGGTCTGAAAAAAAAAATTAATATTAATATTATTATTATTTTTTATATCTTATTTATCTCAGGACCCTAAGGTCCTGGACCATTGGGAGGCGTACGAGGAGCCGAAGCCAACTCGCAGAGGCCCTTTAGATAATTATAATGGAACCTGACACCAACCGACGATTATACCTGTACGGTCACAACCCCCGGTTATTGAAAAACTGTTGCGACATATGGAGAACAAAGATAATAGGGCTATGGTTTTTGGAGTCTTAAGTGGACTGGTAACATGGAACTATGTTAAGACTATGGCTATTGTTATTATTTTTATTATTATTATTTACTCCTTCCTCCATCCGTGAGGCTCTTAACACGATCTATTTTAAGACCTAAACTGAACTGTTAAAGGGATGGAGCTATATAGAGTGTGTAGCTTCATCCTTCTTTCTCCCTCGCATGCCTGACATTTTATTAGGGCATGGTAAGGCCCCAGTGGAAAGTAGGATGGTGTATTCATGTCCTTATTTACTTAACATCTAGCTGACCCGGCGAACTTCGTACCGCCTAACAGTTAATGAATGTATTGATTACCCTTTAACTAAACTTATTGACCGAATTATAGTATCTTAGCCGTGTGCAGCGCCCCTTAGTGAACTCCACTGCGGGTGACGTAACCTACGACAAACTTATTATTTACGGTTGGTACAGTAATCGGGTCTAGGGATCGAACCGCAAAATTAAGTTTGTTTTTTATTGTATTTTTTTTTTCCGGGATAAAAAGTACCCAGTGTGGTGCCCAGGATATTAAAGAATAATTATACCAAGTTTCATCGTAATTGAACCGGTAGTTTTTGTGTGATGCCTGAACAAACAGACAGACAGACAAAAAATTTTTTAATCACATTTTTGGGTTCGGTGTCGGTCTAGTAACACCCCCTGTCATTTATTGTTTTGATATTTTCAATGTACAGAATTTTCACTTCTACAGATTTATTATAAGTATAGATTTATGTACACACAATAATAAAAAAAGAAGAAGGAAATAGAAGAATAGTACAAGGTGATGCTTATTTCTAAAGAAATCTCTTCCAGCATACCTGCGAAAGGAGAGTTGGAGAAAATAGAGATGTAGACACTGTGTGTAAAAGTAAAAGGAAAATTGGTACACACAAAATACATAGTTAACAATGAAATAATATAACACGCAAAAAGATATTCTAATTAATTCCATTTTCTTTTTATTCTAATTTATTCTCATTAATTATTTTTCAAATATGGACAGATGCATTTACATATTTTTTGCAGAGTATGAGATGAGCTGAGCCAGTATTCATCAGCAAGTTAGCTTATAGATCACATTGCTTTTTTGGTGGGAAATCATCAGATTGCTTCTCTTGCTCAGGGTGGAGCGAGAGGGTGTCTCAGACTTTTGCTGACTAAAATCTGTTGGTGTTCTTTCAGTTGCCCTCTGTGTTCCAGGGCCACGGTAACTCTTTAGACCAATTCTGCAACCCTGGCAGGCATCGGGCCTTACGGACCCGGTCAATATTGTTGACGTCTCCTTGAAGCATACGGAGATCCTTACGTCTGGTCCTTATCGGACGGTGAGCTACCTTTTGCTCGTGGTGGGGGGGCGGTCAAAATTATTCCAGTGAAACATACTCTAGGGATAAAAATAATTCTATGTCCTATTTATTTTTTTTATTTTTATTTATTAATTCTTTATGCACACAAAAGTACAGAGGCGGACTTAATGCCTTAAGGCAATAAAGGCTATTTCAGGACATGATCTACCCGGATGCCAAACTTTGCGCCGTTTGGGCGTAAAAGAGTAACAAACATACTCACACATACAAACTTTCGCCATTATAACATTAGTTAGTGTGATGTGATTGCTTTATCTTAATAAATTCTCTCTATGAACAGAATAAACTTAGATTTACTACTTTCAACACAAATAAAACTAATCTCCTAGCTAGACAATTCCTTTAAACGACTACAATTTCCTTTTAGTATCGATAACGTAAGTGTCGGCCGCCAACTTTAAGTAACGAACTTTGACAAAGTTAGTCCAAGTTGCCCCAGGGATACACAATCAGCCTGAATAGTGAATGCTGATTGGTCGATATTACTTTACTACCTTTCACTCCATATTGAACCCTACCACGAAGTTTATAGAGGGCATTTTCCGCTTGATGTATCGACAACAAAAGCAAACATCTGTTACATACCATGGTTTAATAGCGGCTGGATGTTTTTATACGACGAAAGAAATTTTAAGAGTTCTTATTTACTTATTATTCTTGTACAATCATGGAAGTTTAACTGGTACAAACAGCTGCTGTATAATTTTATAGCGTCCTTGGAAAAGAGATCTATAAAAAAATACCTCTTGGACGTGTATTGTCTCAGGCCTACGAAAATGTTTGCCCTCAATTACATGCACTAAAATCACACTAAATAAGGTGAAAGTTTGTATAAATATATGTACAACATGTAACATAAAGGTGGATCTACGCTGAGCTCAAATTCGTGTAGTGTGGACCGACTCTAGAGGAGCTGCCCCCCTAGCCAAGTTACAACCGTTTCGTTTCGATTCTCTTTTCGTCGATCGCCTCGAGTAGGCCACGCCTCCGATTCCTTTATTTTGACGTCATCTCAACGCTCAGTCACGTGGTCAGAACAAAGGAATAGGAGACGTGACCGACTCGAGGCGATCAACGAAAAGAGAATCGAAACGAAGCGGTTGTAACTTGGTAGGGGGCTGAGCACGAGCGACACTACACGAATTTGAGCTCGGCTTATGCTCCGCCCGGGCTCCGCTCGTGC
Source organism: Mythimna impura (assembly GCA_905147345.3). NCBI lineage: Eukaryota > Metazoa > Arthropoda > Insecta > Lepidoptera > Noctuidae > Mythimna > Mythimna impura. The sequence goes on along the minus strand of LR990362.1, from coordinate 13,181,081 downwards.
TCCGCTCGTGCTCCGCTCGTGCTCCGCTCATGCTCGACTCCTCTAGCGTAGACCCACTATAATAAACGCACGTCCTGAAAGTAGTATCTTCAGAACAGGCTCCAGAATCGATTTCAACTATTTCTGAAATAGTCAATTTTTTATTATAAAATGATCAAGAATTAAGTTGGATAAAAAAGTTACCTATTTTGATAAATTTCTTGATATATCTTGATTGCGTAACTAGCTTGTTTGTGTGTGTACAGTACAATCAAATAATATGGGCCATTCTGAAGTTGGCGTTCTGAACCATTGCGCATACCTACTCGAAAAAATACGCAATACGCATTCGCCATATGATTCTTAAAAAGAATTAAGTAGGTACTGCGCAGCCAATTGTACGAAGTTCAGAGCGGTCAAGATTTCGAACGTACTACCAATAGCGACTACCAATGTGCACTACATTGGTCGATGCCTATATTCATCATCATCATAATTTCAGCCAAAAGACGTCCACTGTTGGACATAGGCCTCCCCTAAGCGTCACCATAACGATCGATCCTGTATGTCTAGCATCCATCGGATTCCCACAACAATCACTAGGTCATGCCTATACTATAGGCCTTCAATTAAGCTAACTAATTTCCTAAAAAAACTAATATTATTTTAGCCACAATACCATTAACGTAAATAGACATGTTTAATTTATCAGCAAAACAAAACCCACTGCAATAATTAAAACTTTCCAAAGAAACATTAAAGCAGTCTGTTGCGCCAAACCACGCTAAAACATAACTCTGTCGCAGCAGCCACATGTCAACGTCTCCGACCAACATTTCTCTGTAGCCGAAAACTTGCACAATTGTATAATCCAAACTGCAGAACAAATGCAGTATAACATACGTAATTTACTAACAAGTGGGACAGTTCATTTAGTTGGATTTGATTGTAAAAATATTTCGAGATTATTTCAATCCGGTGCCTCTATCTCAAGTATCTACTTTATAGCTGTACATACCTATATGGTGAAAGCCGCGGGTCCGAGCGTAACTTTGTTTTCGCTAGATGGCCCTGCCCCCCTAGCCAAGTTACAACCGTTTCGTGTCGAATTCCGTTCTTCAATCGGTAACGCATCGGTGTCAGCAATGGTAGAAAACGATAAGTTTGCTTTGTTCTGACGGCATCTCAACGCTCAGTTACGTGGTCAGAACAAAGGAATCGGAGGCGTGGCCTATTCGAGGCGTTCGACGCAAACGAAACGGTCGTAACTTGGCTAGGGGGGCTGAGTCGGCCGCTCGTTCTACAATAACAAAGGAAACATTTCATTCTATCATTTTGAACGATGTGAACTTGGCTACGAATTTTCTATTCGTTTGGTCTGACTACGTGGCGTTGACGTGAACGTTGAGATGATGTCATTCCCATACATTTGATTAGTTTTCGACTAGCGTTAACGGTTGCAGATTATCAACTTGACTAGGGGTGCTGAACTCAACATTTTAAGTTTATTTCGTTTTCAGTGTTTAGGAGTATTATTAGATTTGCCAAAATTATCAGATTTTCAAACAAATCTGATATTTTTCTCGAAATCAAAACTGAAATATAGAAGTAAGTTCCGCTTAAGTTTATGTTTTTTTGACGATGTGACTTATGGGGAACTAAAATAATTAATTAACTCGATATGATCTCGGTATTTATTTTAAAAAAAACCGGATTCAATTAGATTTAACGAACCTGGTAAAGTGGGGATACCTCAGCGAGAAATCAAAAGGGATCTTTACAGGTATCTCTGCCCTAAAACTTGTAGTCATAGCAACGTGGCGAATTATTGAACCAACAAATTGTACGAAGAAAAGGGATGATCCAATCTTACAAAAAAAAATCCAACCAACAAGCAAATGGCTTTCTTCCAACAAGGAAATGATATTTGAGGGCAAAAACTAATCCAGTTACTCAATTCAAGGAGCAGAATAAATGCAGCAAGAGTCAACATCTCAGTCAAACTGGGTCACTATCGTAGTATTTTTATACAACCTACGTAAATCTCAACCCTCAATGCCTCTCGTAAAGGTACACCTCACAGAATAGTATACAAATGGATAAATCATATTATACTTATGGGAACTAACGCGTAATTGAAGTGTACAGGCAAACTACTGGGAAAGTTACAATAATTATATATATTTTTTTTGTATTGCATATTTAATTACCGTACATTTAATTATATTATTTTTCAAATTGTATATTTGTATTTTATACTAGTAGGTATCACATCTATGTGTAATATAATTTCATTCTCAACTACTGGTTTCCACAAACCCTCAACAAATCTCGTTAAAACTACGTTACTGCTAACTTTGATCTCAATAAAAATAAATTAATCTTTTGAAATTTTAAATGCTTGTTTTCTCAAAATCATTAGTAAGAACATTCCCTGTTCTTTACTGGTATATCACATCTATGTGTAATATAATGTTTGACGCACGAGCTAGTGGGTCACAGATCCAGTCATTCTGAGAGGCTGTTGTTGAACGTTTGAATTCGTCCTTGAATTCTCATCCATCCTCCGTCTCCGATTAGGGCGATGCCAATGTGGTCAAGTTCAATGCAACTAAAACCCAGGCGTGCCTTTTTTCCGCTAAACTGAGTCATGTTAATTCCACCCGGCGCGTATTGTTCCGCGCGCGCCTCAGGGAGATGTCAGCAAATCGTAGGGGCCCAGCAGGGTCGAAGCCTACTGGGGCCATGGGTAGTGTGAAAACGAAACCGTGGCCCTGGGACGAAGGCAACGAAGGAACAGGAGTGGGTTTTTAGTCAGTAAAAGTCTGACACTATCTCTCGCTCCGCCCAAGAGCGGGATTTGTCATAAGATGATTTTCCCACATATAAAAAAAAAAAAAAAAAAACCGGCTCCATCTTTCCGAAGTGTTACTGTGCCGATAACTAACCACCTTGAGCTTCTTGGGGTAACGTTGTCGTCTACCCTCAATTTCGGCTCAAACATCGAGGCAAAGGCTCAACTGGATGCACAATGACATCTCCCGCAAAAACATTTGTCAGCATTATGAAACATGTGATTTTTAGTACACCAATCCTATACAGAGTTGAGATCCTCCTGAAATAGGGCAATGTCTGTACTTGTGTTAAAGACCCGATATAGTTTCAAGTCATCTGCGAAAATAGAACTGGTACTGTGTTTAATACTGTTTGCTATATCATTGAAGAATACAATAAAGAGTATTGGGCCCAAATGGGAACCTTGTGGGACTCCGGATGTTGAAGTGTAAGGTAAACACTGGTGACCCTTTACTCTCTGTTTTCTGTCGGTGAGATAAAATTTAAACCACTGCCAAAGTTGACCAAATAGACCGAGATTTGACAATTTTTGCAGCAATATATTATGGTATACTTTATAAAAATCCACTGCTAAAATCGGTGTAAATGGAATCGACTTACTGGCATGAATCTATTAATTTGCAAAGGTCATTGACATAAAGAACTAAATTGGTCGTGGTGGATTTTTGTGCACAAAAATCATGTTGTTGTGGAGCCACCTCTATTTTAAAATGAGCGGTTAGAATGGGACATAAGAGAGACTCGAAAACTTTTGAAAATACAGAAAAAATGGAAATGGGTTGGTAGTTAACTGTTCCTTCTTTGCCTTTCATACCAGGGCCTTTCAGAAGGGTTATCCTTTCAGAAGCGAACCCATGGCCTCAGTAGGCTTCGACCCTGCTGGGCCCCTACGGTTTGCTGACATCTCCTTGAGGCGCACGTGGAACACGACGCGGCGGCTGGGGCGTGAGCGCCGTTCCCTCGCGTATGCACGTGCACTCCTCCTTTACTAGTATTACTGCTTCGCAGAAGGAGGCGACCTCCTGCCACTCTTCCTCGCTTCGGACCATGGCCTGTACCAAGGCCCGGCGCGAGAGATCGTTGCCGCCGATCGCCCCCACAAGGACACAGCGGTGCTCTGCCCAAGCGGGGCACATCTCTACCGTATTCTCCACTGTGTCCTCCGGGTGGTCCACACAGTGGTGACACAAGGGCATTACTTCCGCACGAATCCGGTGCAGAAACTTCCCAAACTGACCATGCTCGGTGAGAACCTGCGTCATGCGGAAGGACTTACCGGCATAATTATGACGTGCTCAGCACTGGGTTGCGACAGTCGCTGTCGCCATTTCACCGTGAGTTCCCGCCGGAACTCGGTCCACTATGCCACGCTTTGTCCTCACCCCACCTCCTTGCATCGTATTCCTCAATGCTGAGGGTCGTAAACTCCCTGCTTCATCACTTTCACTTGTATGATATTCCTCCATCTGTTTCTGTTTCTGGCGGTGTGAAGGGCATTGTTTACCGTAGAGTCAAGAGCGGTGCGGATCTGGTCGGATCAACGCATTGGGCTGCGCGCACGAGGCCTTTTCCCGTCTATTTTACCGTTCACGATGAACCTTACGAGGTTGCCACCGTCATTCCTTGCAATATGTCCCAAGTATTGCAGATTCTTGCGAAGACAGTCGTACGACAGCCGCTTTGAATTTTGAACGCTTATCAAGACACAAAGCATAGACAATCGAAAGTTATTGTAATAGCGAAACGGTCTTATGCGTGATGAATTTGCTTTCTCTTTAGTATTCCCGACTAAATGATCTGTGGTCAGCCCTGCACGTGCACACAACACCGCAACGCATGCTAATTGAAATGATAACGCTAATGATCATAGTTCTAGTTAGCCTACTAATTTTGAATTGTGATACAAATTAGATTGTAGATGTAGACGTATGTACCTGTATGATTTGAATGATTTTCTGTGAATAAGTGTAGTTACAGTAGAAGAGGTAAAACCCTTTCTGATCCCAACTTAAAATGAGGGTAATCATAATCATAATCTATACATATAATAAAACAGTAAAATTATTTTGCGATGGTATTAATTGGCGCAAAAACTACTGAACCGATCCTGTTCAAATTTTGCATACATAATCCTTATAGGTCAGTGCATCTGTTAGGCTATAAATTATCACGCTATTTGCTATGGGGGGTGAGCAATAATCCAAAACGTCCGTGTTGAACGACATTTGCCGCGAGTTCGATTCCCAGCTACAGTTAAAATTTTTGTCATTATTTTATCTTCTTTTTTGTAATAAAATAACTTTTACCATTTTTTCAAAATAAAATAGACATTTCTATTCGATATCTTCTAAATATATTGTAAAACTAATCAAAACACATAATAAAATCGAATTAGTCAAATATGGCACCACACGCAATTCAGATACTCGCAACGCCATCTAAAGACTCAAAGTAGAAATAATGATGACAATGACAGTTGAACTTTATATTTGATAGATGGCATTGTGTATTTTACGTAATTTTCTGAATGGCGGAAGAATGACCTTCGCCCACGTTTGCAGACAGTTCTATTGTTCAAAATTGGAGGAAAATAGTTATGGTTAAACTGGTGTTAGACGGAGGCCTTTTTAACAATCCTACTGATTTTTTTTTCCATGATTGTAACAAGATAATTGACCATGATTATTCAAGGGATACGAACCAAAAAAGGCGATAAAAGTAAACAAGTATATGTATTTAATTATTGATTTTAAAATAACACGGCCAAATTTTCGGAAGGGGTTGCATGGCACCTTGTGTTGGAAGGCTCCCAGGTAGACCGATGACCTGGTGAGGGTCACGGGAATCCGATGGATGCGAGACACACAGGACCAGTCATTATGGTGACACTTGGGGAGGCCTATGTCCATGATAATGACAATGATAATGATGGTACTATTTTTTATCTTTTTTTAAGAGTGGAAATCATCCAATGACTTCTCTGGTTGGAGCGAGAGGGCGTGTCAAACTTTTACTGGCTAAAACCACACTTGTGTCCTTCAGTTGCGCTTTGAAACATCTCTTTGAGGAGCGCGTGGATCACTACGTGCTGTTGACGACTGGGCTCGGTTCGGTTAATTACCGGACGGCCGGACGGCTAGCTACCCATTGTTCGATGTCTGCAAGCCTGCATCTACCGTGGCTGGTCGTCGGGGTCGGAATCTCGGCTCGGCGTGAGGACGTTCGTTCCCTCACGCGTGCGGCCTCCTCCTTCGCTAGCATTGCGGCTTTGCAGAAGGAGGCGACCGCCTACCATTCCTCCTCGCTCTGGACTATAGCCCAAACCAGGCCCCGGCGCGAGAGGTGACTGACGCCGATTGCCTCCACGAGGACACGGCGGTGATCCGCCCTTGCGGGACACACCTCTGCATGCTCCACTATGTCCTCCGGGATCGCACCTTGCGGCCTAATAATGGCGTGATTTATTGTTTGCAGTTTCTGCTCCATATAAAACGGGGTCGAAAGTGGTTTACGTTCCTGATCACTGATGTATCTCAGATTCCTGGCAGCCTTGTGTCGATATCTGGACGTTACCTCCTTGCAGTGAGTGGTGACCAACACTGGAACAACCCTCTGAGGGAGGCCAGTCTCAGGGATAACACTAATCGGCTGCTACATTTGTTTACCGTAATTTCATTGTTTTATGGATACACAAGCTCAGGACTGTTGAGGGTGTTTCGAGCGGTTTCTGTTCCGGATTCGGTTGGAAGTATCCTGATATTACCATTTTGCGAATCCCCGGAGGACCCGGTGTAACATGCGGTGGAGGTCTATCACATTTGGGTGAACCGCCGTGTCCTCATAGAGGCAATCGGTGACAGTGACCTCTCGGTTTGGCCATCAATATGCGAGTTTGATTGGGCGGGGATACACGCGCTCAAGATTTCGCCGAAATTCATTCAACGGGGACGTCAGTTAAATACACACCAAAAAATCCTAGGTAAATGAACAAGTAATTTTTACGCCCAAAATGAGCAAGCTGCAACAATCAATGCAAGCATGTTCTCGCAAATTCTTCATAAGTACTGTTGTGGAGGAAGATAGTTGATGATGATGATGGTAGTTTTTGGATTCACTGGCTTTTTGGCTTTGCACTATCAGTGCACGTTATTCAGCTGAAGGTCGGTGTCCCGATTATGCTCCTTCATTTACCTCTACCAAAGCTGTCTAACGGCTTAAACTCTTCAGTGAAAAATTATTGAGGTGAAAATTTTACGGGAGGTAACTCTTTCGAACATCTCGCAGACATCGGCCCTAGAGGGCCCTATCCATTTGCTGACATCTCTTTGAGTCCGGTGCGGTGTAGAATACAACGCGCCGTCGATTCAGGATTGCTTTGACGAGACGGCCGGACGGCACCACCGCAATCCCGGTTTGCGATGGCTGGTAATCGCCCTGCGGCTTTCAACACCCGGAGCATCACTTGCAGCGACAGTTAAGGAGTCAGAATGTCCCTCATAGTTTCAGCCACCTTCTTCGATCGTAGTGCTTCACTGAAGGAGGCTACTGGTTGACATTTTTTCCACCAATCGCCTCCATGAGGACACAGCGGTGCTGGCGCTCCGACCAAGCGGGACCGACTTCCACCGTATGCTCCATCGTATTCTCCAGGCGATCCGTGCAATGGTGATACCCGAGTGTTTCTTCCCGTTGAATTCGATACAGATACCTCCCAAAACACCCACATCCGGTGAGTCCTGCACAAAGAGAGGATGCCGTGACGCCTCTGTAGACACTCTTCAAAGACAGGCATTACCGCTGCGATTGTGACGTGCTCACTGTGGCGAAGGGTTAAAATCATACAATGTTGTTTCACCAGAACATAAACCAGAAACATACATAAACTAATTTCTTTTCTTTTGGGGTAGGCAGAAATGCCAACTGCTACGACCCTTACATACTCTTTCTATTCATTAACTGCTACGACCCTTACATACTCTTTCTATTCATTGACATTCATACATTTGGATCTGGACGAGTACATAACATGTTTCCTGAAGGTAATTTGCGTTCTTATTTTTAACCGTTTTTTGTTAAAGTACAATAAATAATTGCGTTGCTTTCAGAATTAATTGCAAGCTCAGAATGATTGTACGTTTTTACAAACTTAACGCAGACGAAGTCGCGGGCCACAGCTAGTTAGTAATAAAACAGTATATTACAAACTACGTCATCGTCATGATTGTCTAGGGCTACGGGAACGTTTCAAAGAGTGACCGTGGCCATAGTACGCAAAAGGCAAATGAAGAACATAGGTGAGTTTTGATCATTAAAAGTCTAACACGCCCTGTCGTTCCACCCTAGATTGGGAAAAGTCTTCGGATGGTTGACCAACTCAAAAAAAAAAATTTCAGTACCATCTTAACCTGTATTACTTGGGGTTAGCAAAATCCGCTCATTTATATACGCTGAACAACAGAGGATCGAAGAGTAATACGTATGGCATAAACCTTAAATATCTTGGATAGGATCAGGAAGACGGTGATGATAAATTATGTAGATTATTAAGAGGGATTTCATCTCTTGTACTCTCTTATTCAGTCATTTATCATGAAGTTAGATAATTATAATGTGCCTCTGATCTCTCCATTTGTTGTCCACTCCGTGTCATACAAACACGTTGGTCCCTTAATCCCACGTGAGCCGACCGCCACCGTCACGACGGCAGCCATCAATAATTCAACACACAATCTGGCCTTCCACGAATATTATTTTAATAAAACAACTTGTAATAAAAGAGACACGTACTTCGTTATTCTTGTTTATATTATACCAACTGGGAGGCTGCATTTGTTGTAATTAACTTTTCCGGGAAATTTTTATGATGTACGTGTGTTGCTCCTACGTATTTCGTCAAAAGCCACGGGGAATATCTGAAAAGGAAACCCGCGAGCCTAGAGCGCAAAGGACAATTGGACACAGGTGTGGTTGTAGTCAGTAAAAATTCTGAAACGCCCTCTCGCTCCACCCTAGGGCGCGAGAAGTCCTTGGATGATTTCCCACCTCAGAAAAAGGGTATTTCGTCAAAAATCTGATCCTTGAATTTCTTGAAAATTATACACATGTCTCATGTTTATTCTCCAAGTATACTTAACACTTCGCTGTTATTTTTTTTTATTCTCGGCTTTTACGAGGAAATGTTGTACCTACTAAAAAAAAGTACCAGCAGCAAATGACAGAAGAACAGGGTACTCGACTAATTTTTATGTAGGTATAAAAATTCTGTCGCATCTCAGTTTCCCAATCTGAGAATAACACTAGTTCACAATTGCAGATTCGCTTACGACTTCAAGAGCAATATGTGTAGACACTAGAACATTCTACCGAACGTTTACATTCAGCTAAATGGCAAAGGTATTCATCTTAGAAGATATAATCTAATCTGCATGTTAGATTAGGCATGGCAATTTCCTGACACAGTTCATGCGAGTGGTATCTGATGTTCTGCAGGAAACTAGAGATGGGTACCTATATGTGTAAACTGACAAGCATTCAGGAGAACTGATTATGTTTCTTCTCTTATTGTGTTTTGATTCTTGAGATTCTGACAAACAGTCACAGCGACTCTATCATACGTGCGCGCGAAGTTACCGTTTTAGCCGCCACTTATAAAAAACAAGTCACCACACCGCAAGAGTTCGCGCGAAAATATCAAACCAACTAATCGTGAACTCTTTGCTTTGTTCAACGCCGCACCGCACCCACGTGCTGTTGGTCACATTAACCACCGCAATAGAGTATCAATTGCTTGTTCCATTCTCGCCATGATCGCGATCGCGTTCAGTTGCCTATGTAGGACTTCCCGTTTGGGCCGACAATATGACTCAACACCGTAGGTATATCTGCACGACCTTGTAACGTGCCATAGTTAGGTGTCGCGCTGATGCCACACCGTGATAATGTGCCCAAGCCCTTACCAAGGAGTAAGACTCGGTAAGCTTCGACGATATCACTACCATCGTTGAACATAGGCACCTTGTTCGACGATACCACTTTCCGCCTCGCTGCTTCCCTACGTCTAGGCGCTCCTTGTTGTCTCCTCATCGCTGCTACTGTGACGATGTTGTCAACAACCTCGGTCACCACGTTCTGTCTTGTAATCGAAGTTTTTTATTAGTTAATGTAGAAATATAACTATAGTTAGTTAAGTATTGTATATGTATGTAAATAGCATGTTGCAATTCTTAAATAAATGTTATATTTAGAAAGGGTATCGTTTTACGCAGTAGCTGGGAAGTCAGATAGGCATAGACTCCCCGGTGAGACCGGAAACCTTCTCCAACATATTTGGGAATTGCCTCCTTCTGCAAAGGAGGCGGCCGCATGCGCGAGGGAGCGGACATCCTCACGCCCCAGCCGCCGGAACCCCAACTTCCAGCCACTGCAGGCGTGGGCTTGCGGACGACGAGCAATGGTTAGCTTGCCGTCCGGTCATCCGGTAATCGTACGAAAAGAACCCCAGGCGTCGACAGCGCGTAGTGTTCCACGCGTGCTTCAAAGAGATGTCAGCAAAACCGTCGGAGCCCAGCTGGGTCCAAGCCTACTGGGGCCTTGAGTTGACTTCTGAAAGGGAAACCCGTGGTCCTAAAACGTAAAGGGCAACTGAGGGAACATAGGTGTGGTTTTATTCAGTAAAAGTAGACCTTTACTGACTGGCGGGAAGTCGTGTTCTCCACCGAGAGAGTCATTCGATGATTTCCCACCTCAAAACCATATTTGGGAAAAGGTCCAGGAATTAGATTACAAAAATATTTAGATATAACGAAAACGAATATACAAATAGATTCGTGAAGAATCAAATCCGCTACCCGAAGTGCAGAAAGCCAATCGCTCAAACACAGAACCTATCAATCAAGTCACCATAAAGTAAAAGATATTGTACTAGCCATTTTAACTCACCTACAACGTATTTTTATATTCGCAAAGGTTAAAGGGATAGATAGGGTCCATACTATTATATTAACTCTTCCTTTTATTTTCCAAAACACGTGACCTTTCCTAAAAAAAGATCCACGTTTAGAAACTTTTAAGAGCGTCCAACTCGAGGTACATTTTCATACAACCGCTCTTACGTGATTATGATGTTATTACACATATTTCTCCAGATATTTTGGATATATCTTGTAGATATTATCTAGGCTTCTATGGAAATCAAAATGTAAAACCAACCAGTAAAGACCTCTGAAAAACTGCTATTTTACGTGAACTTTGGCCCTCCATAATGTACTCATATATTAAAAATATAAAAAAGTACATCCATAGAAGCCTTGCACATTTAATCGAGATTCTGAATGGTGACAATTTGTTTTAAAAACTTTTAAGGGTTTTAAATAAACACGTATTTCCTGGAACAAGTTTTGTGAAATATTCGAGTAAATCACGGAATTACCGACTAACAGAGTTTTCAGGCGTTATCTCTCTTTTTCGCTTTGCCTCTTAGTCAAACATCGCGTTGGATTGCGTTAGATGAAGCAACAAGCTTTTAAACCATGCTCGATGTCGACGGTAGGCAAGTGGAAAAGGACCCTCTTAATATCTTTTGTTTAGTTGTCATTTGTTTGTTTGTTTGTTCTTAACTAGCTGCTGTCAGCGGCTTCGCCCGCTTGATAGTAGAAAGTTATCCCGAAGAATCATACTCCCGGGATAAAAAGTGATCCAGTTTGGGATATTGGGTTCGTATCCCACCGTGTGTGAGCTGGATTGGAGGAGACTCATTATCAGTTCAAAATAAATACTCCGATTACGAATTTCAACACTATTTAATTCTTTTTATGCTGTTCGTTCACTTTTCACAATTGTTTATACACAGTTTCAATTGTTTATGCGCTAATTTACATTGTTTTAGGCACTAAATAACAGTTATTAGAAGCACTGAAAAAACTGGATACTGAGTACTACAACGGGCATAGTTGCCATTAACTATGTGTTATAAGGATGAGAACTAACTAAAATACAAATTTTTCAGGGTCTATACCCTCTTACCTGGGCACAAGTAGTCGTTATGCCAAACTATCTTAACTAAATTTTCACAAATCAAGTAAAACTCGGGTGAGGCCCGATTTTGTTCCACCAATCAGAGCCATCCATTTCTCGACCAGACTCAGACAAGCTTTGACAAGTTCAGACCTGACGAGAGTGGATCCTGGTCGTGGCTCCTAACACGACGAAGTTTACATTATTCACAACATTGATTAAAAGGAACATTTCTACGTTATAATTATAAATATTAAACAAACATAACTTCTAAATAACTTAATTAACATACAGTAATTGATCACCTACAGAAATACTTAAACCACGAAATTAGACTATAACTAATACTTAGTATTGAATAATGAAATTATTAAGTTACACAAAGTCCGCTCGTGAGCGTCCTACACAGATCCTATGTGCTATTCCAGGACATGGTCTACCCGTGTACCAAGTTTCATCGAAATCTATTCAGCCATTCGAGCGTGAAGAAGTAACAAACATACACACTCACAAACTTTCGCCTTTATATTATTACTTAACCACTATTTCACCTGATGGTCGACGATGTGGCACGCTTGCTTAAGATATGTATTCACTCTTGACTTAAAGACCCCCAGGTTATAGCTATTAGGAAACACAGACTCTGGCAGGGAATTCCACTCGTTAGCTGCACGCACAACAAATGTGTTCCTAAAACGCTTTGTGCGTATTGGTGAGATGTCCATCATGTACCGTACGTCGGATGGTCCGATGTTGGAACGGGCTTAGAGTAATAACTTATGCAATTCCGATGCAACCGGTAAAAAACCGACCGGCTAGCAACTCGGCGTAAGATTTTGAAGCAAAAATATTTCAATAATAACAGTTTTCTCGCTGATTCCTCTTGGAATTTTGTTTTTTTTTTCCTGTTATGATTTTTCTTTGTTCTATTTAGCTGAAAAAATTATTGCTCCTGAGCGGATTTACCGTTTTTTGTGAAAATTTTAAGGTAAAAAATACTCCTCCACAACGCTGACAGCGTGAAATGTACCCAGAGGTCTGACAGCTCTTTGGGTAAAGAATGAACCAACTCAGCCAGCCCTCTGGTCATGCAAAGTGTCGATCAGTCAGTGTAAAATTTCCTTGAAACGTTCCCTACGTTTCGATCCAAAACGGCTCAAAACTGTAATTATAATTACCAATAAGGTTAGTAGGGTGACCACGTGACTGAGCGTTGAGATGACGTCAGAACAAAGGAATCGGAGGCGTGGCCTACTTGCGGCGTTCGACGCAAACGAAACGATCGTAACTTGGCTAGGGGGGCAGATCAGCTCAAATAAGCACCAAATATATGCGTGTCTAAGTTTTGCAAGTTGGGCACCTTACCAACTGGGGCATGCATGCCTGTTTTACCATGTTTGCGCTGTTTGAGGGTTTCAGCAGCCGCAGCAGCAGCGCGGGAACAACCCGCCGTACTTGAAACATGGGATAGCGCAAGGGTGCCGACATAGGTTGCGTCCCACACCAGAAACCTACCCACCTGCTATTAATATTTAAATAAAATTGATATGTCTAGGGATAGAAATAGACTGCTCCTTTGTACTCATATTTATAATGTGTTTTTGTCTATTACTGTTTCCCTGTATGTACGAAAATAATAAAATATAATACCTAGAAAGGAATTCTGGTAATCCATCCCCTTAAAAAATAAATAGGACTTAAAAGTGTATATGGAGTTTCCATGATATATCCCATCAGAATTTATGCTGATGGGATATATCATGACTTACGACTATTCTGCGAGAATACTGTAATGCCACGTTTCCAACTGCAATGAGCTCGTTTGCAAGTTAATAAGTTGCAATACATTGCAGGCTATTGCAGACCGCGACGAGTCGCTCGATCGTGCCCTACAATGTAAACTTGCATGCGAGTTACTTGCAAATGCAAGACGAGCCTAAGACGGAGTGCCAAGCGACTGTCTCCCTTATGCTAACCATATTTAATATGTTGTCGAAAAGTAAAGGTTCTAAAATGCCATAAAACCTTTTTGTATAAAAAATGGTCTTCATCGTTATTTTCGATAGTTTATTATACGATATATTTTATGTTTCGTCAAGATTTTCACGCGTCGATAATCTTAGGTATCATTAGACTGTCCCTTAAGTAAGGCTTTTTATGAGGGTTTGTATATTATATAACGTATTTTATGTAAGTGCTTATATTCACCCTTCAGTAAACTGATCCAAGATTGAATTAATCAATCAAAGCATTTATTTCAAATAAACCATTTCGAGGCACTTTTGAATTGTCACGAAATCAGTCAATCAGAAAAATGATGCTAATTACACATTCCAAAGCGTAGACCTCTATAGAGAAGAATGTGCAAGAAATGCTATGAACACTCTTTAAAATCATGTTATAAATCACAAATATATCGGTTACATATTTATTGTCGCTGAACTATTATGTGACAACAATGCAAACAAATAAAGTGGGAAAAAAAACATAAGCCACTAGCAGCCAAGATATGTCCAGTCTCAACTCACATCGTACGTTCACGGACATGACGCGTATCCCCTCGGGTGTCCCAGGGTATTATTATTACGTAATTGCGCGTTTTTACGTAAATCACCAAAAAAAAAACGAAAAATAAATAAAAAAAAATTTTTCTGGATTTTTCTAGGAAAAACAAAATTTTCGGCTAAAAAAAAAATCGTATAAACGTGTGTACAAAACGACAATTAAGCGTTTTTCAAGGTCATTCAAGTTGTACAGACGTATGTACAATCGGCCTTCGAGGGGGTATATCAGAACCACCCAGTTCAACCGTTTGATAACCATTAGAACCAAGTTATCTTTATTCCAAAAAGCAATTTGCTGCGTAACAGAAATCAAATCAAGGAAGCAGAATAAAATAATTCTTTGATTTTAATGCAAATTAAACTACGCTTAAAATAATCCTGCAAAATAAAGTTAACGGTCCACGTTAACTTTATTTTGCAGGATTAAATATGAATTGGTTGTATCAGCACGTTTTAATTATTGGTTCGATAGGTGGATTATATTTATAGGTAGAATAATACATATTTAATGACCATATTTATTCGAAAGCAAATAAAATAGAAAATAAGTAGCAGTTCAGAATCCGACTTAAGAGGGTCCTTTTTACCCGACTGCGCGACGCAAAGGAGGGTAATGTGTTTATCAGTCTATGTATGTATGTATGTATGTATGTTTGTTTCTATGTGGCGTTCTAGAGACCAAATGCGTAGGCCGATTTTGATAATTCTTACGTCAATCGATTCGTCTTAACCTTGCGAGTGTCACTAAAGACATGACAGTAATCAAAATTCACCACAGCTACAACCAGACGCCATATTGTCAAAATGAAAAAAAAAAAAAGTCGATGAACTATGTCAAGTGGGGTGTCGTTGAATAGGTATTTTAAAATCATTTTAGGTTCCTTTTATCATTTTTCATTTTAAATAATAGTTTAGGATATATAACGATTTAAAGTTGTTTAACAAAACAATCATTCTCGCTAATTTTCTTACTTAATGATTTAAGTTTTCATTTCAAGTATAAACGATACACAAATAAAAAAAACAGTGAAAAAGCATGAAGATCAAATATTTTTGGTAAAAAAAAGTTTACCACCAAACTCGATAGATGGCGTTGTTCATTTGATGCACGTTTGTAAATCAAATCATTCGAGTTTTCCCATCTACTAGACAGGTCGATGAACATAAGCAAAAGATGACAACTATATTGGCAAAAACTACTAGGTTGTATAAATTACATGCAGTTGATATATCAGTAGAATCGAAAACATATGGTCAAAAACCGAAAGATGTAGGTATATGTTTCTGATGATCCTAACAAAACTGGAGGAATCGTTAAATATTTAACAATCGGTTTAGGATCACGAGTTATGTTACGAAGAAATTTGAATGTTACCCATGGTCTTGTTAACGGAGCAATGGGTGTTATAAGGACAATTGAGTGGCCAGCTCTTCGGAGGGACCAATTGGAACCCGGAGAATTGCCACAAGCTGTTTATATAGAATTTGACGACAAAGCAATTATAAACAATGTTCCTGGAGTAGGAGTCCGAATCGAACCATCGACGACAGAATTCGATGCACTTCGCGGACAGGGTAAAATAGAGCGAAAAATGTTGCCATTGATATTGTGCTGGGGTGTAACTGTACACAAGCTCCAAGGAACTACTTTGGACTTTTGGACCGAGCTGTGGTTGACTTAAGTTCACGCATTTTTGCTAAAGGTCAAGCATATGTAGCTTTGAGCCGAGTTAGGTCTCTAGAGGGACTAATCATCAGTAGTTTAGACCACCGCAAGTTACTTAATAATCCCCACGATATTAACTCCCTCAATGAAATGACTAGATTGCGAAATTTACCATCTTATAACGAAGTCAATGAATCGTAACTAAAAAGTATAAAATAAAATAAAAATATTTAAAGAAAAACAAAAAACCCGACTGCGTCGAAACTAATTTTAAAAAATACGTAAAAAAATTAGCTTAAATAAAAACTAAAAAGAAACAAACAAGCCCAGTAGTTTAGAATTCTGTTATGTAATACTAAATAACTACACAATTTAAATAGTTTTATAATCGATACACACATAAAACAAATCATACATTCTAATGCAGAACAGAATGACTCACAGTCGGGGCCCCTTGGGAAGATTTGATTGGTAAAATTTGAATGGGCCCCGACTGTGAGTCGGTCTGTTCTGCATTAGAATGTATGATTTGTTTTATGTGTGTATCGATTATAAAACTATTTAAATTGTGTAGTTATTTAGTATTACATAACAGAATTCTAAACTACTGGGCTTGTTTGTTTCTTTTTAGTTTTTATTTAAGCTAATTTTTTACGTATTTTTTAAAATTAGTTTCGACGCAGTCGGGTTTTTTGTTTTTCTTTAAATAATTATAAAAAATAATTTCTTTAATCGTCTGTGTTTCCTGATAGCTACAACTTAGGGGTCTTTAGGTCAAGAGTGAATAGGCTACTTCTAGGCAAGCGTGCTCCATCGTCGACCACATCATCGCTTACCATCAGGTGAGATGGTGGTCAAACGCGAGCCTATCATTAATAAAAAAAAAAAAAAAAAAAAAAAAAAAATATTTTTATTTTTCACTCGCCTATCGTCAACATCGAGCATGGTTTAAAAGCTTGTTACTTCATCTAACGCAATCCAATGCGATGTTTGACGAAAAGGCAACGCGAAAAAGAGAGCTAACGCCTGAAAACTCTGTTGTCACAAAACTGTAATATGAATAAAAGGCTACAGTGAATAAAAGACTGGGCATTGACGCAGCTGATGAATTTACCAGAACAGAATCAGACACGATGATCTTCGAACATGAATCCATTGCTCTAAGCCCCTTCTATCAGGTGCTTGGTTGGCTACGAGAACCCTCTCATACAAACAGATAAGTGGTGGTCCTCGGCACCAGGCTGAGAGGCCATGCAATCCCTGAACAAAAACTGGTCTGAATATAGGCAGTGTGAGCCTAGTGGTGAGGACCATTACCAGACACTGCTTACTAAACAAATACTTTCACAAAATAGACGTAACGAATAATCCCCTGTGCATGGCGGCATGCATGCTAATGGATAGTGAGAGATCAAGAAAAGATCACGAACATCTTTCTTGAGCGCATGGTAACACAGGTTGGTTTTAGTAAGTAAAATTATAATAATCCTTCTCGCTTCACCCAGAGTAGGAAAAGTTATTTGATGATTTACCATCGAAAAAGGTACAATAATTCTTGTGGGGTAGTTCCCCAAATACAGTTAATGGTACATAATATCTCCGACCTCAAATAAACTGGACTAGAAAGACAGATGACAAAAGTTATCTTCTTAGATACTAACACGAACTTTATTTTCTCCAGGAAAACGACGATGACGGCCACCCACCCTTCAGTATGGAGGTGAAGAAGCATGAGAAACCCGGCAGCCTATCGCCCTTGAAGTTAGCAGTAAAAAGAGACAGTGGAGACGAAGGCAAGACCTCCAGGTCCAGCAGTAGATGCGACAAGGAACTCAGGCTACCACCAGAGAAGTCGCCCAGCGAAGATGCTGCGTTGAGAAGAGAAAGAAGACTCTCCAAAACTAGTGACAGCTCTAAAGAGACTTTAGAGAGGTAGGTATGCTGTTTCTTCTTTCAAATCCGTACTGTGGTATATGCGACAAGAAACTGAGACTCACCTAGAAAAATCACCAAGTGAAAATGTCACGTTGACACGAGAAAGGAGTCTCTCCACAGTGAGTGTCAGCTTTAGAGACCAGAGAGGTAGGCATGACATTTCTATCGCCTTTTTTTATAATTATCTTACTAGCACGATCTTTCTTTACTTTGGTAAATGCAACAAGGAACAGTGGCTACGACTATTCGAGAAATCGACCAGTGAAAATGCCAAGTTAAGACAAAGAAAGGAGGCTCTCCAGAGCAAGTGACAGCTCTAAAGAAACCTTAGAGATCTAGATATGTATCCTTTTGTCTTAACACTGTTATTCTACTAACTCACTGAGACTAAGATCATTCAGTATTGTACTAAATGCGATAAAGAGTTCAGGCTACCATCAGAAAAGTCGGTAAACGGATCAAGTTGAAACAAGAAAGGAGACTCCAAAAAAGGGGTCACTTTAGATGTCGCTACAGTGTTTTTTTTTTCAGTCTTTGAAATAAATATCGCTGCATAGTTTTACAGACTGATGTCAGAACCACTACTAGTGTTCCTAAAATACGAAATTAAATATTAATCTACCAGTGGCTCAAAAAAATTCATTAGCACACAACACAGCATTAACTGAAATACATTCTAAGAGTCGAATTAAATATGGAAGAAGCAAACGATAGATACAAACCGACACTTCGTAAATGCAAAGGTACTAGGCGCGCATAAACAGCCAAGGAACTCATAATACTTGATAGCACTGTTGGCCCGTATATATCAGCAAAACGGTTCTAGTCTCCTTTGAAATATGCATCGACATCGATCCACCTCCGGGCCCCATTACAAGCGAATATTTCAAATGTAACCTAGATATTTGAGCACACTGGACACAAACGATCTAAGATGGCAGTTAAAGAGTAAAAAGTTCTTGCTTCATTATCGCTGAAACGTTTTCAAAAAGCATCTCATGTTACTGCTAAGTTAGTTTTGAAGCAGCGATATTTATATGAAGTCATGGTTTATTTTTGACTTGATGGCTGTTTAAATAGAGAGATTAATATGTCGTTATGTAACTAAATTTCGATGTCCAAAATCACCGATTAGCCTTAATAACATCAACAAAAACGTAACAAAGGGGTCGAAAAGCCTTAATTGAGAGGTATCGCGTAATCCATCAAGTTAGCCAGATGATCGATGACTTACGTATTTAGCAGGGCCTAATAACCAGCATATTTCGTGACTAGAAATATTCGTAATCAGTATGGTTACATCTTGATGTCATAGTTTCGCAGCTTGCTCGTTAAACTTTATGATTTATTAGCAGATTCCAGCAGGATTTACTACAGTTGAAAACAATGCGTTGAAAATCGCATACAATAGATAATTTAATGCCGATCCCAAATTTTAGAGGGTAGAGATCTCATCAAGATTAGATATATGTAGACTTTGTGTTGTGTGAACTACGAAGGGATGAAGACGAAACTAGAGTAAGGCTGCTTTTCCACCAGAGATGGGCTATACGTGTATATATATGTATGTTGTGAGGATGTGAAAGCTAAGCTACAAAACTATGTGACCGTTTCCACTGATATTAAGTTATGTAGCGGAGCGAGTAAGATGTGCAATGAAGATGCGCCGCTGCGAGGTAGCTGTGCTTTCAGTGACTAACGCGCGCCTACTGTAGGTACTCAGCTCTGCACATAGCTACACCACTCGCATCCATCCATAGCATACATCCAGAGCTCGGATCCATCCATATAGATTGCGTGATTACCCATAAATGTTACTCTTTCTTTCTTTATAAAAAATTGCTTAATTGAACCCGTTTCCACCAGTGCTAACGCGGCGTCTTACGTGGGCAATTCAACGCGATTGCGGTTGCGAAGCGATCCGATACGGTTCTATCGAATTCAACGCGACACACGACTCTATCCCATATGCGCTCAAAGTCACCGCTTTAACCGCCATTTTTATAAAAACAAATCACCGCACCGCAAGAGTTCACACAAAAATATCAAACGAACTGTAGCAACCACTTCGCTTCGCTCTTCACGGCATCGCACCCACGGCGGTTGGTGACGTAGGGCAACGTCCTAGAGTATGTATTGTTTGTTACACTAGCGCCGCGTCACTTCTCGATCGTGATCACGTTGTATCGCTTACGTAGCTCACCGTGTAAGCTACATTTATTTATTTAAAAATAATAATTAAAATTAAATAATATAATTAAATTAATTATATTATAACACCTTTACAGACGCGTCCAAGATGATGATAATACGAACACTTAAAATATGTACATAGTTACAATATGATTCCATTTATTTCCTATCTAAACATATTATTTACGTTTTTAAATATTTCTTAAAAAAAAGCATATAAAAAAATTTAAAAAATAGTAGCCCACCGGCATCGGGAACAGGGTCCAAACTGCCGGTGGTCAGGGCTCCTGAGAGAGGAATCTCCTTACAATGCGCGTCGTGGCCAGGAGTACTCCTTTCTCGATCAGGCCCTTAATCCAGCTGTCTAACGAGAGCCTCCTCAGATGTTGTTCGAGGCTCTTAGCTATTAAGCCATTGGCCGTTACGACTATCGGCACAATGATTGGTCTGTCCACTTCCCACATGTCGACCACCTATTATTATTACATGGACCAAAGAATATGATTGGTGGCTATCAAACGCATCCATAGCAAAGAAGTATAGTAGGTACATCTTTAGTGGAAAAGCACCCTAACGACGGTCTTTTATGTCTTAGTTCTCAAAAAGTTATGACAAAGTAGTAAACCTTAAAAGTATCTCCTTATTTTCTTTGTTCTACCAGGCGCTCATGAACGCTCTGGTCATACTGTATAAGTTTTTACTGCAGTATCCATTGAATCGTAAATTGCATCACAAAAACACAACACATTTCGTCGGCTGGAACTGATCGCTGGACGATTTGTCACTAGCGACAAATATACGTAAAAATATGGCCAACTGCTGAGCGTTTTTCATTGTCACTAGCCGATTACATATTCAAAAGGGAAAAATCAATACAACAACACAAACACGTAACCGTGATGTTCACAAATAAAGTTCTTGATAGTAAATTTTGATACAAGTGCAGAAAGTTTGTCATTGCGACCGAGGTGGAATTCGCACGAGCCGTAGGCGAGTGTGTGATGGAACCGAGGGCTGCAGTGACAAATTTGCACGTGTGTCAAACGACTTTTTTCAATACACTTACGAATAAATGAATAAACGGGGGTTGACCGGCGACTGGTGGGGGTCGACGCGCGCCCAGCCTGATGCGATACATGTAATAATATTGTGGCGGGGGACAGTACAAGCTATTTCAGCACTAGAGCGGAAAGCAGTCTATTGCGTGCCTAAAAGCGGTGGGATAAGAGCGGGTTTTCGAGTAAGTGTATTGAAAAATATTTTTTGTACCACTGTGTACCTTACCTGTATACTTGAATGGATACTTGAGTACTTAGGTAGTAGCGATCATTGGTCCACCTTATTTTTAGTGTTCCGTACCTCAAAAGGAAAAAAACGGAACCCTTATAAGATTTACCTGACCATTTATCTCGGGAACGTGTGGAGGTATCAGAGGTCAGGTCTGCGGTCCCTTGAAGCTGTGAAAAATTCAAAAAGATACGGCGGTTTATGTCACAGAAGACGTGCATTTATCATTTACTACACACTAATTTATACCTACTTAAAATAATATACATATATTTATTTACCTCACACTAATCCAACTGATTAACATCCGTAGACTCATATCAAGGTTCAGTTGAAAACCAGCGTCAGGCAACTGCTGCGTAGTGGCCTGGCATTATGCTGAACTGGACCTATTTGGCGCAGCCGTGAGACACACAATGTTGATGTATTTTTTAAGTTTAAGTATTTAATATTTTTAAGTTACTTAGTATTTAAGTCTCTTTATAATTTTTAACTCATTGTGTGTTCCTGTGTGCCAAATAAACGTGTTTTCTTTCTTTCTTTCTGTCTCAAGGGAATCAAAATTCATAGAGTAGAGTCAATGGATTTTTTCACAGCTTCTAGGGGCCGCAGACCTGAGTATATAGTTTTAATTTCAACTCGATACCTCCACGCGTTTCCAAGATAAAGGGTCTTAAAAGACAGACAGACGGACAACAAAGTGATCCTATAAGGGTTCCATTTTTTTCCTTTTGAAGTACGGAATCCTAAAAATAAGTAAGAAAGGTACAACAAGATATTAGGGATAGCTCAATAACTATTACATTTATAAAGTATAAAGCCATATTTTTTAGATGAGAAATCATCAAATAACTTCTCTCGCTTTGGATGGAGCGAGAGGGAGTGTCAGACTTTTAGTGACTAAACCCACCTGTGTTCCTTCAGTTACCTTTTGCGTCTCAGGGCCACGGTAACTCTTTCGAACAATCCCACAACCCTACCTATAGCCATACTAAAGTCGTTAAAAAATAAAAGCCCCGTTTTGACATTTGAGAAATACCCTAGAATGTAACTTGGAACGAAACTGAAAGAAACAATAAAATAATAATTAATTACATAGTGTTTTAAAAAAATACATACATTTTTTTGGCGCGTTAAATAATATGATAGATTATATTGCGAGTTTTCTTTTTGCGTATTTAAGAATTCGTTTTGACAGATGTTAAAACGGGCCTTTTATTTTTGGACAACTTTAATACGAAATCAGTAATACACGGATCATTACGATGGGTGACAATAGGTGTTATCTCTATCGTCAAGTTACAATCAAATAAAAATTAATATGCAATCAAAATCAAATATGAATCAGCTTTTCAAGACACGAGACCAAATTAATGACTTGTACAGTCAGGGCCAAAAATATAATAGTAATAATAGTTTATTTTTCTCCACAATATTATTCTTAATTGTTATTGCTAGCCTTATTTCTACGGTAACATATAGGAGGGGCATTAAATTGTGGGAGACTGGTGCCTTAACTAGGCTCAAGGCTTGTATTTCAGGTCACCACTCCTCCATTTAAATTTAGCAAATTATATTATGAACTCGTACAAATGGTACGCAATTAGGGACAAGTTAATATTTTTTTACATCAGAGATAAAAGAAGACAGCTTAATGTTGTCACAGCTAGAAAAAAAGGAATTTAAAGGTATGTGGAACAAGATGTCCCGCATTCCTCCGTTGGAAAGGGAGGATGCTCTGACTAGACGGGTGTTGTGTCTGATCCGGTAACTGCCCGATAATTGATTTCGAACTGTTGTATAAGTTCTGTTCGCACAGAGAACTTTGATACTGCGATGTAAAATATTAAATTTTAGTTTTTATTTGGTGACATAGATGTCGCTACAGGCGACCCCAGTGTGGGTTGATAGAGATATCGCGTGCTCTCAATTCTTTGGTAATAAATAAGTATAGGTGCAATAAGAAAACTTCAAAATTGAGTAGGTACCTTGTAATGCTGGTACCTATCGACTCAAAATGTGATACTATTTAAAATATTTCTATTTATTGTGCACACGTACCATATTGTAGTCTTTTTTAACCCAAAGGTTAAAACTGTTAGTGAATGTTTGGTTGCATTTAGTAAAGTTGAAATAAATACTAGTCACAGAAGTATCTATGTACAGAGCTATATATATATAGCTGCTATAAACACAATGCCTTATATTTCCACTGAAAGTGAATTATTTATTTATTTAGGTACTTATTTAATTTAACCTCATTCCAATTATAAGGTACTATACTTAAATTCAGTAAGTTCACACATATTTTCGCCCTGAACTGTACTAACCTATTAAAACGGACTAACCGAAAAATTTCATTTTCAGACAAGACTCGAAGTCCACTTCGCTCACAAGCCCGAAGGTATCTCGGAAGTACTTCACGAACTGGCGCCAGGCATGTGACAAGACGAAGGACAAGACCAAGGAACTGCTGAAGCGTTGGAGGACGTTGCCGGAGTCCGAGGGTGTGGAGTCTCCAATGCAGGCCGCGGGGCATAGCGACGAGGACAAGCATCGAGGGTGGAGTGTGCACGTCTGGAGTGAGTGTTTACTTTCTGACTTAGTAATATAATAATAATAATATTCCACAACTTTCACACAACGCCATCTAGTCCCAAACTAAGCAGAGCTTGTGCTACGAGGCGTATTTACATTCCATACATGGCCAGAACATAAGGGTGTGAAACTAGTCGCGTATAGATTGGAAATCGCTTTTTAATCAATGTCTTTCAATGTATACAAGAGTAGTACGCAAATACTCGCGTATACTTCGTAGTGACCTAACTAACTAACCTTATTCCATAATATACAGTGCCAGTACGAATGTGGACTAATCGTGCGTAGATCAGAATAATCGCGCCTGGATTAGGTCAGCCCCCCTAGCCAAGTTACAACCGTTTCGTTTCGATTCTCTTTTCGTTGATCGAGTCGGCCACGCCTCCTATTCCTTTGTTCTGCCCACGTAACAGAGCGTTGAGATGGCGTCGACGTCAACGATCATGCTCATCACACACATTTGTCCTGAGTGGGAATCAAATCCACGACCTCCGGCACGGCAGTCAGGTCCACTGACCACTAAACCTTTTCACACTGTTCTATCTCCTACCAGTGTGGAACAGTCGTTCACCTCCTTCTAAATATGTATAGAAGGAGGTGAAGGGGGTGAAGTTAATAATAATTAACTTTACATTTACGAAACGAATGTGTGAACGTTTACAAACGAGGAAGTTTTTTCCTGATTCGGTCCAATGAAGTACGTCAGTGAAAGTTCTTAGTATAGACCTGCAAGAATTAATTACAGCATTAGGAGAAGAAAAGTAAAAGATAGACGCGACCTTTTTTTATGAGTTGTTTGTCTATGATCATTCCAAATAGAAACTTAAGAACCATTCTTACCGTACTTTCAACCTACAAGGGACTATTATAGGACACAACGGGTGAAACATTTGTTGCTTATATATTCATCAGGGACACTTCATACAATAGTTTGCCCAAACGAAGCAATGAAAATGTCAAAATAATTTACGCTTACTAAACCTTTGCACAGAAGAGTTTCCGCTCCAAAATTTCTGGAATATTCGCCTTTATTACATCACTAATTACCTAAATAAAGGACCAAACATGTCCGCCGGGCGCGTGCCGAAAAATGTAGGAAGTTACTGTAAAACGAAAGTGGGGATACCACGATTACATCAGTTCTAACTTTACTCGGACTTTGGTCACGGAATATTAATTTTATGTAGTGCAATGGACCGGTGAGAATAGGTAAATAAATAAAGTACTTCGCACTCGTGACCTGCTCTTTATCCTATGCAACAAAATCGATTCTAAACCAGAACTGACCTATTGACGGAAACACAGCATGTTTCTCAGGTCCTCAGATACACTTTTAAAAGTAACTGAGGACTCTTGCATACAGCTCAGCAGTGGAATCCCTGCCGGAGTCTGTGTCTCCTGATAGCTACAGCCTAGGGGTATTTAAGTCAAAAGTAAATAGGTTAGGCTAGGCAAGCGGGCTCCATCGACGACCACATCGTGACTATCCATCTGGTGGAATAGTGGTCAAGTGCGAGCCTGTCTATATAAAGGGCAAACTTCTGATTCAATGCCCAACCTAAACCCTTAGACCTAGAACACTGAAATTTTGCACAGAGGTTTCATGATGACGAAATGATTTTTCAAAAATCACCCCCTAAGGAGAGGAAACGGGAGTTCAAAGTTTGTATAGAGAAACTTATTTTCACGCAGCGAAGCTAACTTGCAAAAGATAGTCAATAAAAAAACTGAGGAAGTGCGAGTCAGGCTCGCGCACTGAGGGTTCCATACAAACTTACCTATGAAAACTGTTCAATTCCTGAATTAACTTACGAAGATTTCTCCGAATCGCAATAAAAGTTGACGTAACTACAAATTTACAGTTTTCAGATTTTTCCTATATTTTTGCTATGAGACCTTGCTTCATGCCATATTTCAGGATTCTGGGTCAACGGGAAGTACCCTATGAATTTTGATTCTGTTGAGAGTGTCGAATTACGCGTTTTTTGTGACATAAACGGCCGTATCTTTTATTCGTTAACTTAGAAGTTTGATTTTTTTACAGCTGACGACCTGAGTATATGGTTTTAATTTCGACTCGATACATCCACGCATTCCCGAGATAAAAGGTCTTGACAGACAGACAGACGGACAACAAAGTGATTATATAAGGGATCCGTTTTTTTCCTTTTGAGGTACGGAACCCTAAAAAGAAAACCTGAGAAATTACTCACAAAGTGGACAATGGACTCAATGTCATTCGAAATGAAAGTCATCACCACTTGATTCGTTATTTCGCGTAGCTATGATTTCAGCCGCTGAACTGATTCCACTGAACTGCCGTTGATATATGATAATCAGTGTTATATATGCTAATGAATTCTGGAACAATGTTGGCGGGTTTCATGTGTTTTCATATATATTTCGGGCGCATTGCGTGCAAAGGATGGGTTTTAATCATATGTTATTGTCATAAGAGATTAGGGTGTATTTAGTTAGCACGAATATGTTTTCTTAACAAAACTAGAGCAAATAGTCCGTAACATATAATATTATACCGTAGGCGCGGGCTTGCGGACGGCGATTAATGGGTAGCTCGCCATCCGACCGACCGGTAACTGTCCGGACCGAGCCCAAGTCGTCGACGGCGCGTAGTGTTTCACGCGTGCCTCAAGGAGATGTCAGCAACCCAGGCCCAGCTAGGGCCGAAGCCTACTGGGGCCATGGGTGTTGCGAAAGAGAACCCCGGGGCCTTGGAATGAGGGCAAAGAAGGAACAGGAGTGCGTTTTAGTCAGTAAAAGTCTGATACGAAAGGGCAGGAGATGTCATTGGATGACTTACCATCAAAAAAAAACATAATATTATGTTTTATTTTTTGGAAACATAAGGCCAAATTGTCCACTGACGCGTAGCTTTATAAACGCGTATTCGTCATTATACGCTTGGTGAACGCCTGCTCACAGCTGACATATAAAACTATGAAATTCGGTCGACGAAGCGGCAACCACAGGACAGCACGACCTTGCCGCTAAATCGACAGAGTTTACCCCACCAAGCGTATAATGACGAATACGCGTCTATGAAGCTAAGCGTCCGTGGATAGTAGGACTAAGGTAGGTACCTACATAGGTACTTACGTCGACGTTAACCGCCTACGCTGACACAAGTCTTAGAAGAGCGAACCAAAAGGAAAACTTTGCAGACATATCAAAACACTGCTTTCAGTTATATTTCGTCCTAAGTAGGTACTCCAATGTTTTCAGGTATTCCCACGGGATCGTAAAACAACGCTACTCCACAAAAAAGAATATAAATTATTTTGATACAAAAGACTTGGAATAACATCTACTGAAAATAAAAGAGACGAAAATAAATGTAATCATATTTATTTTACTTAACTTAGTAAACGTTGAAAAGAACGTATAATCCGGGTAGGTAAAATTTTGTAAACGATCTAGTCTGGGTCAAAGAGATATTTTTATTTGTACAAAACAATCCTAGAAATAAACAAAAGACCTAATAATTCTATGCTGTAGGTATCATCATCATCATCATCATTTCAGCCGAAAGACGTCCACTGCTGAACATAGGCATCCCCCAAGTGTCGCCACAATGAACAGTCCTGTGCGTCTCGCATCCATCGGACTCCCGCAACCGTTACCAAGTCATCGGTCCACCTTGTAGGAGGCCTTCCAACGCTACGTCTTCTCGTACGTGGTCGCCATTCCAGAACCTTTCGGCCCCAACGGGCATCCGTTCTGCGAGCAATGTGCCCTGCCCATTGCCACTTAAATTTGGCGATTCTTCGTGACTTCGTGCTATTTCGGTAACCTTGGTTCTCCTGCGGATAGTAGGTATAATACCTGCCAAGAACAAGAACTTAAAATATAGCACTTTTTTACTTTGTAAACCAATACTTTTGATTCGGAGCAGTACCAACCAGCACTGGGCCCGCGTGTTATTTTACGGCCCTTTCTATTGCCTGGAGAGTAGGCCTGAGTCCCAGCAGTGAGATCATTAAAAGACTAATTTAGTTTATTTAATACCTATGTTATGTCTTTACCTTCCATACAACTACTTTTGAAATAAAGAAAAAAACCGGCAAGTACGAGTCGGACTTGCGCACTGAGGGTTCCGTACAAACTTAGCTATGAAAACAGTTCAATTCCCGAATTGAGTTACGAAGATTTTACCAAATCGCATTTTTTTTATTGTGACGTAATTACAAATTTACAGTTTTCAGATTTTTTCCTATACTTGTGCTGTGAGACCTTGCTTCATGCCAAATTTCAGGATTCTAGGTCAACGGGAAGTACCCTATGAATTTTGATTCCCTTGAGAGTCAAATACACGTTTTTTGCAAAATAAACGGCCGTATCTTTTTTTTTCGTTAACTTTGAAGTTTGATTTTTCCTCAGCTTCAAGGGACTGCAGACCTGCCCCCCTAGCCAAGTCACAAACGATAAACGTAAACTCTCAGTAGTCTTTAATAGATTTTCAACTTTATGTTATTGGATATAAAGTTGAAAATCTATTGAAGATTACATAGTGTTTTCGTTCGTTCTGGTCGCTAACGCTCAGTAGTCTTTAATAGATTTTCAACTTTATGTTCTTAGGTATAAAGTTGAAAATCTATTGGAGATTACTAAGCGTTCACGTTTATCGTTTGCAACTTGGCTAGGGGGGCTGAGTACATGGTTTTAATTTCAACTCAATACCTCCACACGTTCTCGAGATAAAGGGTCTTGACAGTCAGACAGACAGACAGACAGACGGACGGACAACAATGTGATCCTATAAGTAAAAAAATACAACTCGTTGTATTTTTCTCACTTGTCTCGTCTACAATGTCACAGCGTTTCCTCCCACGCCGGTGCTAAGGCGTGCATTACACGGTCATGCAAGCGTCAATCAAAACCATCAATCATGAATGATGTTTGAATGACGGAATTTTATCGCCATACGTTTTTCGTCATGCAAACGTCAGTCATCGCATTACACGGTAGGTTTTTCGTCACTCAAAATATTTGACTGTGGCAAAACTGACACCAAAACCTATCGTGTAATGGACGCTTATGGAATCAATTGAGTGTCTTATTATAGATAAATTATCATATATACACTAATAATTGTTAGTAAAAATGTTTCCTATTGTGTCATACTTTCATCACAACATGTTTAAAAATGCAATTCCAATTGTGTATCAAACTTCATCAAGTTTTGGTCGTTACTCACTTCATTAGGGCCTCATGAGTATCCATGGAAGCGTAACGACATACATTCCTGATTGCGATCCAATACAATGACATACATAGCATGGAGGCTGTTGTGACTATGAGACTAAAATGACTGATAAAGTTTTCAACCGTTGCAACGGTAGTGTAAACTATGGTACTAAGGTTATTTGAACCTTCAATTATAATTTCAGAAAAACTGACCTAGGGTGATTCGGACTCTCACACAAATGGTTCCGTACTACAATATTAAAATCGAGCCAAAAAAAAATTACGACAGAATAACGTATCTTGTATGGTCAACCCTCTTTAATTTTTTAACTTAATTTTAATTTTATTTGTGCGTTTTGGTTCTGTAAATTACATTACCAGTTACTTCAGCTTCTTTGTCACAAAACCCTACATTGACCTTTCATTATATGTAGACAAATACAGCAAACCATCAGGATAACTTGCTCTACGAAATTCACTCTTACTGCTACACACTTAAGTGCTATCAATATCAAATTGTAACCGCTTGACGTATATACCTACATTATATAGCACAATTTCTCATATTATGTCACACAGCTAGATATCGACACGTATGCTGCAGCGAGCTAATCTTGGATTCAACCACTAAATGGATTTCGATGCTCGTCCTACTGTCTCGAGTCTCGGAACTGCATATATGCTGACGTCACGTATTTATTCTCTAAGGACTAGATAGATGTGCTGTAATAAATTTACGTAATATCTAAGACGTTGGACTACGGTTCCACAGGCATGATTGTAGACCTTAAAATTGCACGTAGTTCATCTTAGAAAAATTCAATAAAGTTGGACGGTCTTTGACAGATTTCGTTTTACCCAGTCAGAATCTCAAAAAAAAGAAATTAAGACAATTCCCTACTTGTCTGATTAATATTATCCTAGTAAGCTGTGGAGTAGCGTAATTAGAGACACAATAGAAAGACAATGGCGCGTGAACGCCGGCGTTATTGCGGGGATTTGATGTGCTTTTGGTCCTTTTTTGGGAACAGGATATTCATTTACTCATGGAAGTTAACAAATGTAATAATGGCCAGGTATAGATACCTGTAATTCCCACCACTCTTCCTCATACTAATAATTGAAATGCTCTCTTTTTAGTATTGTATATGTAGCGACATCTATGGCGTCAGATAAGAACTAATCCTGCAGTTCTTCGCGCAGTTGGAACATATAGAACAGCCCGAAATCATCTATCGGGCAGTTACCCACCAGACATAAAACCCGTCTGGTCGGAGGATCCTCCCTTTTCAACGGAGGTTTGCGGGACTTTACTCTCTGTTCCGCATACCTAGGTACTAATATGTATTGTTCATTATATTTTTTTTTTTATTTACCCTATACCCACCGCTGACCTCCCCATTTTCTTCCAGATATTCATCTCTTGAGCCACCTCGAACCAGTCCTTGAAGTAGGCATCTATGTCATTTCGCCACCTCTTCCCAGGTTGGCCTACAGCAGCGTCGTCCATCCTCAGGCCTAGTTTGTTTGAGTTAGATATCTTTACAATTAAAATTAAATCATAAGTCATATGTTTTTAACATTCATTTTTCAAAACACTTATTTTTTGAAATATGTCGGTTTGTGATTAAGCGAGTATAATATCTCCTTCCAATTAGTTCCCAGTGTCGGAGCTAGGCTATGCTAGATAGACAGCTATTCTATTCTTCTATTTTTACCAGGCTAACGTCGACGTGATATATAACGACACGGTTCGCCTCCCAATTTCGCTTGCATCGCATTTTTGATGCTCATGTTTCTAGTTTAATATCTTTAGACTTTTTAAAAGACTACCAACAGGCATTCCGGAACCTCTACGAGCTAGTTTATAGAGTGCCTACCTACCTAGTTACATTTTAAGAGTTAATTAACCGTCAAACGTACGGATATGCGCCACCGGTACATGGTGGACGTCCCATTCGTCACATTCATTGGACGCACAATTTTTTTTTTAGGTAGGAAATCATCCAATGACTTCTCTCGCTCTTGGGAGGAGGGCGCGAGGGCGTGTCAGACTTTTACTGACTAAAACCTACTCCTGTTCCTTCTTTGCCTTCGTTCCTGGCCCCGGGGTACACTTTCGGGATCCCGGCGGCTGGGGCGTGAGGGCCGCGCGCGGCCGCCTCCTTCGCTAGCATTACTGCTTCGCAAAAGGAGGCGATCGCCTGCCATTCCTCCACTCTTCGGACCATGACCTGTACCAGGGACCGGTGCGAAAGGTCGCCACCGCCAATCGCCCCCACGAAGACACGGCGATGCTCCGCCCAAAAGGGACACACCTCCACCGTTAAAAAAAAATTATTTACCTTTTAGAAAGTGTCCACACCTACATTTAACCTTTGATTGATCTCCAAACAAAGCCATTTCATGTTTGAGTACATTCATAGACAAACACTATTGTTTACCCGGAAACGAAGTCCCCGGTCGATAAAACCTGTTGTGAAGAAAATTGACTCTAACTTGGTCATCAATCAACTCCAAAAGGTATATTTAATCGTTAGTATAATTTTCAGTCTTTTGATGGGAAGTACTTAATTGAATGTCGATATCGGTCGGAATTGACGCTCCTCGGAATATACTTGTAAAAGTGGTTCGTCAAATTACTGTAACAATCAATAGTCCCGACACCTAACTTTTCTTTTTTTTTATTCTACCGTTTTTTCTTTTTTTTTTCGCTCGTTTTATTTTTGTTTAATTCCTCTATTATTTATTTATCACATTTTAAACAAACACATTACCTTACACATATTTATCATAATTAACACAACACTATTTTGATGGTTTATATTGTTTAAGATGCATCACCGATACATATTTATTACATTCCAAAACTGCTTTACGTCCGTTGCGTCACAACCACAGGTTCAGTTGAAAACCAGCGTCAGGCGCTAGTGAACTGGACTTATTTCGGTGCAGCCGTGAGGCACACAACTACATTTTTGCTTCTTTTTTTTATTTTTGTTTCGTGTTTACCCTATATTGTGTTTGTGCCTTGTACTGTACCAAATAAATTATTTTTCTTTCTCTCTTTCTTTCTTTCAAACTCTAAAGTTAGAAAGTTGATTATGTAACCTCCAGAGTGGCCGCGAAATTCAAAATTTTCGTTTTTTTTTTTTTTTTTAAATTGATTTTACAATATTGGCAAAAATTATATTTGCGGTAACGACATGTTTGTATTCATGCAAATATACAAACGTCATTACCACAAATAAATATATTTTTTCTTTACTATTCGATTCTGAATGCAAATTGTAAAAAAACGTCCGATTACTTGAATTTCGCGGGTTGCACAGGAGCTTACACCCTAAGTTAACTTTTTTTTTCTGGAAAAGTATCAAATTAAGATCTCTAGAGCTACCCAGTTTTTTGGAGTTAAAAGCATATTTAACACTACTGTAATGTCATAGGCTGACTAGTGCTAGAGGAGAGTTTAACAGGTACTCAAAGTAATACTCTTAATTCAGAAACCTGGGGCCTTACCATGTCATGTTAAAATGTCAGGCTTGCAAATGAGAAAGAGTGCAACTATACACCCTATATAGCTCCATCCCTTTCACAGTTCAGCTTCGGTCGTAAAATGGATCGCGTGGGCCTCAGGGTATTATTACCTCTCTCTAAGTCAAATCAAGCATCACCCATCTCAAGAAACCCCTTTTAACAACGTCTTCAAGCTCATAATGAGGAACCGGATCGAAAATTAGATTTTATTTAACCGTCAACCACAGTTAAGAGCGACCTTTTCGAGGTACATTTTCATACAACCGCTCTTACGTGATTATGATGTTATTACACATCTTTCTCTAGATATTTTGGATACACAGCTATCTTGTGGATATTATCTAGGCTTTTATAGAAATAAAAATATAAATTTTTGTAAAACTAATCTAGTAAAGACCTCTGAAAATCTGCTATTTTACGTGAACTTTGACCCTCCATAATGTACTCATATATTAAAAATATTAAAAAGTACCTACATCAATAGAAGCCTTGCACATTTAATCGAGTAAATCAAGGAATTACTGAATACCAACAGAGTTTTCAGGCGTTATCTCTCTTTTTTTACATTGCCTCTTCATCAAACATCACGTTGGATTGCATTAAATTAAGCAACAAACTTTTAAACTATGCTCGATATTGACGATAGGCGAGTGGAAAAGGACCCTCTTAAATAAAATTACACAAACAGGCTGAACTTAAACTGAAATAATGTTTCGCACTTTCACATTACCTTTTATCTTCTCCTTCTCAAACGACAGGGCAAAAATCACAGAAGACCGGAAAAAAGAGAAATAATAATCACATATCCTTAGCACAGGTTTTAAAAGCTATTTCGAAATTGTTCGAGAGATTTACCTCGGTTCTAGAACGCAAAAGGCAACTGAAGGAGCACATGCGGGTTTTAGTCAGTAAAAGTCTGACACTCCCTCTCGATCCAGAACGGGAGAAGTTATTTGGTGATTAATCGCATTAAAAAATGCTAAAACTGCTTACATTTTCAGTATAAGCATTAGAAGCCAACTTAAAACTACGATAAATACAAAATTCTAACCCAACTTAAAACTAAGATAGATACAAAATTCTCTGCACGTTAACCATCCGGTAAGCAAGTAGGTTATAAAACCACTTCAATACCGGTAACATGCCACATAACTCTGATAACGTTAATAGCTGGAACCGCAACAAAATGGAGGTTCCAACCAGCTCTTGTGTACGTAAACACCAAATAAAATTTTATTTTCAACGTTTCAATAACACGTTCATTGTGCGTACAGCTAAGGACTGGAATTCCCAGCCGGAGTCTGTCTTTCCTGATAGCTATAACCTAGGGATCTTTAAGTCAAGAGTGAATAGGTAAACAAGCGTGCTCTATCGTCGACCACATCGTCGTTTTCTATCAGATGAGATAGTGGTCAAGTGCGAGCCTATCAACAAAAAAAAATCATTCAATAAAAAAAAAACAGTTGTCAGGATTTACCACGAGCATTGAATAAAAGGTGTCTATTTTCAACACGACAGAACACAGCGTGTCAGATCAGGTATTTATTTCCAAATAAGGACTGCATTAGGATGTTTTTAATATCGTGCGGTTTTGATCACGTATGCGGGATTGCTCCGCACGCGTAACCCCCGCAAATGTCCATTTCATACAAGTATTTATAGTAATGCGTGGAATAAGCACGCGGGACGCGTTTTTTTGCATTTTGAAATTTTCTGCATGCGGAGCAAACCCGCATGCGTGTGATATTAAAAATACCTTTAACGTAAAGTGTCTGACTGAAATCTGTATGTTAGTCAATCTGAGCCTCAAAAGTAAAATAAAAAGTACGGATTTGGAACAACGGTAGTCTATAACCTGGATTGGAACATCGGATATTCTTTAAAATATCATGGACACAGTTACTGGTTGACTAGTTTTCGACTTTCATATGACTTTCAATAACATACACATATTATTTCTGTACAAAGACAAAGAATTTGGCGAAATATTTGCAAGAAAAATTTACTGATCGACAAGTAGGAATTGCCACTTAGTATGAAACTTTCATTAATATAGTAGCTTTACAGATTGCCTAATATACTACTATAATACTACTATAACATTATTGCACAAGGATGACCTAATTCTTTGTAGAAATTTCTCGTTCAAACACCACAAAGTGCGATGCATCAGACTTTCATTTTAAACTCAATTCGCAGCTGCTTCAAATTGAGTTATAGGAAAATCAGAGGCTTGCTTAAATATATTATGTTCTTACATATACATACATCGAGTTATGTATGTAGCATAATGTTTAGCTTTTTTATTCTTAATATATTTTTGATGGACGCGGCTGGCGTCACGACACGCTAATCTTATTTCTACCAGCCGAAATCAATACTTTAAAACACTTTTAGTAGTATTCATAAACAAAATCTTTAGCATTATTTTGACTTTCCTTTGAGTTGGTCACTCAAAAGGACGATGAAGGTAAAAGAACCCCGAATTCTGAATATCCCTGAAATGTTTTTGGTTACCGTTTCAAAGCATTTTCTTGGTTCCGTTATTTTACAAAGAAACCATTATTATTAATAAACTTTTAATGAAATAAGCTGTGAAATATAAGAATTCCATTTTCCAACTCAACGAAAGGATATCAATTTTCGCTCGTGAACTTAATCCGTTCATTCGATTATAACTGGGTCGTTTGTATAGGGCCCTGTTTGAACTCCAATGGGTATAACCGGTGCTTACTTGGTTGTGCAAGAACTTAACTTAGGGTATTTCTGCCTCTTGTAGACCATCGTTTTTGTGTTGTCTAAATCATTTTTTTCGGTGGGAAATCATCATATGGCTCATGCTGCTTTAGGTGGAATAGAAACGAGATTGGGAAACGATTCAAGAGGATCATTGGTCGAGCATGCATTCGTCGAGCCGAAGCCTCTAAGTTTTGAGCATCGACGCCGAGTTGCTAGTCTGTCGGTTTTCTACCGGTTGCTTTTCGGGGAGTGTGCGTCGGAATTCATCATCATCATCATCATTTCAGCCGAAAGACGTCCACTGTTGGACATAGGCCTCCCCCAAGTGTCACCACAATGAACGGTCCTGTGCGTCTCGCATCCATCGGATTCCCGCAACCCTTACCAGGTCTTCGGTCCACCTTGTAGGAGGCCTTCCAACGCTACGTCTTCCGGTACGTGGCCGCCATTTCAGAACCTTTCGGCCCCAACGGCCATCCGGAATTGCATAACTTAATTCCGCCAAGCCCGTTCCTTCTTCGAACTATCTGACGTACGGCTATGCGCCACCGATACATGGTGGACATCTCACCCAGACGCACAAAACGTTTTGGGAACACATTCATTCTGCGTACAGCTAAGGTGTGGAATTCCCTGCCGGAGACTGTTTCCTGATAGCTATAACCTATAATAGGGGTCTTTAAGTCGAGAGTGAATAGGTTACTTCTAGGTAAGCATGCTTCACCTTCGACCACATATGCTTACCATCAGATGAGATAGTGGTCAAGCGCGATCTTATCAATAATAAAAAAAAACTGTGCATGCGCGAGTCCGACTTGTGCCCTGAGGGTTCCGTACGAACTTAAATACTATTTAAATAGTTAAATTCCTGAATGGAGTCTCGAAGATTTTTCCGAATCGAAAAATATATTTATTTTTTTGTGTCGTAACAAAAAATTTAATATTTTCAGATTTATTTTTATACCTGTGCAGTGTGCAATAAGACCTTGCTTTATACCAAATTTCAGGATTCTGGGTCAACGAGAAGTACCCTATGAATTTTGATTCCCTTGAGAGTGTCGAACCATATGTGTATATTAGTGTGTGACCATATCTTTTTTTTTCGTTACCTTAATTTTTTTTTTTCACAGCACCTAGGGACCGCAGACTTGAGTATATGGTTTTAATTTCAACTCGATACTTCCACCCGTTCTCAAGATAAAGGCTCTTGACAGACCGACAGACAGACAGACACACAGACGGACAACAAAGTGATCTTATAAAGGTTCCGTTTTTTCCTTTTAAGGTTCGGAACCCTAAAAAGTTGGAACGTCAGGGAGTGTCAGACTATTACTGACTAAAATCCAAGTGTGCCTTTAGTTGCCCTTTGTGTTCCAAGGCCAAGGTAACTCTTTCGAACAATCCTGCAACCCTGGCAGGTATTGAACCTAGCGAGCCTTGATCAATGGTCTAAATCTGACTGAAATTAATTTCATAAATGATAAATGATAAATGATATTTATTTTGTAAATAGGTATAAAAAAAAAAGCAATACCGAAGTATTTTTAACAGCCAAAATATTGTTGTTGTATCACTGTTTACTCCTGACGTAGCTAACTCACTTATCTCGTGATTGCTTTCGTGGAATCGCTAAATTATTCGTACTATAACATCGACAAATGACGGCTTCGTCACGTCACGACAAATCGAATGTCACCTATTTCTGTCACACGCTAATGGCAAGCGGCGACCCAGCCTATTGTTTGGATTCAGTCGGCGCCTACTTATAGCTTGACAAACAAACCAAAGCGCTTGTTTGTCTAGTCTAGGAGCCACTATAATAATCCACGTGGTCGAAAGAAGCCTTTTAGTCGAAGATGCTTTTTTTTTTTTTTAGGTGGGAAAATCATCTAATGACAAATCCCGCTCTTGGGTGGAGCAGGAGATAGTGTCAGACTTTTACTGACTAAAAACCCACTCCTGTTCCTTCGTTGCCTTCGTTCCAGGGCCCCGGGTTTCGTTTTCACACTACCCATGGCCCCAGTAGGCTTCGACCCTGCTGGGCCCCTACGATTTGCTGACATCTCCCTGAGGCGCGCGTGGAACAATACGCGCCGTCGACGACTTGGGCTCGGTCCGGGTCCGCAAGCCCGCGCCTACGGTGGCCGGAAATCGGGATCGGAATCCCGGCGGCGGTTGGGGCGTGAGGACCGTTGCCTCACGCGATCGGCCGCCTCCTTTGCTAGCATTACTGCTTCGCAGAAGGAGGCGACCGCCTGCCACTCCTCCTCGCTCCGGACCATGGCCTGTACCAAAGCCCGGCGCGAGAGATCGCCGCCGCCGATCGCCCCCACGAGGACACGGCGTTGCTCTGCTCAAGCGGGGCACACCTCCACCGTGTGCTCCACCGTGTCCTCCGGGCGGTCCACACAGTGGCGACACCCGGGCGTCGCTTCCGCACGAATCCGGTGCAGGAACTTCCCGAACTTACCGTGTTCGGTGAGAACCTGCGTCATGCGAAAGGTGAGGACGCCGTGAGGTCTTTCCAACCACGCCTCAAAGAGGGGACTTACCGCCATAATTGTGGCGTGCCCATAGTCGAAGATGCTGAGATGCAACCAATTCCGGATTTAGCGAACTCTCGAGCTTCAAACTAAGCCTCGATCTAGCCTAAAGCCCCCATTCTGTGGATTAAATTGCAGTTTCCTAATCTTAGTAACAATACTCCGAATTAAGTCGCATTTCCCCGATTTAAGCCACAAATGTAGATATGGATTAAGTGCGGTTTGGTTAAAAATACCAGTCCTCTCCGCCAACCACAATTTTCAGAATAAGCCGTATTTGAGTGGAAATTTGAATTGGTTTGGTTAAAGGTAATAAAATCAATGTGGTAGATGATGTCAAGATTTGCAATCCAACCTGGATTGGAAATCTAGATTACAAATAGAAGTGATGTTATTTAAATCACCTATTTAAAAATAACATTTCATTTATCACTTCTATTTATTCCTGAAGCATAGACGAATTAGATGAACACGTTTTCCATATAGATCTTTTAAGGATTTGTTACTAATTAATTATGTTAGCTCTTTGAGTGCCCAGAGAGCTCGATTGTTCTTTGCCCAAAAAATTAACTTGGCAATGTTGCCAGTCTTTTGGCCACGTTTACGGATGACAGCAATGTGAAGGAAAACTGCCTGAGTGTATTTTGATTAAGTCAAGTTTGATATATTTTTATTTGTCACATTCATTGAGCGATAGTTTTATTTATTTTTTATTGTACTTTTTTGGGTATAATATCGACTGGTCTACACTGTCCTATTTTAGTTTATCCACCTATTAATATTGTAATATGGAAATATTAGAAAACATATCTTTTTTTTAAAAGAGTAACCATGGAGTGTGTTACCGGTTTTCCTCCATAGGAAACAACCAATTAGAACCGTGCACTAGCTTCTGGCTTATGTGAGACAAAAAACATTTTGGTTTTTTTATGTTTTAATTCCAGAATCTACACCTAAGGAACGTGCAAAGGAATAAAACTGTATCACTTTCTTCCTTCTCGTTATTAAGTGTTCAAACAAAGACCGCCATTTCACTTCATTTCAGTCATTAAAGTTATCAGTAATGCGAGCGCGTTAACAGCGTATGAACGCGTTTTATTACAAGAAGGTTCTAACCTAACAAAACAAAGGGCGAAGCATGTCGTATTTCTGGTGCTTGGCTAGCGACTTTCTCCGAGCAAATTCCGTTTTTTGCCATAAAAACTTGAACACCTCTTTATGTCACTGAATTTTTATTATTTGATATCTCAACACCGTAAATAAAGGTAAACCAGAGCCATTAAAAATGTAGAAAAAACATATTTTTGACTGGCCTGTTGGTCTAGTGGTTAGTGGCCCTGACTGCTATGCCGGAGGTCGTGGGTTCGATTCCCACCCAGGACAAATGTTTGTGTGATGAGCACAATCATTTGTTCTGTGTCTTGGTGTAATTTATCTATTATATGTATATGTTTAGAAATATTTAAGTATGTTTATCAGTTGTTTAGTACTCATAACACAAGCTCTGCTTAGCTTGGGACTAGACGGCGATGTGTGATAGTTGTGTGAATATATATATATATATATTATTTTGAAATATACGCCAAACCGAGTTAGCGCTAGGTTCTACCACGACCTCTTACTCGGCCCTGGTACAAAAGGCAACGAAGGAACAGAAGTGGGTTTTTAGTCAGTAAAAGTCTGACACTATCTCTCGCTCCGCACAAGAGCGGGGGATGTCTTTGAGGACCTAAACTGAACTGTGTATAGCTCCATCCTTCTTTCTCGCTTGCAAGCTTGACATTTTAACATGTTATGGTAAGGCCTTTGATGTCACACACAAAGATAGTTATGTCTTAATGAGTTAGTACCATTCCGTACAATCGATGACATTTCGCTGATGTCAATGTTGGCAAACTATAGGTACTGAAGGAAGGTACCAGCCTTCTAATATTCCCACTACTGGGGCTCAGGCTTCCTCTCAAGGAGACCGAATAGACCGTGCACGCGGGCTCAATGCGGATAACTGAATGTCACAAGTCTCCAAATTTTGGTTCTAGGTCATGCCGGTTCCCTCACAATGTTTTACTTCATGAAATAAATTACACAAAGTAATGCACCTGACTGGGTTTGAACCCGCGACTCGTAAGTCGGGGCCGTTACCACGGGGCTACCACTGCCCCCCTAGCCAAGTTACGATTATTTCATTTGCGTCGAACGCCTCGAGTAGGCCACGCCTCTGATTACTTTATTCTGACGTCATCTCAACGCCCAGTCACGTGGTCAGAACAAAGGAATCGGAGGCCTACTTGAGGCGTTTGACGCAAACGAAACGATCGTAACTTGGCTAGGGGGGCTGCTCTCCTTTTCCTGCAGTATTCATTCCAATCATATTTTATCGTTACATCTTTAAAATAAGATCACGTACAATCTTGATAGTAGTATCTATAAAAAAGTTACTTACAAACGGACAGAGAAACGTAAATATATTTACATCAGTATGGATGTGATGACGTCAACAATACCAGTGTCGTTTTACATAGCCCTTTGCTTTCCTATGCGTAGCTATAAAAATGGATTCCCTTTGAATTCTCAACGTAATACAAAATATTGGCACACACACCCTTTTAAGAAAATGCTCACGGTTTTAGTAACACAATCTCTTTTTGTTGATGTATGCTTTCGGAATGCCAAGGGCAACTGAAGGAAAAGGGGTGGGTTTTAGTTAGTAAAAGTCTAACACTTCCTCTCGTTCCATTTAGAACGAAAGAAGTTCTGTAATGGTTTCACACTTCAAAAAAAGGAAAAGTAAAAGAAAATTGTAGATATCATTCTCATGATTTTTTCCTTTTCATATTTTCTTCGTATATTTTTAAAACCATTTCAGAGTTTTGAATATTGTGTGTGATTTTGAATATAGACTTTTCATCACTTTTCATCATCATCATCTGAAATGGTCACTATGAAGTATGCGCGAGTGTTTGCGTAGTACTCTTGTATAGATTGGAAAACCTTAGTAAAAAAATTATTTCCAATCCATACACGATTAGTTTCACACCCTCGCGTTCTGGCCTTGTATAGAATGGAAAGATACGAAGTAAACAGGCTCTTCCACTACGAGTATTCGCTTAGCGCAACAATAAAGCTTAAACGGATCCTTTTATTGAAAGAACCATCGCCATTGTCGAGTTCTCGATACTCAATAAGTAGTTCAATTTGTTCAGAAAATATCTTTATAATGAAAATTGCATAATTTTTCAAATAAATGACCACTTCTCCACGATCAACTTCGTCAGTTTCCCGCATCCACTTTAGAGCAGGAATTGACGATTTAAATATCGAACACGGAATGCCTCTTTTTTTTTGCTCAATGGTTTATAAAAAAACTACGATATGTATTATTAAATTATCGGCGATCACATAATGAAAATCTGATCATAGCCTGTTCGGGTCAATCACCGAACAATAATGAACCTGTCAGCGTAATTGCGACACCGCGCTCTATGCCTTTATTATTTTATGTATTACCTAAGTAAATACAGTCAGTACGGATTCGAATAGCATATCGGGCGCGACTCAATCTCATCTCATTCACCTCATTAGTTTTAATAGTTTTTCCATTTGTATATCGGTATTGTTGAAATATAGTTATCTTTACAATCTTTAGAGCAGTGGCGGCCGAGTTGTAACGGCCCCGACTTACGAGTCGTAGGTCGCCGGTTCAAACCCAGCCAGGCGCATTACTTTGTGTAATTTATTTCATCACCACTGCTCTCAAAACGGTGAAGGAAAACATCGTGAGGAAACCGGCATGTCCTAGAACTAAAAATTCGAAGACATGTGACATCCACCAATCCACACTGGGCCCGCGTGGTAGATTACGGCCTATTCCCTCTCTTAGAGAGGAGGCTTGAGTCCCAGCAGTGGGAACATTAAAAGGCTGATTATGCTTATGCTTATAATCTTTAATCTTGGTTTATCTTAATCTCACCCCAAACATAGCCCATTCCATTGCCCTTAGGGGAAGTTTAAGTTTGCCTTCTGATGAGGCCCATTGTAAGTGATCACGTTTCATCACTGGCAACACACACTGGTCATAGACTTTCGTCTTGAGTTGTAAAGGTCTAGAATAACATTATTCCTCCGTTCAATTGAATTTTTTAGATCGTGCCATATTCCTATGTTAACAAGGAAATAATATTTGTTGCGTAAAGCCGCGCATAAGAAGTTTTCACATAACAACATTCTCAGCTTCGTCTGGTGTTAACACATGTTTTTTGTTTTTCCTTAATGGAAACCCTGAAGGATTTTCAAGAACATTTAGACATTTTCCATTTTTAGGGTTTGGTACCTCAAAAGGAAAAAACGGAACCTTTATAGGATCACTTTGTTGTCCGTCTGTCTGTCAAGAACCTTTGAGCTGTGCCTCACTGGGACGCCATGGCGGCGTAGCCAGGTCAAGACGCCAAAAAAATGTATGGATTGGCAGCGTGACCAACAGTCGCCAGGTGAGGTACACACCATAGAACTACACGCATGTTCTTGGTTGCGCGAACTGGCAGCGCCGCCATGGCGTCCCAGTGAGGCACGGGCCTTAATCTCGGAGATGCGAGGTGTCGAATTTAAATTAAAACCACATACTGAGGTATGCGGTCCCTTGAAGCTGTGAAAGAATCAAACTTCTAAGTTAACGAAAAAAGAGATACAGCCGTTTATGTAGCAAAAAACATATTTCGAAACTCTCAAGGGAATCAAAATTCATAGGGTACTTCCCGTTGATCCAGAATCCTGTTTGGCATAAAGCAACTAAGCAAGGTCTTATAGCACAGACCGTATAGGAATAAATGAAAACAGTAAATTTGTTGTAACGTCACTATAAACGATATTTTTTGTACAATTACAAAAATGAAACAAAAATGAATATCGTTACAAAAGTGACCAACGTTACAAAAAAATAACAAAAAGGAAATATTAGGACTATTTCACAACACTATTAAAACAATGAAATTAGAGCTTAATCATTTATTGATAACATAAGCAGTCTCTTTAATTACAAAATCAGTCTCAGAACAAATTGTGCATTCCGTTTGGTCATTAAGTGTTTATTAAAATGTTTAGCCTACAGAAAACAAACCATTGGTGATGTAACTTACGGTTAAAAATTATTAATTACTTTTAATACGTAATTACAAAAATAATAGTAAAGTTAGTTATTATTTATCAGCATTTTTTATTAAGAAAGAACTAGTAATAAACCAAATAAAAAACTTTTTAGAAAAAAAAAAATAACCGACTTCACTAAAAAAAACACTAAAAGGATCAAAATAACTTTAATTTCGAATGTCGGTGTTTCTCGGTATTGTTTGTTTCTTATTTAACACCGACTTCCGAAATTAAAGTTATTTTGATCCTTTTAGTG
This sequence comes from Mythimna impura, assembly GCA_905147345.3. Taxonomy (NCBI): domain Eukaryota; kingdom Metazoa; phylum Arthropoda; class Insecta; order Lepidoptera; family Noctuidae; genus Mythimna; species Mythimna impura. Next base: position 13,137,569 of record LR990362.1, on the reverse strand, counting down.
TTTTTTTTAGTGAAGTCGGTTATTTTTTTTTTCTAAAAAGTTTTTATTTCACACTTTTTAGTTGCGATACACTTATAAACAGAGTGCCTATTTCTAATGACAATTCCAATTAACCCAAATACTGCTAGGTTACATTGTTTTATTATAAAGTTGCTGTGCCTACCTTCCTCCTTCCGGCTCCATCATCAGATCAGTTCGATAGTACCTTATAGCCCAAGAGCATCTCACGACAATTCTAATAAGCCCAAACACGGCTAGGATACCTTGATTAATTACGGAGTTCCTGTGCCTACCTTCCGGCTCCATCATCAGATCAGTTCGATAGTACCTTATAGCCAAAGTGCATCTCATGACAATTCTAATGAGTCCAAACACGGCTAGGTTACATTGATTCATTACGGAGTTCCAGTGCCTACCTTCCGGCTCCATCATCATCATCAGATCACTTCGATGATACCATTTTCAACGTAACTATTCAGAATCATTCATTTATTTGTATTGTCATAGTCGCTTAACTATATCTTCAATGTGATATCTATTTGAGTATGAAGTTCCGTTGACCATTTCTGGTCTTCTTCATCAGTTCCACTTCATCAAATGTTACTTTTTGACTGTAAATGCGTTCTTGATGAAAATACTAAAATTACCATAGGGTTGCCTATAATTTTTGAGGAGTTCCCTCGATTCCTCATGGATTCCATCATCAGAACTGGATTTTGAAAAAAATGAGACCAATCTGGAAGCATATCCTATAAAGGGAAAAAAAAAATTTGCAAATCGGTCCATAAACGACGGAGTACTGAGGTAACAAACATAAAAAAAAATTAAAAAAAATAATGATGATAAAAAAAAAAAAAAATACAACCGAATTGATAACCTCCTCCTTTTTTTTGAAGTCGGTTAAAAATACTCATAAGTGACGTATAGCTACTACTTACGAGTAGTATCTATACGTCGCTTATAAATAATTAGTAAGGAAACTGTTATATCTACACCGCGAAATTTTGATCGTTTTAATCCCGTGGAGGGTCGATCCGGTACATGAAACACTATTGATTTGTACGTCAGCTGATCGAGTCCAATGACCTGTAAGTAAAAAAATTGCGCACTAGTTAATACATTACCCTGTATGTAGGTACCTACGCATAATTAAAAAAATAATTCCATTATGAAATCGGCTTTGCTTCATATTTGTAACATCCTTTTTGTTACGCTACAAAAATATGTAACAAATCGTTACGAAAATGAATATCAACGGTTTGTTGAATAACGACCTTTGACATTAGAAGGTTAAAAATAATGTTGTTAGACTTGTCTATCACCTTAATCAAATTGAATCAATATTATTCTTTGAATTTACGCAAAAATAGTAAAACAGAGACTTACCGTTGTTTTTATAGCTGATCAACTAAAATGAAAACTTTATTGTGGAAAAAACACTACACCGCAAGAAACACACTTTTCACAACAATGACACCTGCAGACAAAATGGCGGAATAATATTTTGTTGCCATCTGATTGGATGTCTTTGACAAGAATGTGTTGCCAATAAAGAATCTCAAATATCTACTAATATTTGTGTTACAATAATGAACAACAAAATTGAATGAAATAGAAGACACATTTTGAAAGGCTTATATTATAATTGGGAACACCCAAATACTCCGAAATATTTTATTCCGAATTTCGATATTCCGATTTTCAAAAGTCCGAATTTCATAATACCTAAAAATTATAATGTCTATTATTAAAAATCACGAAATTTATTTTACCGAAAGTCGTAAATGCGATTTGTTAGTTTTCCGATTTTCATACGTTCGAAGAATCAAATGCTCGAAGGGTTCTCGGTCCGAAAAACGATATTCCGATTTTCAATACTTCGAATAAACTAAAAGTCAACATGTTGTGCTACAAAATTTAGTGTCAGAAACGAATCGCTGCAAAACCGACTTCACGCAGTCTTGTTTGCCCTACCCCTAGAGTGTAATTTAAACCCGCGTAGGCGCGGAGGGGTAGGGCGGCCCGCGAGCTGAGGAGCAGGTGGTTTGAAGGCCCGCCGCCGCCGCGAAGCTGCGGTGGTGACCGTTAAAACCATCTGCGACGATAAGCTCGCGTGGGGCCGCCCAAACCCCGCAGCGCCGGAGCCGTGACAGAAACAATGCTTGCTGCATTTTGCATGCCTGCTTGCATGCTACATGCCTGCTTTCATGCTGCATGCCTGCTTGCATGTTGCATGCTTGCTTGCATGTTGCATGCTTGCTTGCATGTTGCATGCTTGCTTGCATGTTGCATGCCTGCTTGCATGTCGCATGCTTGCTTGCATGCTGCATGTCTGCTTGCACGCTGCATGCCTGCTTGCATGCTGCAATAAATCCCCTGCATGCTGGAAAACGCATCTGTCATTAGTTTTTTAATTCTACCCCCTCATACTACGACCTCTGACGAGCATTTATGTGTTTATTTGTCTTGCTATACAGTTTTATGAGGCGTTTTTATTTCGGAATTTTATTAATCGGTATTTTAATAATCGGAATTCGTATTTTTGATGTTTCGAATTATCATTAAGTCGGACTTTTCGTTATTCGATCTATTGAAACTCGGTATTTTGAGAATAGTAATTATAAAAGTTAGGAAAATTGAAATTTAGGAATTATAAAAATAGGAGTATTGATAAGTCGTATTTATGTAGTGTACCCATTATAATTATTACATAAAATTTTTTATTTCAATTTTCTATAATTTACATAATAATAACCCAATAAGGTATTCCGCAAACAGAACTTACAATAAAATGAGTAGGTTAATCTTTATGATGGTTTTTGTAACGCGCTCTCGCTTAGAGACACGTAGTAGATGTATGGAAATATTATGACACTAAGAGCATAAATGTCATATATTTCAGACTACTTATTTTTTTTTAAACTGAAATGTTGAAATCCTTCTCAATAAACTTTTATTCAATGATAATAACAATAATTCGATCGTTTAATATGTTATGTCTGGATAATATTTAGGGAGACGTTTTCAAGTCCCAAAATGTACATAAATTTTGAAAATCACCCAGTATTAATTAATTTGTATAATGAATGCAATATTAACAATATAAATGTTGCCGTGCCTTATCAGGGTCCATGTTTGAGACAATACAATAATGTAACATCTATTCACAACATGTGAGCAATAAATAAATACATTTTATGCGATTCGGAAAAATCTTTGAGACTATTCGGGAATTGGACTATTTACATAGCTAAGTTTGTACGGAACCCTCAGTGCGCGAGTCCATCTCGCACTTGGCCAATTTTGCTATTTATAACCTACGCCAAACGCAGTTTTATAGTTCTATTTTATTTTCCATTTCCCTTTCTTCTCCAACTTCATTAAAAAAAGGCGATATATTTTTATAGCTTTCCCAAATGTTGTCAACTTGAATCTGGCAACACTTACCTCCGCGAACAAGGGCCCTTGAATTTTAATAACGTTTGAAAGTTTCTCCGCCGGTATTTTGTTAGTCACCTGTTAAGTTAAACCAAGTTGTATGCACAGTTTCCAGACGATGTTTGGGCTTTGTTTTTTAATACTATCTGGTACTCGCGGCTTTATCCGCATTTTATCACAACTTCAAGTTTTTTTTTTTGCACGCAAGCCTAATTATTTTTCTAAAATTAAAATAGCATAAGTTACGCTTATTACATCAGCTTTAAACCCATGAAAGTCCCGTCAAAATCGGTCCAGCGGTTTCAGAGATTAGCCGGAAGAAACAGACAGACCGACAGAAAGACGGATAAAAAATTTCACACAGCTTTCACACTTTCACCATCAACGATTGTATCATTGCTTACCATCAGGTGGAATCGCAGTCAAGCACTAGTTTATATCATAAAAGTAAACAGACGCGGTATTTATTTTATATTATGTATGTAAAGAAGTGCTTGATCGCACCTTTAATAAATAAGACTTATATCACCACAAGGAAATGAGAAAATAAGCTTCAGCTGGTCCAACAAACATTCTACATCCAATTCCGTTTATTCCTTTTGTGCACAGATTAATAACATAAATATGCATTATATGTAGAATGAACCGCACTCTAGGAGTCTGAGAGAACAGAATAATAATAAGCTATTACAAAGTAGAAAACAAATATTCTGTAAGGAAGAAAAATAATTAAATTCAGGCCGCAGTGGCTGTTCTTTGTTCTGATCAAAAAAACTCATTACAAACTTTATAGAACAGGAGGACAGTAGAAGAGCATGCATAAAAAGATCATTTAAAATTTATTAATGGAATATCGATCGCTGCTTAGTTAATTTCTTGTTATAAAAGAACAGCCTGTACAGTCTCTAACCTAATTTTTTCGAGTTGCTGACGATTCAGACACTATAGGTATATTCGGACACAGTCTCCGATTTTTATTTTCAATATTTTTTCACTGACGGTTCGGACACCACTAAATTTATTGAAGCTATTTAGTACTGTCAGTTAAACAACATAGTACCTACAGTCAGATAAAAAAAAAACTTAAAATATAAAGTATTACCCGAAGTTGTCGCCTTAAATCCTAAAATAAAGCCTAAAATAGTTTTGGTAACGCTTTTTTTCCCCATTAATTTTTTTTTTTGAGAGCAATGGTGGCCGAGTGGTAACGGCCCCGACTTACAAGTTGTAGGTCGCGGATTCAAACCCAGCCAGGCGTATTACTTTGTGTAATTTATTTCATCACCACTGCTCTCAAAATGGTGAAGGAAAACATCGTGAGGAAACCAGCATGTCCTAGAACCAAAAATGCGAAGACATGACAATCACCTACCCGCACTGGGCCCGCGTGGTGGATTAAGGCCCATTCCCTCTAATAGAGAGGAGGCCTGAATCCCAGCAGAGGGAACAGTAAAAGGCTGATTATGCTTATATAGGTATTATATTTAAAAACTTTTTATCTGACTGTACTAAACAGTGTGGGTCCGAAACGTCAGTGAAAAAAAAAATTTGACAATGTGGACTCTGTCTAAATATACTGTGTCCGAATTTTCAGTAAGTCATTTTTACAACAACCCTCGAGACATAATGGCCCGTTCTTATTTTAAAAAATAAATAAGTCACGCGTTCGTGTTTCCCTTTTTTTATTTTTTATTGTAGAAAAGCGTTTACGGGCGGCACAACAAAGAACTTGAGAGTAATAACAAAGCAACATGTTTTCCGTGATTTGTGCCGCGGCTACGGCCCCACGGCACGCATAACCGTATTCTTCCATCGATTATTTCCTACATTTACTGTTAAAGTATACTATTTCCCGGCGGGAAACCTCTACGTGTGTTGAATTTAAAGAAAAAAGAAACTGAGAACAGTTTTTTTTCACGCAAATGTATTCGTGAGCGTGAAATATGAGCGGAAGTGCGTATTGAAAACTGAATTCCTATCGAGAAATTCTGAAATCCAACGGACGAGAACTGTAAATTGCCTTTTTATTTGAAGTCTTATAATTTTACCGAAATCTTACGGCAGAAACGTTGGGGTATTAACTTCAGTTTTCCCTAGAGACCTTTTGTAAAAAACGAGAAATAAATAAGGTTACTCTCTGAATGACCGTGTTTAAAACCAGAATAAATAGACCACGATTATTCATTCTCCCTGAAAGCGATATTTTAGACGGAATAGCTTTGCAGGAGAGAATCTATAAAATTAACGGCTTAGAGCAAAAAAGTTTTCAAACTTAATCCGCGTAGGATTAAGTTTGAAAACTTTTCACGCCTTTCCTGAAATTACAACTAAGTTTGACGAATAGTTTTCCCAAAATGCTTATCAAAACTTTAGAAATATTACACAGAGCTCGATCTAAACTTTTTATGACCAACTTGAAATAAATCAACTAGATTTAAAAGAAATTGATTACGTCAAGCGTTTCTGACACTGACAAACAAATAGCTATCCCGTAGGCTTAATTTAAATAATGATTTTTAAACAACTAAAAGCCGCCGCATAAAGGTAGGTGCTTGTAAACATGACGAAGGAACAAAAGGAGAAGGGGAAAGACAAACGGAAGCCAAGCAAACAGAATGAAAGCAAAGTGAAGAAAGCGTCGACGTCCGACTCCGATGAGATCAATAAGCGCACGAGGACGAGCAACATCAAAGAGGAAGGATTCTACAAGTTCAAGAACATGATGATACGTAACATTAAATTACAATCAAAACCCACTCCGCGGAAGGTGACCAAACGCGTTAAAAGGCGCTTGAAGAAAAGTGGAAGGCCCCTAAAGTAATGGCCATATATCAAGCTAAAGGCTCCGCAACTACAATACGATGCCGAAGTCCCTTTCCAGTGAATCTTAAAGAGATACGTTTGTAAATTTATTTCTACTGTTACAATATTGAGTATTTGAATAAACATTATCTGATATACGAAACACGTTTTTCGCAGCTTGGATTACTGTAGACATAACGTAAGCCTTGTTTACATATTATGGCTCCTGAAAGCTTCCACAAAAAAATCGTGAAATAGAGATTTTAAGCCGCTTTGGTTAAAATATCACACAATCCGACAAGAGCGAAGCCTGGAGCACGCCCGACATGTTTTATTTTTGTTTATTCTTTACCCGAAGTGAATAAAGGAATATCGAGATCGAACTAACGTTTGATTCGTTTGTGTTTCATTCATGAAATATTAATCGAGACATACCCAGCATTGGAGAGAGCTTTGTAGAGCAATATGTAAATACGAGCTTTGTTTATTAAAAACACAGTTTCAAGACTTTTGAACTTGCTAACAATGTACTTTTCCCAGTAATGGCAACACTCAGGTGCTTTAAATAATTTTATCTCTAAGTTTTATTTTTGTCACAAAAATTTTGAGTGGAAATGAATGAATCGCGTCGAGCTCTCTGCACGGCCCGACGAACTTTATTGAAAACCTCTGTCTGAATGGAAAAATACGAGAGTACAGTCTCGGTTTACGACATCAAATAATAGACTCGTCTGAAATATACGTCATTTTACGTGGAAACTTAATGCGCTTGTAATAAACCGCTTTTCGTGAGTTTGAACAACACGACGAGCGTATTTCAGAGTTATATCATGAATGCAATACTTACTTACTTACTTAGGATTCAACGCCGCCAAAACACAAGCGTGTCTGTTCACCGCCAAAAGGAGTCCGTTCGCCTTGGCTCCTGCTTTTCAGAATGTATCTGTGGAGTGCACCGACCGCCTTCAGCTCTTTGGAGTTGAAATTTCTTCAGACCTCAATTTTAGGCGGTTCATTGAGTCCAAAGCCAAGGTAGCTGCTAGAAAACTAGGCGTTCTTGCAAAGGTCCGACGGTACTTCACACCGGGACAGCTTCTAATGTTATACAAAGCACAGGTCCGATCGTGTGTGGAGTACTGCAGTCACATATGGGCTGGTGCTGCAAAATGCCATCTAGCAGCTTTGGACTCAGTGGAAAGGCGTGCGAAGAGGCTAATTGGGGATCCAGATTTGGTTAAGTCCAATCTACAAAGCCTCGAGCACAGGCGCAGGGTAGCCAGCCTATCGGTATTTTACAGGTTGCATTTTGGAGAGTGTGCGCGGGAATTGCATGACTTGATTCCGCCATCTCCTTTCTACCATCGGACAACCCGACGTACGGCGAGTATCCACCCTTACGTTGTTGAAACTTCAATGGTCCGGACTAAGCGTTTCGCTTCGTCGTTTATACCGCGTACATCGAAGGACTGGAACAATTTGCCTGCTGCGGTCTTCCCGTCCAACTATAATTTAGGTGTCTTCAAGGATAGAGTGAATAGGCTCTTAATAAACTAGTGCGCCTCACCATCAATGATTGCATCGCTGCTTACCATCAGGTGGGATCGCAGTCAAGCACTGGTTTATATGAATTAAAAAAAAAAAAAAATTAGGTACTTTTTTTAAGGTGGGAAATCATCCAATGACTTCTCCCGTTCTAGGGCGGGGCGCGAGGGCGTGTCAGACTTTAACTGACTAAAACCCACTCCTGTGTTCCTTTTTTGCCTTGCGTCCCAGAACCCCAGGATTCTCTTTTGGACAACCCATGACCCCAGTAGGTTTTGCTGATATTTCCTTGAGGCGTGCATGGAACATTACGCGCCGTTGACAACTCGAGCTCGTTCCAGACGGTTATCGGACGGCCGGACGGCGAGGTTCCCGAGCCCACGCCTACGGTGGCTGTAGATAAGGATCGGGGTCCCGCGGCGGCTGGGGCGTGAGGAAGTCCGTTACCTCACGCGTGCGGCCGTCTCCTTCGCTAGCATAGAGTTTTATATACTGTGATCGAATAAATCTTGTCATACCTTGACTGATCTATCAACACGCAGCTCAAACCTGGCATACAGATAGTTATTATGACGTACGCATGCTACTTTGATTATGCTGCACTAAGAAAGGATGTTTCAAAATTCACTCCTTTTTTTTGAGATCGGAAATCATCCAATTACTTCTCCCGCTCAAGTAGCGAGAGTACTTGTATCCTTCAGTTGCCCTTTGCTTTCCAGGATCACAGTATCCTTTTCAGAAATTCTCTCGTGGCCCTAGCAGGCATCGCCCTTACGGTTTAGCTGACGTCTCATTGAAGCGCGCGTGGAACAGTATACGCCGTTGATGACTCGGACTTAGTCCTTACCCCCTGTGATTCTTGAAGCCCAAGGCGTCTCCTGTGGCGGCGTCTGAGGCGTAAGGATGTCCATTCGTTTACGGTTGTGGCCGTCTTCTTAGCTAGCATTACTGCTTTGCGGAAGGAGGTAACCGCTTCCCATTCCCTCTCGCTTTGGACCATGGCCTGAACCAGAGCTGGACGCGAGAGGTCGCGGCCGCCAATCGCCTCCACCAGGAGCCGTTAGTGCTTCACCCATCACACACCTCCACCGTATGCTCTACCGTGTCCTCCGGGCTATCCGCACAATCGTGACTGGGGCGTTTCTTTCGCCTGAATCCGAAACAGGATCTTTCCGAATTAGCCATGTCCGGTGAAAACCTGAGTCAGGCAGAAGATGAGAACGCCGTAGCGCTTCTCCAGAGGGGCCTTACCGCCGCGATTGTAGCATGCCCAACCCCCTAAGGCGATGAAACGGGGTTCCAAAGTTTGGAAATCTCCTTTCACGCGGGCGATAACAGTACATACATATAAAATATATGATTTGGAAAAACCTCAAAAATAAATATTTGTGAAATGTCACGTTTTTATTCAGCTTTATGTAATATGATTATGATTTATTAGATACTTGCTAAATTTCATCACAAATAAACACAGCCGTGCCCCCAAAGGACATAATATTTACCAAACGTGTGTGACATATTCTGCAGGTAAACATGACAAAGATTGCAATTTACATTTATCTTGTACGTCAGCTGTTTCCACTTTATATTAGTGTATCCTAACATAAACAGTCTGGGGTTATATATTGTGGTGAATCTCGACATTTCGCAATAGTGTGCGAGCCTCTACAGAAAATGTACGATAAAATCTCCAATGGTTTCGTTCTGAGTGAGTTTATTTTATGTTTTGTTTAGTTTTGTGTATGTTTCTTACTCCGTCACGCTCAAACTGGTAAACGAATTTGGATAAAATTTGTTACATGGGAAAAATTTTGTCTGATCTGGGCAACTGCCCAATAGTTGATTTTGTTGTATATAATAATAATAATAATCATTTATTATACCGAAAAATACATATTACACAATTTATCTGCTGTGCTAATAATTATGATATTGTTACATTACATAAAAATTGTGCCTAAATTCACATGTGGTTTTGTAATTTAATTCTTATGTGGCGACATAAATGTCGCTGCACCATGTCCTGGAAGAACACATAGAGTACTTTTTATCCCGGAAGTGTTTTCCCCTGGGATAGTTTTCGAATTTCACGCGGGTGAACTAGCCGACAGAAGCTAGTTACTTTATAAAGTGCAAAATGTTTTAGGAGAGAAATTTAAGTTTAGATCCAAGTTTGATAGAGGACAAAAATGTTTTCATATATAATTTTGTAGAATTTTTTATTAAAAATGTCCGTCATCTTCTTGGCTTTAGTGTGTTGACTTTAATAAAATGTTGATGTAATTTTGTCTACAATAAAGATACTCGGGACAGACTTTATTACTCTAAGATTCCTTCGTTAATTGTTCGACAGTAAAATCTTTGTATTGTAAACCACAAGGAGATTTGTTTGTTTGATGAATATTTGAATTGCTCAGTTATAAAATTCTTACTCACAATTAAAGTTTTTAAAATTGTCGTCATTCAGAATCTCGATTAAATGTGCAAGGCTTATATGGATGTACTATTTTATATTTTTAATATATTATGGAAGGCCAAAATTCACGTAAAATAGCAGATTTTCATAGGTCTTTACTAGATTAGTTTCATACAAATTTTTGTTTTGATTTCTATAGAAGCCTAGATAATATCCACAAGATAGCAAGCTGTGTATCCAAAATTTCTAGAGAAAGATGTGTAATAACATCATAATCACATAGGAGCGGTTGTATGAAAATGTACCTCGAAAAGGACGCTCTTAAGACACAGAAAACGCGCGAACTAACCCCGAACTGTAAAAACGTCAACATTTATAACACATCGTATTATTTATCCACAAAGTTAAATCCGCAACTTGGAACAAAAGTTTCGCATTGTCCGAAAGAGAAAGGGTACGTTTACTACAATTTGAGATTTTGTCAAAACACAATGGTTTCCGCAGTGCGACGCAATAATTCGGCCGCCCTTAAGGGTGCCTTTCCACCAAAGATGTGCGAGGTAGCGAGGTGGTGAGCGAGCAAAAAATGGCAGTGCCGTAAGTAGGGCGGTGCCAGCGGTGCCTAGGCACAGGGCAAAGTCCCTGGAGGGGCGCAATTATTTTATATCTAGTTCTTTTTGTACTTTTTTCTAGGAGATAGGGTATTTCGCAGTTATAGAAGTTCGCACCGGGCGTACATATAAAAGGTTAGTTACGGCTCTGACTAATGAGATCACTTCATTTTCCTTACCAAACTTAGCAAAGTTTTAGTGGAAAAGAGCTAGTACTAGCCGGTACTAGTTATTTTTATATACTAAAAATCAAGACATACGAGCGAGGAATGTGTGCACATACGAAAAGAGTCCGCTACGCATCTTCGCGCAACTCAGCAATATAACATTCCACAGCTTCGCTACGCATCTACTCGTTCTGCACCAACTCCTCGCAAATCTTCGGTGGAAAAACACCTTAAAACGACAGGAAACTTGCCGCGCCTGTTTAATAAGTAATCTTCACGTCCCCGCTGAAGATCTTTTCCTGGTAATTTATCGTGATGTGGAAGCAAACCTTGAATTTAAATTACACCTGAATGCTGTCGTAAGTCTTCGGGAAACTTCGGCTTTTATGAAGATGAAGTAATTTATAGTCGAATGAAAACTTGGGAAACGATTGATCGAAGTTGTTTTAGTGGCCATACTGTCTTTTTATAGCATTAACACCCGTTCCTATTCCAAGTCATTTCTTTCACTCGACTCAACCTTCCTCCATAAAATTGACAGTTATAGCTTGTTATTTATTGACATTAAAGTCTTTGATTCGAGAGATTTTTTCTTCCGTTGATACGGCGACTGAGTCGAGTAGTTTGGAGAAAGTTTCATTCAAATGGTCTCAGTATAGAAGTACTAGCTGACCTGCCCCCCTAGCCAATAGTTACAACCGTTTCGTTTCGATTCTCTTTTCGTTGATCGCCTCGAGTCGGCCACGCCTCCTATTCCTTTGTTCTGACCACGTGACTGAGCGTTGAGATGACGTCAGAATAAAGGAATCGGAGGCGTGGCCTAATCAAGGCGATCAACGAAATGAGAACCGAAACAAAACGGTTGTAACTTGGCTAGGGGGGCTGAGGTTTCACACGCGTCTTTGATTACCGTTTTGCTACCATTGGTTGTAGCATGATGTTATATAGCTTATGTAATAGCCTTCCTCAATAAATGGGCTATCCAATACTAAAAGAATTTTTCAATTAGAGTTCCTGAGATAAGCGCGTTCAATCAAACAAACCAACAAACTCTTCGGCTTTATAAGTATAGGTTGTCGGAGCCTGATAGGCAAAGAGTATAGTAAATATGGGGCTGCTAGGCGTGGAAGATGTTTTTTGAAAGAGTGACCTCGGACCTTTTACCGCTCTAGGATGGAGCAGGAGGGCTTTTCTTTTTACTGACTAAAGCCACACCTGTATCCTTCAGTTGCCCTTTGCGTTCAGTCATGTACAAGTTATTTGATGATTCCCCACTTTAAAAATAAAATAAACATAGTTATATTTAATTTTGTCTGACCTATAAGTCTATTGGTTAGTGGCCCTGACTGCTATGCCGGAGGATGTAGGTTCAATTCCTACTCAAGTCAAAATAATGTTTATGTGATGAACACGATCATTTGTCCTGTCTGGGTGTAATTTATCCATAATATATAGGCTCTTAATAAACTAGTGCGCCTCACCATCAATGATTGCATCTCTGCTTACCATCAGGTGGGATCGCAGTCAAGCACTGGTTTATATCAATTTAAAAAAAAATATGTAGATATGTATTTAGAAATATATAAGTATGTTTGAGCACCCATAAGGTTTTCTAAAAGGCGCCCCTTATGTTTACATCCTGTCAGTTCGTGTAGAAATAACTACATTCAATATGTCTACCTTACAACAAACGATACAAAATTGTACCGTGAAGCAATTACTTTTTCTAAGCACCCCGTGGGGAGCACAATGTAACAATGGCACGCATGTTCTAACATATTATGTGGGTACAACATAAAGGTTCCATCGGGGTTATTCATCAACGGTGATATCCTCGGATTAAGTGTGACAGTAAAACCAAGTAAGCATTGACACTTCGTCATTATCATTTCAGCCGATAGACGTCCACTGCTGGACATAGGCCTCCCCCAAATGTCGCCACAATGAAAGGTCCTGTGCGTCTCGCATCCATCGGATTCCCGCAACCTTCACCAGGTCATCGGTCCGCCTTGTAGGGGGCCTTCCAACAATGCGTCTTCCGGTACGCGGTCGCCACTCCAGAACCTTTCGGCCCCAACGGCCATCTGTCCTGCATTGCAAATTTTAATATTCTAATTTTTCTTTTCAAATGTAATATTCCTATTTAAATGTTTAGTGTAAAATAATATATTCTAGAATTTAAATCAATTTTTAATGAAATTTTAGTTTTATTCACCGAATATTTGGGAGAAGACGCTGATTCCTGTAACACAGGTGTTCCCACCTTGCATTGGAGTCAGGGCCTCACTCTATTTATACATAATTATGTGTTTATGCCAATACAATCTTATCTTATTAATACTTTGACAGAGTCAACGATGTTAAAAAAAAAACCGTGTTAATCTCTAATTGCTGTTATAAACTATAATTATCATCTTCAGCCTAAAGCAGTCCCATTAGAGTATCTAATGTTATATAAGTTATCTAGGTTCAATTTGAAGAGGGGCCTGGCCTCTGACGTACCTGGTTTTTGTGGGAAGGAAGTTATCAGTATGTTGGCGTCCTTCATAAAATTTCAAATCGCCTATATACGCCTATGAGTAGTCCACTACTTGACATGGACCTCTAAAATCACACGACATTTATCTCGATTCCTGGCAACTCTCATATCTAGCTGCCACAAGCCACATTTTTTTATTTTATTTTTTTCGTTAGGTAATGATCAAATGACCTCGCTCTGGGTAGAGCAAAAAGGAGTGTCAAACCCACCTGTGTTCTTTCAGTTGCTCTTTACTTTCCAGAGCCACGGCAACTCCTCCGAACAATTCGACAGGCTACCAGCCACACTGTGAAGATTATCACTCCGCCTGACTAGCTCTCCCTCGCAGATTCATCTTAAGTTACTGCTCTGCTTTCGTACTTTGGTCGTAGTGTTTTCGTCATTAACCTGGTTATCTCATACTGAATTTTTTTTTTCCAATACAGCTGGTATTTCCAAAGATTAGCAAGTTAAAACAAACAAAAGGCACGGCGACGCATACGATATTGGCACGTGAACACATTCGCAAGAAGTTGGTAGAATCATCACAGCGTTGATTTGTTGAATTCATTTCTCATAATAATATTGGTTGTTTGTATGTATTTATATAAGTATGTATTTATTACTGTATTAGTTTTCTATTTGCCATTAAGTTATGTTTCTGCACCATCCTAAAGTCTACTGGTAGAAAATGCCTAAGGCATTAAGTTCAGAACTTTATGCACTAGGTATAAAGATTTAATAAATAAAAAACCTTACGCCCTATTATATTAGTAAACTAGCTTCTGCCAGCGGCTTCGCCCACGTGAAAGAAGGTTTTCATCATACAAACTTTGGACCCCCGTTTCATTCCCTTAGAATGTGAATTTTGAAAAATCCTCTCTTAGCGCTCGCCTACGTCATAAAAGGAAGCTTTGTGCAAAATTTCACGGTCCTAGTCCCAGTAGTTTAGGCTGCGCGTTGGTTCAAAGATTCAAAAGATTCAAAAAATAAACCATTTACAGGCACTTTTGAAATGTCAAGAAGTCAGTCAGTCAGAAAAAATGATGCTAATTGCACATTCCAAAGCGTAGATCTCTATGGAGAAGAATGTGCAAGAAACTCCATGGACACTCTTTTCAATCATGTTTTGCAATTACAAATATCTCTGTTACATGTTTCTTGTCGCTATCATGTGAGAACAATGTCAATAATGTAAAATTAAAAACTAAATATAGATATTAAAATAGCAACTGGCAGCTAAGAGATGACCAGTCTCAACTGACAGCGCCCGTTCAGGGACCTGACGCGAATATTAGCACCACTCAGCTCAACCATTTTGAAGGGAACCGAATGATCCAACACACGTGCCACCATCAGTGAGACATTTGAGTGAGCATGACAAACTCTCAACTGCCATGCTCATTTATGTCAAACAAATCCAATAGTAACCTAAAAAAACCATAAAATAGCTCCATGGTACTCACATTTACAAAGTTTGAAAAAAAATGCTTCTACATTATACAATACTAAATACAATAATAATTAACTACAATAATACTTTACAAATTTAACAAATTCAAAAAAAAAAAACTTTAAAGAATAGTAATAATAGTTTCAAAACTAATCAATTTGTACCCCCGGTGGTAGTGGAGCTGGACCAGCATAGAGCCAAGCATTTTTATCTTGAATATAATCCTCCAACTTATAATATGCTTGCCTGCATAGTGTGCGTTTAATACAAGATTTAAATTTCGTTTCATTGAGTTCTAATATTTGGGGAGGTATTTTATTATAACATTTCAAACAGTACCCCATGAAAGAAGAGGCCACTTTAGCCAGTCTGAAACCTGGTTGAACTAATTGGTCCCTATTTCTTGTAACATAATTATGTCTATCGCCTCTTTTGCTAAAAAGATGAAGATTTTTTCCAACGTACATGATGTTTTCATAGATATATTGACAAGGCACCGTCATGATGTTAATATCCTTAAACAGTTCCCTTAGAGAATCGCACCGGCGGAGATTGTAAATAGCTCTGATAGCTCTTTTCTGTAGAATAAAAATTGAGTCGATGTCTGCAGCCCGTCCCCATAGTAAGATACCGTATGACATGATACTATGAAAGTAACTAAAATAGACTAGTCTAGCGGTATCAACATCCGTAAATTGGCGGATTTTTCTGACAGCATATGGAGCTGAGCTAAGCCGTCCTGCAAGAGATGTTAAATGAGGACCCCATTGTAGCCTTGAGTCAAGCGTTATCCCCAGGAAAACAGTTTTGTCGACAAATTCTAGTTTTTCATCGTTTAGTACTACGTCACAATCACTACTTTTGACATTCAGTAAGGAAAATCTTATGCATTTAGTTTTTTTCCCGTTTAAAACTAGATTATTAGCAGTGAACCAGTTTTGGACCTGCAGTAGTGCGTTATTTTCGTCGTCAAGATTATGTCGTGTGTGTATTATGGTATGTCAGTCAGTCAGTTCCTCCTTTTATATACTCGTGGATTAATATTATGTAGATTCGAGTGAGCGTCAAATTTGTCAATCGACACTCGCTCATAGGTGCTACCACTACATCGTGTCGTGCTATAACTATTCAGGTTCAAACATATCTCATCCGCAGATAAGCCAGTTTTCATGAAAATCGAGCTTCGCGGTTGTCAATCTATTCTGATGTGACGTCAAACTTTTTGAATAAAAATCCATTGCTATTGGTTTTGCGGATTGCGTGTTGATTGAAGAGCACTGACTGAAACCGCAGAGTAATAACAATTGCTGGATTTTTTAGCTGTAGCTGTATACCTACATACAGCAGTGGTGGCCAAGTGGTAACGGCCCCGACTTACGAGTTGTAGGTCGCGGGTTCAAACCCAGCCAGGCGCATTATTTTGTGTAATTTATTTCATCACCACTGCTCTTAAAACGGTGAAGGAAAACATCGTGAGGAACCGTCCTAGAAAAGTCCTAGAACAAAAAAATTCGAAGACATGTGACATTCACCAACCCGCACTGGGCCTGCGTGGTGTATTACGGCCCATTCCCTCTCCTAGAGAGCCTAGAGAGGAGGCCTGAGTCCCAGCAGTGGGAACATTAAAAGGCTGATTATGCTATTATGATTATTATGCTGTATACATACGTTTCAAAAAGGCATGGAGATAGAACTAAAACTTATGGTCAATTATCTAGTTAGAACTCTCTAATTTCAATGAATCGTAAATGAAAACTTGAACGCTCTATCGATTTGCTATATAACAAGTCATATTTCAACCCCCAATCAACAACGATTTTTCCATTTCCACACCGCCAAAAATTTAAACGAATTTCCATCTAGGTGGATGGAAATTCGTTTGATTCCATTCCCAAACTATTTCGACACAAACACAAACTGAAAACTATAAAAAAGCATTTCCTGAAATATTCACTTCATGTACTTGTCAGGAAAGCTGAACGTGAAGCAAAACTCACGCGAAATAGTTCACAGAAAATATTTTCAATAAATGGAAACAGCTGACCGAGTTGCCGGAAATATCGTGAGCGAACGATTACATCGGACGAACGAAAATACACGTCTTCATTTCTTCTATCTCATTTTAATTTAATTTAGGCCGAGGCAGCAATGATTGCTACCTAATTATGCCTTACCTTTACTCGTATATTCTTGTACAAAGGCAGGTCATGAGGGAGGCTCGTCAGTTATTTAGGCGTAGCTAGACAGTTCCCAATGGATTCTTAGTCTAACTATGTTATGCATTCTATTACCTGAATGTTGCTTTGGGCTAATTTTGAAGTACCGAAGGTTACTGACTTGACGTAGGTAGGTACTTACTCTTATCTTAATTACAATTGTTGTTTTGACAGTAGATGTACATTGTTTTCAGTTAACTTCACGCCAAAACAATTTTTTTTTTGAGGTGGGATATTATTTATTTATTTATTTTTTATATATATTTTTTTATATTTGGCTCTTCAACAATGAGTACACTATTAAATATAAAGGGAAACAATTCGAACTTAAGTCTAAGTGCCCCATCACTTATACATGCACTATTAAATACGCCTTAACAGCTAATAATAATTAAAACAGAAAAACAAAAACACAATAAAAATAAACATCAAAACAGAACAGAACAGAATGAAAACAACATTAAATTTGGACAAACAGAATAATTTAAAGGTTAATTGTGTAACATAAGTTTTTTTACAAAGGACACAGATGTATGGTACAAGTCGATATTTTCATCGTGTTGTTTGTATAACTCATACATTCTGTGCAGTGAGCAATGTCGCCTTAAATTTGTAATGCTTTTTGAAATGAGATGAATTAAGAAAGAACTCCTCGCGCTTTGGGTGGAGCGATAGGCAGCGTCAGAATGACTAAAACTCACCTATGTTCCATCAATTGCCCTTTGCGTTCCATGACCACGGTAACTCTTTCGAACACTCTCACATCCTCTGCAGGTAGAACAAGTTTTTTTTTAATGATATTAACTAGTGCTTGACTGCGATCCCACCTGATGGTAAGCAGTGATGGTGAATCGCACTAGTTTATTAAGAGCCTATTTACTCTAGCCTTGATAATAACCAGTGATCGGAGTAGGTAGATTGATTTTTGGTACTTGTATCATAAATGCACACAGAAAAAATAACATGGAAAAGCCATTTTTCCGGAAAATAATTCCGGTATTTCCGGATTCAATTAAATATTGTTAATGTTGATACTCAGACGAATAAAATTGGTCTGAGTGTTGATAGTGTTACTACTCAATTCAAAATTTAAAGGGAGGTATAATGTTCTGATTGGTCGTTGGGTTGTGTCAAATAGTGACTGTGTACCGTTAAAAAAAATGAAGAATATAGTATTGGTCATTTTAATACAATTCCTACCTAAGTTCCGGTTTTTTTTTAATAATCAACCAATTCCGGAGGAATGTCCATATTAATATATAAGTTTCGAAACAATTACCCCAATTCAATGTACCTACTCCAATCACTGATAATAACATAACTCAACCAGCTAAGATGTAGGTACCCGTAGTATTTGGGTACACTAATATTTCGCCATAGTATTGCTATCAACCAAGATCAACCAAGAGGGCACAAATCAAGACTTCGATACATTCTAAATGGAAAAACACAAAAACTTCTTTAAATGAGAAATACCATATCTCTAGCTCGAATATAGAAGAAAACAAAAAGATCCAGTTGAAACATCGAATCTGCATTACAGCACCGACACAAAAGCGAACCCCAGACTTGAAATAGCTTTGAATATATTCATATGAGCCGACTATTTGACTCCGTACTAAATTCATGCACGGTCAAACTTTGTTTTATTTGTGGTGAGCGCCATTCTCGAGGGACGAACAGAATCGTACTGTCATTCTATTTCAATCGAGCAATCGATAGTCCCACATTTTAGCTGGAGTAAGCTTAAAGTTTTGGCTTTGTGTCTAGTTAGGGAAAATGGGTTAAAGTTTTAGGCGCCTTTCACAAAAGTGGGGTACTTCGTAGGGGCCCAGGGGCTTTCGAAAGGGAAACCAGGGGTCCTGGAACGCAAAGCAAAGAAGGAACATAGGAGTGGGTATTAGTCAGTAAAAGTCAGGTAAGCTCGCCCTCTCCGCCCTAGAGCGTGAGAAGTCATTGCATGATTTCACCTAAACAAAAAAAAAGGTAAGCAACGATATCGAAACTCCAAAGCCTTGGGCATCGCCGCCGAGTTGCTAGCCTGTCGGTTTTCTATCGTTTACATTTCGGGGAGTGTGCACTGGAATTGCACAATCTAATTCCTCCAAGTCCGTTCCATCATCGGACCACTAGACGTACGGCGTTGCGCCACCGGTACATGGTAGACATCCCACCCATACGCACAAAACGTTTTAAGAACACATTTATTATGCGTACAGCCAAGGAGTGGAATTCCTTGCCGGAGTCTGTGTTTCCAGATAGCTACAACTTAGGGGTCTTTAAGTCAAAAGTGAATAGGCTACTTCTAGGCAAGCGTGCTCCATCGTCGACCACATCATCGCTTACCATCAGGTGAGATGGTGGTCAAACGCGAGCCTATCATTAATAAAAAAAAAAAAAAAAAATAACGCGAGCTTATCACACAAAAAAATCATAAAGGCGAAGTTTTGTATGTAGGTACGTGAATGTGTAGATATGTGTGTGTATGTTTGTTACTTTCTCATGCTCAAACGGCTGAACGGAGTTGTATAAAATTTAGCATACAGGTAGAAGAACATGTCATCTTTTCATTTCAATTCAATTTTTTATTACGATTAAGTTTTTTTTTTAATTGATTTAAACTAGTGCTTGACTGCGATCCCACCTGATGATAAGTAGTGATGCAATCGTTGATGGTGAGGCGTACTAGTTTAATAAGAGCATATTCACTCTAGCCTTGAAGACACCTAAATTATAATCGGACGGGAAGACCGCAGCAGGCAAATTATTCCAGTCTCTCGATGTACGCGATATAAACGACGAGGCAAAACGCTTGGTCCGGACCGTAGAGGTTTCAACAACGTAAGGGTGGATACTCTCCGTACGTCGGGTTTTCCGATGGTAGAAATGAGATGGTGAAATCAAGTCGTGCAATTCCCGCGCAGACTCCAAAATGCATCCTGTAAAACACCGAAAGGCTAGCTACCCTACGCCTGTGCTCAAGGCTTTTTACATTGGATTTAACCAGATCTGGATCACCAATTAGCCTCTTCGCCCGCCTTTCCACCGAGTCCAAAGCTGTCAGGTGGCATTTTGTAGCACCAGCCCAAATGTGACTGCAGTACTCCACACACGAACAGACCTGTGTTTTGTATAACATTAAAAGCTGTCCTGGTATGAAGTACCGCCGGACCTTTGCAAGAACGCCAAGTTTTCTAGCTGCTACCTTGGCTTTGGACTCAGTGGACCGCCCAAAGTTAAGGTCTGACGAAATTTCAACTATCAAGAGCTGACGGTGGTCGGTGTACTCCAGGGATACATTCTGAAAAGCAGGAGCCAAGGTGAATGGGCTTCTTTTAGCAGTGAACAGACGTAGTGTAGGGTTTGGAGAGGTTAACAATAGGTGCTACGTTCTTAGAACTTGTTGCCGGCTAAGGCATTTCAATATAAATGGTTACATAAATGGTTGACGGTTGATGGTTGGTTATAAATGGTTAAATCCGGGGAGTACGTCCCCTAGGATAAACTTCTATTTTATTTATTAGCATAGCATAGCATAGTCGGCATTATAATGTTCCCACTGTTGAGACTCAGGCCTCCTCTCTAGGAGAGGGAATGGGCCGTAATCCACCACACGGGCCCAGTGTGGGTTGGTGGATGTTACGTCTTCGAATTTTTGATTCTAGGACATGCCGATTTCCTCACGATGTTTTCCTTCACCGACTAGTCTAGTCCATTATAAAAAAAAACACTGTATAGTCATTGTTAGATAAAATATAGGTGTACCAAAAATAAACCTCTTTACTTTAGTAATTAAATCGACAGTCATATACATATATATCTGGTTTTGAATGGGTCACAGAAAAAGACGCAGCCAATCAAATCATTTGACATAAGGATTTTAGAGCAGATCAAAATTGAATAGGCTTTCAAAAAGTGAGGGATGGAGGGATAGACGCCTTTTACGAGATACCTACCCTCGGCAGGATGCGGGTTGAGCGTATCTTTGGCGGATGTCATACTATGTTTACTTACGTATTTCGAGCGAGTCTTGCGAGGTAAGCGAAAGGGTTTACGATAACAATAAAGGATTAAATGGCTGCGGACGCCGATATATATCCGACCTTTTTTTGCCACATAACTTTCGCCATCAAACTTATACAGGCTACATTTCTGCCTTTATTTATTTTTCGATACACTTACTCGAAAATCCGCTCTTATCCCTGCCGCTCTTAGGCACGCAATTTACACTAGTGCGGAAAAGTGCGCAAGCTGAATTTAATGTACGTATGTATCGTATCAAGCTGGGCACTAAGCGACCCACACGAGTGGCACATCAACCACGTTTATTTATATCTTCGTAAGTGTATTGCAAAACGTGGTTTGATACACGTGGAAAATTTGCCACTGCAGCACTCGGCTCCAAAACACCCTAGGCTACGGCTCGGGGGAATTCCGTCTCTGTCGCAATGACCAACTTTCTCCACTTGTATCAAAATGTAGGTACTTTCTATTGCTAAACATTTAACTTCTTTTACAGCGACTTGGGTGAACCGATGCAGCGAAGACCTAGAATGTCTCGACCTAGAAGACGATCAACCACTTGCTCAGCTCAGCTCCATGCAAACAGACAAGATGACCCTCTTCTTCACTCAACTCCTCGACCATGACAGAGATGACGTCATCATCGACACCGATTTCGATCAATTCTTCGAGGTAGGAAGGTATCAAATTTGTCACATCTTGTCTTAATAAATCTGATTGTCGAAGTTGATGGGCCGCGTGATTGCCTTCTATCGATCCAAAAATTTCGTGTCCGTGACAATTTTCATTATAATTCGAAGAGTATATTACCAATGAGTAGATACTAGCAATAAAATCAGTAATGGAATAACAATAAATACGAGTAAATTCATAACATACCATTGAATGAGTCATACTGAGAAATAAACAGAAACTGTCCCAGTCAAAATATTGAATTAAATCTTAATTATTTCAATCGTAGTCAAGACCGTTCTAAATATAAACAGCTCGTACTTTAAACACAATTAACTCGGCACAGTTCAAATAACTCAGTTAAAAGTTGAGCGGAATTAAATAACGAAGTTATATCTTAAAAGCTCTCGAGTTGGGTCGAAGTCAACACAACTCCAGGGTGAATGGGAGAATCTGACGAGCTTTACATGGCAAATAGACCAAGAAAAGGCAAATATAGAAAATTAAGCTTCTATAACTCAACATTAAGTCATTTCAACCTCACTTAGCTAACAGAGAATAATGAAGGAGAATAATTAAATTTGTTTCTCGTCGTATTTCACAGAGGCTGGCGCATTTTGCGGACTGGTCGCCAAACTCATCCGAATTCCACATACTGCTTGAAGTCAAGAGGGAATTTATAGACCACTTCATCAATCCACTACCGACCAAGTAAGGACCTGCCGGGTTACTATGACGTTTAAAGTAAGATTGTTTTATTCTTATTCCATAGTAAGTAAGAGATGGCGCTAGACAACCTGTATAGCTCTGTCTCTGAAATAAGAAAACCTGAAATAAGAATGAAAGAATCTTACTTTGAACGTCATGGTAACCCACACTGTTTTACACCTCGCGTGATAATTGTCTTTTTAACCAACTTCAAAAAGGAAGTGGATATATATAATGTATGTTCGGTTGTATTATACTAAGATCCCAGAGCTGTCAGACATAACTTAATTTCACATGGATGAAACCTTAGGTTCTCAGTAGCGTCTCATGTGCTTTGAATACCTGTGTACTTGTGGAGCTCCCCCTTGGAGCCCCTGAGCAGGTGAGAAAGGGAACTAAACATAACGATTTACTTCACTTAATTTTTTATGGCAGATTTTTATAAATATATGTTTTCTAGAATATTATTCTAAAGAAGTATCATAAGTGTCAGACACTTTCCATGGGCCAAAACTTCTGTCAGACGCTTTAAAACTCCACAAAAAGTGTTTTTGAAATAATCGTGTAATACATATTGTATGTAAAAAAGTGAAAATAAAAAATAGGATTGATAAAAAAAAAGTTATTTTTATATTGAATGTATTTTTTTTTTTATTATATTCTAGTAGGTAAAAAGTTTTTTTATTATATTCTAGTAGGTATTAGTGTCATTTCCAGGCATTAAAAGATTATGACCTATAAAGAGACTCTTGGAAATGGGGACACCTCATTCGGAACGATCACCTTTCTGAGATTAGGCCATCTTAAAAATTCTTTAGAAACACATTATCCTTGTTTACATAACTGTAAAAGTCGAGAGTAAAACTGAAATAGATACACCTGGACAAATACGCACTAAAACCGTAATTTTGTAAGTACTTTGATATCCCATAAAAATGAATGCTAGCCAGCTGCTTACATTTCATGAAATTGGGCGAGAAATATGAGCAATTTGTAATGTAATACGCAATTCTGTAGGCTGTATATTTTTCCTAACTTTTTTTTTTTTTAGGTGGGAAAATCATCTTATGACAAATCTCGCTCTTGGGCGGAACGAGAGATAGTGTCAGACTTTTACTGACTAAAAACCCCACTCCTGTTCCTTCGTTGCCTTCGTCCCAGGGCCCCGGTTTCGTTTTCACACTACCCATGGCCCCAGTAGGCTTCGACCCTGCTGGGCCCCTACGATTTGCTGACATCTCCCTGAGGCGCGCGCGGAACAATACGCGCCGTCGACGACTTGGGCTCGGTCCGGATGGTTACCGGACGGTCGGACGGCGGGCCACCCATTGCCCGCCTTCCGCAAGCCCGCGCCTACGGTGGCCGGAAATCAGGATCGGAATCCCGGCGGCGGCTGGGGCGTGAGGACCGTTGCCGTTGCCTCACGCGATCGGCCGCCTCCTTTGCCAGCATTACTGCTTCGCAGAAGGAGGCGACCGCCTGCCACTCCTCCTCGCTCCGGACCATGGCCTGTACCAAGGCCCGGCGCGAGAGATCGCCGCCGCCGATCGCCCCCACGAGGACACGGCGTTGCTCTTCCCAAGCGGGGCACACCTCCACCGTGTGCTCTACCGTGTCCTCCGGGCGGTCCACACAGTGGCGACACCCGGGCGTCTCTTCCGCACGAATCCGGTGCAGGAACTTCCCGAACTTCCCGTGTTCGGTGAGAACCTGCGTCATGCGGAAGGTGAGGACGCCGTGAGGTCTTTCCAACCAAGCCTCAAAGAAGGGACTTACCGCCATAATTGTGGCGTGCCCAGCACTGGGTCGCGACAGTCGCTGTCGCCATTTCTCCATGAGATCCCGCCGGAGCTCTGTCCGCCATGCTGCGACTTGTCGCGGCAGCGGAGTTTCGCCCCGGCGTTGCATCTCCATGCGCAGATCGTGCATGTGAGCAAGGCCTGTTGCTACCAGATCCCATGGTGGCTGTCCAGCAAGGAGGCTCGCCGCTTCGCGGGAAATCGTCCGGTATCCTCGCACCATCCGTATGGCCATGACCCTCTGGCATGCGTTCAGCCGGGCCGCCGGCTGCTTCCGCAGCGCCGGCGCCCATATCGGTGCGCCATAAAGGGCCATGGACCGAACGATTCCCGCGTAGAGCCTCCGGCAGGAGGCGTCTGGACCCCCAAGGTTGGGCAGGAGCCGCCCGAGGGCAGCCCCAGTCCGATTTAGTTTGGGAGCCAGACGTCGGAAGTGCTCCTCGAAATCCCATCGGCTGTCGAGAACGAGTCCCAGGTACTTCATCGTTGACCCGACGCCGATGTGGACTCCTCCTACCGTCAGTTGGGAACCCGGTGGTGGCGCGTTCCGAGGGCCGTGAAAGCACATTGCCTCGGACTTGTGCAATGCCACCTCGAGTCCCAACTCCTGGATCCTGCCCACGACTGTCGCAACCCCGCGTGTCGCTAGTTCGACCGCCGCCTGATACGACTCTCCCTGCGCCAGGACCAGCGTGTCGTCTGCGTAGCAGACCACGCTGACCCCGCCAGGAAGGTCGCCGCGCAGCACGTAGTCGTATCCGATGTTCCACAAGGGCGGCCCTAGTACCGATCCCTGTGGAACACCGCACGACATCTCTCGACGTTCCCACTCTCCCTGGTGACCAGGGTAGATTATGTACCTGTCCGACAGGTACGCCTCGACCACACGACAGAGGTAGTCGGGCGTCCGGTGATACCGGAGTGCCCTCCTAATGCTACTCCAAGGCAGGGAGTTGAAGGCGTTGGCGATGTCCAAAGACACGGCCACGACACACCTGCCCTGGGACACTGCAGCCCCCGTCGTGAGAGCTCGCACGCGCATGATGGCGTCCACCGTGGAGCGCCTCCTGCGAAAGCCGAACTGGCCGTCCGCCAGATCCGGCCCCACCCGTGTTAGGTGCGCGACGAGGCGGTCTGCAATTACTCTTTCAAAGAGCTTGCCCACCTCGTCGAGCAGCACAATGGGCCGGTACGCGGACGGAGAGTCCGCAGGGCGCCCCGGCTTTGCGATGAGGACCAGTTTCCCCGTCTTCCAGCGAAGTGGGAACTGGCCCCTCTCCATGCATGCGCTGAAAAGCCCTCTTAGTCGAGGCCCGAGAGCCTCCATGGCCAGGACCCAGGCCTTCCCAGGCAAGCCGTCGGGTCCTGGGGCGGTATTTTTGGCACTCAGCCTTCGTACCGCCACTCTCATCTCTACCTCGGTCACCTCTGGAGCGTTGTCGTCGTCGTCGCCATCGGACATTTTCATGGAAAACCGACCATTTCTATGATATAGTATCATGATAATCGAGAATAACTTTAGGTCGGACACCAGACAGCTCAAGCAGGAAACGAATGAAAGAAAGCATAAAGTTTATGACAAAGGAGCACGAGCGAACAACAGCGAACTATAGCGCAGCGCAGCCAACCGTAGCGCAAGAAATATCACTAGGGACTGCGCGGCATTCATTCTCTAAGTCACGTGTTTTGTAACTTTCCTTCGTTATTAAATTCTCTGTGTTATGCCGAACTTTTTTTATGACTTACCGCATGTATAAGATAGGAATGCAAAAAATCTGATATAAATTCATGTTTTTCCTTTTGAAATATTTGCACGTCCTTTGTAGACAGGTCTACTCAAATCTCTGTGGTTATTTCTTCAAAAGACCATCTGAGACACTAATCTGCATGGTTCTCATATGATTTGACCATTACATGTTTACTGTATGGACTTTAAAAGAGACAACTCCGATTTTGTTTCGGTATTATTTCCCAGGGTAGTCAGCTAGGAAACACCGGCCTCATCTAGTTAAAATTGACGAAACAATTGACGTGTATGTTTTTTAAAAATCTATAAAAAATAAGTGTGGCACTCGGGGACTGCCGCGGTAAAGCTATTGCATAGCATTTTGTATCAACTTATGCAATTATAATTAATTATTTATTGGGCATCAAAAAATTCATCCACATCGATATCAATGGGAAAAGTGCCCAGAACGCTGGCAGCATTGCCACGTTGGATAGCAATGCTGATTCTTTGTCCGAAGAAAAGCCCAGCCCTCTGATCACGCGAAGAGTCGACCAGTTGTTTGCTGATATCACGGACAACTCGATGAGCGCTCGGACCCCATGGCCCTAGTGTTTCAACCCCAAACGGCTCAAACATATAACCTCCGATGAGGTTATTATATTTACGCCGTTTGAGGTTTTCTGCACTTGCAGCAGCCGCCCCAGCACAGCCTGCCGTACTCAGAAGATGGGATGGCGCAAGGGTGTCGACACATGTTGCATCCTACACCAAAGGCCTACCTAACTTCCAGGGCATTATGGTCATCCCGTCTGGCCTCTTTCCATCGTCGCGTGCCAAGCCATTGGGTTCTAGAACAGCTGGCACCCCGGCGGTGACAAGAGCTCGACGGATGATGTCATTAATGCTTGCGTGCCTAGCTATCCGACCAGCGCTTTTACTGCAGGATAGGCCATGGTGCCCGAGGCGGTCGACTGCTTCACCGCATTGACACCGATGTGGAGCTCCGCTAGGAGCACCCAATCGCAGGCATGTAGCGATCCGGAAGGTGGTGTCACTCAGCATAGTACCTATGTTGGGCGACGGTAGTGTCTGTAGCCAGAGGCCCGACTCCCATTCACCCACAGCCAGTAGGCGGGCACGCTCAGCAGTATTGGTAGACGTGTTAATAAGGTTATTCCGTACCAAACTGCAGAGCGGCTCATCCCACTGTCTCTGGGAAGATGGATTCTCGGGCAACGCCTTGTCCGGGCAAGCCATTTTCCAGGCGCTTACGGCATCGGCCAAGCACGGCACCTCACAGCTAACCAATGATGGAGTCAAAATTCTATTGGTCAACTGTTGAGTGCTGTGGACCGAAGACAGAAACGCCGGTAGGCTTACACTAGAAATTTTGCGGATGCCGAGCCCACCAAAACGAATGGGTAGCGTAGCTTGTAGCCACGCTCGGTCATCCAGGGCCACATTTAAGAGGGAAGTCAGGGTATATCGAATGGTCTGATCAATTTTGTCCAAGAGATGTGGCTGCTTCCATAAAGGGGAAGAGCGGAGAAAATACATGAAATTTGGTGCAAAACAACAATACCGTATGAGGGTGAAAGCCGAATGAAGGTTAATTTTGGATAGTCTTTCTGAAATGTTGTTAAAACGTTCAATTTTGTCGTCAATGAATAAAGAAAAACTGTCTTCCAAAATTGGAGAACCTAGGAGGTGCAGTGAACTTTTATCTAAAATTTTGATTTCTGGAGCTATTGCTGATGCCATCAAAAATCATTTTTTGATGCCCAATAATTTCTTTTTCTACCCGTTTTTAAATATTATTATTTTTAGTTAGTATAAATTCCTATTTATTAATTAATATTTATTAGTTTTGATGTTAGTTCTCATTATTTATTTTATTTATGCAGTATTTCTTTTTCTTTGATATTAATTCAAGTTTCACTTTTTGAGCGTGGTGACCGATAAGAAAACAATTTTTTTCTTTCTTGTTTACTTCATAAATTGCTAGAAGTATGTTCAGTTGTTATCATAGAACATTACTATAATCTATTATAATATTATAATACAAAAAGACTATTTTGTTTGACCGAGATTTGAACTCGAGGCACGATGATAACATAGGTAGAACGCTGTACCAATGCGCCACACAGGTCGTTAACGACTTTTCTAAAATAGGTGTTCGGTCTCTGTCGGCATTCAAGCCACACCTCCGTGCCCGTCGGAGTGGGGAGCGTGAGGTATATTTTTCGTTACGGAATTTCTGGATTCATCCCCGCGCTCAAGGCCCGCGATAGAAACTATGCAATAGCTTAAAAATAAATATAATTATTCATTTGCTTTGTTGGATTCCTTAGGTACTTTCCTACCTTTTAAATTATTGTTACCTTTCTATATTTAAATTTTGTGTCCCATTTTACTAGATGGGCCGAACTGCCGTACTACAGAAGGGTCTGCGGGCCGGAATCCAGCGGCATCAACATACCGGGACGGACTACACTTGAGGGATGGCTGGCGCGGTGGGCCTTACACCTCAGTGAGATGAAGAGGTTCAGTGACCTGCCGCTGTACCTGCAGTACCTCTGCAAGATACTGTTCCATGTGGTTGATAGGACTGGTAAGTTTTTGAGAATGTTAGTTGATATCTTGCGGAAAATTTAATGATAGAATGACGATTAACCCTACCGGGGCTGCAGATTGTTCGAAAGAGTTACCGTGGCCCTCACAAAGGGCAACTGTAGGAACTCTGTGATACCATTTTCAACATAACTATTCAGTACCATTCATTTATTTGTATTGTCATAGTCGCATAACTATCTTCATTGTGTTATTTATGTGAGTACGAAGTTCCATTGGCCAGTTCTGATCTTCTTCATCAGTTTCACTTCATCAAATGTTACTTTTTGACTGTAAATGCTTAAGTCCTCTATGAAAATACCAAAATCACTATACATATGGTTGCCTATAATATTTGTGGAGTTCCCTCGATTCCTCATGGATCCCATCATCAGAACTGGATTTTGAAAAACATGGAACCAATCTGGAAGTATATCCTTTAAGGGGAAAAAATTTTTGCAAATCGGTCCATAAACGACGGAGTTCTGAGGTAAAAAAAATACAACCACTGTAGGCGCGGGCTTGCGGAAGGCGAGCAATGGGTAGCTCGCCGTCCGACCGTCCGGTAACCGTCCGGACCGAGCCCAAGTAGTCGACGGCGCGTACTGTTCCACGCGCACCTCAAGGAGATGTACCCTACTGGGGCCAAGGGTCTGCTTCTGAGCTTCTGAAAGAAAGACTCGGCCCTGATACGAAAGGCAACGAAGGAACAGGAGTGGGTTTTAGTCAGTAAAAGTCTGACACTATCTCTCGCTCCACCCAAGAGCTGAGAAGAGATGTCATTAGATGATTTTCCCATCGAAAAAAAAAAAGAAAAAGGTAAAATACATGAACCCTGAAAACATACTATAACACTCCTTTTTGGGGCAGTCGTGTAAAAAATACAACCGAATTGATAACCGCCTCCTTTTTTTGAAACTCTGTTAAAAACTGAAATGAAAGTCAATATAATAAAAAATTACCTGTTTGATGGTTTATAGGTAATTAATAGTACATTATGATATAAGTGTGTAATGTTAGTGATTACCGTCGAGGCGGTATTTAGACCCGAGCCGTGGCGAGGGTCTTAAGAGAGCCAAGAACTGTAATCATTAGTTACTCACGTGTGTCATACGACGTTTTTCAATACACTTGTGAAGAAAATAACAGTAAAACATCATTTTTTTTATTTACCCCTAGAGGAAGGCTAAGGTATTTTGATCATACTGCCTAGTTTTACGTTTATGTTTTCTTGCGTGAAAAGTTTTTACGATAATGTCTTTCGTAGTGACAATAGAATACGGATGTAACATTTTCTAATGATTTTGTAATTTTTAATTTAATTTAATTAATACAGCCACTGAACTTCACTAGAATAAAAAAATCACGCCAAAAACCTCGCGCATCTTAAAATGGCGGCCATAGACCACAAAAAAAAAACAAATTTTATTTGAATGTACGATTTATTTACTAAATGTTTTTTATTAAATAAATCATTTGTACAAGTTAAATTTGTCCATTTTAACTTGTAAATTGGATGAAGTAAGTAAGTAACACTTATTTATATACTATTGAACGCAATAACTTAATGGGAATTTTATTCGAATTCAAAAGTTTTGCGAACAAAGAGGTTGAACAAAAAGGTTTTAACTACATTATAGCACTAGTGCGTAATGGTAATCAAAATGTCACAGTTTGGCAACGAGTGTCATTATATACCTAAGTGCAGTGCAATAAGAGTCACTTTCTGAGCAAGTGTGTTGAAAAACAAATTATCATACTTTTATTTCTGGAATGGCAAAAATTAAGATATTTTAGAAAATGTGATAATGTATACTTTTATCGTAACTGTACAATTCATTCATTGCAATATACATCCATCAAGGTTTTAGTCTTTTTCGTATCCAACTAATACACCAAAATTTTATTTAGATATCCTAGTGAAAAACACACTATAGCTATGAGAACAACTACTTAGCCCCAGAAACCCTCACGAGTTTATTTATTCACAAACTGTCTAAACTTTTCTGTCTACTTCTCGCTTCCAAAATAAAGTTAACTTCATCCTTATTTTTATCCTGAAACAACTTATTTTCTGGTTGATTGTGAGCAAACTTCGCGCTGTTCAAGTGACGTGTGTCGATTCCCTTGGCCTGGTACTTGATAGACGGGATAAATTTGACGCGGGAGAGTGACGTCACTACCCGCCCCTCAGGCCTCCTGAATCACGTTAATGGTCCTACATGAAATATCCCCCTGCACCATAGGGTTGAGCCTAAATTTATTACTAATTTCAAGTTAATTATTATCGTAATTTAGCCAGAATGTTTGTAAACGAGGCTATTGTTGCTGCATTGCTGCTAAAATTATTCTCGCTCTCATTATTTTATGCGCAAAATGAAATTGTGTTATGAACTTTAATTTGTAACATCATAACGCGTTTGCACACTAAATCATTTCACGTTGAAGCAATAAGATTGTCTACCGTTCAGATTTATTGCACCATAAGTAGTCAGAAACTAAAAATAAAATGACAACGTTTGGTTGTTCTCCAAAGGTTTAAAAATTTGGCGCCTTACTCGACATTTGTAGCCAAATCTCAGCGGGTGCACATTGAAGCGAGGCAGCCTTTCCTGTGGCGCACATATTTTTCTATCGTGTGCCTTCGACTTTATTTTAACTTTTTAATCTAAAGCGAGTACTTACGCTGATATTCTCGCTGTTCCACGGAAGAGTTATCGGAATATTATTCTGTGTCAATATTTTATGTTACGTGACCTATATTTTACTACACTTTATTAAAATTGTGCAACATTCTGTAACATTAAGGACTTGATATTTCTGCAATTTATTAATTGAATTTCTTTGTAGCTTTTCGATGGTGAATTTATTTTTTATATGTTAAAATGTAACTAAAAGAAATAATGTTCTTTGATACTTCATAATATGTTAGATGCAAAGAGCTTCATTTTATTAGAACATCAAATATAATTATTTACTGTTAATAAAATAAGTAAGGGTGTAATGTAGTACATTCTTGAAAATACCATCACACTGGTGTTTTTTCCTAAATTGCTATATTCTGTCATGCTGATTTAGAAAGCCGAGGTGATTTATCACGAAGATGTCTCCAAGGTGAACGATCTCATTTGCTTTAGTAACATCGTCGTATTTTACCAGTATGAGATGAAAGCCAAGCTTAGCTTGAACTTCATTTGTCAACATGATGGATTTGACACATGTCAATATTTTGGCAACACAACATTCATTTGACGACGCGGTTGGTGTAGTGGTTGAGGGATCGGCTGACGCGCGAAGTGCCACGGGTTCAGTTCCTGCATGGAACAAATATTTGGTAAAAATATTTGTTCCATGCAGGCATGTGTTGTAATATATACTTTTTTTGAAGTTATACTTCTTTTGGAATGGCGATAGAGAAAAATGATGAGAGTGAATTCATACGATGCGCGCGCACACCGACACCTAAATTCTACATCGTGAAGTTAGTTCTGGGTGGCATGCATGAAAATTGATAACTATGTTCAAGTTGTAAATTCTAGTATTTTTAAGTTAATAAAACCTTTTTTATTTAAATAAAATCTTTTTGATTAATTTTAATATTTATCGTTAATCACTACTGCATTTTAGTTTTTTTTTCCATACGCCAAAGAAGTATAACTTCTAACACGTGTACATAAGTACACACACTCTTTTTTATTTTTCTTGTAAACATTGCTCTTGCAATATTTTTTATATTATTAGAATCCATCCACCATAAATTTGTTAGTAATTTATTTTGTTGACATGTCATTTATTGATAATTGTAATTATTTATTTTTCTTGTTTTTTTTTTTATTTAGCCTCTTTATTTATAATGTGAATGTGAGAACACGCGAATTCTTAGGTTACTTCCTATTACGACTCAATTTTTATTATGATTATTTTTATTGTACTTTTTAGTAACAATATTAGTTTTTTGTACCGCCCTTAGATATCGATACTTTGGTTCGCTCCATTAATTTAATTAGACCTGTTATAAACACACGAATTTTGATTTTTTAGAATTTTACAGTCAATAAGTAATACAATTTTCTCCTACCACTTTTCTTAATTAAAGCAGATTGCAAAAAACCAACTCCATGACGATTTCGAGTCCATTCCCCAGGCCGACCAAAATTGTATTTTTAACGGGATTTCAAGCAAAACCCAATATTTGGAACAGTGCCCGGTAAATATCAATAGGGCCGAGGTATCATTCGGGATCCAATCCCGGAAATGTCGAACTGACGGTGTAGGGTACCAATAAATCTCAACCGGCCTCCTTTGGGATTTTGTGGTTTGTGTTGCCATTTAAATATGTTTTTTTTACAGGTACAGGTGCAATAACGAAAACGGCGCTGGCGGCTTTCTACCGGTCCGTGATAGGGTTGAATGCGACAAGAGTTGATGAGATAATTGATACTGCTTATGATCGGATGACTAGTGTAAGTTGTTCATGTTTTTTTACTGGTAGTCCTTTTATATAAGCGTCGTGTATAATGGGATCCGATGGAGCTTTCAAGACCGATTTTACTTAAGCGTTCTTGCGCTGCATTTTAAGCAGTCGCAGCAGCTACCAATCTGCTGAATGGTAGTTTTTTTTACTGCAGCTTCCAGTCAGTCAGGCGTTTATCCCTGTTCGGTTCAATAGTTTTAGAGATTACCGATTTACTTCTTTACAAAATCAGTATAGATTGTTCTCGTGTTGACACTAGAAAACACTGCTTAGACAAGCATAGTAAATACAATAAAAAAATATCGAAAAATTTTTAGCTATGCAGTATTTATTTAGGAGTTATTTTACTTTATGTTATTGTTTAACATAGTAGTTGTATGTTGTCTTATAATTTAAAGTCTAACTGTCCGGTTCTAAATTCTAAAGGTTAGATTTCCAATTTGAAAACAAGCTCTGATATTTAGAGTGAAAAAACTGTCACACACTGAACATTTTTTACATTTTGTTTAGCACACTACCTATTTCATGTTTATTAGGCAGAAGTATACACAATTCCTATTAAGATTGCATAATTAACAAACTGTTACTTCAACAGAACGGCTACCTAATACTGGACTACGGCACCTACGTCCACTGCTTCACCAACTGGCTAATGGGGAAGAACCCCAACGGCCCAGGACAGTGGGTTCTCGTGCCCCCCAAGGACTCGCTCCCTCAGCCCCCATTCCCCGTCGACTACAGTGCTCTCAACACGGAACCCGCGAAACTAGAACCTTACGCGCCAGACAAGAAGACAAACAGGCATTCAGTCATAGTCTAAAGACTCAAAGCATTCCTACGTATCCCTAAAAAGTCAATTTTTATAAGTGTTCCATTTTGGTACGTTTTGGACACTTGACTGCTATCATAGATCTGTAGATCTTTAAAGTAATGTTGACTAAAAAGCATTCAGGCACGTTGCTTATCGGAAAACCTGCCATTGTTTAACAAATTCTGAGAAAAATTTAGGAATTGATGCACCGAGCTTCTTCAAAAGGACATTTGACGTAGTGCGAAATATCAATTCTGGACAACAAAACTTTGTATTGTTAGTGCTAGAGTAAATTATCATAGGTTTCTAGTTTAATTGATGAACATTAACAATATCCTCTACCGATATCAGTGCAATTAAACCTAATCAAAATCAATGTGTGCAATTACCTACTTAATGTAATTAGTACTTATCTACGTATGATTTATTGAGCTGTTTATACGGAGAACTTTATCTGAATTATATTCAAATAAGACAGACCTAATTTGTTCCCAAAAGAACCTACGTTTCTTAAAACAAGAAAATTTCAAAGATAGGTAAAATTCTCTGTAAAATATCCTTACAACGTGGAAGAAGTTCACATAAAATATATTAGTTACATATTTTACATAAGTATCTCTGTAACTGCCTTAAATCTAATGATTTACTTTAAACCTACTCTAGATTCGCTTGAACGTAAATAGGAACGCTTTATCTAACGTGTAAAACGTGCAATTCGACCAATTCTTGTCTCTACTTCTAGATTTAGACATAAGTCGATGTAAATAGTAGTTTGTAAAGATGCACGGTATGCAGAACTGCCTTAAAGTTAGCATATTCACATCTCACGACATAGCCTTATTTTATACCTTAGATGTAATATAGGTAATATAAGTTACTTTAAATATATTATATATCTACACTTTGATTCACTGAAATAAACCCTTTCGTTTGTTAAATTGAGTTTTTTTTGTCTTTATGAGCAAAAACTCTTCGAATTTTTGGTTCTAGGACATGCTGCTTTCCTCACGATATTTTCCTTCACCGTTTTAAGGGATGTGAAAAATTTCGAAGACACGTGACATCCACCAACCAGCACTGGGCCCGCGTGGTGGGTTAGGTACGGCCCATTCCCTCTCCTACAGAGGAGGCCTGAGTCCGTGGTCCCAACAGTGGGAATATTATAAGGCCGACTATGCTATGCTATCTTTGCGTTCCTGGACCACGGGTTTCTCTTTCAGAAGTCGGGTGAATGTCACATGTCTTCGAATTTTTGGTTCTAGGACATGCCGGTTTCCTCACGATGTTTTCCTTCACCGTTTTAAGAGCAGTGGTGATGAAATAAATTATACAAAGTAATGCGCCTGGCTGGGTTTGAACCCGCAACCTACAACTCGTAGGTCGGGGCCATTACCACTCGGCCACCACTGCTCTTCAACGCAAAGAGCAAAGAAGGAACATAGGTGTGGTTTTAGTCAGTAAAAGTCTGACACGCTCCGCTCTGGAGCGAAAGAAGTCATTAGATGATGATTTCAAAAAAAGGCTAATGTAATTATAAATCCTAAAGCTATAGCTTCCATCCCGGAAGGAATTAATTCACTTATTTGTAAAACATGAGAAAACATGTCGGGTCTAAGCCTCGACCTCAGGAACAGAAGCTCTTTTAAAAGCCTGCTATGATTGATGGAGGGTTTCAAAAGATGCTTGCGACGACCGCACCGCGTAACCCTGGCTGCGAGTCCATCGCGGTTCCCTCTCGGACAATTTCCCAAATTACCATTAATCATCCGACGCTCTGACAAATTCGTTATTTCTAACAATTTTTTTTTACTTCTTTATTTGACTGGAAATCTGTTTTCAAAGGACAGGAAACCTTTATATAAATTTGGGGTAATCAGTCCCGTCTCTTTGAAAAATAAATTCTTTTACCAAAATAGTTCAGCTAAATGAAACGAGACATGAAAGTTTTACTCGTCGTAAAATTTGTGTTTTGCGTCAGCCAGTTATTCAGCGAGAAACTCGTATTTTGTTGAATGAGTTCAGAGAGAACATGATGCAAATGAAATGATCTGAAGCACTAAAAGCACGGACGCGTTCATGAATCATGTAAGTATACCTACTGTTTATAAAAACTTACCAAACATTAACAATTTTCATCGTGTTGTTTGGAATATCAGGAAACAGCTGCCTATAGATGGTCGACTCTTCGCATTACCAGCCCCCCTAGCCAAGTTACGACCGTTTCGTTTCGATTTTCTTGCGTCGAACGCCTCGAGTAGGCCACGTCTCCGATTCCTTTGTTCTGACCAAGTGACTGAGCGTTGAGAAGACGTCAGAACTAAGGAATCGGAGGTGTGGCCTACTCGAGGCGTTCGACGCAAGAGAATCGAAACGTAACGGTCGGGGCAGAGGTCAGAGGGCTTAGCCAAGTTAATAATCAATATCTCTATCTATATATGGGAATGACATCATCTCGACGTTAAATCACGTGATCAGAACAAATAAATATGAGGCGTTACCGACTGTAGAAAGAGATTCGAAACGTAACTTGGCTAGGCCTGCTGGGCTTTTCATCGGTCAACGAATCAGCACTGCTATCCAATGGCTGCCAGCGTTCTGGACACTTTTCCCATTGGCATCGATGTGGATGAATTTTTGATGCCCCAATTAGTTCTTTTTCTACCAGTTTGTAATTGTAGGTACCTACTCAATATTTTTAAGTAAATCTTTTTCACTTCTTTCCTTTCTTTTTTTTAGAATTAAAGCATCCATGTAATAAATATTTTACTACCAATTAAACACAAGAGATAACGTACCTACGCATCACATAAGTAAGTGACAAACCCACATAAGATAAAGACATGCCATTACTTTCTATCTAATTAGCTTCTCCATCACGTCTACAGAACGTTAGTAGGTATTTCAATCAATCGTTCCTAACTAATGGGAAACGATTTCCGAAGAAAAGTGTGTTCATCCAACCGAAAAATTCATCCACATCCACGGACCCGGAAACAAAGAAGTAGATACAAGGGCATCATTTATTTTGCAGCTATATCTCAAAAGAGATAAAGTACTGGCAAGAAGGAAATATCTTTACGCGACAATGGGCAGCAACAAAGACGCAATATATGCTATCTAAGGTAGATATACACTCTAGGACTAATTACTTAATGTTTGTATTTTATTTAGGTATTATGGATATAAAATAATAAGAAAATAACTAGAAAGCACAAATATGTAACTAACAGAAGTCAACGTCTGTGATAAATAAAGAGTTTAGTGAGTCTTCTCTGGTAGCTTTTTGTATTTATGTAATTTACTTTCATTTAATTTAATTCAATTTGTCTTAATTCCATTTCATTCAATTCAATATTTTTACTTAAATTATAGTTCAATACTATTGTTTTAAATCAAATACCATTTATGTGAATTCAATTTAATTTATTTTTATTTTACTCAATTCAGTTTTTTTTGGAATCCAATTTCATTTGATAAAATTTCTTTAATTCTGTTCAATAAAATTCAACCTTTTTCCTGATTGCTTTTTTGACAAAATATCTATAACTCCAGGAATAATTACTTAATGTAAACGTTAAGGGCGTATTAATAGTTCATAGATTATTATAGAATCACGAACTACACATTTAACTTGATTTACGATGAAAGAGCAACGAGAAATAAATACCCACCCGGCCTTTTTCCCGCGCATTTTTTGTGATCTGTCAACAGCTTGCCCATCTTCACAACAAGTACGGCCTTTGCGCGTCATTAGCAAACTGTTAAAAAAGTTGGTTGTATAAAGGCAGGTCGTCTCAATTATTATAGGATCGTCAGCCCGCTCCTGATATTGTTTTCCCGACTCAGTAACAGCATCATTAAACGCGCGGGCCAGCATTTTTCCTCTGCAATATACCGCTCATGATAAATGGAGCGCAATATTTATCGATGTTGGTAGGAAACAACGCTTGCAGGTTTTTTTAAGGCAACGGCAGATGCGAGAAATGCCTATGTTGGAGTGAGTTGGACCGTAACGGTGAAATTATTGGGACTGGAAAAGGTTTTCTGTTACTGGAGATGCTGTTTAAATCAATTGATTGTAAAAGACATAGGTATCTACTACGAATGATAACGGGACGTACCTACGTCAACCACATCCACATCCAGGCAGGACGTACCTACGTCCGGTTGTCGATAAAAATTGTCGGTCAGCCTTTTTGACAAGCTTCGCTGAAGTAGTCAATTTTGATAAGCTTCGCTGAAGTAGTCAATTTTGACAAGCTTCGCTGAAGTAGTCAATTTTGACAAGCTTCGCAGAAGTAGTCAATTTTGACAAGCTTCGCTGAAGTAGCCAATTTTGACAAGCTTCGCTGAAGTAGTCAATTTTGACAAGCTTCGCTGAAGTAGTCAATTTTGACAAGCTTCGCTGAAGTAGTCAATTTTGACAAGCTTCGAGTAGTCAATTTTGACAGCACGTTTGGCACAGTGGTTGAGCGATTGGCTGCGCTGCATATCACGGATTCGATTCCATTCCTAGTGTGATTCCACTTTTTTTTTAAGAAAGAGATCAATAAGTAGGTACTACAATAAAATTCTCAGCTTAATTTTACCAATAACACGCCTGTTTCAGTGATTCCATATATTGTTTAGTTGTACAGAGACGCTCGAGATACCAAACTACATTTTAACGTCACAATATCATCTAAACTTTCACTCAAAAAAATCCCGCCAGAAACTGTCAGTGCGACTTATTATGTAAGTAGGTAATATACCTATCTAGGTAGGTAAGCTAAGTCGCGCACAATAAAGATGAAGAAGTCTTCTTTATCCGTCTTCGGGGACATATCATTCTTCTGCGGCGCATTAGCATAGTTCTTTGAAGTAGGTACACTCTACTACGACCTCTGTCGATATTTTTGGTCTAACCCGAGTGGTCCCGCTAGATCGATACACATATTACACATATTAATTAGTAGGTATTCTTCTTTGACGTGTTAGTACTCATCTACGGTATTGTATCGTACCTACCTTTCTTCTACGACTCTTTTATTGCATATCACACTTTTTGTACTTACGAAAGTACAAAAAGTGTGATATATATGCATCATGCATAATTATGCAAAAAGAAAAAAGAAACATACAATGCGTCCTAAATAAATAAGAATAGGATCGATTGCCATGTTGTGACGTCACGTCATGTACTGTCAAATCGTAATAAATTGGGCAAAATTGAAGAACTCAGAGATGAGCAAAATTGAAGAACTAGATTCTGATTAAACTTTTTTCGTTCACCGTTTGTAAATAATTTTTTTTTTTTTTAATCTTGTTTTGTTCACCATAATAATTCTTCTATTTGACAGTATGACGTGACGTCACAACATGGCAATCGATCCTATTCTTATTTGGAACGCATTGTACTTTAATTAAACACAAAACTATGGCTATCAGGCTGTATGAAACGGTTCCACGTTTGAGATTACACAGAAACGTGATTGATAATTAATCTCCACTAGTATTAAGGAACAAAAGCTTGGTGAATGGGACGCGGATGGGTTCCAGATAAAGACATGGCACGCTTATTGATTTGATAGCGATTTTATAAAACAAAGGCTACACTATCAGTAGTTCTTATAACTATTAATTTTGTCACCCAAAGGGCAGTGGAAAGGGCTATGCTCGGAGTTTCCTTGCTTAATCACATCAGAAATAAAGATATCCGCAGGAGAACCAAGGTTACCGACATAGCGCGAAGAATCACCAAACTTAAGTGGCAGTGGGCAGGGCACATTGCACGCAGAACTGATGTTCCATGAGGACGAAAGGTTCTGGAGTGGCGCACACGTACCAGATGACGCAGTGTTGGAAGGCCTCTCACAAGGTGGACCGATGACCTGGTGAGGGTGGCGAGAATCCGATGGATACGAGACGCACAGGACCGGTCGTTGTGGCGACGCTTGGGGGAGGTTTATGTCCAACAGTGGACGTCTTTCGGCTGAAATGATGATGATATTGATGATAAACGATTAATTTTGACGGATAATCTCTTTCATCTTCCTAACAATATTCTCATCTGTGACAAAAACATGTTCACTGTCACTCGTCCCCATACTTAGACCAGTTTTAATTTGGGGCAAATATCGAATTCTCTTGCACGAACTGTGAACTATCTTGCACCCAATATCAACAAAAGTCTTCGCATTATCCAGATTGATTCCCGCTCCAGGCATAATCTCTACTTTATCGCCAGCACAGCTGATGAGGGACTTTATTAGTATAATAGCTTGAGCATCATTAGCTGTCACCTTCTGTCCGCTGGTAAGTAATCTGTCAAAACCAAGTTCAGCTACTTTCGCAATGGATAAAAGAGGGGTAGTGCACACGTCAAACGCTCTGTGAAAAGTCACATGAGTGAAATTAGCTTGTAGTATTAATTTTTCACAGTTTATCACGTCTATTTGTTGTGTTTCAGTGAGGGCACCAAAAACGAATCTGTCTACGCCATACGCTTTAAAGACGTCCACATCAGATAACATTGTATCCATCTCCTCCACAGAGTAATGAAAGTCAGAGCCCGTGCGACATCTGATCATTACGTTCACTTTTGGTCTCTGAAATAAACAAAGAACAAACAGTAAATAAATAGGTCCTTATACGAACACACTCCATTTATCAAGTGGACCTACCTTCGTTAATTTATCGCAGCCACAATCGTGACATGATTTACGGATTGGTTTCCCGGCCGCCATATTATTCACCTAAAATATAAAATATTAAAACTGAGATACTGATTTGAAACGAACTGCAATAAATATATAATTGATAGCCTCGTGAATCTGGTGGGCGCTTGTGATGATGCGATTGGTAGGAAAATAAGGACAAGAGGTCCCGGCCAAGATTCCCAGGCTAGGTAAGTAGGCTTTTCGTTCTGAAATTCCCCATGACCCTAGCCCTGCCCTGCTGGAGAAGTAGCAACTCTGAATCTAGATTATTTCCTACTACTATCTATCTCACCCATGAAAATAAAAATACTATTTCCGGAAAGGAAGAATATTTTTGTTACCATTTCCATGATTTGTTTGACGAGCCCCACTGAAGGTGTTAGCCCCCCTTCTGTAAGAGAGCTGCATACTTCCAGCTCGTCGGCTCCGCCATGAATTGCGTTTATTGCAGACTCCAAACTGTCTATACAAACCTCTAGCATCGTCTGCGAAATTAACAGTAAAGATTGAACTTATGTATATAGGGTGACTGGCAATTAGTGTACGATACTTAAACACGTGATTGTGCTCATGATAACCAACAACTGTTACTATGGGAACAAACCTGAAATCGCGAAAAAAAAATCAGCTGTTCAGTACATTTATGTTTGCCTAATGTACTGAACAGCTGATATTTTTTTCGCGATTTCGACTTGCTCCCATAATAAAAATTGTTTGTTATCATGAGCACTATCACGTGTTTAAGTATCGTACACTAATTGCCAGTCACCCTATATAATAATCTTAGAGTAGATAGA
Source organism: Mythimna impura (assembly GCA_905147345.3). Taxonomy (NCBI): domain Eukaryota; kingdom Metazoa; phylum Arthropoda; class Insecta; order Lepidoptera; family Noctuidae; genus Mythimna; species Mythimna impura. The sequence goes on along the minus strand of LR990362.1, from coordinate 13,096,085 downwards.
TACATACAATAACATAAAATTATCAGTTATATAATTTTCCCACAATTGGGACTCGGGTCTCCTCTCTAGATCGAGGAGAGGGCCGTAATCCACAACGCGGGACCAGTAGGTACGGGTGTGGAGGTGACCTGTCTTTGAACTGGAGAACAAAATTATTGCTTTAACATTAACCTCTGACTGTATAGCGCTATACTTAAGTACTATAGTAGCTGTCCTACATGAACCAAACTGCTATTTATTTAAACAATACTTATTATTACAGTGATGACATGAACAGTTAGAATTAGGTAGATCTTGAGGAAGTAATCTAGTAAAATAGAATGTCCGATCTCCACGAATACTATTAGTATTACCCTGTTGCTACATTCATACACTTAAAACAAAATAAACTAAAAATTTTGAGTTCAGCGCCACCTAGCGAGAACATCACCACGCTCGGGCTCATAGCTTCCATCCGCGATTAATAGATGACGCGGAATACAAAAATGCGCCAGTAATATCCTTGTTAACGGGTCAATAGATGGCGCTGAATTACTACATGCAATGCACTAGCACCACAAAATACTTTGTAACTTATTGAAATAACTAGATATGTTTTAAAGCATAGATCGTTATAAAAAAAGTGTATATTAAAATAAAAAAGATCATCAAAACAATGCCTATTACTGCTTACCGTGGTTTATCTGCTTAGATTAGAATTTTACAACTTTTGCTTTAAAAACAGATTACTGGATGGTGGGCGGATAAAGTAGGGAAACAAGTACAATGTTGCCCTGATGAAATAATTAAGTTACACGATTAAAACTGTAATAATAATTGTATTTTATAAACTTATATCTATTATTCTAATCGTGTATCTCCTTCTGTTCCAAAACAGCAATATTTATAAAGAAATCCCTTCTTGATATTGAAACACTCATGATATTCGTTTAGAAACTATTTACTTAAACAATTTTCTTACCTAAACTTCAATTATTTCAATCCATACCATAATAGTGTAATGTAATAATTATGTATTAATTGATAATAATAAAATGCTGTTTTAAATTATAATTATTAGTTTTGGACGTAATGCCACTTGGCTAAAAAATGCATGGCTACATGGTGCTATGTTCACGATGGTTTGTTCCTTTTGACATTTCGAGTTCGATGTAAAAGGACACGCGAACGTAGGCAAAGTATCGCCAGCGTTCGCTTTCTTTTATCAGGTATTTAGATTTTCCCTATAGTTCGGTAATAAATTCCAAGACCAAACATTTTTCGGAACTAAGCCTACACTGGTCATTTCATAATAAATAATTAGTCACGTCCGAGAGATTGAGGTTATATCGAAGTCTGTGCCACATATCGTACCGTTGTTTTCGTATATTTTCAATTAATTGTGGAGAAAATTTAGTGCTAAAGTGTAATATTTTGGTAAACAGTTATGTCTCGAAATAGACACCATGAGGAGACCGACAAACTCACGCGTATCGCTATCGTGAATGCGGATCGCTGCAAGCCCAAGAGATGCAGGCAAGAGTGCAAGAAGAGCTGCCCCGTGGTGCGGATGGGCAAGTTGTGCATCGAGGTGACGCCTAACGATAAGATCGCCACCATCTCCGAGGAGCTATGCATCGGGTGCGGTATTTGTGTCAAGGTAAAACTTTCCACTTCGTTTTTCATTTTGCTGACCAATGTAAACACTTGGTGAATGGAGACTTGAGACTTCCGGATGTACCTTTTATAAGTCAAACACAGATTATAGGTTGAAATAAAGTAGGTTCACAAGATGGTTACACATTTGTTTATTTTATTCTATTAAGTTCGAAAGGTTATGGAAACTATCTATGTATATTTTGATAACATTGAGCAAATCCAACATGTCTACAATCAAAATGCTACTAACATAACTTAATATAATTTAAAAACTATACTAAAGATCAATAACTTTTCAGAAATGCCCCTTTGATGCAATCACCATCATCAACATCCCTTCCAACTTGGAGAAGCATACTACTCACCGATACTCAAAGAACTCCTTCAAGCTCCATCGGCTGCCAATCCCTCGGCCTGGAGAAGTATTGGGGTTGGTCGGTCAGAATGGTATCGGCAAGTCCACTGCACTGAAGATTCTTGCTGGAAAACAGAAACCAAATTTGGGACGTTTTGCTGTAAGTGGTATTTTGTAATGTTCACCTATCATTAGTCAGTCCAAGTGAAATATTCAGCTGCATCTGGAAAGACTGAAACAGGAACAATTTAGGCTGTATTGATTAAATGGTCACAACATGACTATACCAACACAATTACACTTGCTCTATTAAGCATGTTAACCTCATAAATTATGCAATTAACTTGTTTGTCAACTCAGAGAGGCAGGCTGCATTCCAATTTCACAAAATTAGCATATTGTTACATTAATATGTAACCTTATTTTACTGTTAGTTTGCAAAATAAATGCAACCATTGATATCAAAAAGACACAATCTAAAGAGTTAATCCATAGTGATAGTCTTTGTAATCTCTTATAGTATACTTGTTTTCTTGAGAAAAACATGAAATAATAAATGAGATAAGATTTTGATATTTATAAAGATATATACATTAAGAGATATATCTTATATATCTTCTTATATAATTATATAAAAATGAATCCCTATTTCCCTTGGTCACACCATCACGCGTGAATGGCTGGACCGATTTCACTTTTTTTTTTTTTTTGTTGTGTTTTTTATTGTTAGGAGAAGGATCTTATGAAAGAAAAAATAAAAAAGTAGGGTAGAGTTGGGTAAAGCAGAATAGAGTAGTCAGTTGACGGGTGCGAAGCCTCGGGCATAAGCTAGTATATACATATATAAGATAGATATATTTATATTATGATGCTAAGTTTGCCTAAGCCTTATTCTAAAGTAAAACTGTTTCTAATGCAACCACTTGTGACAATCAATCTGTTACTGGAGTACTCATAAATGTAGTAAATTATTACCATTCTTAACATAATAAACAAATCAAACATCTGTTACCTATCAATCTTTCAACAGGACCCTCCAGACTGGCAAGAGATTCTGTCTCACTTCCGCGGGTCGGAACTGCAGAACTACTTCACGAAAATCCTCGAAGATGATCTGAAAGCCCTGATCAAGCCTCAATATGTGGATCAAATCCCTAAGGCCGTCAAGGGCACTGTCGGTTTTCTCCTTGACAAGAAAGATGAGAGGAAAAATCAGACTGAAATTTGTAGAATGTTGGGTAAGTTATGTTATTATAAAGACACAACAACTCCCGACCCAAGAGATACGGCCTACTTGCAGTGCAAGCACTGCCCTAATTTGACAACTGTGAACGAGTTGTGTGTATGTATGTATGTATACCGTGGTGATCCGTCAGAACAATATTCGCCTTTTGGAGATCACGTGGCGTTAGTAGCGTTGTGATATACTCCACATGAAACACGCACCTAAGATTACTAGCTACTGTGCTAGTACTCTTTGAGCTGTGGCGTCTTGTCACGTGGCTAATCAGACTGCACTAGCGAGTGCGGGCGAAGGGGTCTTGGGTTTAGTGCCAAACGAGCTACGAATCTACAAGCTTCGGCAGGTGAATGAAAAAGGGTTTAGAACCGCATGCGCAGTCACCTAACTGAACAAAACGGGCGGACTGAGCCATTAGAAACACCCGCGCCCATCTCATGCAGACGCGCGGCTCGCGGGAGCACTGAACGCAACTGTCGTCTACATACATTTTGAATTACACGAGCCCGCGCTAGCGCTCGCTTTCAGTCTGATACAGTACTAAGACTTCGCAATTTGCGATACCGTCTGTCGATAACAGTTAAACACTAGATTCAAGGTTAAGCAAAGTTCCAAAGCTCCACTGCTGCTGTAGCATCCAGTGCTGCGAAATTATCTTGTGGATAATTCTTACAAATCATTCTTTGGAAAATGGAGAGGAAAAACTGCTTGCAGTGAGATAATGTAGGCTTGTAACTAGCCTACAATATCTCACTGCAGGGCAGTTATCCAAAAAACTTGATACAGCTGTTCAGAACCTGATTCTGACCAAACCTATTTCTGATATTTTTTTTATAGCCAATAAATTACTAAAAAAAAAACATGTTGACATGTCATTTTGATATTCTGTTCAGATCTATCCCACATCCGAGACCGTGAGATCGCCGCGCTGTCCGGTGGAGAACTGCAGCGCTTCGCTTGTGCCATGGTGTGCATCCAAAATGGAGACATCTTCATGTTTGACGAACCCTCTTCATACTTAGATGTCAAGCAGCGTCTTAACGCTGCCCGCACCATCCGGTCGCTTATCCATCCTGACAAGTATGTCGACTGTTACTGCTATGCATAGCTATCACGTAAAAAACGTAAAAAAAAAAAAACAGGAAAATAGGGGCAATTTTTTTAATTAATTTTTATTTTCATTGTAACATTTTTGTGACTAAAACTTGGGTCAGATTCAGTATAGAAATAATGCAGACATATAGTGAAAAAAACATTAAGGATACTATTATTTGAACCTGGATAACTTGAAATAACAGTACAATTTGTGGGTCCCACCTCAGAAAGTAAATCCTTTGATTTACTGAATGTAAAAGATACTTTTTCTTTGTCCAGGTTTATCATCGTAGTGGAGCACGACTTGTCAGTATTAGACTACTTGTCTGACTTTATTTGCTGCCTGTACGGTGTTCCCGGTGCTTACGGTGTTGTGACTATGCCTTTCTCTGTTAGGGAAGGTAAGATTTTTACGACGATAAATAAGCAATAGTTTTGATATGGAATATATGTTAATTCATTTGTCTATGTTTTAGGTATTAATATATTCCTTGATGGGTTTGTGCCCACTGAAAACATGAGATTCAGGACTGAATCATTAGTTTTTAAAGTTGCTGAGTCTGCCACTGAGGAAGAGGTTTGTTTGATATCTACACAAGCTTTCTATATTATATTTTCATTTATTCCACTTGATTTTTACGCCCTTTTATTGTTTTAACAGATCAAAAGGATGAATCATTATGAGTATCCTGAAATGTCGAAATCGATGGGCGAGTTTAGTTTGAAGGTTCACCCTGGTGAATTCTCGGATTCCGAGATTCTGGTGTTACTTGGAGAAAATGGTACTGGCAAAACTACATTCATTAGAATGTTGGCCGGTAACTTGGAGCCTGATGATGGTAAGAAATAATCTAGTTACTAAAATAAATAATTTTACATATTGTTAGGTTTCCGTAATTTTTTGGATGCGTATCCGAAACTGCTTTTGAATTACTAGAAATAAAAAAAATATTTATATGGCAACACAGTAATGAAATGTCAGATTTGTGAAAGTTGTCAAATTGTCAGGCTTCGGATTTGTTGTAAAAAATTCTTAATTTTACAGATTTATGTTTAATCCTAGCTTTTATTGTGATATTTGACGGAAAAGAATCGATTATTTTGAATCTCCAATAAATATGCGTTAGATAACAATGTAGACATCGCTTGAAAAATGAGGTTATAGGTGTATTGTAATAAGTGTATTTTAATGAATTTAGACATATTTAAGCTATTGAAATGGCTAGAACTGAGTTATTTGATTTGTTTTTTCATCCTGTTTTTCAAAAATGTTTAAAACATGCGGAATCGTGTGCTACTAACGAAGGTATGTCATGAAAATGTTTTTCAGACCATAAAAGTCAATATTTGTAGATTCGTTGTCGACGTAACTGTTCATGTATCAATAATTTATCATTTGCGTGCTAATTACAGCATATTTTATAGGTTATTGTAACATTTGCAAAACTCTCTTTGTAGCTATTCTTTGTTTAAAGGTATCAACATTTAATGCCAGAATGCTATCATAAAAAACAAAAGTATAGTTTCATAAATAAGAGAGCATGCTTGATGCTAACAAAGTGGTATGCTTTCATGTGAATTAAAATAAGTACAAATATACAACTAACATGAATTAACTACCTTAAGTAAAAAGTATTCATTTTCACTAACCAATTATTTTTTGACACAGTAAAATCATGTCCACTTCTGCACTAAAGTTTGTGTTGGTACACATCAACTTGCAATGGTAACAACAGTACTTTCTATAATAAACTTTCACAATTCTGCTATTTCATAATGCTGTCATGTGAAAAATGACTTACAAGTATGACTTGTCCTCAGGTTCCGGCACGCTACCACAGCTGCACATTAGTTATAAGCCGCAGAAGATATCGCCCAAGTCACAGGGATTGGTGCGCAGTCTACTGCACGACAAGATTAGAGATGCTTATATTCATCCACAGGTAATTTCATAGACTAGCTGCTGTGAGGAACTTTGCCCGTGTGTTAGTAGAATATTATCCCAACGGAACATACTCTCGGGATCAAAAGCATCCTATATTCTATTCCAGGACATGGTCTACCTGTGTACCAAGTTTCATCAAAATCCATTCAGCTGTTTGAGCATAAAGAAGTAACAAACATATACACACTCTCAAAACTTTTGTCTTTATAATATTAGTGTGAAATGTGATAAATATAAATAAGGACAGCAGAAACTATAATTCTTTATTTTGAAATATGGGTAGAAAATATACAGATGATACTGTTGTCTGCACATTTGTACTTTATTGAAACCAAATGCAGGAAGTTTATCATACTCATTATGAAATGATTAGACTATTTGCAAGTAATTTGGTGTGTTTTACAGTTAACATTTGACCAAAATCTCACCTGACGATAAACAAGGATGTGGTTGAGAATGGAACATGCTTGTTTTGAAGTAAACTATCAGCTCTTAACTTTAAGACCCTCAAGTAGTAGCTATCAGGAAACAGACATAACTTCCAAAGAAATATACTTGTGCAATATTTCCCAGGAGGGCAGAACCTAAAACACCAAACATATTAAGAAAAACTTTAAAATAATAATCCTACCTGTTTTTACATTACAGTTCATCACAGATGTGATGAAACCGATGAAGATAGAAGAGATTATGGACCAGGAGGTTCAGAACCTGTCTGGTGGTGAGTTGCAGCGAGTGGCCCTGGTGCTTTGTCTTGGCAAGCCGGCCGATGTGTACCTTATCGATGAGCCGTCTGCCTACCTAGATTCAGAACAGCGTTTGGTTGCTGCTAAAGTTATAAAAAGGTAAGTTTTGAGTGTAGAATAATTTTATTGAAAAAAAAATTATGTGTAATTTATCACTTTTTACACATATCGGAACAAACCACATTTAATATGGAAGAACACAGTGCACTTGTGACTATATTCTTTTGCCGCCTGTTTCTCAAAATAAGGCAATCAATCGTGGCAGCTGTCATGTAAAAAGAGAGGCAAGATCAAAACTATTAAGTTATTAATCAAATAGAAGGGTTAATCAATAATTGCGAGTTCTACATACCATAATATGCATATTGCATATTAATTTCACCAACATTATTTTGTATACTAGTTAAATATTTCATTAAAGATTTACTGTGATTGTAATTGACATCTATCTCAGACAGTAAGCTATGATTTGGTTGATGACTTATGACTTGATGTACAAACTTCCAACATTTTTATGGCACAATGTTCGCATTAGTTAGTGATCGGAATAAATATTTGTATGGCCCCACAGAAATTCATTCCGGGTCTGGGTCTGTTGTGTATGTGAGTTTACATGTTTGTGAACGCACCCGCAATACAGGAATAATTCTTAGTATAATTATGTTATTATTATTTTATGTATCAGTATATCTCAAAACCCTGAGGTCCTGGACCTTTGGAAAGTGTACGAGGAGCCGAAATCAACTCGCAGAGGCCCTTTAGACACTTTTAATTGAATGTAATACCAACCGACGATTATCCCATAGTACGCGCTATGCTAGTGCACCTAAGGTCCGGCCGGTTTTTCGGCATGATGGAAAACAAAGATATTAGGGCTATGGTTTTTGAAGACCCCTAAGTGGACTGGTTACCAGGAACCATGTTAAGACCGACCCATGTCTGAATAATGTTATTAATCGATAAAAAGACAATATATTTATTATTATTGTATTTTAAAAAAATGTTATCAATTAATTCACAACCTTTTTTTCCCCAGGTTCATCCTCCACGCAAAGCGTACCGGGTTCGTAGTAGAGCACGATTTCATAATGGCGACGTACTTAGCGGATCGCGTCATTGTGTTCGAAGGCACGCCGTCTTCCAACGCCACGGCTCACGCCCCGCAGTCGTTGCTCAACGGCATGAACAAATTCTTAGAGCTGCTCGGCATCACTTTCCGAAGGGATCCCAATAACTTCAGGCCGAGGATAAACAAACACTCTTCTGTTAAGGTTAGTGTAATGTACTTTTGAAATTTTACTTAGTTTTATCAAGTCGAGCCAAGGATGTTTTTGCACAACCTGGATACCTTCTTGATAAACCTGGTTGGATCCATTGATAGGCTCATGTTATAAACCCTATTTAGAGACAGGGCTTTCAAATAGGCTTTAAGGGGTCAGCTCGTAAAAAAAAAACAGCTTTTTATAAAACTAATTTACTCTCTTGTTTTATGCTCTGCAGACTAATAAGTTAACAGGATGCATAAGCATAAACAGCCTTTCAATGTTCCCACTGCTGGGACTCAGGCCTCCTCTCTCTAGGAGAGGGAACAGGATGATGGGTAGAGAATTCCTTGTGATATTAAGTTCAACTATGTACCACCTCAGCTCTGTACACAAAGCTTAAATAAATAAACAACATGCAATAATAAATGTATACATTACATAATGCTGCATACTTACTTCAAAATATTGTTGGACTAACCATATGTATTATTTTTGTTACAGGACATAGAACAGAAAAGAGCAGGACAATATTTCTTCCTGGAAGATTAGTGCTAAAGACAACTGTATTTATATATATTGTATCTGTCACAATGGTGATGGCCTGCCACCCGTGTATTTCCAATTAAATGTATTACTGTAATAAATCATGTTTTATACAACCAGCCATTCCAATAACTTATTTCTCATGCTATTTGGTGATGGGTTACGAACAGCTTATATTTATCGAGTTTCCAAGAGCGTCGCCTAGCGAACTAGCTTGATGATACATAATAATTATGTCTTAATAAGTATAAAAAAGTGCCTGATAACACTGATAGTAACAGACTAGTAACTCCAAAGTTGAAGAGGTCAGACTCTTGGGGCCAACGCTGCGTTAAGCGGGTACCCGGCGCGTAACGTCGCGCGTGTGTCGTGTGTGGCGGTCTCCGTAGCGGAAACCGGATTTTTGGTTCGGTGTGCATATAGTCGTGTCGATGAAGAACTTTAATGTATTATTACGTAGCAAAAAGGGCGCGGGGCGCGGCTCCCCCCGACGGAGCACTTTTGTATGGGACCACGTGGGCGCCCACTTAAACGCAGCGTCGGCCTTTACTTGTCAAAATACCGCTTTTCAAATACAAGTACCTACCAATGCATCTGTTCTCAGTTCGTTAGCACCGACTTCTATTCTTTGTGGCCTGGTTTCCGCGCTTAGTCCTTGGTAGACCATTGTACGTGAGTTATAGCGGCCTTCATTCCAACGAGCTCACCTCTCCCCAAAAGCAAATGAGTCCTTTCAGTTAGCTCAGAGCGCCTGTGTGAGTTCGGCGCTCCCAAGGTGCGTGTTCTTATTTCACTGAAGGCTCTGTCTGTTTCTACTCGAGAAGCACACGTGCACGATCGTTTTCTCCATGCACCACTGACTTTTCATTTGTCTATCTATGATCACCACTCGTGATAAATGGGGTGAAAAAAGACCTATTCGTTGCCACAGAGGATGGCACAAATATGTTCCTAAATGTCTCCCATCTACAGTACCTAAACCGGGATATCCGGAGATCAATATTTTCTAATCGTAATACGTTCTTAATTATGCTGAACAGTGTTCTGGATCACTTCTACATCGTAGGGGTGTTACGGATATTCGCATCCGCATCCGCATCCGTAAATGCCGAACATTCGCATCAATTCTGACATCTGCATCAAATTAATGCGGATCTTTAACGGATGCGGATTTACAACTGCGACAAGTAATGACATGTAAAGAAAGTGTGTGGGACCAGCAGAGTGGCGCGTGTTTTTCTTAATTTATGCTATACAATGCGCACACGTGTGCCAAACACGCCAATCTGAGCGCGTCATTCTCCATACATTTTATATGGAAACTAGACTTGTAGAGCTACACTTGATCCACGCCTCGCGACGTCGTTATACGTACAAATCAGCCCCCCTAGCCAAGTTACAACCGTTTCGTTTCGATTCTCTTTTCGTCGATCGCCTCGAGTAGACCACGCCTCCGATTCTTTTGTTCGGAGTCATCTCAACGCTCAGTCACGTGGTCAGAACAAAGGAATAGGAAGCGTGGCCAACTCGAGGCGATCAAACGAAAAGAGAATCGAAACGAAACGGTTGTAACTTGGCAGAAATCAGAAACGTTTATTTCAAATAGACCAATTACAGGCACTTTTGAATTGTCAAAATGTCAGTCAGTCAAAAAAAAACAAGTGAAGCTAAATTGCACGTTCCAAAGCGTAGATCTCTATGGAGAAGAACGTGCAAGAAACTCCATGGACACTCTTTTAAATCATATTATGAGTTACATAAATCTTGGTTACATATTTCATGTCGCTTCTAATATGTGAGCACAATGTAGATAAATAAGAATAAAAACTAATTAAAAAGATAGAAATTGAATTAAGCCACTGGCAGCTAAGAGATGACCAGTATCAACCGACGGCACCCGTTCACGAGCATGACGCGTGCATCAGCCTCACTCAGCTCAACCATTTTGAAGGGAACTGAATGACCCAATAACACGTGCCACCATCAGCGAGACATTTGAGTGAGCATGACAAACTCTCACCTGCCATGCTCGTAATGTCAAACAAGTTGTAACCTAATAAAAATGCTCCATGGTACTTCACATTCACAAAACTTGAAAAAAAAAGTGCTTCTACATTATACAATACTATTGTTTCCAAATGCAAAAGGTAATAAATTATCATAAGCTCTATTGAAATAAACAAATAAAATAAAATAAGAAAGATTTCGAAAACAACAAAACAAAAAGGGGAATAGTAAGTATCTCTTCCAATAATTAGAAACATATATATTTAAAAAAAAAAAAAAACACAAAACTTAATTTGAAGGCTGTGGCTGTGGAGCAGAACCGGCATTTAGCCAAGCGTTTTTGTCAAGGATATAATCTTCCAGTTTATAATACGCTTGTCTACATAGTGTGCGTTTAATGCATGTTTTAAATTTGGACTCATTTAGTTGTAGAATCTCAACTGGTATTTTATTATAAAATTTTACACAGTACCCCATAAAAGAACTATGTACTTTTGCCAATCTGAATCGAGGTTAATCTAATTTGTTCCTATTCCTAGTATAAAAATTGTGCCTGTCACTTATCTTAGTAAAAAGATGAATATTTTTCCGAACATACATAATGTTTTCATAAATGTATTGACAAGGGACCGTCAGGATGTTTATTTCCTTAAATAGTTCTCTAAGAGAATCGCGTCTGCGAAGATTATATATGGCTCTGATAGCTCTCTTCTGCAGAATAAAAATAGACTCTATGTCTGCAGCCCGTCCCCATAGCAAAATACCGTAAGACATGATACTATGAAAGTAACTAAAATAAACTAGTCGCGCAGTATCTACATCAGTAAATTGACGGATTTTTCTGACAGCATATGCTGCCTAACTAAGCCGACCTGCCAGAGATGTTAAATGAGGACCCCATTGTAGCCTCGAGTCAAGCGTGATCCCTAGGAAAACCGTATCTTCGACGAATTCGAGTTTCTCCTTGTTCAATACTATGTCGGAGTAATTACTTTTAACATTCGGTAACGCAAATCTTATGCACTTAGTTTTTTTTCCATTTAATACTAAATTATTAACAGTAAACCAGTTTTGGACTTGCTGTAGAGCATTGTTTACGTCATCAAGGTTTGTGGAACGTCTATTGATCTTAAAAATTAACGACGTATCGTCAGCAAACAATACAATATGTGGTTGTTTTTTTAATAGATGTGGTAGATCATTTATGTATACTAAAAAGAGGAAAGGACCCAATATGGAGCCTTGTGGTACACCCATTTTGACTTTCAAACCCGGAGAATTGACACCGTTTATCTGAACTTGCTGTTGCCTATCAATTAAATAAGATTTTACCAAGCCGAGTGCAAGTTTACCTAGCCCATAATGTTCTAGCTTTAAAAGCAAGGTTTCGTGATTAACACAATCGAAAGCCTTTGAGAGGTCACAAAAAATTCCTATCGCATCTTGGGCTTGTTCCCACGCTGCAAATATATGTTTTAATAAAGTGACACCAGCGTCAGTCGTACAACGTCCTTTGGTGAAACCATACTGCTGATCGTGAAAGATTTTATTGCTGTTAAAATGGTAAAGCATTTGATTAAGCATAACTTTTTCAAACACCTTACTGAAACTGAACTGGCTAGGGGGGCAGGCGTGTTACACGTGTGCGTTGGTCTAATGTAGTTCTAGCTTTATCGATCGCTTATTGACACTGACCCGTAGGAAGTATTGGTGACAAGATTCTACAGTTTTGTATTACTTAACGACGTGATTTCCACTGTAAAATTCTTTAGTGTTTGTTTACTCTGTTTATACAAGTTTTTCTAATATTCAGACATACATACATAATAAGTGCAAAAGTAAATAAAAAATATAGCATAGCATAACATAATCAGCCTTTTAATGTTTCCACTGCTGGGACTCAGGCCTCCTCTCTAGGAGAGGGAATGGGCCGTAATCCGCCACGCGGGCCCAGTACGTGTTGGTGAATGTCACATGTCTTCGATTTTTTGGTTTTAGGACATGCCGGTTTCCTCACGATGTTTTCCTTCACCGTTTTGAGAGCAGTGGTGATAAATAAATTACACAAATTAATGCGCCTGGCTGGGTTTGAACCCGCGACCTACAACTCGGTAAGTCGGGGCCATTACCATTTGGCCACCACTGCTCTGCAAAATAAAAATATCGCCACCAATAAAAAACAGTATCTGGACATATAGATATTTTATATTGGAAAAATATGATCCGGAGAAGTCCGAGTGTAAAATTTGTAATAAAAGTTACTGATGTGTTTTAAGTTCCTATTGCTATTTTATTTTAGGTGTACAATAAAGAATTTAATTATCTCGCAGAAAGGAGTAGGTACCTACATCCCTTAATATGGTTCATGGAGCGCTTATTTCAGAAATAATGACTTTAATATTAAAAAAACGACAAAAATGTAGAAATACAATAAAAAAATTTTTACAAAAAAAATACAACCGACTTCAAAGTAAAAAAAAACTGAAAAGTGCAAAATAACTTTAATTTCGGAAGTCGGTGTTTCTATAATAGTTTTGTCTCTTCGTTATTTAACACCGACTTCCGAAATTAAAGTTATTTTGCCCTTTTCAGTGTTTTTTTTTTACTTTGAAGTCGGTTGTATTTTTTTGTAAAAAGTTTTTTATTTTACACTTTTTAGTTATGGTACCACCACTAAAAAGTACCCCTCAGCCAAACTTAAATACCTTATAGCCAGAGTGCATCTCATGACAATAGAATTGTCATGAGATGCACCATACATAATCCCAAACACGGTTAGATTACATTAATTTATTACAGAGTTCCGGTGCCTAACTTCAGGCTTCATCATCAGATCAGTTCGATATATTCCCCCTTTTCTTTCAGTCAGTCATCGACTACACGTATAAACAAAGCAATTTTACTTTTTACGACGGTTCTGCTGTGATCCTATGAGGAGTTCTGTTCCATATCTTCAAAGTTCATGATCAGATCGTAACAATATTTCTATGGGACCAACTCGGAAGCATAACCATTCAATCAAAAAAAAAAATTCAAAATCGGTCCACAATTGACCGAGAAATCGGTGAACATACATAAAAAAAAAAAAACAACATACATTCAACCGAACATATAACCTCCTCCTTTTTGAAGTCGGTTAAAAAAGGCGAAACTGTTTAGGCAATAATTTCTTTGACTTACTATATCATTTATCACGTAAATGTCACTGAATAAAAAATACATATTATCTTTTAGTAGGTAGGTATACAAATTTTAAAAATAGTCGAAAACAGAAACATTTTTTTTTGAGTGTGTAATGGGCGAAAAAAATTGTATTTTTTTTAATAAAAAGTTATAACCGCTAACAGAAGCTAAATTTAAATGTATTGACTTTAGTTTCCTAGTAGGTATACGTAATGCAGACATTAAATTCAGGAACACATTTGTGTCTATTGTAGGTACCATTGTCCATGTACCATTAATTTCGCTAGTGAGGAGTAGCGAAATTAATGGTATTTTTATCCGTCTCGTCACAAGTGATTTTTTTTAAGGTGGGAAATCATCCAATGACTTCTCCCACTCTGGCTTGGGCGGAAGGGCGTGTCAGACTTTTACTGACTAAAACCACACCTTCAGTTCTCCTTTGCATTCTAAGACCACGGGTTTCCTTTTCAGAAAATCCCCGCGGCCCTAGCGGAAGGGTTGCGGGATTATTTGAAAGAGTCACCGCGTCTCTGAATCGAACATCTAAAGGAACACATTGGTCTTCGAAGAAGGAGGCGACCGCCTCCCATTCTATCTCGCCCCAGACCATGGCCTGAACCAGGGAGCGGATCAGTTTTTTGTGTATTAAGTACCTACTACTTAAAACAAAAATATTAAAAAAATCCCAGAAATCAGAAACGTTTATCAAATAGACCAATTATTACACGCAGTTTTGAATTTATTGTCAAAATGTCGTTCAGTCAAAAAAAAGTGAAGTTAAATTGTGTATCTACATCTACGTTCCAAAGCGTAGATCTCTATGGAGAAGAACGCGCAAGAAACTCCATGGACACTTAATCATATTATGAGGTACATAAATCTTGGTTACATATTTCTTGTCGCTTCTATTATGTGAGCACAATGTAAGTAGATAAAAAAAAACTAATTAAAAAATAGAATCTCGCAAATCGCGGAATTGATGTCTTCATTGCAATCCCGCAGGCTTGCGGGATTGGATTCCCTAGTTGTAACATCTAGAAGAAGAAGGAGCGAAGGTATGCTTCAAAAGTACCTGGCGAAAATGCGAAAATATAGTTAGGTAAGTATTGGTTTACCGGTAGACTTTACCAGCGCGCAGCGTAGTGATTGTATTGGTAATATTAAGTTTTCCACTTATCATGTAAGTATAGGCTGGGGTGAAAATAACTAAGCCTGTAGGAGGAAACTGGTGGGTAGGTACCAAACAACTTTGCGATAGCTCTACGGGATGGCGATGTATTTTAGATCGAAATCTAAAGTATAAACACCTAAACCCGTGCCGTTACATGTGAAAGAATATTATGCACAGTTGCAACTGATATCTGGCGAAAAATACCCACCCGGGATAATGAGCTATGCCACCGGTGTGTAAAGTCGAAATCACTACCAAATTAATACTGGAGTCCCGCAAGGCAGTGCGGTAGGACCAATTTTTATACCGATCTATTAATAACTGACATTCATTCCCCCTGACCTTTCTTCGTTAAATAGGTCAACGGCACACAAAAGGCAAGGCAAATTTATCCGATTAACATAATTTATCGACATAACATCACCAATAAAAAGATTGGCGAACGAAGTCGAATCGATAAAAAGCCATAGAATTATGGGTCACCAATATGGACTCATTGATTGACGTGCAGATTGTACCTAGTGTAGCAATTACCGCTAGATTAATGATCTAACTGTATAGAATTAGTAGCTTTTAAAGTTGTTTCCTATATCGTTCGATTCGAACATGGAAATTTTTTAATACCTACCAATATTCGTGCATGCTGCACAACTCACAATGTAATTCCACTTATTCCACGCGATACTTCCATTAAATTAATGACTACTGTAGGTATGACCGTCCTATGACCCCATTTTTAAGTCCACACATCAATTCTTAGTAGGAACAACATAGTATATAAATAACAGGTCAACGGTTTTCCGCGTATCAACACCACAATAATAATCTAAAACCACTTCACATTCATTGAAAAGGTTTTATAGGTACTTATTCCATATTGCACGTAGGGAAAACCAACTCATGAATATCCTCCATCTAGGAACAGTGGGAGGTGTGAAGGATTCGTAGTTCGCACCGACTAAACACCACGTTGTTTTTTTTGTCATAACGTTTGTGACCAACGGCCCTAAGGCAAAAAATATCTGGGGCCCCTTATTTTTACATGAGAATTCTTCAAATAATTTCTCCTCTGGGAGGAGTGGGATAGGGAGTATCAGATTTTTACTGACTAAAACGAGTTGTCTTGGTTAAAATAGTGTTGTAGATTTAAAATGTTCCCGAATTTTTCGCTAGTTTAATAAAAGGTTTGTTATAATCAGGTTTTGGAGCCCCCCGAGCCCGGGGCCCGTGGCACATGTTAACTACACTTGAACCTGATACCAAAAGGTTCGAGAGAACTGCTTACGAAGTCCCGACTAGAAGCCGTAATGCCGCTGTCGCAAACAGGCCCTGTGGTTGGAAATCCGTTGCAGCAAGAGTTTAATGGAATCCTAAAAATAAATCTCCATTCCTGCATCAATAGGGTTACGCAGGATGGAAGGCGGGTAAAAGAAGCATAGTCTGCGGAGAGACGCCGCACAAACACTGAAGATCAGAACCGTCCGAGAAGTCCCACCTGTGGAATGACAATCTTCATTGTTGCGCCCAACCTGGGTGCGGAATCTGTTTAAAGTTTTCCACGTTGGCCATGGCAACTCGTGTCCAGGCGAGAGGCTCTCCCACGGCTCGCTGAAATCATCAGGAGGTTGAAGCGACTCCCGCCAAAGGATCTAATGACAGCGTCAGCGGACGGCATTGTCGTGGCCGAAAACTAGACCAAGCGAGGAAATTAGTTGAAAAAAAAAATTGCCACCGATACGCTAAGAAAATTAATCAGGTAGGTTGGTAAGTATCGGATAAGAGGCCTTAAACTGAACTGATAAAGGGATGAAGCCGATGGAGCTATGTATTGTTTCTGTCTGGCTCGCACGACTAACATTTTAGCACATCATGGGTAAGGCCCCAGTTTTAGACTCATCTCTAATGAGTTCATACACTTCATACCTACTCAATGTTAAAACAATATTTGCATTTATTTACCGAAGATGACAGAATGCTAATGTAGACTGAAAATTTCAAGAACACTGACGCGCCAGCTTTCTAATTACGCGTTTATCACGTGCCGGTTGGCTTTCGAAGAAAATATGCTGCGATAGTGTCAACATTGTTTACCATGTTGTTCATTAGAATTTAGATTAGGGATGAGAAGAGGACATTGTCTTTAGCTTAGACTAGGTAGAGTTCTCTCTTTGGTTTGCATTATTTTTGATAAAAATGCTATCATTTTATTTTTCAGGGGAAGCCTTGATAAGGCACCTGGACTGTGGGGAATGGACAGGGAGTATGGAATTCTTACCTCACTAAAACCACCCCGGCGATAACCATCAGCACACGGAAGGCACCCCGTACACCAACTCCTTCTGTCCAACGTCTGTTAGGCCACATCCCTAAGGAAACTGTAAAGAGGTTTCTCCTGAGCCTTGCTGTGCACGTCAGCACGATATCACTCGGGAATTCAAGAGTCGCTACTCTGAGTACTAGTGATTCCCAACTACCACCTGCACTGACTGATGAAGGTAGGTGGGTTTCGACGTGTATGGCGTCGAGGTGGTTGACTTCCCGATGCCTTCTTGCGAGCGGGATCGGCCTTCCCATTATCCTACTCGGGGGCACAGTAATTATACTGTGTCGGTGGCCTCCTTCTGGACCATGGTAGAGTTTAGGCGTGTTAGGCGTCGAGGTGGTTGCCTCCCCAAAGCCTTTTTTCCGAGCGGGATTGCCCCTCCAGCTCGACAAGACACTGATACATAAGGAGACAGTCGAGCAGCTAACCTACACCTACCTGTTTTAGAATAGAATAAACTTTATTGTACACCAAAATGGTAACAAAAACTTTTTACACTAACTTAAATCTATGGGTACAACGGCGGTCTTATCGCTGAGAGCGATAACTACCAGTTAACCTTAGGATGGACTGTAAGAACTGAAGAGGTTACTGATTGCATCCGTACGAAAAAAAAACTAAGAAACATTTTGTAGTTCTTATTATACTTCTTTTTTGCTAGCTTGACCACTCTAACTGTGTATCTACAGTCTTAAACTGAACATTAAAAAGCTGATAAGATATTCCAAACGCGCGAGTGATGCGAATAAATAACAAGAAGTTTTAACTCACAGACAAATAAACCAAAAACGTGTATTATTTTCATTGGAGTGTCCTAAATGTCCGTCCATTTATACGTTTGTTGGTCTCAAGAACACCGTCGATGCGGTTAAAATAGGAATAATATAATAATAATATTATTCCTATTACCCACGTACAATGGTCCACGTAGGACTAAGTGCGGAAACCAAACATAAATAGATAATAATATTATTCCACAACTATCACACAACGCCGTCTAGTCCCAAGCTAAGCAGAGCTTGTGTTATGGGTACTAGACAACTGATAAACATACTTATATATTTCTAAATACATACATATATAGATAAATTACACCCAGACACAGAAAAAATGATCGTGCTCATCACACAAACATTTGTCCTGGGTGGGAATCGAACACACGACCTCCGGCATAGCAATCAGGGCCACTAACCACTAGACCAACAGGCCAGTCAGAATTGGTCGATAGGTAAGAAGAACAACAGGAAAATATAAGGATAAGCACTGAAATGTTTATATCACAGCCGTATACTCGATGAGGTAAGCTTGACCACTCTAGCTATAGCTAAGTCTTGACTGCGGGATAGTTCGATGAGCCACCGCGACCCTGGAACCCAAAGGGCAACTGTAAAAACACGGATAAGTTTTAGTCAGTGAAAGTCTGACAGTAATTTGATGATTTTGCACCCCAAGAAAGTAAGCCATCCAATCCATAAGTAAGCGCCCTGAATGCACTTGCGCTTTTGATGATCTGAACAACGCCACCGATGCCGTTAAAGTGGGAACGCAAAAAGATCAAGAGGAAAAAATGTAAGGTACTAGAATGTACAATTAGGGTAAGGTAAGGCATGTCCATTCTAGCTAGCTATGTACCTACAATTGTACAATCTTCTACATAGAAACAGTAGATAAAACCGAACTTCCAAATGCGCGCGTGAAGATACTAAAATAATAAAAAACAAGTTTATTTTAATTCTCGTAATACTAACAGACGAAATCTCGAATTATTTACTCCGTCTGCCCTTCAACTGACAATGTAAACTCTTAACTGAATGAATATTTTACCCTACTTACGAGTTACGAGAGAACGTTTGTATGAATCAGAGAGTACCTACTACTGCCTGATGATCTAATGATTGTGAATAAGATTGTGACGACATGGTATCAACAGAATGCTTAACTTGATGACGTAGATTTGTTATGTCTCATAATATATCAATTTAACCATTGAGTCAGTGTATTTGTAGACTTATGACTGATCAACCTGACGCTAGAGTGATTCCGGAAATCGACGGTTAGAATATAGATGTTGGTCTGGAATTAGCAGATGATGCACAATTTGCAGGTGTGCACTTGTTAAAGGAATGCCACAAGGGTCTATAATAAGTCCGGTTTTATTTTTGTTTGTCTGTTATTCAGTACTTATCTATGTCTGAAGATAATGATATGATTTGACAGATTTTTAAACGCTAACTGTACCTACACATGATAAGTACGAAGGTATTTAAGGTAAGAGCAATTTATCCTGTCTACATAGAGGAAAATCAAATGACCAAAAGAAGTAAATTTAATTAAATGGGTAATGTTTATCCTTTTGTATTTTACGAAACAAAATTAATATGTAAATAGACGGTCAGTGGGTAGCCTTAGGGGCGGACAGACAGTTATTAAATTAATTTTGTTTGGTAGACTGCTGGAAAACATTTTGGCTTCCTAATCAGTGAAGCTTATACACAATACACGACAAAAGCCAGATAGCCAGTACAGGTAGGTAAACACAAAATTTTTAACAGGCTGTAGATGCAGGCCGTAGGTTGAATGATAAAGGAAAATAAAGATATTCATAGACAACTAATCAACCGGGTAGCCTTTTAACTAAATAGTTGTCAGACTGCACCTCTGGGGATAACTTTCACTTCAAAAGAATCAGGCAGCGCGCCCAGACAGTAAAATGGGATCACTAACCTATGCACGTCCGCCTACCTAACAATTTAATGCATAACAACAAAACTGGCGGCACGATAAACTTTCCAACGACGAAAATGCAACTAATACTAGTAACCAAGATGAGGAAACAAAATAAGAGTAATTTAAAGCAGTTTTTCAATTGTTTAATAGGAATATATTATGAAGGTTTGAAGTTGTTGGAAAGCAAGGCATTGCGGTTAGATATTTTGTGTTGCTAGTGGCTGCCTAAAGGCTCCGCGGGACCGCATAGCCGGTAACGCAGCGGTGGCGGTGGCGGCGGCGCGCGGCTCTCCGCCGGCGGTGATGTCATCGGGTGGCGAATAATACGTGGACCAGGGGTTGGGAGAATAGGGTTCTTTATCATATTTTTTTTTTAACTTTGACTGAAGAGGTGATCAGATTTGATACAGGCATTGCAAGCTGCCGTAGAGTAGACGAAATTAGTGTAGGTAACGCCATGTTAAAGATGAGATCCCAGGTGATGAGGATGTGGGTGAAATGCAGGCTTGTAATCTGCCGCAGATTACTTTTGATGAAATCAGTGCAAAATAGAATTCAAGATTTTATCATATTTAGCGAGAATATCCCATTCCTAAAGTCCGTTGTGTCCGGTAGGTAATATACCTACCAAAACACACTTAAAATACGACTATGAATAAGTAGTCTTTGATAAAAATACATATATCTGTTCTGCCTACAGAACAGATATATTTTTATAAGGCCCCTAAGACTTATCATGAAAAATTGAGATTAATCACTTATATGGATTTGTCTTCTGATAAATATTTTTAATAAGTCATATCAGTAATACTTTTATTGGAATGTGTTTACACTTTACAGATAGGTACGGGATATCTTTTAATTTGTTTTGCAACAACATGATTAAGTCATCGGTTCGTGGAAAAAAAAAGTATGTTATCTGTTTTTTTGCATTCAAAAAGCAGGTCTCTAATAAAACTGCAGTGAACCGAGCAAAGGTTTGTAATCTCTGAACGGAGCGAGAGGCGAGAGGGCGACGAACAAAAACGGCTTCGACCGACCTCACCGTGTTTCATTCGAGTCGAGCGTATTTCGGAATTCGGTCTGTAGTGATTTGGGTGTGTCGTGTCGCTGACCAAAGTACGTACAATTTTATAGCATTTACCTTGTTTTATGCTTTGAAAATGTGCTAGCAAGCTTTGTTGTAACAGTTTAGTGTGTATAAATTAGTATTAGTTGCAGTATTACAAGTGTAGGTCGATATTTGCCGGCAGGCGGGTGGCATGGCCGATGTTTGTTAAAAGCCGGTCCGCGTTGATAGCAATTGAGTTTTATTTTTAGCGCATACGTGAAAGCGACTGTTTGTAATATTATTTTCTATTCTTCAGGAATCTATCAACATGAGTGGACAACAGTACTACCCCTACAAGGTAAGCTATCCACCTACTTAACTATACATGACTATAATTGTATAGATTTCTCACGGGATGATGTCATCCTTTCAGCGCGAGGTTGCCGATAGGCACAAGGTGCAAAAATTACATTGTAATTGGCGATGATATCCATACAATTAACACCAATTTGAAGTGAATTAATTTACAAGGTATATGAAGAAAAAGTTAGTTGGCACTTAGAAACAGTTGCTTCAGGCATAATGTGACCTTCTCCTTCCCCCAAAAACCAGCAAACTAATCAATTATGAAGGTATATGTAGATAGCTATAAAGCACAAGGAACCTTTATAGTCGTTAGGGGAGTGTCCACCAAATCGCTCCCTTTCCGCCCCATGACTAAGCCAAACGTGTCCAAGGCCAGACAAGTCGACTGTGGGGAGGAAATCTCCATAAACATACAGATTATGTACTTAATGACGTAATGCGCGTCCCCGTTTAGCGGTACAATGTTAATTTATAGCCGGTGGATACCTAAATGAAACGCTATATTAAAATATTCTGTCTGCTTTGCCTTAAAGTGGAGCAAAAAAAAGCAACATTAATATCCTATGCTCATAACGTCATCTTTTAAACGAAGCTAAGTTTCAAGTTTGCCTATTACTCATCATTGAATACTATGAATTTGAATAGGCTAGCCAAACACTTATGATGTGGGGTTCTTGTATTGAATAGCAAGGCAATGGCTCATCTTGTAGTTTGCAAGTAAATCGTAACTTGTTTTGTTTTGGCTTCTGGTTAAACAATGATCTAATCTTTTAACCTGTATTATGCCTTATTTATCTTAGTTAATGTATTGACCATAGTTAATTTTATTATGTAGTTAATATTTACTATCTGTAATTGACATCACTGCATATCCTGTCACTAAATGGGATGCGGCAAAGTTTGCTGGTACTTCGAAACTTTTTCAATTATGAAGCTTATCTTCAGGACTTTAGCACCCCTACAATCTAAACATAAGTTCCCCTTCATTCACCATAAGTATGATACTGTTGTAGATAATTTCTAGCTAAAAATTTTAAAACCCTATAATTGTCGCCTAAATCTTTACGAATTCAGCACACCTAAATCTAAAAGATATTTCTTTGGTTATCCACAGCCTATCAGTTCAGATCTATTGTTTTCGAAAACTTTTAGCCTTTGTAGTAGCTAAAAAAATTCAATTAGCTTTTTATTATACCTACACCAATTCTGATGTTCCCTTTTACCATACAGTGCACCCCCACGGTGTACCCAGCGGAGCCCTTCGACCCCGCTGCGGATGCCGAGACCCTCCGCAAGGCGATGAAGGGAATTGGCACGGATGAGAAGGCCATCATCGACGTCCTCTGCAGACGCGGCATCGTCCAGCGCTTGGAGATCGCCGAAACCTTCAAGACCAACTACGGCAAGGTAAGCAGAAGTTTCGCCAGTAATTTTGCAGATTTTATTGTGAGTTCGTGTATGGGGCGTGGCTGTCTGCCCGTTTGAAATCCTGACTTCTTGCTGTACTCAAAGTTTATACCTGCTATAACAACTTTTTCCTTCATCTAAGATCGAACTAGGACCCATTGCTCAGTTGCGTTTTCATCTGCTAGATCGACAAAGCAATCAGGCTCTCTTTTCCTCTACGTCATTGTAGCCCTTCCTTTTGTTTTGGCCTCCAGTTGGTTTCGGTTGAATTTAATGTCAGTGTTAAGATTAAAATCTGACCTCTATAATTCACGATCCTAATGGGCCGAAACATTAGATAGCATAATGGCATTACCTATAGGTGTTTTATTTAGGAGTTCATAGTAGGTGGACTATCAAACGGTGTTTACAATAATCGGGCGAAAAAAAAAGGTTTTTTAAATACATGTTCTATAGAGCCGTTTTCCACCACCATCTTTGCAATCTGCAGGTATTGATTGCTATGATTGGCCTAAATTGTGGTAGGTTGGAGCTTATCATCCTGTGGTTACATTGTAAACATTATCGAACTCGATTATATGGAAAGGTTTCAAAATTCAACCTGGACGTAAAATCACCTATTCTAGTTCAATAAATAAATAGTAAACACTCCATTTGTACCTACCTAGGTACAAGTGGAGTTTTTACATGAAGAAGAGCTGTATTTTTTCCTGAGGTATACAATAAGACAGTGTAATCATCATTTGACCTTTCTGCTCCGTCTAGTGATGTTACCCACTACCAAGATAAGATTTGGTGTGTCACCAGAATCGTACACGGATTCTGGGAATCAAGTTGAAAATTATCCATACCTTAATATTATAAATAATTTTTCAATCTATCTACGGATTTCTAAGATATTTAACGTCGAGTTACGGCACAGGATGTTTTTTTACTCTGGTATTACGCTCTCATGCGATAGTTTCCGCAGTTAGTAATCCGCAGGCAAAACCTAATGATTACCTACAGGTAGCAGTCAATCTCTCTTTCGTTACAAAAAAAAAAACTTTTTACAAAAAAAAATACAACCGACTTCAATGTAAAAAAACACTGAAAAGTGCAAAATAACTTTAATTTCGGAAGTCGGTGTTTCTATAATAGTTTTGTCTCTTCGTTATTTAACACCGACTTCCGAAATTAAAGTTATTTTGCACTTTTCAGTGTTTTTTTACATTGAAGTCGGTTGTATTTTTTTTTGTAAAAAGTTTTTTTTTCACTTTTTAGTTATGGTACCACCACTAAAAAGTACCCCTCAGCCATACTTAAATACCTTATAGCCAGAGTGCATCTTATGACAATTCTAATAATACCAAACACGGTTAGATTAAATTAATTTATTACAGAGTTCCGGTGCCTAATTTCAGGCTTCATCATCAGATCAGTTCGATATATTACCCCTCTTCTTTCAGTCAGTCATCGACTACACGTATAAACAAAGCAATTTTACTTGTTACGACAGTTCTGCTGTGATCCCATGAGGAGTTCTGTTCCATATCTACGAAGTTCATGATCAGATCATAACAATATTTCTATGGTACCTACTTGGAAGCATAACCTTTCAATCAAAAAAAAAATTTTCAAAATCGGTCTACAATTGACCGAGAAATCGGTGAACATACATAAAAAAAAAATAAAAAACATACATTCAACCGAACATATAACCTCCTCCTTTTTGAAGTCGGTTAAAAAATAGACATTTTATATAGGTACATAATTAATTAAAAATGATAATTCCTTCGTGAGAGACGATAAAAAGAAGCCATTTCATTACAATCACTTGTTATTCACGTCTTGGCGCCATTGAAAATATTCAGATACACCTAGAGAAGTGGTAAAACTAGAAAACATAATCCCACGTATCTACAGTTACGTCATTGCTAATTATCTTAATTACGATTATTATTATGAATTTTAGGCCTCATACAAAGAACCTTGTATCTTGTAAATGGTTCAACTGTACTCGGCCTTGCCAGCCAGTCAGTCTTCCGTTGTTAGTCATCGTTGATTCATGGACATGATTCTTATTGCATTGACATTAGAGCAATGATTTTTTTTTCTTGTTTCACGGATGATGTGAATCATTTAACAATGATAGTTACTGTAGTGTTAACTTTGTTTTTAGGAGCATTTTCTTGTTAATTACTTTCAAATTAAATCAAATAATTTAATCGCATAATATTGAGATAAATTATATATTATTATGAAGTTGCATTTTTTTTTACTATCTACCTTCTTAGGATATTTGCATGGGCATACCCAGCATTTTTTACGTGTGGGGCAAAAAGATGTAAGAATTTAAAAATGCTATTTCCTCACATCCATATTTCAATAATAGGTAACTAGTACGACGGGTTTTGGAAAAGATCATTGATGATTTTATTCTTAGGCTAATTATATCTCTGAAGCTGAATCTTTCCGAGGACTTATTAGCCTAAATTCAGGTTTAAGCCTCAATGTGGCTTTTTTTTCGGTGGGAAAATCATCTTATGACCTTGAGCGGGGCGCGAGATAGTGTCAGACTTATACTAACTAAAAACCCACTCCAGTTCCTTCGTTGCCTTTCGTACCAGGGCCGAGTCTTCCTTTCAGAATCAGACCCTTGGCCCCAGTAGGCTTCGACCCTGCTGGGCCCCTACAGTTGCTGACATCTCCTTGAGGCGCGCGTGGAACAGTACGCGCCGTCGACGACTTGGACTCGGTCCGGACGGTTACCGGACGGTCGGACGGCGAGCTACCCATTGCTCGCCGTCCGCAAGCCCGCGCCTACCGCGGAATTCCGGCGGCGGTTGGGGCGTAAGGACCGTTGCCTCACGCGATCGGCCGCCTCCTTTGCTAGCATTACTGCTTCGCAGAAGGAGGCGACCGCCTGTCACTCCAGGCCCGGCGCTCGCGCCGGGCCTGGAGTGATCGCCACCGCCGATCGCCCCCACGAGGACACGGCGTTGCTCTTCCCAAGCGGGGTACACCTCCACCGAGTGCTCCACCGTGTCCTCCGGACGGTCCACACAATGGTGACACCCGGGCGTTTCTTCCGCACGAATCCGGTGCAGGAACCTCCCGAAATTATAATGTTCGGTGAGGACTTGCATCATGCAGAAGGTAAGGACGCCGTGTTCAGCCACTCCTCAAAGAGGGGACTTACCGCCATAATTATAGCGAGCCCAAGCCTCAATGTAGCTGGGTGTGAAACCTTGGGTACGCCCATGCTAAATCGTTGCAGTATGCCTTACAGATGTGTTTTTCTAACAGATGAGATACAAATGTGTCTCAATTGCTTGAAAGATAAACGATTTACAACATGAATGATGTTAATATCTGCTATCTAAATTCTTGTTTGCGTTTGCAATCTAATCACTTGTTATGTATGGCCACATGTTACATTATATTATGTTATCTATATTTTTAGCTGGTTGTGTACCTACCTGGGTTGGTCTGTGTATCTATTTTGCACATAGAAACCTGTGATAAATAAAATAATTGTGAAAAGTCGACACTGCCCTTTTTTAGGTATGCGAAGGGCAACTGAAAGCACACACAGTGGGTTTTAGTCAGTACAATTCTGACACTCCCTCTCGGTCCAACTAGAGCGCGAGTTGAATAATGATTTCACACCTCAAAAAAATGCACATTTCCCCGGTTAGATTTTAGGTTTTCCAATACTTATTAGTGTGAGTTCAAGCTTTCAAGTTTCAGTGTTTCACAGTGTTCAAGCTTTAAGAACCTTTTTGCTATTAAGCTGTTGATCCCCGCATTAACGCCGGCGTTCACGCGCCATTGTCTTACTATTGTGTCTCTAATTACGCACTCAAAAGGTTAATTCCATAGATACCTAGTTTTTCGAAGCGACCATAGCCTTCCTCATTATTTAAAGCTTCTCTAATCGGAATTTCATCAAAATCAGTTTAGGCGTTTACCAGTGAAAACGTAACAACCGCACTAACACTGACGTTATAAATGAGGGGACCGATCACTTCTCCGATTTTCTTTTTGTTGAAATTTTTATTTTACCGATATTGACCGACGTCTTTTTGTTGTTTATTTGATATACTTAATATCACAGAGTACTTTGGTAATACTTAATATGTACTATTTGACATATTTTTAAATCATCGAAATATCATGTGTCATAGGTGTTATTAAATATTACGGAAATATATTTCGCCGATTTACAAAATAACTTTTTGCTATTGCCGAAGCCTCTTTTGAACTTTTTCATTTGCCAAATGATTTATTTGCCATATTTTCACCACACCGAAACAATATTTTACGGAATTTTGGTCACAAATATGTAGACGGTTACTTGGTAGAATTTTCAATATTAAATTAAAATAGTGTCATAAAAAGTCAATATATTGTGTTACAAAATTTAGTGACAGAAACGAATCTCTGCAAAACCGACTTCACACAGTCTTGTCTGCCCTACCCATAGCTGAGTAGCAGGTGGTTTGAGGGCCGGCCGCCCGGCCGCCGCGCCGGAGGGTGGCCTCCTCACCATGCCTGCAGCATGTTGCATGCCTGCTTCCATGCAACATGCCTGCTTGCATACTGCATGCGTGCTTGCATGCTGTATGTCTTCTTGCAAAAATTAGAGGTGAAATAGTGTCACATAGTGCACATACTTTCTAGGCGATTGGTGAAATGAAAATTAATATGGTAATTAAAACAGTGGTATGACTCGATATCCGTGGGTATACCTAATGAATGTTCGGAATCATAATACTTCGAACAAATGTTATTTCGGCTAAGTGTAACATCGGTGAAAAGTTTTTCGACCAAATGAAACGTCGGAATAGGTAACGAAAAAAATCGAATTGATAATAGGTCAACTGATACAGTGGCAGACGTGACTTCGATGAAATAAAAAAAAAACGAAACGATAATACCTACTTATTTGAAAAGTTTTAGGTGAAATGAAATTCGGTCAAATATTTTTCGAACTTATAGGTTCTTATGTTAGACTAAATTCATAATTAAAACGCTATCTTTGCTAATTATTATTAAATAATTAAATAGGTAAATACGTGAAACAGGAAAAAACAGAACAGGGAAAATATTATTACAGATTCTATTTAGGTAGGTATGTCATTTAGTAGCACAGGTACCACTGATTAACAGCACACAGGTGACACAGGTAACAACGGCATATTTATATTAATGACCAATCACTACTTCAATTCAAAGTTCTACTCAATATTTTACAACTTAAAATATCTACCTAGGTACCTAGGTACATAAACTAAATGTTACCGGTTCACCAAAATTTTTGAATTAGGTAAACCGGTATAATAATCCTAGCTATAGATACCTATTCTAAACACGTAGGTAGGTGTACTGCGTCGCCTGACATAAAGATCGCCTCGTTATGTGTGCAGTGCCCCGTCGCGCGTCGGATCGTGTCCAATGCGATTAGACATTCCCTGCGCAGCCGCAGCTCAAACTAGCGAACAATGA
Source organism: Mythimna impura (assembly GCA_905147345.3). Classification (NCBI taxonomy): domain Eukaryota; kingdom Metazoa; phylum Arthropoda; class Insecta; order Lepidoptera; family Noctuidae; genus Mythimna; species Mythimna impura. The sequence goes on along the minus strand of LR990362.1, from coordinate 13,067,533 downwards.
GTGAATTACTCATTGTTCAAATATTCAATTTTCCTCAGTTTTCTTGGCATAGGTACGCTGCATATCAGTGTTCAACAATTGAGTCAACTCGATAAGAACGGCCAGAAAACACAAATATAATTTTACGTCTCAATTTGATTCGCCAAACTAAAATGGAACTGGACAGGCCACATCTACCGCATGTCGCAACGAAATTGAGCGAAGGCAACCACTGACTGGATTTCGAACAGCAGGAGTCGGCGACGCGGTAGGCTCAGAAGCTGGCGTGACGATTGGACTCCAACCTAAAGGCTTGGCCAGAAGTGGCTAAGGACAGAAAAGAGTGGAAGAACGGAAGGAAGGCCTTTGCCCTGCAGTGGGAAAAGGTTTCAATAAATAATTTGATTCGCCTCCGGTGGTAGGTCGATAGTTGCAAGTGAAATGGAGGCTAATCAAGCGTAAGCGCCGACTTACAATGTTGTGACTGGTAGTTGTTTGTGACCGAGTTAGGAATGGTCGGTACCGGCAGGTGAATGGCTCTAACTGATTGAATGATTAGGTACGGGGCCGTTGTTGTAGATTGTATTTCAAATAGAGACAACTCTTGGCAAGTTGTTGACAAAGTAAATACTTTCATAGCGGTTTCATATTGAATTTAGTTATTTTAGTATTCATTTACGATATTTCAATAAAAGATAGACTATAACCTACTTACCTATATGCAATTGTGAGAAATGCACACTAAAATGTTAATAATAGAGACAAGCAACCCGTTTGTCCACTATTTTTTAAATCACGAGGGTCCAAAGATAAGTATGGTTGGCCTGTATGCAGGTGGGTTACTCGATTTGACTTACAAACTCGTCAATCAAAGCAACGTTAGCTCTGTAGGTTATTTATAGACAACAGACAAGAGAATTTCCTCATAAGTACTCTTGCACTAAAACATCTTTTGTAACTGTTGTGTTTAGGATAAAAGCTTGAATTAATACCAAAATACGTTAAATCCCAATTTTTCCTAATTTTTTCCCAGGACTTGATCAGTGAACTGAAGAGCGAGCTCGGCGGCAACCTAGAGAATGTGATCGTGGCCCTGATGACCCCCCTCCCCCACTTCTACGCCAAGGAACTTCACGACGCCGTTGCGGGGATGGGCACTGATGAGGAGGCCATCATCGAGATCCTCTGCACTCTCTCCAACTACGGCATCCGTACCATATCCGCTTTCTATGAACAACGTAAGCTGTTTTTGTATTTTATTTTGCCCTAGAACTTAGTGTTTGGCGTTTTAATGTCGTCGTCATGAATGCACTGTAAAAAAGAGATCTAGCTGTACATGACCGTACCAATCTTTATTCCTGGACTCAGGACAAACAACAATGCCAAATTGATTCTCTGTCGGTTGGTGCCTGAGGTGAAATCAATTAACGGTAGCTTGGGCCTTTCATTAATATATAAATTTACAATTTTAAGAGCTCATTTTCAATTTATACAGTTATATTCAAGTCATACTGTCAAATCGCAAGAAATTGGCCAAAATTGAAGAACTCAGATCAGAGATGAGGAAAATTGAAGAACTGGATTCTGATTAAACTATTTTCGTTCACAGTTCGTAAATAAATTAAATTTTAAAATTTTCTTGTTTTGCTCACCATAATAATTCTTCGATTTGACAGAATGACGTGACGTCACTACCTGTTAATCGATCCTATTCTTATTTGGAACGCATTGTACTTCAAAGCTGTGTTCGCAATAAAAAAACATCAAACATTTAAAACAATTGTGTAGGTAATCGAGGAAACCTGATTACGAAATGGCCAGAAGGCCAAACGTAATTATAATGGGGTGTTTTTCACAAAAAATGACCCTAGCAAAATCGGACTGTCCCACAACTTGAAACATTTTTATTTTTATTTTTTTATATGACACATGTGGAAGTGAAAATTTGTATGATTAAGGTAAATATTTCAATATACCATTAAATTAATAAGTACCATAAAAAGCAGATAGTTATTTTTATATTAAAAAAAAACCAAAAGGGGACGTAAAAATATCATGTGTCCCACGGTGCTCTTGGAGATTTCAAATACATCTAACTTGTAGAATATTAGTCTTTAGGTATGTTTAAGTTTTTGAACATAGTCTCTGTATTTCTATAAGCGTATTTTCAATTTTTATGGGATAAATTTATAGTTATTTTAAGAAATATCATTATTTTAATGTTGTCCTACGAAAATCGTAGTACCGGAAAATCCGATTTCGTCACGGTGAATTCGATATCGTACACAAGACAAAATCTACTAATTTGTATTTTTTCTGCCTTCCTGGCAACATTATGATCGTTTTAGGATACCGCCATTGTTGTTATATAGTCAATTGCGACAAAAACTGAGACGAAAGTGTTGGTGTCATCGGCGCGCAGAATTTTTTTTCTAGAGAGTGACAGTATTTAAAAGGTGAATAAACTGTTTTCTTTACTTTATGATATTGTATATAACACAATAAACTAACCTATATTAGATAAGTATAGCTAGAAACAAGTTAATTTAACTAAATATGAGTTATTTTCAATTTTAAAAGTATCGTGGAATGAAAACGTCACCTCCTGTGCGTCATGTTACATACTACCGGAACAAAATCGTGACGAACTTGAATTGTAAAGCTTAGTGTACAATGAAATATTTTAAAACATTGATTTAATTACCCGACTACGGCGAAGTAAAAAGAAGGGTTATGAATTTTTACCCGCCATAGACGAAGCAAAATGGAAGGTCAAGATTTTGACCGGTAATGTATGTATGTATGTATGTATTGTTCATCTATTTCCACATAACTTATGAACTACGTTGGAAGTGTCTTAATGTCCGCGCGTGTGTTAGGTATCAAACGAAAGGGCTTAAGAAGCACATTTCATTGGCTTTGTTTGCATGCACCTGATAATTGGAAATAACTTCAAAAAAACTTCATTATTAAATATTTAGTAAATGCATTAAAATAAATAAGGCTTAGGCTGTTAGCTGTTTTTTTAATAGACAACAAATATCGAACGGTTCGTAGGAACATAACAATTTCAGACAAGAATATTATCTTGTTTTTATACTTTTTTAGAGCATGATTTTTCAGTAGTCGGGTTATTGTTTTGAACTTATTTTTCATGTACTTACGTGTTACCTTTTATAAAAAAGTAAAATTGGTATTGTGTGTTTGTACGTAGGTACTCACCATAACAGGTACTCATAGCCTAAAAAAAATTAAGATTAAAAAAATAAAGCTCTCCATTATTGCTGAATGCTAAGAATAGATTACTTTTCACTTAATTTTAATACGGCATTTGATGTTGGTTCGTATTATTTAAAGAGATATAGCCATAGGACCTTTTTTTGTTTCAGATCAAAGTTCGCATTTAGCATGCTTACACGTATGGATGATCATTCTGCAGCTATGGTAGTCTATTGGGACGTTGACAAAATCCTAACATATTTTGATTTAAATCAATGTTACATTAATAATACAAAGTGGCCTTGGCCTGTTACACATTTCAAAATGACTAAAAATTGTTTCGGATGTCGGCGAAAAATCAACAATAGTATGAAACTGCAGCATTTTACTTTGGCTATGAGTCAAAGTGATATCAGGAAATTACTTGAGTGCTCCATTTTTTGGTGTTCTTTTTGTATGCATTCTATTTATGACCATTTTCCTGAGGACGAGTGTGAGGTTTGTGTGTGAGAAAGTAATTAATAGTTATTTAAGAAAGCAATTATTTCGTTCGTTACATCGAAGGAGAGAATGGTGCTTACGGCAGCAGAAAGGGCAAAGAGATATCGCGAAAAATTAAAGCAAAATCCTGAAAAATTAGAAGTTCAGCGCCAAAAACAGTTGGCAAGACTAAAAAGAAATCGGAAAAAGATAACGGATCTAACAGAAGAAGAAAAAATAAAACAACGAAAAATATGGAGAGATGAAAAGAAAAAACTAAAACTAAAAAAATGTAATAAAGAAAACGTAAAGCCGACAAAAGAACCTTTGAAAACTAAAAATATAAGTCACTGGCGATAACTTTTAAAATTTTACTTTCATCTATCTCAAATTGATAATTTTATATCTTTTAATAATTTTATGTGTAAAACCAAAGGTTTAATGAATCTAAAGTAGTAAGTTAGTGCTTTATTCTTTGTAATTGTGTTTTTAAAACGGCAGTGTGGACATTGCTCAAATTATTCCTGTTCGTCACGCAATTTTCGTAATAGTCACTGTCCCATATTATGAATGGTACAAAAATGATTTTAAAATATCTATTTTTAATTTCATTACATTTAATTGGTCATCATCAGTATTTTGTTATTATCGAAAATTTCTCACTCTGCTTGATTTTTGAATTTGTCATTCGTATCATTAGTAATGACAACTTTTCTAGTGCGATGTGTCCGAGAAGTGACGAACATGAAACTATTTAGCTGATTATTTAATAATCTAATAGAATTATGCTACCCTTTTGTTAATTTTTTTAAAGATTTTAAGCATATATTTATGCCAATATAAGTTGATTTTGTTTCAATACTTGGTTGTTTGATTTCCGATTGATTATATTTTGTGACGTACAGGAATACTTTGCATCATATGCTAACAGAAAAACTTGAATATTTCTTAAAATTATGGTATAATTTTAATTTAAATAGCATATTTAGCTAATTAACAATATATTCTTTAATATCAGAGTAAATATAGAACATTTCATGAAATACCAAAATTATATTTCCTGTCCGTCACAGGGTCAATTTTTCTGAAAATCACCCAATGGCATTTCAACAGTTTTCATAAACACGCGACTCACGAACTGAATGAAACATTTTGTACTCTTTAAATATAAATAAATCATACGATAACACAGTAGATCTCATTTGCATTTCATTCCAATGATATTTTATAAGGACTTGGCCATGAGGAGTAGGCCAGGCAAAGGATATTTGCTTACGTCAACGTTCGTGACAGTACACTGGGTGCCAACAAAACTGACGCAAACAAATTGTTTATGTTCATGCAACCAAATTTACTTAATTAATTAGTAGGCTAGGCATAGTGATAAACATTGTTAGTAGATAAAATGTATTTAATAACGTGAAAACTGTGAATTTGAATTATTTTAACCGTTCTAATTAATATGGCAACCGAAGTGAAATAAATTGGATTCCAAAAGCCGTAATTTTTTTTTGTCATATAAACTAGTGCTTGACTGCGATCCCACGTGATGGTAAGCAGTGATGTAATCGTTAAAGGTTAAGTGCAGTAGTTTATTAATAGATAGCCTATTCACTCTACTTAAGAATGTGTATTAGTTGTGGCTTTTACAAACATTTTTTGTTTGAAATAGTTATCATAACAGTCAGACAGAATATTTTCTTCCACAATTATTTATTTAATCTCGACAGCTACCTTAATAACATTGAGAATGTGATTACTGAAGCTGATGATGCACTATATTATAGGTAAAAAAACCGCAAAAGAAACTTTTCTTCTGCCCAACCGATAATGAAATCGATCAAGCAAAATTCTCTACAGTTACCAACACAAAAACTTATGTGTGTGTCAAATCTTAAGGTCTATTTTCCTTTATCACAGTGTACAACAAGAGCCTAGAATCAGACTTAAAGGGCGACACATCAGGACACTTCAAGAGGCTGTGCGTCTCTCTCTGCATGGCTAACCGCGATGAGAACCAGGGTGTGGATGAGGGCGCGGCCAAGGCTGATGCCGAGGCGCTCGCGTCTGCTGGTGAAGGACAGTGGGGTACTGATGAGTCTGTGTTCAACTCCATCCTTATCACACGGTCTTACCAGCAGCTTAGACAGGTCAGTAAACCAGACTGAAGAAAAATATAATTATTTTTGTATTGGTAGCTGCCCCACGCGCTGCCAGTTAGATTTCTACAAGAGACAACTATTTATTAGTATAACCTAGTCATGTAATACATGTCGAATACATATCGCATATATGTTTTAGCTATTTTTGCCATTTGTATTTGTAAACGTGTGGCAAAATTTATAAATATATATTCATTTTTCTCATAAAAACCGGTCTTACAATGCATGCTAAAAGGATTGATGCCTCAAAATATAGTTACATAGTTGTTTTCTATTCTGTCCACTGCAAATGTGTTTGCATTAGAATTTTATTAGTATAGGTACCTACTTATGAAGCATCTCTAAAGTATGCGACTTTAGAGATGCTTCTGTGATTCTTGTATTAATTCATCTATGCTATAAAAATAAAACTGCAGCTCTAATACCGGATTTTCCTGAATTTGAAATGCTAATGTTACAAAAGATTGCTTTTGCAACACCACATTTCTGTTAGAAATGGTTAGAAATATGTTTTATTCAAGCGTTTTAGTGTAGACGTCTAGTGAGAACAACTCATTTAATTCTACTATAGCTACAGAATAGCTAGGTAATGAGAATTTTAATAACTTTTCCTGTACGATGCACATATTTGTATAGGTTATAGTGGTTTCATAAGTAGATCCAAAATTGTGATGGAGGTGACATTAGTCTGTTACTTTTGTGTGCATTATATCGCCAGAATTTTAACATGCTTATTTTTTTTTAAGCACAACAATATTTCATGTCTATAGGACTCATAAAAATCTAGTTAGCTCGATACAATTGGGCCGCCAGACTGCAATCACATCAATTACTCAATGTTCATTTAATCTAAACGTCTGACGCATTCGTCTAATTGTCTGATGACTTCCAGATCTTCGCTGAATACGAGGCTTTGACCGGCAAGGAAATCGAGGAGACCATCAAGAAAGAGTTCTCCGGAAGCATCGAGAAGGGCATGCTTGCTATTGGTGAGTGAAACGATCATTCATGCTAGGGACAAATTTGAATTCAATAACGGGACAGAAATATCTAAATATAAAACAGTCGCTATCCGTGTCTGTCTATTTATCCGCTAAAACGACTTTTATTAGAATAAACGAGGAATGTTTTTGTATACATATAAGTACTTGGACCCGTGCAAAGCCAGGACGGGTCACTAAAGGGCTGCGGGAACGTTTACTAGGGTTAGTGGCCCTAGAACAAACGGCAAATGAAGGAACATGAGTGGGTTTTAGTCAGTAAAAGTCTGACACTCCTTCCTGCCAACTTTACCAACTAATAAAAAAAAAGTGTATTTCTTTGTAGTTATTGATGTTTCTCTGTTTATACTTTACAATGTCGCATTGGTTGCCAGCAAAGAAAGTCATTAGGTAGGTTCTGTCTTTGAGAGAGCGAAGTCATTTGACGATTTCCCATTTAATAACCTCCTCCTTTTTTTGAAGTCAGTTAAAAAATAGAAGGGCCGGTCACTAGTTTAAAATAAAAAGTTTTTAAGCTGTTATCGACTACTAAATAATTATTCTCAGGTATAGCAAACAGCAACTGCATAAAAACGGTTCAGAAGACCCGTTACTGTGTTCAGGATTAAAAAAGAAACCCCAAATATTGAAATATCTTTAAAATATGTAACATTTAGCAAATTCCCGGTGCGTTTTTCCGCTTAGATTATTTTATCCTTAATTTAAACAATAACTCATCAGTATCAACACCACTCATTTTCAATGATAACAAACCTTTATGCTTCGACAAACTAAACCACAAAATGACCAAAAAGATTCCATTAGTCACCTCTACACAACAGTCAAGGTCATTTAACAGGAAGTTTAGTGCTGTAGCCTTGTACAGTCGTTCAACTTTTTGTACTCACTGGAAATCACCGGCGTAATGTTCCCAGCATTGTTACTTGACACTACTAGATCAGTATTAATCTGACCTTATGTGTCTTAAAGCCCTTTTGTAGGTACATTTTAAGTCACTTGATATCTGCAAGGTAAAAATATTTCTATCGCTCATTTTAAAAACATAACTGCTAACATAATAGACTACTTAAATGTGAATTTTATAGAATCATGTAGACTGTATAGCATCAGCATTGTATTGATCGTGACGGATTTTAACGTTGTCTGATCAAAGAACAAACGGAATTTTCAATCTATAACTCATACTTCTCAGTCACATTTTCAATTTTTTCATTCTTTAACAGACTTAAGGCGGAGTTCACCAATAAAACTAATCGAGTTTTAACGTTTGACTCGCATAATCGCGTTTAGCTGCTGTCACTAGTGTCACTTGTCTATATTTTTCTTTTGTTGTATTTTTACAAGTGACACTAGTGACAGCGGCTAAACGCGATTATGCGAGCCAATCGTTAAAACGCGATTAGTTTTATTGGTGAATTCCGCCCTTAACATTTACGTAACATCAGTTAGCCGTCTTTCAACTTTAAGAAGCTCTTTCTGTATTCAAAGGACCTTTTTAAGTTACTATATAGGCACCCGAGGCCCTAGCACGAGCTCTTAACGCGATGCATTTGACGACCTACACTGAACTGTTAAAGGGATGGAGCTATATAGATGTATAGCTCCATCCTTCTTTCTCGCTCACACACCATGGTAAGGTCTTTGGCCTTGTCCTTAAATGATGTCTAACTCCTAAAATAAGCTAAATGGTGTAACTTCCTACTTTGCCTACATGGTTAATATCAAATTAGGAAAAAGCAAAAAAGGGGGAATCCGAAAAATAAAGGTTCTGTACTGTAGAGCCCTGCTTAAAATAGGATCTAATACAAAACTCCAATAATTCTGCTATAAACATTTTTTTAGACAGTTAAAATTATGCCAATAAACACTAACTTGAGATAGAAATTTAGCAGATTAGTCTACAAAAATACAAGTTACAACAGAATAAACCCGAACTTCACACCGAGTATTTCAATTTTCTAGTTAAATGCGTAAAGAGCAAAGTTGGCTTCTTCGCGGAGCGCCTGTACTACTCAATGAAGGGCCTGGGAACCAACGACAAGACCCTCATCAGAATCGTCGTCAGCCGTTCGGAAATCGACCTTGGAGACATCAAGCAGGCATTCCTCGACAAGTACGGCAAGACCTTGGAGACCTGGATCGCTGTAAGTCTTTTTCCTTTTATGTTTGCATTGATTTTGAGAATTACTTAAATTCATTATGACATCATTTGGGATTTCATGGTTTATCACCGCATTCATCTACTTCAATTGACTTTAATTAATGTCGCTTTAGAGAATACATTTTAAGACATGACCTCTAAATCAGACATGGCTGTTAACTCTAAAGTTGATTGAAGAAGATGCACTGAGATCTTTGTTGTGATGTTGTTAAAAAAAAAATAGAGTCAATGTGATTTTAATGAGATTTTTTTTGTTGATGATTTAGTGGCTTTTATTTTGTTTATGTACATACATGTATTACCCCATATAACATTCAATGTTCTAACAAATGTCTATAGTACATCAATATTAATATTAACCATTCATCCAAGTCATTTCTATAACCATAAAACAATCGAACCTCCTCATTAATCAAAACTATAACCTTCATTCACATAACTTTTGTCTATAGTTTATTTACCACCAACTATTTATCTTAATACTAACAGCATGAATTTTTGTGGTATTCTATACTATAAGAAACTGACCCATACTTTATGATTTGTAAAGTTCGACACGTCTAAGCTTAAATAACTAAAAACTTCTCAACGCGCATGTGGGGTGCATAGCGTGTGTCGTAGAGAGCCATTCGAAATCATCTAGTCGATACCATACTATGTAGATATTGGAGTCCATCTATTAACTGAAAATACCATCTTAACCAGATTATACAGATCTATTTATGATATTTATTGAAAGGAGATATTATACAACACATTATTTTTTAGTTTTATTTTTTCTGTGAGTTTTGTTGGATTTGTTGGATGTGTTTACGTGTATCTTGCTAACAATGTGTCCATAAAAAGTGATAAAACACTGAATGTGTCTGAATATGATAGCCGTTTAGAATAGTGGCCCATTTTGATTACAGGATGACACTTCCGGAGATTACAAGAAGGCTATGTTGACTCTAGTTGAATAGATAGAGAACGGTGTCTCCAGACTGCGAATGCGATACCTAGCTCCACCTAGCTCGTTAATTTAAGTTTGTCTGTGTCAATTTGTTAGGAATCTAAGTGATCTGTTAGGGTACCGGCACACTGACGACTTTGCCGTCCAATGCTCAAAACACTATACTGTGGAGGGCCGTATTACTACATCCCAGCGGTCAGTCTAGTCTTCGGTGTGCCATTATCTTTATATTATCCGCCGGGTGTACATTTTATTTAAAAAGATCTGTATATTTTGCTTCCTATTAGCCTTACTCACGTTCATGTAATTCTTGCACTGTAGCTAACTGCTTCGTGTCGTGTGCGTGTGCGTGCATGAGGGTAGCGGTACACGTCGCTTGCTCGTGTATCTCTGACTAGATTTACAAGTAGCTATTACATTTTCAGGAGGACTTAGGAGGTGTGATCGGTGATCTCCTGACAACACTATGTTACTAGCCTCACACATGCTAACATATAACACTCAGTATTACGAGCGCCATAACGTGTGACAATGCTGCAGTGTGAAGTTTTATTCTAATCACAATACGCGTGTCCGCATAATCGACCGAGTACAATCACCTAAGTTGCATTTTAAAGACATTTATCTGATAATTGTAAGCTTTATCTTCGTAAGATTTTTTTGTGATACAATTTCGAATACACGTGTGAATAAAATCATAAGTAATGGGCCAGATTCTTTAATATCCCTCACGAACTGCGCAAGCGGTAGACTTTTATATCGGTATTCTTTCCAGGATGACCTAGGGAGTGACTTCGGATATACGCTAGTCACACTTTGTGCTTAATCCTGCAGAATGAATTAATTATACTTATTTTTTTATTTAATTAAAGTTATTATTTTTATACAAGTAATGTTTTGGCTTGGCATGCTGTTTTTAATAAAAACGAGCTAACGTTACAAAGTACAATGTAATAATTTGCAGGACGATACGAAAGGCGACTACAAACGCGTGTTACTCACGATAGTGTCGTAAAGTAAGAGCATAATACTACGCGATACGCGATGAGATCCTCTGGATAAGTTCCGTTTAATTTACTACTGCCTTTACATTGTTTAACTGTTGAGATGTTGTAGAAATCAAAGCTTGATATTTTTGTGAAAAATGAGATATTTATTGGTGCTGTAGTTTTGTTTACAATATACACATATTTACATTAATTATTAATTAAACTACTATGTATGTTGTTGCGTGTTTTATTCCACGTCCCTTATTCCCTCTGCTGTGATCTGAAAAACATAATTTTGTTTTTAGTACCTATTTACCTTAACATAGCCTACGGGATTATTCGAAGTTACTGGCAATTGATTCCTTCCCCTTTTAAATAATCATAACGAGACAACCAAATTCGGATCCGCGCAAAACAAAACTAGTTGAATAATGAGTGACGCGGTATACCAAAGCGTTCTTCGAGCTGCCGAAACACGCCTTGCCGTGCCGCGACTTCAGTCAGCGCCAGCTCTAATAATCATATCAAATAAGTAGGTATTTGTTCAACAAAGAGCACCGTATATCTGGACGACGAAGCAACGTGCCGTAGTCAGGCGCCACGTCATTTAACGTCAACGACACCATGCCGTGGTACGTGGTCAGGCCTTAAATACTGTCATTGATAGAATACTTTCGACATAGTTTTTATACGCGTGCGTAAAAACTTGGCACTGCGTCAAGTTGTGAGTGAGCCATTACCAGGAAAGCCCTGCTTACGTTGGCGCCGCTCCAAGATGTTCATCATTGATCTGCTCACATCAAATATTGATTTAAACTTTCTCAGTAAACATCTGGGTCAACCGTAATGGCGTTTTACCTGCAGCATTTACGCTTTATAGCTTGCTGGGGAATTTGTTATATCACTTCTTCCCAGCAGTGCCGTAACTAGGGCGGTGCTAGCGGTGCAGGCACAGGGCGCAGACCCAGATAGTGCGCAGAAATGATCAAACCAAGAATAAGTTTTGTATACTGTTTTGCCGTTGCCTCTCCCTCCGTACCATGGTTTGAACCAGAGCCGGACGCTCAGGTCGCCTCCACGTCCACGAGGACATGGAAGGCCTCCACCCAAGCTGGGCGAACTTCCACCATATGCTTCACTGTGTGCTCAGTGCGTAGTGTATATGGTGACACCCGAGCGTTTCTGCCCGCCTCCCGAAACACTATCCAGTTCGAACTTTTTAGGGGTGCAGTTTCAGAAACTGGCACCGGGCGTATAAAAGGCTAGTTACGGCACTGCTTCACAGCTCTAAATAATAATAATAATCCTCCAGACCGAATTTCGATCACAGTGGCCAATCACAACAAAGATCAGCCCCAAGTACGCAGGAGATAAAATAGTGCACAATGCATAAACAAAGGTGCACGTGCGCTGTCTGTTCCTTTACTCTCATCCGGTATGGGACGGCAATCCTACGAGAGGAGAGGCACGGGAGTATCGCATCACTAACTTCTATACTTCGGGCTGCTACAGAGTAATTCCGAACAGAAAAAAAATCAACATGGATTCAGGTATTAGCTTTGAAATTCAAAAAGCATTGTTCTTTTTTGAAGTAGGAAATCATCAAATAACTCTTTGGGTGAAGCGAGAGGGAGTGTAAGACTTTACGTAACTGACTAAAATACGCCTGTGTTCCCACCTCATGTTGTGTATTGTGTATATGTTCTATTAAAAAATACAAGACTCGAATATGGCAATGGGTTATTTTTGTACCAAACAGAGATCAAAAAGAGCACCTCTAACCCATGATTTAACTCAAGTGGAATGCACCTCTATCATTTTATTTTTAAACATGCTCCCATCGGTGATACGAAAATAACTTTAAAACTCTTAACGTGTCTAAAGTGATGACTCAATCTTTCAAATATTTACTATTCAGATCAGTTTTACACCTCATACATCTTTATTAAAGAAAGCAAGAACGGTCAGGGGCGCCAGCTTTTAGAAAATCTCATGGGTGCTCATGCTCATTTGATGACTCGAAAAAGTGGCGAAGTGTGAGAAGAGAAATGCACACTGATCGACCGACAAATAAATAAATTTAATAACTAATAATAAATTGAGACAACATCACATACATTGTCCTGGTCCCAAACTAAGGTTTTCCCTTGGAACAACGAAATAACGAAGGTACCACAAACACCCAGACCGAACCCAAATATGTTTCATCAACAAACATTGGTGTTGGTGCGGGAATGGAACCCGCGACTCTTGCGTCTCAACCGGCGCTCTAAACATTGCACTAAACGGGTCGTCGGGTAATAAAAAAACGCCCATCCCTAACAGTAGAGCACCCAAGGAGTCAGCGCCCCTGAGTACGGTCAAGGCCTGGCACACACATGTTATTTTTGTGCATTTAAAATGAGTTACATCAGTGCTTTGTCTTCAAAACGAACGAAACTATAGCAATTAGTTATTTTTACCAGACTACGGAGGGTTATGATTTTGACAGGCTATGTATGTATGTGAGTATGTTCATCTGTTCCCACATAGCTCCTGATCTACTTATCGGAACTCGACGTATCATGAGGTATCGTTAGAACCGTCTTAATTGTCCGCTGAACATAGGTTACGTGACGTGTCACAAAACTTGATATGGCGCCCTCTAGCGGACAAAAAGTAATGTGTAAAAAATAAAAATGGAGATAAATACGCCGTGTTTGGTATCATTTGAAAGGGCTTTACTTGTACATTTCCAAAATATTGTTCAAATTTAAAGTGACGCCCTCTAGCGGACAAGAAGTCATGTGTTAAAAGAAAAGCCGCAGTCACACGTTATTAAAGTGTTTCGGTTGTTACCAACGTGTGACTGCGGCTTTTCTTTTTACCTTGTTTATTTCAGCATCCTGGAAATCTTGTTTCATACTTTTTCAGTTTCGTCGTTTTTTTTTTGTCGTAGTCGGGTTTTAGTTTTTTTTTACTTTTTTTTATATTACCGTCAAATAACGGGGTAAATAGGAAAAAAAACTTTGATTAGGATTGTAACCTAGTCATTTAATTACGATTTCTCTCTGATTATCAGATTTTATTACAATTAATTAATAAATAAGAGTATTTAAATGCTGGAAAACGTGAAGATCCTCTTCAAATTTTTGTTCCTATTCACACCGTTTGACTGTACTTAATAGTTTTTAGGGTTCCGTACCTCAAAAGGAAAAAACGGAACACTTATAGGATCACTTTGTTGTCCGTCTATCTGTCTGTCTGTCAAGACCCTTTATCTTGGGAACGCGTGGAGGTATCGAGTTGAAATTAAAACCATATACTCAGGTCCGCGGACCCTTGAAGCTGTGAAAAAATCAAACTTCTGAGTTTACGAAAAAAAAGATACGGCCGTTTATGTCGCAAAAAACGTATATTTCGAAACCCTCGAGGGAATCAAAATTCATAGGGTACCGGGGTTCCCGTTGACCTAGAATCCTGAAATTTGGCATGAAGCAAAGTCTCATAGCACAAGTATAGGAAAAATCTGAAAACTATAAATTTGTAGTTAAATTACAAAAAAAAACTTTTTTTCGATTCGGAAAAATCTTCGTATCTCTATTCGGGAATTGGACTGTTTTCATAGGTAAGTTTGTACGGAACCCTCAGTGCGCGAGTCCGACTTGCACTTGCCCGGTTTTTGCTCAAGTTTCTTGTGAAAGTCGGTAATTGCAGACGCGAATTCGAAGACAGATAAAAAGTATGATGATGATGATGAATCATTAAAATCATTAATACAACCCTCTCAGTTCATCATCATTATCATCATCATTTCAGCCGAAAGACGTCCACTGTTAGACATAGGCCTCCCCCAAGTGTCGCCACAACGAACGGTCCTGTGCTTCTCGCATCCTCTTAGTTCGTCTTACTGTATTAAATGGCTATTTCATGAATAAGCCACCACTTGACACGGACCTGCAAAAAAAACTAGAAAATTTGAATTTTGCTGGTTTGAGCATCTTCGTCACCTGAAATTTCGCCACAGATGTCGCAGCAACATTACTCTTCATCAACAACGCTACTCTCTCCTTCTTATCCTGCGCAGGATGCGGGGTACTCAGCAGAACGCGGACGTTACAGCGGTGCGCCCATGCGTCCCCTAGCGAGCCAACCACGGCGCCGCCCTGTAAACCGACGCGGGTGCTCATCTCGTTTGATAGGACCACCTGGAACATTAATGTATGATACTTTAGGTACCATTGAGTCATAACTTCTATATGTGACGACAAAATAGAACCGAGAACTATTTTCTGAGGTTTTATAAGTGCCCATGTAGGACTAAAGCTGATGCTACGAAATGCCACGTAAACCCGATCGACCGCCAGATTAAGCGTCGTAAATTCAAAGTACTTCGGAAACACAGGTACCTACCACTACCTACATTCCTCGAAATGGTCAGTAACATCAGGGTGCTGCTACCCTTCCTTGAGGAGCTGGGGTGGGTCGAATGACACATTTGTCCCGCCCGTACGCAAAATACGCGCTTTTGATGTGGAGTTGCGGACACCAACTCGAAATACAATACAATATAAATCAGACATCTAACTTTATTGAAATTAGTTAAATTATTATCAGAGACGCACAAGAGTGGTCGTTGTAGCGATACTTGGGGGAGGCCTATGTCACCCTATGTCCAATAGAGGACGTGTTTCGAATGATGATGAGTCCGAGTCAAATTATTATTCCAAAAACCACCTAATTCGGATTTTTTTATGACCAAGTGCTTTATTATAGCGCTGTATTTACGACACGCTTGAGCCTGTAAATTACAATATTTATAATATTATTATTACATTATTACTTACAGCAATTTGGTGTTGCACAGCAATTTTCTGTAGTTCTGCCATTTGTCTAAACAGTAGTCCGGTCCTCTGTTTGGTTGAGATACCTTCTTTGAATGGGAATGGTATTGAGTCTATTGCTATTAGTTTCACCTAAAAAAGTTTAATTCCTTTAAGTATTTGTATAGAATCAAAGTCTGTACAAAAAGACTAAACTTCATTACCTATCTTAATGTATGTGCAATAGTATCCATAAGAAGAGTTAATTTATCAAATGTATCATCATCTTCCTGCTCTTATCCCGTTTCAGGGTCTTAAATCTACAAGTCCGTGATAAGACCTGTCATACTGTATGGATCAGAATGTTGGAAAAGATTGTATGTAGCGGAGCCGGAGATGAGAATGTTGAGATGGATGTGTGGTGTGACAAGAATGGATAAAGTGATAAATGAGTATATTAGAGGAGCTTTGAAAGTGGCGCCAGTGATGGAGTTAGTGATAACGTGACAGGTGACAGGACAGAATGGAAGAATAAAACGTGTTGCGGCGACCCCAAATAAAACGGGACAAGGACAGGAAGATGATGACTCTTCAGTCTTTCCCACCACACCTCCAATCTGCTCTGGACCTCTTGGCCACTCTCAGCAACCAGCACAATGTCATCGGCAAAAAGCATACACCAGAGAGCTTCTTCCTGGATGTCCGACATCAGAGCGTCCATTATCATCAGGAAGAGGTAAGGGCTAAGAGCCAACTCTTGATGTAAGCCGACAGCCACATTGAAGCTGCTAGTGGTACCCATTGTAGACTGGACTTGGGTACAGCAGCAACTATACATCAACTATATACTACACCTCTATACAATTAGATCATAAACAACAGCTCGAAATCAACTGTTGGGCAGTTGCCTGGACCAGACATAACACTTGTCTGGTCAGAAGATCTTCTCTTTTCAATGGAGGTTTGTGGGATTTTGCACCAAAGATGCAAAACACTTTGAAAGTCACAGGTTGTGGGGTGTATCTGAGCAAAATGCAACAACCAATGTCATCATTACCATGAAGGAGTTTTATGACTAGAAGTGAACATAGAAAAACAGACTAGTGTGAGGATGACAACCAATGTGGATAGAGTAACAGAAAATTTAAAATAATACATTAGGATGTTCCATAATAAACTTGGACAGTATACATGAATATACAGAATGATTAGAAGTGAACATAGATAACTAGACTAGTATGATGATGGTGACCAATGATATGGATAGAGTAAGAGAAAATTTAAAACAATATCTTACATTAGGATGTTCAGTAATAAACTTTGACAGTCTGTACATGAATGCACAGAATTTCTCCAGGCCAAATGCATTGACATAGTGCAGTTTCTTCAGTGCATCCTCCTCAGTTATTTGTAAAGGTTCGTCCAGTATGCTTTGACATTTCAGTAGACTTGCACTTAAGATCTCTAAAAACCATAACATGTTAATTACAATGATTTACGAAGTAACAATCAAAAATAAATTTCCTCCACCTATTCTTGCCATCAAGCAACACTGCAGTTTGGTCAAAAGAGTGTGATATGTAGGTACCATTTTTTTTATGTTGTATAGCATCCAATGACTTCTCCCGCCCTAGAGCAGAGTGAGAGGATGAGTCAGACTTTTACTGGCTAAAACCCAGTCCTAAGTTCCTTCTTTGCCTTGCGTCCCAGGTCCCCCGAGTTCTGCTATAATATCGTTGGGTCTAGGATAGCTATGTACCCACCTTTTTTAATTCATTAGACCCCAAAATAACACTTCACTAATTCTCTCTCTCTCATTGTCTTTCTATTGTGTCTCTAATTATGGTATTCGAAAGGCTCAAATAAAATTACCTCTAAACCTGCATATGGTGAAATTAGTATTAGTGTCAATGTAGAGTGCCTCTGCATTCAGACCACCCAGTTGTTTTGGTATTTGCACTGATGCACACAACTGCAGACTGAAAACCACAATAACACTATAAAAGGCAGACCAGTTGAATAAGTTTACTATTCCTGATTGCAAAAGCTAGCTACGTACCACAATTGAGTTTTACCAGAGCCAGGCAAACCTAACAGTTCAGTAATGCAGCCAAGCTGGAATCCTTCTGTTCCCAACATGTTATCCAAACTTTGGCTGAATGATGCCACTGCGGGAAGACTTGTTTCCCTCTGGAAATAAATATTCGAGCTTTGTCAAGCAGATACACTTTTATAAAGTACAGAAATTAAAATAATTATAGTTCGTTATTTTATTGAACTCTGTACGGTTTTTACCTGCCATAATTCGGTTGCGTTGGATATTTTGAACGTTTTCATGTCATATTATAACACCGGTGACTATAGTAAAAATTAAAAACAAACAATAGCACTATAACACTAACAAAACAAATTTTCCCTCCTAAAAAGATTGTCACAGTGACAGTTTTTTTTTAATTCTCTCGTCTTTCGTTCATATTACTAAGGGCCAATTTTTCAATCGCCAGATAATCAGCCTTAGTCTAACACGGTTACGCACACCATGTATTTCATTATTATACTCTTTGATGTTTTTTCTTGTATGATAAGTTTTTTACGATAATGTTTTTCGTAGTGACATTTGAATAAGCATGAAAAGCATGTAAACGATGCATGTAAATATGTAGTACATTCAAGTACATTCTAATGTTCTTGTAGTATTTGTGTTATCTAGTATCAAAAGCCGCCAGATCCAATTTTATAAAAAAATAAGTTGGAATGCTCTATGGTTTCGTTTTCTTGAAGACTTTGCTTCCTTTATTCCTTATAATAAATTAGTATCAATCTCCGCTAGATCTCTAGCAAATTAAGGTCAAAATCTGTATTTATTTTCAAAATCCGCCATGTCCTTGACCACTGAGTTTCATTCCCCGCTAGATCCAAATAGACCAATCAAATCGCAGGATTTTGACGGGCAACTGTCATGGCATCCTTGGCATCAGTATGGCCGTTCGTACATTGTTAGGTGAGTTTCGTGCTGCAATTTAATTGAATTAAATGGTAAACAATGGCCGATTTGTTGAAAAAAATTGAAAAAGTTCCGCCTAATGAGGCAAGGAAGCGAGGCGTCAATAAAGAAAACTGGAAAAGAGAAAGAAAACGTCGAGAAATGTGAGTCAAAGTTTCATTGAAATTGGTATAAATTACATACAGGTTGTTACAAAAGTGTCCGTTTTAGTGATGGTTTTTATTTTATTATAATGTTTAGATCAAATTATTTTATTTTATAAAAAATAACAAGCGATTTCATTTAATGAATAAATGTGTAAAATAAAGATTGAATCTATCTAATGAAATTATTATTTGCCCGTTGCAAGTTAAATACATGTTAAATTACTTTGAAAAATTATAATGGTTAGATTAGTGTCATTTTCATTTCACTCATAATAAAATTGCGAACACTTTAAAATATATACAGTTTTTTTTTCAGATATGCTTCGAAATCTTTTCCGCAACCTCCTCAGTGCAATCATACACATAACAGAACATTTCGTTGCTCGATAATAAAGATGCAAGATATTGCTCGAATGCACCGTAATTTCTATGAATTGCGAAGTAAAATTGATCAAGATAATTTCATTCTGCAGCATTGCCGTATTGCAAAATGTTCTAGAATTAGGCTAAAAAATGAATCTAGAGGTCCAAAAAATCTAAGCGCAGAATACTATGTTACGATTAAAAATCCACATAAACAAATAAGAGTTTGTAAAACTGCCTTTCTTAAAATATTAAAAGTGGGTAAAGATCGAGTCACAGGAATCTTACAGAGATCTTTTAAAGATGGAGGGAGTATAGCAAAGGAGAATCGTGGTGGCAACCGTAAAGAGGCACGATATGCCGAAAAACGAAGAAGGGTAGAGGAATTTATAGAGACTTTAGAAGCTGCAGAACCGCATTACTGTAGAGCCAAATCGTCTATTACAAGGTGTTCAGAAAGGGTATCGGGTATTTGTTTTCGCGCCATTTTCGAAACGGGGCGTCTAAAGGGTGCGGGGAGGGGTTCGTGGCGTCCGCCATTTTGTGGAGTTTTAGACACGATGGAACAGTACTCGGGGACGCATCGCGCATTTTGCGTACGAGCGTATTATCGTAATGGTGATTCAATAGTGACTGCTCAACGTCTCTATCGTACGGAATATCGTACACGCCACGCGCCAAGTGACGATAGCATTAGGAAATGGATCAGGATGTTCGAGAATACAGGTGCGACAGTTAAAATTCATAACTCTGGTCGTCCTCGTTCAGTTCGCGATGAAGGAACAATTGAAGAAGTTGAGGCGTCGGTTCGTCAAAATCCGTCTTTATCCATCCGAAAGCGAAGCCAAGCGTTGAACATCAAAAAATCGTCTTTACATTCGATTTTAAAGAAAGACTTACATCTAAAAGCCTATAAAATTCAATTGGTTCAAGAATTGAAGGATACGGACTATGCTAATCGACTGAATTTTGCGGACGAAATGCTGCAGCGATTTAACAACTTTAACAACATACTGTTCAGTGACGAAGCAAATTTTCACTTGAATGGTCATGTTAATAAGCAGAATTGTCGGTACTGGGCAGTGGAGAATCCGAGACGAAAGCATGAACGACCCCTGCATAGCCCAAAGGTCGTTGTTTGGGCCGCTATGTCTGCTAAAGGCATAATTGGTCCTTATTTTCATGAAGATCAACGAGGCCGAGCAATTAATGTGAATAGTGACCGTTATTGCGATATGTTGCGAAATTTTTTGGTCCCAGAGTTGCAGGAGTTTGCAGGTTTCAACTCAAGAACGTGGTTCCAACAAGATGGGGCCACTTGCCATACCTCAAATGACTCAATGGAAGTTGTTAACGAATTATTCCCTAATAAAGTCATTTCGCGAAGGGGTAACATCAACTGGCCTCCCAGAAGCCCCGACCTTAGCCCGCTTGACTATTTTGCATGGGGGTACCTTAAAAGTAAGGTTTATCAAAACAATCCGACGAATCTAACCCAGTTAAAGCAAAACATCAGGTCAGAAATGGCAGCAATATCGATAGCTATGTGTCAACGTGTTATCGCCCATCTTCGTGTCCGTTTAGAAGAGTGCCAGCTACGTAACGGTCATCATTTGGATAACATCATCTTTTCCAAATAATTCTCCAATTCATATGCTAATAATAAACAATAAACTTTTTTATTGCATACAAATAATTTTTGTTTCATTGAACTTACAAATACCCGATACCCTTTCTGGACACCTTGTAGATTATATTTACCACCAGAACTTAATATCGTAAAGCTCTGGAAAATGTACCAAGAGCAAGTTCAAGAGACACCACAGCTTAAAGTTAAACAATCATTTTTTCGTGATATTTTTAACAAGAAGTATAATGTTGGATTTGGATCTCCTTTGAAGGATACCTGTTCGCGATGTTTTGAGCTGACTAGAAAAATAGAAACTGCACCCACAAGTGAAGAAAAGGTAACATACATGACGCAGAAACGCATACATACCTTAAAAGCTAAGGCTTTCTATGAATTATTGAAAGTTGAACCGGAACATTGTATTTCACTATCTTTTGATTGTCAAAAAAACAACCCACTTCCCAAATTGCCTGACCAAGCGGCTTATTTCAGTAGGCAATTGAATATGTACAATTTCACAGTTGTTATCGGCACTTCCAAATCAGCTTTGGATAATGTACGTACATACTATTGGTGTGAAAACGAACACTCAAAATCATCAAACGAAATTGCAAGTGCAGTCTTCCACACATTGAACAATCTGGCAATTCCTGAAAATAAAACTAAAATAAGACTATTTGCTGACGGTTGTGGAGGCCAGAATAAGAACACAATTCTTTTGGGCATGTGTTCAAGTTGGTTATTTTCTAATGCACCATCACATGTGAAACAACTTGAAATTATATTTCCTATGGTAGGACACTCATTCTTACCACCGGACCGCATATTCGCAAAGATAGAAAGGGAGACAAAGAAAAAATCGATCATATACGATCCACAAATTTATGTGAATTTATTCAAGGAACATGCGACTTGTTTTTATTTAGGCGATGGCAACGTTGAAGTGCGTGATTGGAAAAAAGAAGTCACTACAACACTTAAAACTCCAGGAAACTGGCATTTCAGGTTCAACCCATCAAAGCGTTTTATATGCGCCGTGGTCGACAGAACGTTAGTGTGCAAGGCGAAGAAAACTATCGGAATGAAGTTGGGCAACCAAAATATGTCACGAAGAGGGGAAAGCATATCACTGATTTGGCACCTGCAATTTTGCGAAGAGGAAACAAAGTGAACTTTAAAAAAATACTTGATGTAGCAAACCTTTTGAAGAAGCATTTCGGTGAAGATTGGAGAACTATTGCCGGTTTAAAATATTATAAAGAAGTAGAAGAAACTAATGACCAATTTGAAGAACATGAGTACCTTCAGTGTGTTGCACTAGAAGAAAGTGAAAACTTTATTTAACTAATTTCTTTACATTAAATTTCTTAATAATACGAAAAAAGTTTTATTTATAAATCCTCAAAGACTATAATTTGTAACGACAATCATTAGTTTTATTTTCTTTGCGTTTTTATTTTCGTTTCAAATTACTCTTTACAACATCCTGTATAATAAGAAAGTAAATGTCAAAATCCGCTACATCCATTGAGCTGAGTAACAAACTCCGCCAGATCCTTAACTCAGTATCAATAACCGCTACATCCATTTTTTTTATCTTTTATTACTTGTATAATTTAAAATCTAAAAACAATTTAACTTGATAACTCCCAAAAATATTAAAAATAATTTTACTTTATATTATATAAAATGATATAGTATTTGTAACTTTATTAAAGAAAAAAAGCCATTTATTGCAAAATTTACTTTTTTGGATCTGACGGATTTTGATACTAGACAACACATTTGGCAGCGAATATATTGAGACAGCCGAGTTTTTGAGTAAAGTCAGTGGCTGTTTTAGTTATTCGCGAATTAATTTTTGGAAATTGGTGTAGTTTTGTATCATAAATATCTGCACAACTGGATTATATGTGGAATTATTGAAACAGGTACAATCTCGGTAAACTAGAGCAACTATTAATTCACAGCACATACTTAAAAGACTTAGGATCAAAACCGTAAACATTGAAGAATATTAAAGTAACAAAACGTCACTTTTGACGTAAAAGTGGCGTGTGACGTTTGTGAAAGCCCAAATAGCCAGCCCAGTTTATAATTAAAATTAAAATTAACTATAAATAGATAAATTATCAGCTTAAGGATGAATCATAATCAAATGAACATGCATGTGCCTATGAATGCTGTTGGCTCGACACCAAATGTGGGGATGCAAATGCCAGTACCAAACACTATAATGCAGCAGCCATCTCCACAACAAATGCAACCTCAGCAACAAATGCCGCAGCAACCACAGCAGCAAGACAAAATGGACAATATATCTCGAGTTAAGACTCTTATGGGCTCACTACGGGAGTCTATACCAGTAAGTAAACGGAGCGTCAATGTATAATTTGATGTCCTAATTTGGCGACTGATTCGAAAAAGAAAACTGTTGTTTTCAGATGACTCTGAAGTCTGCAGCACAAATCCTACATCAGAACCATAATATAGATTCAAACTCTCAGTAAGTATCATACAATGCTGTAATTGCAGTACCTATAAGATGAATAAATTTTACGAAACACTGCTTTATATGTCGTAACTCTCTATCTACTTTCTCATCTTATCTACTTCAAGATTATAATTAGGGTATTAATGTACTTACTTACTTGGGTACCTGGGCATTTTTAGTTTTATGTGTACCCAACGTTTTGAAGCTGTCCCAAGTATTAAAAAAATTATATTAAGATGAATAATAGACATATTGTCTAATTTTTGGAATAAAAAGGTAAAATATATAGGTATTAAATTTATTAATTCATCTGCAATCCTGCTAAAATATGTTAAAATTATTAATTGATGAGTATTTTAAATGCTCAGAGTAACTGTTTCTGGCATGTCCCACCCCTTGCCAACATTGAATTGGTTGTAATTTTTAAAGACCTATTAGTATAGGTCTATTAGGTCTTTAGAAATTACAACCAATAAAAAACTAAAACTTAAAACAAAACTTTACAACTACTACTACTACTTTTAAACTTTGAATGTCTTCATAGTCGAAGACATTCAAAGTTTTGGCACACCCATAGTGTGTTGTTTTTGTCATCATGTTAAATTAAATATGTACATATTTAATGTGATGAAAACTCTACTCATTTTCAAATAAATGTTCTAAACTTGAACCGGTTGGACATGTCAGTTTGGTGATGGTTCCAGTTATTCAAAATTATTACTAAAGCAACTCATATTGCGTAAAATGGCAACATTTGTGAAGAAAATCACGGCCGGCATTTTAAAATGTCAGTTTTGAAACAGTGCTTCCAGTGAAAAGGTGTTATTGTTTGTGTCAGCAACTGTCTCCACTTTTTTTCAGGTTAGTGATGTTATTTTTTTGTTAATATATACATTTTACATCTTTTAACTATTTTAAACAAATTAGATATATAACTTAGCAATATTTTCATATACTTTATTTATTACAAAATATTTAATTTTAACTAGAAAACGTTTCTTTTAAGCTTACCTGTGAATGTGACGTCAGTTTGGTGACATTTTTTTCCGTCACATATAGGACTGACTATAAATGACACCAAACTGACACATAAAGCTGGAATTACATCCACAATTTGCAATATTTATTTGCAGGTAGTTTTTTAAATAACTTACTATGCCACTAACTGGCGCGGAAAGAACGAGACGGTACTGGGAAAAATTAAAATTAGAACGCCCTCAGGAGAGAAAAATTTGGAAAAAATTAAAATAAAAAAGATAAAAAATCAGAACTGACGCCAGAAGAAGCCAAAAAAGAAAGGAATAGTGGAGAAAAGATAAAAGGATTAGCCGGCAGAAACAAACAAGAAACAAAGATCTAGCTATTTCGCAAAATGAAAATATTATACCTGGGTCTAGAAGAGCTACACAAGAAAATAATTTTAATGACATTTTAATACGAAATCTACGGGAAAAAAAAATCATACAAATAAATTAAGACATAATATTAAATACTTTGAAAAAAAAAATGTGAAACAATAAAGACGTTTAATAAACAGTGCTATGTTTTATTTTGTGTAAAAAAACAATAAAGACGTTTAATAAACAGTGCTATGTTTTATTTTGTGTAAGATTTTTCGATGTGTCCGTTTTGTGACCAATTTGCAAGTCGACAAAATTTATTTTTATCATTTTTATTTAGTGGTTAAACTAGCCTAGTGGTTAGCCCTAATACTAAGTTCTCCCCTCCTTATTTTGACACTATCACTACTCCCCTAATACTAAGTTCTCCCCTCCTTATTTTGACACTATCACTACTCCCCTAATACTAAGTTCTCCCCTCCTTATTTTGATACTATCACTACTCTCCTAATACTAAGTTCTCCCCTCCTTATTTTGACACTATCACTACTCTCCTAATACTAAGTTCTCCCCTCCTTATTTTGGCACTATCACTACTCCCCTAATACTAAGTTCTCCCCTCCTTATTTTGACACTATCACTACTCCCCTAATACTAAGTTCTCCCCTCCTTATTTTGGCACTATCACTACTCCCCTAATACTAAGTTCTCCCCTCCTTATTTTGGCACTATCACTACTCCCCTAATACTAAGTTCTCCCCTCCTTATTTTGGCACTATCACTACTCTCCTAATACTAAGTTCTCCCCTCCTTATTTTGGCACTATCACTACTCCCATAATACTAAGTTCTCCCCTCCTTATTTTGGCACTATAACTACTCCCCTAATACTAAGTTCTCCCCTCCTTATTTTGGCACTATCACTACTCCCGTAATACTAAGTTCTCCCCTCCTTATTTTTGCAGGAAAGGCATTGACAACCCAGTACCCAGGTTTGACAAGAATTTAGAGGAGTTCTTTTCAATTTGTGATCAAATGGAACTACATCTGGTAAGTTTTATTTGTGTTATAATAAGTACAACTTCAAGAAACACTATGGGTAGTCCGAAAGGAAACCTTGGGCTCTTCGAATGTAAGGAAAGTAAAAGTCTGACACGCCCTCTCGTCCGCTCTAGAGCGGGAGAAGTCATCGGATGATTGGCTCATCTTAAAAAAAAAACTTCAAGAACTGAACTTACTCCAACATGGAAGTAATTTCTTAGGGTACGCAGTGATAATATATAGGGTGACTGGTAATTAGTGTACGATACTTAAACACGTGATTATGCTCATGATAACAAACAATTTTTATTATGGGAGCAAAGCCGAAATCGCGAAAAAAATATCAGCTGTTCAGTACATTAGGCAAACATAAATGTACTGAACAGCTGATTTTTTTTTCGCGATTTCAGGTTTGTTCCCATAGTAAAAATTGTTGGTTATCATGAGCACAGTCACGTGTTTAAGTATCGTACACTAATTGCCAGTCACCCTGTATAATAATAATAAGAGCGCGAGTATTCGGAAGCGTTACCATCTCTCGAAAAGGGAAACACAAGGAAGACTGTGGGTTTTAGTCAGTAAAAGTCTGACATTATATCTTCTCCCTTTCAAAGGAAGAATTAGTCATTTGATGATTTCCCATGAATTCATCAAATGAGTTATCCTAGAATAGACTGGCTCTTATCTCCCAAAAAAATGGGCAAGTGCGAGTCGGACTCGCGCACTGAGGGTTCCGTACATTTTATCTATGTAAATAGTTCAATTCCCGAATGGAGTCTCGAATATTTTTCCGAATCGCAATAAAGTATTTTTTTCGTGACGTGAATTTGTTGTTACAACAAATTTTCTGTTTTCAGATTTATTCCTATATCTATAGTCTATACTATAAGACCTTGCTTTATTCACCGGGAAGTACCCTATGAATTTAGATTCTTTTGAAAGTGACGAAATGTACGTTTTTTGCGACATTAACGGCCGTATCTTTTTTTTTCGTTAACTTAGAAGTTTGATTTTTTCAAAGCTTCAAAGGACCGCAGACCTAAATATACGGTTTTAATTTTAACTCAATACCTCCACGCGTTCCTGAGATAAAGGGTCTTGACAGACAGACAGACAGACGGACAAACATAGTGATCCTATAAGGGTTCCGTTTTTCCTTTTGAGGGACGGAACCCTAAAAAACAACCAAAATTATCTTTAATGAGCTATACTATACATATAAAACCTAGCCTTTGTCACTACTAGCTGTCCCCCGCGGTTTTACATGCGTCTTGGTTACTACTGCGCTCCTACTGGTTGAAGCGTATAAAGGCTTTCTCGATAGATAGGCTATTCAACACTAATAGTTTCTGAGATTAATATTATTAGTATATATTGAGCAGAAATGTCTCAGTTTCAATTGACTTTGACTGACCTGTTGGTCTAGTGGTTAGTGGCCGTGACTGCTATGCCGGAGGTCGTGGGTTCGATTCCCACCCAGGATAAATGTTTGTGTGATGAGCATGATCATTTGTTCTGAGTGTGGGTGTAATTTATCTATAACTAGCTGACCCGGCGAACTTCGTACCGCCTATCCTACTCTACCTTACTCTACCCTACTCTACCCTACTCTACCATACTCTACCCTACTCTACCATACTCTACCCTACTCTACCATACTCTACACTACTATAAACCTCACGGAGCCCGAGACCTTTCCAACGAATGCAAAACCGTGGAAATCGGTTCGTGCGTTCTGGAGTTATAGTGTCAGGAAGGAAAACCCGACTTATTTTTATATAGTAGATATGTATTGTATTTAGAAATATATAAGTATGTTTATCAGTTGTCTAGTACCCATTACACAAGCTCTGCTTAGCTTGGGACTAGATGGCGTTGTGTGATAGTTGTTGAATATTATATTATATTATTATTATTATTAATTCAAAATCTAAAATTTTCTTGAAGAATCTGGGAATAAGCAGGAGCATATTACATTGTATGCATGTTGAAGTAAATATTGTTTATCTAAGTGCAACAATTACCTTTTTGACCCGGCAACCGTTTCTAATCACTTATTAATTCCTTATCAGTGATGTCTTTGCGTGACTCCCTCGCCAACGTCAACACCATCATATGATATACAGGGCCATTCAGGCTTCTTTAAACATGCCTGTTTTTAAGAATGTACTGAGTAAACAACTTGAAAGAAAAAAGAAAGGGTTACCCATTTTAGCTCCTTATTTTCAGATAAGGGTTAACCTGTCATTTGTGTTAGTTTAGTTATATCAAAAACCTATAAAAAAAAATTTGAAGTAAGTATATAACAACTAGCAAATATGAATATAATTAACCCAATAATGTTTTTTTAAATGTTTATAAAACCTCATGGAAGGCCTACATACTCAGAACTGAGACAGTTATAAACACGACTTTTTATTTGTACGTGGGAAATCATTAAAAGACTTCTCCCACTCTAGGTGGAGCAGAAGGTGTAAAACTCTTACTGACTAAAACCCACAATATTCTTACAGTTGCCCTTTGCGTGGGTCACAATAACTCTTCCGAGTAATCCCGCAGCCGACTTTTTATTACTTAAGTCGACCGACCTTAGGAAATTTACATAACTGACTACTACAGCCTATATCCGTAGTTTTTTTTTTAATGGGAAAATTATCTCATAACTTCTCCTGCTCTAGGGTGGAGTGGGAGGGCGTGTCAGACTTTTACTGACTAAAATCACACCTATGTTCCTTCAGTTGCCTTTGCGTTCTAGAACCACGAGTATCCTTTTCAGAAGTTTTCCCATGGCCCTAGAGCCTATATTCGTAGTAGGCAATAAGTAATCAGCAACTCTCAGCCATGTTGTATTTTAAGACAACCTAAGGATTTCAATGTGATTGATCATACGATAATAATAATACATTACAAAGTCAACAATATCCTTATCACTCAGTGTTCATGTTGTTTGCGTTATAAGTGTAAACTAATCCACTCTTAAATCGATTGGTAGGTATTTACTGTACTTAGTTTCAGGGTGTTATTTTAACCTAGGTCAGTGTGGTTAGTTAAAATGGAAAACATAGATCAGGAATTGAATTAGTTTTGACGTAGAGTCGTTCGAGTTATATAACATTATCTTCGAGGTGACTACGATAAATGTAGAAAATCTCTATGATTTTTAAACTAATGTGGCTGTTTAGTTTTACTTTCTACAAAATATTGAAAGGTAAACGAATCTCCCTATACCTGTGTTCGGCAGTGGACCTCTTTCGGGTTAAAAGATGATGATAATGGATCATCATCTTTTCGGAGATTTGGGAGATTCGTCCAACAGTGGACGTCATGACAAAAAATATTTATGTCATCCTATCCAATTATTTAACAATATTATTTTATTCTTCATGCTTTTATTTATGAATAGTCATAGCAACCAATTCTATCGATTTTTAGGGTTCCGTACCTCAAAAGGAAAGTCTGAACCCTTATAGGATCACTTTGTTGTCGGTCTGTGTGTTTGTCTGTCACGACCCTTTATCTCGGGAACGCGTGGAGGTATCGATCGAGTTGAAATTAAAACCAATAGTCAAGTCTGCGGTCCCTTGAAGTTGTAAAAAATCAAACTTCTAAGTTAACGAATAAAAAACTTTTTACAAAAAAAAAAATACAACCGACTTCAAAGTAAAAAAAAAACACTGAAAAGTGCAAAATAACTTTAATTTCGGAAGTCGGTGTTTCTGTAATAGTTTTGCCTCTTCGATATTTAACACCGACTTCCGAAATTAAAGTTATTTTGCACTTTTCGGTGTTTTTTTTTACTTTGAAGTCGGTTGTATTTTTTTTTGTAAAAAGTTTTTTATTTTACACTTTTTAGTTATGGTACCACCACTAAAAAGTACCCCTCAGCCAAACTTAAATACCTTATAGCCAGAGTGCATCTCATGAAAATTCTAATAATCCCAAAAATGGTTAGATTACATTAATATATTACAGAGTTCCGGTGCCTAACTTCAGGCTTCATCATCAGATCAGTTCGATATATTCCCCCCTCTACTTTTAGTCAGTCATCGACTACACTTATAAACAAAGCAATTTTACTTGTTACGACGGTTCTCCTGTGATCCTATGAGGAGTTCTGTTCCATATCTTCGAAGTTCATGATCAGATCATAACAATATTTCTATGGGACCAACTCGGAAGCATAACCTTTCCAACAAAAAAAATAAATTTCTAAATCGGTCCACAATTGACCGAGAAATCGGTGAACATATATTAAAAAAAAAAAAACATACATTCAACCGAACATATAACCTCCTCCTTTTTGAAGTCGGTTAATAAAAAAGATACGGCAGTTTATGTCGCAAAAACGTATTTTTCGATACTCTCAAATGAATCAAAATTCATAGAGTACTTCCCGTTGACCCAGAATTCTGAAATTTGGCATAAAGCAAGGTCTTATAGTACAGGTATAGGAATAAATCTGAAAACAGTTTTTGTTGCAATTCGGAAAAATCTTCGAGACTCCATTCGGGAATTATAGTTTGTACAGAACCCTCAGTGCGCGAGTCCAACTTGTACTTGCCCAGTTTTTATATTATAAGAAGACTACTTAGCCCGACATTATCCTGTGTATATAATATGTATAATGTTGTTTATCCTAATTCCATTTTTCCTTTGCTACAGCGTACGGCCATAACATGCATCCAACAAGCGCAGTCTGCCGCCCACTACCTCCCTCTGACCATTATGCCATCGAGGCTCGACACTGGACCGGCCACCACTGTAAGGATAACCCATAATACTGTACTATTTATTTATATATGTATAATATGTATAGATACTTTATTGGACACTAAGATTATACGGATATAAATTCAAAAATATACAATTGTATTAATTACTATTTATACTAACTGGGTACATTATTTTGTATTTAACAACAAATAACACTAAAAATAAATCTTTTGCTGAAAGCCGCATCAAAATTGGTTGAGAAAGAGGGGGCGCGTGGTGGGAAAATCTCGCTACCTCTTTCCTACGCGCGTTACCTAATGGCGGTAACGTCTTATTCCAGTGATTGCATCCTTTTTCTGTTACTTGACAGTTTTTCCTTCCACCAGTTTTGAAACGTTTATAGCTTACTTAATTTTGAATGGATTCGAGAACTCATTTCTATTTGCGATTTTAGATAGTTTTAGATTCAAATAATATAAAAAATGAATCAATTCCGATTATGAAAACCAGACTGGCTTCAGATATTTGGCAGGAAGACTAAGAAGACTAAACTTGACTAATCAAACTTACAGCAGACCCATAAATAGGAGTAAACTGAGAGTACTGAGATTGACTCGAAACCGTGAGTTTCGAGCTTCAGAGACAATTCGGTACTCTCACTTCACTCCTATTTTTGGGTCTGCATCCCAAGATGGATAATCATCGCACAACAGCCGTGTTTATCCGCTTTCATTCTATACTCTTTTTAGGTTTTCTCCTCCATTGGTGAGAGATGTTCTATATGTACGTAAATTCTTGTGATTTGCGAAATATGAGGAGTGAACCTGCTACAATAACTTTTATTCTCTTGCGAATTATTGGGATAAAATTCCCAATAATTCGCAATTATTCAATTTTTTTAAAAGAACAAACTTTTCCTTCAGGTCATCCAAAGGTTGTCTGTAAGAGATTGCCCTGTGCGATAAGACCACTCATTGTTTTTGTAAATGTTTGTCCTGTTCACTTTATGAGGTGCAAAACAAAATATAAAATAAGTAAATAAGCATGATCGCTGAACTTCTAATTTATCAAATTAAAAAAGATGGGAGTCCTAACTAGTTCATACTATACTATTAGTAATAGTTGACGACTGGTATTACTATTTACTATTACTAAGATATTATACTAATCCTAACTATTATACATGCCCAAGCAAAGTAACTCAAATCAAAGTAAAATGTCTTGAAGGAAACTTGGTACCCGGGTAGAACATGTCCTGGAATAGGACATAGGATACTTTTTATCCCGGGAATATAATTCCCTTGAGATTTCAAGTGAGCGTAGCCGCTGTCAGAAGAAGCTAGTCTTAAATACGGTGAGACGATACTTAAGCCACATCTGGACTGCTTCTCAATGTATACAAAGCTCAAGACCATTCCTCTATGGAGTATTATTCGATCAGAATATAGTCACTTATGGGTTAGCCCAGCAGTGCCAGCTAGCTGCTAACTTAACTATAACGAAGTATACTTCGAAAAAGTTACTGTGGCCCTAGAACGCAAAGGGCAACTGAAGGGACACAGGTGAGTTTTAGTCGGTAACAGTCTGACACGCCCTCTCGCTCCTCACACATTTCCCACTTCAAAAGCTAAAAGACGACGAATTACAGGCGACGCCGACTAGGAGTTGGCGGCCAGGCCAAAGTTCATAAGCCTTGCGCAACAGCGAGCGTTGCTCGCATGTCGGCTCACTACAATCTGTCTCTCTGGACTAATACATTCTCTCTCTCATTCCAGGACCAAAATCTAAGCTACCCACAGTACCTCAACACGGTACGTCTTCAGATCACCTATGCTAAGGATATTCACGATACGTTGGTCGCGGCTGCACAAAACATCTCGCCTACTGAGTGACGTCATTAAAGTAAGCTAGCACGTAAGAATAATAATTTATAATTATATTTGTCTTAAGAATGGGTTTAAATAAAGGCCCTTTAAAACTTCAATAATGGTTTTATTAGAACATTTGTAAAAATAAGAGTCAAAGGAAACAAAGTATAGAGTTGGCTAAAACATTGTAGTGATTTAGATAGCAAGTTAGCAAGGTGTCAACATGCGATCTGCAATCGTCGACCTAGGGTACTCCTCAATAGCTCGCCGTCTGGTAACACCGCTGCCGTCGACGGCGCGTTGTGTTCCACGCTACAAAGAGATGTCAGCAAGATTGACAGGGCCAGATAAGGCCAATATCTGCCAGGGCTGCGAATTGTTCAAAAGAGTTACCGTAACCCTCACAAAGAGCAACTGGAGGAACCCTGTTGGTAAGTAAAAGTCTGACACTCCCTCTCATTCCACCCAGACTGGGAGAAGTCATTTGGTGATTTCCCACTTAAAAAGGGGTAACTCCACAAAGTAAATTTATAACCTTTATTAATTATTATTATACGTTGCGCGTTGTTATAATAGAAAGTAGAAACTTTCCTACATATGAATCATGAATCTAATCATAACCTGTCACTAATGTCAGGTTAATTAAACTTTGCCATTACGTCTAGTGCTAATAAACAACTTACATCCTTATAAATATAGGTAGGTAAGAATTGTATGTATGCAGATTAAATTTACTTTTTATATGACACTTAATTTTTACACATGCTAAAACTTCTAAAAGTATATTAATAACCATACACCTTTTAGGAGTGACGTTAAAAAACGCCTAAAGTTTGTTTTTGAAAGGCCAACCCTTTCATTTGGTATTCAAATCCTAAAATAGGATAGTATTATTATTCTGGAAACTAAAGGGGACATACTTGAGATAAGGGTTACCCTTACTGCTGTGATAGGGCTAACCCTTTCACAATGTGTGATAAAAAACTTTTTAGAAAAAAAAAATAACCGACTTCACTAAAAAAAAACACTAAAAGGATCAAAATAACTTTAATTTCGGAAGTCGGTGTTTCTCGGTATTGTTTGTTTCTTATTTAACACCGACTTCCGAAATTAAAGTTATTTTGATCCTTTTAGTGTTTTTTTTTTAGTGAAGTCGGTTATTTTTTTTTTCTAAAAAGTTTTTATTTCACACTTTTTAGTTGCGATACACTTATAAACAGAGTACCTATTTCTCATGACAATTCCAATTAACCCAAATACTGCTAGGTTACATTGTTTTATTATAAAGTTCCTGTGTCTACCTTCCTCCTTCCGGCTCCATCATCAGATCAGTTCGATAGTACCTTATAGCCAAAGAGCATCTCACGACAATTCTAATAAGCCCAAATACGGCTAGGATACATTAATTAATTACGGAGTTCCTGTGCCTACCTTCCGGCTCCATCATCAGATCAGTTCGATAGTACCTTATTGCCAAAGTGCATCTCATGACAATTCTAATAAGTCCAAACACGGCTAGGTTACATTGATTAATTACGGAGTTCCAGTGCCTACCTTCCGGCTCCATCATCATCATCAGATCACTTCGATGATACCATTTTCAACGTAACTATTCAGAATCATTCATTTATTTGTATTGTCATAGTCGCTTAACTATGTATATCTTCATTGTAATATCTATTTGTGTATGAAGTTCCGTTGACCATTTCTGGTCTTCTTCATCAGTTCCACTTCATCAAATGTTACTTTTTGACTGTAAATGCTTAAGTTCTTGATGAAAATACTAAAATTACCATAGGGTTGCCTATAATTTTTGAGGAGTTCCCTCGATTCCTCATGGATTCCATCATCAGAACTGGATTTTGAAAAAAATGGGACCAATCTGGAAGCATATCCTGTATAGGGAAAAAAAAATTTTGCAAATCGGTCCATAAACGACGGAGTTCTGAGGTAACAAAAAAAAAAAAAAATACAACCGAATTGATAACCTCCTCCTTTTTTTTGAAGTCGGTTAAAAATTAAAAAAAAAACAAGAATAATGATATAAGATAAGATAAGAGATCAAGCTATTCACGGTATAACAACCTCACTAAAACGGTTTTAAATCCTGTCGAAAACCTAAATACGGTTAAACGAAATTAAGCGATAAGGACAACATGAGAACTAAGTCAATTTATTTTAACTGTTGGTCTAGTTTGTTGGAGTCCCCTGTACAAGCACAGTATTGACTAACTAAAAATAAAGTTTAATAAAACAAAATAATTATTAAGAAAATATATTAGACTGTAAAATATGGATACATCAACAGAAAATATTTTAACATGGTTTTATTCAGATCTTTGTAGCTACATAGATAATACGACATTTTACGTGGCCTCTATTTACAATACACGAAAAGACACAATACATAAGGCTTAAAATAATAATAATTTACAGTTGGATATATTTTCGAGATCATGAGATCTAAACCATATTTTATTGCACTTGTTTCATTTTTGAAATGGTAGCAGCATTTTAGAGTAATTAAAGTTAAGTTTCAATTCAAAACTTTCATACGATTTCTTACGCAGTCCGGGCATTCCACGCCATACAAAATATATGAATGTGACTTAGATATAAAACTTTAAACTAGAACTATCACAATAGGAAGAGAATAGAATACTATCAGTCTTTAAACTTGAAGACACCAGGAACATTAGTTAACTCCAATTTGTTGTATGTACCTGAAACAAACAATTTGGTATTTTAGATAAATTAGCTAACTTTTCTTATATGGTCGATATCCTTCATGACATTTGCAGTGGTAAACACAAGAATAAAAGATATTCGCCTTAATAGAGACAGTAAAAAAAGTGCTATTGGTGTGTTAGTGTTATTTATTACACATGAATACTTTTTACTAAGCAATGCGTGTATTGCTTAGTATAGTAACAAGTATAGAATAGAATAAACTTTATTGTACACCAAAATAGTAAAAAAACTTTTACACTAGGTAACTTAAATCTATGGGTACAAATGCGGTCTTATCGCTGACAGCGATATCTACCAGACAACAAGTATTCATGAGTTTAGGATATAATTATTATTGGTCTACATACAAGGTTCGATTGTAATAAAATCAGGGTCTTTTCAGGGTTCGGATGTACTCTAAAATAAAGGAAAAACAAATACAGTATATTAACATATATAACTTATCAACGCTCAGCAAATAAGGGGCACAGTTGTTCATTCATAATGCCAAAAATCAATCAACAAACTTTTAAATTGAAAACAACAAAACACAAACAAAACAATAGTCGCACAGCAGTAGATAATAAATCTAACTAATAATAATAATAACTATTAGCAACACAACTCGATATCGGCCAGTACATTTCCTTGACAACAAGCCCTGGGGGGCTCCGCGAACTATAATGGAAGGGACACATAAATCGATCCTTATCAACAATGAAGAGAAATACAGGCCTAGCCTCTTCCAGTGGATGTTTGTGCATCGTGACCCTAGATAAACTTATTATGATGACATTAATTATGTTCTGTCTCAACCACTGTGTGCTATGGAATAATACAGGTTCGGTTTGTGCTGCTGCATAATAATTATACTGCTAAAGAGTAGGTGTGTCTTGTTTTCACACAAAGGGATTATTTTGATACTATTGGAAAGTTTTA
This sequence comes from Mythimna impura, assembly GCA_905147345.3. Lineage (NCBI taxonomy): Eukaryota > Metazoa > Arthropoda > Insecta > Lepidoptera > Noctuidae > Mythimna > Mythimna impura. The sequence continues at coordinate 13,031,521 of LR990362.1, read as the reverse complement.
TATGAGCTTTACTATTGTTTAAAAGAACCAATCCTACCCCATGCAATGTGTTATTTGTGTCAAACTTCCATTTAGAAAACGATTTCCTTAATTTATTCAGTTAGCAAATTATAAATAGGTGGGTCATGTTGATTTAATTCAGGATGATGAGTCGTTAACACTAGAGAACAAAAGTCTTTAAGTAATTATAATATCGTAATTAAATAATGAGTTTGTTTATAGTTATTACTATTCAAGAACCTTCTTAAGTTTTCGACTCAAGCAAGCTAAACTTATCGTTTTCAAATCGATATTGTGAACAACAGCCAGGATATGAGCTAGTCAAATAATAATAATTAGTAGTTATCTAACTAATTACATTTCTGTATTGATCAAACTATTTTCTATCTGTTAATTAGCTGTAAGTTTAGAACTAACAATCATGAAGATTTTATACGTAATCGGATGTCTCAAGATTATGATTTAATTTTAGACTTATGAATGTGCTTTTCTACTTTAATTATTGTCAGCAGATCTAAGGCAGCAAACTTATTTTTTTTAATAAATATTCAAATTTATTTTCAACTATTGTGGTTATTATGTCAGTCTACTAAGAGTTCCATGCTAGACTGCGGACGTTTAGTGATAATGACGAATTACCTACAAAATGGGTTCATTACACTAATTTTATTAAAAATCCTCACTACAATTTAATTAGTGTAAATCACTTGTCCAAAAATCGCTATCGTAACACTAGAAATACTGTCTAATATAATCTAGGGATTACAAAACTTATGCAAATAAATAAAATAAACGAATAGATATATTTGACTAATAGTCGTGATAGAGTTATCGTTGCACTTAGCAACAGTTGATAACCGAACATTCACCCTAACAGACACATAATGAACTTACATAAGTTCTCTCATATAAGGGTAACTCAATATAGGTGACAATAACAAGTATTTTTTTACAATATGATAATATTATCGCATACAGCCTCCGTTGTACTCGTGTTGCTTTAATTACCATAGTATCTATGGCCCGAATGATAATGATAATAGCCAGACGGAAAGAAAGATATTTTTAAACTACAGACCTAATTAATTATCGTATTGATTATAAAAAAAGTAATTGTGTGTTTAATGATTCATGTGGTGTGATTGTCTGAATAAAAGGCAATGAACGGTGCAGTGTCGGGCTAGTGATAAAGATCGTGGCTTCGATTCAAGTATTTTCTTTACTAGTCAACATTATATTTGGCTGATTTTGACATAGACACTTGAACATTTGCAGTGAAATAAATACCTCATGAAATAATCCATTAAAACCTTAATCATCAAAATTAAAGTGAGGCAACGTGACCGTTGTAACCCTTACCCCGGTTATGGCTTATAAAACGTGTAAACCTTAGTCACACACGATGAAGATACTATATTACAGTATCTTAGAACATATTTCGCAATATCGCCAGCCATACATTTAAATTAAACAAAACACACAGCTTAAGATAGTGAGCGAACGAAATTGCATATCAATATTAATATCTTAATATGGAATAAGGAGATTTTATATATTATTCTTGTGTGATAGATAAAGTTAATGTAACATTTTATATTCTCATAGCTCAGTGGCAACGGTCCCAACTTACGAGTTGTGGGTCTCGAGTTCAAACGCAGCCAGGCACATTCTCTTCTGTAATTTATTTCATCACCACTACTCTTAAAACGATGAAGGAAAACATCGTGAGCAAACCAGCATGTCCTAAAACCAAAAACTCGAAGACATGTGACATTCACCCGCACAAGGCCCGAATGTTGAATTACGACCCATTCCCTTTCCTAGACAGGACGCCTGAGTCCCAGCAGGGGTACATTATAAGGCTGATTATGCTTACGCTTAAAGCATATCAAATATTATAGTAGGTCACCGTGTGTGGCCAATACGAAACTAATTGCTTTACAAACATTTTACATTCATGTTATAAAATGACGTCTGAATATACTTATGCAGACTATCAAGGCGATCTACATAGCACAAAGTTTATCAACAATGCTAAGTAGTACTTCAAGTGCAAACACATTAACAGTTTCACTAGTAATCGTGTTTTATCTACAAAATCAATAAATGTTTCTAAATGGCATACTTTTTTTATTAATAGACTCACGTTTTACCACTATCTCACCTGATGGTAAGCAATGAGGTGGTGGTGTGGCCTTGTTTCTTTCATACTTGTTTCCCTTTCCAAAGAAAAACTTAAAATTACAAAATAAACTAACTTCCTTCAAAGAACATTACCGATAGGTTCTTTCCAACGGGATGGTACAGACACCATCCCGTAAAGTTCTGATTATATTATAGATATGTATTTTTATAATATATGTATTATTTCTATTTAAGGGCACATTTATTCACTGCTAATATATTCCTGATATATATGTATGTATTATATTGATAAATCAATATAATAAATTTTCTAATATATATTATTAAACACATTGCGTCAACATCTTTCATCGACTCTCCTATAGCAAGTCTGCAGAAAGAAATTTATTTTTAAATAAGCAGCACCTTTGTGCTCTTTTATCTGTATTTGTTCTTTTCGTTTTTAAGTTTTTGTATGTACCTACATAAATCAATAAATAAATAACTTTTATTTCGATATCCGGTGTTTCTTTGTTTTTTAATCGTTTTTATTACCAATTAACGACATCGTACCCATAGATTTAAGTTTTGTTACTATTTTGGTGTGCAATAAAGTTTAATCTTTTTAATTCTGTGCCCATCACACTTTTGTGCATAAATATTTGAGTAGGTAAATTAATGAATTTTAAACGGAGAATTGTCTAAAAGATTTTTCAGCCATCGTTATAGACAGTAAAATCACAATTATTATGAATATTAAATAATAAGAGTACACCGACTTAATGTTAGGACATAACTGTTACATTTAATAGCAATATATAAATTTTATCATTACTTTATTACATACATACGTCTAATAAATCTGAACTTGTTTTTCTACGGATCGAGTACTTTGTTGCAATTTAACTACCTTCGTAAATCATCGCTGTTATTGATAAAGTATTATCTGGAACAAATTATTCCACACCTTATCAGTTTGGTCCTGTTAAGGACTTGTATCCAAGGCTAATAGTGAGTTAAAACTAGACATTCGGACTGCAGCTTTTAAAAATAGGTACCTATATTTATTGAAAAATGTCTACTTGACGAATACGAGTTCAAATATTGCTAGTAGCGCTCGATAATACGGCCTAAGTCACCTTTTTAGAATTAGAATATTCAAGAGAGTTCGATTCTTCTTCCATATTGATATTTACCTACAAATAATAACCACATTTCTAATAGACATACCCACGATAAAGATAAACATCCAAACTGTTCAGAATTTTGCCTATAAATATTTTGTATAGCAACTATTTCTCGAAGTATCCGGTCTGCTCAAAAACAAGGAATATCGGGGTCGCGCCCCACGTCCACAATGTAATCGTTATCAACGCAAAATCCTTGTTATTGTGGTATTTATAGGTCCCTCTATGTTTTAATGATTAATGAATGTAAGATGGCATGAGCATATTCATATTATCTTGGTTACCCTTGACTGCGAACATTTAAATAGACGTTGAACCCTATTTTATTGATCTCGCCCAAGGGTTAAATAATATTATCGTATGTTACGATTTTATTTTATTTTAAAGCTCGATTCAGTTTAGTTTTAGATATCAGCATAATTGTTCAACATCAGGTTCAACAATTGAACTGATATCTAAAATTAAAAGGTGATAACGACATTATCTCTGTATTTTGTTTATTTTACAAATCGCGAACACATATCTTTGCGATTTGCTCTTGGTTGTCTTGTAACGTTTCTACAGAACTTACGGAAACATAAAGCCGGATAGCGAGTTAATATACCTAATAATAATATGTTACTAATGTAATAGTTAAGTTAGCTAGCTAGCTAGCTAGCTACTCAAAATTATCTGAGAATTGCCCTAAATAATGGATGTAAAAACAGTAAATGATGCTTTGCTTAATTTACAAAAAAAAAAATTAGTATCAGATTTTTCTAAAAATAAACTTTAATCCTAATCGGACCCATAGACCGACAACATAATACTAACATAGAGTGACTAGTGTCTAATGGATTAGGAGTAAAGTTGGAGTAATATTGGGAGTAAACTAGATGTGGGTGCTTATACCTACTTTGACTAGAGTCTAGTACAAGCATAAACATCCAGTTTTAGATTACATTTATGTGTTACATATACATATTAGCCCACTGTCCCAAAAATCGTGAACGCCCACCACCTGGGCCCTAGTTTTAGTGGCAGAATTAGGGCTCAGTGGCAGCGCAGTGGCCAATATAATATCAATATCACAGTGTACTACTTACATGGTTCATCCGAACACCTGCTGCGCGGCGTATGTGATGTGTAGGTAGCCGTCGTGTGCACGGAACTGCTCGTACGCCTGCGCCATCGTCATGCTGTGGCTCGCGAGGACTTTGTCGTTGACCAACAAGTATAGTGCCTAAGAGGAAAGAAACATCGATCAGTTTTAAAAATAATTATCTAATTGAGGACATTTAACATGGGTACTCATGATGGTGATCTTAGCGCATGCGTGAAAGTTCAAAGCGCATCAGGATGGAGCTCTAGAATCACACTTTACTGTAATCTGTATGAACGACACAGTGATCACCTAGTAAAGTCATGAAATGACTTTACTAGTCAAGAAATGACTGAGAGTCTGAGAGGGCGCCTCAGACTTTTGCTGATTAAAATGTTTTGCCCTTTGCGTTCTAGGGCCACGGTAACTATTTCGAACGTCCCCGTAGCCCAAGATGTTTCTGCAGTCCTAGACAGGGCAGTAGCTTGTGCTCTCTTTAAAGTTAAACTAAATATGAGTATTTAAGGTTGTAGTTATTCAATTATTACCTGTGAATCTCTTAGTTTCATCTTCGTCCGTATGATGTAAAGGAACTGGGACATGGTGAGTTCTTGTGGCACTAGAAATTTGTTTCTGCCTAACGCGGGCACTTCTCGCTCTCTCGAATACCGCTCGACGTATAACTGGACAAAGAAAAACATAATTAGTAATGAAAATGACCGAAATTAAAAGAAAATAGTTGAATAATATGTATACTTACAGGCACTTTATTTGGAAATCTATGTCTAATTGCTTGAACCTCTTGGTTTGACTGTTTGATGTTCATATCTGGAACAAAATAGTTAATTTCAGATGAATTGGATGTCAGAGTACAACTGAGAGCGATACAAGAACTTCTGTGCCACGAACGAACACAGTGAAACGTCTAAACAAAGACGCCAAGGTTCAATATTGGACCTCTTGTTTTTTATTTTGGCTTATGATGCAAGTTTGAGATAAGGAAATATGAATGAGACTGTTGATTACCTATTTTGTAAAACTAGGGCAGTTAGACTTTATAAACTTTTGAATGATCTCCAATAGAGATTACCTACCATCTATAGCCTTCTTGATAGTCCTAAGTCGAAGCGAAAACCCATAAAAAATATCTAATAAAAAGTCACGTATAAATCAATTTCAGCCTACAAACAATGCTCACACCGTACTGATTTTTACGAAAAGACAGAATATTTTGCAAACGGCATAATATACAATAATAGGTATAGGTAAGGTAAAGTGGGGCGGATCAGTGATTATTGTATATTGCCTGAAATTACTTTCAGCGATAACACCGCACGTTGTACTTTTTTGTGTAATAGATGGGCTTGTTAATTTAACACAAAAATGCTCACCATCTTTATAACCGAAAACTTCTTGTGATGCATATGTGATATACAGGAATCCATCTTCATCGCCATAGCTATCGTAAGCCTGGGCCATCGTGAGGCTCATACTTAGCATTGATTTGTTGTTTATTATCAAATATAAGGCCTGGAAAAAAGGAAAAAAACATTATTGTGCTGTTGATTACCAATTTATCTAAAAATTCTGCGTTGGTTCAGTTGAGTTGGCAGTGGGAATGCTCGAAAGAGCTCGAAGAACACAGATGAGTTTCAGTCAGTAAAAATCTTAGACGCCCTCTCGGTTAACCCAGAGCAGGAGAAGTTATTTGATCAATTCTCACCTCAAAAAAAAATGATAATTCTGGTGCCAGCAAAGCTGTTTTAGTTATAAGCATGCTCAGTCAGTTTCAATGTTGTTGATATTCAATCATCAAAAATTGCACTTTGCACATCTATCTACGTCTGAAGACACCTTTAGAACATCCAGATACCCCGTGCTATGCTACCTAAGCAGATAATTCGGGTCACTTCAAACAGCTCTTAGTACTATGTAGCATAATCAATTAATTAATTAGTTATCTCCACAGTTAATTGATTAATGGGATTAGATAAATAATACTTTTAGTCAACGATAGTGAAGATTCAACCAGATTGAACTAGACGTTAGCTAGACTGGATCATAGACTAGACTTAGATATCATTTTCATTGGTCGAGAACTCGATAAGTCTGAAACTTATATAATAATGAAATTAAACAGTTTACTAATTTAAGCCATTAGTATAGTTGTGTACATACTACTGTCCAGGGACCATTTAAACCCTTATCCTACAAATGACCTAAACTCCTATAATTTCTTACACTGTAATAAACATTTCACGGCGTAAACTCCTTCGAAAGTGGTTTAAAGTTTTCTATCGGTTACCAGATTTATAAGACACATTGGATTTGACATTGATTTAGTTTGAGGGGTTTAAGCTATTCAAGATGCAGAAATAAATAGGAAGTTCCATAAAGGTAGCCGAACGCTACGACTAACGATCTTATTAGCGTTTGTTTATTTCGGTCTAAATTAACGTGAGATTCTGACAACAACAGATAATAATTGTTCATATTTTTTGTGATGGCCAGTATCTAGTTACCTACTGTTTTCTAAATGCCTGGTAAGATGCCTTTAGTTACTTCTGAAAGCCTGGTCATCCAGTTCACTCAAGTATTCAATTAAGGTAAAGTTTGTGATAACACTGATAACATTATATCTGGTACTTACTTGATTTGGTTTTATTTTTATCCTATTCCTTATTATAACTAGAAACTGCGACATGGTGATATCTTCAGGAACTAAGAATTTCGATTTGTCTAACGTTGGTAGGTTTCTTTCTTTGTGATATCTTTCGACTATTAACTGCAAGAAAAAACATTAATTTTATATTAGTGGAAAAACGTTAATCATTTAACGAAGTGTGGCTAACCCTTTCTTTATAAGTAAGTCGAAAAATAGGGTGACCAGATTTAATAATACTGTTAACCGGGTTTTGACGAAGGGTTTTTTCTTTTTAATTTAGGAATGTGAATGGTCATGGTTTATTTTGTTTGTTTTTTCAAAACATGACTTATTGTTTAAGTATTAGGTACAAAAAAATACTCACGGGTATTTTGGTGGGGAATTTACTTTTTATCGCCATAACTTCTTCTTTTCTGCTAACTGCAATTAAAACAACACAAACATTATCATCTCATTGGTCGCTACGTATTGGATATCGACGGTCAATAGCATTTAAGTTCTCTGCAATGTTATCAGTTCAACTGTCCATCTTTCACCAATGAACTTTTGCCTTTGCGTTTAGTAATAACAAAATTGAATAACACACGTTGTATTGGTAAACAAATAATTTTGTTTTTTTATTGGTACCTCGGCCACAGATTTCAATTGGCATGCTACCTACTCGGTTGATAGCCTTTTTTTGATATGGGAAATCATCAAATGTCTTCTCTCGCTCTAGGATGGAGCGTGAGGCCGTGTCAGACTTTTACTGACTGCTGGACAACGAGCTACTTATTGCTCGTTGTCCGCTAGCCCGCGCCTACTGTAGCCGGGGATCGCCCTGCGACTTCTGACACGTCTGGCGTGTGGCGTCATCGTCTCTGGCGATCGTATGAATTAAAGTCACTCGCATTGGAAATGGGATTTAATTTTTGATCACATATATGTATTTCTTTTGGGCTGCTAGAAAGAGTTTCCTTGGCCCTGGAACGCAAAGGGCAACTGAAGAAACGCATATGGGTTTTGTTTAATAAAAGGTTGACACCGTCCTGCTCCACCCGCAGCGAGAGAAGTTTTTTGATGATTTCCCAAATCAAAAAAAAAATATTTTTTTTAGCTGTCGAATTTTCTGTTTATACGATCTGGTGGTGGGGAAGGTTTAAGGCGTAAAGTCCCTTGAACATCTGGCCGGAATTAAATGCACACATAGTCATACTGCCTTAGCCTTAGGCAGAGCATTTAATTGCGGCCAGCCAGCTGCGCCCGGATAGAGCCCCGCTGACCTTTAAATCCATTTTCTTTGCAAAATATTGATTGACTAGCTTCTGCCAGTGGCTTCGCCCGCGTAATAGTAGGTTTCTCCATACAAACTTTGGACCCGCTTTCATCCCCTTAGGGAATGTTTTTTTTTTTTTTTTTTTTATATAAACCAGTGCTTGACTGCGATCCCACCTGATGGCAAGCAGTGATACAATCATTGGTGGTGAGACGCACTAGTTTATTAGAAAAAAAATCCCTTCTTAGTGCTCGCCTACGTTATAAAAGGAAGCCTTGTGTAAAATTTCACGCTCCTAGTAGCAGTAATTTCGGCGTGTGTGCGTTGATATCAACGCACGTCAGTCAGTCCGTTTCCCCTTTTATATATATAGATTTACTAGACTGTTTTATAGCACTGCTCTGAAGTTAGAGCCTTAACGTGTCTGTGAGTCGCATTGTTGCTGGCAATGGATGCCGGTAAAGAAAGTCATTACATTCTCTCTCTGTCTTGTTCTGGTATAAAAAATTACCAAAATGATGAGCTTTAGGCTGCGTCTAAGTAATTATTCTTCCTTATCCTTACATATTATAAAACAAAATCCACACCGAGTCTGTCTTGGGCGTTGCCATAATCATGGTGGTAAGTCCCCTCTTTGAGAAGTGGCTGGAGAGATATCACGGCGTTCTCACCTTCCACATGCCGCCTGGGTCTCGACCCCGATTTCCAGCCACTGTAAGCGTGGGCTTTCGGACGACGAGCAATGGGTAGCTCGCTGTCCGGCCATCCGGTAACCGTCCGGACCGAGCCCTAGTCGTTGACGGCGCGTAGTGTTCCAGGTGCGCCTCAAAGAGATGTCAGCAAAACCGTAGGGGCCCAGCAGGGCCGAGGCCTAGGGGTTGACTTCCGAAAGTGAATCCGGGGTTCTACTGGAACGCTAGGCAAAGAAGGAGCATAATATAGGTCTATGCAGTTTTTAATCAGTAAAAGTCGCGGGAGAAGTAATTGGATGATTTCCCACCTTAAAAAAAATCGCGTCAGTCTGTCTGTTCGTGATAATCTCAAAAACTACTAAACGGATTTTCATGCGGTTTTCACCAATAGACTGGAGTTAGGCACGAGGATGGTATGGGTGTATAACACATGCATATTGTTAATAGTAGAGAATATCAAAAATTTGTAACACCCTGTTCGAAATTGGGGCGGTCTCTAATTCTAAGTAACGAGTAATAAACATGGAACAGGGTTTGCAGTACGTAGAGATATAGGTTAGGTACCCTTTTCAGGTCTTCACTTCAGTCGTTTGAAATAAGGCCGTCTTTGATCAGCTGTAACCGTTTTAGAGCACACATGCCAGCGGTCACGATGCCTTCACTTATAAATTAGAATCAATTACAACGAACTTATATCTAGAGCATACACAGAACCAAGTACAAAATCTGGGAGTTCAATGAACTGTATCTATGCATAATTACATTTTGCTAATAATACGGCACTAAAAACGACACTGTTTTGCATTTGTCATAAATCTAAACGTAAACATTGATCATTTGTGGTAAACAATATTGAGATAATTGATTGTTTGTAAAGTTTAAGTGCTTATTACCTAGGTAGGTACCTACTAGATATTATTGAATGGTTGAATTTAGTACAAAAATAAAGTAAGTACATATCTACAAAAAACATTTCTGTTGACACAGGTCGTCTGCCATACCAACTCCTGCGCTGAGAAAGTACTTACGTAACAGTCTTAGCAAAATACCTACTTGAATAAAGAGAAACCTGGTATTTTATATCTAATAAGTATATCGTAATTCTGACACTTTGTTGCAATAAATAGTTAAGACGTGTTCTAAAAATGTTGCATACAAAAATCCTAAGTTAATTCAAAGGAAAAGGTATACAATAGTAGGTACTTACTAAAAGGTTTTTTTGACTTGAAGCACTGTTTCACATTATGATTCACATCGTGTTTTATTAAAGTTGTTATAAAGTTTAACTCCATTTTGAAGTTACCGATCGCACAGTGTCGTGTTGGTCTCGCGGTGGCGTGCACTCTTCGCGCAGTTCGAACCCCGACTACACCAATGTAAATATCATCACTACTTTTATCAATTGACATGGAGCACACTCGTAAACAAGCCGATAATCAGTCCCCTTTTAATTTCTATTATTCAGAGTTGCATTTTACTTAATGTGATAGTGATTATTGAGTTACTGTCAGGCAGTCACGTACATATTTTGTTAAATATTGCTTATTTGCATAATACCCGCCTTTATAAATAGTTTATTTAGATACCAGTGGAGAAAGTTTGTCATTGTGATTGAGGTGGAATTCGCCAGATCCACAGGCCAGGGTGCTATGGAGCCGAGTGCAGCAGTGACTCCACGTAAATCAAACGGCGTTTTTCAATACACTTACGAAGAAATTAATAAATGGGAGTTGACGGCGACTCGTGGGGGTCGCTTAGCGCCCAGCCTGATGCAATAATAAATTGGGCGAGCGCCAGCGCTTTTCCGCACTAGTGCAGAAAACAGTTAATCGCTTGCCTAAGAGTGGATTTTTTAGTAAGGTATTGAAAATATATTAGTTTTGTTCGCATCTTCCCTTGGTCTGGTCTTATCTAAAGGCCGAAATACACAAGCCTGCAGCTGGCATAAAAGTATGCAAGTATTTCTAGCTTGCGTGCCAGTGAGCTGTAACAGGCTCTGATTCGTGGATGTCACTATGGCATGCAAGCTACTTACATACTTTTGTAGTGGCTACAGGCATGGGTATTTCGTCCTTTACTAACCGTCCCCCGCGGTTTTACCCGCGTCTTTGATTACTGTTTCGCTTTCGTGAGGTCGTAACGTGATGTTGTAGGTATAGCCTATACTATTCGTCAAGAACCTAGCTATCTAATACAGAAACATTTTTTCCAATTCGACTGATAAGTAATCCAAGAGATTTTCCAAACAAAAAAAAAACTCTTCCGCTTTATTTTATTATAAAGTAGGTATTTTTTTTATATTTTACTGGTTGTACGTTTAAACGAGATTACCAAAAAAACTTTTTAGAAAAAAAAAATAACCGACTTCACTAAAAAAAACACTAAAAGGATCAAAATAACTTTAATTTCGGATGACGGTGTTTCTCGGTATTGTTTGTTTCTTATTTAACACCGACTTCCGAAATTAAAGTTATTTTGATCCTTTTAGTGTTTTTTTTAGTGAAGTCGGTTATTTTTTTTTTCTAAAAAGTTTTTATTTCACACTTTTTAGTTGCGATACACTTATAAACAGAGTGCCTATTTCTAATGACAATTCCAATTTACCCAAATACTGCTAGGTTACATTGTTTTATTATAAAGTTGCTGTGCCTACCTTCCTCCTTCCGGCTCCATCATCAGATCAGTTCGATAGTACCTTATAGCCAAAGAGCATCTCACGACAATTCTAATAAGCCCAAACACGGCTAGGATACATTGATTAATTACGGAGTTCCTGTGCCTACCTTCCGGCTCCATCATCAGATCAGTTCGATAGTACCTTATAGCCAAAGTGCTAACCTTGACAATTCTAATAAGTCCAAACACGGCTAGGTTACATTGATTAATTACGGAGTTCCAGTGCCTACCTTCCGGCTCCATCATCATCATCAGATCACTTCGATGATACCATTTTCAACGTAACTATTCAGAATCATTCATTTATTTGTATTGTCATAGTCGCTTAACTATATCTTCAATGTGATATCTATTTGAGTATGAAGTTCCGTTGACCATTTCTGGTCTTCTTCATCAGTTCCACTTCATCAAATGTTACTTTTTGACTGTAAATGCTTAAGTTCTTGATGAAAATACTAAAATTACCATAGGGTTGCCTATAATTTTTGAGGAGTTCCCTCGATTCCTCATGGATTCCATCATCAGAACTGGATTTTGAAAAAAATGGGACCAATCTGGAAGTATATCCTATAAAGGGAAAAAAAAATTTTGCAAATCGGTCCATAAACGACGGAGTTCAGAGGTAACAAACATAAAAAAAAAAAAAAAAAATAATGATGATAAAAAAAAAAAAAAAAATACAACCGAATTGATAACCTCCTCCTTTTTTTTGAAGTCGGTTAAAAAGCTGGAGAAATATTTGGCTTCAATCATCATACAACCCGGTGAATATTTTGAATGCAACCTTTTTCGAACACTGCACTGATAGAACTGGACAACCAGTCAAAAAATATTTTATATGCCATTTGTAATTTTTCTTCTTTTTATTTTTTAAATAATAATAATTATTGGTTATTGTGTGTTTATCAGCCGGTACGTATTCACGAAATAATAATATGATCTTAGTTCAAACTCTTTAAATTCTGATAGGATGAAAAGTCAGATTGTCTCATTTAAGTAATTATTTTTAGGATGATCTCAGAGGGAAACAACTAATTAACTAATTTAACATATTAATGCACCCTATACAAGTACTTACGCCCCTTTTTAATACGATGTCCTACACTAGGAATTACCTACTCTTGTTTCAAATTATGAACTCACATAAATAAGACACCCAGACCCGGAACCACTATCTGTAGACCTATTTGTTCCACGCGGGAATCGAACCCACGATACTCAGCGCAGCAGCCAATCGCTCAACCAATATACGTCAAAGTAAATGCAAACTGTGATGAGTGAACTGATCTGACGTCATTTCAACGCTTAGTCACGTGGTCAGAACAAAGGAATAGGAGGCGTGGCCGACTCGTGGCGATCAACGAAAAGAGAATCAAAAAAAAAGAAAGAAGAAGAAAGGGCTGTTTTCGGTGCAAAATGCAAGAAGAAATTGTGTTGCGCCGATTGGTGCTGACAAAGCTTTTTAACAAAACTTAGTTATGGTTAACATTCATAAATGCAACCAAAAACAAGGACTGGGAGGGGTGGTATCTATTAGTTAAATAATAAATAGGTACTTGGTTTTCAGGTGAAGGATACCTGTAGCGACATCTATGGCGTCACATAAGAACTAATCCTGTATCGCGCAATTAGAACATATAGAACAGCCCGAAATCATCTATCGGCCAGTTGCCCATCAGAATCAGACATAACATCCGTCTGGTCGGAGGATCCTCCTTTTGCACCGGAGGTATGTGGGACTTTACTCTCTGTTCCGCGCATACCTCCAAATAACTACCTTTTTTTTTGGTTCAGATGGGAACTCATCATATAACTTCTCTCGCTCTAGGATGAAGCAAGAGGGCGTGTCAGACTTTTACTAACTAAAATCCACATATTGTTCCTTCAGTTGCCCTTTGCGTTGTAGAGCCATGGTAACTTTTTCAAATGTTTTCACAGCCCTAGTGGACTTCGGCCCTACTAACCCCCTACGTTTTAGTTGACATCTATATGAGGTGCGCTTGGCAAATAATCTTCGATAACATCAGATTCTTTAACGAATTTCGATCTATATCTAAAAATAACACAATTAGGTCAAATTACATTTGATCTGTACCTATCTACTTACCTATGTGCATATAGCTATGTGCTAAAACCTAAGTATAAATAAAGGAATGTTTTGATGTTTATGAGATCCGCAGTGACGACCGATGACGATAATGCGATAGTGGGCTTAAATGAGGGATGTCTAATTAGTTTCCATACGAGAATAAATATATAGTAGGTACCGACACTCTAATGCTTTTAGCCATCATAAATTATATCTAATTCGAAAGATTCAACGCGATCCTGGAAAGTAAAAGGCAACTAAAAGAACGCCGTTGGGATTTAGTCAATAAAAGTCTGACATTCCCTCTTGAAGAAACATATTACCTACCTACCTAAATTTTTAATAACATTGGTGTTTAGTTTTGTCTCAAATCTGAAAAAAAAAAATTCGATGTCTATATCCTATTCAGGGAGCCGTGAGACAAAAGGTAAACAAACCATATACAACGTGTCGCTGACGATACGACATTAAAATATAAAACACTCGTAGTACTAGTCCATAGGAATATTATTAAATTACCAAAAAAACCTAAAATCGTTTATAATGTTTTTTTTTTTTCAAACTAAACTAAATAGCATAAAATCGTCAACAAAATAGAACAACAATTATAAATATCGGTACACTAACCTGTGACAACAGCGCCGTGTTATGTAGTGACGTAATCTTTTGGCGCTATTATTATGAATGCTCAATAATAAAAACAATTAAATTGTTCACAAATCACAGATTTTTATTAATCTTAATCACTATTCCATTACTCAGCACTCACTACCACTCACTTATTGTCGATATTGAATCATGTCCACCTGCCCTACGCAGACTAGACGTAGGGTTGCGTTCAAAGTAATTTAAAATTATATTGTCTAGTGTCACTCTTACATTCACTACCCAATTGCGGGATTAAGGGCCGATTTTCCCGCATCCTCTGGACAGCTTGAACAATAATGCACCCATTAGTCGGACCAGTCGGACAAACTTGGGTGTTTCCATACCTCTCTATAGTTAAAGCGGCGTTTCTGTGGCACTCTCCATAAATTAAAATCATGTCGAGAGTACTCCGAAGCTGTGTAAATGGGTAACGAGGCTGATAATTCAAAAATAAAACGTAATTACAATACAATACTTTTCAAATATAAAAAACTTTTTACAAAAAAAAGTACAACCGACTTCAAAGTAAAAAAAACACTGAAAAGTGCAAAATAACTTTAACGTCGGAAGTCGGTGTTTCTATAATAGTATTGTCTCTTCGTTATTTAACACCGACTTCCGAAATTAAAGTTATTTTGCACTTTTCAGTGTTTTTTTTACTTTGAAGTCGGTTGTACTTTTTTTGTAAAGTTTTTTATTTTACACTTTTTAGTTATGGTACCACCACTAAAAAGTACCCCTCAGCCAAACTTAAATACCTTATAGCCAGAGTGCATCTCATGACAATTCTAATAATCCCAAACACGGTTAGATTACATTAATTTATTACAGAGTTCCGGTGCCTAACTTCAGGCTTCATCATCAGATCAGTTCGATATATTCCCCCTCTACTTTCAGTCAGTCATCGACTACACCTATAAACAACGCAATTTTACTTGTTACGATGGTTCTGCTGTGATCCTATGAGGAGTTCTGTTCCATATCTTCAAAGTTCATGATCAGATCATAACAATATTTCTATGGGACCAACTCGGAAGTATAACCTTCCAATCAAAAAAAAAAAATTCAAAATCGGTCCACAATTGACCGAGAAATCGGTGAACATACATAAAAAATAAAAAACATACATTCAACCGAACATATAACCTCCTCCTTTTTGAAGTCGGTTAAAAAATAGTAACGTCAGTGACCTTGATATGATATCAACTGTCACTTTAACTTGATAAGTCATTTGTCTTGTTTTATGGGTTTAAGGTTTTATGTTTATGGCACCGAATGATTTTTATTTTCAGTTGCCAATGAAGTTTTTTCTTGTAATCGTGGACTTCATATATGTCATGTAGAAAATGCTGAAAATGATAAATAATGTCCTGTGACTAAACTACTGGATATATTTGAATAATTATTGGTATGCAGACTGGAAACATCATGAGGTATACGCTGTTTAATTTATTGTCGTATTACCGGCGCCACCCTGTATAATACTACTAAATTATAGACCACAGATACAGTAAACATTTTACATTTAAATGTGACGTTTTGTCATCGGGCGGGTTATAATCCGCCATCTTGTTCACATCAACTTGTTATTATGAGAGTGCCGCTTTCAGATATTTTCGTTGAATTCTTGTTATTCACCGAAGAAAAAGCGTGCAAATAAAACGCCAATGCATTCAACAGAAAAGGAGACTGTTAATGTATTCAAACACGTCGAAGAAACTTGGCCGAAGGTACCTACATTGTTTTCTTTGTTTACATTTTGCCTCAAGCCCAGATGAATAGGGTATAGGCTTAGGTAATTCCGCATTCCTGCTGCCATGTGGCAGACAGTACTAGACAGATAGGTACCTACGGATACCTATCATGAACTACGTAATATATGTAAGTAACTATAGCACTTTGCCAGCGGCTTCATTCGTGAGAATGTTTTGATACAAAACTAACACCACATAGACCGTATTTTGAGGGTATTTTTGATAAAATAATAATGGCGGTCTTTATTATTCATTTTGATTAGAATTCGTGCTAACTTTCAAGTTTATTAACCCAAGGAATAAGATTCTCAACCACAACAACCTTTAACACCCCTTGAACAGTTTTATAGGGGTAGTTTTGAAAAACGAATAATGAAAACCTTTTTTATTTACTCGGGTTACTATTGCTAAGTTTCAAGTATATTGGTCCAAGGAACAGTGGCGGATTAGCCGTGTAGCAAAAGTAGCAAAGGCCGACGCCGCAGACGCCTCAAATGCGCGGTTGTGACGTCCAGGGATCTCGCACTTGAACGTAAAAAAAAAACCGGCCAAGTGCGAGTCGGACTCGCCCATGGAGGGTTCCGTAGCAGCAAGTAACATAATAATAATCTTTGATGAGTTTAAAAGAATAATTTCGATGTTAATTGAAATTAATTTTATCCAACGAACAGTATCAAATCGTAAACGTACAATATTTAGCATTCGCAAATGTATCGAAAAATTCGCTCCGCGCACACGACTTTCAACGACGTCTGCCCTCACGTGTCTGCCCGTTCGGGTAAGCGCAGTCGGAAACCTGCCCCCCTCCCGCGCGCTCCGCACCCGCTACTATCAAGCCACGCCCCGCGCGAATTATAATTATTATTTACTTAGGCACCTATTACAGATTTATTAATAGAAAATAATGGTTCACGGTGTATGTACATAATTATAAGGTTTATGTTTATGAAATTAAATGTTTTTTTTTTTATATTTGAGTTGATTGAATGAAAGGTAAAATGCGGTTTACGATTTATGACGTACTAAAAAAAAACTACTGACCAGATCTCGTTCAAACCAATTTTCGTTGGCAGTTTTTATAGTAATGTACATCATATATTTTTTTTAGTTTTATCATTCTCTTATTTTAGAAGTTAGAGGGGGGGGGACACACATTTTACCACTTTGGAAGTGTCTCTCGCGCAAACTATTCAGTTTAGAAAAAAATGATATTAGAAACCTCAGTATCATTTTTGAAGACCTATCCATAGATACCCCACACGCATGGGTTTGATGAAAAAAAAATTTTGAGTTTCAGTTCTAAGTATGGGGACCCCCAAAATTTATTGCTTTTTTTCTATTTTTGTATGAAAATCTTAATGCGGTTCACAGAATACATCTACTTACAAAGTTTCAACAGTATAGCTCTTATAGTTTCGGAAAAAAGTGGCTGTGACATACGGACGGACAGACGGACAGACAGACAGACAGACAGACAGACAGACAGACAGACAGACATGACGAATCTATAAGGGTTCCGTTTTTTGCCATTTGGCTACGGAACCCTAAAAACTAGTCAAAATATTTTTACTGCGTGAAATCTAAATACAGCTGAATTCTTTGGATGTGATGTGCTAGTCACTTTACTTCAGACTTTCCTCCAAGTAAACTACAGAATAGAAGATCTCTTAGAATTGCCCATCATCGTACTTTTTACGCAACTGATCTTAAAATCCACGGGGTTATTGGTGTCTAAAAGCCTTGTTTAAGCTAATTCTTAGATGGGGTAGCGCTGGCTAAAGCTACTTAATTTTATTATGTGTAGCCTCGGTTAAGCTTATTCTTAATAACCCTATTATGAATAAGCTTAAACAATGTTTTTAGGGAAATACATATTTTGTGTAGGTATCTATAGGGGCCCCTTTGGTCGAATTTGCTTTTTGCCATTGCTACAGGCCTCGCGCTGGCTTAATCCGTCACTGCCAAGAAATAATATTTTTGCATACAAACGAATTTTAACCTTTTCTCCCCTATATTGTAGAATTTTCAAAAACCCCTTCTTAGTGTGACTACATCATAAAAGGAAGCCAATATTTACTATATTCTTTGAAGGAAACCTTATGCAAAATTTTACGTTTCTACACACGGTAATTTCGGCTGTGCGTTGATATGTCAGTCAGTCAGTTTCGCCCTATAATATGATGTAGATGTAAGATGTAGGTACAGAGCAACAAAGGTTGATAATATTATAACTCATCGGAGCAAAGATCATCTATAATAATTTTACCTAATCTTGTCAGTATTTACTTAGGTAGGTACACGACTTCTTTGAAACCACAAGCTGGGTGGTAAATATATTAGGTATGCAGTTAAGGCATGGTGTATGGTTAAAGAGACCAGCCGCCTCGTTTTGGAGGAACGCGACTGTCCGTTTTCTAGATGTATAGTCATTGCCTGTCCCGTTATTCCCAAACCAAGTTCGGGGACGCAAATTAGTTCCAATTTCCAAAACGAATCAGAAGAACCTTGATTTAATGAAGCTGGTTATTTTTTATTTTTCCCTTTTTTTAGAATAAAAATGATTATAATATATTATTATTATTATAGATTATAAAAAAGTCGTGCTTACTTTCAACCGACTTCAAAAAAAGGAGGAGGTTTTCAATTCGGTTGTATTTTTTACCCGACTGCGCGACGCAAAGGAGGGTAATGTGTTTATCAGTCTATGTATGTATGTATGTATGTTTGTTTCTATGTGGCGTTCTAGAGACCAAATGCATAGGCCGATTTTGATAATTCTTACGTCAATCGATTCGTCTTAACCTTGCGTGTGTCACTAAAGACATGACCGTAATCAAAATTCACCACAGCGACAACCAGACGCCATATTGTCAAAATGAAAAAAAAAAGTCAATGAACTATGTCAAGTGGGGTGTCGTTGAATAGGTATTTTAAAATCATCTTTAGGTTCCTTTTATCATTTTTCATTTTAAATAAGTTTAGGATATATAACGATTTAATGTTGTTTAACAAAACAATCATTCTTGCTAGTTTTCTTACTTATTGATTTAAGTTTTTATTTCAAGTATAAACGATATATAAACAAAAAAAACAGTGAAAATGCATGAAGAAAAAATATTTTTTGGTAAAAAATAACTTTTATTCATCGCCTTGACTCATCGCGAAGTGTCAGCGACAGAATGTGCGTATCGTCTCTGTCACTTGAAGTTACGCGATAGTTCAAGAAAGTGCGTTTTATCCCCACGATATTAGATTGCGAAATTTACCATCTTATAACGAAGTCAATGAATCGTAACTAAAAAGTATAAAATAAAAAAAAATAATTTAAAGAAAAACAAAATTAAAACAAAATTTTACCTATCATATCTTCCCTTGGGAAGATATGATAGGTAAAATTTGAATGGGCCCCGACTGTGAGTCGTTCTGTTATGCATTAGAATTTATGATTTGTTTTATGTGTGTATCGATTATAAAACTATTTCAATTGTGTAGTTATTTAGTATTACTTAACAGAATTCTAAACTACTGGGCTTGTTTCTTTCTTTTTAGTTTTTATTAAGTTAATTTTATCACGTATTTTTTAAAATTAGTTTTTACGCAGTCGGGTTTTTTGTTTTTCTTTAATTTTTTTTTAATGTTTTTTACCTCAGAACTCCGTCGTTGATGGGTAAAGCAATTTTTTTTTACCTATAAAAGGATATGCTTACAAATTGGTCATTGTAACCAAGACGAAATTCACACGAGACGTACGGTGATCGAATCATCGCGGCGTACAGGCGAGGGTGAGTGCTGCAGTGACAAATCTCCACGTATCAAATGACGTTTTTCAATACCCTTACGAAGAAATACTTTCTCTGAAAATTACGATGTGATGATGATGATGTGTGATGGGAATTACATTTTGTTCATTTTGTACTAAAGAAAATTTTCCAAAGTTGCCATACAGTTTTAGTTTTGATTTAGATGGCAGCAGGCTATCACAAGTATTTTTTAAGTACCTCAATCACAATATCTGGCGACGAAAAGAATTCTCTTCAAATCTTAAATTCTAAATTTTTTTTCACAAATAACAAATGAATAAGTTAGATAATAGTAAATATTTATATTTTTTTTCCCGCGCCTAACCTTTGCAAGTTGAAGGAGAAGCAAAGGTATCAAACCGTTATCATTACTTATTATGTGATGTTATCATCACAATATTAAAAACATAAATTCAAACATTTTTGAATTTAGAACACAGATATTTGTTAATTTATTAGTAATAACAAAATAGTGTGTAAATAATCATTTATTTTTATATGATATTCTGTTAAAAAAAAAATCACCGTTGACCGGGACGAAATAGGAAAGAAAAAACCCTTGTGATAAATTTAAAAAAATACGAGGGTGATACACATGCATGGCATGTTGAACCTAATCGTAGTGCGATAAGAGTCAGTTTTCGAAGAAGTGTATTAAAATAGTAGATTATGTGACTAGGGGATAAAGCAGTGTATTTAAATCGCGGGCGGCATGTTGAATTCGGAACGAAACGATGGTTGCTAATTTTAATCCCGAACGTCAGTGAGGGTTTTATATAATTAACTCCCGAGCATCGCGAGGGAGTTAATAAAGAAACCTAAGTGAAGTGAGGAATTCAAGCCGCCCTAGACAAAGACAGCTTTATCCCCGTGTTGGATACTCTACTTTTTACACCATCAATGAGATAATTAAAAGACAATTTAGTAAAACAAATCTTAAAATAAGTATTATTTACAAGTTAATCTTAACTGTCATTCAAAATGTTTTGAGATTTGAAACAAACAAAATTCACTACTCAAAGATTCTATGGTTTAAATATTCTATAACGCTCCCGCTTGTTCATTACTTTTTTTTAGAAACTCGTCCGTAACCACGTTTTATTGTTTTTTTTATTAGTGGCCAGTTTGAATTTTGAATAAACTTGTTTGATGCAGTACATTTTATTTCACATAATGTTGACGGTTTTTCACGTTCCAAATTCAAATCTCATTATTCCCTAGGGATCGCCCATGCTGTATTATCTCCCTAGGGACAGAATGACTTGCTTTAAGTGATGGTTGTATGACGTATAAAAGGGCATTATCGAGCAGGTGGTGTAAAAATAAATTAATGATTCTGAATAGTTATACTTATTGAAAATGATATCATCGAACTGATCTGTTGATGATGGCGGGGCCAGAAGGTAGGCACCAGAACTCTGTAATTAATCAATGCATTCTAGCCGTGTTTGGGCTTATTCGAATTTTCATGTGATGCATTTTGGCTATAAGATACCTACTATCGAACTGATGAGATAATGGAGCCGCAAGATAGAAGGTCGGCACGGGAACTTCATAATAAAACAATGTATTCTATTAGCAGTGTTTCAAGAGATATATTTATGTACTCTGGCTATAAGTGTATCACAACTAAAAAGTATTATTAAAATAATAAATATTTTACAAAAAAAAAAAACTAAAACGATCAAAATAAGTAACTTTAATTTCGGAAGTCGGTGTCAAACAGGTAAACCTGCTAACTGGCGTAGATACGTTTATAAACCCATGCCCCGTTTTGGGCTAAAAAATAAATGGTCAGTTTATAATATAATAATAAAAATGGTTAACGATTCTGGGCCTAAGTAGGTACCACCAATATACTAATGGAATTAGGATGGGATGCCTAATGAGTCACAAGACTTCCATTTTGTAAGTAGATCTGCTAATAAGCACCAAAGTTCCACCACACACTAGGCGACTTACCGCCGTTAATAGCAACGATCGAAGAGAAATTTATCCATATTAATAATAGTATACTAATTACTAATATTACTAATTTACTATAATATATATATCTATATATATTATTAATTATTATTTAATATTATAAATGTGAAAGAGTGTGTGTCTGTTTGTTTGTACGTCTTTCACGGCAAAACGAAGCGACGAATTGACATGATTTTTTAGGTAGAGATAACTGAAGGGATGGAGAGTGACATAGGCTACTTTTTGTCTCTTTCTAACCCCCCACTCCCATGGACAATTGTATGTAGCATGTGCGCGTGTGCCCATGTGCCCAATGCCCAGAATCTTTATATTCTATCCCCAAATGGAAAGACATTTAATATCGTTTACAGTAGCGTATTAAAATAATATTCTGTTCCAAGTTCTCTTCTGTGTTCTAAATCAGGAAAGGGGAACTGTGTTACCCCGAATTTAACGCGAGCGAAGCCACGGGCAAAAGCTAGTTTTCTATAAACTCGTTGTAACTACACTTCGCGTTTGCGTTTGATTTGCAAAGTTATCCTTCAGGCTGTGTCCGAGTGCACAGAGAGCGTCTCTAGTCATGGACTTCATAAATGCGCGCTGCCGTAGTTGGTGACTTGTGGTTTTTCCAAGGGGCAATTTTAACATTTTAACGAAAAAAATGGTGTTTAATAATAAACTAGGATCGATTAGGAATTAAGTTAATTTCTTTCAAACAACAGGAGGACTCTAGTTTATAGTGATAGAAAACTATCTAATAAAATAATATTCATTGTTAATTCCTGTTTCCCAAGACATTTTATTGAAGTGGTACAAGAAAAAGTCACATTGTATAATATTACAAGTAGAAATATAAATATAATCATAATGTAAGCCACAGCGTTATATCCTTTGATTATATACTTGTCTAGATGCCACATTGACCGTACAAAACGGCCCAAATAAAGTCTACTAAAATTGGTAGACTCGCTTCTCCCTTACGTCAGTGTCATTTGAAACAACTAAGGATAATGTGCTCACGAAAAATAATTAATTATGCCGGTTTGTGCTGTCAGACTGTGCCGTAATTATGTGGAAAAACAATATAATAACACTAAGATCACTTTTCATCGGTAAGTTTTGTTATTTAACCACTATTATTATAGAAATCACGATTTTTTAATTCGTTTTTTTGTATGTCATTCCGATTAGCCAGTGTTGTCAGTTTATTACTAGGGAGATTTGGCGAAACTATGGGAGACAAAATACTAATATCATTACATCATCTTTCGATCAGGAGAACATTATTATTTTAAAAATTACATTATTTATTTGATCAGTAAATGATAACTTATCTATACCTACCAAAAATTGAAACTCATGACGTCATGCACTAAATAGTATTTTTTTTTTAGTTTTTTCTAATATTTTGGGTTTCAGATTTTTGCGGAATTGGGCCTGTTTGGTGCAACCGTGAGGCACACATTCCTACTATATCCTTACATCGGACTTTATACTTTTTATTTGTTGGTTTTATGTAATTACATGTAACTGGAGTATTGTGTGTCTTTAAGTCTGTGCTAAATAAATGTATTTTCTTTCTCTCTTTAATCTACAAAATAATTATTTCATTCAACCTATTTTGTTAAACTTTCGTCATAATAAATAATGGAGAAAAGGAAAGTTAATAATTTGGAGCAGGCATCCCTCAACACGCACACCTTGACAGTTTGACGACAATAAGTACACGTGCGGTACTCACACATGTCACGCAATTGGAGACACTTTTAGCGCGTCGTTTGTTTGCATTGCTCTATCTAGACAAGTATATAATCAAAGGTTATATCACACAAAGTTATAACAAAACTTTAATTTGCTTGGAGGTAAGGCTACACTATTATAAAAACGAAAAACAAAAGTTAATTAGGTTAGGTTACTTCACTAAAATGAGCTTTGTTAATTATTTTTTCTCTTGCTCAGCAGTCAAGTAAAAAAGGTATAATTAAAATGGAGGAAAGACGAAAAATATGAATAGTGAACACATTTTATTTCATGAACGCAGATTTTTTGACAGCCGAAAAATCGTTTCTTTTCACGTAAATGGGTATGTCTGTAGACACATGTTTAATATTATAAATTGAATTTAAAAAATATAACAATTTAACTATAAGTAATTAAATATTGATTTCACATATAATTGACTACTTAATAAGTTTTAAATATAATAGTGAGTGTCATTTT
Source organism: Mythimna impura (assembly GCA_905147345.3). Lineage (NCBI taxonomy): Eukaryota > Metazoa > Arthropoda > Insecta > Lepidoptera > Noctuidae > Mythimna > Mythimna impura. The sequence continues at coordinate 13,007,365 of LR990362.1, read as the reverse complement.
AATTAGCAAACATTTAGTACTTGACTCTTCCTGATAAGCTTCAGGGAAACGTAACGTACTTGACTCCTAGCGACTGAAAATGAATTATCGAATTTCTGAAATAATTTATTAGGAATATAACAAAGTGTAGCCGTAAGTTTACTGCGTAGGTGTAAAAACATTCAATGCTTTAGGTATTATTAGTTTACTGTATATTTGATACGGTTTTATTTACTAACACTTTTTGCTTCGTCGATGGACTTTAGAATCGATAACCCAATTTCTTTCAAGTTTTGAATGACTGCAATTGTCCGATAAAGCGTCGCTGTAAAATGCTGCTGTGTTAGGGTTGTGTGACGGTGTTGTGCTCGTTGTGACCATGCTTTTCACACCGATTTATATTGCTATGACCTTTATAAAGACCTGGCGCATTCGCTCGTTCAGAGCTCGTTTACTCGAGTTTTTGAGCGGTAACACGAGTGTCGCGTTCTGCAAAGTTCCTGAAAATGCAGCCGGTAAGTGTCCTAACATAATATCAAGACAGTTATGTCATACATTTATATTTCACATGTAAAGTATATAATACAGTTCATTATCTCTTTATTAATTTTCTATTGCTCTTAATATAACGACCGGCTTGTTACCCTCATTTACATTACAAAGTAAAGTGTTACTAATTTAATTTTATTTATCTACACATACTATTTATTTACTCATGACTAATTTATTTAATTTACAGAAACTCCTACACTTAGTTCTAAGCTGTGTACGAACCCAAAAAATGCATATCTATGTGACTTACTGGATTATACAAATGCCACTCGGATCTGTAGCATGAAGCCAACCCAAATGATTGAGATCAATGACTGGGTATCCTGCAATAATGGGCTACCACTGGGCTCCAGTGATCAGTCTCCTATTACTGACTTAGATGTAGATGTACTGTTTGAATGTGAGATGGAACCTCATGATTACTCAGGACAAGATATCATTACTGTGAGTTTATTTTCTGCATGAAATATGAACTTGTTGACTATGTAGATGACACTGTAGGTACAGTGGGTAAATGATTGGCTGCTGTGCTGTATTTTGCAGATTTGATTTCCACATAGAACATTTTTACATTGAATGGCCTTTCAGAAACCGAGTGTTACAATATTTGTTCTGTGTCTTGTATATGTGAGTTTAAATGTCTGTGAATGAACCCATGATACAGAAGTAATTCCCAGTGTAGGGCAATTTTTTTATGAAAAAATAATTAATAATTTTTGTTTTTGCCATAAAAGCCACAAGAGGAACACAAATATATTATATTTAAGTTTTTGGTTTACTTAAATTGGCTAAATAAGGCTAATTTGGGTAATCAAGTGACATCACCTAAATAGCTTAGCCTAACTGGTCACATAAAAAATATTGCATTGGTTGAAGGATTGCCTCTCAATATAATTGTTCTTATTTTGTACACAAACCAAAGGTCAACTAATTTTTATTTCTTATAAAGCTTTTGGAGGTATAGTTTCTGTATCATTTCCAATTTGATTCCAGTTAGAGTCAATGGGTCAACCTGTGGCATGGAAGGCAGGCTCTCATTTAGCAATAATTGTGAAGACTAATATAGAACATCTCAGTGTTATTGGTTTCAACTTTATTGGTGGAGAGTTTGTCATAGACCACAATCTGCCTGTGGTCAGGATACAGAGTAAGTTTCACAAACTGTTTTGAAAATATTACTCGTTAAAAATCCTACAAACACACAAAAACACAAAAATCTTGTATTTATCGGTCTTAACAATTTAAATTAATTTTGAATCATATTTCAGCTGTCCAGCTATCTGGAGAACCCAACAAGGCTTCAGATCTTTCTATGAGGAGTCTCCGCAGTGATATCCAGTACAATCTCCAAAAACCTGCAGCCGAATTCCAATGGCCAGTACATGCAGCTTTGCTTAGGAAACTGTCCAAAGTTGTAGATATCAAATCTGACACCAAAAATACTATACAGATGAATGGTAGCAGTGGGGATATAGTTCTTGAAGTACCACCTCCCAGGAGAACTGTCACTTTGGCTGATGTCAGTTGCAACACTGGCAAGTCACTATCAGGGGAAGAGGCAGACCCTCCAGAAAGTAATAACGTAACAGAAACTGCAGCAAAGGCAGAGGAGCCTGAAGAAGAAAAAGAAGTGGTGGTAGAAAATGTAACTGTAGAAATACAACACAATATCACACCAAAGAAATCTAGTTTAAAACTCGACTTGAAGAAAGGCACAAGCCAGCTCTCAACTTCTTTACTAAACATATCTAGTCAAATAAAGTCTGTAACTACTCATAAAAGGATAGTTAGTACGACTGGGCCGAAGAGGCCACAGTCCCAAATGGAATGCTACCCAGTTGTTAAGGAGGAAGCAGCTAGGAGTTCCACATCTCAACAGAGTACGCCGAAATCTGTGAAAAGTTCCCGTCCATTAGTGAATACAAAGTCACCAAATGTGTTGATATATTCTGATAGTGTAGTAGCTAGAGATAATTTGGAGGCGTCCCTTAGGAAAGTACTGGATTGCGATAGGTGAGTGTGAGTGTCTCATGTGTTCTAAGAATATGCTGAGCTTTCATAAAATTAACACAAGCTTGGGTCATGTTCAACTGCAATTTCTTCAACATCCTTTTTTTTTCATTTCATTTTACTATTTTGTGTTATCCTTACCTTATTGCCATTCTAAATTATTGCATTGCAGTTTTAAAACATTTCATATTGGCTATCAAAATTGCACTTTTAGGAATGTTGTCAAATGCACTACACTATAGCAAATAGTTTAAATCACAGAGCATGTAGCAAATGGAATGCCAAGCATTCCTACAGTCAAATTCAACAAGTTTGACTGCATGGGGCAACACAAAGTCTTTTATTTAGCGATGTTTCTGGTGTAGTGACGATCATATTTATCGTTCACACGCCCTTGAGAGTGTTTGCTTGTAGGTCAATTATTGAGAAAACTAAATTAGTGTGAGTTCATGCAATTTTGACCAATAGGTACACAGTGTGATTCGTGAGGAAAGTTTAGACGTATAATAAATGCATATTATAGTAGAGAAAACCAAGAATTTGAAAGATCTATAAATCTATGTGCGATACTGGTATGGGTCATAGCATAGCATAATCAGCCTTTTAATGTTTCAACTGCTGGGACTCAGGCCTCCTTTCTAAGAGAGGGAACGGGCTGTAATCCACCACGCGGGCCCAGTGCGGGTTGATGAATGTTACATGTCTTCATGGTCTGTCTGGTATGGGTCGCTAGTAATATAATGAAGCGGAAGAGATTTTTTTATTTGTTTTAAAGCGCTAATCTCTTGAACGGAAAAATCTTTCTGTATGGAATAGCCAGGTTCCTGACGAATTGGCTATATAACATAACAATACGATCTACGGAACTGGAGCAGTAACCAAAGGCGCGGGTGAAACAATGGGGGACAGCTAGTCAATTAGATTAGATATTTATCGTCGATGATTTGGCGCAGCCACGGAAATGTATGGCTTTTATATAAGAATTCGAATTTAAATTCAAAATATTTTTCAATGCACCTACTCGAAAAACCACTCCTACCCCTACCACTCTTAGGCACGCAATTTACTGTTTTCCACGCTAATGCGGGAAAGTGCGCCAGCTCGCCTCCTTCACAATTTATTATATTTATCGTATCAGGCTGGGTGCTAAACGACCCCCACGAGTCGCCGGACAACCCCGTTTATTTATTTCTTCGCAAGTGTATTGAAAAACGTCATTAGAGCTGCAGGCGAGGGTGATATGGAGCCAAATGCTAGTTTAGACAAAGTTTCTCCACTTGTATCAAATTGTAGGTACTATAATTTCAATAGACAAACCTACTTGAAACGTCAAAATGTAGTATATGAAGAACAATCGTCAAGAACCCCACAGTTTCTCTGCGATGATCAAAAGGTTAAATAAACATCATTTGTAATCAGGTATACGTTATACGTGGTGTCCCGCGAGGCGCTGGAGAGCGGCGCCTGGCGGGGCCGCGCCGCGCTTGTAGCTGTGGCGGGGTGCGTCGGCCGCGCCGCGCCGCTGTTATTAGCGCACTTACTGGCGGGAGGCAGGCTGCTTGCTCTCTGTTCTGATCTACTACATACTGTGCTGCCGTATTATAAGACTGCTGAGGTACGTTTTAACGTCATTTGTTATAGATACCTACTACAAAATATGTCTAGTTTAAGTAAGTGTATGTCTAGTAAGTGGATCTGTTGGCAGGACGCCTGCTAGTAAACTAATAAACCAACAGCGTTGGAAAAAATAAGTTTTCTTGTATTATATTATTATTAAAACCTCAGTTTGTTGCTCGATTCTTAAGACACAAGAATCGCGGGCGTCCCAAATTTGACCCATTTAAATTTTCTTACTGCTCAAGTTAATGTTTCATTATGCGTAAAATCGCTTTTTTAGTGACTTTTTAGGATATCTCGTGTAAATAATCATCATAAAACCGTTATAAAAAAATGCGATTTATTATATTTAAAGAACATCGAAATGTGTCAAATCTGGGACGCCCGCGCTTCGTTTAAAGCTTGTATTACATATCAGAGTTTTTTTTTTAGGTGGGAAATTATTTAATGACATCTGCCGCCCTTGAGCGGAGTGGGCCGGTGTGTCAGACTTTTACTGACTAAAACCCACTCCTAGCTCCTTCGTTGCCTTGCATTCCAGGGCCGGTTTTTCCTTTCAAAAGCGAACCCATGGCCCCAGTAGGCTTCAACCCTGCTGGGCCCCTACGGTTTGCTGACATCTCCTTGAGGTGCGCGTGGAATACTACGTGCTGTCGACGACTTGGGCTTGGTCCGGACGGTTACCGGACGGTCGGACGGCGAGCTACCCATTGCTCGCCATCCGCAAGCCCGCGCCTACGGTGGCCGGAAATCGGGATCGGGAACCCGGCGGCTGGGGCGTGAGGGCTATGCCCTCGCTCGTGCTGCCGCCTGCTTTGCTAGTATTACTGCTTCGCAGAAAGAGGCGACCGCCTGCCACTCCTCCTCGCTTCGGACCATGGCCTGTACCAAGGCCCGGCGCGAGAAATCGTCGCTGAGCACCCCCACGAGGACACGGCGATGCTCTGCTCAAGCGGGGCACACCTCTACCGTGTGCTCCACCGTGTCCTCCGGGCGGTCCACACAGTGGTGACACCCGGGCGGTTCATCCGCACGAATCCGGTGCAAGAACCTCCCGGACTGACCATGTCCGGTGAGAACCTACGTCATGCTGAAGGTGAGGACGCCGTGAAGTCTTTCCAGCCACTCCTCAAAGAGGGGACTTACCGCCACAATTATGGCCTGCCCACCTCTGGGTTGCGACAGATGCTGTCGCCATTCCGTCATGAGATCCCGCCGGCTAAAAAAGCTAAAAATAACTTATACTCAAATACAAAGTATAAGTTCTCACAGCAAAATCCTTCCTAATCTCAAAAACTGCTGAACGGGTTTTCATGTTTATATGAATATTATAGTTGAGAAAGGCCAAGAATTTCTAAGATTTATAACAACTGCGCGGATCGGTAGTAAATTAATATGCAGCGTTCAATCATTAATACATTTTTTGTTATGTAGCTACAACTATCTGGTGTATTTTAAAACACACATATGAACATTTCTACATCAGGCTCTACTTATGTCCTTAAATAAAGATTAAACACTACGTAATCGTTTGATTTCGCCAGGTTCGTGAAAATGAAATAGTACAATTCACTTACGACAAATGGAAATCAGTGAAAATGAAGCATCACATATTCTGCTATCAAGCCTCTCCTGCCAAGAAACAGTTCTCCACTGAAAGCGATAGACAGTAAGACCATGTTTTATTCATTATTCTTCTATCAATCTATGTGTGTGATATGTGTTTCTTTTGAACACAGCATAGTGAGCAAATGGAGTACTAACATGTTAAATTCTTTATGAATGTCACATTTTGTCAAGTTAATCTGTCTTTCTATTTGCTTATTATTCTGTGTTCTCAAATAAATATGGTCCTTTTAAATAATATTTCTATCAATTTACAGAGCAAGTCAGGAAAATAATATGTATCGGTACGCAGAACATACTTATTGACTTAGAAGTCCTTTAGAATTCTCAGCCCTCATATTGTTATGACACATTATTACGCCTTGAGATTTAGTGTTTCAGTTGAAAAGCAGTTGTTATTTTCACAAATGAGTTTATGATACATACGTCAAAACATTTATTATTAAACGTATTATATATTTAAACTTTCTTGAAAAGCTTCATTTTAGTTTTTAAACAAAATATATGCATGTGTGTGTGTAGATGTGTTGTCTTTCTATACTATTGTTTTTTTTTTATGAATTTTGTATATATAAACAACACCACATGACACATACAACTTTACATGACTGCATTATGCAATTTAAGTAATTAGAGAGTGGCTGAACAAGGACTATGGCTAATACATATTATTATTATATTGTAGATTAGAAATAACACAATGTAAGGAATGACATTTAAGTTACATTACTATAATAAATAACCACTGTATTTAACACAACTTACGACGTAGTGAAACGTATTAAATAATAAACACGACACTCTATTCTAAAACATAAGAAAATGTCAGCTGTGTAAATTTTCTTACTCCATTTGTCAATTACAGTGAATAACTTTCTTTCAGCAGATCACGCAACACATTATGTTAGTTGCCGAGTGAATAGACATAGATTAATGCTCAGATATGTCACTTCTTATTTGCATCGCCTTGGGACACGCCATTTCAGTTTATACGAAAATCCGCTGAAGTTAAAAAAGTTATAAATTGCGTGATTTTGCCAAGCATTATTTCTACCCATGCTACTATTATTATATATTATTATATATATATATTTGTCAAACTGTCAACAATCTAAGTAACATTTGTTAATCTTGGGCTTGAGTGTTGTAACTTCAAGACTGTGTTTGTCCGTATGGCGTTTAGTATAGGAAGTGAAGTATCTGTATAGTATTTACTCTGTGACTTAAACCTGCAATAAAAACAAGTATAAATCAGTATAAACACACTAGCTGCTTCGCAAGTTGTAAAAATAGTGTTTTTGCTAGAGGCGTAGCATAGACTAATTTAGACGTGGGCGAAGGCACATCAGTGAAACCACATCGTTGCTTACTGTCAGGTGAAATAGTAAAACCCTCGTTGCTAAAGAGTCTTCACATACGCGAGGCCTCTTTGGGTGCTAGGCCGTGGGCGAGTGACCACTTCGCCCACGCCTGGCTACGGTACTGGTTTTTGCCGGAGTTACCGGAGAGTAATCCGTATAGAAAGTGGAGGAATACATATTATAAAGTTATTATCCTAAATATCGTGAACGCAACGGTTTTTCCAAAACTACAACTGAAAATGTTTCTGTAAATATGCAGCCAAAGTTACTCACAGTATTGGGTTCACTCAGTTCTAAAAACACCGTCATGCCAAGCATAAAAAAGCAAGCATTCCAGTCCTTCCTCCAATTTCCCATACGAAAGGCTCTCTGACGATCTTTCTCAATCAGGAGTCATATTATTATGACGTGTTACAGTCATTACTGTTCCTATGCAAGAAAGAGATAGAGCTACGTAGAATGAATAAGATCATCCCTTTCTCGCAACGGATCAATAAAGGATAAATTTGTGTAATTTAACCAAAATTCATTCATTTAATGAAACTAAACTGGACCTACACATCTAAATCGCGTTCTAGAGTTATCACTGTTAGTGTCATCATGTTGTTCAATTTTGAAACTGACAGCTCTTGAAGGCTTCAACACTTACTATCACGGCACAAGAACAGTTTTACATTAGCTGTGTTATTTGTAGACCGTCCAAATACACGGGGCATCCTGGCCATGAGCTGGACATACAGGTGTTGGCTTCGGAGGAGACCTGGCGTACGCCCTCTCTGCTGCAAGCAACCGACCTCATGAATAGGGGTATCGCTATCTTCTCGCAGGTATGTATCCTGCGTTCACTATATATAATAGTTTCCGAAAACAAAGGAGACGTTCAATAAATGTTACTATTATTAATAAGGTTTAGTAGGTAGGTACGTAGGTAGATAAGGGAATTCGTACCTTCCGTAATTAACATTAGAGTCGAAATTCGCGTGAAAGGAGGAAGGTATATGTCTGTAATAAAAATAATGTATTAACCCGCGATTCGACGACAATTTTCTGGAAACGTCGGTATCTAGAATGTTCTTGGCTCCGCATATAAATACGAGCCCCCGACCGGAAGTGAGTTTGTTTGCGACTGCGAAACGAGTGCGATATCTAAGTGTGTGAAGTGATAATTCCTAACGACCTAGGCGATACTAAACGGAACTCTAGTGTTCATTGTGATTTGGTTATTCGTTGATTGTACAAATTTGTTATTGTTTGTGGTGAATAAAGTTCTCTGTTAGTAAACCGGCATTTAATTACTCACGTTCGTAACAATATGTTTTTTTTTTGTCTGATAAAAGTCACGTGAGAGACAAAGTATCTAGAGCCAGTCGTAGCAGCAATGTTTAGGGGAGTCTAGCAATGGAAGTCTTTCGGCCGAATGACGATAATAAATTCTGTCTTTCATTTGAGCTATGAAATGTAGCGAACATCATCTTATTTGATTAAATTAAAACATAATACAATCGGTTTAGAAATAAGTTTTCAATAAAAAATATTATTTTTCTATCAAGCTTTTATAACGCGGTACTCACCAAAGAAACCAAACACTGGGATTTTTTTTTTGCGCTCAGTAGTTCTTTTCAACCTTCCGTCATCATTATCTGCCGTGCTATTCTGTAAATGGTAAATCATTTCGAAAATCATTTCACAAATCATCTCGAATGTCACACTCACGTTACGACAAGCGAATTGTATTTCAGAATACCAAATCCTATAGACAAACGTCAAAATACTCAACCGTTTTAGTTCCTCTCACTTTGATCATCACTCGGTGGCGCCAGTGTCGAATTCACTCCGTTTCAGAATACGAAACTTTAATTTCACATGATTTCACTGCGGATTCAGAAGTGATTTCGCAAATAAACTTTTCAGAATAGCAATGCAGACCTTGAATATCAGCTAGAGGTATAGAACTCATCAAGACCATTTCGAAGAGCTCAAACACGACGGGGTCATTTTATTACGCCCAGTAGTTTCTATGGTCAATCCAACTCCATCAGAGCAGGTCTATGGTAGGTATATTAAGGCTGAACTAGTCGCGGGCTCGAACTCGCTGATGGGTGAGGCCAAAAATTGCGATGTTTCATCTGACATTGTGTCCGACAGCGATAATTCAAGTATGAGCAGTTAGACGCTAAATTATATGCACATCGTATGGTTCGCATGCACACAAACACCGTTCCGAACTGAAATGAATAGACGGTGCGTAAAATCTAAGTGTAGTGCTTTGGAAAATCGAGTTTTATGAAAAAACCACTGCATAAATCTAATACAAATAATTTGTTTAGAACTCTTCGATAATAAAAGTTTGTCGGTACCGACTTCGTTTTTGAGATTTTATACGATTTTTGTTACTTTTTAAAGTTGCGTTAAAATCATCAAAAAACAGAAACTTTGTTGGCTCATAACTTTGTAACGGAAATTATTTTTTTTTTTCTGTTTCCGTACAGACAAAATTAAGAATAAGATAAAACCATATCATGTTTTACTTCGGATGTACAATGTCAAACTGTAGAGTAATACCCCCCAAAATTTGTATGGAAAAAGTGTCGACTAGTGTAACCTTAATGCATTGTCATCCAAGCTACATAGGTACACCACATTTCAGCTCAATCGGTAAGGGGTTGGTAACTGTTTCAAAACCCATTTACAAGAATTGCCCAAAATAAACATACATACAAACTTTGCTAGTTAAACAAACGCTTGTAATAATGTTAATTTTTTCTAGATTCATTTAGAAGCAGACCCCAGCGATTACTTAGGCGACGAAGGAATTCAGAGCAACGAAGCTCGTCTGGGTATCATCCACAAAATACTAGGCGATATTCTCGGGCTTCACGTCAAGGAGCCGATGGAACTGTCCCAGATCGACTACACGAGAGGATTCTTCTTAGGAAACCATGTGGTAAGGATCTTGTTCTAATGCTTCGCTCAATATCACTGTATATGTTTATTTCGCATCACCATCAATGTAGCAATTGCTGAATATTGATATTTATATTTTGATACACTAATGTGTTAGGAAAACAGGGGCTGTTACTTCATTATTTTAGACACGTGGTTGATAAAGCATAGATATCCTTTACTTCCGATGGGGCAGCTCAAATATTAGGCTTTAGAATCACAGATTGGCTACAACAAAGTATAGTGCGTTTTTCGTTACTGGCATTGTTTGGTAAACAAATAATTATGACGTATCTACTAAGATATCGATTTTCAGAAAAATTATATGTTCAATTGGTATGTACTATAGAGATAGATAATATCATAAATAACATCAATCCCTATAATACTGGAAGGAGCACCGCCGTGTCCTCGTGGAGGCGACATTTCGCAGCCCATGGTACAGAGCGAGACGGCATTGGAAATCGCAGGACGATTCCAGATACCGTAGGCGCTGGCTTGCGGACGGCGAGCAATGGATAGGTCACCGTCCAATAAAGACCATGCCCGGGTCGACGGCGGGTTGTGCTCCACGTACGATACGCTGCCGCCGCCCCGTGCCGATGGCTGCAGTTACCTCTGCCGTTGGCAACATGCCGCCGTGTGTATGAGCTCTTAATAACAGTAATTATACAGAATAGATTTTCGAAAAACCATCCCAGCAAAAGGTTACATAGGTAAAGAACGTTTGTATGGAGGTTAGTCATTTAGCCGACATAATATCCAGGAGTGTACTTGATGCGTAAACTTGTAGTATTTGTACCATGTTTGTTTACCAAACAGAACATATAAGGAATAATACACTATAGTACCCCGCCCTCTTTACGTAAACGTTGCATATCAAAATATAAATGTCGCCCCTAAGCAACTACTAGGAAGTAATAGTAGATAAACATAATTTGTGATGTGCATACTTGCATACATTAGAAGTAATCTGTATTGTTACTAGGTTTGGAAGTTTGAACTAACTATTGAATTCCGTCACGTGTCGTTGAGCTTAGTAGAAACACCGTCATTTGGGGACATTCTTATGGATATGGTAGATCATTCAATCATTATTCTGCATTGTGTATTCTAGCCAAAATAAAACCTTGTTCAATAAAAGTCGTGCAAAAGAGCATTTCAATGCCGTATTGATAATAGAAATCAACTTTAATGAACTCGTTATTACACCTTTTATAGGAATAAATATTCCGGTGTTTGTCTGTTTTGATAAATCGATACAAGAATTCGTTAAAAATAATCGTGAAATTTGTAAAATTAATTATCCAATAGCTTCTACTTATTCATTATGAAAAAAAATAATTTTAATGTAATGAACTTTAGATATTATAGATTACAAATCGAGTCGGGATAAAGAGATCGAAAATTTGAAAAAAAATATTGATTTGCATGCATCAAATTAAATCATCGGTAAAATCAACCAATAAAACAATCGCAAATACACTCGGTGTCATAGAATACAGAATGCTTCCGTCATCCAGTCCATGGTGTCACCTGTGTATACGATAGTGACGTGTTCGTAGGCGGCGTGGCCCAAGCGTGCGGCCGGCCCTGGCCACGTGACCGTGTGATGCCCGGTGAGACGCACCGCTTTTACAGCACAAGTGCTAGTAAACATGCTAAACCGCACGGTTTTAAGAGTGAGCAACAAACCGTGCTTTTTAAATGATAGAGCAAATATAGGAATGCAATTTTTTTACTTTAAGGCACTAAATTAGCGCCGATTCTGCATTGGCGTTGATTTTATATTGGCGCCGATTTTACATAGCGCCGATTCTACATTGGCACCGATTCTAAATTGGCATTGATTCTAAACTGGCATTGATTCTACATTGGCACCGATTCTAAATTGGCGCTGATTCTGCATTGGCGCCGATTCTTTTGTTCTTAAACAATTTTTGAACTACAGACATCTCGAGAAGATGATGGTGACAAAAATTACTAACTTAGATAAATCAAATTGAATTATACCTTGAACTTCACTGTGCTTTTAATGACAAGAGAATTGACACCATTTAAAATGTTAAAATACTGGGCTGGTTTATATTTTATAAAACAGTTCTAAAGCTCACTCTTAAAACTCATGTGTCAATTATTATTTCGATTATTAAATACTGCTTTTATTTTATGAATTAATGAAGGTCATAATGTTTTTGATATTAAAATAAAGTGCACGCAAATCGCTTTAAACATTTTTCTTTCTATCACAATTTTTAATGTAAATATTTATTATTATTAATCACCTCTTATTTCACAGCTAAATCATATCAACATTCGATAGAAGTAAAGAAATCATAACATTAGAGTCGATATGAATTTTATCTAAAATCATCGCTTCGGCCAGCGAGCTACTCGTACATCCATTTCAAACGAGCTTAGTGAACAAATTGAAGCTAAACGTCATTAATTTCATATGTGAATATTTTGACCTTTGATTTTTTCTATCGATGTTGCATGTTGTGTTGTTCGGAATTTTCTGTCAAGTAAATTAAATATGACCTAAGTTGTACTTACTGCCTCTACACACTTCAGAAAAAAAAAAACAAATAACTACGTTAACTACCATTTAACGAGAATTGCATCTTGAGCTAAACGTGTTTCTAATAAAACCCCTCATAACACATCAAAAAGCTGTCGACGCACTATTCGTACTTTAGTGTTTTTTTAATTAAAATTTATGCTCATTTTACTAAAATAAATACTGCCTCGGATAAAAAAAAAACCATGCATACGACCATAGATTCGCAAGAAACGAAACATCCATCTCTGATTTCTGACAGAAGATTCCGAGCGTGTCGTCAAACCTATCTAGTGTCCTTCCACCATACATAGCTAAGTAACATGCCTCTCGCAGCACAAACTGCGGCTGGTGGAGGCGTGCCCGCTGGTGGGGGGCGCGCGCGTGCAGGCGCTGGGCGACGTGCGCGTGCAGTGGTGCCTGCGCGGCGAGGAGCCGCTGCAGCCGCCCGGGCCCACCTTCCTGCCCGTGCACGTGTACGAGTGTCCCGAGCACTTCTCTACCGTCGACTACTTCGATGTGAGTATTGACTAAGATAACTTTGCTTTTGACTGTCAGCAATTATTTAGATTTATAATAGTATATTTTTTCTAGGTGCAGGTGTGTACAATGTTATTGCATCTATAAGTTTCTCAAAATTACCCTTTTAAATATGTGGTCTTTTTTTTCTAGAATTTAACATCGACAAGTCTCGGACGCCTGGTGGTGTACTCCGACATGATGGCGTCCACTATGCACGTGACAAGCGCGCCGCTAGCGCACGGCGTGGGCTCCGTGGCGCGGCGCCAGGCGGCCGGCCGGGGGCGCGGCGGCAACGTGTGGATCACGCCGCCCGGCCAGGCCGCTATGTCGCTGCAGGTACACTCCCACCATGCACGTGACGAGCGCGCCGCTAGCGCACGGCGTGGGCTCCGTGGCGCGGCGCCAGGCGGCCGGCCGGGGGCGCGGCGGCAACGTGTGGATCACGCCGCCCGGCCAGGCCGCTATGTCGCTGCAGGTACACTCCCACCATGCACGTGACGAGCGCGCCGCTAGCGCACGGCGTGGGCTCCGTGGCGCGGCGCCAGGCGGCCGGCCGGGGGCGCGGCGGCAACGTGTGGATCACGCCGCCCGGCCAGGCCGCTATGTCGCTGCAGGTACACTCCCACCATGCACGTGACGAGCGCGCCGCTAGCGCACGGCGTGGGCTCCGTGGCGCGGCGCCAGGCGGCCGGCCGGGGGCGCGGCGGCAACGTGTGGATCACGCCGCCCGGCCAGGCCGCTATGTCGCTGCAGGTACACTCCCACCATGCACGTGACGAGCGCGCCGCTAGCGCACGGCGTGGGCTCCGTGGCGCGGCGCCAGGCGGCCGGCCGGGGGCGCGGCGGCAACGTGTGGATCACGCCGCCCGGCCAGGCCGCTATGTCGCTGCAGGTACACTCCCACCATGCACGTGACGAGCGCGCCGCTAGCGCACGGCGTGGGCTCCGTGGCGCGGCGCCAGGCGGCCGGCCGGGGGCGCGGCGGCAACGTGTGGATCACGCCGCCCGGCCAGGCCGCTATGTCGCTGCAGGTACACTCCCACCATGCACGTGACGAGCGCGCCGCTAGCGCACGGCGTGGGCTCCGTGGCGCGGCGCCAGGCGGCCGGCCGGGGGCGCGGCGGCAACGTGTGGATCACGCCGCCCGGCCAGGCCGCTATGTCGCTGCAGGTACACTCCCACCATGCACGTGACGAGCGCGCCGCTAGCGCACGGCGTGGGCTCCGTGGCGCGGCGCCAGGCGGCCGGCCGGGGGCGCGGCGGCAACGTGTGGATCACGCCGCCCGGCCAGGCCGCTATGTCGCTGCAGGTACACTCCCACCATGCACGTGACGAGCGCGCCGCTAGCGCACGGCGTGGGCTCCGTGGCGCGGCGCCAGGCGGCCGGCCGGGGGCGCGGCGGCAACGTGTGGATCACGCCGCCCGGCCAGGCCGCTATGTCGCTGCAGGTACACTCCCACCATGCACGTGACGAGCGCGCCGCTAGCGCACGGCGTGGGCTCCGTGGCGCGGCGCCAGGCGGCCGGCCGGGGGCGCGGCGGCAACGTGTGGATCACGCCGCCCGGCCAGGCCGCTATGTCGCTGCAGGTACACTCCCACCATGCACGTGACGAGCGCGCCGCTAGCGCACGGCGTGGGCTCCGTGGCGCGGCGCCAGGCGGCCGGCCGGGGGCGCGGCGGCAACGTGTGGATCACGCCGCCCGGCCAGGCCGCTATGTCGCTGCAGGTACACTCCCACCATGCACGTGACGAGCGCGCCGCTAGCGCACGCCGCCCGGCCAGCATCATTTATCGAAATTCGGGGTTTGTGTGCAACTTCACTGCACATGTCACAGAAGTCTCGTACACACACGAACCATTTCATTTCATTCATACTTTTTCCAAAGCCAGGCATAATATTAGAACAAGTTCCCGAATGAGTACTTACTCACACTATTAAAGTTTTTTGTAAGGGAAAATAGAGATAACAGGCCAGGTACAAAAGCCAACACGTTACACGTCGATTAAGAAAGCAACACTCTAGTGTTCATCTCTTTTTTTATTAAGTGTTAGAGCGAGATCAGAGAGATCGCGTATCATTTTTACGTAAAGCCGTGTAGAGTGGCAACGTTGCATAATGGTATAAGTGTATATTTATTTGTTTTGTTATGTTCTATGATTTAGATGTTAGGTGTCTTGTATTTTCACATAAAAGTCGGGCTTATTTATTTCTATTGCTCGTCCCCTGACCTTTGTTTTTTTTTTTAATTGATATAAACCAGTGCTTGAGTGCGATCCCACCTGATGGTAAGCAGTGATACAATCATTGATGGTGAGGCGCACTAGTTTATTAAGAGCCTATTCACTCTAGCCTTGAAGACACCTAAATTATTGTTGGACGGGAAGACCGCAGCAGGCAAATTGTTCCAGTCCTTCGATGTACGCGGTATAAAGCGAAACGCTTAGTCCAGACCGTTGAAGTTTCAACAACGTAAGGGTGGATACTCGCCGTACGTCGGGTAGTCCGATGGTAGAAAGGAGATGGCGGAATCAAGTCATGCAATTCCCGCGCACACTCTCCAAAATGCAACCTGTAAAATACCGATAGGCTGGCTACCCTGCGCCTGTGCTCGAGGCTTTGTAGATTGGACTTAACCAAATCTGGATCCCCAATTAGCCTCTTCGCACGCCTTTCCACTGAGTCCAAAGCTGCTAGATGGCATTTTGCAGCACCAGCCCATATGTGACTGCAGTACTCCACACGCGATCGGACCTGTGCTTTGTATAACATTAGAAGCTGTCCCGGTGTGAAGTACCGTCGGACCTTTGAAAGAACGCCTAGTTTTCTAGCAGCTACCTTGGCTTTGGACTCAATGAACCGCCCAAAATTGAGGTCTGAGGAAATTTCAACTCCCAAGAGCTGAAGGCGGTCGGTGCACTCCAGGGATACATTCCGAGAAGCAAGAGCCAAGGTGAACGTGCTCCTTTTGGCGGTGAACAGAGACGCTTGTGTTTTGGCGGCGTTGAATTCTACTAGATTGGTTTCGCCCCACTTGGAGACTGCCTGAAGTGAGACATTCGTACGCTCTACCATAGCCTCACCAGGCCCATAGCCTCCCTTATTTAGCATAATAATTTAGTATTGATATATTCTATTCTAGGTGTGGCTCAAGATGTCGCCATGTCTCCCGTTAGTTCAGCACGCCGCCGCATTAGCTGCTGTGCGGGCCATACGATCACAACCCGCCTATGAACACTTGGATATTAGGTAAACTATTCAGTTTCATCTTTTACAGAAGTTCAACTGAGACTGTGCTTGAGGTAGCTTCGCGGTGCGGGACGAGGTGTTTAATGCCCATCAGCGAGATAAAGAGTAATTTAAGAGTAAATACAGCTCTTCGTTTTCGACGTAACAAAGCAGTATTAGAGTTGACCAACTATAGTAGACACCAGATAAATTTGAAATAAATTACATTGACCTTTTCCTAATATCTATGTGTATTAGGTACTCAAAAAATAAACAATGAACTGTTTTTCATTACTCGAAAATGTAAAGGATCACGATTGATGTCAATTCAAGACAGCTTTATGTTTTTATTTCCTTTTTTAGGGTTCCGTACCTCAAAAGGAAAAAACTGAACCTGAATATAGGTTCACTTTGTTGTCAGTCTGTCAAGTCTTTATCTCGGGAATGTGTGCAGGTATCGAGTTCAAATTAAAACCATATACTTAAATCTGCGGTCTCTTGAAGCTGTGAAAAACTTGATCAAACTTCTAAGAATACTAAAAAACCAACCAAGTGCGAGTCGAGAGAGAAGGGTTCAGTACCGTCCGTAGCAAAAAAACGTTTGTTGTATGGGAGCCCCACTTAAATATTTATTTTATTCTGTTTTTAGTATTTTTTGTTACAGCGGCAACAGAAATACATCATCTGTAAAAATTTCAACTGTCTAGCTATCACGGTTCATAAGATAAAGTCTGGTGACAGACGGACAAACAGACAGACGGATGGACAGCGAAGTCTTAGTAATAAGGTCCCGTTTTACCCTTTGGGTACTTTGTTTGTTATTACGTCACAAACATTTTTTTTGTGATTCAGAAAAGTCTTCGAGACTCATTCGGGAAGTAAACTATTTCCATATATGTAAATTTGTACGGAACCCTCAGTGAACGAGTCCGACTCGCACTTACCCAGTTTTCAAATTAAGAATGTCAATTAATGGAGGAGGATCAATGTATTTTATTCCTAATTGATCTGGCGACAACCTTAATTAACTCCAATAATTTTGTTTTTGTGGTCGACTGAAGTTTGAAATCATGAACCCCAAAATCCTTTCTAATGATTGGTTATGTTACAGAATAAAATGGCCTAACGACATTTACTTCGGCCGCGACGTGAAGATTGGAGGCACCATCACCACTGCCAACTGTATCGGCGATGAAGTGTACGTTAATATTGGTAAGTGTCATCTATTTATTTATTATTATTAGTACAAGGTTGCCAAATCGGATGTTTATCTAGAACTTAAAATTAAGAGACAAAAGGAAAAAACGGAACCCTTATAGGATCACATTGTTGTCTGTCTGTTTGTCGAGACCCCTTATCTCGGGAACGTATCCAGCTATTCAAGCTTTATTTTTCATTTTCATTAATGAAAAATTTCCTTTTCCTTAATATTTAAAATTATGATTATGTGACTAGGGGATAAAGCTGTGTCTTTAAGTCGCGGGCGACATGTTGAATTCCGAACGAAACGCAGGTTACTAAGTTTTAATCCCGAACGTTAGTGAGGAATTTATATAATTAACTCCCGAGCATCGCGAGGGAGTTATGTAGAGACCTGAGTGAAGTGAGGAATTCAAGCCGCCCAAGACAAAGACAGCTTTGTTAGATACTGCCCCGTGTTAGATACTCTACTTTTTAAAAGTTAATCTTAACTATCACTCGACATGTTTTGAGATTTGAAATAAACAAAATTCACTACTCTAAGATCTGCGGCGATCTCTCGCGCCGGGCCTTGGTACAGGCCATGGTCCGGAGCGAGGAGGAGTGGCAGACGGTAACAGGCGGTTGCCTTCTTCTGCGAAGCAGTAATGCTAGCAAAGGAGGCGGCCGATCGCGTGAGGCAACGGTCCTCACGCCCCAATCGCCGCCGGGATTCCGATCCCGATTACCGGCCATCGTAGGCGCAGGCTTGCGGACGACGAGCAATAGGTGGCTCGCCGTCCGACCGTCCGGTAACCGTCCGGACCGAGCCCAAGTCGTCGACGGCGCGTGCTGTTCCACGCGCGCCTCAAGGAGATGTCAGCAACTGTAGGGGCCTAGCAGGGTCGAAGCCTACCGGGGCCAAGGGTCTGATTCTGAAAGGAAGACTCGGCCCTGGTACGAAAGGCAACGAAGGAACAGGAGTGGGTTTTTAGTCAGTAAAAGTCTGACACTATCTCCCGCCCCGCCCAAGGGCGGGGGATGTCATAAGATGATTTTCCCACCGAAAAAAAAAAAAAAAACTATAAGATCTATAGTTTTAAAATTCTGTAACGCTCTCGAGCTTTCATTACCTTTATTAGAGACTCGTCAGTAGCTGCATTTTTTTTTTATTGTTACTGGCCAGTTTGATTTTTGAATAAACTTATTTGATGCATGTACATTTTAATTCACATATTATATTGTTTTTTTTTTTATTATTTCAAACCAAATTGACGTTCCAAATTCAAATCTCGTTATTTCCTAGGGATCGCCCATACTACATTACCTTCCTAGGGACAGAATGACTTGCTTTAAGTGATGGTTGTGTGACGTATAAAAGGCCATTATAGAGCAGGTGGTGTAAAAAAAAATTTATTCTTTAATTAACACTAATCTTTAAATTATTTCAATTTTACATCGCGCTGCAATTGACTGGATGTATAGAAAGTTGGGACATGGTTCAATAGAAATGTCAAGATAGAACTTGTTTTTTTTTAATAATTTGACAGCTGTCAGTTGAAAACGAGTTGATCTCCCTAGGGATGAAATAGTAGATTATGTGACTAGGGGATAATAAAGCAGTGTCTTTAAGTCGCGGGCGGCATGTTGAATTCCGAACGAAACGAAGGTTTCTAATTTTAATCCCGAACGACAGTGAGGGATTTATATAATTAACTCCCGAGCATTGCGAGGGAGTTAATAAGGAAACCTGAGTGAAGTGAGGAATTCAAGCCACCCAAGATAAAGACAGCTTTTTGGATAGTTGAGATAGCTGCTTTGTTGGATACTCTACTTTTTACACCATCTGTGAGATAATAAAGACAATTTAGTAAAACAAATCAAATATTAGAGAAATATAAGTATTATGTACAAGTTAATCTTAACAAACTTAGATTTGAAACCAACAAAATTCACTACTCTAAGATTCTAGTTTCAATTTTCTTTATCGCCCCGCTTTTTCATTACTTTTTTTTTCGAACCTCGTCAGTAACCACGACCACGTTTTATTCTGTTTTTTTGTTTTGTTAGTGGCCAGTTTGAATTTTGAATAAACTTGTTTGATGCACGTACATTTTAGTCCACCTAAGTTGACGGTTTTTTAACCGACTTCAAAAAAAAGGAGGAGGTTATCAATTCGGTTGTATTTTTTTTTTTTTTTTTTTTTTTTTATCATCATTATTTTTTTTTTTTTTTTTATGTTTGTTACCTCAGAACTCCGTCGTTTATGGACCGATTTGCAAATATTTTTTTTTCCCTTTATAGGATATGCTTCCAGATTGGTCCCATTTTTTTCAAAATCCAGTTCTGATGTTGGAATCCATGAGGAATTGAGGGAACTCCTCAAAAATTATAGGCAACCCTATGGTAATTTTAGTATTTTCATCAAGAACTTAAGCATTTACAGTCAAAAAGTAACATTTGATGAAGTGGAACTGATGAAGAAGACCAGAAATGGTCAACGGAACTTCATACTCAAATAGATATCACAATGAAGATATAGTTAAGCCACTATGACAATACAAATAAATGAATGATTCTGAATAGTTACGTTGAAAATGGTATCATCGAAGTGATCTGATGATGATGATGGAGCCGGAAGGTAGGCACTGGAACTCCGTAATTAATCAATGTAACCTAGCCGTGTTTGGACTTATTAGAATTGTCATGGTTAGCACTTTGGCTATAAGGTACTATCGAACTGATCTGATGATGGAGCCGGAAGGTAGGCACAGGAACTCCTTAATTAATCAATGTGTCCTAGCCGTGTTTGGGCTTATTAGAATTGTCGTGAGATGCTCTTTGGCTATAAGGTACTATCGAACTGATCTGATGATGGAGCCGGAAGGAGGAAGGTAGACACAGGAACTTTATAATAAAACAATGTAACCTAGCAGTATTTGGGTTAATTGGAATTGTCATGAGAAATAGGCACTCTGTTTATAAGTGTATCGCAACTAAAAAGTGTGAAATAAAAACTTTTTAGAAAAAAAAAATAACCGACTTCACTAAAAAAAACACTAAAAGGATCAAAATAACTTTAATTTCGGAAGTCGGTGTTAAATAAGAAACAAACAATACCGAGAAACACCGACTTCCGAAATTAAAGTTATTTTGATCCTTTTAGTGTTTTTTTTAGTGAAGTCGGTTATTTTTTTTTTCTAAAAAGTTTTTATGACGTTCCAAATTCAAATCTCATTATTCCCTAGGGATCGCCCATACTACATTATCTCCCTAGGGACAGAATGACTTGCTTTAAGTGATGGTTGTATGACATATAAAAGGGTATTATCGAGCAGGTGGTGTAAAAAGGTATATACCTATTACTTTCAACCCGCTCCTCAAGCAACTTCAGACCTACTTTCACAATATGAGTAATGCAATAGTACTTTATGATATAATTGTGTAATGTTATTGATTACCGTCGAGGCGGTATTTAGACACGAGCCGTGGCGAGGGTCTTAAGAGAGCCAAGAACGGTAATCATTAATTACTCACGTGTGTCATACGACGTTTTTCAATACACTTCTGAAGAAAACAACAGTAAAATTAGTATAATTTTCTGTGACGTGGCGGTAAAAATCTGTTTTCATAAGCACGCGCATCATTTTTTTATTTACCCCTAGAGGAAGGCTAAGGTATTTTGATCATACTGCCTAGTCTATGTTTTACGTTTATGTTTTCTTGCGTGAAAAGTTTTTACGATAATGTCTTTCGTAGTGACAATAGAATACGGATGTAACATTTCCCTAATGATTTTGTAGTATTAAATTAAATTAATATAGCCACTGAACTTCACTGGAATAAAAAAAAGTCACGCCAAAAACCGCGCGCATCGTAAAATGGCGGCCATAGACCACAAAAAAAAAACAAATTTTATTTCAATGTACGATTTATTTACTAAATGTTTTTTTATTAAATAAATTGTTTGTACAAGTTAAATTTGTCCATTTTACAGTCACTGTAGCCCTCGGTTCCAAAACACCCTCGCCAAGGCTGACAAACTGTCTCCACTTGTATCAAAATGAATATACTATTTTAATTGTACAGGTACGGGTGTAAACATATCGAACAACGTGCCCACGGTCTGCCTGAACGACATCATCACGGAGCACAACAAGGCTCACGGCACGTCGCTAGCGCTCATGTCGATCGAGCGGTTCTTGGCGCGCTACTGTTCGCAACTCGAGCGGATACTGGAGTACATGAGTACGGACGGCGGGGTCGATGCGTTCCTAGAACAGTATTATCAGTATTGGTTGCATACGTAAGTATACTCTAAGTATTATTTAACCTCTTCTCAAGTATCGTTACCGTAAAAAAAAAGTACCGTTCAAGATCAAAAGTAAACGTAAGGTGAAAGACGTCCACTGCCGAACACAGGTCAACGTTTTTTTTTATATATATAATGTTTTTGGTTTGGAGCCTAAGTCCTTCAAGCCATGTCTTCGTATGAATACAGTTACTTTGTTTACCATTAGAATACGGAAGTAACACATTCCAATGTTTTTTGGCAGCAAATGTATCGAGTTAGCATTTTAAGCATGCTTCGCTGAGGTTTCATCACAGTAATAAAATTCTCAGCTCTATTTCACCAAGATCGCGCCTGTTTCAATGATTCCACATATCGTCCACTTGTGTAGACACTTGAGATACAAAACCACATCAACTTTACATCACAATATTCACTAGGAATCAATTTACATTTTCTTATATGGCAGTATGTCGCTAATAAATTATTGAATGAAGAAGTTATAGCCGTTTCAAAAGTCCAATAATTACTGGCAAGATTGTTCTTCATTTCGTCTCGGAATCTATTTTGAGTCATTTTTCAATAAATCCATGCCAATTGTCGAAAAAATATTCTTGACCTCGAAACTGTTGTAACACTCTTGATTAATTATTACTGTCTAGGAAGTATTAACTTGTCCTTTTTTATATATAGTCTATTTTGTATCCCACTGCTGGCTCTTTCTCCTTCCAAACCTCTCTATCTAGGGCGACCTCTGGCCAATTTTGGCCTGCGAGCATGATTATATCGTCACACAACTTTCGCCGCGATCAACCTCGACGTCGTGGGCGTGGACCTCTCTCTAACTAATATAGAGATTATTAAATTTTCCTGCCTCATACTGTATCGGCAATAATACAATGCAAACTATATCTCTCCATTTCCAGTGGCGAATCCATACGTGTTAAAAGCGAGAAAGATGTTACGCCAGTGGACGGTACAATAAAAGGATTGGACAAAGCTGGCTGGCTTGTTGTGAGCACAGCTAATGGTGACGTCACGGTGGCACCCGATGGCAACACGTTTGACATGATGAGCGGACTTGTCGCGCCCAGGGTATAGACAAGTAGACGAATGATGTCATGGAATTGGATGAGACAGCCTCTGAAACTGCCCGGCGGAAGCCTATGCCCGGCGATTTAAAATATTAAGGTAGCTAATACTTTATTATTAGTGTTATTATGGTGATATGAAACTAGACTTACTTATGACTTATATTTAGTTCGGTAAAGCGACTTTTTAGAGCTATTCTAAATCTGTTTAGCCAGCAGTTTCTTTTATTATGTATACAAAGAATAAGACTGCTACGACCCACGGGAGCCGAGTAGGAACCGAAGACGCGGGGAACAGCTAGTTCTATATATTCACTATGGTCAGAACATTGGAAATTTATTGGCTCTCGCAATGTATCTATGCAATTCTTTCGAAACCTGCTTGGACAGTGTGTAAACATATTTATTCATATTGTTAAAAATTAAAATGACTACTAATTCAGTTTCTGGGTAATTACTTCTAACGAGAAGTTTGAATTAGTGAAGATTGGTGGTCGTAAAATAAACAAAGTAATTAAGTCTAGTTTCATTCAATAGTTAAGTTTACGGTGATATTATTGTTAGTGATTATTTACAGCTCTCTGTATGCGGGATATTTATGGGAATAGTTTCGTTAGAGGTAGATATATTTGTGATATTTTCTCAAATTATAAAATTATATCCTTAAACTGTTTTTGTCGTGATTAGAGTTGGTGATAATGAATTTGGGAAATGAATAAAAATATAAGAGAATGCATGAAAATTCGTGAATTTATCAATATGCACATTGTAATAGTTGTTTGACGAAATAATTATTTCAATGCGCATTTTTTTAAATAATCACGTGCAGAATTGGGCTCTGAGTGAGACTAATCAAATTATTGTTTACGTAAATAGATTTAGCATAACTAACACATTGGTTAGTTACGCGACGTTATTATTTGCTAAAAATATTTATAATTATGTTAAGAGCATCGACGTCCTAAATCTTGCTCACAATAATTAAGTTTCATCTGTTAAATATTTTATTGCATTACGGTCATGGTTATACATTACTATCTACTTAAATAATAATGATGAGGAATTTACGTGACGGAATATTATCAATATTAGAATTTAAACATTAGACACTATTATTACGTTTAATGTTAGCTAGCCAAATATAAAGTACTTATATTACCTGAATACCAGTGTAGGTATCTATATCCCAACGATATATGCGAAGTTTAAGGGTCATACGTAGGCACAAATACGAAAATCATGAATATCGATATAAAGTAGATATATTTATTAAAGTTATCGCGTAAGATTTCGGTGTGTTCACTGGGTTGCTGAATTTTAAACTATTTTAAAGATAAAAAAGAAATATGAGACTCAGATAGAAAGCATAATACAATAAAAGCAAGCAAATGTCAAGTAAAAATATAAAGTTATGATAAGTAAAAAAGAAGTGAAGGCTATTGAAATCGACTATTTACCATCTAGACATCTAACATTAATATTTCTGTTCAAATTTATTCTGCAATGTAGGCGACGTCCAGACAGCTGCATTAATTGGGTATCCCAGTCAGATTAAGACACTCTAAGCCGGGTACAGACTGTTGTAACTTAACATGCAACAATGTAACATGAAAGGAGTATTTCATAAGTGTGGACGCAGCGCGCGCACGAACCGGGCATGTACCTACTCGCTTAGTTGAAATGCTCTAGCGTGCGCAGGGCTGGGCAAAATACATGCTTTACTTTAGTTGAAATACAAATTACAAAATACAGTATCGCAAGTAATTAAAATGCAAAATATTTTTAAGTAAGGTATTTGAAATATAAAATACAAAATACAGTATTTTAGCTATTTTTAATTGAAATACAAAATACAAATTACATATTACAAAATAAGTAATCTAGACCAGCATGTGCTGAAAAGTAGAGGAAAACAAGATTAATTAATCAGTAAAACCAGAGTTTCCTTTCATGAATACTAGATTTTTAAATGTACGGTCAGACAAACAGTAGAGTCAGGAGAGTGAATAAAACCTGCTAAAGAAAACAATCTTTCTACAGGTCCTGATGAGCACAAACTTGTGTTAAATTGTATGAACACATTTTTTATATTTGGATAGCGCTCAAGAATTCAAAGCTCTTTGCTTCTATCATTTAGGACTATGTATTAAACCGTTATGACTTGACATCTTAGCTTGACATTGACAATTCGACGTACATTTTTTGTGTTTTGTTGGCCAATTTTGGCGTACAGCAAGACCACAGGCGTACAGTCATAGCGTACAGTGTTCATAACAGGTGCAGTGTTGCCAACTCTAACTAAAAGAAGGTTAAATGTATTTTAATGTTGAAATGTATTTTGAAGCCTCAAGTATTTGAAATACTAATTACAAAATACTTCTCTGTCGGGTATTTGAAATACGAATTACAAATTACATTTTAAGAAAGTAATTGAAATACAAATACCAAATACGTATTTGTATTTCAATTACGTATTTTAATTACAAGTAATCAAAAAATAACTCAAATACTGCCCAACCCTGAGCGTGCATAGTGTGCACGGTTCGCGCGCGTAAGGTGTTCATAATAAGGGAATTCTGTTACATTGCATGATACATTGCAGCAATGTGCACGGCAAAATCTTTTATTGCGTGTTACATTACATGATACGTTACAACAGTCTCTTTATAAAAGGGAGTAACCATTTGATGAGGCTGTCCGTATCTATAAAAAAGCGGGGAGAGCTAATCAAGATGCATTAATCGACAGAACTTGAATAAAGACGTACACTAACCTGAACGGCATCTAGCGGCTAAATAGTCGATGCTAAGAAGGTATTGAGTTCATAATCCGAGTATTGTCCTCACGAGCCCAGTTTTAAATATTAAATCAAAATAATAAAGGAAAGTAATTAACGTAACTCGTAGTATTTGGACAGCCACACCACTGCCAGTGCTCTTATATCGAATAGTTGATAGTTTACATAACGTGTGAGAATGTGCTGTAGATATCCGTTCATAGATAGTATAGAGTTGTTCTACATCTTGAAGAGAGGGTGATTGGTTGGGTGTCAATTACTCCATGGGATTCACGGGATATGGAAGTAGAATTGTTTATGTATCGTTAGCTCTTTTTAAGAAGAGTTATATAACTAATAGAAGAACCTACTTTAATGTATATTTTTAGTCAGAAAATAAGTTATAACAATCATATTCCACTGATGTAGTTTTGTAGACGCATATTATTATAATAAAGGATTGTACCTATAAAGGGAAAAGGTAACCAACAAGTTTATTTTTTTAATGAGAATGCAAATAAATAGTTTTGTTCTTCTACATCTGTTATCTAGCTTCCTACTAATTAAAACTTTTGATACCTCTGTGATGAGGAATTTAAGCAATTTCAAGTTATACACGCATAAATGTGTTTAAATATATAGGGTGATTTTTTCAAGATAGCAAGTGGCGAAATCCGAACCTATGAGGAATAGCGAAAAATACTGAAAGGACTACTAGCTATCCCTCTATTTATTTAATTCCTTATGCACACAAAAGTACAGGAAAAAGACAAATTGTGATAGGTGCAATATTGAAAATTAAACACTTTATCAAACTTTATTTACATACAAAGATATACATATAAATTATAAATATAGTGTAATTATATAGTATATACTCAAAAGAAAAATCTAAATTTACTAATACATAGTCGTGAATATATAGGGTGACTGGTAATTAGTGTACGATACTTAAACACGTGATTGTGCTCATGATAACCAACAACTTTTACTATGGGAACAAACCTGAAATCGCGAAAAAAAATCAGCTGTTCAGTACATTTATGTTTGCCTAATGTACTGAACAGCTGATTTTTTTTTCGCGATTTCGGCTTTGCTCCCATAATAAAAATTGTTTGTTATTATGACCACAATTACGTGTTTAAATATCGTACACTAATTGCCAGTCACCCTATATAGTTTCGGATTTAGACATTCACGCCAATTGAAAAATTCACTCTGTAAACACTACCGTCCAAATGTTTGGAAGCCGCCAAGTTAAATCAAAAACAAGAAAACGAAGCCGTATAAACTTATTGAAACAATGGAATTATTAAACATACAATATGAAAATTATATAATTAAAATTTACCTTTATAATTTTATGAATGTGGAATTATAATCCTTTTGTTTTTGTGTTAAAACTTAATTTTATTCTTATTTTTTGCCACGTATTGTCTGCGAAGTAGTCAAACGCCAGAAAGTCTGACTATCAGTCTATGTGGAGGTCTGATGGACAGTCGCTCCATTTCAAATACTGATATTCAGCCGCAACCGGTTAGACTGGATGCCGATCCCAACACGCTTGGGAAAAGGTTAAGGAGATGTTGTTGTTTAGTTTTGTTTAATGTGCTTTCAAACTTATAGACGGTAGTATGCGCGTATGGGTTATACATAAGTTAATATTTAAAGTATTAGTCAGTTTAATAGAGCTTTTTATCGTTCTTTAATTACAATATTCTTTGTATAATATGAGAAAAATGTGCCTAAACAAAGTTATTGTAACACATGCAATTGATCTATTTGTTAGATAATAAGTAGCGTTGTACAAAATCGCATCTTTACATAATTTTGGTGGGAATCTCAAAATTTTTCGATGATTTAAAAATTTTACTATTTAATGATAAATCGATTAAAAAATTTCTCTAACTTAACGTTTTGAAATTCGACTATTTTGAAAATGAATCTTGTTAAATGATAGAAGCAGTAATGTTCCCACATTGTTGGCCTGTGGTCAGTGATCACAGATCCTAGTCACTCCTCGCTGTTGTCATGTGCCGTTATGTTGTTTAGGTGTTATTTATTGATAGAGTCTAAAATGTTATACAGTCTCTTGTTACATTACTCTGGTTGTATTCATGTGCTCTAATAAATTATTTCATTAATAATTATTACGTTTGTTTTATTCTGCTTCACATTAAGTAACTGTAAGAAAAAGCATTGTCAAATATATTTTGAACCTACATTTTACTATATTATTTATTTATAACATTATAAAAAGAATTTCAGGCTAAAAACATTATAGCAACAACTATACAAAACAAAACTAAGAAATGTCAGTAAATAAACAAGGTTCTAACAGTTCTAAGAGTCATATTTTTTACTCAACATCAAAATGAGATACAATCTTCCACGGTGAACCGCGAGTTACCTTGGGAGTGGACACAATAAAAACGTCATAATGGCGGGTGAACACTCCATTGATTAACTTAAAACCCATTCTTAATACAAAAGCTAATATTCATCCGCATTACTAAAAACAAATTTATTACTCGGAACCCCCTTCGTTCCCATATTATGTAGCACAAAGATTGCCCCCGCGAGTGGTTGCTCCTTCAGTTGGCCAGCTTTCATATTCCTTCGCGATGTGGTGACGATTAAGTCGTCAAGCCCTGGTCCTCCCCACGTCAAGGAGGTGGTGAGGGTTACAGGTAACTTGTAGCGTTCTACTATCTGGTGTGTGTCAGGGTTTATGCGGACTATCTGTGGAGAGAATGAGTATAGTCGCTGTATTTAAATACTATAGTTAAGAGTTAGATATTTGCAGAATCAGGTGAATTTTGACGGAATAATTTGATTAAGTTCTATAAAATGAAATGTTAGATTTTTGCAAATACCATTTCCTTATATTAGAACTAGCTGAAAACAAATTAATTAAGGACCTCCGAAAATGTGGTTTTTTGCGTGAACTTTGGCTCTTCATAATGCCCTCCAAAAAGTAAAGAATATGTAATTAAGAACATAAGAATATTTAAGAACCTTACATATTTAATAGAATTCTGAATGACGAATTTTTTTTCAAAAACTTTTAATTAAAAAAACTCGTATTTCTTAGAACAAGTTTTTTGAAATAATCGAGTGAGTAACGGAATTATGGAATGCCAACAGTGTTCAGACGTTAACTCTATTTTTTCACGTTACTTCTTTATCAAAAATTGTGTTGGATTGCGTTGGTTGACACTACAAGCTTTTAAACCATGCTCACGTATAATAGACGGACCGGGAAGGGCCCTCTTAAGGTAAGTAAACGACTTCAAATATATCTTTTTCGAAAGTTACGTTACACTTTGTAGGCAAATAACACTTACGCAGCCATGAAACATGAGAGCGATCCAGATGAATCCGGCTTCGTCAATCGTCATTCCATCTGCTATAACATCGTCATCCCAGTACTCGTCTATATCCAGGATTGTGCGTCGTTTGCCTTGAAAAAGTAAGAGAAATTACCATGGACATCGAATTTTTTTTTTTTTTTTAATCATTGCGAAGCATTAGGCTTTATTCCTGTAAAAGTCACATAGGTACACAAGACACCTAGACCCGGAACAACTATTTGTAGGCCATGCAAATATTTGTTCTACGCGGGAAACAACCCCTAACCACTGCGCTAACCGTGACGTCAAACTTACGCATAAAGTTAAAATGTAACACGGTACCCCTTGGTAAGACTGGTTCTCAGACTGGCTGGCGGGCTTCTTTAGAGTTACTCTTTAGCCACGAGCTCTAAAGCTTTTGTCTCTTGATTGGCACGCACAGCGCTGGCCGACACAGACAAACAATTGATCTATTGCGGTGGCCACTGGCCGACGTGACTAACCACACGTGGGTGCGATGCGGTAAAGCACAGCGAACACTTCAGTTTGTTTGGCGGCTGAAGCGGCAACTTCGCACGCATCGGACAAGGCCGCCGTGTCGCGTTAAATTTGCGTGAACCCCATCGTATAGCTTCGCATCCGCATTCACGTTAAATCACACACATAGAACGCCGCATCAGTAGACGTTTTTCATACGATTATGTGTCCGGTATCGCATACCGCTTACCGCAGGGTCGTGCTTTATGATCAAGAGAGCATAACTGAAAAAGGTTAGGCAGGTAGCCTTAAATCGTAAGAAATAAAGAACTCATACTTATATGCGCCTTCTCCAAATCAAAGTCGAATGCTTCAATCTTTCTTGCGAGCGAGTCAATGTAGTACAAGATGGTGTTATTAAGAGCCCACGCCAGACCGTTGGATATGGACACCGGCTTCAGCTGTACTTGCGGCACAAAGTGAGGCGGCTCTAGACTGTATAAGGTTCCCTTGTCGTGTATTACTTCGTTGCCGTGCTGACGACCTTTTGTGCCTTGGTGTGAACAAGGAGATAATTTTACGTACACTTTTAGTTTCGGTATGAAGATACAATTTTAAAAACCTTATAAAATCTGCATCTACACATGACAGGACAGTTTATTTGAAACGATAATTATGAAAGGATAACATAGATGGTAAAACTGGATTAGTGCGAGTCGGACTCGCGCACTGAGGGTTCCGTACAAACTTACCTATGTAAATAGTTCAATTCCCGAAGTCTCGAAGATTTTTCTGAACTGCAAAAAAAGTTTTTTTTTGTGACGTAACAACAAAACTTTTTAGATTTATATATATTTATTATGCCTTGCTTTATGACAAATTTCAGGATTCTGGGTCAACGGGAAGCACCCTATGAATTTTGATACCCATGAGAGTCACGAAATATACGTTTTGTGCGACATAAACGGCCGGTCTTTTTCGCTAACTAAGAAGTTTGATTATTTTTACAACTTCAAGGGACCGCAAACCTGAGAATGTTTTTAATTTCAACTCGATACCTCCATGTGTTTCCGAGATAAAGGGTCTTGACAGACTGACAGACGGACAATAAAGTGATCCTATAAGGGTTCCGTTTTTTCCTTTTGAAAAAAAAAACGGCTTTTTAGGGTTACGTACAGTAACCCATCGTTTTTTAAAGTAACATAAGTTGATTGAATCTTCAGAAACCAGATGTTGAACGTTGAGCTAGCCTACAAGATAGTTTATTACCTCCCCAAAATCTGCCCAGCGCGTCCGCCTTTCCTTCGTTCAGTATGTTATCAGGCAAGCCTTGGTCGAAGGCTGCCACGAACCGGAGCGCGGCGTCTCCGGGTTTCGCCCAGTCCATCAAGAACAGTTCATTCCTGACGCCCACCAACAGACGACTGCTGTTATGTATCGGTATAACTATGTTCACTTCACCATAATCTGCAAGAAAATTATTTTTTTTATTTACTTGTAAATTATTTTTTTACAACAAAGCGTTGTCAAAGCAATTCGGGTCATTGAGAAGGAGTCCACCATCGCTTTCGCTTCCTGGTATTTTTTACCTATTGCACTTCCGACACACGACAGATCATGACCTCGCAACTGACGAGCTGTAACAGTTGTGTCGTAGGCAATGAAGTGCCTACATAGGACTTAATGATGCTATTAGGTAACTATATAAAAAGACAGTTTAGGCTATCGCCCACAATGGTTTGTGGTGCCACTATGGTTTATTAACAGAATTTGAAAAAAGGAGGCGGTTATTAAGCGGGCGAAGATGGCGGAGGACGTCCTCACGCGTCAGCCGCCGTGGGCAATGCCCTGGGCGTCGTGAGCAGGGCGGTTCCCGGCCACCGTAGGCGGACGGCGAGCAATAATTATGTAGCTCGCCTAATCCTGCTTAGCCTGGGTCGACGGTGCGTTGTGTTCCACGTGCATCTCAAAGAGCAGTCAGCAACATTGACGGGGCTCGCTAGGGCTGGTGCCTGCCTGTGTTGCGGGATTGTTCGAAAGTGTTACCGCGGCTCTGGAACGCAAAGTATCACTGAAGGAACACGGCTGGGGTTTAGTTAGTAAAATTCTGACACTCACTTGCGCTCCATCCAGAGTCATTCGATGAGAGAGACCCGGAGTCATTTGACGATTCCCCACTGAAAACAAAAGAAGGGCACAAACCGGCCGGAGCTTAGCTTACTTCCCGACCGTCAGATACTTACTGATGTGTTTAACTTTGTGCTTCTTGCTGGCATAGTGCAGCGCGTGCACATCCTGCTGCAGCGCATCCACCCAGTACAGCGTGCCGCTCGCGTGGTCCCATACCGGGCTCTCGCCGTGGCTGAACGACAAGTTCGTGTACTCGAATGTATTGAAGTTGTCTGATATGTATTTTACCTGCATGAAAACATCCTATTCTTTAAAAATGAGAATGGTAGACACGCCAATACTTGTATTAGGGGACGGCAGCCTTGTTTCTTGTAACTTGCTGCGAGTAGTGCCTAAATGGCAACTTTGACTAGCTCCAATGTTTTTCGCGTAAATAAAACTGTCCTTCATACGGAAATCAGGTGCATTTTTTTTAGGTGGGAAATCATCCAATGACTTCTTCCGGTCTTGGGCGAAGCGGGAGGCCGTGTCAGACATTTACTGACTAAAACCCACTCCTGTTCTTTATTTGCCCCAGTAGGCTTCGACCCTGCTGGGCCCATACACCTGCACTATTACTTATTCTATGCCCATAGGTACCTAACCTATATTTAACAATGAGACTTACATCGTACAACGCAGCCGGTTTGATACAACATAAATTATAAATAGCAGCAACAGACCACAATGACAAAAACATGGTGATTTGCCTAAGTTCTTGCAGCGCATTATGTGTAATACGTAATTTACACCTTTACGGTACAGTACGTTCCACTTTTAGTTAATTCACACATAATTAAGGCATGCAGGCAATTAGTATTAATTAGCTTATATGCACATGTGTAAAAATCTAATAAGTACTGATTACGTATTATGTACCTATAGGTACATATGACAACAGCTGGTTCTACAGCTGTACTGTAATTTTATGTAATTTCAATAAATGTGGCTGTAACACAGTTACGCATGGGGTTTTTTTAAGGGTGGAAGTCATCCATTGACATCTCCCGCTCTGGGTGGAGTGCGAGGGCGTGTCAGACTTTTACTGACTTTAACCACACCTGTGTCCTTCAGTTACCCTTTGCGTTCTAGATAGATAGATATATTCTTTATTGTACACCAAAAATACAAATTACATTAGGAACTTAAAATTAATAGGGTGTCACAAGGGGCGGTCTTATCGCTAAAAGCGATTTTTTACAGACAACCTTTGGATGGATTTGACAGAGAAAGTGAAAAAAAGGACTACGAGTTTTCTTTTTAGAAATTCCCTACGGTCCTAGCTAGCGGGCATCGGCCCTGCTGGGCCCCTACGGTTTGCTGACATCTCTTTGAGGAGCGCGTGGATCACTACGCGCTGTTGACGGATGAGCTCGGTCCGGTCAATTAACAGACGCCCGGACGGCGAGTTACCCATTGCTCGACGTCTGCAAGCACGCGACTACCGTGGCTGGTAGTCGGGTTCGAAATTTCGGCGGCTGGAGCGTGAGGACGTTCGTTCCCTCACGTGTGCGGCCTCCTCCTTCGCTAGCATTAGGTACTGCTTCGCAGAAGGAGGCGACCGCCTGCCATTCCTCCTCGCTCCGGACCATAGCCCGAACCTGTGCCTGCGCGAGAGGTCACTGCCATCGATTGCCTCCTCGACGACACGGCGGTGCTGCGCCCAAGCGGGGCACATCTCCACCGTATGCTCTACTGAGTTACGTAAGGGTATAGTTGTCTGAAATTTAACAATACTTTCTATCTATAATCTGTTTCTTTTTATGCTAGATGTGGTAGTGCACATGTTACCTAACTACTAACTAACTCACCCGCTTCGCCGCGCCTGATATATTTTTGGGGTGAAAAAATAGCCTTATGTCACTCAGGAATAATGTAGCTTGTGAAAGAAGTTTCAAAATCGGTTCAGTAGTTCCAGAGATTACTTCCTACAAACAAATCACAAACTTTACCTCTTTATAATATTAGTGTAGATGAAAAAATTCAAAAGGAAAAAATGGTTTTGTAGAACTTTTAATAAAAAAATCGAAACTTTCTTTCATGACAGTACCTAGTCCTAAATTTTCTGGGAAATCGAAAAAGTTCAGATTTAGTAGGTAGGTAAGTATGTCAAATAATTGAAAAACATTCCAAAAAATTTTAGCAATGAAAGTTCATTTTCTACAAACTCTGTTTTCAGAAAATCTTGGGGATTTTAGTGAGGCGAGTTCCACCAGGATTTTCACAGAAGACCGCAAAGCCAAATTTTAACTATACAGTTGGCGGCAACGGTCCTCACGCCCCAGCCGCCGCCGGGATTCCGATCCTGAGTTCCGGCCACCGTAGGCGCGGGCTTGCGGAAGGCGGGCAATGGGTGGCCCGCCGTCCGACCGTCCGGTAACCATCCGGACCGAGCCCAAGTCGTCGACGGCGCGTATTGTTCCGCGCGCGCCTCAGGGAGATGTCAGCAAATCGTAGGGGCCCAGCAGGGTCGAAGCCTACTGGGGCCATGGGTAGTGTGAAAACGAAACCGGGGCCCTGGGACGAAGGCAACGAAGGAACAGGAGTGGGTTTTTAGTCAGTAAAAGTCTGACACTATCTCTCGCTCCGCCCAAGAGCGAGATTTGTCATAAGATGATTTTCCCACCTAAAAAAAAAAAAAATAAAAAAAAAAAAAAAAAAAAACGGTGTTGTTGTCATTAAAATTATTCTCATTCACAAAGAATAACTACTTACCTAAATTTTTTTTTTCTTTTTTTTTCGGTGGGATCTTTTTTTCATCTTATGACATCTCGGAAGCGAGGCGGAGCGAGAGATAGTGTCAGACTTTTACTGACTCAAAACCCACTTCTGTTCTTTCGTTGCCTTTCGTACTAGGGCCGAGTCTTCCTTTCAGAATCAGACCCTTGGCCCCAGTAGGCTTCGACCCTGCTGGGCCCCTACAGTTGCTGACATCTCCTTGAGGCGCGCGTGGAACAGTACGCGCCGTCGGCGTCTTGGGCTCGGTCCGATCGGTCGGACGGCAAGCTACCCATTGCTCGCCGTCCGGGCAGAGCACCGCCGTGTCCTCGTGAGGGCGATCGGCGGCAGCGATCTCTCGCGCCGGGCCTTGGTACAGGCCATGGTCCGGAGCGAGGAGGAGTGGCAGACGGTCGTCTCCTTCTGCGAAGCAGTAATGCTAGCAAAGGAGTCGGTCGATCGCGTGAGGCAACGGTCCTCACGCCCCAACTGCCGGCGGGATTCCGATCCCGATTTCCGGCCATCGTAGGCGCGGGCTTGCGGACTAACCTATAGGGGAAAGGTGTACGAGTCTATCCCCTTAAGGGAATATTCTTGTAGTTCAACCAATATTTAACTTAGTGGATATGTAAAAGCATATATATCTTGTAAATTTATCAGTCTACATATTGTCATACTCAAATTGTTATTATTTTAGCTCATTTATTATTATGTGCCACTTTTTTAAAACTCTACCAAAGGATCATCTTGTACACCCCGGTATCCAAAATGATCCCTACGTAAGGGGCAAGAGGATCAACTTGCTCTTATTTTGTGAACGACAGTTACATTTTGATAAAATTAAATAAAAAACTAAAATTGCGGTTAATATGCCAACGACAAAAATCTAGCCGTCTCCATATCTGTAATAAGCTTCACGAGCTCAAGTTCCTGTTCTGCCGTAAAAACTGTTTTTTTTTCCTCCTAACTCTTTGATTGTCCCAACAGCCACCTTATTTGTGCCCTTAGCTCGTCTTTTTAGTGTCATGACTGGAACCGAAAATTGTTTGCTTGTTGTTTTATATGGCATGCCATTTTTGACTGAATCCAGAGCTTTGGTCATATAGTCTTCTGACTACTCGCCACGATTAGTTTTTCTTTTATAATTACGAGGCATAGTCTAAAATAGATATATACCTATAAGCGATTAAACCCCAAAGTTAGTTTCGCGATATAAATATGAAATCTGAATAAGATACCTATGAATAATACTTAAATAGTTATAAACATGAATCTATAATCTGTTAAAATACAAATGGTTAAAGATGATCCGCACGGATCAACTTGTACACTATGTACGTGATCATCTTACCCCAACACTAGCTTTTTTGTTTCGTGTTTGATAACATAACCTTTACTGAAATCAACAGTAACCGTGCCATTAAAAATCAAATTATAACATTTAACAAAAGTCCTAATACAATGGGTTTAGCATTAGACCACCTAGAACACATTTGACATAAATTCAAAGTCAACCTTACCCTAGATCACCGACACGGATTTTTTGTTTTTGAACACAAGAAATTTTGTGGTTACTCACGCCGTCATTACGATTGACTGTAGTAAGAGGCCAGCGGGGAAAACGTAGTACAGTCGAAAAAAAACAGATGGCTTTAGTAGTTTTCTTGCAATTAAAAAGGATCATCTCACCTCGACTGATCATCTCGTACACCTTTCCCCTACATACCTCTGTTATTATCGTTGTTCTTGGAATGAAAATATATTGCCATTAATTTAACCGGAATGCTGTTTACCCTGTTAAAAAACTTGTTCTTATGTTTAATCGTTCGAATGTAATGTTTTGTTGTGCCGTGACAAGTAATTAGGTAGTGATAATGTTTCTTTTTTTTCGAGCAATGACTGGAATGACTTCAGGTCACGTTTTTTTTTTGTTGTATGTTTGATTTACATTTTAAGTTTTCTTTTTTAACTTTTTTAGTATAATTATAGAAAAGAAAGACCTAAGTATGCTCAGAAGTGGGCTAAGCCGGGCAGTGGATGATGATAAAAAGGTATCGCGATTTACTTGATCAAATATTTTGATGATTCTTTCGAAATTTTCTACTGTAAATTACTGTTATTTTTTTTATAAATATTTAATAAAAAACAAACCTGAATAAATACTACTTTATTAATCTTAATTACACATACCTAAATGACAATTTGATCAGTAAAAATCTGCATTATCGAATCTAAACATATGAGGCTCGACGCCTCTGCTTCCTGTGCCTCGTATCGTAAAGATGGCGCCAGCGAGAGGCTCGACAGCGCTCTCCAGCTTATCGCGTGACGTCATCACGAACAGCTCATCGAGGTTGGGCCCGCCCCAGCAGACCGACGTTACCCGGGATACTGGCAGCTTGTAAGCAAACACTACCTCTCGCTTATCGGGGTCTAAGTGTAATATCTGTTGAAATAAAGAAAAAAGTCGATAAAATACCCGGTCTAGTTGTCGCAAGCGCGAGTGCTGAGGAAGAATTGTTGTTAAAAACTTCAAGTCTCAAAATTGAAGTTGTTCAAAAATTTTGAAAGCCTGGAAGTCTGGAATTGTATCAGGTTATCTTTAATAGGCCCAATCTTGTCAAGAGTGAATAGGTTACTTCTAGGTAAGCGCGCTCCATCGTCGACCGCATCGTCGCTTTCCATCAGGTGAGTTAGCGGTCAAGCGCGAACCTATCATGAATAAAAAAAAAAAAAAAAACATTCCATGAAATGGGGCCTAGTATCTAGGTACCCTTTTCAGGTATTCCGTATTACAGATGTGTTATGGTATAATATTATGCATAAACAGCCTAATAATGTTCTCACTGCTGGGACTCAGGCCCCTCTTCAGATGAGGGAATGGGCCGTAATCCACCACGCGGGACCATTGGTGGATGTCACATGTCTTCGAATTTTTGTTTTTAGGACATACCGGCTGCCTTAGAATGTTTCCTTCATCGTTTTAAGAGCAGTTATGCAAAAATAATAACCCAGATTATGCAACGCAAAAATAATGTGCTACATTGTCAAGCGCCTAAAATGCAACCTCATACCTACTGTGCGTAAACTGTTGTTACGCACAATTTATGTTCCTGTAATTGTGCAAATTTCTGGTATACTTACAGTGCCTCCGAACATGAGGGCTACCCACAGGTTCCCGTGGCTGTCTATGGTCATACCGTCAGGAATCGCATCTTCGTACCCCAACGCTTGTACGTCTATCACCGTCCTGCGACCAGCTAGTAACATAAACAGAACAGTTTAACATAAAACTTATCATTAAAATAGTTTAAACGGCATTACTAGTCTTACAATCGGTTATTATGAGTTTAATTATCTACAATGCGTTCCAAATAAGAATACTTAGGATCGATTTTTACGCTATATTGTGACGCCATAGCTGACAAACCTAAACATTGGGTAGGATGAGCAAAACAAAAAATTTTCTAAAATAATATTTACTTAGGCCCCCCAACAGTGGGCGTCTTTCGGCTGAAATGATGATGATGAATAGTTATATTTACGATTCATGAACGAAAAAAGGTTATTCAGAATCCAGTTCTTCAATTATGCTCATCTCTGCGTCACTGTGTGAAGTGTCTGAGTGGTGGCAAATGGAAGAAGAACGCGAATTGGTCCTAACAATGAAAATAAAAAAGAAAATAGTTTTTTTTTAAACTAATTACGACTTAAAAAATATATTTAGCTGATTTAGATTAAACAATTACGTTTTTACTTCACTTAGATTTATCTAAGACTCGGTAATACAAAGCAAAAAAAACCGTTATTGATACGCAAACATCGAGATATAAGTACTAACGTACTAGAGAAGACACCGTAAATTCCTACTTTGTCTCGTTCAACTGCGGCGATCGCGCCGCACTTTGTCGAAGAAAACGCGTAAGTGCCGTGATTTACATGGCGCTTAAGACCTTTTTGCCGAGAATAAATACACTTCCGCAGCAAATCTAGCGCTGTGGTAAATTAGTTACGGTTTAGACGAATTGTTATTATTTTAGCGCTGCAGCGAACTAAAGATTCAAATTACGAAAATAGGACATTTCAGTTATTTGACGTAGCTTCTCTAGTACGTTAGTACTTATATCTCGATGTACGCAAATAAGTTTTCTTTGCAAACCGTACTTTTAAATCAACATTTGACAGATCGAGGTTATTGACTTCCCTATTCTTATTTGGAACGCATAGTATTTATATGTACATATATCAATAAAATGAACTATTACTATTGTTCTACCAACGAATACATACAAAATTATAATATTTGTGCAAAATGGTACCTACTTACTGATTCTTTTTGTAGTTAGTTATCTAAAGCAATATTATAAATACCTAAGTACTTGTTTATAAAAGGTAACCTCTGAAAGTATCGTCTGTGGTGTCGTCCCTTTCTCTTTACCCCCCTTTAAAAATCATTGACACGACATTTAGAATGAAGACCGCAGAAAGTCAGTCGATTCAGTATAGGTCGATTCAAACTTAATGATGTCCGTGAAGACCACTTTTCGCCACGCAGTTCCCTACCCCTCACCTGTCACATGAATTTGCTACTGCATAGCGAATCGCGGACTGTTCCGAAACGCCATTAGTATACTAACGTTTAAAAGAGAAACAATAATACATACTCAAATCTCCTCTCTGTAAGTCAAAGTCGAACGCTTCAACCTTCTGCGTGATCGAGTCGATGTAGTACAGCACGGTGTTGTTAAGCGACCACGCGATGCCGTTGGAGATGGACACCGGTCGCAGCTGTATGCGCGGCCGCGTGAAACACTCTTGTTCCACGCTGTAGAACGTGGCCTTGTCGGGGACAACGTCGTCTCCTGTTTGAGGACCTTTTGTTCCTGTTGGTAGATAAAAGATGGGTTTGTAGCGGATCTGACTTTCAGGACGTGCATTGGTTGGCAGCAATGTGCTAGGATAGTCCCAATACAAGAGTCATAAACTAAACCAAGCTGCAACACATTAGCATGAATCGTAATAGTTCAGAAATGGTCCATTTATCAAAGTCAAGTTAGTTTCAAACAGTGTGCGTGTCGTGTGAGGGCCCGTTTGTTAAAACTCTTTGAAAATATGCTTAAGATTTAGTGAACATTCCCAAAGAATTGTGGAAGTTAAAATCAGAATTTTTGAAAGTCAAATAAGCGAGTTATGGACTGTTAAGTTGGGTCTGTTAAGTCAGTTCTCACATAGAGAGGATTGGGGGGCCACCTGTACCGGATAAACACTACTGACAAACTCTTTATGCTAAAATCTAAACTACAAAATTTGTGGAAACAAGATATACCTATTATCGTAGTGTTTTACGATAATAGGTATCTTGTTTCTCCTATTTTCTTGTTCAAAATGGGCCCTCAATTCTCATTGACGTAAATGTTTACTAAGCAAATAAAATGAAACCATTAATTTACAGCTGTTGCTGCTAGATAAATCGTGAAAATTTGTGTGAAGATTTGTGGGAGTTTCATTTTACTGGGTGTTATTGACAAAAGTAGTGTGGCAAGCAATAATTGAGAGCAGTGGTGGCCGAGTGGTAACGGCCCCGACTTACGAATTGTAGGTCGCGGGTTCAAACCCAGCCAGACGCATTACTTTGTGTAATTTATTTCATCACCACTGCTCTCAAAACGGTGAAGGAAAACATCGTGAGGAAACCGGCATGTCCTAGAACCAAAAATTCGAAGACATGTGACATCCACCAACCCGCACTGGGCCCGCGTGGTGGATTACGGCCCATCCCCTCTCCTAGAGAGAGGAGGCCTGAGTCCCAGCAGTGGGAACATTAAAAGGCTGAATATGTATATGTATGGTGCCTTCAGCAGAAGAAATACACAACAATCACAGTTTGAATTTATCAGTACAGTTATACCTGCCCAAAATCGTCCTTCCGCGTCAGGTTTTCCTTCGTTAATAACGTTGTCCGGTAGGCCGATGTCCACGGTTGTCAACAGACGCATAGCTGCGTCTCCTGTGATAGCCCAGTCGAGGAGGTACAGGGAAGAACGTGCGGCTATCAGTAACCGGTGCGAGCCCGACACTAGGGACACTACGTTCACGTCACCGTAGTCTGTAAACAACCGACTTATCAGTAACATCAAATTCGCCAACCGCCTTTTTTTTTACTGTTGATGAAAAGCGACAATGTGGTCGATGATGGAGCATGCTTGCCTAGAAATAACCTATTCGCCCTTGACTTAAAAGTCGGAAATACAGACTCCAGCAGGGAATTCCATTCAGCTGTACGTACAATGAATGTGTTTTCAGAACCTTTTGCGCGTATGGGTGGATGACCACCATAATACCGGTGGCACATCGCCGTACGTCTGGTAATGTCGTCGTTTCCGCCGCCTGCGATCGCACTCACGCTCTTTTTCGCTTTAATTATGTCGGTTCTAAAATGACAGAAAAGGATCTCCGTTTCGGTGCGACTAGATGTACCTCAACCATAAGGCCAGGTGCGCAGTTGACGAAATGGCCCAAGTGGCTTTAGGATGATGCTCCATTACAATCAGCCTTTATTTATTTCATACAGTTTATTATCCTTATGATTTTTTGAGTGTAGTAGCAGTTTTCCGTAATCCTTGGCTGAAGGTAACATCATAGAAGATGATGGAACTCTTGAAACGTAATAGTGACGGTTGTAAGATGGTTGAGTAATAGCTCCAATACAAGAAAACTTACTTATATGCTTAGTATAAATCTTCCCGGACGCATAGTCGAGTCGATGCACGTTGTTTTGTTTCACGTCCACAAAGTACAGGCTCTGCAGCTCGGGGTCCCACACAGGACTCTCTCCGTGGTTGAATACTGCAGGAGTACCTGGATTGTCATGCGACGATACCTAATGATCGTTCGCTGGTTAATTTATGTACGTTGCACTAAGCGGTGAATAAATAGTTGTGTGGAAATGAAGGTTGTTATGATACCACGATAAATATACCTCGATGCAGTGGTCGAGTGATTGGTTGCTGCTTTGCGTGTCCCGGGTTCGAATGTAGTATGGCATACCTATACATACCTAAATGTTTTGGTTATGTCTTGTATATGTCAATTTACATGTTTGTGAACGCACTCATGATACATTAGTAATACCTAGTATCAGGCGTTATTTTTTAAATAAATATGGGGCTTGTGAGGAATCAGAAAAATGTGCGGAGTACCTAAAGTTTGAGTAAGAATGATGATGCCTATTAGAACAGGGCAAGACTAAACAAAGCAATACGAAAAAGGAATACAATATGTTTTTTGACCCTCACTAATTTGGAGTAAGGACAACAGACACAACACACATTGGACATTGCCTGGACATTTTGTGTCCAGGCAATCTCTATCCATTCTGGGTTGCCTGGAAGAAATCGCCGAGTGCGATAAGGCCGCCAATTGTATGTTTCTTTTGTATTATTATTTAAATTTTTAAAATTGTAATCTTGGTATGCAATAAAGTATATATAAATAAATAAATAACAGAAAGCCATCTTCCAAACTACATTCAGAGTAACCTGTGTAACTTTAACCCGTCGAGCACCTACATCCCTATTTAAAATCAAGAAAAGTCAATTGCTAACGCCTTGCCTTGATTGTTTGGTTATTTGTGCAAGGCTCAATATTAGGTCCTTTCCTCTTTTTAGTATATATAAATGATCTACCGCATCTATTAAAAAAACAACCACACATTGTATTGTTTGCTGACGATACGTCGTTAATTTTTAAGATCAAGAGACGTTCCACTAATCTTGATGACGTAAACGATGCTTTACAGCAAGTCCAAAACTAAAACTGGTTTACTGTTAATAATTTAGTGTTAAATGGAAAAAAAACTAAGTGCATAAGATTTGCGTTACCGAATGTTAAAAGTAATTACTCCGACGTAGTATTGAACAAGGAGAAACTTGAATTCGTCGAGAATACGGTTTTCCTAGGGATCACGCTTGACTCGAGGCTACAATGGGGTCCTCATTTAACATCTCTGGCAGGTCGGCTTAGTTCAGCAGCATATGCTGTCAGAAAAATCCGTCAATTTACTGATGTGGATACTGCGCGACTAGTTTATTTTAGTTACTTTCATAGTATCATGTCTTACGGTATTTTGCTATGGGGACGGGCTGCAGATATAGAGTCTATTTTTATTCTGCAGAAAAGAGCTATCAGAGCCATATATAATCTTCGCAGACGCGATTCTCTTAGGGAACTATTTAAGGAAATAAACATCCTGACGGTCCCTTGTCAATACATTTATGAAAACATTATGTATGTTCGGAAAAATATTCATCTTTTTACTAAGATAAGTGACAGGCACAATTTTAATACCAGGAACAGGAACAAATTAGATCAACCTCGGTTCAGATTGGCTAAAGTACATAGTTCTTTCATGAGGTACTGTGTAAAATTTTATAATAAAATACCAGTTGAGATTCTACAACTAAATGAGTCCAAATTTAAAGCATGCATTAAACGCACACTATGTAGACAAGCGTATTATAAACTGGAAGATTATATCCTTGATAAAAGCGCTTGGCTAAATGCCGGTCCTGCTCCGCAGCCACAGCCACTTTTACCTTCAAATTAGTTTTTTTTTTAAATAATTTTGGAAGAGATACTGTTCCCCTTTTTGTATTGTTGTTTTCGAAATGTTTTTTTTTTATTTTATTTTATTGGTTTATTTCAATAGAGCTTATGATAATTTATTATCTTTTGTATTTGGAAACAATAGCATTGTATAATGTAGAAGCACTTTGTTTTTTCAAGTTTTGTGAATGTGAAGTACCATGGAGCATTTTTATTAGGTTACAACTTGTTTGTCATTACGAGCATGGCAGTTGAGAGTTTGTCATGCTCACTCAAATGTCTCGCTGATGGTGGCACGTGTTATTGGGTCATTCGGTTCCCTTCAAAATGGTTGAGCTGAGTGGGGCTTATGCACGCGTCATGCTCGTGAACGGGTGCCGTCAGTTGAGACTGGTCATCTCTTAGCTGCCAGTGACTTAATTCAATTTCTATTTTTTTATTTTTTTTTATTAGTTTTTATTTTATTCTTTTAATTATTATTACTTATCTACATTGTGCTCACATATTTGAAGCGACAAGAATAATGTAACCAAGATTTATGTAACTCATAATATGATTTAAAAGAGTGTCCATGGAGTTTCTTGCGCGTTCTTCTCCTTAGAGATCTACGCTTTGGAACGTGCAATTTAGCTTCACTTGTATTTTTTTTTTTTGACTGACCGACATTTTGACAATTCAAAAGTGCCTGTAATTGGCCTATTTGAAATAAACGTTTCTGATTTCTGATTTCTGTGCTTTTATTGACACTTATTTATTTAGGTACCATATTATATTATCTACACCTCATAATGAGTACAGGGCAAACATTTACAAAAACAAGTGTACAATGAGCGGTCTTATCGCACAACCTATGGATGCAGAGAATCTCGACAACCTATGGATGGACTGAAGAAAGGAGATAGAATTGGGGCTGTCAGTGTAAAAAGTCATATATAATAATTAGTAGACATAATAATAGAAAATACTATACATTAAAAAAAAAAACAAATAATATGTAATATCAAATAAGTAGGGATAAAGAAAAGGAAAACAATACATTAAAAGGTAATGTCCTTCACCATTTCACACAAATTATTTGCACATTTGACATTATTACTTTTATAGGAATATCGAAAAACAATAATTAAGTCAGAAATCCATGATAGATGTTCTACTTCACGAGGACGGGGGTTGATCGTGCATGTGTAGGTATGGGTATACTAAAGTGTACATTATTTTGAACCCTTTCAACACCAGTCTGATAAGTATACGTGACAAATCAATTTCGTGCCCGCGCCGCGCCAGTCTGATACATGAGGCAGATAAAACAAGTTTCAATTTTATATGTCAACAATATAAGTGTTGGTTTTTCGGA
Organism: Mythimna impura; assembly: GCA_905147345.3. NCBI lineage: Eukaryota > Metazoa > Arthropoda > Insecta > Lepidoptera > Noctuidae > Mythimna > Mythimna impura. The sequence continues at coordinate 12,962,957 of LR990362.1, read as the reverse complement.
ACCCGGCGCTTTGGGTCGGGACGTTTGGTGAGCGCTTTTTTAATAAAAAGTCCGTGACTTTGAAAGGGTTAACTATAACAGATGTTAATTCTAACTGTGGTGATATTTGTGCCACAATGTTGAGTGTTGTCGCTTATTGCGATTAAAAGCCGATACAACGCGATTGCTAATTAATTGCATTCCACAATTTACTGCCAATTATGTGAAATTATTCAACCGAGATAAGAACCAAAGCATTGCGAGGCATTCATTTAAGGATCTCTAGCATCAATAATCACAATATTTTGTTTTACACTATCAAGTCCTATTTAATTTAAATCATGACGAGACTAGATATGTAAATCTAAACCGAGGCGTAAGAAATTTTAAAATTTAAAAGGTTTTTATCATTTTTATCTTATTCAATAGATACTGCAACGCATTTCTTTCAGTAACTTTCATGGAAAAAATGAATGCTTATAACATTGAGGTAACTTTGAATGCAAAATTAGATTGTAGGGGTCGTGCTTCTATTGCACCCATATTCGCTTGTCCCTCTTAAAAATATTGTTAAGGAGGACCCTTCCCAGTTCATCGTCAACGTAAGCATGGTTGAAAAGCTTGATGTTTCATCCAAAGTAATGTTTGAGAGGTAACGCGACAAAAGAGAGATAGCGCCTGAACGCTCTGTTAGCATTCGGTAACTTCCATCGCTCGCTCACTCGAATATTGCACAAAACTTGTTTCAGGAAATACGTGTTATTACAAAACTTTGTCTTTGGAAAAAAAAAACAACATTTAAAATCTCGATTTAGTGTGCCAGGTATCCATAAATATGATTTTCTTTAATTTTTAATTTATCACATTATTACGAAGGGCTAAAGTTTGCGTTATTTTTAACCGACTTCGAAAAGAAGGAGGTTTTATGTTCGGCAGAATGAATTTTTTTTTATGTATGTTCACCGATTTCTCGGTCAAATTGTGGACCGGTTTTTGATTTTTTTTTTGTGTGTAACCTATGCTTTCGAGTTGGTCCCATAGAAATATTGTTATGATCTGATGAGGATCTTCGAAGATATGGAAGGGAACTCCTCATAGGATCATAGCAGAACTGTCGTAACAAGTAATATGGCTTTGTTTATACGTGTAGTCGATAACTGACTGAAAGGGATAGGAGGTAGGTAGTAGTAGAGTAGGTAGGTAGTCGAACTGATCTGATGATGAAGCTGGAAGGTAGAGACCGGAACTCTGTAATAAATCAAGTAACCTAACCGTGTTTGGAATTATTACAATTATCATGAGATGCACTCTAGCTATAAGGTACCATCGAGCTAATCTGATAATGATTAGCTGAGGGGTACTTTTTAGTTGTGCTACCTTTGGGAATCAGTATCAGTACATTTACATTGTAACAAATATCCTTAGACTATGCATACTTAAATACAAATGTAAATTTTTGTGTCAATAAACAATTTTTATTTTTTTATTTTTTATTTACCACAACTAGTGTTAAAAAAAAAACTTTACAAAAAAAATACAATCTACTTCAATGTAAAAAAGAAAACACTAAAAAAGTACATATTTATAATAACTTTAATTTCGGAAGTTATTTTGTACTTTTTTAGGTTGTATTTTTTTTGTAAAAAGATTTTTTTGTTTTCAGTAGAAACCTAGATAATGACTACAAGATATCTAGAGAAAGATGTGTAATAACATCATAACCACGTAACAGCGGTTGTATGGGAAGTATCACGGGTTGGGCGCTTCTAGTATCTCAATGTTTTTTTAAGCTTCTTAATTCTCTTTTATTTTAAGGTTATTATTAATATTCTAAGAGGAATAAAGCTAATGTCACATACCATGAAAGCCTGGGAGAAAGTTATTGAAAGGCGACTGAGAGAAGAGAGTGAAATTTCACAGAACCAATTCAGTTTTATGCCGGGTCGGGGGACAGTGGATGCTATTTTTGCTATACGCCAGCTGTGCGAGAAATACAGAGGTGCGCATAAAAACTTGCACATGGTATTCGTTGACCTCGAAAAGGCATACGACCAGGTACCTCGTGAGGTTCTGTGGTGGGCCCTTAAAGAGAAAGGTGTACCTGGGAAGTATGTGCAGTTGATACGAGCGATGTACAGTCGATGCAGTACCCAAGTCCGGTCTACAGTGGGCACCACTGGCAGCTTCAATGTGGCTGTCGGCTTACATCAAGGGTCGGCCCTCAGCCCTTACCTCTTCCTGATGATAATGGACGCTCTGACGTCGGACATTCAAGAAAAGGCTTCCTAGTGTATGCTGTTTGCCGATGACATTGTGTTGGTTGCCCAGAGTGGCCTAGATGTCAAGAACAAATTGGAGGTGTGGTGGCACAGACTGGAGAGTGTTGGCCTGAAATTGGGTACAACCAAAACGGAGTACCTTTTCTGCGATTTCGGCGGTCTCTCCAATCCAGTGCCTTTAGCTCTCGCTGGAACACCCATACCGATTTGCTCCGACTTTCGGTACCTCGGGTCGCTCGTCCAAGAGGATGGTGAGGTAGACCGAGACGTAACACATCGGATCAACGCTGGATGGATGAAATGGCGACAGGTCACGGGAACAACTTGTGACCCACGGATGCCCCTCAAGTTAAAGGATAAAATCTACAAGTCCGTGATAAGGTCTGTCATACTGTATGGATCAGAATGTTGGGCTGTGAAAAAGACGGATGAAAAAAGATTGCACGTAGCGGAGATCAGAATGTTAAGATGGAGGTGTGGTGTGACGAGACTGGATAAAGTGAGAAATTAGTATATTAGGGGAAGTTTGAAAGTGGCGCCTCTTGGTATGGTCATGTGAAGAGGAGGGATGAAAAAGAGTTATGAGTTTACATGTGGATTTTTAAGTTTACATGTGATGGAGAGGGAGAGGGAGACCAAAGAAAAGATGGATGGATTGTGTGAGAAGTGATATGAATGAAAGGGAGTTAATGATAGCGTGACGAGTGCCAGGACAGAATGGAAGAAAAAAACGTGTTGCGCCGACCCCAAATAAAACGGGACAAGGGCAGGAAGATGATAATTAATATTCTAAAATGGATAATATTTTTATTTTTTATTTTTATTTGCGTGACAGAGTGGACGATATACGCCTCCGTCACACTGATCGGTTGTGGATAGAAAAGAAGAACGTTCCATAAAATAGTCTAATTAGTAATTAAGAAGCTTTTTACCACTAAATTATTGTAAGAATATCGTCAAATAAATAGGTATAAATACTTACCATTGAAATTCTATAAAATGCTTGTGTATCTTGGACGTCCGTAGCAAACGATAAATAAATTATACAAACCAACGGAATTACAAAAAACATTATTTATTTTTGAATATTAAAATTTTAATTAAACTAAAATTATTTACGGTGCTTCCGTGCAGGACTGCACCGGGGATTGTTTTCTGTACAACTGTGCATCAAATGTTTCCAAAACATGTCAAAGCAAATAAATGATACGATAAAAGGTTTTTGTGAAAATAAAAGAGAACGTAAACAGCGTTAGCGGCTCGATAAAGCGGGGGAAAATGATGGCAGATAGTGAAACAATGCGAATCGAGTCGACACCTTTTATTTGAAAAAATGTCGCGCTATGCATAGTCGCGACCCCTACGTATACTTAGTATTAAATGATTAAGAATACTCATTCGAATCTCTTTCACCGCACTCGTCTAACATTCATTTACAAGAATTTCATTTCATAGTAATAATAACATGTATCTCTAAACTTATTATATTATTTACTTATAATTAAGTTATATCTAACGACGATCAGTAGGCTTAGATCACTTTACTTCAATTCAGAATTTTAGAAATAAATACATTAACAGTACTTTTACTCAATGATGTATCATCTACTTCAGCATTGTAGTCTAATGCCTATTTTTACTGAAAGTTTTCGCGGATGGGCGCGACGCATGAATGCGATAATTATGTTTATACGCATTTTCATGGAAGTTGTTTCAAAATTTGTCAAAATTTGTTTTACAGATAAAAGAATTTCCTTGAAAACGTATTGTTGAACTGGTGCGTCGTGCCTTTCTGGTCGCTTAATGTCAAGGTTCATGGCCTTAACACTAGGCGACACGCGATGTTCCATTTTCAAAGTTTTGAAGAGAGCATTCATAATGCACTTATCATTGTGAATGCATATTTTCAATAGTGTCCTCCAAAGTATTTGGTATTGTGCCGGAATTAGAAGTATGTTTTCCACAATACAGTGTTAATATGATGTAAGATTCTGATGTCAAGTGAGTGTAGTGGGCGGGCTGCGCGCAGGCAGCGCGGACGGGCGCGCTAGCTAGGCGTGCGGCGCCGCCGGCGGCTCGGGCGCCGCGTCCGCCGCGCTGGCCGCGCCGCTCGCCGCGCCGCCGGCCGCCACGGCGCCCGCGCCTCCGCTCTCTGCTTGCAACCTGCACAACACAGAACCAATGTTAATAACACCACCTTAAAATCGCAAACAGGTAGGTTTAGGCCCGTGCCTCACTGGGACGCCAAAGCTGCGCTGCCAGTTCGCATAACCAAGAAAATGCATTTAGTTCTATGGTGTGTATCTCACCAGGCCTGGCGCACTCCTAACTATAGGTATAGAAATGTGCCTACGCCGCGCGGCCTTTCTTGTAAGGCTAAATTCGGTAGAGTGTCACACGCGTGTTCTATTTGCCGCTTGACCCGCGCTAGCAAAAATTATTTTCAATTTCTTTATCGAATATTCTATCGAGTTTTTATAAATTTCAAGTATTGTCGATTTTTGACGTAAACGAGTCAATGACCTTAAAGATCATTCAATATAAGTAGACCTCCCAGTACTAGTGAGTACCTAACTAATGCAAGGTCAACATATACTGGAATTTTATCTTACAAAATGTTAATTATTATGTATTATAATAACGTCCTTAAACGACCTACCTTTTAAAAATTACATAATTATGAACGCAAAGCTAACGCACATACAAAACCAACAAAGTTATATACACTTCATTTTAATTACCTATCTCATTTCTTTAGATACCTAACTAAATGTAAACAATCTCTTGACACTTCTATGAGATGACTTTTTTTTTAATATGTTTTAAAAGCATGGATAGAAGTAAATAGGTAGAAATCAACTAGGTACCTATCTACCATATAATTTTAGAAAATCTGATTATATTGTATGTAATAAAACGTTAGTACCTATTTCACATTTTTCAAAAACACAAGGTCTAACCCTATAACAAAAGCGTCCTGTTCAAAGGCGCACAGCGGGCATAATAAAAGAGACTCCCGGAACGTGAACTTAAGGTGCATTTTGATTCGTTATGAGCGCTACTAGCCCGGTAGGCAAATATAATCAAGGTCACGTCCGAGCCGTGAAATATTTTATGAACATTATTATCGTTGTTAGTAGGTTTATGTTTTCTTTCGAAGAGTGAAATTTCTGTACTCGAACTATTACTTATTTTGTGACCTCACTGGGCCATTATTGGCCATGCAGCCAATCCATATATTTTTTTTGGCGTCTTGGCGACCTAGTAAGGCACGGCTCTAAAAGTTTACAACGTGTCTTGTTGCCTCATGGTACAAAAAGCGAAGGCCAAAGTCATCGCCAAGGACATACGCTAAAATTAGCGTACACACCAAATTGTGCCCCTAAGTTCTGTACCAAACCATTATAGATTGTTATCAACACGCTAAAACGAGTCGACAACCTTACTTACAAAATTACAAAGCAAAAAAAAAGAATATTCAAGAGACATCCACGATCGACCAAGAAATCGATGACCAAACATAAATAAAAATACAAACATAGAACCTCCCTTTTAAAGTCAATTAAAAAGTAATCTTCCATTAAATGTTAAATACTGTACAAAAAACTTGAACATCAAGTCTTATTAAAAAAATTAAACTCCCAATTACCTCGCAACACATTTGTTTGTAAACACCGAGGACGAAATAGTAGAAAAAATCGGTTTTGTTCAACAGCGATACGATAAAACCAAACAGTGACTCAGGTCCAGTGACCGTATAACCTATATCAGCCTTTCTCATGGCCATGTGGGCAAGAGTGAATAGATTACTTCTAGGCAAGCGTGATGAAGCGTGCTCCATCCTTGATCACATCAGTATCGCTAAACGTCACGTGAGGTACGGGCCAAACGCATCGAGTTTGAAATACAGCACGCGACGCAAGCTATCAATGATTTCCTTGTAACAAATCTGACTAGTGTAGGTACCCAAAAGGTAGTCAATTCACAATTGCCTGTGTTTATTTTTGTAAAATATTTTGTAATAAACAATAAATAACACTAAAAATAAATATTTTTCAGAAAACCACGTCAAAATCTATACTAATAAAAGCAGTCCCGACAGACGTTGTCCTGTCAGAAAGATGGCTTTTCGTAAAAAAAAAATGTGTTCCCGATTGCAGTGCTACCAAGTTTAATTATCAAACCATCCAGGGACCCACTTAAATATACACACAAAATGTCATCCAAATTGATCAAGCCGTTTAGGAGAGAAACACACGTACAGAAGGATAATATAAATAAAGAGGTATGTAGGAGGTAATCTCTGAAACTACTAGACCGATTTTAAACATTCTTTCACCAGTAGAATGCTACTTTATGAGTTCGATACAAAAAAAGAAATGAGTTAAGTACCTAATTATAACTGTGTTATAGAGTTCAAAATATACCTGCTCTATGTTACCTCAATCTAGTTAGACCGGAAATCAACTACATTGGGGTTGGCTTCCGGTGGGAAAAGGCTAAGCAAACAATTAGAGAGGATCAAAAGAAAACAATATAAATTCCATCGTATTTCCTCTGGCCGTGATACTTATAATCTCGCGTGCATGTAACTGTTGTACAAACCTTTGATGCGCTTGATGCCTCGCGCGGAACTCTGCGGCCTTCAGCTGCTCGAGGTGGAACTGTTGTCGCTCCTGAATTAACTGCTGGCGCTGGTACTCCAGTCCTGGGATACATATGAAATATTACTTTGTTTGTTTAAAAAAGTTAAAACATTCATAAGGTTTTACAAAATTTAGACAAGCTTAAATTCTAAAACATCCATTTTCTTGTACATTGAAAGTTCAAAATAAAAGCAGTGTTAGCCATGGTTGAATGTTGACACTGGTCTGGCAAAATGCTTGTTAGACTACCTTAGCAAACCCTGGTACTCCAGTCCTGGGATACATATGAAATATTACTTTGTTTGTTTAAAAAAGTTAAAACATTTATAAGGTTTTACAAAATTTAGACAAGCTTAAATTCTAAAACATCCATTTTCTTGTACATTGAAAGTTCAAAATAAAAGCAGTGTTAGCCATAGTTGAATGTTGACACTGGTCTCGCAAAATGCTTGTTAGACTACCCTAGCAAACCAGTCTAAATTGTCATTACCTTTTCTGATCTTTATTTGTGTCAAAAAGTTTACCCAATAAAGCTGCAACCTACTTGTTGTAAGTGTTGCACTGCCTAGCCTTTCTTATCTGCATACAATTTAAAGTTCAATTACCTTCTCGTTCTCTCTCCATGGTGGCCTCTAGCTCCTCGAAATGTCGCAGCTTGATCTCCAGCTTCTTCATCTGCGTCTCCACCAGCAGCGCCACCAGCGACTTGATCTTCCTCTCCTCGACGCCGGCGAGATGCTTCGCTTTGACGGCGGCCGCAGCTAGCGCGGCAGCGGCTGCAGATTGCAGCTTCGCGTCTACCGTAGTTGGGGCTTCAGTTTTTTCTGTGAGTTTTCGAATATAAATTAATTACGTTTCTATTATTAACAGAAGATGATTTAATGTAAAATTACATAAATGAAATCGATGTTCCAAAACTGTGTGCTTTGTTTTATGTCCTTTTGTCTGGTTACAATCAAGAAAGTTTTCTACCCGAGGTAGGGCCGCGGAAAAAGCAGTTGTATAGTCCAAGAAATCATAAAAAACTTAAAACCAGTTTAAACAGGAGTGTGTGCGGAAATACTGTTTGAAACATTTGGAGTAGAGCTAAATCGTTCGACAAACTTATTAGGGACCACGAACTATAGCCTATTCTCATTAAGCAAATAGTGGCGTCATCGTTGTCACTCAGTTAAGCCACTCCCCTTGACCAATTAGATCATAGTAAATTAGAAACCTACAGTCAGAGTTCACATTGACCAGTTGAAGTAAAAATGAATACCTCACCTCAACTCAACATTTAAACTTAAAAATGTGGTAAAGCTATTTTATGACGCATTAGCAATAACAGATTCAAACAAATGGAACAAATCGACTGTCCCTAGGTGAACTCTCGAATCTGAAATTTTGCATTTTTTTTTATTTATGTTTTAAGCTTAGCATAATTCAGTGGCGGTACCTTCATACAAGCAGAAAAGCCAGGCATGCCTTACTAAAATGCTCGATAGAGAATCAATATCAAACCCGAACTATTTAAAAGTTCGCGCGCTTTAATTCTTATCAAAATAACACAAAGTATCTACCTATGCCACACTACTACACAGCGCGCGCAGAGTTTCGCATTGGCAGCATCTACGCGAGAGCTATATCTATCTCGCTTACACGTACCGGCTTTTACCGGGCTTTCAAATACTATCTCTGTCACTTTCGCACTTATAGCGATGTGCCGTATAACGAGTTAGGACCTTATGCGTCTACAAATCGATCAGTATGGAAGATTTAAGCCGGGCATTCGTATGAAGTTGCTCGCGTATCTTCGCGCACCTTGTCACCTTGTCAACTCTGCAGTGTTGCCGTTTTAGCGACGTTGTGAGATCTTGGAGATTTTTAACGAGTTTGGAGACTTTTTTTTAAGATTTAGCAACAATAAAAACTAGCGACTTTTTAAAATAACGAAATTAAATATTCAAAAATAAAGGCAATTTTTTAGAACTGGTCTCGTTAATTTCAAAATACGATGTCGTTTTAGAAAAGCATATGCAGCATTAGAAAAGTGACAAACCGGGGCCGAGTTATTTATCTAACAAAATTCAAAACGATATTATTCATTCCGTAGCCGATGTGATGCAAACTTGCATCGATTACGAAGTTAGGCAAACAAAATTTGTTTCAATTATTATTGACGAAACCCCCGATGTTAGTCATAGAAAACAACTGTGCTTGATTCTCAGATATAATTATAAATGAAATTCATGACTGTTTTTTGGGCTTTTAATTTATTGTACCTAATCAGTAGTTTATGAGAAAATTGCGATGATACATACGTAGGTACCTACATACTCAGTCGAAAACTGAACTTTCTTTTTTTGAAATCGGTTAAAATTTTATTGGGCTTGCCTTATTTTGAAACCCTAGGCACGCCACTGGCATAATTATAGGTATTTTTTAATGTCTGTACTAAAAAACGACAATTGTCAGTGCTTATTGCTTTTTAGAAATCGAATAATATCGGTACGTAACATTTAAGCCATTGTATATGAACGAAAGTTAAATATCGCGTGCATACAGTGAGTATAGCGAATGAGACGGAACTGCCGGTTTCACGAATGTTCGCCGCACACCGACGCATGCCACCGCATCAGTCTGATCGCGGTTTTATTTAAGTTGTACAATAGTGATAGCGTTAAAAACATTGTTTTGGTATTTTCTCAGTGTTTCCCAAGGTAATAAATCGGATCTGGTAGTTTCGATATTTTTCGGTGCGCTACGTATTAAAAATAATATCGAAAATGCCGTTTCCGATTGTATACGTGGAATTCTAAGTGACGTAAACTATCGATTTCGACAGTTTCGATGTTTTGGTTAGTGTTTCCTTGTAAATGATCGAAAGTGCCACTTTCGATTGATAATGACAGTGCAGTTACGTAGTATATTATAGCAACTCATTTTTCTCAAAAAATATTCATAATTAATAGAAAACATTTTTGTCTTATGATTCTTAAACCCAACCTTAATATGAAACCAAATTTATGTACAGGTATAGTCATTAATGACAAAATTATGCTTAAAATAAACTTCAAATCGCTCTCCTATAAAGTAAGCTTTTTCAATTCCGATAGTTTACCTAGGGACAGTCGAAATATCGCGACTACTTTGTTAGCGAAAAAAAAAACGTGGGACTTAGAAAATGTTACGGAACTAGTGGAACAGAATTCTTTTATTATAAATGTTACTGAAAATTTCGGCTATTCTGATTCAGTTTTAAAATAATATTTGAAAATAATGTGGTGTAATAAAAAGTTTCCTTTAATTTTATAATGGTTTATTTTTTACTCCAGTATCAATACGCCTTTAATTTGAAATAGTACTGATGACTCACTAGTATCTTGGCGAGAATAGTAGACACTGCACGAATGCACGATTATATAAGTCGTTGTCATCTGATTTTAACACAGAAAGACATAGCTCTAGGTGCCATATTATTAAGTAACTAGCTGTGGAGGTTCAGGAGGTAAGTAGGTTTCTCCATATTAACTTTGGACCCCCATTTGATCTCCTTAGGACTCAAATTTTGGAAAATTCTCTCTTACTGGCTCACTTAAGTCATAAAAGAAATCCTTGAGCAAAATTTCACGCTCCTAGTCCCAGTAGTTTTGGCTGTGCGTTGGTATGTCAGTCAGTCAGTTTCTCCTTTTTTATATAATAAATAATATCATCATGATTACGTTGCGAACAAAAATATAGCAAAATTGTTTATCTAAATCGGTTCAGTAGGTTAACCAATACGATGGAAAATACGTATACAAACAAGGCTTTGCCGTAGTCGGATAAAAAGGAATCATGCCATCGTTTATGTCATCAGCTGTCTCTTTACTGCATTATTCGATCCCTGTAGTAGTTAGCATATAGTTACCGGGTTGAGCTGCAGGTTCCTCTTTAGGTTCCTTCTCAGCCTCAGGTGCGGCAGGCGCGTCGGTGGGCTCATCCTTCACCTTGGCTTCACCTTCCTCCACTTCCATCGGTTCCGCCTTGATCTCCGATGTACCTTCTTTCTTAGGCTCAGCTGTAGATTAATCAAGAATTTAAGTATGTTGTGTCATTATTAGCTATCGTTTCTTATTACAGCTACTATAGCATAGCATAGCATAGTCGGCCTTATAATGTTCCCACTGCTGGTACTCAGGCCTCCTCTCTAGAAGAGGGAATGGGCCGTAATCCACCACGCGGGCCCAGTGCGGGTTGGTGGATGTCACATGTCTTCAAATTTTTGGTTCTAGGACATGCCGGTTTCCTCACGATGTTTTCCTTCACCGGTTTTGAGAGCAGTGGTGATGAAATAAATTACACAAAGTAATGCGCCTGGCTGGGTTTGAACCCGCAACCTACAACTCGTAAGTCGGGGCCGTTACCACTCGGCCACCACTGCTCTCAGCTACTGTGATAACAGTTTATACCAACGTAACAGCAGCCTTGTAGTTGCTTTTCTAAGTGGTAATTTACCAAGATATTAACATAATCGGAACCTTAAAGTAAAAAACATACAATTGTTAGCTTTATCGCATTCCGCGATCACTTCCAGGTAACCTGGAGTGGATAGAGATCGCAATTAATAGATTGAGGAGTTGAGTGGAACGGTATAAAATAAAATAAGTATTTTCAGAATATTTCAAAAAGTTTGGAGGTATGCGGAACAACCTGTAAAGTCCCGCAAACCTCCATTGAAAAGGGAGGATTTTCCAACCAGATGGATGTTGTGTCTGATCCGGGCCACTGCCCAATAGTTGATTTCAGACTGTTGTATATTTTCTAATCGCGCGGACAGCTAATGCTGCGATGCAGAATTTCGAGTTCTCGTTCTTATATGCCGTCATAGATGTCGCTACATCTTCATCGGATAACTTCAGCAAATCAAAACATACCTACAAATGAACGTCAAGTTCGTTTATATTAATTAAAATGTATACTTTTGTGGGATAGTATCCATCGTTACGCTGAATTTATAGCTGTTGTAATGTATAGTTACCGGAGGGGGAGAGTTCAGGCGCGGTGCCGGCGATGCCGGTGGCAGCCAACGCAGCGGCCGGACCGTGAGCGCCCGCAGCTTTTACGTGTGCCTCCATCATGGCTGCTGGCACCTCGTCCTGTAGGGAACATAAGTATTCAGTAATTAAACGGACAATACCGGGTGGTATTTGATTGGACACGATCTGCAGTGGCCAATAGACTGCGCATCCAAGTAGGCTATTGCAAACATAACCTGGCAAAATGGGGGATTATACTACTTTACGATACACTAATTTTAAGATATTTTACTAACAAAGTGGACCATATTGTTGTCTTAACTTGAATTAAATTAAATTAAATAATTATAGACATAGACCCGTCCGATACCCAGTGCGAGTGCGGTATTCTTGACCAGACGATGGCTCAAAGTGCTCCTATATCTGCACTTTGGAGAACCTAAAAAACGCAACTGACGCTGTTATAAACGTCGCAACCTACTGGACCATAAAAACTTTGAAGGAAGATAAAACCATCAACTCAAGAAGAACAAGAACGGACAACAAAGATACATTCAAAACCAAATAAACACTAATAACTAGTCTAGTAAAACTTGATAGATAAATCATAGATAAGACTTCGTAGTGATATATTATTTCTGAAAAAAAATCGTCAGTGAAGTACTGTCATCAGACTTATTTCGTCCGTCACGTTCGGTCGGCCGGTAAAAGCTCAAGATTGATGTTGCTCTTTTTTACCAGCTTTTAATAATAAGATAATTTTAGGTCGACAATATTTGCAAATGTAAACACTTTTGCCTTTATTTAACTTGCAATTTTTATATGTTTAGGGCAAATCACGCAAATTAATTCTGAAAAAGATACCTCTAACCGATTGAGCTGAAAATTTATAGACAGTTCAGTTTAAATGATAATGCATGATAAGCTAAATGACGTCATTCTAAATCCAGTAGGGCAGGCTGGTTATTTATTATGTACCCCCATGATATGGGTATCAATAAATGGGTGAAACAAGTCCAATGAAAACTAATAAATAAAGTACCAGTAGCAAAACAATTTTTTTTAAAGTTTCAAACAGTACGGTTGACGCTGTAGTTGAGCAATGCACGATTGAAGCTGGTGCGAGACGTTACATGTTATGTTTGTGAACGGAATAATTCCTAGAGTAGGGTGCTATGGGTAGTGTGAAAACGAAACCCGGGCCTTGGGACGAAGGAACAGGAGTGGGTTTTTAGTCAGTAAAAGTCTGACACTATCTCTCGCTCCGCCCAAGAGCGAGATTTGTCATTAGATGATTTTCCCACCTAAAAAAAAAAAGTGTAGGCTGTATTAAAAAACTAACCTTGATAGCAGCGAACTCTTCCATGGCTGCTCTCGTGGCCTTGGAAGCGATGCGCGGGTCCACTACGGACGCTAGGAAAGCGACCGTAGACATCACGGGGTTGCCAGTTTTGCTGAACGGAATTGGCTGGTAGGCTAGCGGACCAAGCACGCCACCTGTTAAACAACATTAAAATAAAGTATAAAATAGGTACAGGTACAAACCTTAAGAAAGAAAATAAATGGTAAATGGTAAGGTTACAATGGCTATTATTGTTTGCAACAATGATAGTCAAACAGTATTACCTCATTACGCGTTCTTTTGGTAACCTCACTCTCGGACTCCACGAGACAGGCTCGACCTAGTGTGGAGTTCAACAGTAATTTTTGTTTCCTTTGTGTATTTTTAATATAATATGTATTTGTATATCTAGGCATAAGTAGTATGTAAAGGAAATGTAAAGCACGTGTTTTCTGGCAAATAAATCATATTATTATTATTATTATTAAGCCCCCCCTAAAAGTTGCTAAGTAGCAATGTTTAATAAAAATGTGTGCTACAACTACGTCAAGCGTGTTCTTAGAGATATTTTCTCACAATTACTTATCGGTGCAACCCCATAAACAAATTATAACCACCACAGTATCTTCCCGAGGTGGTATTTAAACTAGGTGGTAAAATGCGTGTAGTGTACCAGCTTGCGCGTCGTGCAGATAGGGCTCCTCGATGGGCAGGCGCAGGAAGTGCAGGATGCACTCGTCCTGCGTGCGCGTGCCCACGTGCGCGGCCACGCGGTTCCAGTCGTCGCGGTGCAGCTCCAGCGCCTCCAGCAGCAGCAGGGTCTCTTGCTCTGTCCAGCCGCGCCCTCGCACGCCGCCGCGGTACTGCGACCAACAACAATAATGCAGTATAGAACATATGTTCGACAAGTAATCTTTAAGTGTGGAAAGAGTAATCAAATTATGGTTCTGACTCACAATGTGAGGAATAAAGGCCAAATCAGATTGATTCCTAATAAATACTTTATGTAATAAATAAAGAAGACATCTACGAAACCATTATCAAAATTATTATGTATGTTGATATATTATACATAAAACGTGGCGCTGACGATACGACATTACATTAAAACACTCGTAGTACTAGTCCATAGGAATATTATTAAACTACCAAAAAAATCCTACAATCGAAATCTAAAAAATGTTTTTTCAAACAAACTAAATAGCGTAAAATCGTAAACAAAATATAACACTATTTATAAATATTGGTACAATAACCTGTGACAACAACGCCGTGTCATGTAGTGACGTAATCTTTTGGCGCAATTATTATGAATGCTCAATAAAAACAATTACATCAAATCACATATTTTTATTTATAAAATTATTAATCTTAATCACTATTCCATCTCTTAGCACTCACTTATTGTCGATATTGAATCATGTGTACCTGCCCTACGCACACTAGACGTAGGGTTGCGTTCAAAGTAATTTAAAATGCTATCATCTAGTGTCACTCTTACAGGCACTACCCAATTGAGGGATTAAGCGTCGACTTTCCCGAATCCCTGGACAGCTTGAACAATAATGCGCCCATTGGTCGGACCAGGTCCTACCAACTCGGGTGTTCCCATACCTCTCTATGGTTAAAAGCGGCGTTTCTGTGGCACTCCCCATAAATTAAAATCATGTCTGAGTACTCCGAAACTGTGTAATTGTAACAAGGTATGATAATTCAAAAATAAAACGTAATTACAGTACAATACTTTTTAAATAAAAATAATAACATCAGTGACCTTGATATGTCAACTGTCATTTTAACTTGATTAATCATTAACTATTTTAGGTCTTGGTTTTAAGCTTACGTTAGATGTTTTTTTTTTTTGTAATCGTGGACTTCATATACATCATGTAGAAAATGCTGAAAATCAAAAATAATATCCTGTGACTAAACTCTCACTGGATATATTAGAATAATTTTTGGTATGAAGACTGGGAACATCATGAGATATACGCAGTTTAATTTATTGTCGTATTATCGGCGCCACCCCGTATACAACGCTAGTTTTAGTACATGCAAAACCTGAAACACCTGCCTAGTATTTTTATGTAAAGAATCTATGTAGGTATAAAAAAAAGTAAAAAAACTAAAACCCGACTACGACAAAAAAAAACGACGAAACTAAAAGTATGAAAAGTATGAAACAAGATTTCCAGGATGCTGAAATAAACAAGGTAAAAAGAAAAGCAGCAGTCACACGTTAAAGGTAACAACCGAAACACTTTAATAACGTGTGACTGCGGCTTTTCTTTTTACCTTGTTTATTTCAGCATCCTGGAAATCTTGTTTCATACTTTTAGTTTCGTCGTTTTTTTTTGTCGTAGTCGGGTTTAAGTTTTTTTTTACTTTTTTTTTTATTTAAATTATTTTGGTGTTAAATCACTGTGCTTCTATACCATTTGCAAAGCTAAATTTAAAATTTCTAATTAATAATGGTAAATTAATTTTTGTCCACCAGAGGGCGCCACATTGAATTTTGATGATATATTTTGATAAGTACCAGTGAAGCCCTTTCAAATGATATCAAACACGGTGTATTTATCTTAACATTTTTTTTAACACATGACTTCTTGTCCGCTAGAGGGCGTCACTTTAAATTTGAACAATATTTTGGAAATGTACAAGTAAAGCCCTTTCAAATGATACCAAACACGGCGTATTTATCTTCATTTTTATTTTTTACACATTACTTTTTGTCCGCTAGAGGGCGCCATATCAAGTTTTGTGACACGTCACGTAACCTATGTTCAGCGGACAATTAAGACGGTTCTAACGACACCTCATACGTCGAGTTCCGATAAGTAGATTAGGAGCTATGAGGGAACAGATGAACAAACTCACATACATACATAGCCTGTCAAAATCATAACCCTCCGTAGTCGGGTAATAAAATTTCAAAACCGTATCACGAAAAATCACAAAGTTATAAGCTTGTTATGTCGTGAAGGGAAGCGTCCCCGTCGCACAGTGTCCAGCTCGTAGTCATTTTTAAATATTTTTGGAAAAAAATATAACCGATGATAAACGAAGGTTGCTGTAACGCAAAAGAACTTTTGCTTCAAAGTAGTGTGCCTTTTACACTGCTGTGTCTTGGACTATTATGACTAGGATTATTTATTTTTGCATGGTTTCATAGATCCAGTGAGTTAAGTTCATTACCTGGTCGAGCTTGAGGCCGGACGTGGCAGCCAGGTCCAGCGAAGGTTCCGTCTTGACGGGCGGCGCGGGCGGCGCGGCGGCCGCGCCTGCTTCGGCGCCGTTCGGTAAGCCCGGCTCCACCTTTGGCACGTTCTCCGCTGGATAAAAAAAAGATAATGTTTACATTCAGTACTTTTTGCCATTTTTTTACTGTTGCAAAGCATAATTTAATTTTATAAACATGGTTACTATCCAATTATCAGATATTTTTCCAGTCTTTTTTCTATGACTTGACTTAGGACCTTAATTTTCACCTGGTACATATTCACACGCAAAAATCGAGGAACTCTTTTGAGAATCGTTGTTCTATGTAACAGTAGATCCAAAATTCACCTTGGTGTTGTATCAAATAAAAATAAAAATACTTTATTTCAGACAGAGGGTATTATGTTAGTAATCACACACCTTAAAAACTATGTTAATAAAAGATAAAATAACAGAGAGATTTTAATTTAATTTAAATATCTATTGCGTACACTTGACACACCGGGTACATGTATGTGTACATGCACTCAGTGTGCCAACGTAGTCATCCTCGTATTACCGCCCCACAATTGAATATCAATATTGCACACCTTAGTGAAGGTATTATTCACTGGGAGCTTTTGTCAAAAATAGTACTGAAGTTAAGTAACTTACCCGGTCTTGGCTGCGTAGGACGGGTGACAAGCGGCTGCAGACCTGACGGCGTGTCGGATAGCACGTGGAAGTGGGACGTGGGCGGCGGACCCATCGCTGTGGGACGAGATTCGGCTTCCAGCTGGGAAATACGATAGTTTTAATGCCTCACAGAGAAACAGCAATGCGTTGAATTACATTCTATTATAGTAATAATTTTCAAATTAATGGCAACATTCATTAGGACATATTATATCTCTCTAGATGAGAATAGAACTAATGCTCGACTCATACATTTGTATTTATAAAAATCTTGAAGCAGCTTAGCAACTGATTACAAGATATTTAAGTAATTAAAAGCTCCTTCCAAATTCGATAAACTGTGAAATGGTTACAGACAGACACACATTTACTTTGACATTTATAGTATTAGTATGGACTCTCACCTGATAGTTGATGAGGCCCCACTGCTCGAGGAAGCCGTGCACGCGCATAATAGCGCAAACATCTCCCGCGAGGTTGCGTCGACATGCTGTGCTAGTCAGGTACTCGGTAGGGTTCAGGCGACACGTGTCGATCATGAAGTTTCTGGACAAAATAAATATATTTTCTTCTAAAACTGGGCGAATTTGATGCTGTATGCAGAAATCCAAAGTAACAAGGTGGACAAGGGGTCAACCCTCATCAGTATCCAAGTCTTTTTCAGGTCGGCCACCCGTCTAATCAGATGTAGCAGTATCCTAGTCATTTAAAATGATGTATGGTGCCTATCTGATCTCCAAAACCAGACATAATTTCGATTGGTTTAGCCGCATAATGTCACAAATACAACTGCCAGCTGGGCGCAAAATTATCAAAACATACAATGTCAAAAGTTCTAAAATTACGTCTAAATATTCTTTTAGAGTCTGCGCATGATAACTGCGCATTCTTCTGGCGTTACAGTGTTAAATGCCCATTGAAAAGAACTGGGCAGTTAAAAAGAGGCGCATTGCAGAGAATAATGTTGATCAAGCTGATAGCGACATAGTCTCAGTTACTGAAGCGGCATTTAATACTAACTCCAGAAAAATTACTGAAGTATGTCTACATGTCGACAAAATAGAGGA
This sequence comes from Mythimna impura, assembly GCA_905147345.3. Classification (NCBI taxonomy): domain Eukaryota; kingdom Metazoa; phylum Arthropoda; class Insecta; order Lepidoptera; family Noctuidae; genus Mythimna; species Mythimna impura. The sequence goes on along the minus strand of LR990362.1, from coordinate 12,944,747 downwards.
GAAATATTTTGAATCGGATAGGTTAACGGATCTCGAAATGGACAAATTGACAATGGACTCATCCGACTTTTCTGATAAAGACAAGCACGGATTCTTATGGCTAAAAGTGCTACAGTGCTACTAGATATTCAATAAAAGATTTACCAAGTTCTGATGACTTGTTTATAAATGACTATTAGTACCAAATTCCAGATGCCAACATAAGTTAGTATCTCCCTTGAGAATATTTACCTGTAAGCGAGATAAATCTCCGGTGTCTTGGACTTGTTCTTCCCGTTAAAGAACTCCGGCAGCGCGCGTTTCTCGATGGTGTGGATGGAGTTGTAGTCGAACCACGCCGAGTACGACGGCACTACGATATGATGCGTCTGGTCGGTCACGTTGTCTTCTAACTCTTCTTTAGTTAGCATCTCCTGCGAGAAACACGTTAAAAGTTGTCATGAAAATCTGTTGATATTGCGGATGCAAAACATGAAGTGCTAGACTTGGCTGCTGTGTAATTACAGTGAACACGAAGCTCAGGAGAAAAAAAGGGAAATAATAGGTTTCATATTTAATTATTACTAGCTGTCGCATGCAGTTTCACCCGCGTCTTTGGTTACTGCTCCGCTCCTGTTGGTCGTAGCCTGATGGTATATAGCTAACCTTCCTTGATAAATGGGCTATCTAACAATAAAATATTTTTTTAATCCGAACCAGTTCTAGATATATTAGCGCGTTCAAATTAACAAACAAACTCATAAGCTTTATAATATTAGTATACATAGGCCTAACACGGGTGGGTTTTAGTCAGTAAAAGTCTGACACTCCCTCTCGCACCACCCAACGCAGAGACTTGGTGATTTCTCACCACAAAAAAAAAGTATTTGCGCGATGCGAAAGTGTGTGGTGACGTGACGACATAATGTATTAGTAACCTACATCGGGTAAGGTAAAATCATCCAACCCGCACTGGGCCCGCGTGGCGAATTACGGCCTTTTTCCTCTCCTAGACTCAAGGCCTGATCCCAGCAGTGGCCCAGAATAAGTAATAGTAGATACAAGTACAGAAACAACACTCTTCGAAAGAAAATATGCTAATGTAAACCTACTAACAACGTTAATAATGTTCATAAAACATTGCACGGCACGGACGTGACCTTGATTATATTTGCCTACCGGGCTAGTAGCGCTCATAACTAATCAAAATGCACCTAAGTACACATACAGGGAGTCTCTTTTATTATGCCCGTTATGCGCCTTTGAACAGGCCGCTCTTGTTATAGGGTTAGGACTTGGGTTTTTGAAAAATGTGAAATAGGTAATAAATAAAATATAATCAGATTTTCTAAAATTTTATGGTATCAAGGTAACTAATTGATTTCTACCTATTTACTTATCCATACTTTAAAACATATTTTTTTAAAAGTCGTCTCATAGAAGTGTCAAGAGATTGTTTACATTTAGTTAGGTGTCTAAACAAATGAAATAGGTAATTAAAATTAAGTTTATATAACTTTGTTGGTTTTGTATGTGCGTTAGCTTTGCGTTCATATGTAATTTTTAAAAGGTAGTTCGTTTAAGACGTAGTCACTAGTACTGGGAGGTCTACTTATGTTGAATGATCTTTAAGGTCATTGACTCGTTTACGTGAAAAATGTCGCAAATACTTGAAATAAAAACTCGATTGAATATTCGATAAAGAATTTTTGTTAGCGCGGGTCAAGCGGCAAATAAAACACGAGTGTGAAACCCTACCGAATTTAGCCTTGAAAGTGAGGCCGCGCGGCGTAGGCATACCTATAGTTAGGAATGCGCCAGGCCTGGCAGTGGCAAAATTTTAAGGTTGATTAAGTTTATGCTTAAAACCGGCGGGCGTGGCCGGCGCCTCGCTCACCGCGGGAGCCTCGCTCGGCGCCGCTGAAGCGCTGCAGCCGCTACATTGTATAGTTGATATAGTACCTGCGTGTTGGAGTCGCTATGCTTGCCCTGCGAGTCGTCGTGCGCGTCGAGCGGCGGCGCGGGCGTGGCCGGCGCCTCGCTCACCGCGGGAGCCTCGCTCGGCGCCGCTGAAGCGCTGCAGCCGCTACATTGTATAGTTGATATAGTACCTGCGTGTTGGAGTCGCTATGCTTGCCCTGCGAGTCGTCGTGCGCGTCGAGCGGCGGCGCGGGCGTGGCCGGCGCCTCGCTCACCGCGGGAGCCTCGCTCGGCGCCGCTGAAGCGCTGCAGCCGCTACATTGTATAGTTGATATAGTACCTGCGTGTTGGAGTCGCTATGCTTGCCCTGCGAGTCGTCGTGCGCGTCGAGCGGCGGCGCGGGCGTGGCCGGCGCCTCGCTCACCGCGGGAGCCTCGCTCGGCGCCGCTGAAGCGCTGCAGCCGCTACATTGTATAGTTGATATAGTACCTGCGTGTTGGAGTCGCTATGCTTGCCCTGCGAGTCGTCGTGCGCGTCGAGCGGCGGCGCGGGCGTGGCCGGCGCCTCGCTCACCGCGGGAGCCTCGCTCGGCGCCGCTGAAGCGCTGCAGCCGCTACATTGTATAGTTGATATAGTACCTGCGTGTTGGAGTCGCTATGCTTGCCCTGCGAGTCGTCGTGCGCGTCGAGCGGCGGCGCGGGCGTGGCCGGCGCCTCGCTCACCGCGGGAGCCTCGCTCGGCGCCGCTGAAGCGCTGCAGCCGCTACATTGTATAGTTGATATAGTACCTGCGTGTTGGAGTCGCTATGCTTGCCCTGCGAGTCGTCGTGCGCGTCGAGCGGCGGCGCGGGCGTGGCCGGCGCCTCGCTCACCGCGGGAGCCTCGCTCGGCGCCGCTGAAGCGCTGCAGCCGCTACATTGTATAGTTGATATAGTACCTGCGTGTTGGAGTCGCTATGCTTGCCCTGCGAGTCGTCGTGCGCGTCGAGCGGCGGCGCGGGCGTGGCCGGCGCCTCGCTCACCGCGGGAGCCTCGCTCGGCGCCGCTGAAGCGCTGCAGCCGCTACATTGTATAGTTGATATAGTACCTGCGTGTTGGAGTCGCTATGCTTGCCCTGCGAGTCGTCGTGCGCGTCGAGCGGCGGCGCGGGCGTGGCCGGCGCCTCGCTCACCGCGGGAGCCTCGCTCGGCGCCGCTGAAGCGCTGCAGCCGCTACATTGTATAGTTGATATAGTACCTGCGTGTTGGAGTCGCTATGCTTGCCCTGCGAGTCGTCGTGCGCGTCGAGCGGCGGCGCGGGCGTGGCCGGCGCCTCGCTCACCGCGGGAGCCTCGCTCGGCGCCGCTGAAGCGCTGCAGCCGCTACATTGTATAGTTGATATAGTACCTGCGTGTTGGAGTCGCTATGCTTGCCCTGCGAGTCGTCGTGCGCGTCGAGCGGCGGCGCGGGCGTGGCCGGCGCCTCGCTCACCGCGGGAGCCTCGCTCGGCGCCGCTGAAGCGCTGGCAGCCGCTACATTAATTAAACATTATTATTAATCAGAATATTGCTATCTCTCTTTGACAAAAACAAGTTCACACACACACAGCTGCGCACCGCGTCAATCTCTATTTGACGCGGTGCGCAGTGTATGGGTGAGCCGAAGGCATTTATTCACATTTAATTTTGTTAGTAGAATTAGGTATGTTCATTATTTGCTTTATTTTCACCGAATACTTTGGGGGATCGCTAGTGAATGTATAGACTAGTAATGCGTTTTTTGGAACCTTTTTTACCGTGCTGACAGGTAGGTATCTAAATAAATTAGGATAACTAGCAGAAACGTTATCGATACATATTACGTACATGTTCCAAACGACGTTTTTCAATACTGGTACAAAGATATAAATAAAAGGGGGGGGGGTTGTCGCGCGACTCGTGTGGGTTGACCCGCGATTCGTGAGCGCGGCGGCCAGCGCGCGCCCGGCCGCCGCGCGAGCTGTGGCATCAGTTGTGGCGGGGGCGGCCGAGCTAGCTGCACCGCGCTACTGCGGGAAAGAGTCAATTGCGAACCTAAAAGCGTAAGTACAATACGCGGCAAATAAGTAAAACCATTTGTTATGGTTACGCGCAGCCCCCCACTTCGATTCGAGTTGGAGTCCATGTCGTGAACCGACACGCAACGTAACGTAAGGCCACCAAACCTAACAAAGTTCGTAAGAATAAAAGTAACTCAATACCAAATCAAAAGCAAATCTAAATCCAAGATCATAGCATTTCTTTTTTTTTAGGTGGGAATATCATCCAATGATATCTCTCGCCCTTGGGCGGAGCGCAAGGGTGTATCAGACTTTTACTGACTAAAAAGCCACTTCTGTTCCTTCTTTGCCTATCATACCAGAGCCGGGTTTTCCTTTCAGAAGCGAACCCATGACCCCAGTGCCCCTTCGACCCTGCTGGGCCTCGACGGTTTGCTGACATCTTGAGGTACGCGTGAAAAACTAAGCGCTGTCGACGACTTGGGCTTGGTCCGGACGGTCGGACGGCGAGCTACCCATTGCTCACCGGCCGCAAGCCCGCGCCCACGGTGGCCGGAAATCGGGATCGGGATCCTGGTGGCTGGGGCGTGAGGGCCGCTCCCTCGCGCGTGCACGTGCAGCCTCCTCCTTTGCTAGCATTATTGCTTCGCAGAAGGAGGCGACCGCCTGCCACTCCTCCTCGCTTTGGACCATGGCCTGTACCAAGGCCCGGCGCGGCGCGAGATATCGTTGTTGCCGCCCCACGCGGACACGGCGGTGCTCTGCCCAAGCGGGGCACACCTCTACCGTATGCTCCACCGTGTCCACCGGGCGGTCCACACAGTGGCGACACCCGGGCGTTACTTCCGCACGAATCCGGTGCAGGAACTCGAACTGACCATGCTCGATGATAACCTGCGTCATGCAGAAGGTGAGGACGCCGTGAGGTCTTTCCAGCCACTCCTCAAAGAGGGGACTTACCTACTACAATACTACCTACCTACCTTCTACCCTTACCTACTACTACCTTTCCTAAGTTCATAGCATGGGTCAATAGTGCCAGAAATATCACAATACAATTTAATAATAATTACGCACGCACAGCACAGTAAAGTAATCGTCTAACACTGGCAACGACAACAAACACTCCACCCCGTGACCCCACTTGTGCTAGTGTGAGGGCCTGTGGAAGCAATACGCACGTGACAGGAGTAATAACATCACGCAACACTGACATTTGCTTAGCGCGATAGCACTACTAACTAATGTCCTTTATTTATTTATGACCCGCGAAGCGACTGCATTGTTCTAGAATGGCCATGAAACATCTTTTTCTAGAATATTTCTGGCCAATAGTTAAACGGATTCAAGTGCTAAATTCATTTTATTACTCACGTTCGTAACAATACTAATCCGATTCAGTATAAAAATTCAAAAAACTATACTCACGCTCAGCAGCTCGCTCGCTCTCTGGCGTGGGTGCAGCGTCAGTGTTGTCTCTAGACGCGTTGTCTTCTTCTTCGTCCACGTCATTCTCACGACGCTTCGTTATACGGCTGAACAAATAAAGGCCAATGCAAACTATTAGCATGATTTACTTTTTCTTTTCGCCAGAAATGAAACTTAGGTTATAATGTTAGAGGACAATAAGAGGAATCAATAGCAAAAAGAACCAGGTCTTTACACCGTAACCGAACGAAGATACGTATAAAAGCATTGCTAGTATATTTTTGTCAGGCTTTACCTATTTTCGTTATATTATAATGAAATTGAAATATAATACGTAATATTTTGAGGTTTTCATTGATAAAATAGATTAAATTGGTTATTACTGTTATATTTTTATCACAAACGCAGTTTTTCAACACTAAAACTAATAAAAAACATAAGTGATAAACGAATCGAAAAGATACGCATTAGTGTTGTGATAGTGATTGACACTATTTCATGCTTAGTCACCATAAAAATCGAAAATAAAACTATATTTAACAATGGGAAACCTTAAATATCAGACATAAAGTATTTTTATTTAAGAAAAATAACGCCTGATAACAAACTATAGCAATATACTAAATAGTCTGTATACTCCATTTGTTTAGGTAGTTAACTAAACGTAAACAATCTTGATATGTCTTTTTATTTAAAAAAAAATCGTATAAAGGACATACAAAGATTATTTAAATTTAGTTAATTACCAAACATCGGTATAGTTAAATAACAAATTGTAAACATTTTTAGATAACTTTTAGATAAAAGACATGTCAAGATTGTTTACATTTAGTTAATTACCTAAACAGATGGAGTATAACTTCGTTTGGTTACGGTTGGTAGACATAATTCTTTTTGCTATTGATTTTTTATAGTCCTTAAGATATGGTCTAGGTTTCACATTTGGCGAAATGAAAAAAAATACATGCAAGTTACATTCCCCTTTCTATGCAAGTACCCCAATTTCTTAAAGAATATCTTTGTAAATAAAAGAGCCCGTAAAACACAAGATTGGTGCCCTGACACAGTGACACTGGGCTGCGGCAGATCACGAGATGGCGGGACGACCTGGATGTCTTCTTTGGAAATTGGAAACAGTGAAGCGAGGAATTGTGAATGTTGAAAGGAATGAAGGGAAATCTTTGCCCAGCAGTGGTACAATACGGGCCAGCACTCATAATAATCGTCCATGTAGACTATGTTTTATCTATGTTTATATTTTTCGAAATATGTCGTTCTCTTCTCTTTTATCTCTTTTGAATATTAGATAAGATTGGTGACTATAGACTAATTGGCGAAGTCATTGTTTTATAATAGGTATGCATCTATTATTTATGTAAAATCGGCAACCGTTTGGGTAATACAGGCATGCTGTTTTATTACTTTATTCATACCTCTTTCTCTTGCCATGTTTCTGTGGTGGTGGCGAGGGCGAGCGCTTTCTCTTGCTGCCCTTCTTAGACTTGCTGGACGGCTCCGCGCCCGGGATTAAATCGTCCACCGAGAGACGCAGTTTGTGCACCTAGAAAATTCATATATTTTGTCAAAATCAACTTATAATGTTGCCCTTGCAACTGACAGATTTACCGCAACACTAAAAGATGTCTTATTTTATTCATAGAAAAACTTTAATTTATCCTTGTTTAATAATAATTCATGACCAAAATATCTGGATAAAGACTCAGTCAATGGTCAAGTTTACAAGCTAAAATGGCAATAGGCTGACCATATCTATTCGGCTTCTCATGGCGTAGAATCAGACTAGAACATGTTACCTTCTTCTTGCCGTTGGCGTCGAGCTCATAGTCCTCCTCGTTCATCCATTCGTTGTACTGCGGCAGGTCCAGCGCCCACGACGCCGACACACGCCACGGCTCCGCGCGGTTGCAGTCCCAGCTCACTGTCTCGGGGACGTCCACCTATAATCACCAAATATTTTATCGATCCATGCGTTTTCCTTTTTTATTTGAGGAGAATTCTTTTGACCATCATGGAACATTGTAACAATAGCTGTATTATGAAGGTAACGGTCTATGTCATCATGATTGCGTTGCGTAAAAGGGATGGTGCTATCTGACATGTATGTCCATCTCTCGAGAGAGATCTCACACTATAAAATGATTGATCATGATTGCCTTGAAATGTCGAAACAGGTAATGACACGGTCATTAACACCATCATCACCATTTCAGCCGAAAGACATCCACTGTTGGATATAGGCCTCCTCCAAGTCACAAAAATGATCCTGTGTCCATCGGATTCCGCGACCCTCACCAGGTCATCGGTCCACCCCGTGGAAGACCTTCTAACGCTGCGTTTTCCGGTACGCGGGCCCCATCGACTGTCTGTTCTGCGAGCAATGTACACCTTCCACCCCTCGCACTGCCACTTAAGTTTGGCGATTGTTCGGGCTATGTAGGTAACCTTGGTACTCTTGCGATCGGTATAATATGGCAAAATTAAAATTTCTCGTTTGATTGAAATGTCATAACATGATTAAATGCTAATCGACCAATTTCACAGCAACAGCGCCTTTATTACCTAGCAGTAAGAGTGGTTATCGCATACGTACCGGCAGATCAGCCTGTGCCCAGGTGTCATGGCTGTCAGGCAGATAGTACCAGTGTACCAGCACGTGGTTGCCTCGCCGGAACACCGGTCGCGCGTACTCCTCCTCTAGGGGGTCCACTGTGGGGTAAACGATGTGCGTCGCTTCCTCTTCATCTTCTAAAATGTGAGAAAGAATGTAATTCAGTGTAAATGTACTATGATGCATGTAAATGTACTAATCAAAATGAAGTTGCTCGACAGAAAAATTTGGCCGCTTCCCTGTTCGTCGGGTATAGCAGAGATTTTAAGAGACCCGTGGGTACATTCGGCAACCAGGAGCTGGCCGGTGGTGCATAGGATCAGGGCATAATGATCGCTTTCTTGTAACAAGTATTTTGAGAAATCGACTACTGAACGTGGGTGAACTGAGACAAAAGCTTTAAGAAATTTTGCAATGTCAGTATAAATCAGGAGGCAATTAGAAAAAGACTGGGTGAAGCAGGCCTGACTACACATCACCCAGTAAATGGTACCAAATTGATCACAGCTCATCGACAAGCCCGGCTATAGTTTGCCACGGAACACTTAAATTGGATGTATGATAAACAAGTTGACCAAGAATTTCAAATTTGACTCTCATTCTTCTTAAGTATTTGATAATTTTACCCGTATTTGGGATTTTGTACTCTAAAACCTTTCAAGGGTATTTTTTACACTGTATTTCATATCAATAGAAAGGTAATGAAATAATCTTTCAATTAGTGTAATATTTTTTTCAATATCTATCTATTCATCATGACAAAAATTGCTTTAACAAAAAAAGTCATGAAGTGTGATTTTTTTGCTCTCGAGTGTACATATTTAAATGAAATCATGACCTCTCCATGAAAACCCTATATACAAAAATATTTTTATAGGGATTGATTGATTAAATTGACGAACCATATTTAAAAATAATTGTCGAATGATCTCAAATTTAATACACATAAACATTGATACACGAAATGTACAAGTGCTGGTTCCTAATGATTATTTTATAATGAATTATAAAACTGATATATTTACCGCAAATCTCTCCTTGATGATTGACAACAATATCCTTCACTTTATTAGCGGTTGCTTTATCAACGTCCGGTCGTATGAAGACGCATGGCGAGCGGATGATGTCAGCGCCGAGCAGTGACGACTCGATCTCCATCATCATCTGCACGTTCAGGTCCTTGCGGGAAGGGTTCTGAAAATGTGGGAGTGGGGGAGGGGACAGAGACAATATTAGCGTTAGATGATGAATTTAGAAGAGTAAAGTTAAAGCATTTGTACAAGAGGTGTAAGAAAACAGCACGCATAGCCGAGATTGGTACAAGTTTTACCATTTCTTTTTGTACCAAGTGCGATGTTTGAATTGTTTTTGCCCAATGTTGCTTTGTTAGCATGGGTATGCGAATTTCGGCTTTGCATTGGATGTTTTACACCGTTTATAGCTACATATTCTTGTAATTTATGTTATGATATATAAAAACTGTTTTCCTACTGAATTAATCTTTTTTTCTTTTGTAAATATTACTTTTCGAGCAATGAACTACATCAGATAAAAATAATTATTATTTTCCACATTAAGTTATTTAAAATTATGCCAACTAATACAAAAAAAAATATTCATAAAAATAGTCCCAAGATTTTTAGAATGAAAATACAATAAACACATGCAATACAGACAGTAAAGGTGATTCAACAATCGACATCCCACATTGTATTAGTGACATAACATAGAGTTAAAGGTTATTAATCACACAAACACACACAAATAGGTGTTATTGGAAGTGCCCATATTTACACACAGTTTCAACCAGTTCAATAATCCCAGACAAGTATTCTGCACAAAATGACCCTTGCATGAAATGGTACATAGAATGAGATAAATTGGGAACTGCTACCTTCAAGCAAGAGAATCCATCAAGTGTTACTCTAAAGATCCCGTGTGTGTGATCTAGGAAAAATGTGATCAATAACAACACATCACTACTGGAAGTTTTTCATAAATTGTGCATTTAAAGTTGCTCTCACATAACAGAAGTTCTATTACTGAAGTAAGGGAGCTTATTCATATAATTAACTTAAAAAAGAAAAATATAAAAATTAAAAGACAATTATGTAATTTTTTTTTTGTTTCTAAAATTTCTAAATTATACCTTCATGTTATTAAAATACCCTCATTTCATTTCGTGCATTTGAACTAGTGACAACACGCGTCTGACATGTGATGAAAAAGGCAGAAAATATTCAATTATCAATAGTCAATTTATTTTCACAGCTGTTAATTTTATCTTTATAGTCAAGTCACGATTCTGTTCGCATTTGGAAGCTGACAATAGATCTTTATATATTTATGTTTTAATACAAATGTGGCGTACAAGTATATATGACTTGCACGCTGGCTTAGTTAATTACCTCTTCTTTTAAGATAGGCCATAGTAACATGCCGCCCGTTTACAAAAACACTAAAAAGTCCCTAAATGAATGCCTAAATACTGCCCCGTTGGATTTTAAACTCTCAGCCTGAAGCAGACGGTCGAAAATCCTATTTGTCATACAATAAGATGTCAACGATAATTTTTTTTTTTTTTAATTATAACAGTTAAAAGTAACACTTATACTTTCAATCTTTTTTATAAGATCTCTGTGTACTTGCCGAATACTCTGAGAAGAAAGTCAGAGGTCTCTTATCAAAATCATAAATGTTAATCGTCATATCTTATAGGAATCATTAAGGTTTAGTCTGAGGTGGTCTTTTGGAGAAACCACCGAACAGATTTGAGTGGATCTGTCAAGACAGTGCAATAATTTGGCAGTTATCGATGTATGGTGCGTCCATAGTTCACCAGTGTGGGGCAAACCTATTGTCATGAACAATGTAATAAGGTTATAATCAGACGCATGTTGTCACATGCCAAGTGATGCATTGTTAAAGAGCCGCGGTGTGCGGGGCAAGGTCTGCGGGGCAGCGGGTCTGCGGGCGGCGGTGAGCGAGGCGGCGTGCGGGGTAGTGCATACCTTACCGACCTGGAAGTCGAACTTGCGCCACCGCTGCTCCGACTTGAAGCGGAACATGGTGGCGAGCACCGTGCACAGGGACCCGCCCGGTTTCATATCCATGAACGCTTTCATCTGAAATCATAAACGAATTCACTTAGTTATAAATTATATTATGTAAAGGCCAACTTGAATGAACCTGTCCACACATTGCAAGCATTATTTTTAAATATCGTGTAGCTAACCTTAGAACTTGGACTTCAAACATCTAACTTTAAATCAAAGAAATTCTAGTTATAACTTGTCACAAAAACAACCTTTTTTGCGATTCGCAAAAATCTTCATGACTCCATTCGGGAATTGAACTATTTACATAAGTAAGTTAGAACCCTCAGTGCGCGAGTCCGACTCGCACTTGTCCAGTTTTTTTATATATAGATAAACTTAATAGATCGCAACGCATGCTTATAACCAATTTAACTCTTACACCAAGTTCATGGTCAGAGACACCATTACGTTGCTTAAAATACTTCATTGTAGCCCATATTAGGCAACAAGTGGCGATTGTTAGACAATGGACCATTTGGCATTGCAAAATTATACTCAGTTAAATATGGATACTCGAATATCACGAAATAAATCGTTTAAGACATATAAGTAAATCACTTCAATGCTTTATGAATTTCCATTACTCTGTTTGCTGTTAATCTTTTCCTTATCAAAGTAAAATAATTTTAATTAAGTACGTTCGTGATTAAAATGCATTACATTCGCATTGTTTAGTTTATTATTTTTAAGATTATAATATAGTGTTTAGTTTTAGGTCATGCCTTAGTTGCCTGAAAATAAAGAATTATTAATACTTATTATTATTATTTACAGCGTTATTCGTAAAACTCGCCTAAGGTATCACCTTAGACGAGTTTTACGAATCTTACTTAGGCCACCGATGCGCCTGCCAAATTCCATTTGTGCATATTTTTTTTTAATTTTTGCGCTAACCTCAGTTTCGTTCTATTTGCGTTGATAAAGTTATTTTTGTGATATGCAAACAAATTCCATACGTATAAATCGTTTATGGAGTCAAAACACAATAAAACATATTTATTTTAGTTGTTGTTTTCCATATAAAAACCTAAAGTTCTTGATAAATTTATTACATTAATAACTTGTCAATATTTATAAAAAGTCATTTTCTAACCCAAAACGACATTGGGCACTTTTCTATGATCTCCGTGTTGTTTAAGTTTTGGTATATCCCATTAAAAAGGCAATAAATAAAAGCTAAATTGATTGAATATTTAGTTCCTAGTAGCCTAGTTAGACTGAGCATAGCCTTATTAAGATGTGATTTAACAACTTTTCTTGGAACTCCTGACTTTTCTGTATAATTTGTACCTATAGAAACTAATTTTGTTTTAATTTTTTTACCTTACAATATAAATAAATTTTGAATTTCTATTTTGTGTTGAGCTAGTCCTAAATCGGAAGTGAGAAGGAACAATGTCAGTTAAAGTACTCAACTTCCTAAATCTAAAAGATAAAACGTTAAATAATTTATTTTATAGTTCCTTATTATTCATACCTCGGCGAAGTTCAAATGTATTTTGCAGTTAAGACTGTGACCTGCAAAATGCAAAAAACTACCACCACCTTTGAGCATCCCCTTTAAAATAAAATAAAATATTTAAAACATCCCAATCCCGCAAATCCTGCGGGATCCGCGGGATTGATGACTTCGACTTCGCAGGCCTGCCGGATCGCAATTTTGATGCGGGACTGGATTCCCTAGTTCCCAGTCTACAACTTTTTATGCATCGCGATTATTGTGCATTTTATGATAACTTTTATTACAAGAAGTAACTTTATAATTAAACTAGTGACTCGGCCAGCTACACACGATTGTTAGAAGTGTCTTAAATGGTCGGTTTTTCTGTACTATAACCTTTCATCATGAATTACCTACTCTGATCTATACGTGAAAACTGTATAGGTATCCGTATGAAAATCCGTTCAATATTTTTTAAGATTATTGCGGACAGACCAGCCAAACAGACTCGTTAGGGGCCTTTTTTATAATAATTATGTAAGGATAAGGATTACGTCTAATTAATTAAGAAAATAGGCCTAAATAAGTTATTTGATTGGTTCCATATTTATTTGATAGGTTTTATATTTATAGAATATTCATTTGGTTTTTTTATGGGTATTTTAATAATTTTACAATAATGTTGATGATTGATGTTTACAATTAGAATGTCAAATATAATGAGATCTTTGATATGATATGGTTAAGGACGACTGATTAAATTTATTTTATAGCTCTAAGTACCTATATTCTAATAATTTTATTGTATTTTGTAATCAAGAGTTTTCTTGATTACTTGTTTCTTGTTTGGTTTCTTGATTGGATAATTCAAAATCTTCATAAAAAAATTAACCCTGCTAATCATTGTTTAAACTGAACATGATAATTTTATTTTATAAATACATATTTAAAGAAATCTTCTACAATGCCGCGCAAACCATGAAGGTTCTAACTTCGTGGTTTGCGCAGTCTGCAACACCATGATTGCTGTTGGCAATATTCATTTTGTAACAATCGAAAGTGAATGTTGGAGGGAAACTAAGTGACGCAGTAAGGGCAAGATAATTAGCCATTGTAAGGAAGTAATGTCGATTAGGCGAGACAGTTTACACGGCAGGATGTGTTACGTGTCGGATGTATTATTGATATCAGTTCTCGGCTATGGAAAGGCTACAGGAACTTATTAAGTAGGTAATGCTCAAGATTGCAAATTGTTTGCAAGAAAACTGCCATATTTCTCCTTGAAAAAATTCTGGATAAGTTTTATAAAAACCGACCAAGTGCGAGTCGGATTCACGCACAAAGGGTTCCGTACCGTCCGTAGCAAAAAAAAAAATCTAGCTACTGTTCATGAGATCCAGCCTGGTGACAGACGGACAGCGGAGTGATACCAATTAGGTCCTGTGTTTACCCTTTGGGTACAGAACCCTAAAAATCATCATCTGCATTTGCCCCAAATGCGTTACCCCAATTATGTTGGGGTCGCCTTCCAGTCTCACTGAATGCACCTCAATTTTATAAACAAATGCAATTAAACTCGTTAAAAAATAAAAGGCCCGTTTTAACATTTGAGAAAGACCCTAGAATGTAACTTGTAACGAAACTGATAATAATAAATAAAATAATATAATATTCAAACAACTATCACACAACGCCGTCTAGTCTGAAGCTAAGCAGAGCTTGTGTTATGAGTACTAGACAACTGATAAACATACTTAAATATTTCTAAATACATACATATTATAGATAAACTAGCTGAGCCGGCAAACGTTGTTCTGCCATATAAATAAAAAAAAAAAAAAAAATAGATGTTGGCCGATTCTCAGACCTACTCAATATGCTCACAAAATTTCATGAGAATCGGTCGAGCCGTTTCGGAGGAGTTCAAGTTCGAACACCGTGACACGAGAATTTTATATATTAGATTACACCCAGACACAGGACAAATGATTGTGTTCATCACACAAACATTTGTCCTGGGTGGGAATCGAACCCACAACCTCCGGCATAGCAGTCAGGGCCACTAACCACTAGACCAACAGGCCAGATAGAAACAATAAAATAATAAGTAGTAGTAGCTATTTTAGTAGTAGCTACACTACAAAATACAAATGTTTATTTAACTAACCTAAATAAAACGTTCTAAAAGACTAGATTTCGTTTGTTTGTAACTATGTAAGAAAAACGACCTACATAATTGGCGCAGTATCTTTACAGTATCAAACAATTTAGAAATAAAGAAAAAAAAGGAGCTAAAGAAATTTCCTAAGATGTCACATAATGGTTAAAGGCCTTGCCTGAGGTCACACTTCCGCGGAATCGTGTGATTTGAGCCGTGACAGAACATCGGAGTCACGGCCTTCCTAACTAATTAACTGCAATACGAATTGAAAGGAACATCACAATGAAAAGGATGTTATTGACCGATCACGTGGACATTGTTATGATTTATCATACTTTTCTTTTTTTAATATAAATATAGATAAATCTGACTTTGTAATTCTGTACAACCACTATCATTTCTCATTCTGTGAAATATATGCATGCCTATAATTGATTTGTTTACAAAGAATCATCTTCTGAACTTTCACAGTAGAATTCTTTTGTAAACAAATTGTTAGTGTGACTTTTTAATAAAATTAAAAAATTACATCAACAAAAAAAGAAACCAATCCTAATAATTATTGTCGTTTGGGAAGTACCAAAATATCTACAAGCTTCCTTTTGCAAACATACTGGCAGGAATGTCTAACAAAATAAGTTATAGGTACCTACTTTAGTTCTTACTTAAAAAAACTGTTTACATTCGATTCGAGTAATAACTAATAACAATTAAGATAAATACATTTATAATAATGATGGTATAAAGCGCACGTTCAATTTCGTATACATGTTGTGTATTATAGATATTGTATTGATACGTTCACTTGCTAGAGAACTCAAGATCACCAGTGACCGGTTACAGGCACTTAGCTTACGGTGGGTGACAGTCGCTCGAGACGCCGAGAGTATCAAACGTACAAACTGTTAGTATACACCACGAAAAAATGATATTACTAAGAGAATTCATCCTAACAGTTTTATTAGTGCAATGTTTTGCATACAGAGCACCTACTCCGCTTATTAAAAATGTAAGTAGCCTTCTTAATATTATGAATGTGATTTTAGTTTTTATTTCTACCAGTTTTGGAACGCTTTTAATTAGGTACCAAAATGTAGAAACTTGTTAGGCACGATTATATACTACTTATCTATCTATGAGTATAATTTATCATCAATGCAAGCAGTAGTTTAATTCTTCTTTTATCAATATTATTACATACTAAGTTTAATTTACGTTTGTCGATATTTTTGAACTATATCAATATTCTATCATTATTTGTATGCAGTAACTTCAATTTTGCTAGTGATTAACCCTAGAAAGATAATCATATTTGGTTATACGGATAAGATAGTGATGCGTAAAATGTACGCATGAACTTTAACCAAATATATTGATGTATTACATATATTTATTCGAATTAAACTAATCTCAATTTAATTGTTATAAACAGAATTAAATAAAAAATGAAAAAAAAAAAATATTTATACTAGCTCCTGCCAGCGGCTTCGCCCGCGTGACTAGGTCTCTCTATACAAACTTTGGACCCCCGTTTCATCCCTTTATGGGGCGAATTTTGGAATATCCTCTCTTAGTGCTCACCTAGGTCCACGACGGTCTAGGTCTAGGTAGGTAGGTGGTGTATTATATGAAATTTATTAGTCTATGTATTGTATATATATAAATAGTACACCACGAACTACCTGCGTATCTTTTTTCTCCTTCTCTGTCAAATCCATCCAAAGGTTGTCTGTAAAAAATCGCTTTTAGCGATAAGACCGCCCATTGTGACACCCTATTAATTTTAAGTTTCTAATGAAATTTGTATTTTTGGTGTACAATAAAGAATATATCTATCTATCTATCTATCTAGGTCATAAAACGAAACCTTGTGCAAAATTTCACGCTCTTAGTCCCAGTAGTTTCGGCTGTGCGTTGATATGTCAGTCAGTCAGTTTCTCCTTTTATATATATAGGGTGACTGGTAATTTTTTTCACCGAATTAGTGATCGAAACTTAAACATGTGATTGTACTCATGATCACAAACAACTTTCTCAAAGAAACTTTTTTTTTAGACTGATTAATTTTATGACAATAACAAAACAGTTCGCTCAGCTGTTAGCCGCGTAAGGCCGTTGTCTAAGTTATTTGTAATCATGAGGACAATCACGTGTTTAAGTATCGGTCTCTAATTACCAGTCACCCTATATAGATTAAATTACTATAAAAAAACAAAAACATTCAAATAATTCAGTTATCAACAAAACTGATAATCATATTTCTTTGAGGTCTTATCATTATTTTTTTTACTGATAATCAGTCTAGTCATCTATTTCGACTTGCATACGAAATAAACAGTATATTATATACTATACAAACATATAGTTATAATATAAGAATCAGTCAGATATAACTTTGGCATATATCAACATTATGCTCACGGCAAATAACTTTTTAAAATTTTTTGCACAATGCATTTGCCTTTCGCCTTATTTTAGAATGATAATATATACATACATATACATAAACCTATGATATTTTTCATTTAACAATCACTTTTTCTTATGTATTATCATATATGAAATATATAATGACATAATATAATAAAAAGTGAATTTCAAATAAAAAACTATGCTTATATCAATTGAGGTAAATCTAGAAAGTCACTTTAAAGATAATCTTGCGTCATTTTGACTCACGGAGTCGTTATAATTCAAAATTGGTAATACCCACCATAACAACGCATGTGCCTCACGAATGGGCACGCCACAATTATGGCGGTAAGTCACCTCTTTGAGGCGTGGTTGGAAAGACCTCACGGCGTCCTCACCTTCCTTCCGCATGACGCAGGTTCTCACCGAACACGGTAGGTTCGGGAAGTTCCTGCACCGGATTCGTGCGGAAGCAACGCCCGGGTGTCGCCACTGTGAGGACCGCCCGGAGGACACGGTGGAGGTGTGCCCCGCTTGGGCAGAGCAACGCCGTGTCCTCGTGGGGGTGATCGGCGGCGGCGATCTCTCGCGCCGGGCCTTGGTACAGGCCATGGTCCGGAGCGAGGAGGAGTGGCAGGCGGTCGCCTACTTTTGCGAAGCAGTAATGCTAGCAAAGGAGGCGGCCGATCGCGTGAGGCAACGGTCCTCACGCCCCAACTGCCGCCGGGATTCCGATCCCGATTTCCGGCCACCGCAGGCGCGGGCTTGCGGACGGCGAGCCATGGGTAGCCCGCCGTTCGACCGTCCGGTAACCGTCCGGACCGAGCCCAAGTCGTCGACGGCGCGTATTGTTCCACGCGCGCCTCAGGGAGACGTCAGCAAATCTTAGGGGCCCAGCAAGGTCGAAGCCTACTGGGGCCATGGGTAGTGTGAAAACGAAACCCGGGGCCCTGGGACGAAGGAACAGGAGTGGGTTCCTGAGTGTGGTTCTATCTCCTGCTCCACCCAAGAGCGGGATTTGTCATTAGATGATTTTCCCACCTAAAAAAAAAGAAAGGTCGGGGCGACGACTGAGATATCCGAAACGCACAGCCTCGGATTCGTGCTAATTAAAAAGAAAGAGCAATTTTTCGAAAACGTATGCGTCAATTTTACGCAGACTATCTTTCTAGGGTTATATACATTATGACCGAGACGCAGGACCATTCAGTGTGACGACACTTGGGGGAGGCCTATATCCAACAGTGGACGTCTTTCGGCTGAAATGATTATGAAATACATTAGTATTTCATACATAAATCACGATTATTATTAACTAACTGTTTTTTTTTTATATTAATACTAGGTCCAGAGGGGCGGTACACATTTCGAGGGTCCCCATTGGTCAACAACAGAGAATGCACTTTATTGGGTCGACATACATGCACAGCAGGTGTACAGATTTGATGCCGAAACCACCAATATCACCTCTAAAACCATTGGTATGTACGATAGTACTTCATACAAATAAATCCTGTAGTAATAATCAGTTTTATTGGGCTGGCAGCAACATTTTTCAATATTTGCCACCATTCGTTACAAATATATTTAACTAGCTTTTGCCCGCGGCTTCGCTCCCGTCTACTGACTACTCTACCCTATTCTACCTTACTCTACCCTACTACCAATTTTTTAATTTTTTTTCTTTCATAAGATCCTTCTCCTGACAATAACAAACACAAAAAAAAAAATAGTTAAATCGGTCCAGCCGTTCACGCGTGATGGCGTGACCAAGGGAAATAGGGATTCATTTTTATATAAACAGATTTAAAAAAAAACCTTTTTACAAAAAAAAATACAACCGACTTCAATGTAAAAAAAAACACTGAAAAGTACAAAATAACTTTAATTTCGGAAGTCGGTGTTTCTATAATAGTTTTGTCTCTTCGTTATTTAACACCGACTTCCGAAATTAAAGTTATTTTGTACTTTTCAGCGTTTTTTTTTACATTGAAGTCAGTTGTATATTTTTTTTGTAAAAATATTTTTAATTTTACACTTTTTAGTTATGGTATCACCACTAAAAAGTACCTCTCAGCCATACTTAAATACCGTCAGAGTGCATTTCATGACAATTCTAATAATACCAAACACGGTTAGATTAAATTAATTTATTAGTTCCGGTGCCTAACTTCAGGCTTCATCATCAGATCAGTTCGATATATTATTATTCCCCCTATTATTTCAGTCAGTCATCGGCTACACGTATAAATAAAGCAATTTTACTTGTTACGACAGTTCTGCTGTAATCCTATGAGGAGTTCTGTTCCATATCTTCGAAGTTCATGATCAGATCATAACAATATTTCTATGGGACCAACTTTAATGATATGCATTACAATTAAAAAAAAATTAAATCGGTCCAGAATTGACCGAGAAATCGGTGAACATACATAAAACAAAAACATACATTCAGCCGAACATAGAACCTCCTCCTTTTTGAAGTCGGTTAAAAACTAGTATGTTTCTTCGATATTGTAATTCTAAGATGGTTTGGTAATTTTTTTTTCACAAACACCTAAACTCACTTACACAAGACACCTAAACCCAGAATACCTATCTGAAGGCCATACAAATATTTGTTCCTCGTGGGAATAGAACCCGCGACGTGGTGTGACTGGAAAGCGACTAACAAAAGGGAATTTATAATACAAAATAAATGTTAGTAGATCAACCAGAGGTAGGTGCGTACGGCGATGCGCCACCGGTACATGTTGGACCTTCCACCCATACGCACAAAACGTTTTGGGAATACATTTATCGTGCGTACAGCTAAGGAGTGGAATTTCCTGGCGTAGTCTGTGTTTTCTAATGGCTATAACGTAGGAGTCTTTCAAGTCAAGAGTGAATAGGTTACTTTATAGGCAAGCGTGCTCCATCGTGGATCACATCATCACTTACCATTAGGTGAGATAGTGGTCAAACGCGAGCATAAACATAAAAAAGGTATGCTCCTATATCACACACAGTAATATCCGCCTGCTGATTCGGTACAGTTTCAGGGCGATTTAGATAAGCTTACTTAGTGGTGTAAAGAGCAGTGGTGGCCGAGTGGTAATGACCCGACTTACGGAGTTGTAGGTCGTGGGTTCAAACCCAACCAGGCGCATTACTTTGTGTAATTTATTTCATCACCACTGCTCTCAAAACGGTGAAGGAAAACATCGTGAGGAAACCGGCATGTCCTAGAACCAAAAATTCGAAGACATGTGACATCCACCAACCCGCACCGAGCCCGCGTGGTGGATTACGGCCCATTCCCTCTCCTAGAGAGGAGGCCTGAGTCCCAACAGTGGGAACATTATAAGGCCGACTATGCTATGCTATACTTAGTGGTGTAAGCATTATAAAATGTCTTCAAATATCAAGAAATTGAAGCACATCAAATTTACTAAAAAAAACCGGCCAAGTGCGAGTCGGACTCGCGTACGGAAGAGTTCTGTACCATTATTATCTATAAAAACAGCAAAAAAAAAAAAAAAAACATCACTGTTGTATGGAAACCCCACTTAAATATTTATTTCATTCTGTTTTTAGTATTACGTAAGCAGTTTTTTTTTTGCAAATATTAGCCCCCCCCTCCCCCTCTTCAGCAAAAGTAAGCAAATCTCTCACCCCTCCCCCCAATCTTACGTAAACATTGGTACGTGCATTTGTCAATGTGTTAGTTTGGTTATTAATTTATGAGCAGTATTTATTTATTCTTTATGCACACAAGAGTACAGAGGCTGGGCACGCCATAATTATGGCGGTAAGTCCCCTCTTTGAGGAGTGGCCGGAAAAGCAAAACCGCGTCCATACCTTCCGCATGACGCAGGATGTCATAAGATGATTTTCAACCCGAAAAAAGAAAAGAATACAGAGGCGGACTTAATGCCTTAAGGTATTTTCTACAAGTCAATATTTGGGTGATGCAGAGACAAATTGTGGTAGGTGCCCGGATATCGAGGGATATGCCTTGGGGGCGAGACACGTGAGGCTTCGATATGATCAAATTGGTCTAATGTTCGAACGGCAGCTGTACGCTTCATTCAGTCGCTTTGCAATTGCGTACAGTGTACTATTGATGCGTAAAAAACCAAAATGCCGAGTTGTGCAGTAATTATATGTAAAAATAGGTCCAAATACCATAACCTGAAGACAAATGGCATGTCCTACCACCGGTAAATAAACAACTGAGGATCCTTGGATATTGTCGTATTACATATAAATTAGTTATTAATTTAATGTTGTTTGAACAAAATTAAGACTCTGTTATTTCAATACAGTTACTCGTGAAGTGTATTAAGGGCCGTTCAAATATTACGTAAGTAGATTTTTTGCAAATATTAACCCATAAACCCCAACACCCTCGTCAGCAAAGCAAATGTCTCACCCCCCCCCCCCCTATGCTTACTTAAACATTGGTACACTACATACATTTTTCAATGTGTTCTGGTTTCGTTATTTTATTTAATAAACAAAGTTATAAGCCTAAAAATAAGGAATCGGCTTGAAATTGAGGAACTAAACAAGCAACTTTTAGATTTGGCATATTAATTCAAATTAACAGTACTCAGTCCATGTCAAACAAATCCATGACTCTAAGGCTGAGGCTACAGTGGCCAGCGATTTGCGATGCGACTGGAAAAGCGAAACGAGTTAAATATGGTGTGTCTACATTAGAAGCGAAAATGTGGCGATGATATGGCTACATTGCACATATGCTTTACATCGAATTAGATGAGCAATTCATGCAGCTACACTTTAAAAGGAGAAAGACAGCGATTTCGCTGCGAATTCGCATTATTACTAATCGCGACAAGGCGGCTACATATAGAAGCGGTACAGAGGCGAAGCGAGTGTCATTCTGAACTGAAATTTAATTCTCTCTACTTCGACAAAACATATATTCGACAATCACTAGTCCGACAGAACATACTTCGACAACACACACCTTCGAAGAACACTACTTCCATAGAACCCTTCTTCGATATGCACTTGTTCGGCGGATCTCTATTTCGACGGAACATACATTCGACATAATACTACTCTGAAATGTGACGAAAATAACTGAATACTGTTTTAGTCTTAGGTAGGCACAGAATAAAAACGAAAATAATAATTAATTCAGTTTTTAATTTAAAAAAAACCTTTAATTTTTGATGGTTTTAATATTTTTGAATACGCAACTTTAGACTTTTGGAATTGTCTATTTTTTTTTTGGTACAGTGACATGAACTTTCGAAAACCAGTCGCTAATTCGTTTTGCATCAATGGGTAAAACTTTTTCTTGTATTAAATTAAAAACTGCTGGGATTCCAGACGCTGGTATGTATGGTAAAGCTGAAATGTGTTTTACCTGGTGAGCAAATTCACTATGATTGATATACTTAGGTATCGTCGTAATAGAGATCCGCCGAACAAGTGCATATCGAAGAAGGGTTCTGTCGGACTAGTGATTGTCGAATATATGTTTTGTCGAAGCAATAGGTAGTCGAACTATTGATTTTCGAAATTGCGACCGTGTCGAATTAAATAACTGTCGAAGTTCAGAATGACACTCAGGCGAAGTACACGGTTCGCGCGGGGAGAGCTCGTTTGGTTCGGCAATCGCCCAGCGATCCAGTCGTTCTCTGCTTTGTGGAGACGTGTATTATTTGATTAGGTTTGACGAAACCAAACCTTGTGTTTTTGCTAGAAAATTCCTAACTTAGGCGCGAACTATTTTTGAAAAAGGGATTGGTTTGGATTCATGAAATAAATAAGACTTGCTATCCTGATCTCCTGGGGGAGCGCATTCCACAGAGAAATAGATTGAACAAAGAATGAATTGTGAAGAAAGTCAGTATGATGAGAGGGATATTGGAGTAGGCGGTTATGAGATGAGCGCAGATTTATATTGTGGTTGGCGCAAATGTATTGGAAATGAGGGGCTAAATAGCAAGTAATATTTCGCGTACAGTGTAGCCATAAACGTGAATTTCAAAAATTTTGGTAGTGTGATTTTGGAAAATCGACATTGTTCTCTTGAAAAACTAAAAAAATATACAGTTACTCCTGACGTAATAACCATCTAGACCCTCCCCCCATCCCCCATGTCATTAAAAAATAAGCAAAGCAAAGACTTCCCCCACCCCCTGTAGCGCTTACGTAATACTTGAATGGCCCCTAATCTTAAATTGACATTATACCTAAAGATTGAGATAATCAAAGTTTTTAAATTTACAGTACAATATGATAAGTAGCATGATAAATAAATATAACTTCATACAAATATTTAGTTTTGGCCAAAAGTTACAATAATTTGTGTTCGCTATGCAAAAATATTCAATTATTATTTTAAAAATCTGGCTATTTGGCGTTTTCGTAAGATGGCCCTAGAAGATTAATAATATTGCGTAATTATTATTGACCGAGTAGGATTAATATTGAAGAATTGCGATATCAATATCTCGTTCAAAATAAAAAATATTTAGCGGAATATTATTGTATTGATCACAAAATCGCAAGCCCACCTTGGCCAACGAAGGACCAGGAGTGGGGTTTTAGTCAGAAAAAGTCTGACACTATCTCCCGCTCCGCCCAAAAGCGGGAGATGTCATTAGATGATTTTACCACCGAAAAAAAAAAAATTGCCTGCCTTAGGCCTAGCTCGCACTGCCTTGCGTTTTTCTAATAAATAATCTGTGAAGTATGGAGTGTCATAGAAGTGCATTGCGGTGAAATAAACGCATGCGGTAAAATCACCGTTGGCCTCTCGCTGCAAATTTGCGGTGAGTCTACCGCACATATTTTTGTATCGCATAGAGATCTAGAAAGCGCCGTGCACTGCGGTGAAAAAAACGCACGTTTTAACCGACTTCAAAAAAAAGGACCATCGCGTTCGACTCCCTAATTGCATGCGTGTGCATTGAATGATCCCAAATAACAATGTCTACAAGTGGATGTTACGCCCATTCTATAAATATGTGTGCTATTAGAAATTGATTTAGTGTAGTTGTTTTTTTAGTGTAATGTTATTGTAATATTGACCAATTATTAACTTATTATTGACATTGTTTACCACTGAATGAACTTACAAATTGAATGATTTATATTTTTATTGACTATTTAATAATTTGATACTCGTTAAATATTTATTTTTTTAAGATTATTTCATAATTAATTCTACTAAGTATAAAAAGTTTTTGCATGCCTCACGGTAGAATGTACTGGATCCTTCTCTTACTTAACACCATACCTATACACCGTACCTACATTCATAGCAAATAAATTATTTCATTTCATTTCATTTCTTCTTAGTGTGCGTGTAAAATTTTGGTGCAATATTAACATTACGTATTATAAAATTCTTTATGCAGACAGTTTATAGTCATGTCTATAAACTACAAATGTACTCATATTTACTCAAACTACAATGAAGAGTAAAAAAATTAAAAAGAAGAACACATGAATCTATTGAAACAATTGGTGCAAACAAATTAGCGCTGTGGCGAAACTACTGCCAATTTCTTACGAATGTACTCGCGAACCTTCACTTTGAAGGTCAATCGATTGGTTGCCGTCCTGATTTCCTGGGAGAGTGCATTCCAAAGGGAAATAGCTTGGACATAGGAAGAATTGTGAATGAAGTCAGTACGGTGAGTGGGACAATGAAGTGTACGGTGAGTGGGACAATGAAGTGTACGGTGAGTGGGACAATCAAGTAGACGGTTATGTGATGACCGTGGACTTTTGTTGTGATTGGCGCAAATGTATTGGAAGTGAGGGGCTAGATAACTAGGGGAATTTGGAGAGACTAACAATGCGCTCTTTGCTCTCTGCGCTGGGGTATAGGCAACCAGTTTAAAAGCGACCGATACGCAGACATGATCATATTTGCGCAGATTGAAAACAAATCGAATGCAGTAGTTTAGAAGACGGTCAAGTTGGTTGAGGAGATGTACATTTAGGTCATAGTAGCATACGTCGCCATAATCGATGATTGGAAAAATTATGGTCTGCACAAGCATTGCTTTAGTGCTCGATGGTAAAAAAAAATTCAAACGATACAGGGCTCGCAGCGTTCCCGTAACTCTCTGACTGACGACTGGCGACTTGAGTACGTCAGTTCAGGGTACTGTCGATGCGTAAGCCTAGATCCTTTACATCCGAGCCAAAAGGAACAACCGTTCAATCAAAAAGAACAGGTGGCAAAGTTGTAACATCCACTTTGGCGATACTTCGAGGACTGCCGATGATGATCGCCTGACACTTGTTGGGGTTCACAGCAACACCAAATTTGTCGGACCAAGTTTTAATGGCTCAAGTCAAGTCTCTATTTAATTTGCCAATAGTATCCGATAATTCGTCGACCTTCCCTTGGCAGTACAACGGTCAGGGCATAAGATGATACGCACACTGAAGTTCGGAAATAATAAGATTAATAAAAATAGAAAATAGAAGAGGAGAAAGAATGCCGCCTTGAGGAACGCCAGCATCCAAATTACACCAACGAGTAGAAAATTCTTCAAAGTGAACCGACTGCTGACGTCCCGGAAGGTAAGAGGTGAACCATTCCAGTGCTTCGGGAGAGACCATTACATAGGACAGAATGGCTAACAGGATATCGTGACTGACGATATTGAAGGCGTTCGAGAAATCGACCAACACTAATACATTGACTTTGGTGTCTTCCAGACCTGCCCTTATATCGCCAGTCACTTTAAGGAGGGCGGAAACAGTGCTGTGCCCGGGCCTGAACCCAGACTGTAGAGGGCTAATCAGTGAATTACAGTGCCCAAAGTTAGAAAGTTGTTTTTGGACACAGGCCTCGAGCACTTTGGATAAGAAGGGAAGGATTGAGATTGGGCGGAAGTGGGTTGGAAGTCTGGTATTGGGAACTTTAGGTAGTAGACGAACAGTAATGTGACAGTTGAGTGATCAGCTGGCAGGTGGTACTTGTGTGTGTTAACGTCACATAAATGAGTCACAAACGTGAATACTAGTGTTTTGTCAATTGTAGACTAGGTACTGGAGTAAAGTTAATCACTATTTGCACTTATTGTAATTTAAATATAATTCAAAAAAATTCAGATGTCTGTACTTTTTGACACCTATCCGCGAATACCTACTCGAAGTAGTTGTAAGTCTATAAAAAAGGAATACTTCAAGTATTCCTTTTTCAAAAGGAAAAAATAGAGTTAATTTTAAAATTTTCACATTATTTATACAAATTAACAGTTTTCAGTCCATGACATACTAATCCATGACACTAAATCAACTCATCAATGACATTTGATGTATGCTGCTTAATGATGTGTGTCTGCTCACTTTCTTGTGATATTGAAACATCGACATTGTTCTTTAAAAAACTAAAAAAAAAGTTGCACTACTGACGTAATCACCATCTAGACCCCCCATCCCCCATGTCATCAAAAATAAGCAAAACAAAGACTTTCAAAGATTCAACTGTCTAACTATCACGGTTCATGCGATACAGCCTGGTGACACATTTTCCCCTTTATCTGTTACTACATACAGTAGAATCCATTTATTATGACTACGCCTATATTGACCAACCGCTTTTTATGAAGTAATTACACAGCTAAGTTTGGTTTTCATATAAAATTCTTTATAACAAAGTCGAATATAATGACTTAGCTTATAGTGACATTTCGGTTATTGTGACCCATTTTTAATCAATTGTGTCCGGTTATGGTGACCAACATGATCCTTAACACCTTCGGCAGTGTTCGGGAGAGTCACGTTATACCCGACGACGTTGGGCGCGTGCATGGCTTTGTTTATGTTTTGAATCTCAGTAGGAAATTGATTAACGTTACTGATTTCATATGTAAAAAAAAACCGGGCAAGTGCGAGTCGGACTTGCGCCCTGAGGGTTCCGTACAAACTTACCTATGTAAAGAGTTCAATTCCTGATGGGAGTCTCGAAGTTTATTCCAAATCGCAAAAAAAAAAATTGTTCGACTTAATAACTAATTCTGTTTTCAGATTTATTCCTATAATCGTGCTATAAGACCTTGCTTTATGCAAAATTTTAAGGATTCTGGGTCAACGCGAAGTTGTCTAGAATTGTGGTTCCCTTGAGTATCGAAATACCTATACGTTTTTTGCAACATAAACGGCCATATCTTTTTTTCCGTTAACTTAGAATAGAAGTTTGATTTTTTCACAGCTTCAAGGAACCGCAGACCCTAAGTACATGGTTTTAATTTCAACTCGATACGTCCACGCGTTCCCGAGATAAAAGGTCTTGACAGACAGACAACAACAAAGTGATCCTATAAGGGTTCCGCTTTTTCCTTTTGAGGTACGGAACCCTAAAAATGAAAAATATACATATTTATAATGTACTTATTACGTACAATATTTATTTTGGTTTAATATGCTCTGTTTCTCTCTATTAAAATAAATACATACAAACAAAAATAATATTGTTTATTTTGTACAAAATGCTTTGTATGACGTCCGCTTAGTATGACATGTTTCTAATTTCCCTTCCATGTCATTATAAACGGACTCCATTGTACAATATTTTCCAATTTTGTATTCTAGGTTACGGCCCAGTCTCGTTAGTAGTAACTGTAAAGGACAACCCCAAGCTGATCCTGATATCAGTCAGGTCGGAGCTGTACTTCCTGTCGTGGGACGCACCTGACGGCGACTGTTCTCTAAGACTGCTGAGTGTGGTGGACTTGGGCCTGCCAGACAACAGGTGTAACGATGGCAAGGTCGACGCTAAGGGGAGACTTTGGTTTGGTATGTAGTTTCAAGATTATTTAACGAAACAGTTGACTGCCTTTTTATTGAAAACCATCAAACGACTCCTCCCTCCCTAGATAGGAGCGAGAGGGCGAATTAGACTTCTACTGACTGAAATCCACCCGTGTTTGCATTTGCCGTTTGCGTTCTAGGTTCACAGTAACTCTTTTAAACATTCCCGCAGCCCAATGGTTAGCAGCTGCGCTGCATGTCGCGGGTTATTACTCACTCGTAATCATGAAGGAAATACCAAGCTCGTAATAAATCTTTTATTTGCGTAAAACATGGTATAAAATGTGTTACACAAAATGGAAAAGGTGTTTTTTACAAATATGTTTATCTAATTCATGATACATTGATGTCGGTTGTATTTTTTTTTTTGTAAAAAGTTTTTTAATTTACACTTTTTAGTTATGCTAACACCACTAAAAAGTACCCCTCAGCCATATTTAAATACCTTATAGCCAGAGTGCATTTCATGACAATTCTAATAATACCAAACACGGTTAGATTAAATTTATGTATTACAGAGTTCCGGTGCGTAACTTCAGGCTTCATCATCAGATCAGTTCGATATATTCCCCCTATTCTTTCAGTCAGTCATCGACTACACGTATAAATAAAGCAATTTTACTTGTTACGACAGTTCTGCTGTGATCCTATGAGGAGTTCCTTCTGTTCCATATCTTCGAAGTTCATGATCAGATCATAACAATATTTCTATGGGACCAACTTGGAAGCATAACCTTTCAATAAAAAAAATAACTTCAAAATCGGTCCACAATTGACCGAGAAATCTGTGAACATACATAAAAAAAAACATACATTCAGCCGAACATAGAACCTCCTCCTTTTTGAAGTCTGTTAAAAATATATAAAGCCTTGCAAAATATCTTGTAAAGGCTACATTATTATTATAACTTTGTTTGAATTATTAATCCAGGTACGATGGGCAATGAAGTCGATGGCAACGTCGACAAGGATCAAGCAACACTGTACATGATGGATGAGTACAATTACCTAAACCCCATGGAGAAGGTCCGTCCCGTCACCGTTTCCAACGGGATGGCGTGGACTGCCGACAAGAAATTCATGTTCTACATCGACACCCCGACGAGGAATATTGACGTATTCGATTTCGACCTCGAAGATGGGTCTATTCGTAAGTAACCCATACTATTTCATACTAATATAAATGCGGAAAAAATTCTAATTTGTATGTTAATTCTGTTATTTTTGTATGTCTTAACGAATTTTAAAGGAACTTAGCACACGAGTAGACAATGCCATAAAGTAAGACATGCGAATACTTTTTACACAGGGAGTATGTTTCCGTGGGATAATTTTCACGCACTTTTGAATTGTCAAGAAATTAGTCAATCGGAAAAATAATGCTAATTAATGCTCATGGAGAAATATAGAAATGTCTTGGTTACCTAAATATTTCTTGCAGCTTCTATTATGTGAGAACAATGTAAAGAAATAAAGTAAAAATAAAAATCATAATATAGAATTAAAAATAAGACACTGGCAATTATGGGATGACCAGTTTCAACTGACAGTGTCCGTTCACGGACATGACGCGTATCGCGTATCATCAACACTAAGTTTAATCATATTGACGGGAACTGAATGATCCAAGACATTCGCCACCATCAGTGAGACATTTGAGTGAGCATAACAAACGTTTGTAACCAACTGTACTTTTCAAATTCCAGGTAACAGAAGGACGCTGTTCAGTTTCCAAGCCAACAATGTGACAGGGTTGCCAGACGGAATGACAATTGATACGGATGGAAATCTATGGGTTGCCTGCTTCAATGGTTGGAAGGTAATAATCTTACTAATAATACAGTGAAAGCTAAATAACTGGGAGCTCAAGGAACTTGGGACTTTTTATCACTTGCCTATAGAGTTTTTCATTTACAGTTTTCCGAATAGCCAGGTTTAAAGTGTTGCTGTTTATTTACAGACAGCGAAAAAATTCGAATGTTTACAAACAACATGTCATAAAATATCCTTAGCAATATTCAAAATGCTAAATCATGAATTGAAATTATCTCATTACTGTGGCTTTTTATTAAGGTAAAAAATCCCAAGTATAGAGGTAAACATGGAAAACAACAAAAAATATATATTATCGTTTCTTGAGGTTTATTATTAGTGTGCAACACGATTTTGGCAGCTGAAGTGAAAAGGTAATGGAGTCACAGAGAAAAAGTTCCAAACATATGTGGTATCTCAATACTTTATTGCATTCCATATTATGTACATAGGTGGTATAAAATATAGTCAAGATCAATATGATATGGACCCTGTCGGGCACAGCAAAGTTAGGAGAGAGGATGGCGGCAAAGTAACAATTCATGGAATTAATTATTAGATCTAATAGATGTATATTGTTATGTATATGTATTGGTAGATTGTGTCCGATCTATCACTCACTTAAGGCGTTGAAACAGTTGACGTTTTTGATGTTTATTACATTTTTATTGTTTCGTTTTGTTTACAAATCGTTTTTATTCGATAACCGCGATTATCTTTGTACATATTTATTTGAATACCCAACATGAATATCGAACTAACTGGTTTTCGTAACTACAAAAATGCATCAAATAAGTGTTAAGTTTGTAGACACAAAAAATGTTTAAAAAAAAGTGAGCATATTTGCTTTATTTAAACCATGGATACCAGTTTTTTTTTGTGTTTCCTGCTAACCATACGAAAAATTGGGTTGTAAAATATCGTTAAAAATTCACTTTATTTATTCGCACTTTTCTTTTTTCCATCTAATCTTGGTGCAGTCATCATCGTCAGCCATTTGACAGTTTAAATCTAATTATCAATTAAATGTAAAAAATGTGCCTTCAATTACTTTAAACACAATTTTGTTCCAGGTAATCAAGATTGATTCAAGAGCTGGAAAACTACTGGAACAGCACAGGTTACCAGCTGCGAAAGTAACATCAGTAATGTGGGGTGGGCATGATCTGTCCACCCTATTTGTAACCACCAGCAAGGTGGGCCTGTCACAGGCAGAACTTAATACACAACCCGAAGCTGGCTCCTTATTTGCCATAGAAGGAACCGGGGCGAAAGGATTGCCTGAAAACCAATTTGTTTTTGCTAATGCAGCAAATTATTGAATTTGTTACAAATTTTGTTATTGAAAATAAAATAGAGTTGAATTTAATAAATTTTAAATAAAATTACTTTGTGTGTTCATTTATTAAAAAAACCTTTTTACAAAAAAAATACAACCGACTTCAAAGTAAAAAAAACACTGAAAAGTGCAAAATAACTTTAATTTCGGAAGTCGGTGTTTCTATAATAGTTTTGTCTCTTCGTTATTTAACACCGACTTCCGAAATTAAAGTTATTTTGCACTTTTCAGTGTTTTTTTTACTTTGAAGTCGGTTGTATTTTTTTTTTTGTAAAAAGGTTTTTATTTTACACTTTTTTGTTATGGTACCACCACTAAAAAGTACCCCTCAGCCAAACTTAAATACCTTATAGCCAGAGTGCATCTCATGACAATTCTAATAATCTCAAACACTGTTATATTACATTAATTTATTGCAGAGTTCCGGTGCCTAACTTCAGGCTTCATCATCAGATCAGTTCGATATATTCCCCCTCTACTTTCAGTCAGTAATCGACTACACGTATAAACAAAGCAATTTTACTTGTTACGACGGTTCTGCTGTGATCCTATGAGGATTTCTGTTCCATATCTTCGAAGTTCATGATCAGATCATAACAATATTTCTATGGGACCAACTCGGAAGTATAACCTTCCAATCAAAAAAAAAAATTTTCGAAATCAGTCCACAATTGACCGAGAAATCGGTGAACATACTCGTACATAAAAAAATAAAATAAAAAACATACATTCAACCGAACATATAACCTCCTCCTTTTTGAAGTCGGTTAAAAACGCAGTAACGTTTGTAAAGTCAGTCTTATTCAAATAAACTAGTTACGTAAACCCACATAACGAAATAGGCTGTTTGGCTTCGCACGGGTGCAATTAAGATTTTTTCAATACACTTACTCGAAAACCTGTTCTTATCCCTACTGCTTTTAGGCACGCTACTCTTTTTCACAATAGTGCGCGTGCTCGCCCCCGCCACAACTTTATAACATTTATCGTATCAGGCTGGGCGTGCGTCAACCCCGATTTATTTATGTCTTCGTAAGTGTATTGGAAAACGTCGTTTGATATACTTAAGTGGAAATTTGTCACTGTACCCCTCGGCTTCATAACACCTAGCTTAAGGCTCGCACAAGTAGGTACCGCATTGGTCGTAATGACAAACTTTCTCCACATGTATCAAAACTTTTTACAAAAAAAAAATTACCGACTTCACTAAAAAAAAAAACACTAAAATGATCAAAATAACTTTCGTGAAATCGGTTTTTTTTTTGTAAAAAGTTTATTATTTCACACTTTTTAGTTGCGACACACTTATAGCCAGAGTGCCTATTTCTCATGACAATTACAATTAACCCAAACACTGCTATGATACATTGTTTTATTATGAAGTTCCCGTGTCCATCTTCCACCTTCCGGCTCCATCATCAGATCAGTTCGATAGTACCTTATAGCCAAAGTGCATCTCATGACAATTCTAAAAAGCCCAAACACCGCTAGGATACATTGATTAATTAAGGAGTTGCGCCATCGGTACATGGTGGGCATCCCACCCATACGTACAAAGCGTTTTAGGAACACATTCATTATGCGTACAGCTAAGGAGTGGAATTCCCTGCCGGAGTCTGTGTTTCCTGATAGCTACAACCTAGGGGTCTTTAAGTCAAGATTGAATAGGTTACTTCTGGGCACGCGTGCTCCATCGTCGGCCACATTATCGTATACCATCAGGTGAAATAGAGGTCAAACGCGAGCCTATCTATCACGCACCGAGGGTACCGTACAAACTTACCTATGAAAACAGTTCAATTTCCGAATCGAGTCTCGAAAGATTTTTACGAATTGTTGCATCAAGCCCGCCTATGTACCACTACTATACATGAAGTTTAAATAAATAAATAAAACATATTTTCACGAAGTGTAAAGCATTAAGCTCAGGAAACACTATTGGCTGCTATCAAAAAAGTCCAGGCTGTCACTGGAAAATAAGCTTATTTATTTATTTATTTTATTTTATTTTATTTGGAAAACTTACAGCTAATAAAAACATGTTAACTTAGTATACTAATGCTTAGGGCCAATTACAAGTTTTCACTTATAATGAATGAATAAATGTGTTGAAACAATCGGTACATTACACGATATAAATACACAGCTTAAAAACTAAATTGATATTTTCAAATAAATCGATGCTATTACAATTAAAATTATTACAACACTACTGTACTAAATAAATAGGATCAGTTATGAAATTATAAAAAGTTTACAATTTTAACATTAGGAAATGTTTGCGAAAAAATCATTGCAAAGGGTTCTTTTCAATTTACGTATGCCAGTGTCATAAAGATCGATGTCAACTTCCCGGCAGGCTATATTAAAAGCACGACTCGCTCTAATCAGGTACGAGTTTTGCCTGTAGCGAGTTCTCACCACTGGTGTGGCCAATAGCTGGGGTCTACGTAGATATGCACAAGGCACACGTAGTCCTATCTTATTTACCAAATCAGGTACGTCTACCGATCCGTTCATGATTCCGAACAAAAATGCCAAATCTGCGATTTTTCTGCGCTCATAGAGAGGAAGAATATGAAACTTCTTGCAGCGAGTTACATAATTGGGTAAATTTACTTTCGAGCGGAATTGAATGTACCTTAAAAATTTCCGTTGAATGCTTTCCAAGCGATCGATGTAAACGTTATATTTTGGGTTCCAAACTTGAGAACCATACTCTAAGTGACTGCGAACGAAAGAACAGTACAGTATTTTAATAGTCTTGATGCCCCTGAAACCTGACGAGATTCTAAGGATAAAACCAAGTGCCTTTGAAGCCTTTTTGACTATATTGTCGACGTGCATGTCAAAAACAAGCTTTGAGTCAAAGGTCACTCCCAGGTCCCTAATAAAGTTCACTCGGGTTATTGGGGTATCTAATATTTTATAAGCAAAATGGATCGGGTTCGGTTTGCGAGTAAAGGAACACACATTGCATTTAGACACATTTAAATCTAATTTATTGGTTCTACAGTAATCTTGAAAGCTATTCAAGTCCTCTTGCAGTAAAAGGGAGTCTTCATAGGTAGATATCTGTTTCATGATTTTCATGTCATCTGCATAAAGTAACACTCTTGAGTGGCGGAAAGAGGACATGACGTCATTGATGAAAATATTAAATAAAAGGGGCCCCAATAAAGAACCTTGGGGCACCCCGGAAGGAATATTCATTGCCCTGGAGGAGTAACCATTGAGAACAATTGTCTGACATCTATTCTCAATGTAAGACGTAAACCATCGATAAAGATTACCCCTTATACCCATCGAGAGGAGTTTCTGGGTTAAGATATTGTGGTCTATACGGTCAAAACATTTGCTATAGTCGGCATATACAACATCGACTTGAGATCTCTGTGCCATAGCCTCCGAAAGGAAGTCGCTGCAGAGAATTAAATTAGAAGTGGTTGACCGACCCGGCAAGAACCCATGCTGCTGATCGCTAAAGCTCTGTTTAAGGGCCGAATAAACCTGTCTGTAAACAATTCTTTCCAAGACTTTAGCAAACACGCACAACTTTGAGATCGGTCTGTAGTTCTCAATCTGAGTTTTAGACCCTTTTTTGTGTATCGGCGTTACATATGCCGACTTCCATATTGCAGGTACTACACCGGAATCTAGTGATCGTCTGAAGAGGATCGAGAGAGGGACAGATAGGCTTTTAGCACAGTTTATCACGAAAACTGGCGAGATTTTGTCCGGTCCAGCTGATTTATTGGGATCAAGTTGCATAAGCAACTTATGTACTTCGCCGTTACATATTTCAACAGAACCAATATCTGATGGGCAGTCTTCAATCGAGTTACTGAGGTTTTGCCTATTTCGTGGGGACGGATCATCAGTATTGGTATTTTGTAAAAAATTTGAGTAAAAGTAATCGCCAAACATATTGCAAATTTCTTCACCGTTACTCGAAGAAGTCTGTCCATACTGTAAGACCGAGGGGTAGGAATTGGATTGTTTCTGTGACTTAACATAGCTCCAAAAAGCCCTGGGATTCTCACGTATGTCCGATTCAATTTTATTAATGTATTCATCAAACATATTTATCTCAAGATCTTTAGCCCGTTGTCGCAATGTGATGAAAGATTGATAATCTGAGAGGTTAGCATATCTTTTAAATTTAGCGTGATATTTAGCCTTTTCTTTTAACACCTTAATCAGTGGGCTTTTATACCAAGGAGGGTATTTTGCCCGGGGAATAATAGTTTTTGTTGGTATAAAGGCGTCATGTAATCTATTAATAACAGCGTAAAAATATGCTACAGCATCTTCTATCGACCGACTATTTAATTCATGCTGCCAGTTTACTCGGTCTAAATCTTTTCTTATTAAGTCATAGTCAGCCAGATGATATTGGAACTTGACGTAGGGGCGAGTTGAAAGACTATGTAATTGCACAAAGTCCGCAGTGATGCACAAAGCTTTGTGATGGGGGTCTTCAGGCACTAGCGGATCGCTACAGCAGGCAACAGTGATTTCGTTATTAGACAACACTAGATCTAGGATCCTGTCGTTAACGTTTGAGTGACAGTTGTACTGTAATAAATTACAAATATTAAAGTTGTCGATTAGGTTAGACTGGACAGTTCCCTGTATGTTAGTGGGGTATAAGGAGTTACCATCCAGTAGAAGATACCAGTAGAGTATACCAGTAAGTAGAGTATACCAGTAAGTAGAGTATACCAGTTAGAATTAATAATTCCGTCATAAGGCCTATTAGACATACAAAATGTCTCGCCGTCCGATCGTCCGGTAACCGTCCGGACCGAGACCAATTTGTCGACGGCGCGTACTGTTCCACGTGCGCATCTCCTTGAAGCGCACGTGGAACAGTACAGTAGTCAGCAAACCGTAGGGGCCCAGCAGGGTCGAAGCCTACTGGGGCCAAGGGTCTGCTTCAGAAAAGACTCGTCCCTAGTATAAAAGGCAACGAAAGAACAGGAGTGGGTTTTTAGTCAGCATAAGTCTAACAAACCCTTTCGCTCCGCCCAAGAGCGTGGGATGTTATTGGACGATTTTCCCACCAAAAAAAAAAGCTGTTGAGCATGGCAGCTAATTCAAACAAAGACATACTCTAAAGATTCCCATAAAAAATGCTGAGGATTATAACTAATGCACCATGGTACATCACTAATGATAACTTGCATCGGAACTTATGAACTTACAAATGTAAAGTATGAAATCATGCACGCAATCAGCGGATCACCACCCATCCCAATAAACTGGCATCAAACTTGATGAAAATCAAATCTTTCAGGAAGTTTAAAAGGCTTAGCCCACAAGACGTGACACTGTGACAGCAGAATATCATAAAACGGATTGATGTGGGTGCACCAGTGTGCGTATACCAAGCATGTCAACATTATATTGGAACACAACAGATGCTGAATGTCAACGAGTGGAAAGATTGCATTAATGAGAAAGAAAAAAATAAAATAAAAACGAAATAGAAATTATGTACGATTCTAAAATATAATTGCATCCTAGTGAAATTAATACTAAAAGATACATGCAGTTCGAGATTGAAGCATAAACTATTTATTTTAAAGTACACAAGTATAATAATTTCGACCCACAGACTCAATATACAACATATCTTCCCCTCATAATAATTAAGAAACAACAGTCACTGACGACTAAATAATGATTTGTGGATTGAGAATAACAAACTAAATGATAATAACTAAGTAATCACATGAACAAACTAAATATTGTTTTAAAAATAACCAATAACTTTCAAAGAACTGATATAAATCTTAAAACCTATGATCTGGCCGTATTTGATATACCAATTATGTCTGGCCATAATTCAGGAATCAGCATCCGTCATCCATTACATATACTATCGATGCTCCTAGTCCACAGTCAGATGAATCACAAATAAGCAATAAATCTCGGTATATTTCATAGCCAATTGACATCGGATCAGAAGCCAATAGATCTTTTGCCTTATCAAATGTTGTTTGCCCCACCTGGCCCCAATGCCATGGCTTCTTAGTCTCCAAAAGACGGTACAAAGGCTCGGACAAAGTTGCTTAGTTAGGCAAAAACTTTTCATAGGAGGTTATACAGGGTCACTTCGCACAACAACTGTCGAAGTACGAAATAGATGTTGGACCTGCATTTACAACAGAGGCCAACAATTTGAGCAGGATTTGTAAAAATTATGAAATAAATGTTAAAAATGCAATTTAATTATTTTTTTTATTTCTAGTAAAACTCACGAAAAGAGTGATACGAGACAGATTTTACCTTATAAGAGT
Source organism: Mythimna impura (assembly GCA_905147345.3). NCBI lineage: Eukaryota > Metazoa > Arthropoda > Insecta > Lepidoptera > Noctuidae > Mythimna > Mythimna impura. The sequence goes on along the minus strand of LR990362.1, from coordinate 12,907,412 downwards.
GAAATTACATTTTTAATAGGTTTTTTAGGCATCATTTAAGCAAAAATATTTTTTTAATCATAATTATGAATATTTGCTTATGTGACTCGATTAATTCTAGCGAATTCACAAAGTTATAAAAAGATTTTTATGGCATGTGGCACCTCACTAGCAAGAGGATAAACTGGAGAATTTTTGAGGAAGTTGGAAGATTCCGGTCACTTTTGGTTTTATTTTTATAGCCATGTAAATAGCTGTAACATGAACAGCTTTAATTTAAGTCCACAACTTTGCAAGTAAATTAAAAAAAAAAACTAGATAGCTAATGTCACTAATTTTAAATTTAAAAGTACTCTAATACAATACACATCTAAATAAAATCTTATATATTTTTTTTAAATTTGTATTTGAATGAAATTTGAGTCTTATTTTCATAAAACAATAAAAAGTCGATGAAAAAAAATCCATAGGGCATGAGAAGTATTTAGGGGTCTGAAAGGATAGCAGATGACCCCTCCAGTCGACCATTTCAATTTGGCACACGATGCACCAAACACCCTACCTATATAAGCCTAGGAATGCACGCAAAGCCTGCTTGTGTGCATTACCAAGTCAATTTATTTATTTAAAACATAAAAATATTGTAATATTGATATGGTCACTGTAAGGTATTGCAGAAGGTCCCGGAATAAATTAACCGACTTGGTATTACATGGATCTCACTATTATTTACAGCAGGAGAACTGACTTGTTTTTTTTTACAAGTTATGTTATTGATGGCATCTCATTTCTTTTTGTAGATTCCTTTATATGTATAAATATACACTGATTCACTCACTGCAAATGTAACTTTGTAATCCTATATACACTCAGCGGCACGGAATGTGGCCCAAACTTAAACAAACCGATAACAGGCAATTTTGATATCGCGTATAAGAATTTCAAGTGGCAGTTTGTCAGGACGTTTGTTTTTTTTTTTAATTTAACCTTTTGAGTAGCGTAATTAGAGACACAATAGAAAGACAATAGCGTAATTAGAGACACAATAGAAAGACAATGGCGTAATTAGAGACACAATAGAAAGACAATGGCGCGTTAACGCCGGCGTTATTGCGGGGATCAACAGCTTACGAGGGTAAGCACTTAAAGTTAATTTGTTTCATTTCTGTGACACTTAACGTTAGTTCGTTACTGGAACGCACAAGACACGGGTGAGTTACGAGGGTCATTCAATAAATACTTAGCCTACAAAAAGTAAACGAAAATTTTGGAAAAGTGGCAATTTATTTTTCAACATAGTCTCCTTTTAGTTCGATACACTTAGCCCAGCGATGCTCCAACTTTTTTAACCCGTCGGAAAAATATTTTTTGTCAAACTGCAAAATAGGCCTTCGTGGCGGCGATGACCTCCTCATTTGATAAATATCTATTCCCGGCGAGTGATTTTTTCAGATTAGGAAACAGAAAGAAGTCACAAGGGGCCAAATCTGGAGAATACGGTGGCAATTCGTAGCGTAATTCGACCAATTTGGCCATGGCAGCGGCAGACGTGTGAACCGGTGCGTTGTCGTGGTGAAACAGCACTTTTTTCTTCGCCAGATGGGGTCGTTTTTTCTTTAATTCGGCGTCGAATCGGCCCAATAAATCGGCATAGTAAAGCCCTGTAATTGTTTTACCCTTCTCGAGGTAATCGATGTAGATCACACCTTGTGAATCCCAGAAAACGGTGGCCATAACTTTTCCGGCCGATTTTACAGTTTTCGCCTTCTTTGGAGCACGTTCCCCGGTCTGGATCCAATGTTTTGATTACTCCTTGGTCTCTGGTGTGTACCAGTGGATCCAGGTTTCATCGACGGTCACAAAACGACGCTAAAACTCCGCTGGATTCCGCTTAAACAGCGCCAAACACGTCTCCGATGTGGTCTCACGGTTGCGCTTGTTTTCTGGTGTGAGTAAACGCGGCACCCATCGCGCCGACAGCTTTCTCATGCCGAGTTCCTCGTGAAGAATATGATGCACTGTTCCTTCTGAAATGCCTACAGTCTCAGCTAGCTCCCGAACCTTCAATCGGCGATCTGCCAATACGAAATCATGGATTTTTTTAATGTTTTCCTCCGTAGCAGCTGTTTTCGATGCACCTGGACGTGGTTCATCAAAAACCGACGTACGGCCACGGTGCAAACTCGTTGAACCAATTCTTGACGGTGGCCATCGATGGAGAAGAGTCACCGTACACAGCATCCAAGCGCTCTTTGATTTCGATGCGCGTTCTCCCTTCCAAAAATAGGAATCGAATCACCGAACGATATTGCTCTTTTTCCATTTTTGTAAAACCGATCGACACGTTCGCTTCCATAAGTTGTCAAATTAAAACAAATGAAGGGATTGGAATGAAAATTTGAAAAAAGAATTAAAAAAGAATGTGCTACACTGTGGTAAAACTCTTTTGAAACTACAGCGCCCTCTGGCGATGAGGCTAGGTACTTATTGAATGCACCTCGTAAAACTCGATATTCAAATGATCGTGCATTTTAATCTTTATTGTTTTATTTTTTAATTAATCTGTAGTAATTTATGCTTCCAGAATTGGAACATAATGCCTCTAACTTCAGCTCAAGTTGCTCAAGCTGTGTTGCTTCGGAGTCAGGGGCGAACGCAGCGAGAGATTGCTGAAACTTTAAATGTACCGCGTACAACTCTCAGGTACGCCTTAACAAGGTACGAACAGACCGGCCTTTACACGAGGAGACCTGGAAGTGGCGGTATTAGGTGTACATCAGCGCGAGATGACTGATTTATCGCTCTCGCAATTTTGAGAAATCGTTTCCTTACTGCGGTTGAAATAAGGCAGCGGCTACAAACGGCAAGAGGGGTCAACGTAAGTGAGCGGACAATAAGAAGGAGAATGGAAGAACGGGATCAGCGTGCTCGAAGACCAGCGCGAGGTCCAGAACTGCTCCGGCACCATCGTGTAGCTCGACTTCGGTTCGCTCGCGATCACGCAAATTGGACACACGAGCAGTGGAGTAAAGTTCTGTGGACTGACGAATGCAGAGTGGCCCTAAGAGCTCCAGATGGCCGCGAACGTGTGTGGAGAAGGCATGGGGAGAGGTTTCTGCCAATAACTACCAGGCAAACCGTCAGTTTCCATGGTGGATCAGTTATGGTTTGGGGAGGGATCTGTTCAGACCATAGATATCCGGTTCAGACGCACCCACAGAGTTGGCAGTAGTAGCAAGTCGTCTAACGGCAGTGCGCTACATTGAAGAGATCCTTCAAGAACACGTTCTACCATTCATGGGATTCATCGGTAGCGAAGATTTCATCTTAATGCAAGATAATGCCCGACCTCACACTGCACGTTGCGTGGATGATTACCTGTCGGAGGTGAGAATTAACAAATTGGAGTGGCCGGCACGAAGCCCAGACATGAATCCCATAGAACATGTCTGGGATATGCTTAAAAGACGCATCCGATCCAGTCCCAACCCTCCAGAGACTATCAGTCAATTAAAAACCGCTTTGGTGGCCGCCTGGGAAGAAATACCCCATGTGGACATTAAAAACATAATCCACAGCATGCTTGACCGCATGCAGGCGGTCATCAGGGCCAGAGGTAGAAATACCCGCTATTAATTTTAAGTACCATAGCTTTAAAATTTAATTGTAAAACATTTTTTTTAAACTTACGAGTTTAATGTCTTTTTTGTAATTTTGTAAATTTTTAATAAAGTTAACTCACTTTTTGTTAATTAATCATTCGCATTTAAGATTCGAATAAACATTTAAATTTTACAACAAAAAAAAACCCTGTTTTGCGTTTCATTTTTGATAATAAACCATATAGCTTGCTTGGGCCACATTCTGTGCCGCTGAGTGTATTTATATGGGATTACAAAGTTATTTATGCAGTTGGTGTATCTAGAAAACTAAACCGAAATTGCAATATATTTTAGTTTTTCATTGATTTATCTTAGTATTTATCTTTTTTTAACTTTGGCCAGTTATAATTCATTAAAAAAAAAAAACTACTGGTTCAAATTGAATGAACTTTGAAATATATGTACTGTGTTTATACAATGCCTGCTTGGTTACTGAAAATTCAGGCTTCTAGTTTTATACATAATTAAGATAAAGGGGGTCGAAAATGGTCTGAACTGTTTCAAGAAAAGGATGGTACGACTGCGCCGCTTTTTTGCTCGGCAGGGCACTACCATGCCCCCAGATAAATGAAATGAAGCCAGTTATATTTTAGTGGTATTGTGTTTTCTCTGTGTGTCACACCACACATATTATATATATTCACTTTTTTAAACCAGCAGAGTAGTTGCTTAACACATAAATACACACAATCATTGCAATATCTGATATTTTGTCAATTCAACACTATTCATTCCATGTTCACATTGTCAAGCAGTTAAGGGCCTCACACACAGCATCTATAATGTATAGTATATTAATGTTAGAGCAATGGCGGCCGAGTGGTAACGGCCCTGACTTACGAGTTGAAGGTTGTGGGTTCAAACCCAGCCAGGCGCATTACTTTGTGTAATTTATTTAATCACCACTGCTCTCAAAACGGTGAAGGAAAATATCGTGAGGCCGTACCGGCATGTCCTAGAACCTACAATTTGAAGACATGTGACATCCACCAACCCGCACTAGGCCCGTGTGGTGGATTACGGCCCATTCCCTCTCCTAGAGAGGAGACCTGAGTCCCAAAAGTGGGAACAATATAAGGCCATGCTATGCTATAGTAAGTAATGTACATTACATTCCTAGATTTACTAGATTATTCATCAGCAGATCATTCGGATTATCATTTTGATATGCATATTGCCAAAAACAGAATGAAAGAGATGATGAGAGGTAATATAAAATCAATAAAGTAAACCAAACAGAAACAAAATAGTCAAACTCTGACTATTGATGAAATAAAACGAAAAGTATGTATTGTGCAATAATATCAACAATTCTTACCGGAAGCCTCAAAAATGGAGGGTCTGAAGCATTTTTTCCTAGTTTATTCTCTTGGTACTGAATGAGCTGGATTACTAGTTGAGCCAGGTTTTCTTTAGTAGGTGGATCTGTCTGCACATGCTGAAATAACAACAATGGAGAAATTTCATATATTTATATAACCAATAGAATATTCGATTATGAAGGCATATGAATCTATATTTTTAATAGCCTAAATAAAATTTAATATATAATAATATAATATTCACACAACTATCACACAACGCCGTCTAGTCCCAAGCTAAGCAGAGCTTGTGTTATGAGTACTAGACAACTGATAAACATATGTAAATATTTCTAAATACATACATATTATAGATAAATTACACCCAGACACAGAACAAATGAGAATGTTAAACACAGAGCTAAAACAAATGTAACAAAAATAACTATAATGTACATGTAGTGTGTTATGTAGAGAGATGTGAATAAAATGTTCCTGGTAGTTGATACATCTTATTACCAGTCGTTCTTATCAAACTACACACTAAATCTACTACTATAAATGTTACATTTTATTCGTTTTATTTCAATTTTAATTACCTTCTTGCAATTCTTTTGTAGCCAAACGCGAATTTGGTCAAATTGTGCTAGTGACTCCGGTGACTGAAAAAAGTCGATGTTAGGCGCCCCATCCTTCTTCGGGCCTATGGTTGCCATTATGATTCAATTATATTTGTTATTTATTACAGATATATTCGGATTTCAATCCAATATTCAATTATATTTCCTAAAGAAACTTTACAACTGCAAAAACAACAAGCCTAAAACACGGCGACGCTGTTCACAATTTTGACATTTGCTTCGCGTGTTGCCACTTTGCCAGCCACCCTTAGGCGTCCAACACACGGTCATGCAAGCGTCAATCAAAACCATCAATCATAAATGATGTTTGAATGACGGAATTTTATCGCCATACGTTTTTCGTCATACAAACGTCAATTATCGTATTAGACGGTAGGTTTTTCGTCAATCAAAATATTTAACTGTGGCAAAACTGACAGCAAGACCTATCGTGTAATGGACGCCTCTGTTCAAAGTCACGCGAACGCCGGCGTTCGCGGCATGACGTCATCGCACCACACCTATAAATGTTCTCGAAGAAAATACCAAAATCACTATATAGTTGCCTAGAATATTTGAGAAATCATCAGAACTGGATTTTGAAAAAAAAAGGAAAAAAATTTGCAAATCGGTCGGAAACAACGAATCGGTCGTAAAAAAAATGCAACCGAATTGAGAACCTCCTCGTTTTTATGAAATCGGTCAAACACACAATAGATATTTGCGCGATTTTCCTTCCTTAGTTTAGGCTTAGAACTCGTAAAAAAAAAAATATTAAATACATACATCAAACGAATCGAAAAATGCAATCCGACTAAAAATATCTAGATATCACAAAACGATTTGTATTGAAATCTAAACGCAAACTTCAAAAAACGAAAGCCAAACCAAACGCTAACGATCTGTATCATCAAACGAATCCAAAAATCCATAATATCTTTTTATTTTATTTTATTTTATTGGGGACAAAAAACAGTTAAATGCTAGAGAAATACAAAAAAAATAAGTGTGGCACTCGGGGACTGCCGCGGTAAAGCTATTGCATAGCATTTTGTATCAACTTATGCAATTATAATTATTTATTTATTTTATTTATGCAGTATTTCTTTTTCTTTGATATTAATTCAAGTTACACTTTTTGAGCGTGGTGACCGATAAGAAAACAAATTTTTTTCTTTCTTGTTTACTTCATAAATTGCTACAAGTATGTTCAGTTGTTATCATAGAACATTACTATAATCTATTATAATACAAAAAGACTATTTTGTTTGACCGAGATTTGAACTCGAGGCACGATGATAACATAGGTAGAACGCTGTACCAATGCGCCACACAGGTCATTAACGACTTTTCTAAAATAGGTTTTCGGTCTCTGTCGGCCTTCAAGCCACACCTCCGTGCCCGTCGGAGTGGGGAGCGTGAGGTTTTTTTCGTTACGGAATTTCTGGATTCGGTCCCCGCGCTCAAGGCCCTCGATAGAAGCTATGCAATAGCTTAAAAAAATATCCTTAATTCATTAACGCTCAGGCGGTAGCCGGCGCCCGGAAGCCATTGTCTTACTATTGTGTCTCTAATTACGCACGTCAAAAGGTTAAAACTAGATGCACAAACATGTAACCCACACCAATGTCCACATCTTAATATTTGAATAAAAGAAGTGAAGGACTGTGGTAAGAGTTTACAGAGTACAGTGCCTTCTGCGAAAGCTTCATGTATAATAAACTAATTTCTATAATCATAATTAATATAGTATATAATTCAATTCAATTATTATTAATTTCATTTAATTTACATAAATATTTTTATTTCATTCAATTCAGTGCAATTTATTATAATTCAATTTAATTCAACATTATTTATTATAATTCAATACAATATACAATTTAATTTATACAATTTATCAGTTTAATTGTTATTCCAATTGATTAATTTCTATTTATATTTAATCTTTTAATAATAATAATAATAATCTTTATTTAATCTTTATACAATATTGTTACATGTAATAGCCACAAGTAAATCTTAAACAAAATATAGATATATTAATTCCCAACGAATAACTACGAGTATAACTAAATTATCAATTTTTAAGGACTTAAGGAAAATTAACTTTACACCTAGAATTATGTATAAGTAGCGACTTGCCCGAACTAGGTTTATAAAACCTGTGTTTCGGGTCATCACTTAACAAGACTAAAGTGAGCAAGGGCATGTAAACAGAAATAACAACTTACGAACTAAACCTTACAATCATACTAAAACTTCCAATAGTTTCTCTGTGTCTGTGTAATTGAGATTCAATAGATAATCCGATAACAATGTACTACATTTAATATAATTTATGCTATATATATCTAATAATTTATTGAGCTTGTTGTACAAAAAAAAGGTCCCAAAAAGACATAAAATCTATGAGCAAATGCATGTCTCGTCTGTGGTTTTCTGCAAACCAAATCTTTCCTCCTCCTGGTTGACGGTACTGGGTCAAAAGGAAGCTCAGAGTGCTGATAAAGTACGATGTGCAATATAAATAGTTGGCGTACTGTTAGTGGACTTACATGCTGTGTATAGCTGGTGAGTAGGAAATCTAAATGGGCGGAAGGTTGCAACCCTTAGAACTGATCTTTGAGCACGTTCTAGAGGAAGCAAGATAGTCCTGGCAGTTCCACCCCATGAAGTAATACAGTAGGTAAGAACCGATTGACACAGAGCCAAATAAACCTGTTTAATTAACTTATAATTGGCTATGTGACGTAGGTTCTTAAAAATATATATTAATTTACGCACTCTTGTGCACAATAGCTCGATATGTTTACGGAAATTTAGATTTGTGTCAATCGTAACACCTAGGTATTTTATGTGGTCAGCTTTAACTAAAGTAGGGCAAGTACAAGCAATGTCAGCATGCTTGCAATTGTGTGCGAATATATTAAGGTTAATAATCGGTAAGTTAATGTTTCTCATTGAGAATAAAATGTATTTTGTTTTATCTATATTTAATGTTAGTAATTAAAGTAATAAAAGATAAACTAACTCTAAGTAACTGTAACTAAGGGCTACTAAATAAACTATTAGGGGCGCTCTTAGGCGCCTTCATAGTCTATTGAATTAATAAAATTAACCTCTGCGTATTTACGCGCCGGACACTCTACGTCACCAGTCTGATGGTCACATTTCCTCTTGAAACGCTTGCACGTCGCACATTGAGGCGGAGAAGATTTACTGCTACACTCTTTGTGGGCATGCCCAGTCTCTCCACAGTGGTTGCAAGTAGGACTCGTTTCTCGGCAAAACTTGGCTGCGTGACCGAACTGCTGGCAATTGAAACACCTTGTGACTATCGTGAAATCTTTCACGGGGCAAGATGTCCAATTTATAAAAATCCGGCCTTGGTTTATAAGAACTTTCCTGATGGTAGCGGGTACTTCTAAAATATAGTTACAGGTAGAAAGACCTTTCTTACCCGACTTATGGCTCAATTTGACAGTCGCAAGGAAGGACTCACGAGTAGTATTTGCCAATTTATCAGAAAGGTTTTGCTCATAAATGCAGTCAAATACTTCCCTATCAGAAAGTGCTACTGGAACTCCAACGACAGCAATCCTAGGTCGCCGTTTAGGAGCTTCTTCCACTGTAAGGCCTGATGATACCAGTTTTGTGGAATTCCTCAGCTTGTCAATGTCGCTTTTGCTTTCTGTGCTAATAAGAACACCCCCGTTTCTTACTTTTTTTAGGCCACGGACATGAAGTTTCAGTTCTTCAGGCGATATTATTTTCTGCACAAGTGACTTCGTGTCTTCACTAGTTTTAGTTTTGTCGCAAGGATATATGGCCACAGAACTCAGATTTGCTGGACGGATGAAGGTTTCGGAACTCTTTTTTACCATGCTAGCGTAGGACGAAGTGGTAATGTCAGAAGGTGTTAGTTTGTTGATTACAGCTTCTTTAATTACCTTAACCGATTCCGTGAGGTCCAGCTGATCCCTTAGGTGCAGTGCTGTGTTGTGCGCTTGAATTGTTTTTTGCTTTAAAGCTTGATAGAGGACGGCCATCTGAGATGTTCCATTGGAAACCTTGCGGCAAAGAGCGGAGACACGGAGCTTCTGATCACTGTTCATCTTCCCCTCTGAAACTATGGTGCAGACCTCAGTGAGAATGCCATCTATTGACCCCATCCATTTCTGGATCTCTGGCGTCGAAATAATTTCTTCCGGTAGCACACCAGACGACACGGGTGGAGCTTGTGGTGGTGTTTGCTCCCTAGGTTGAACTGGTTCAGGTCGTGTTGGAGTCGGCGGAGGACTTCGCCGTAAAAGTTGGCTACGTCCGAAAGGGCTAGGTTCTTGGTTAGACATAACTAACACAGATATACTATAAATATTTAGTTCATCTTACACAACATACAAATTAGCAAAAACACACACGCGACCCACTTTAGTTTCGAACTGACACCGCAAATATTTTTATTTTATTAGTTGTTATAAATTGTTTATAAGATATTACATAATTAATAAATGCAAGGTACACGTCTACTTGGTCTCGCGTCTAGTAAGCGAATTTAATTCAGTTCAAATTAATTTATTCCTATTTATCTTTCTCCTTATGCTCCAGCCTTCCAGCTGCATCCAGCTTTTTGGACAAAATATCTTGTTTTTTTTTAAACAACCGGTTAGAGAGAGCAAATATGTCAAGCTCCATAAAATGAGTGTTGTATGTTTCAACAAGGCGACGAAGAGGTGCGCGCACGCCAGCATTAGATTTGCACATGCCAGTGTGAAATAGTCGGGGCACGCGCACCCCTCGTTGTAAAACAGTTCTGGACACTCTATAACATAACTGATTAGTAAGTTCAATGCAGTCGAATTTATTGTTACATAAGCCATGCAGTGTCATTACACTCAGAAGCTGCCTCCTGGACTCCAAACTTAGAACACCATATCGCTTCAGTAACTGCACATATGGAACCTTTGAATTAAAGCATTTATAGTTCATAGACCGCTTAAACTTTTTTTGTACCATTTCCAACCTAGAGAAATATTTTTCGTAGAAAGGGTTCCAGATTTGAATGGCATATTCTAACTGGGATCGTACCAAAGTTTTATATAACAATAAGAACGTAGAGGGCCGCAAAAAGTCATTAGATGATCTCATGACAAACCCATACATCCGATACGCTTTATTCACTATGTTGTCAACATGGATGTCAAAATGCAAACGTGAATCCAGTGTGACACCCAAGTCTAGGACGGCTGCAACACTGCTCAAGCGTGTTTTTTTTCTTATTTTTAGTAAATGAAACGGTATGGCATTTTGGAAGACTGAGAAAAAGCTTATTTTTAGTGCAGTAAACATAAAGCCTATTTAAATCATCTTGCAATAGCGCGCAATCTTGCATATTTTTACATGACCTGTAAACTTTTATGTCATCTGCATACATTAGAAAATTGGAATTTTTAAAGCAGTTTTTAATGTCATTAATAAATATAATAAAAAGAAGGGGACCCAAAATGGAACCCTGTGGAACCCCAGACCTAACAACAACTGGTTCAGATTCATAACCATTAACTACAGTTCTTTGTGTCCTATTAAAAATATATGAAGCGAACCATCTTAACAAATTACCTCGAATACCATTGAAGGCTATTTTTTCTAAAAGCAGTGAATGATCCACCTTGTCAAAAGCCTCCTGAAAGTCCGTATAGACGGCGTCTACTTGAACTCGTTGATCTAATTTTTCAAAAAGATCATTTGTAAATACCAACAGATTTGTCGTGGTGGAACGATGTTTGACAAAACCGTGTTGTTCAGGTATAATAAGTTGATGAATATGGGGATACAAGGCGCCGTGAACAAGACTCTCAAAAACCTTAGACAAAGTGGAGAGAATTGAAATGGGGCGGTAATTCTCTACATTATCACCAGTTTTGTACACAGGAGTAATAAACGCACGTTACCATATTGTTGGAAAAACTCCCTCACGCAAACATTTATTAAAAATGATATACAAAGGAGTACACAAGCCATCACATGTTTTAATGAAAAAGTTTGGTGGTAAACCATCCGGACCCGCCCCTTTAGAAGGATCTAAAGATTTTAATTTCAAACGTATAACTTCCACAGCAAGGTAAATTTTAGATAAGCAAGACGAGTTATCTGCAAAGCTGTCAGAAGGCTGCCAATTTTCAAGGTCAAAATTAGAAGGTTCATAAACAGATGAAAAGAAAGAGGAAAATAGATTGCATATGTCCGTAGGGTCATCAAAAGAAAAATTTTTGAAATACATATTCGCAGGATAATTAGCTTTTCCCTTTTTGGATGTGATGTAAGCCCAGAAATACTTTATATTTTTAGGAATGCTATCTTCGACTACTTCAATGTACTTGTGATAGCATTTGACAGCCTCTCCGTGGAAAAGCTTCCGATAATTAGAGGAGTTAAAGTAATCCGATATCGTATCTGAATATTACAAACCGATTTTTGTGAAACGGAAACTGACCAATGCTATATAAAATTCACCTTCTCTCTTTTTAACTACGCGGAACATAGCGGAATAAAAAGGACAGCGAATATATTGCGATTTTGGTAAGATTTCAGATTTGGTAGATATCAGATTGTTAGCGTTTGGCTTTCGTTTTTTGAAATCGGTTTTTCTAGTTTGAGATATCGATACGTTTCGGTTCGTGACTGATATCGGATTTTGAAATCGTTTTGATATATTGGACGCATGCCTAATACTCTTTGCAAGCAATGAGTATGTAAAGCTGACGCTTTAAGAGGCGGGACTTCCATAGAAAAAACCGATGTATGGCGTCCAGTACACGGTCATGCAGGCGTCAATCGATTCCATCAATCATGACTGATGTTTGAATGACGGAATTTTATCGTCGTTTTAGTCATGCAAACGTCAATCATCGCATTAGACGGTAGGTTTTTCGTCGATCAAAACATTGACTGTGGCAAAACTGACTGCAAAACCTATCATGTACTGGACGCCTTAGATGAAACGTACGTCCTCGATCAATACCAACCTAACAGAATTAAGGCAGAGTACATACTGCCAACATAATGACATTACTAGTGATGTACTGGGTTGTGCGATAACTTATCGATATCAGCAACTTTTCTTAACGGAGCTTTCTTTTTATTTTCAGGAAATAAAAATTCGAAACTCACGATTGTTTTAATACATATTTATTCAACGAATTCAATTAACCCATGCTATTTATTTCTTTGGTAAGTTTAATAAAACTAACAGTTACACAATAACCCTTCATGCAGTCGGGTACAAATGGCAATAAATAATAACTTAAGTCAACAAGTTTTCTAGTGACTAACACATTTAACTCATCTCAAAAACTGCTGAACCGATTTTAATGAAACTTGCACTGATGATTGCACTTTTCAGGACAGGTGATGTTTTTTTTAAAAATCTTATGAACTTTCTGTTGGAGGTTTTTTATAATATTTCGGACTTGATTTAGGTATCTTAATTAACTTTCACTTCCGACGTGTCATTGGGACAGCTTGTCTCTCTTGATGTTTTCTTGGTGACACTAATGGTACTGAAACAAAGAAAATCGGTGTTAAAAATCAAGTTATTAGATACTTGTAATCTTAAATAATATGTATATATGTTACCGGCAATCTGTTTAATCCGGTATTAGGCTCCGGTAGAAGGCTGAGGCGGGAGCAGAGCAGAGTGAAGCGAAGCAACCGCCTTAGCTTTTGTGTTTATTTTTTTTTATATATATATTATATACAAAAAGGATATGAAAAATATCACGTAACCCTACCTAACCTAACCTGTACGTGTCGGGGTGCCCTAAAATTACGTCAATTCCTTCCCTTTTCTCGTCATTTATACACATTGATTTTAAGTAATAGAACATGTTTCAACAATAAAAAAGAACCGCAAAAATAAATAGAAAAAAAAAACAAAAGTAATAAAAACCTAAAACATAAAAAGAAGGAAATACTCATTACCTTAGTAAATATTTATTAGTAATTTTATGTATCCCGTGCCTAGCCAAATAAAGACTGACCAATGTCAGAGGGCACACACAAAAAAAATAGAACATGTTTAATTTGCCCGTCATTTTAAAGGTGTCAGTTTTATTTTTAATTTACATTGATAAATACAGACCAAAATCTATTTATTTTACTCATTGCCGGTAGACCAGCAGGTATTCAACACATTGTCTAGGTATTGTATAGAATACCTGAATTATACAGATTGCCAGTAACATACACATACAATACTCACTAGGACTACAAAATCTTCTTTTTAAGGAAGTCAGATTTCGGTCTGATGTCTGGCCTACATGAGCTCCTTTTTAAATTAACTGGTCCAGAGCTTTGATGTTAAATTTTATTATTATTTCGTTTAAACATTCGTATATACATATAAATTATATTTTTAAATATTTCAATAAAAAAAAAAAAACATTTAAAAATATAAAAAATAGTGTCCCACCAGTATCAGGAACAGGGTCTAAGCTACCGGCGGTCAGGGCTCCAGAGAAAGGAACCTCCTAACAATACGAGCCGTGTCCAGGAGTACCGCTTTCTGAATCAAGCCCTTGATCCAGCCGCCTAACGCGAGCCTCCTAAGGTGTTGGTCGAGGCTCTTAGCTATTAAGCCATTGGCTGACACGATGATCGCCGAGTTCACATCCCACATGTCGACAACCTTGCGAGCCAAGTCAATATACTTGATTTGTTTATCTTTCTCGGCTTTCACGAGGTTCTCGTCATGCGGAACGGATATAAACGGATATATATTATTATTATGAGCCCGTTGTGTCCCACTGCAGGGCAAAGGCCTCCCTTTCGTTATTCCATTTCTTTCTGTCCAGCTGCTTCTGGCCAATCCTTAAGGATTGATGTTAAAGTTCTACAAAAATGAAAATTAATTATTTTAAATATATTTTTGCTACTAAAATAATTTGGTAAAAAAATATGAATAAATACACAACAATGCTTACTTGGATCACATAAATTCTGGTGGTAGTTATGTTATTTTAGTATAACTGCTTTAATTCTGTAAACATAAATTATATCATAATAGCAGACCTCTGCAATATATTGTGAAATCAGAATGTGCTATACACTTCTTACCAATATATGAGAGCTGCACTATGTCAGTTCTGGCTGGCTGGTAATGGTTTACTGCTAGCAATACAATGTAGTGGAAATTGATTTCATCAGATAATGGTGTACGTGAGATTTTCAGACTCGGAACAGCTGTTTTCTTCAGTGAAGTTTTTTTCTTTTAGAAATCTGTACTTCGGAAATGTTTTGTACAAAGATTTATTTCAATTGATGCAACTTTTCAATTGGCACATAGACTAAGTCTTCTTTCCCTGTCGCTTTGACCCATTGTTTACACCTAAAAATTGTGTGATGAGTTATTTATACTTATAATTAATAAGTATGTATTATAAAATGTAACAAAATAACTTATATGACAGGCGACATTTTTTCAATCAATATTTTTAAACATTCTACCAACCTACTGTAACATTACATGGAAGGAAATTTATCATGACAAAACATACTAATTGAGCAAACATTGATTTCATTTCCTTATATCATTAACGTCATCAGCTTAAGCTTATAGATGTCCTCTACTAAACATAGGCTTCTCCGGTTATTTCTATAACTAAACATCGATATTGATAAATCCTGGTTAATTACAACACTACGTATATTTTGTACATTTTGTATGAGATTTTGTATAAGTTTATTTTTCTGTTAAAATGCACTTAACGTTTAAAGATTGTACTTGAATTGAGTTCTTTAAATAAATAAATAACTAATTATGCTTACCATTCTACATATCGACTGTGAACTGGCAACCGGTACTATCTCAATTTTGACAACTTTACAGGATGAAGAAAAAACATGTTTGCATCATTTATACAGCATCTCGTATGTTAAATAAAAATACGTAGTTTTTAAATATTTTTATTGCACATGTAATTAAAAACAAAAGTAACATAATATGCTTCCTTCCAATATAAAATCGAGATAGGACAATATAAATCAACACAAGAACAAACATAGGACTTTTTACTTGGAACAATATGGGATAACTTCAAAATCAAAATAAAACAATAACGATAGAACATTATCAACACAATATTCTTTATAATAAAATTAACTTATTAATAATAAAAGAACATTTTTAGGTAGGAAATTTCATCAAATTTCATTTCTAGGTGATTCAGTCAAGGACAATGTTTTTTTAATATTCTCAATTTTAGAGGGCATAATTTCTTAGAACCTATTTATCAACAAAAGCTTTAGATCACAAATCTTATTTTATAATAAAAAAAAACAATAATTACCAAAATTAGGGAATCTGCAAAAAGTTACAAAATAATGTTTCTTTTATGCTACTTTTGTCTACTGTCCTACACCAACAATAACGATGGGTTCGTGGGTCGGGTCTAAGTTTTTCAAGACTCACCGTACAAATAACAACAAAAAGCTCTCTGATCCGACCCTCGAGCTAATGAAGAAGAGGCGTGAGATGATTCTGCAGTCTTCAGACGATGCGTGCATATACCGGCAGCTCAATAGACAAATCTCGAAGTCTCTGAAACGCGACCTTCGCCGCTTTAATACCGCAAGTTAAAACTAATAAGCTGAAAAACAACAAGGCGTCGGGTGAGGACGGAATTACGGCTGAACTCCTGAAGGCGGGTGGAAAACCAGTCCTTAAGGCCCTTCAGAAACTATTTGATTCCGTCATACTCGAGGGAAAAACGCCACAGGCGTGGAGCATAGGCGTGGTGGTACTCTTCTTTAAGAAGGGCGATAATGCCGTGCTTAAGAATTACAGGCCCATCTCGCTTCTGAGCCATGTCTACAAGCTGTTTTCCAGAGTCATCACAAACCGTCTCGCGCGCAGGTTCGTCGATTTCCAGCCTCCCGAACAAGCCGGATTTTGAAAAGGCTTCAGCACCGTGGACCACATACATACGCTGCGGCAGGTTATATAGAAGACTAAGGAGTATAATCAGCCTCTCTGCTTAGCGTTTGTGGACTACGAGAAAGCCTTTGATTCGATTGAGACTTGGGCTGTACTGCAGTCTCTCCAACGGTGCCAAATTGACTATCGGTACATCGAAGTGCTGAAGTGTTTGTACAAAAACGACACCATGTCAGTCCGAATACAAGACCAGACCTCGAAACCTATCCTCTTGCAGCGGAGCGTGAGGCAGGGAGACGTTATTTCTCCGGAACTGTTCATGGCAGCAATGGAGAATGTCTTCAAGGTTCTGGAATTGAGAGGGCTAGGCATTAATTTCAATGGCAAGTACATCACTCACCTTCGGTTTGCCGACGACATAGTAGTCATGGCTGAGACTACGGAGGAGCTCAGTACAATGCTCGGTGACCTCAGTAGAGCTTCCGAAAGAGTGGGACTTAAAATGAACATGGACAAAACCAAAGTCATGGTAAACAGCCATGTAGCACCCACTCCTATCAAGATCGGCGACTCTACACTCGAAGTTGTAGACGACTACGTTTACCTGGGACAGACGGTCCAGTTGGGAAGGTCTAACTTCGAGAAAGAGATCAATCGTCGAATCCGACTCGGCTGGGCAGCGTTCGGGAAGCTGCGCGGTATCTTTTCGTTCAATATACCACAAGTGTCTCAAGACGAAAGTCTATGACCAGTGTGTGTTGCCAGTGATGAAATATGGCTCCGAAACGTGGTGGCTTACAATGGGCCTCATCAGAAGACTTAAAGTCACCCAAAGGGCAATGGAAAGGGCTATGCTCGGGGTTTCTTTCCGGGATCGAATCAGGAATGAGGATATCCGCAAGAGAACTAAGGTCACCGACATAGCACGAAGAATCGCCAAACTTAAGTGGCAATGGGCAGGGCACATTGCTCGCAGAACGGATGGCCATTGGGGCCGAAAGGTTCCTGAATGGCGACCACGTACCGGAAGACGTAGCATTGAAATGCCGCCTACAAGGTGGACCGATGACTTGGTGACGGTTGCGGGAGTCCGATGGATGCGAGACGCACAGGACTGTTCATTGTGGCGACACTTGGGGGGGCCTATGTCCAGCAGTGGACGTCTTTCGGCTGAAATGATGATGATGATATTGGTAAACCTAATGAAACGTATTTTCGGTTGATGGTAACCTTAGTTGAATAGAACCAAGAAGTCCTATCTCTGAATAATTCCAACCTGTCAAAACTTTGAACAGCAATGCATAATGTACTATTTCGATTTACAGATTATTAACGTAGAAATCTTAAATATTAATAATAAATTTATAACAAAACTTACCATTTCAGCTACTAGAAGTCCCCAATAATGTCAATTTATAACTTAGGGCACAGAAACCTAATAAATCCACATAAAACAGTTATTTGTTTCAAGAGCGCGCGAAATCGCGTTCAAGTCCGTAAACATTTAGCGAGATAGGATAAAATGCTCGCATTCGCTGCGCGTTGAAGTTAGTACTAGTTGAATGAAGCCAATTCTGGCGCCAAATTTAAATGTATTTTAGTTAGGATTTCTTGCAACGATGTGCAGTATTAAATAGTATAAAATGGCATTAAAAAGTGAAATCTTCAAAAAATTGAGATAGGACCGGTTGCCAGTTCACAGTCGATATAATAGAAATCCTGCCATAAAAAGACGTTTGCATGCCGGGTTGATGATAACCATCAACCCGGCATGATCTAATACCACAAACACACGTTACTTTTCTCATATTAATATATAGAAATACTCAACGATAATAGAAAATAAATTTCTTCCCACAAAATGATTATTAAAACAATTTATTATTAGTAGATCGAAATCTATCTGAAAACCATAACATATACCATAAAACCACAGAGTACATTGAATATAGGGGTATAGAGTATTCAGCTGACCTCAACGTCATGCGCCATCTGGTGACTAACGACACAACTAATTGAAATTTGTACGCGACGCGTCTATAGCTATGCGTATGTAGGTATAGCATGTATAGCTATACCTATATATAGCATGTATAGCTATACCTATATATAGCAATTCCTTTTGTTTCTTCAGTTTTATTGTTTAATTTCGTTATAATGAAACACAAAATCGAATATTACAAAGCTTTATTAAGTTTATACAAACAATACATACTTAGAATTACATAAAGCATAATAAGTGTAGATAATAATTACAGAAACTAACCAACAGAAAATCAATGCAACTATATCTCACAAAATAAGTAATTTTGAGTATCACAGCACAATATTACAAAATGAAAACTTGTTGATATAATTTTATAACGATGTTTTAAAATTGTTTGGAGGAAATTATTGCAATTGCAAAGAAGGCAACAATAATGTCTTCTAAACAAAATAATGTTGATATGAAAACAAACCTATAAGTAAGCTAAATGTTTGTACTAAAAAACATTGCAAGTTAAATAAAATTAACTTGCAATGTTTATTTAGTACAAACATTTATTTATTTAGGAATAACTAACAGTTTACATTACATCTTATAAATTAACTTATGTACATGCTACAAACGTGCAAATCACATTATTATCCACGGCATATTTTATTTTTAATGATCATTAGAAAGAAAATGATATTATATTATTACTTAATTAGCTTATTGTTTCGTCTCTTGCTGTAATACATTAAAGCCTGATTCTGAATCTCATCACTCGAATCAACATCTTTGGTTGTGCTGGTACCATTTAATAATTTGTTGGTCCACTTACACCAATTGTGGGCAAAGAACCTACTTGAAAAATCAAATATAAATTCTATTAAGATTTTTTTGTGGCGACTACACTGAATAAATTGTGTATCTACGTTGATATACAATATGGTTTTCATATAGTTTTTTAAATTTTCAATATGACTTTTATTTCTTAATATATGGTGCAACTACACTGAATAAATTGTGTATCTACGTTGATATACAATATGGTTTTCATATAGTTTTTTAAATTTTCAATATGACTTTTATTTCTTAATATATGGTGCAGAATATCTTGGATCTCTGAAAAACTTTTTGTTAAATTTTCGTTAGGGTAGCATAGGTATCTTTTGCCTTTTATATATTCCCTGTGTTGCAGGTACCTGTTTTTAGCTGGGTCATCTGTATACAAAGATACTTTGCAGTCTTTGCAATTTCTGTAAATTTTTTTTGCTTTCCGCAATATGTAACCAGTCACACATTCGAGCTGGTCAATTATTCTGGGGTCCCTTTTCTTTGTTTCAAAATTAATTATTATATCATCATTTAAATCATTCAAATCAACTTCGCAGGTATGCGCTTCTTCTTTCTTATTTTTTGTGAAAAATAACTCATCAAATGATTCAAATATGAAACAAAAATCTTCTTCACAGTTGGACCCCACAGAATAATTGCTGCTCATATTATTTACAAGCAAAGAAGCAAATGCAGCTTCAAACCCAGCACAGGTGGGTGAGATATTTCTCACCCCATGACTACGTATGCTCCCAAAAAAGTTTTCAAGAGGATCTTGATTAAAATGTCTGCACCAAAAAGATTTAATTTTAAAATCGTTAAATAGTTTGTCTCTTAAAATGCCCATATTTTCAATTGTTTTAATCCAATTAGTTATTGATGGTACGGTACCAGCACTCCCCTTTGACGCCATAAATGTCATTGATTTTAAGATAGTTTTCGCTTGCACCCAAATTTCTGTGTGTTTTGAATTAGGTGTTACATTTCTAAATAAATCTTTCGCAGACCGAATACCTGAGTTTTTCATGCTTCCATTTAGGGAGTCAAATAAATTATCAATAAAGATAATGAAATCAGCTGTATCCTTTGTCTCCTCAGGTAGAATGCCATTCTCTGAAAAGTGAAAACAAAAATATGAGTTATGCACTTCGTAGGGTATTGAAAAAGATAAAAACTTTATTTCATCAGTTGAAATTAAATGCATTGTGGGATTTATTGGGTCGTAGTTCTCAGGGAAAAAATACTTAAAAGATTTGCCTCCAGCAATATAAGCATAATCAGCCTTTTAATGTTCCCACTGCTGGGACTCAGGCCTCCTCTCTCTAGGAGAAGGAATGGACCGTAATCCACCACGCGGGCCCAGTGCGGATTGGTGAATGTCACATGTCTTTGAATTTTCGGTTCTAAGACATGCCGGTTTCCTCACGATGTTTTCCTTCACCGTTTTGAGAGCAGTGGTGATGAAATAAATAACACAAAGTAATGCACCTGGCTGGGTTTGAACCCACGACTTACAACTCGTAAGTCGGGGCTATTACCACTCGGCCACCACTGCACTCCAGCAATATACCATCATTTAATTAAGACAACAAACGGGATGTGATGTTTGTAATAAAAAAGCAAATACATATATAGATTATTGACTTACCAGCTAAATATCCCATGGTTTTCCCAACAGTTTGGCTAAACAGTTGTGAAGCATATTTAACCTTCATTTTTGGTATTTTATCCTTGTTGCAGTGATTTTCTGTAAGGTTTTTTATTATCCTTAATCCCTTGTATGTTGGATTATTTTCATACAACTGCATAATATGCTCCCATTTTGCCACTTTTACTTGACCATCTATTTTAAATTTAAGATTTTTAGTCAATAAATTATTTCTCATCCCTTTCAGGAGATGAGGTACATCATACAGTGGAATAATTTGCATTCCTTCTATTTCAAATACAGAATTATTAAAGTCAATATTTCTTCTTGCATAATTTCTTCTTGTTTCTTCAATCAGGTAATTTATGGCACTTGTATTTGATGTGCCTTGATCACACACTGTGGCTAAAACAATAAAGCCAATGGAGTGGAGCTTCTTTACTACTTCTTTTATTTGTACTGCCAAGATCTCTTTTGGTGTACTCCCAGAGCAAAATGAGAAGTAGATGGGCTGCTTATAGTTCTTTGTTACACCCCTAATCATAAAAACTAGGACATGATCTGCTATTTTTCTAGTAGATTTACCAGTGTGGTTTACAAAACCTGATATTCTGTCTTTCCTTTGATTATAATAAAAATGTGGAGAGAGTGCCATCTCATCGAACATTAATATACACAACATATCATCATATTTCATTTTCTCAACTTTTATTTTTAATTGTTCGAAAATGTTTTTATTAATCCCTGGTTTCAGAGAAGCTCTAGAAATCATTCTGCTTAGTGTGACAGGAGATGGCAATACAAATATTTTGCTTAACCATCTGTAAGCTCTTGGTCCCATTTTATAAATACTGAGGGCCATAATTTTCTCCTCTTTTGAAAACCGTCGTGCCATTTTAGGTTTATTAATTTCTCGAAACTGCATAACTGTGAAAATTGCAGCCAATGTTTTAAATTTCTTTAATGCCGCTTGAAATGCAGTATTTGTGGAAAGTTTCCGAGCTTTCTTCAATCTCATCTGGTAGGAGTTATTCTTAGTTATCAACTTTTTAATTTGTTTTGCAAAGTGTTGTTCATTGCTGACCACTTTCTTGGTTGTGTCTGAAAGGAAATAATTGAAATATTTAAACAAACCTTCAGAGTAAAACATACCTATTCTTGATTTCCACCAAGAGTTTGTATTCTAGCCAAATTAGCAGTGAAAAAATTTGATTGAATTTAAATGATTAAACCGTTATTCTAACCCATTTATTATTGTATGTAATAACATAAGTTTATATTTTGATAATTTTGATGCAAAATAGAATGTTAAATACTTACTTCTTTTGCTACTAGCAGCAGATTGCTCACGTGGCAGTCTTTCAGATATAAGAATTTCAGCAGGAGTGCTCCTGGTTCCTTGGTTTGTTACATCCATGAGAGGTGGTCTTCTAATGAGCCTGAATCCTGTAAATGTAAAGTTTTTTTTTTTAAATATATTTGATAGAAATTACAACATTAACTAGTCAAGGAGCATAGCCAGCATACAATCCCTATTACGGTTCGCTTCTGAAAGGAAAACCTGGGGCCCTGGAACGCAAGACAAAAAGGGAATATAGGAGTCGATTTTAGTAAGTAAAAGTCTGACACGCTCTTTCGCTCCGCCCAAGAGCGCGAGAAATCATTGGATGATTTCTCACCCAAAAAAAAGTACCTAAGCATTTGAAGTTTAGTAAAAGGAATATATATATTTACTAGTTTTGATGTTCATAAGCATATAAATAATTTGCATCACATAAAAAACAAAAAAAAGTAAAAGGAATACAGAAAGTCAATAGAAATATTACAGTAAAATTTACAACGCGACCGAAGTAATGACATCACGTACACACTGACACTGACGCACACACACACACTCTCGCTTGCCGCGATAGCACTACTAACTCTTGAAAGTTTAGGATAAATTTGGATGTGTTCGGTAATACCAAAAATGATGAATGAAAACTTAATGTTTTTTAATTTTTTTTTTCTGTAATTTGTAACTTGATAATATAAACTATGTTCCTACGGAAAGAATATTAGAAATATTGTTGTTTATAATATAGAAAAAACAAAATGAAAACATGCCATTTACGCTACAAAAATATGCGAAATAAAATACGCTTAAATTTCGTTTTAGGTAAGTATTTAAAAAAAAGAAAGATGTAGGAACCTAGGTAAATATTGTCTTAATCTGAATATCATCATAATATGGTGGAAATATGCTCCATCTGCAAATGATTTTGGTATTACGTTTGTATGGATAATTCAGCTTTCGCCGTCGCCTTAAACCGTTATTCTAACCCATTTATTATTGTATGTAATAACATAAGTTTATATTTTGATAATTTTGATGCAAAATAGAATGTTAAATACTTACTTCTTTTGCTACTAGCAGCAGATTGCTCACGTGGCAGTCTTTCAGATATAAGAATTTCAGCAGGTTTGCTGTTTCCTTGGGTTGTTACATCCATGACAGGTGGTGGAAGAATTTCAGCAGAAGTGCTGCTGGTAACTTGGGTTGTTACATCCATGACAGGTGGTGGAAGAATTTCAGCAGAAGTGCTGCTGGTTCCTTGGGTTGTTACATCCATGAGAGGTGGTAGAAGAATTTCAGAAGGAGTGCTGCTGGTTCCTTGGTTTGTTACATTCATGAGAGGTGGTCTTCTAATGAGCCTGAATCCTGTAAATGTAAAGTTTTTTTTAAATATATTTGATAGAAATTACAACATTAACTAGTCAAGGAGCATAGCCAGCATACAATCCCTATTACTATACATTATAAAACAAAGTCCCCACCGTGTCTGTCTGTCTGTTCACAATAAACTCAAAAACTACTGAACAAATTTTCTTGCGATTTTCATCAATGGATAGGGTTATTCATGAGGAAGGTTTAGGTGTATAATTCATTCTGAAGTTCCTATGGGAACGGGAAAAATGGGATGTACAAAGTCAAGGGCAAAAGCTAGTAAAATATAATTGAATTTAAATTTTAGTTATTATCGACTTGTTGAAATAAAAGAGGCAAGTATCGTTTGCGTATTTTTTTTTTTTTTTTTTTATTCTTGATAGGTTTGAGCTTGACCGCTAACTCACCTGATGGAAAGCGAGCGTATAGTGTTAGGTGCCCTTTCAAACCTATTTTATCAATGTTATTAAGGTATATGAGAAATATTAACGAACTTAAAATTGAACCTTGCGGACAGCCATATGTTATGTTTTGTATCGTGCTTGTGAAGTTATCCATTTTAACTACTTGTTTTCTGTTTTCTAAATAAGAAGCGAACATACTAAGGGCGCTGTCTGAAATACCTATATTGTTTAATTTTTGTAGTAGCTTTTTATGGCTAACTGTGTCATACGCCTTTTTTAGGTCAATGAAAATACCTACAGCAAAATTTTTCTGATCAATATTAGTTTTTATTTTTGTTATCAAAACAATTGAGGCTGTTAGGGTACTTGATTTAGGGCGGAAACCATATTGTTGATCAATCAGGAATTTTTTCTTAGTTAAATACGCGTTTAAACGGTTGTATATGACTCGTTCGAATATTTTCGATATCACAGGTAGGACTGATACCGGTCGATAGTTGCCGGGGTCAGTTCTACTCCCAGATTTGTAAATAGGACTGACCCTTGCAACTTTAAGCGAGTCGGGGAAAATACCGTGACTTAAGCACATAATAAATATGTGCTTAACTCACGGTATTTTCCCCATGAGAGTCTGATAATCTTTCTGCAATTATATTTTTAAGGGATTTAATGGCTTTTGTGCTGATATCGTCTAAACCTATACTACTGTTGCTGTCGAGGTTGTCAATAATTACTAGATATTAATTACTAATTTTTAGATACGTTTTTTAAGTGGGATATGATCCAGTGACTTCTGTTCTGGGGAGGAGCAAGAGGTCGTGTCAGAGTTTTACTGACTAAAATCAACCAGTTGCCCTTTGCGTTTCAGGACCATGATATCTTTTCCCAAAAATCCTGAATGATAAAGGTGGCATCTCAAAGTAGGTTGAGATGCCACCTTTATGTTCATATAACTTTTGAAATATTATAACAACAAAATCGAGAATCAATTGAACAATGTTTTTAAAGTTACTACTTAGTAACCATATTAATTTCATTAACATACGAGAAGTGGTTCCTCAATCCATTGTGACATCAAGAATCCCCCCACGACTGCCCATGCTCCATTGGCTGCTGCAGGAGAAGACAGCCGCTGGGGTGTTTAAGCCACCTCCTTTGCATGCACCACTTTTAACGTTTTACTCAAATTACAGATCGAAAACACCCACAAAAAGATATCCCCAACAATATTAAGAACTAGCTTCTGTCCGCGGCTTCGCGTACTTCATAAAATATAGCCTATGTCACTCAGGAACAAAGCAGCATAAAAAATTTTCACAAATAGAAATTCTAGCAATCGGACCAGTACTTCCTGAGATTATCTCCTACAAACAAAAAAAAATAAAAAAACAAATTCTACTTCTTTATAATATTGGTGTAGATATATAAATATTAGGGACCTAATGACAGCATCAGCGGACGGCACTGCCGTGGCCGAATACTGGGCCACGCAAGGAATTTAACTAGTTTTGACATCAATATGCTAAGAAGAAGAAGAAGTGTAGATAAATATAATTAGTTACATACCACTGAGACGACTGTGTTCAACAGTTCCTATTGTTGTAGCGCGATAAGAGAAGAAGCTTCTTGGGATTGGAGTAGATAGTGAGCTATCTGGAATCAATGAACTTGTAGGTACTGAAAAGCAAAGAACGAGATTGTCATAAAAAAAAAATGAACTGAAATTAAATATTTAAAGATAATGTTACCACTGCTGGAACATAGATATACTCTCTTTAAAAGACAGTGGGCAGCAATCAACCATTCTGGCCCAGTAAGTGGTTGGTGAATTTCACAGTTTCCCACACTCTTGAGAGCCATGGTGAAACCATAAATTGTCCAAAGTAGAGGCATAGCCCTTATCCAACAATTTGTACTTATTAAAGCATAATAAACAACATACTCATGTTTTAATCTATAAAGGACAGGTCAAACCAGATTTGTGAAGACTTTCAAAAGTTATTATAATATTTGTTTAAGTAGGTACCTGAAATATTTTCTGTAGGTAAAATCAAGGTGGGAACAGCCAATTTGTTAAGTCTATTATTTGCATACAGAAACTGCTTCTCATAGTGCCAACAGCAAATCTTCAAGTGTTTTGGACAGTAGCACTGTCTAGACTCGCAATATCACCCCAATACTCTTCACCCAAACTTGGAACTTTTCTGCAAATGTTTCAGGATTTGGCAAGTAACATACGAGTAGGTACATCTGAAAATATACAGACAACTTTATTGGAACATCAGGCCATGAAAAAAGGAGAGGTTTTTCCCAATTTTACTGGGTCTCGCTTCCAGTTTAACGGGTTTTAGATAAATTGGGTAACATGATGTAGTGTCAGAAATTCTGACTTCTAACAATCAGACAAATCAGATGTACAAATCACAGCTGGGACCAACATCATTACATAAATCTTTATTACCTGAATCCTGACGTTTTTGTATATGTTGTGGTAGGCACGTTTGGTGCTATAGAGGAAACTCACTGGAAGTGGAAGCATGCAAATTTCTGAAAAACAAAATGGCAAAAACCATTTAAAAATAAAGCAAGCGTGTTTAACAACTTCAAGTTTCTTGTACACAGAATAATATTATAATAGTATCAAAACAAAAATTTACTAATAACAAACCTTTCAGTGGTTCGAGGCATTTAACAGGACTCTGAATACTCCTTCTGAGGAAACCCATTTTCTGAAATTAGACAAACAAATCAATTTCAGTATCCATAAAACTAGATTTCAGTTTGAAAAGATAATTTATATTACAATTGCAAATACTTTAATCCTGTTCCAATTGCTAAACTTTTTGTAGTTTAAGGCTGCTTTTCCACCAGAGATGTGCAGCTATGTTGCAAGGATGTAATAGCTATGCTGTGAAACTATGTGACCGTTTCCACTGATACTAAGCTATGTAGCAGAGCGAGTAAAATGTGCTATGAAGATCTCCCTTAGCTCGAACTAAGCAATGTATCTTTAGCAGGGAAGCGGCACATAACTACACCACTTGCGACCATTCATAGCACGCATCCATAGCAGTAGGTATAGCACGCATCCTTCCATATAAAAAACATATCTTAGTTGAATCCGTTTCCACCAGTGCTAAGCTATGTGCACCAATATGATTGGTGGATATCAAACGCATCCATAGCAATGTAGCATAGCACATCTCTGGTGGAAAAGCACCCTGTTAGTAGTGTTGAATTACTGTGACAGGGTCTTTTATGGCCATTTGAAAGTTAGGACTTGAGTTGTAAAACCTAAGACTAGAGTGAAGGAAGTTTGAAAATTAGCCAAGCAAGAAGTAATAATTTGATGTATATTTACCAGCTTTTTGCTAAAATGCTATTCCACTCAAAATATCATCTTCAAATCACACACATCTTGAGTAATAAGGAAAAGATAGGCTCTACCGATAACTCTTTTCATTGTTTTTGCATTTCATCACTTAGCGAGTCTTTTACACGGCAAATGGAGCAAAATAGCGTCATAACACGTAGATTACACAGCACTCGTAAGTCATACTACATTTTTAACTTTATTAAAAACTAGAAAATTAAATAGAGATAAATGACATAAATAAACAAATTGTGGAATGGCCGACGATGACGTTCCTTTACCAAAATAATTTATAGGGTGCCAATATTTCACTTGAAGTATAATTTGCAAACCACGTAATAATATTACGGAAAATCTTCAATTAAAGAAAGTAATATTAATTACAACTCAACTTTTTCTTTCCGGGTGGTAGAAACAAAAATAATTTCACTAAACAATGTCAGTTTTCTTTGGCGTTATATTAAAATGCGTGTAATGAAACGGAAACTTATTTGGTATTTGGCAGTATTGCTATAAAAATATATAAATATAAAATTCGTATTAGTTTATTTAATTTCGTTTATACTAAGTTTATATAGTTAAAATTATATACATCTTCAGAAAATATTTTGTGAAATTTTTAAAATTTTATCATCCATGAAAAGGGTACGGGTACGCCATCTGTTGAGCAACGACCGAACTAAACCCCGAGCCTTTTGGTCCATACAAAATAAAAAAGTACTAAGTGAAAAGCCCCTGCATAAAACTGTCAAGTGTCAAACGATAAAGACAGTCAAAAAAATCAAAATCCTCTTGGATATTAGTATTCTGTGGTCAACATGGCGGCGGTGTAATCCAACTACGTGTTGAAGACAGTTGAAGAGTCGTAGGCTGTTATAGACCCAAAGTTCTCAATGTGCTTCTTAAATTTAACGGATTATAGCCGCCATTAAAAAGGACGTACGTTTCATACATCGGTTTTTTGATAGTATCTCTCTGTGGTCTGTGCGTACTTGCGTAGTATCTCTCTTTAGTCTGTGATGGGAGTTTCGCCAAAGCGCCAGCTTGCTTTGCATTGCGTATTCTTCACAATACTCATTGTGGGTGCCGGGCAAGGTAACTAAGCAAAATAGATTTTGCTCTCGCAATTTTACCGGATTTTATACATGTAAGTATTGTTTATTAATAGAAAGTTATTATTTTGCTTATAATTATTATTCTATTTAGTGTCTATGTTTTATGAATTACATCGTTTTATAAAGCCGTTATAGTTTGTTATTTCCGATTTCAAAATTAATTATGATGATGGTTAACATTATACTTATTAGGTACAACTATTTTAACCTTTTGAGTGCGTAATTAGAGACACAATAGTAAGACAATGGCGCGTGAACGCCGGCGACAATGCGGGGATCAACAGCTTAAAAAGTAATTAGAACTCATATAAACAATGATATATTAACGTGTTTATTCAATTTTAATGAAAAAAATTATAACAAATTTAATTAACATGCATGACGGTCGTTTCGTCTGACAAACCTTCTCAAAGGCACGCGACGCCGGCGTTCGTGCGTGACGTCATCGCGCCATTATCCAGCACGCCATTTTGTTGTGTTTCGATCCAGCGGGGCCACTCAAGCTAGTTCATTTGAATAAACCCCCAAGCGAACGCCGGCGTTCGCTCTCTCATTGTCTTTCTATTATGTCTTTAATTATGGTAGGTATTCGAAAGACTAGACCGAAAACACTAGTGACATTGCATTGTTTGTTCAATGTAGATACCGGTACCTACCTTAACTATTTTGATAGAAATTACAAAGAACGCGGCGACGGGATGAATTATCCATACCAAAGTGATTTAACCGTTTGAGTGCGTAATTAGAGACACAATACAATGGCGCGGGAACGCCGGCGTTAATGCGGGGATCAACAGCAGAGATACAATAGAGCGGCTATCAGAACAAATGTCTTAGAAAAACTGTCATCCTATGTCTCAGTGACGCCATCTGGCTTTGAAATACTTTGAATAGCAAACACGCGAATTAAATTTGTCAAAATTTATAATTATTTAACTATCGCTCGGTAGATGGCCAGGGGCCGTACTATGATAATGTAAAATGTCAGTCGTACGAGCGAAAAAGTGTGATGGAGCTATACACGCTATATAGCTCCATCCCTTTAACAGTTCGGTTTAGGTCGTAAAATGGATCACATTATAAGCTCGTGGTAGAGGGTCAGTGTGTGATAAAGGTAAGGTTAAGCTTTTCAGCAATAGATGGCATTATCACAAAATCAGCAAATGTTCTAGAACTATTTATAAAAATTATTGAATTTTAATTAATTACTTCGTAAATGAGCCATTCCGTGAAAAATTGTACCGTTTCTAAGGGGACAAAATGGACAATTTTAAAATTTTCTTTTTTAGTTTTCTTTATGAATCGATGCGGCATTTATCAAAGTTTAAGAAAAATATGTAGTTTGTAACTAAATAGTATACAGTTTAAAAAAAACGGACTTTCAAACATGATCCATGACCAGCACTGTCCATTTAGTAACGATCATTAACGTAATATTTTTCAGCAATGTGAACTATCTTTTACAAATTCTTAACAATGTTTAGTTAAAATACATATACTGCTTTTGAAATCAATTTCGTTTATCCTATTTGAAAGATATTTCTAGCTTTAAATCACATATTAAAATATTTTCGTCACGTTTTAGGTCAGTGCGACTTTTATTTTTAACTTTGTAGTTAATTTGGCTCCTTGAAAATGATTCAAACTATTTTAAATGAAAATGAGCATCATATTCTATTATATTTCATCTCAAAATAAACCATTACTAGTAATAAATTCCACTTTACAGCCTAAAACTTGGAATAAAAAATTGTGACAGTGACTTCGTAGGAAATGTCATCGTGACTAAATTGAAACATAAGCGGTGTTCATAATAAGTTTAATAATCAAAAATATTAATAAAAAGTCACAACACCACTTACGATATAACAAATTCAAATAAACTCTTAAATTTTCCTTAAATAAACTGTTTGTGTGTTGTACCTACCTACTTACATATTGATTTTGTAAAGTTTCCATTTATAACGAGGAGCAGCAAAATTCGCATTCATCGGTTGGATAGTGATCGTAAAGACAAGAGTTGCAAAAAGTACACCAAATGTATGGCGATTTCAATAAAAACTGAATATCTTGTCTATTCATAGCTAAAGAGAAATGTATCAATCGTGAACCTTCAGCAGCAACTGTTTTTTTGCATACAAAACACTTTTTTGCCAAAATAAAATGGGTTTTTTCCCAAGGCCATTGAAGTCCATCATCAAAGCATTTTATAAGATCATTAATAGATAAAACTTTGTCAATATCCACCAATATTCCCATTATTAATAAGTTCGCGTAGTAAATCTGAAAGGGAAATATAGAAATACAAAAAAAAAACAATTTTTTGTAAACGAAAATCCTAATTGACTATTATTTATTAAATTAAAAGCTTATGGTTTTTAGAGTTATACCTACAATAATTAAGCCAATCTTTTCTGTAAATAAAACGATAGTAAACGTTAACTAAGGTAGTCAAAAGATAGACCATCTACTAAGATTAAAATAATTTGACAGCATCACATAACTCCATCTTAGTTGTTGTCGGTAAAACATGCACCACGTAAACGTATCCTTATGTGTCCATTTCGTCACAATTATTGTTCCACTAATATGTCACGACACTAAATGGACGTGACGAACTCCGCTTACTAATAAGAATGACGACAACACTCAATATTCTTTGTTCTTTTAGAGGAAATCAATTTCACGACATATACATACATACATTAGGCATAATTGGCAAATAAAATAATGTTTTAAGAACTTACCGGTATCACGTTATTACTGTGACTATAATGGACTTCTTAATCGACTACGCGTTAACAACACGGCTTTCGTCACCGATCACTGCGTCACAATGCACGTTGAGTAAAAATAAATGACTGATCTACTACAATAATGTTACCATAATAATAAAAATAACTTGTTTTGGTAGATTTTTAAAACTAAAAGCAAATAAAACAGTAGTGACTAAAGTGGAATGTCCACCTTGGTGATAATTTGATTATCATTTAATTTCATGTATTTAGTTGTAATACAATAAGATTTATGAGTAAAATTAATGTTATAATTAAGAAAAAGCAATCTCCTGTAAAAGCTCCCAAAAAACGCTGAAATATGTAGAAAAAACCATGAAATTCGGTTAGTTAAAGTTAGCGACAGGAG
The DNA here is from genome assembly GCA_905147345.3 of Mythimna impura. Lineage (NCBI taxonomy): Eukaryota > Metazoa > Arthropoda > Insecta > Lepidoptera > Noctuidae > Mythimna > Mythimna impura. The sequence continues at coordinate 12,875,720 of LR990362.1, read as the reverse complement.
GTGTGACACGCTAAAATGTTCATTTTTGTTTCTTATTTTTAATTTTTAATTGGTTAAATTAACAACAATTGACTCCATTACATATATTTTTTAAAGTTAATGATCTATACTGTACATAAAAAAAAAATGCGTTCAAAAGAGTATGAGATAGTCTTGTAAACTGTTTGTAAAATTTTGTGACAGTACTTTTTTCTTACGTTCAATTTTTTACGGATTGGCTCAAATACCAAAAATATTTACGAAAATAAACCGAACTTAGGTCCAGTCATTTTATCATAACAAGATTTGCAATAGCGTAATGCGCAGTTATATATTATCTCATTTATCTCAGAAAATGATTTTCTTTTAATGCATAGAGCGGATACAAACACGACTTGACGTGTAGGGGCGTCATACTAGACTGAGCGACTTATGACCACTAGGTAATAAGTATCGGAGCACGATTTTGTTCGCTATGTCCTGTCTATTGGTAGTATATATTTAAGTATATATTTAATGTCTTTGATCCATACAAACGTAATACCAAAAATCATTTGCAGTTTGAGTATATTTCCACCATATTAGGGTGATATTCGAATTTAGACAATATTTATATTAGGTTCGTACCTACGTCCTTCTTTTAAAAAAAAACTTACTTTTACCTTTCGAATACCGTAATTATAGACACAATAGAAAGACAATGAGATAGCGAACGCCGCGTTCGCTTGGGGTTTAACATTTCGAATAAGTAGGTACTGTAATTAGAGACACAATAGAAAGACAATCAGAGAGCGAACGCTCTCTCATTGTCTTTCTCTCGCATTGTCTTTCTATTGTGTCTCTGATTACGGTATTCGAAACATTAATGAATTAAAACGAAATTTAAGCGAATTGCATTTTGCACATTTTTACAGCGTAAATGGGACGTTTACATTTTTTTTTTTCTTTGTATTTTATACAACAATATTTCTAATATTGTTTCCGTAGGAACATAGCTTATATTCATCGTTTCGTCATCGTTTCAGCCGAAAGACGTCCACTGCTGGACATAGGCCTCCCCCAAGTGTCACCAAAATGAACGGTCCTGTGCGTCTCGCATCCATCGGACTCCCGCAACCGTTACCAAGTCATCGGTCCACCTTGTAGGATTCCTTCCAACGCTAGCGTCTTCCGGTAGGTGGTCGCCATTCCAGAACCTTTCGGCCCCAGCGGCCATCCGTTCTGCGAGCAATGTGCCCTGCCCATTGCCACTTAAGTTTGGCGATTCTTCGCGCTATGTCGATGACCTTGGTTCTCCTGCGGATACCCTCATTCCTGATTCAATCTCGCAAGGAAACTCCGAGCATAGCCCTTTCCATTGCCCTTTGGGTGACTTAAAGTCTTCTGATGAGGCCCATTGTAAGCGACCACGTTTCGGAGCCATATGTCATCACTGGCAACACACATTGATCATAGACTTTCGTCTTGAGACACTGTGGTATATTGGACGAAAAGATACCGCGCAGCTTCCCGAACGCTGCCCAGCCGAGTCGGATTCAACGATTGATCTCTTTCTCGAAGTTATACCGGGAAGGTATAACTTCGAGAAAGAGATCAATCTCGATCAAACTGGACCGTCTGTCCCAAGTAAACGTAGTCGTCTACAACTTCGAGTGTAGAGTCCCCGATCTTGATAGGAGTGGGTGCTACATGGCTGTTAACCATGACTTTGGTTTTGTCCATGTTCATTTTAAGTCCCACTCTTTCGGAAGCTCTACTGAGGTCACCGAGCATTGTACTGAGCTCCTCCGTAGTCTCAGCCATGACTACTATGTCGTCGGCAAACCGAAGGTGAGTGATGTACTCGCCATTGACATTAATGCCTAGCCCTCTCCATTCCAGAACCTTGAAGACATCCTCCATTGCTGCCGTGAACAGTTTCGGAGAAATAACGTCTCCCTGCCTCACGCCCCGCTGCAAGAGGATAGGTTTCGAGGTCTAGTCTTGTATTCGGACTGACATGGTGGCGTTTTTGTACAAACACTTCAGCACTTCGATGTACCGATAGTCAATTTGGCACCGTTGGAGAGACTGCAGTACAGCCCAAGTCTCAATCGAATCAAAGGCTTTCTCGTAGTCCACAAACGCTATGCAGAGAGGCTGATTATACTCCTCAGTCTTCTGTATAACCTGCCGCAGCGTATGTATGTGGTCCACGGTGCTGAAGCCTTTTCGAAATCCGGCTTGTTCGGGAGGCCGGAAGTCGTCGAACCTGTGCGCGAGACTATTCGTGATGACTCTGGAAAACAGCTTGTAGACATGGCTCAGAAGCGAGATGGGCCTGTAATTCTTAAGCAGGGCATTATCGCCCTTCTTAAAGAAGAGTACCACCACGCCTCTGCTCCACGCCTGTGGCGTTTTTCCCTCGAGTATGACGGAATCAAATAGTTTCTGAAGGAAAAGGTAGCTTATATTACGAAGTTTTTTGGTTTCGTAAAACAAAAAACTTCGTAATATAAGCTAACTACACATTCAAATTAAACCGGACGGCCGGACGGCGAGCCATTGCTCGCCGTCCGCCCACGGTGACTGGAAATCGGGGTCAGGATTCCGGCGACTAGGGCGTGAGGGCCGTTTCCTCGTGCGTGCGGCCGCCTCCTTTACTAGCATTACTGTTTTGCAGAAGGAGGCGACCGCCTGCCATTCCTCCTCGCACCATGGCCTGTACCCAGAGCTCGGCGCGAGAGGTTGTTGCCGCCGATGGCCCCCACGAGGACACGGCGGTGTTCCGCCCAAGCGGGGCACATCTCTATCATATGCTCCACTGTCCTCCGGGCGGTCTACACAATGGTGACACCCGGGCGTTTCTTCCGCCTGAATTCGATGCAGGAACCTCTTGAACTTGCCATGTCCGGTGAGGACCTGCGTCATGCGGAAGGCGAGGACGTTGTGACGTTTTTACCGACGTTTAAATGCCGAGAGATGTCGTGTGGTGTTGCGCAGAGATCGGTACTAAGACCGCCCTTGTGGAACATCGGGTACGACTACGTGCTGCGCAGCGTGGTCTGTTACGCAGACAACACACTGGTCCTGGAGCAGGGAGAGTCGTATTAGGCGGTAAATAAAGGTAGGAGGGGTTCACATCGGCATCGGGTCGTCGATGAAGTATACGGGTACTCCTGTTCGTGTTTTTGGGATTCGTCCTCGACAGCCAGAGGAATTTTGGTGAACAATTCCGATGTCTGGCTCCCAAACTGGAACGCACTGGGGCTGCCCTCAAGCGGCTCCTGCCCAACCTAGGACGTCTATCCCTCTTACCGGAAGCTCCGCGCAGTGATCGTTCGGTCCATGGCCTTTTAAGGAGTGCCGGTGTGGGCGCCATCGCTTTGAAAGCGACAGGTGGCCAAGCTGAACGCATGCCAAAGGGTCATGGCCATCCGCACGGTCTCCCGCGAAGTGGCGAGCCTCCTTGCTGGCCTGCCACCATGGGATCTAGAGGTAACAGTCCTTGCACGCATGCACGATCTGAGCATGGAGATGCAAAGCCGGGGCGAAACTCTGCTGGCGAGGGCGGACAGAGTTCCGGTGGGATCTCATGGTGAAAAGGCGACAGCGACTGTCGCAACACAGAGCTGGTCACGCCAAATTTCATGTTCCTAGTCCCAGTAGTTTCGGCTATGCGTTGATATGTCAGTCAGTCAGATTCTCCCTTATAATAATATGTAGATGATAACTTTGTTATTTCTAAAGTTCTAACATGAATTTATATATATGTTTTTTTATTACAAAAAAAAATCAACTGAAGAAACAGGGGTATATATGTAGAAGTACTATTGTGATATTTTTCTCTTTTTGTTTTACAGCATGTCAAATTGGCGCGATGACGAGCAGCCCCCTACGGACTTCCTCAGTCTTGTATACGGCGAGAAAGACTTGAAAGTAGAAGAGGAGAGTGGCGATGAAAACGATGACTTCATTGACGATGAGGTTGCAATCCACTTTAGTTTGCCTTATAGTATGTAATATTATAACATAATTCATCGCCGGTACGCTTGGGGAGCTTGCCACGAGTGGTAATGCGTTTATTGTGGTTGGCGGTGATTTATTGGAGGCAGGGCAGGTGGCATATGTATGTTTTTTTTTTGTATGTTTAGGGTGAAGCATGGGAGCGTTCACTTTCACCGAAGGCTCCACCGTACTCGTCTGTCCCGTCACCAGAAAACCCCAGACAGAGGTTGCTACAAACGGTAATACTTTTTTTCTTTATTCTGGCCGATTTGCAATATTTCTGTATATATTACAGTTGAATTTTATTGGTTTAAACGTTTATATATTTTAGGATGAATCGTCGACTCGTCCTTCAGCGTCCCGCGACAGGTCACGATCCCCAATACGCATTACATTTTCGCCGGGATCGTAAGTATTGTAATCGTAACTGATATTATTTATGAATAAATAGTCATCTTTCGTATCTTACCGATATGGACGTATATGCAATAAATCTAATGAAAGTATTTATTTTTACAGCGTAAGACGGATTTTTGGGGAGGATGGCCAACCACTGGACGCTAAGATCGACGATGGCGCATTTTTATCCCCGGATGCCCACGCTTTGTATGTGTCCCCTGAGTGTGAAAGGAATGATAGTGAAAGATATGAAAAGGAAGGTAATGAAAGAAGAATGAGTAGGCGAAGAGGTAGACCAAGAGGTGTGCGTGGGTATCCGAATCGGGGCCGCAGGGGGAACAATCAGTGGGAGGTGGGACACCCACTGAAAGAAATTTGGACGAATGATGAAGACGTTCCTCCTGAATTGGTAAGTTTGGCGACGGATGTATTGAGGAGACGACAGATGAAAATGCAAGATGCTGCCAGAACCGAGAGAAACAATGAACGAGAGGTTGATAGCGAGAGCGAAAATGATGATGAATTTCTCGACGCTAGTGATGGAGAGGATAGTCACTTAAGACTGGAAGGCCAGAACCTCCACTTTGAATGGTCTACTATGGAGTCCTTTCAAGGCCAGGAGGAAAATTTTAGACCAGAGCGTACCGGTTCGGTTCATGTCTACAATTCGGCATATGATGCTTTTCGCTCCTATTGGGGCGATGACGTCTTAGGCCTAATTGTGACTGAAACGAACTTACATGCAACTAATATTAAATCTGCTGCTTTCCAGTCTGAATGGTATCCAACCAATATTCATGAAATTTTGTGCCTTTTTTCGTTCTGGATGATGTTGGGGATCGTCAGAATGCCAACTGTTCTTAGTTGTTTTTCTGTCGATCCTCTTTTGAAAACGGAAGTTTTCAAACGAATCTTCACGCGGAAAAGGTATGAAATGTTAACTAAAGCATTTCACTTTGTAGATTCCGACCCCGCTGTAAACAATCCAAATCCCTCCAACATTAGCGCCGCTAGCAGCTCTGATCGATTATACCATCTGAGACCAATAATTACGCATTTAAATTCTAGTTTTCAAGCAAATTATATTTTGGATAAAGATATTTGTATAGATGAGAGTTTGATCGTATGGAAAGGAAGTTATACTAGTTACTTCAGACCGAATATTCAGGCCAAAGCTGCTAAGTTTGGTATCAAGACTTTTGAGCTTTGCGAGAGTACCACTGGCTATTTGTGGTCTTTCATTGTTTACGCCGGTAAACAATCCGCAACAGACTTGGAGCAGTCGCCCGGTGTACTAAATACAGCTGTTGTGAAGAAGCTCATTAGTCCCCTACTAAACAAAGGATATAGACTATTTATGGATAATTGGCTTTCTCCTCTGTTAGCTAGGTTTCTGAAACTCAATGGTACTGACTGCGTTGGTACTTTGAAATCTCGTAGAGACGTTCCCATTCTAATAAATAAGGCTCCGCTTAAAAGGGGAGAATTCATAGCGAGACATTCTGGCGATGTCTCTATATTATCATGGCAAGACAACAAACGAGTAACCATGATTTCTACTTGTCATGGTTCATCTACTGCCTTGCCTACAGTCTCGTCGCGTCCAACATCTCGTCCAGCACCATTTAAACCGCAGGTGGTGCTGGATTACAACAAATTCATGAGGGGTGTAGACATGAAAGATGAAATGCTCGAGCCTTATTTGATAGAAAGGAAACGTTATGGCAAATGGTACTTAAAACTTTTTAAACGCCTGCTTTATGTTTCTATCCTCAACTCTCGCATTCTTCTAGAGTCATCTACACTAAAACATCATGATCATTTATCTTTTCGCCTTAATCTTGTAGATTCCATCCTCACAAATCATCTTTCACATTGTCCACAGAGGTTTACTGTTTCCAACAGTAGATCTACGTACGAACAACCTCAAATAATAATTCCTACTACACATTGGCCCGTTCTGTTGGAACGATCAGAGTACACAGCAGCGCGCAACCGGAATTTCCGAAAGCGTTGTGTTGTTTGCGTTCAGGAGGGCAGGAAGACACAAACAACGCCGTACTGCTGTGAAACCTGCCGAGCGCCACTGTGTATATCGAATTGTTTTAAATTATATCATACGTCACGGTAGTAATTTAATGCTTTGCCTTCTTCCTTTCAATTCTTCCCAATTATTCACTGATAGTTATTTTATGCAAAACAGTGCAAGGTTTGTGTGCAGAGAATGCTTGTGTTATGATAGGTATTTTATGAATACGGAGTGGAAGGTTTGTGTGTGGAGAATATTTGTGGATTAAATATCAGATTGTTTCACTTTTAAAATTGCTGGTTGATTACGTATCTCTGTTGCTAACAATGCGTACGAAAATAATAGAATTTTTACTTTCAAGATAGTTTTGCGATTATGGATAAGGGATTTGACAGTTTCAGTTACTTACAGAGTAATCATAAAATTAAATCCAACTTAGAGTTACTTAAAGGTATTTCATCTATATGTCTATATCTATATTTTATTAACAGTTATAATATATAATCGATTTTTTTTATGACATTGTATTGAAATTTTTTTATGACATTGAATTTGAATTTATATGACATTTTATCTGAATTTGTATGACATATCACATAATTGAACGATTAAGTTAATGAGCTGACAATTTTTAACTTTTTTTTTTTTTTAATATTCTCCTTATTTACTATAAAATATGAATATTTTGCATGCCGTAAGGCAAAATGTATTGGGACAATCAACAATTATAACACCTTATCTGTATACCTACATTATTAGCAAATAAATGATTATTATTATTATTATCTTTATTTCATTCACATTCATATTAGTTACATTTTTAAATATTTCAAAAATAAAAAATAAAACATTTAAAAATATAAAAAATAGTATCCCACCGGTATCGGGAACAGGGTCCAAGCTACCGGCGGTCAGGGCTCCAGAGAAAGGAACCTCCTAACAATGCGAGCCGTGTCCAGGAGTACCGCTTTCTGAATCAAGCCCTTGATGCAGTCGCCTAACGCAAGCCTCCTAAGGTGTTGGTCGAGGCTCTTGGCTATTAAGCCATTGCCCGACACGACTATCGGTACAATGATCGCCGAGTCCACATCCCACATGTCGACAACCTCGCGAGCCAAGTCAATATACTTGATTTGTTTATCTTTCTCGGCTTTATCTTATTATTATTTTCTTTATTCATTTAATATACATATTAATTAAATTTTTAAATATTTTTTTTTTTAACAAAATCATATTAAAAAAAAACATTTAAAAACATAAAAAATAGTGTCCCACCGGTATCGGGAACAGGGTCCAAGCTACCGGCGGTCAGGGCTCCAGAGAAAGGAACCTCCTAACAATACGAGCCGTGTCCAGGAGTACCGCTTTCTGGATCAAGCCCTTGATCCAGCCGCCTAACGCGAGCCTCCTAAGGTGTTGGTCGAGGCTCTTGGCTATTAAGCCATTGGCTGACACGACTATCGGTACAATGATCGCCGAGTCTACATCCCACATGTCGACAACCTCGCGAGCCAAATCAATATACTTGATTTGTTTGTCTTTCTCGGCTTTCACGAGGTTCTCGTCATGCGGAACGGATATGTCAACAATCATTGTACGCCTCTCTCTTCGGTCCACCACCACTATATCAGGCTTATTGGCTACAATAGTCCTGTCAGTGATGATGGACCGATCCCAGTACAGCGTGATATCGCCATTATCGAGAACTGGGTCGGGCATATACCTACCTGTAGTATGGCACCTCCGATTCCACAAGAGAGTACTTCAGAGCAAGTTGCTGATGGATAATCCTGGCTACAAGGTTGTGTCTATGCATGTGACTCAGGTTGGCTGGACAAATCTTCAAAATAGCTTGCATTTAACTAGGTCAATAGGTCACTTTATGTGACGGCTAAACACCCTTATTTCAGAATTTGTGACGCTACAGAATCTTAGATAATCGATCGAAAACGTGTCCAGCCATCTTGAAAAACCACTTTTCGCTGGTCTCTCAATCTCGGTAACGGAAGTGATTTTGACGAACTTTTTGCATATCAACGGGCGTCACATAAATTTGTGACGGGCACCGAGCTAAAAGTTTTGTGATAAGTACAGTGGTTTAGTAGAAAAATGCAAAAATCTGTGTCCAGCCATCTTGAATTTACGTATAAAACTTATGGCTGGCACTTCCGAATCTCAATAACGGGGGCGTTTTCGAATATGGTTCCTTTACTAATACTTGGTGACGCAATGTGTGACAGTAATAACGTTTGATTTATGGCGTCACATGTAAGGGTTTACGAGAAATCAATAAAAACTTAATGTCCAGCCAACCTGAGTTCAAGATGGCTGGACACATGTATCTCCACTGCCTGATGATCTACGACCTTCGAAATGTGTTCAAAATGTTGTGACGGGGACGATAACGATAACCTGAAATTGTGACGGAGAAACTTTGCGTAGTTTCAAAGATATTGACCATTTAAATTTTTCCATACAAACATCCATTAATATTGTGAGGTGACCATAATTTTACTTAAATAAAGGATTTCTTTTTAATAGATTAATTGGCCGGTAGCATCCACGCCTGCTTTGTATTTGATTTCCCCGTAGGAATAAAAGGTTTTCCTGCAGTGAAAAGAGTAAGTATGTGTTAATTCAAAATAATAATTGACCACCAGCGCTGCAAGAGAGAGCCCACTTGTATTTCGCGTTTAGTTCATTATCTTATGTAACTGAAAATGAGAACTAAACTCGACAGCCGGCAGTGTACAGCGCCCGCCGTCGTCCGGTACGCGGCCTTAGGACGGCGGTAAAACAACGTTGTGGTACAAGGCGGGGGTTACGGAAGTGCAAATGCGAGTTGATCATCGTCATTTTCGCCATTTGAAACGCTGTATAAGTACAAATAAATAAATGTGATTTTATTTACAGCAAACATTATTTCTTCATTTAAATACCTTCAGAACATTAGTTTAGTTCTCCTTACATAATATATACCTACTAAAAAGAATAGATATCTGCACGTAAATAATCAATAACATTTAAAAATTACATTGATTTAAATATCTACAGTTGTTCGTATTAGTATCGCCAATACACGGATTGTCGTCCATTAAAGAAAATACCTTAAAATATACTTGTCCTACATAAAACCTACAATATTGGTTACCCTACTGCAGTGTTTGTATGGGGAAATTTAAATGATCAATATCTTTGAAACTACGCAAAGTTTCTCCGTCACAATTTCAGGTTATCATTATCGTCCCCGTCACAACATTTTGAACACATTTCGAAGGTCGTAGATCATCAGGCAGTGGAGATACATGTGTCCAGCCATCTTGAACTCAGGTTGGCTGGACATTAAGTTTTTATTGATTTCTCGTTAACCCTTACATGTGACGCCATAAATCAAACGTTATTACTGTCACACATTGCGTCACCAAGTATTAGTAAAGGAACCATATTCGAAAACGCCCCCGTTATTGAGATTTGGAAGTGAAAGCCATAAGTTTTATACGTAAATTCAAGATGGCTGGACACAGATTTTTGTATTTTTCTACTAAACCACTGTACTTATCACAAAACTTTTAGCTCGGTGCCCGTCACAAATTTATGTGACGCCCGTTGATATGCAAAAAGTCGTCAAAATCACTTCCGTTACCGAGATTGAGAGACCAGCGAAAAGTGGTTTTTCAAGATGGCTGGACACGTTCTCGATCGATTATCTAAGATTCTGTAGCGTCACAAATTCTGAAATAAGGGTGTTTAGCCGTCACATAAAGTGACCTATTGACCTAGTTAAATGCAAGCTATTTTGAAGATTTGTCCAGCCAACCTGAGCCACATGTCTATGCAAGTATTCACCGTTAGCTAGACGAGAACAACCAGAAATAATGTGGCGGATTGATTCACCCGGTCGGTGACATGCCCGACAAATGTCAACCGTGCCGTCCTTCACAATAAATCTCCGGTAGTTATTCGTCATGATAACTTCGTCCATAATTGCACAGACAAAACCTTCGGTTTCCCCAAAGAGGTCACCGACGCGCAGCCAGGCTACGGACGCTAGTTGATCTACATCGGGCCCATGAAGGGCCCGGAAAAAGCGTCCGTGGAGTTCCTTACTCTGCCATACTTCCCTGCGATCGTTAGTATCAAGCACTACAGGTTTACGCCAGCTCTCGTTAGCCAAGGAGAGCGGGGTGAGTCCCTTGTCCACTGCCACTACATCACGATGCATACCCACGTCGGCGGCTAGGAAATATTCCCTGAGACTGCATACTTCGCGATTGTGCAGGGTCTTAGCATTTAAAAAGCCTCGACCCCCACACTTCCGCGGGATATACAGTCTCATCACCGACGATCGTGGGTGATGCATTCGGTATGCAGTCAGCAGTGTACGGACCCGCCTGTCCAGGGCATCAAGTTCCGTTTGAGTCCATTTGAGTACGCCGAAAGAGTACATCAATACTGGCATGACCCAACCGTTGAAGGCGCGCACCTTGTTTCCGCCTGAAAGAAGGCTATTGAATACCTTCTTCAGGCGTCCAAAGAAACGCTCCTTCAACGTTTGCTTCATGTCAATAGCATTGATGCCTAACGCTTCCGACATACCCAAATACTTATAGGTTTCGGTTGGAGAGAGAGATCTCAAGTTTATGGAATCCGAGAGTTGGGTACCCATGGATTCCACAATCTCCCCTCTCTTTACATGCATGACTGCACATTTATCCACACCAAACTCCATCCTGATGGCACTACTGAAGGTTTCAGTTACCTTCAGTAGCTCCATCAGTTGCAGATTGTTGGGGGCAAAAAGTTTCAAGTCATCCATGTAAAGGAGGTGAGATATAACCTGACCACCTCTCTTCAACCGATAGCCTAGGCCTGAATTCTCCAGCAGTGTGCTTAGAGGATTCAAGGCCAGGCAGAACCAAAGCGGACTCAAACTGTCACCCTGGAATATACCTCGCTCGATCCTTACCGGTTCGCTGTTCCTCTGGATATGTCGACATCCTGGATAGCGAAGGACCGTCCTCCATTGCCTCATACATGACATCAGGAAGGTGCGTAATGTTGTATCAATTTTGTATAATTCTAGCACCCTCATGAGCCATGTATGAGGAACTGAGTCGTAGGCCTTCTTATAGTCTATCCAACATGTCGACAGATCCTTTCGGGAACGCCGAACCTGTTGGCTAATGGCCATATCGATGAGGAGTAGCTCCTTAGTACCGCGGGACCCATTCCTACATCCATTTTGAGAGGCAGACATGATAGCGTTATTATCTACATGGTGGTTAATCTTTGCTCTCAAAATGGATGTAAGAACCTTATAGACTGTCGGCAGACACGTAATCGGTCGATAGTTTTTGGGTTCCGCGGTGCTACCAGATTTGTGGAGCAGGTGGGTAACTCCTGTTGTAAGAAACTCGGGTAGCGAGCCAGACTCCAAGGCGGTCTGATACTGAGATGCCAAACGAGCGTGCGATCTTTGAAGCCACTTTATCCAAAAGTTGTGCAGTCCGTCCGGCCCTGGAGATTTCCAATTAGGCAACGGACGGACTGCACGGGCCACATCTTGGGGGCTGATTGTAATTGCCCCCATTTCTGGAATCGGTTCGCACGCTCGTTCGACCTCTCGAGTCCAACCACCTTCAGAATGACTGACAGGCACCGACCAGATGTTACGCCAGAACGAACTCATGGCGTCATCATCCGGAAGGCGCGTGTCAGTCACACTTTGGTCCGGCAGCTCCCAAGCCCTATATCACCTTTCATTACTCCGGAATGTGCGATTCTGGGTGTACCGCTCAACCCGCCGCTTATACCTTCGGATACGGTTTGCCCATGCGTACACCTTCTGCTTCAGGAAGTCGATGCGCTCTGTGACACAGGACATATAGTCTCGGGGGCTGATATCAGTCCCCGAAAACGCCCGTCTCACAAAGCGCATCACTCGTGGGCGAGTGTTGCCCTCCCTGAAGCAGATTAGTTTGCCGATGAGTGCTCTGGCCCCACCAATACGACGCTCGATCCTGCACTGCCAGGCTGGCACAGCTGGTTTTGGTCGTGTAGCTACGTCGCTGTTTGGAAATTTGACGTAAGCTACACGACATGCCGCTACAGCCGCGCAGTACATTATCGAGTGTGTATCAGTGAGATACACTGATACACACGATTATTATTATTATTATTATAATCAGCCAATTGGTGTACAATAAACAATATTCTATCTATCTAAAGGACGATGTATCAAAATGTCCCCCCTCCCCTACTCGATATGTCGGCCAACAGATTTGAAATGTATCTCAATCGAAAGACTTGTAAGGCTTTGTAAAGGGTTTCACGGGAAAATCATACCTATTTTAATATTATTTTTTGGTACAAAATAAAACCAACAGATTTGAAATGAATCTCAATCGAAAGACCTTTGTAAGGTGAGAATTTTTGACTATGGCGACATTTCTCAAAAGTGTGGGGTTTCACGAGAAAATCTTATTTTAATATTATTTTTTGGTACAAAATAACACTAACGGATTTTAAATGTATCTCGAAAGATCTTAATAAGATGAGTTTTTTTTTACTATGGCGACGTCTCATAAAAGTGCGAGATATAGCGAGAAAATCATACTTAATAATTATTACTTTCTGGCACAAAATATTAGTTTGTGTTTCAAAATCTTGATGTTTGACGTCAAAGATTTTGTTTTATAAACTAAAATGGAAAGCGGACGCCGATGTGTTTTGTGTCCGTGGTCTATATCACGGCAAAGACTACATAATCTGGTAAATACTTTACCTCAGACCTGATTTAAAAAAAATATATTGTTAATATTAAAATACTTGGGGTAAAACCTAAACCCCATACTTTTGAGATGTCGCCCTAATAAACAAAAAAAAAACTATTCAACTAGACGCTTCGAATGACACCCGTTTCAAATCTGTTGGTATCCTACTAAAAGATTTGAAACAGGTGTCCGTCCATTGGTTCTAAGAGTGGAAGCATAATGTTTGTTGTATTATATTGCGTCTTTTGTGTATGAAAAGCTTATTTATTATTAAACTGTCTAACATTTCAAAGCATCACTGGTGACAACCTTATTTTTGACGATTTTCCGAATCTTTCAGAGGATGATCTTATATTGTTTGCTCTCGGTACTTATCAAATCAAGGTAGCCCGCAGTTATTATGCTGAGCACCTAGTACAGGGCTTGTATAATATTGAAGTGTACCGAGAGCAACAGATAAGGGGTCTTAGTGAATATATTAGAAGAGCAAGACGTTTGGTTGTTACGTGTTCGAATACAGTCAAGGCAAGTACCTAAGATCTAAGACTTATTATTCATACATTATTATTGACCGACAAAGGAACGGAAGAGAAGCTATCGCCCATTATTATTGTTCATGTCTGAGTGGTAGGCGCACTGTCGGATGCTGCGCACATATTATGTGCGTAGTATGGTATATAGGCTGGGCAAGAAATCAACCCGAAGAGATTCAATTACCAGCATCAGAATTTGGAATTAAGTGTGATTTTAGAGCAGGAGTAAGAGGAACTAGACTACACATGCTCTAAAATCACACTTAATTCCTTTTTAAAACCATTATGTCCTATAACATACCTGTGCCTATTATTACAATAAGTATGTAATAAATATATTTAGGTATAGGTATCTAATAATAGTTTATTATAACAAAATATAGGTTGCATGTAGATTAAATACATAGTATGGTAATTGTGCTTACCAATAATACAATATGTGATTTATTATTATAATAAAAATCTAGATTTGTTGTTTCGCTTTCCTTTTGTATTTTTGCATTGGGTATAAGCCAGAATAGTAAGTAAAACGATATAAGGGGTCAAAAACAAAAATATTTTTTATACGTTTTAGAAGTAGGTACACCACAGTGATAAAACTTGTCTTAAATAATTGTAGGACTAAAGCATAACCAATAAATAACAATCATTCCTGGTCGCGGACAGCCCACGCTCCATACAAAATTGCCGATTGTCCTTTGTGTGAATTGATAATGTTTGTTGTTTTGTCTACCTAAGAAAAAAGTACTTACTTTTGCAAAATATTTGCATGTATCGTAATGATTGATTCAACTTTTCTTATTATTGGTCTAAAAAACTGTCTGTTGAAATTTTGATTGTTTTTTATCCTAATAATATTAAGTTAAGTATTTAGTATTATAATATTAAGTTTATATGTAGGTATGGATGTTTGTTACCCTTTCACTCAAAAACTAGGAATAGCATTTTAGGATAAGTACTTTTTATTCCGGGAGCATGTTGGGATAATATTCTGCTGTCACGTGGGCGAAGCCGCTGGGAGCAGCTAGTTGTAAATAAAATAAAATTTTTGATGAGTTTGTAATTTTTATTCACTTTACCAAAACCCTCTACAAAAAAAAAACAACTATCGTTAACCTTTTGAACGTCACGGTCGGGTATAGACGACAAACGAAAACGTGGCCAACACGCCATCGTCGTCTACAGCCGACAAGAAAACGACATTTTTTAAGTACAAAATAATTAGGTATACTAAATTAAGTGTTCTGTGTTTCTTTTTCCTATTATGTAAAACTACATTAATGATATATTGTAAAATGGTATAAAGATTGTATTCATTAGTTACATTTCACTAGAAAAAACAATCATCAAAAATTACTAATCGAAATCCGTAAAAAGTGTTCTTCCTCACGCCACAGTCGGCAAGACCCGACAGCTAGTGATGGGTAAGTAAGGTAAATTATATTTAAAATCTATGAAAGATTTTATAAAAAGTAGCATTAAATAATTCGCTAATAATTTTTTAAATATCAATTATTCAATCTGAATATTCCTAAAGTATAATATAATGTTAAATTGTGGTCTGTAGTAACAAATTCATGTTTTCTGTCCACTCCCACGCAACAGCGCATAGACAGTAACTCTGTACGCCACAGTCGGGAAGACACGTCAAGCCGTGACGTCATTAGCGCTACGGGAGACTTAGGGTCAACTCACACCAAAAGAGCGTCGAAGCGGAGCGCAGTTTCAGTGTCATATGAATTTTAACTTTATTTTCATTACTATAATACTTATTATCGCATGAGAAACTCGAACGAGTCGCGCGGATGCCCGCGGCGCCGGGAATTCCGGCGAGTTCCGTCCGCGCGACTCGTTCGGGTTTCTCATGCGATAATAAGTATTATAGTAATGAAAAAACTTTTTACAAAAAAAAAATGTTTCTCGGTATTGTTTGTTTCTCATTTAACACCGACTTCCGAAATTAAAGTTATTTTAATCCTTTTAGTGTTTTCTTTTAGTGAAGTCGGTTATTTTTTTTTTGTAAAAAGTTTTTATTTTACACTTTTTAGTTGCGAACCACTTATAAACAGAGTGCCTATTTCTCATGACGATTCCAATTAACCCAAAACACTGCAAGGTTACATTGTTTTATTAGAAAGTTCCTGTGTCTACCTTCCACCTTCCGGCTCCATCACCAGATCAATTCGATAGTACCTTATAGCCAAAGTGCATCTCATGACAATTCTAATAAGCCCAAACACGGCTAGGATACATTGATTAATTACGGAGTCCCCATGCCTACCATCCGGCTCCATCATCAGATCAGTTCGATAGTACCTTATAGGCAAAGTGCATCTCAAGACAATTCTAATAAGCCCAAACACGGCTAGGATACATTGATTAATTACGGAGTTCCTATGCCTACCTTCCGGCTCCATCATCAGATCAGTTCGATAGTACCTTATAGCTAAAGTGCATCTCATGACGATTCTAATAAGTCCAAACACTGCTAGGTTACATTGATTAATTACGGAGTTCCAGTGCCTACCTTCCGGCTCCATCATCATCATCAGATCACTTCGATGATACCATTTTCAACGTAACGTAACTATTCAGAACCATTCATTTATTTGTATTGTCATAGTCGCTTAACTATCTTCATTGTGATATCAAAGTGAGTATGAAGTTCCGTTGACCATTTCTGGTCTTCTTCATCAGTTCCACTTCATCAAATGTTACTTTTTGACTGTAAATGCTTAAGTTCTCGATGAAAATACCAAAATCACTATATGGTTGCCTATAATATTTGAGGAGTTCCCTTGATTTCTCATGGATTCCATCATCAGAACTGGATTTTGAAAAAAATGGGACCAATCTGGAAGCATATCCTATAAAGAGAAAAAAAAAATTTGCAAATCGATTCATAAACGACGGAGTTCTGAGGTAACAAACATAAAAAAAAAAATGATAAAAAAAAATACAACCGAATTGAATAACCTCCTCCTTTTTTTGAAGTCGGTTAAAAATAAAGTTAAAATTCATATGACACTGAAACTGCGCTCCGCTTCGCTGCGCTTCGACGCTCTTTTGATGTGAGTTGACCCTTAGTGATTTCCTTCATTATTATAATCGGTGATAATAATAGTAACGGAATTATTACTGTGCGAGTGGACGAAATTGATTATAAATATGGCTAGCCGTCAAAATATAACTACTGAAGAACTCCTTCGTGTATTAGAAAGTGTGGAAGAGGATGATGAATTCTCTGAAGCAACATCTTTCTACGAGGATAATTTAGAGGTGAGTTTTATTTATATAAAACTTTTCACCAACCAGGACCTAGTGATCCACGAAATGCGGCGTTCGGAACTCATCGCTTTTGAGTTAGATAGAGTGCCAGTAGAGAAGCGTTCACTGAACCTGATAAGAAAAGTGCGAACACAGAAGGACTTAGATGACATAAGTTTGCCGAGTTATGTAGTCAGACTTATTAAAAATGAATTGATTAAATTGTTGTTAAGTACTATGTGATTATTATTTATTATGTCCCACAAT
Source organism: Mythimna impura (assembly GCA_905147345.3). Classification (NCBI taxonomy): domain Eukaryota; kingdom Metazoa; phylum Arthropoda; class Insecta; order Lepidoptera; family Noctuidae; genus Mythimna; species Mythimna impura. Next base: position 12,858,486 of record LR990362.1, on the reverse strand, counting down.
GTCACATCCCTACTCGCGGTCGTTCCAGCCACGCCAGAGTCGGGACTTTAATAAGTCCATGGGACTTCCCGACAGCGGCTACCGTTACGAACGAGATTAGTGATGTACCTTATTATTTTTTTGTATTTGCGCTGAATTTGTAGCTGGCGGTCAAAAGGTTAAAATTACAAAAAAATGAAGGAGCATCCCTAGGTAGTTATTTTTATGCTTAGTCGGGGGCCGGGTTATTAGAGAACTGGTGTTTCAAATTGGTAGGGTTTTTTAGGTCTATCTGCCTTACTCTGTCTTTTACTGTAGCTAGAAAGAGAGCAAACTTAAGTGTGAAGTTCGATACGATGCGGTTTTTCTACCAACGTAAACACTCGACACCGTTTATACTATCGAGTTGTCGATAGAGAGTCCGTTTGACTCATGGTACGAGTTTAATTGTAATCTATTCAATGCACGTTTATCCGATATCGACTACGGTAAGATGGTGTAGTTTTTCGATAGTAGGTAACTCACTCTGTGCACGAGTGAACTGGATTTGTTTTTGTATGATATGTTTGCACCAATCTTCCGCTGTTTTGATTTAATCTAAGCTTTCAAGTGTTCAGATTCAAAATAATGACTCGGCCTGACTATAGTTACAACTGATGTTTCGCTTTGACGGAGTACCGCCGTGTCCTCGTGGAGGTGCGATCAGCAGCGGCGACCTCTCGTGTCTGGGTTTCAGTTCAGGCCATGGTAAGGGTCGAGAAGGAATGGGAAGTAGTCACCTCCGCGAAGCAGTAATGCGAGCGAAGGAGGTGGGTGAAACCAAGAAAGAGATGACATCCTCACGAACCAGCCACCGCCGCAGGAGACGCCCCGGAGTCCCGACCCGACTGAGTCGCAGGTCGATTCCCAGCCAGCGCGGCGTAGGTGCGGGCTTGCAAACAGCGAGCAATAATAATAATAGTCTGACACTTCCTCTCCTCCATCCAGAGCGGAAAAAAATATTTGATTGATTTTGCTGAGAAAAATAATAAAAAAAATGTACCTATAAAAAAATCATGGGAGCTGACCCGAGTCTGATATAAATTGGGCCTGGTTACCGCACTGCTTCGCACGATTATGACACACTTGTCTTCATTGTGAGCCCAGAAGTTAAAAAACAGTATGACGCCGAGTCAAAATGGCGAGTGTACCACAGCGAATTAAATTATAGCAATTAAGTACCGATAAAACGTACCTCAAGTAGAAATTACCACACACTTAATCAGTTGGATAGTTTCTAAGAAATAAAACAATCCTGTCTCCTTAAAATGTGCCAGTCACGTGACACGTCATTGACATTCTCAGGAACTATCCAACTGGTGTGTGGTCTTTTCTACTTGAGGTAGGTACTTCTTAACCGACTTCAAAAAATAGGAGGAGGTTATCAATTCGGTTGTGTTTTTTATTTTTGTTACCTCAGAACTCCATCGTTTATGGGCCGATTTGCAAAATTATTTTTTTTTCCTCTTAAAAGATATGGTTCCAGATTGGTCCCATTTTTTTTTAAATCCAGTTCTGGTGATGGGATCCATGAGGAATCGAGGGAACTCGTCAAATATTATAGGCAACCATATTGTGATTTTGGTATTTTCATCGAGAACTTAAGCATTTACAGTTAAAAAGTACCTAACATTTGATGAAGAAGACCAGAAATGGCCAACGGAACTTCAAACTCGCAACAAATAAATGGTTTTAAATATTTATGTTGAAAATGGTATCATCGAAGTGACCTGATGATGATGATGGAGCCGGAATAGGCACCGAAACTTTGTAATTATTCAATGTATCCTAGCCGTGTTTGGGCTTATTAGAATTATCATGTATCTCATGATTGATTTGGCTATAAGGTACTATCGAATTGTTCTGATGATGGAGCCGGAAGGTGGAAGGTAGTCACAGGAACTTCATAATAAAACAAAGTAACCTAGCAATGTTTGGGTTAATTGGAATTGTCATGAGAATTAGGCATTCTGGTTATAAGTGTATCGCAACTAAAAAGTGTGAAATAAAAAGCATTTTGCAAAAAAAAAAAACAACTTCATTAAAAAAAAAAAACTAAAAGGAAAAAAATAATACAACCGACTTCAAAGTAAAAAAAAACACTGAAAAGTGCAAAATAACTTTAATTTCGGAAGTCGGTGTTTCTATGTATAATAGTTTTGTCGCTTCGTTATTTAACACCGACTTCCGAAATTAAAGTTATTTTGCACTTTTCAGTGTTTTTTTTTACTTTGAAGTCGGTTGTATTTTTTTTTTGTAAAAAGTTTTTTATTTTACACTTTTCAGTTATGGTACCACCACTAAAAAGTACCCCTCAGACAAACTTAAATACCTTATAGCCAGAGTGCATCTCATGACAATTTTAATAATCCCAAACACGGTTACATTACATTAATTTATTACAGAGTTCCGGTGCCTAACTTCAGGCTTCATCATCAGATCAGTACGATATATTCCCCCTCTACTTTCAGTCAGTCATCGACTATACGTATAAACAAAGCAACTTTACTTGTTACGACGGTTCTGTTGTGATCCTATGAGGAGTTCTGTTCTGTAATATTTCTATGGGACCAACGCGGAAGCATAACCTTTCAATTAAAAAAAAAAAATTTAAATCGGTTCACAATTGACCGAGAAATCGGTGAATATAAAAAAAAACATACATTCAACCGAACATAGAACCTCCTCCATTTTGAAGTCGGTTAAAAATAATTTAATTTCGGAAGTCGGTGTTAAATAAGAAACAAGCAATACCGAGAAACACCGACTTCCGAAATTAAATTGTAGCGACATCTATGGCGTCACATAAGAACTAATCCTGCATCGCACAATCAAAGTTCTCCGCGCGATTTGAATATATACGACAGCCCGAAACCATCTATCGGGCAGTAGCCCACCAGACACAACACCCGTCTGGTCGGAGGATCCTCCCTCTCTGTTCCGCATATCTCCAAAAAATATTTTGATACTTTTAGTTTTTTTTTTTGTGAAGTCTGTTCTTTTTTTTGGGTAAATTTTTTCGATGTAATTATATTTGATGAGTAATGGTTAAATAATAAAATATTACAGAACACCCGCCATCTTGACGTCAATATGGCGGGTGTACCTTATTTTGAAATAATTTCATTCTGAAGGAGGTAGATATTTTAAGACCTAGGTACTGAATAGTACATTTTATCGGTAACTACTATAATTTAATTCGCTGTGGTAACACCCGCCACTTTGACTCTCCCCTTTAATTCCCCCCTTTGAACAAGATAATATTTTGTTATATAATTATGAACCTTATTTTACCTCTGTCAAGGTTGATATTTGCTTGCCAGCGAAAAAAAAGCGTTTTGTCTTACAGGATTCCGAAAAGGATAAAATGAATCAAAGCATTAAATTATGACTTTTTACTGTGTCAACTTTACATAGGATAACATAACTAACAATACATTTTTGTAATTATTTTTGTTGGCTATTTCATTTCTAAAAATTAACAAATTACTATGACTATGGGAAATTTGATCCAAAACTCATAGGTAATATTTTTCTGTCTTGTAATTAATATTGACAATAATGACCCATTAAATATTCGTAATATTAGAATTGACAATACATCAACAAGTGATAACACTCAGCACATACTACTACACATACATTATTGTCTTGAAACACTGACTTAGGGTCACCAGTCTAATTAACTAAGCTTTAGCAGTTACAGTGATTACGAATCACTAATGACCGTCTGGAAGACATATCTCAAAAGAAACAAGGCCATTTACGATTATGTTAGTTAAAGCTTAATGAATTAGACCGCAGCAAAGCTAACAGCATAAAACTGTGCATTTGATCATTATATAACATTATACTAGTAATATTTAAGATGTAATAAACAAGAGTGTTTCGTCTTTATTTGCAAACAATTAATTTACATACATATATCTAAGCAAATACTAGGATAAATACCTGTTACATTACTATTTCAGATGGACATAATTATATATTTATTAGATGTATTTATATCAAATGGGCGCTATTCGTGACTAAATTGTTATTATAATATCGTTAAATAACATAATATCATTTTGATCTGACATTTAGTTTCTAGAAAAAGAAACTTTAGAAAAAGAAAACCCGTTCTTCCGACTTCATTGTTTTTTTTTTTCTTTTCATAATAACAAAGATTTCAACAAAATATTGCAATAACATAATTTATTGTTATATCATTTATCATTGTTTATCCTACACTTCTGTAACCATTCTAAACGAGATATGGTTATGTAAAATTGCAATTTATCTGCCTGTAGTTATTACCAGTTCACAGGTTGTATCAAAGTTCCTACAATTGTTTATTTATTCCCTTTTCTTTGTTTCTTGTGGCGACCCTCATCATCTGTTAATTACCATAACTATAATGCCCTAGTATATCATAAGAGTTATAGGACTGTAACTGATTGTATTATTGTCTCATAATATTGTGTTCTTTAGGAGTTATCGATATTTGACCTTTTGCTGGATTTTCAATCCATAAATTTAATAATTACTCGTATTATGTGTGTATATTTGTATAATGTAAAAGCATAATTTTTTTTTTAAACAACACTAACGAAATCATAAATCGTGTTACATAATTCAAACACCAAAGACATGTTACTTACAATTAGCGGTGGGCCTTTCAACGACGAACAGTTTTCAAAGACCGTTTTTTGTTCTGCAACGTAACAACCGTTTTCCATCCTGCGACCAAACAGTCTTCGTTGCACAAACCAGTCTTCGTTGCACAAACCAGTCTTCGTTGCACAAACCAGTCTTCGAATTATTGTATGCGAATTGTTATCTTATTGTTAAGAAAATAAGGTCGAGAATCCATTGCTTTAACTATTAAACTCGTCGCGTCGTCGTTTCAAAACCAGTTATTGCAATGAAAAATGAATTTTATGTTTATAGCCGTAAAGTTCATTTTTCATTGCAATAACTGGTTTTGAAACAACGACACGACGAGTACTGATTTTATTACTGTCCTCAAACTAGTTGTGAATACGAATGTTTTCTGCAACTACTTCACTCAACGATAGTTTCGTCTTCAAACCAGTTGCGACGACGACCGTTTTCTGCAACCGTTTTCGTCGTCGCCAAAACGGTTACGTCTCGTCCGTCTAAAATTCGACAACGACCCACCACTACTTACAATAGAAAAAACATTCCGAATAAAGTGTCTTTAGTTAGATAAACCTGGACCGTCTAGTAATTTCATTGGTTTGGTGACAATATTTTAAACAGCTGCAACATCAATAAAGGTAGAGTATAGAAATAGTAAATAATAACATGATGCATGTTAAACGACAACAAAAAAAACTAATCTGCACAGATACCATTTAACTCACATTAAATATAACAATTTCTACAGCTTGCGTTTAAAACTCAACTAGTGTAAAACTAAAAACACATTATTGACTATTGTTATACACACAAAATGGAAGAATTGTTAATTGGATATAGGATGTTAAAATGGTACAAGAAAAAATGTAAGTAATACAAATCAAATTTGAAAACAAAAGTAAAAGAACTTTGGCGTCAAGACGGCACTTGCTAGAGAGTTGATTGTCATGGATGCACCGCATAATGCCACTATGTATGAAGTTCCGTAGATATTAACAGCGCAGTGTGTGAGAAAATATGGCTATATAATTTATACAGGCGCCGCAACAAAGTGACAGGGAAGGAGAATTATAGTTTACCGCTAGTTATTTAGCCTTCCCGAATTAACTATAATCTATATCAATACTGACCATACTATTCGATCATAATTGACTTTCAAAGAATCGACTCACACTTACTCGCTGACCATATTATTTTCACAAAATAGATCTATAATTTAGTTAACCACAAGTGCCGTTTTTTATGCTACGTTCAGTAGTCACTCAATAATCCAAGTCCTTTCAAATGGGTTATTTTAACATAATAACAAATTGTTAAATAAAGACAATTTTGCGACAAAAATAACAATAATATCACCAACTTAATTATTCACTTTAAGTGAAATAAAAATAAATAATATAACTGTTGAGCTAAACTTTGCTTTAAAAGCTTTTGATTGTATCTAATATTTCGGCAATGGTTATTTAAAGCTAATAAGTATGTTAATTGCATATCTAAAATTATAATATTCTGTGGCACGTCGTAAATCAAATACAAATGTAAATAACTGGTCTTGTATTTATTTAGTACTGCAAGTCTGCAATCAACCATTTAAACTAGATTATTTTAGCCTTTTCCTCGCTCCTCTCGCACAAAGCAAAAACTAATCTAGCTTGATCAACTGAGTTATTAAGCTAGAAATTAAATAGATGTAATTTATACTATCAGGGTTGACCAAACAAGATTTACATTATGCCACGGACTCAACAAGCGTAACTAACTTATTCCACCAACACATTAATAAATGTGATGATTACATGAAAGTGTTACATTTAATATTAGTATTAGTCTACTGATAAATACAGTAAAATAATAACTAGTCATGTACAACAAAAAGAGAAGTAAATCAGATTTTGTAAACAAAATAATTTGTATCGTACGTGCCTAATAAAAATCGTAGAATATGTAGTGTTGATAACAGACCGTCAATGTGTGTTATAAATTATAATAAGAAAAATTAATGATTCTGAATGAACCTAGGAATGAATGTTTTAAAAGAAATTATATTTATCATAAAATGTGTTTTCAAATAAAAATAAATAATAATTTATTAAATAACGCATTCAACTGTAAAAAAAAAATATTTATAAAAATAAATGCATTAAAACTCAGTTTGAGCAAATGCAGTTATGTAAATAAAACGGTTCACAAACAGATAAAAATAAACAATTCAATAAATACGAATACAATTTAGTGATAGAAGCTTTAAAGCTTCGTTTGTATACAATTTAGACGATCGTGGTGCGCTTGTATCCCAATAAGTATTCTGCGATTCCGATGTAGTACACAGTCTGTGCGATGCCGAACAGCGGCGCGATCACGATCATTCGGCACGCGCCGCCTTTAAAGAACGCTCTGATACCCTCGTTCTTCAGTATTTTGCTGCGTAGAAAAAATAATATAAAACAAAGTCGTTTTCCGTGTCTGTCTGCCTGTAATTATAAAATTTCGACGTTTTTTCAAGTCGTGAAAAAAGCATGAAAATCGTAAATTATCCCACGGGTACGTCCTGGGATATAAAGTATGCACCCGGGGATAAAAGTAAATTTTCCTGGGACTAGCTTTTTTTTTATAGTTGGGAAAATCATGTTATGACAAATCCCGCTCTTGGGCGGAGCGGGAGATAGTGTCAGACTTTTACTGTCTAAAAACCCACTCCTGTTCCTTCGTTGCCTTCGTCCCAGGGCCACGGTTTCGTTTTCACACTACACATGGCCCCAGTAGGCTTCGACCCTGCTGGGCCCCTACGATTTGCTGACATCTCCCTGAGGCGCGCGCGGAACAATACGCGCCGTCGACGACTTGGGCTCGGTCCGGATGGTTAACGGACGGTCGGACGGCGGGCCACCCATTGCCCGCCGTCCGCAAGCCCGCGCCTACGGTGGCCGGAAATCGGGATCGGAATCCCGGCGGCGGTTGGGGCGTGAGGACCATTGCCGTTGCCTCACGCGATCGGCCGCCTCCTTTGCTAGCATTACTGCTTCGCAGAAGGAGGCGACCGCCTGCCACTCCTCCTCGCTCCGGACCATGGCCTGTACCAAGGCCCGGCGCGAGAGATCGCCGCCGCCGATCGCCCCCACGAGTACACGGCGTTACTCTTCCCAAGCGGGGCACACTTCCACCGTGTGCTCCACCGTGTCCTCCGGGCGGTCCACACAGTGGCGACATCCGGGCGTCGCTTCCGCACGAATCCAGTGCAGGAACTTCCCGAACTTCCCGTGTTCGGTGAGAACCTGCGTCATGCGGAAGGTGAGGACGCCTTGAGGTCTTTCCAACCACGCCTCAAAGAAGGGACTTACCGGGGACTAGCTTGAATGCCTCTCACTGCATTCAGAGTCTAGCATTAACTTCCTCGCTTCGCTCGAGAGTTAAGCCGGGTACAGACTGCTGTAAAGTAACATGAAAGGAGCATTTCATAAGTGTGGACGGAGCGCGCGCACCAACCGAACATGTATCTACTCACATACTTGAAATGCTCTGTTCACGTGCGTAGTGTGCACGATTCGCGCGCGCTAGGCGTCCACACTATGGGAATTCTGATACATTGCGACAATGTGGACGGAAATTTCTTTCATTGCGTGTTACATTCATGTTACGTTACAGCGGTCTGTACCCGGCTTTACAATTTTACACTACGCACGTTAACTCTGGAATCCTTCATCATAGTCGGGATTCAATATGACGTCCGTGACATAGGATACTGCTTTATCCTCTTGATGGCATGCTCGGGGAAAGTAATAGATTCTATTATCCCAGAGGAGAATAATCTGCTTTTCTCACGTACTGCGAGATAATTGAGAGCAAGCCACGAGAAGGGGCTACCGCTGTAGTTTTCATACGAATGTCTAGTCGAGGTTCCATATTAAAATCACATTATTGACAAGCAGTACAATATTTTTCGGTTACTGCCGGCAGCAATAGAGGCCTAGTGCGGTAATAATGACTTGCTTTATGTTTTCGAGCAGGTGGTATGAAAAGTAAAATATCCTGAGCTATGGCATGGCATTTAGGCCATGGTCAACGTGTGCCAATTTTTATTGTTGATAATTTCAACCAAACCCGTTTATAATATTACCAGCTTCTGGTTTTGCAAGTCGCGACAATACTCCCACGATAAAAAAAGTATTTCCTGGACACGGTCTACCAACCCATGTGCTAAGTGTCGTCCAAACGTGAAATGGTAAGACACAAACAGGTAAAACGTGAAATGGTAAGACACAAACAGGCAGACAGGCAGAAAGAGTTACTTTCACATTTATAATATGGGGTAATTCATTTATTACGTAAGACAATTCTTACTATTATATACGTTTTTGACCCCCTCGCTCCCCTAAATAAGAAAAATTAAGAATAGGCCGACCCCTCCCCCCTATTTAATATTTATTACGTAAGAATCTAAAGGAAAATAAAAAGGTAAAATATCTAAAACCCGACTTTTTAAAAAAAAATGACGCTGAAAAAGTATGAAGCAAGATTTTAAGGATGCTGAAATAAACAAGGTTACTGGAGAAACAAGAATAGAAAAAGAAAGTAGTCACAAGTTAGTGTTACGGTTGGTACCTATATACTCGTAACATGTGACTACGGCTTTTCTTTGTGGCGTTATTGACATCGAATTTTTTTGACCACTTGAAAGCGCCATATTGAATTATGGTGATATTTTTGATAAGTACAAGTGAAGCCCTTACAAATGATATCAAACACGGCGTATTTATCTTAACGTTTTTTTAAAATACATGACTTTTGTCCGCTATCGGGCGTCACTTTAAATTTGAGCAATATTTTGGAAATGTACAAGTGAAGTCCTTTCAAATGATACAAAACACGGCGTATTTTTTTTTTAACGCAATACTGTTTTTCCGCTAGAGGGTGCCTTATTGAGTTTTGTGACACGTCACGTTGCCTATGTTCAGCGGACGATTAAGATAGTTCTAACGATACCTCATTTGACGATTTCCGATAAGTAGTTTAGGAGCTATGTGGGAACAGATGAACATACATACTTCAACATAGCCTGTCAAAATCATAATCCTCCTTTGGCTTTGCCGTAGTCGGGTAAAAATGAATATATTATGTTTGGTTAGTTTTGATGTTTATTTTTAAACGTAACAATGTTTAGGAAAGTTTACAAGTGTGTCTTTTACGCAAACAAGTAACGTCTAGTTCATAATCGGGAAAGCGCAGTGCGGGTGGCGCGGGTACATTGCCATTTTTTTGGAATTATATTACCTATGGCTAGAGTGAATAGGCTCATAATAAACTAGTGCACCTCACCATCGATGATTGCATCACTGCTTACTATCAGGTGGGATCGCAATCAAGCACTGGTTTATACCAATTAAAAAAAAACCTATACGCATCAAAAGCGCACATCGGCACTCGGGCGGTTACCCGCGCTTTTTTAAATCTTAATTTTGCGTAATTTTGCGATCTTACATAAGAACTATCAAGACTCCTACCCCCTTGTAAGAAAAAATGAGACATGGTCGACCCCCTCCCCCTAAATCGTCTTACGTAATGAATGAATGGCCCTTTTTAGAATAGAAGTAGAACTTACACGACACAATCCGGCACGGACTTGTACTGCCGGTCGCCGCTAGTGACGTTGAGCGTCTGCAAGCGCGTCTTCACCACGTCTAGCGGGTTCACCACCAGCGCCGCAATGGAACCAGCTGTGCAGCCCGACAGGAACGACCACCTGCGGACCGTTATACATTCGTGCAATATTATCAGTGGTGGGTAAGATACCAACAACATTTTAAGATAAGATAAATATGAAAGAAAAGAGTCATTCGTTAGGATGGATTGAAGATTGAAACACCTACTAAACTAAAATGTCTAAACAGATACAATCTGTTAGACAGAGTAGTGGCTTGTTGTTCAACAGATTGTCGCGGTGCAGAAAGAGAAAGAAAAAACTGGGCAAGTGCGAGTCGGACTCGCACACTGAGGGTTCCGTACAAACTAAATTATGTAAATAGTTAAATTCCCGAATCGAGTCTCGAAGATTTTTCCGAATAGAAATATTTTTTTTTTGTGACGTAACTAAAAATTTTCAGTTTTCAGATTTATTTCTATACTTGTGCAATAACACCTTGCTTCATGCTAAATTTCAAGTTTCTAGGTCAACGGGAAGTACCCTATGAATTTCGATTTCCTTAAGAGTGTCAAAGGAGATTGACCAAAAGCAGTCTAGCAAAGATGCGTGAACGAAAATCAAATTAATATAGAAATTATTTGCTTATTTTTTTATAGCTTTTCACTTCAGGAATTCTGTTTTCGTATCCGGAATTATGATTTTAAGATAAACAGTAAATTAACGATTGCTAGGTACATTTCCAGTCATGATTGACGTTTCGTTCTCTTCATTTGTACGAGTTACGTAAGCTATATATTACTATACTCTTTGTACGTAAGTATGAACCTTTAGACAAAAACATCACAAAAATGATATCAATATCTTAAATAGCTAAGTAATTAGTAATACCATAACGTACTGTATATGTATTTTATCGTTCCGATAATATAATATTTATTTTGTGCTTCGTCTCACGCAGATGCAGCTGTCAAGCCAGATGACAGACGGATGATAACTAACAATGTTGTTTTGTACCTACATGAGTGATCTGTGGTCATTTTACAAGTTGCGAGTTGGTTAGACATAATTTGTAGGTTATCTCCGTTTTTGTTTAATTACTTTAAAACTCGGGTGTTTGTGTGAAAATGAACACTTTTATTTAATAGTATATAAAGCGTAGTCTATATTAAATAAACATTTATTGTGCTTCAACTTAAGACGGATTTCCATACATCGTTGGTCATGATCCTTTATGATTTTGGCGACATATACGGTCGTCTTTTTTTTTCGTTAACTTAGAAGTTTAATTTTTTCACTGATTCAAGGGACCGCAGACTTGAGTATATGGTTTTAATTTCAACTCGATACCTCCACGTGTTCTCGGGATAAAGGGTCTTGACAGACAAACAGACAGAAAGACAGACGGACAACAAAGTGATCTTATAAGGGTTCCGTTTTTTCCTTTTGAGGTACGGAACCCTTAAAACGTGATAGCGTGGCTGCATAGCATAGCCGGCCTTATAATGTTCCCACTGTTGGGACTCAGGCCTCCTCTCTAGGAGAGGGTATGGGCCATAATCCACCACACGGGCCCAGTGCATAGCGTGACTGACGGTCGACAAATTCGAATAGAATTAAAAAAAAAAAAACTAGAAAATGATCATATACGAGTATATAATACTTTCTAAGTTTTTCTTGACTGTCACTAAAAATGTGAGCTTATAGTTTACTTAAGAATGAAATTATCAGCAACTCGCCTTGTGCAAGCATGGTGAGATTAATGCTCGTGCTTTCTCTGTGTGAGAAGAGGCATTTGCTCTCATCAACATCATCATCATTTCAGTTGAAAGATGTCCACTGCTGGTCAAAGGCCTTCCCCAAGAGTCGCCACCGGTTCTGTGCGTCTCGCATCCATTGGATCGGTCCGCCTTGTGGGTGGCCTAACAAAGCTGCGTTTTCTGGTGCGTGGTCGCTACTCCAGAACCTTTCAGTCTCATCGCCCATCTGTTCTGCGAGCAAAATGCCTAGCCCACTTCTACTTAAGTTTAGTGATTCTTCGGGCTATGTCGGTAAACTTGGTAATCCTGCGGATTATAATCGCATTGTCCGACCATAATAGGCTGGTATTATTACTGTTTCATTCTAATTGAAAAAAATGCAATACCTATATCATGTTACTCGCGCAAATGCTCCTCTATATGTTTACTCTTTCATTTGCAGCGTGTACAAGCATCATCAGAAGTAAAAACTGGTTCTTACCAGAAAGGTGGTGTGATTTCGTCTGGTTTCTTTCCCAGTTTACTAAGGATGGCAAACATCGGGAAGTAAACGACACTGAAGGAAATGTCACGGCATGCAGTAGCTCCCACGCCCTTGTACAAGCCAAAAATTCCTTTTTCTGATACTAGTTTCTTCGTCAGTTGCCACGCAGACACTTTCTTGATTTCTTTTGCACCAGCTAAAAAAAAAAAATTTAGATCACGCCTGTATTTAAGAAACAATATAAATAAAATCTAAATACGCAATGGCAAGTTCTGTGACAGCAAACCTGATCTTGATCAGCTTTGCAGGTAAGTAAGAACACATATTCCGTACATTTGTACGGAATATGTGCCGGACGGCCATATCGGGGGGCACGGCAGTGCTCCCGCCAAGCCGAGCGCGAAGCAAACACTGCCGTACCATCCTTTACTGGAACCATTTCGCCGCATTTTCAGGCCCCTATTTGAGAAGCTCTGGATAAGACCAGAACGCAGAAATTTTTGTCATCCAGTAATCTTCGCCACTATCGCTTTTTAAAAGTGTTATTTTCACTTCGATGGATATAATCTATCGAAGTGAAACTGTTAAATCATAATCTATCGCGCGTTATATTGTCAACAGTCCGAAGGCTGTCCCTAATTGGTCAGTCTTACAGTAGGGCGTTCTGTGCTAGCTATGTTCGGTGACAAACACTAAAGCGCCTATTAGACTACTCATTATTCAGCACCCGATATTCAGACTGTTTTAGAGTCTAATTAGACAGCTCGCTTATTACACCAGTCTGAAAAACGCGGACTTGCTAATTCACACACAAGACGTCGACGTTGGCGGTTGTAGTGGCACCTGCATTTTCGTCGCTTTTTTATCGAAATTTTTGTATACATTCAGTAAAACTTTTAAACTTTTGTGAATGTAATTCTTTATACAAATAATCTTTATGAATTTTCTTGCCATAAATATTTGGATCTCGCGGTACAACTCTAGGACGCTTCTTTTTCTATACTGCTCGCCATAGTGGTAAACAAGACAAGGCTTACCAAATACGAATAAAATATACGTTACGCACGCGCACGTCAAGCTACACGACACAGACGAAGCAACGCGCGTAAAATGACTTTGAAACTTTGTAGGTATAAAGTTTGGATCAACATATAATTATAATTATAGGTTAGTAGCATTTTCAAGATGATCTTTCTGTTTTAATTGTTCAATGACATTCAAATCTTAGTTGTTAATCATTATCTACAAATCGGATCGCGACAGATTAAACGGATTTTTTTATTTTTTTTTATTAATGATAGGCTCGCGTTTGACCACCATCTCACCTGATGGTAAGCGATGATGTGGTCGACGATGGAGCACGCTTGCCTAGAAGTAGCCTATTCACTCTTGACTTAAAGACCCCTAAGTTGTAGCTATCAGGAAACACAGACTCCGGCAAGGAATTCCACTCCTTGGCTGTACGCATAATAAATGTGTTCTTAAAACGTTTAGTGCGTATGGGTGGGATGTCCACCATGTACCGGTGGCGCAACGCCGTACGTCTAGTGGTCCGATGATGGAACGGACTTGGCGGAATTAGATTGTGCAATTCCAGTGCACACTCCCCGAAATGTAAACGATAGAAAACCGACAGGCCAGCAACTCGGCGGCGATGTCCAAGGCTTTGGAGCTTCGACTCAACAAGTGCATCATTGCCAATGATCCTCTTGGCTCGCCTCTCAATTGACTCTATCGCATCAAGCTGGTATTTGGCAGACCCGTCCCAAAGATGAGAGCAGTACTCCATACACGATCGAACTTGCGCTTTGATAAAGTTTTAGCAGCTGTTCCGGCGTGAAGTACCGTCTGACCTTCGCGAGGATTCCCAGCTTTTTTGCTGCCAGTTGAGCCTTTGCTTCGATGTATGGCCCAAAGTTGAGAGTTGACGTCAGCGTAACGCCAAGAAGATCAAGATGGTCGGTTATTGGCACGGTCACACCTCGGAAAGATGGAGCCGGGTGGAATTGACTCCGTTTAGCGGAAAAAAGACACGCTTGGGTTTTAGTTGCATTGAACTTGACCAGATTGGCATCGCCCCAATCGGAGACCGCCTTCAAGGACGAGTTCAAGCGTTCAACCATAGCCTCTCGGGATGACTGGATCTGTGACCCACTAGCGCGTGCGTCAGCCACATATTTCTCGGCAACAGTGCTGTCGTCTGCATACCCAAAGATACCGGGTTTAAGTAAGTCATTTATGTGCAGCAAAAACAGTGTTGCCGAGAGTACCGACCCCTGAGGGACCCCGGCATTAATATCCATTTGACCGGACGAGCAGCCATCAACGACCACTCGGATGGATCGATCCCTCAAGAAGTCTGCAATCCAATCACACAGACCAGTGGGTAGACCGAAGGAAGGAAGCTTAGCAATGAGGCTTTCGTGCCAGACCCTATCGAAAGCCTTCGAGATATCAAGGGAGACGGCAAGCGCTTCCCCATGCTTCTCGATGGCTTCGCTCCAGATGTGAATGGCATACGCTAGAAGGTCCCCAGTGGACCGATTTTGGCGAAAACCGTATTGCCGGTCACTGAGGATGTCGTTAGCTTCTAGGTATGCCAGAAGTTTCTTGTTTAGCACCCGTTCCATACTCTTACAGAGGACGGACGTAACAGAGATGGGTCTGTAGTTTGCCGGGTCAGCTCGACTGCCCTTCTTGGGCACAGGCTGCACGTTAGCTTGCTTCCATGCAATCGGCACTTTTCCAGTCTCATATGAGATGCGAAATAGGCGTGTCATGATCGGAGACAATTCAGGCGCACAAGTTTTAAGCACAATAGCTGGTATCCCGTCGGGGCCGCTAGCTTTGTTCACATCGAGATTACGCAGGACCCTACGAACGTCCTTTTGATGGATACGAACGTCTGACATCCTCGTCGCGCATCCATCAGGAGAAACAGGTGGCCGTGCGTCACCAGAATTCAGACGTGAAGATTCCGCAAAAAGAGAGGCAAACAAGTTTGCTTTCTCCTCAGCGGTGTGAGCCAGCGACCCATCGGGTTTCAGCAATGGCGGAAGTGAGGGACGGCAGAAGTTCGATTCAACCGACTTAGCCAGGGACCAAAACGCTTTACTACCTGCGGGGTATGAAGCAAGTTTGCTCCCAATTCTGCTTATGTGGTCAAACCGAGACCTCTGCAACACCTTCTTGCAGGACTTGGCAGCCCTGTTAAAGGCCTTCTTCTTCTGAGCCACGTCGCTTGCTTTGCGCGTACGAGCGTCAGCCCAAGCTCGATATGCCGCGTGCTTAAGCGCGTCTGCGCGATCACATTCGGCGCCAAACCATGGACGAGCTTGGCCAGACATAGTTACGTCAGAGAATGGGATGAAGTACTCCATCCCCTGCCGCAACACATCCGTCACGGCATCTACGCACGACGAAGCATCATCTGAAGAAAAGCAAGTGGGCTGCCAAGGATAGCATGCGAAGAAAGACCGCAAGCCATCCCAATCTGCTGACCTGTATCGCCAAACCCGCCGGGTGCCTCTAGGGCTGGGATCGGGCGGGGAGTAGACAGACACAGACTTAACCAGACAGTGGTCGGAACTGCCTAAAGGCGAACATATCGACACAGAGTAGCGGTCTGGATCTGTTGTCAGCAAAAGGTCCAGGCAATTGGCTGTGTGCGAATCCACATCCGGCACCCTCGTTGCCCCCTGGACCAGCTGGGCGAGATTTAATGCTAGCGCTAGCTTTCGCACCTCTCGCCCAGCGTGGTCTGTGGACTGGTACGGGAAAAGCCACTCTTGGTGGTGGGCATTAAAATCCCCCAGTAACACCAATTGAGCAGAAGGGTACCGCTGCTGAGCCGCATCCGCCGCCTCACTCAGATGTTGTGTGAGCCCGGATGTCTCTTGATCTCCGCTGTGCGAGCGGTAGACACAAGCGTAGATTATTTTATCTAGGCCTGTGTCCACCAAAGTCCAAAGCGTCGAGAACCTGGAGTCCTCAAGGTTACGGAGACGCCGATAGCAGATGTCGTCCCGGGCGTACATACATACACCCGCACGTGGTTTGAAGTTGTGCTCCAAGGTAAAACCTGGGTAAGAAAGGTACGACACGTCGGGCGGACCTCTGATCTGCGTCTCCGAAAGGAAGAAGAGAGCTGGTTTTTCAGTCTCGAGGTGGTGGTGGACTGCGACGAGATTTGAGTGCAGACCTCGTATGTTAATGAGGTGCACTTTGTGAGAGAGGGAGTGCAGCCGCTGTCTAACTTGTCTCTTACTTTTCCTTTTCATTATTTGAGGGAAGGGAGGAGAGGAGAAGGAAGTGAAATGAGGTTCCACGCAGCTAACCCTCAGGCACGCACTGAAAGGACGACATCATTGGGGGACTAGTCTGGAGACTGCGGGGACGCCCGAGCCCCCCCGGGAATGTCCATCGGGCCCTCTCGTCTGGTCGCCAACCAGTACGATGGCGCATTCCGGGATTTTTCGACAGTTGGCGGGGCAGCCTTTCATGTGTGGCTAGCACATTACTTGGGCCCCCAGCTACCTGCGGTCGGCCAGCGGCAACCGTGCCTCGGATCCCGCTACCCTCCGCAACTAGCCTCCCGATTCCTCCCCATCAGCACGAGCCAGGATGGTCTGCTTGCACTGGAACAGCTATTTCGACCCAACTCCTCTAGACTGGCTACACTGAGCATCATACCGGAACACGGCCAGGCCGTTTGGCGGTACGTCTTTGCTCAGTGGGTGGTCGCAAGCCAACGGTCGAAACCTACCACCAGTTAGTGTCACCTGATTAGCACCACCCGGGGACCACGTGTAGGGACTTGCTTCAGGTATTCTCCTACGGACGCGGGTGACTCGGCCCCCAAAAATGAAACCGGATCCGCAATGAAACTAATTAAGGTCTTTTTTACATATTATGGGTAGGATGACAGCAGGACGAAAATAAACATCTATAAGCTGAGAGAAAAGGATAGGTAGCTACATTGTATGAATCCAATAGCTGTCACCCGTACCATCCTATAGCAATTGTAGTGTAGTGATCCCTGCACTAAAACAACGATACTAACCAGCTTTAGCCTCAGCCGCTATACAATTGTAGTGTAGTGATCCCTGCACTAAAACAATGATACTAACCAGCTTTAGCCTCAGCCGCCATACAATTGTAATGTAGTGATCCCTGCACTAAAACAACGATACTAACCAGCTTTAGCCTCAGCCGCTATACAATTGTAGTGTAGTGATCCCTGCACTAAAACAACGATACTAACCAGCTTTAGCCTCAGCCGCCATACAATTGTAATGTAGTGATCCCTGCACTAAAACAACGATACTAACCAGCTTTAGCCTCAGCCGCCATACAATTGTAATGTAGTGATCCCTGCACTAAAACAACGATACTAACCAGCTTTAGCCTCAGCCGCTATACAATTGTAGTGTAGTGATCCCTGCACTAAAACAACGATACTAACCAGCTTTAGCCTCAGCCGCTATACAATTGTAGTGTAGTGATCCCTGCACTAAAACAACGATACTAACCAGCTTTAGCCTCAGCCGCTATACAATTGTATAGTGTAGTGATCCCTGCACTAAAACAACGATACTAACCAGCTTTAGCCTCAGCCGCTATACAATTGTAGTGCAGTGATCCCTGCACTAAAACAACGATACTAACCAGCTTTAGCCTCAGCCGCTATACAATTGTAGTGTAGTGATCCCTGCACTAAAACAACGATACTAACCAGCTTTAGCCTCGGCCGCTATACAATTGTAGTGTAGTGATCCCTGCACTAAAACAACGATACTAACAAGCTTTAGCCTCAGCCGCTATACAATTGTAGTGCAGTGATCCCTGCACTAAAACAACGATACTAACCAGCTTTAGCCTCAGCCGCTATACAATTGTAGTGTAGTGATCCCTGCACTAAAACAACGATACTAACCAGCTTTAGCCTCAGCCGCTATACAATTGTAGTGTAGTGATCCCTGCACTAAAACAACGATACTAACCAGCTTTAGCCTCAGCCGCTATACAATTGTAGTGTAGTGATCCCTGCACTAAAACAACGATACTAACAAGCTTTAGCCTCAGCCGCTATACAATTGTAGTGCAGTGATCCCTGCACTAAAACAACGATACTAACCAGCTTTAGCCTCAGCCGCTATACAATTGTAGTGTAGTGATCCCTGCACTAAAACAACGATACTAACCAGCCTTAGCCTCAGCCGCTATACAATTGTAGTGTAGTGATCCCTGCACTAAAACAACGATACTAACCAGCTTTAGCCTCAGCCGCTATACAATTGTAGTGTAGTGATCCCTGCACTAAATAAAACAACGATACTAACCAGCTTTAGCCTCAGCCGCTATACAATTATAGTGTAGTGATCCCTGCACTAAAACAACGATACTAACCAGCCTTAGCCTCAGCCGCTATACAATTGTAGTGTAGTGATCCCTGCACTAAAACAACGATACTAACCAGCTTTAGCCTCAGCCGCTATACAATTGTAGTGTAGTGATCCCTGCACTAAATAAAACAACGATACTAACAAGCTTTAGCCTCAGCCGCTATACAATTATAGTGTAGTGATCCCTGCACTAAAACAACGATACTAACCAGCTTTAGCCTCAGCCGCTATACAATTGTAGTGTAGTGATCCCTGCACTAAAACAACGATACTAACCAGCTTTAGCCTCAGCCGCTATACAATTGTAGTGTAGTGATCCCTGCACTAAAACAACGATAGGTACTAACCAGCTTTAGCCTCAGCCGCTATACGCCCAGCATCCTGCATCTGGATTTTCAAGAGCTCCATAGGTGTAGTGACGATGATTTGACACGCTCCTGCCATACCACCTGCAAGCATCTGACGTGGGAGGGGTAGGGTTCTGCAATAAATATTAATGAAATGGTAACGGCAGTGATATGAAATTCTTCTATTCTGGTGAAATTAAAAGCGGAAATGGGGAAGTGTCACGATTAGTAATGCGTGATGGCGAGAGGTTTTTTTCGATTGTTCGAACATCTCGATGGTTCTCGATTGTTTCGACTTTGACTCGAGTCTGACTCGGTCTGTTACTGCAATTGGCACATGGCGCGTTCATGGCGCTCGATGGTTTAGAGTTTCGTCGCCTCACCCCGGTGACCAAGCGACACTCGGTGAGTGAGAGTGACTGATTCGAACAATTGAAAACTAGCGGTCGATTCCGTTGACTCGAAAAACCATCTCGTTTATTTTGTAGAACGGCGAGTCGATGGTTGACTCGATGGTTTATTTTAAAGACTCCGATTCTTTCGATAGTTAAAACATCTCGAAATCACCCATCGCTAGTCACGATTGTTACCAGCTGTAACAAGAACGAGGAGTTAAAAATCATGAATGTGATGCAATTCATGAATGGCTCCTTACGTTCCTTCTTCCCAGCTAAAAAACTAGGAATTAATTACGTGTGGGCGTTTCGGGACAGTTTTTTGTATTTTTTGCCGTACAAACAGTGACGGTTAGCAGCCTAATTTAAATAAATGACTTGAATTTCAAAGCTCGCTCGTGCAGGGTTAGCACTATTGTGTGCGATCACATCACAAAGCGATAAGATCTAATTTTTCGTAAAAAAAAAAACTGATGTCACAGTAAGTAAGATACTGATGAGGTTGTCTGTCTATCACATGACGATACTCTTTTCGCAGATTTCTACATTTGTCCATTTAATTAATTAATTTAATAGCTTTTGTCTTCATTTGGTGTACAAGCATAAGCATAGTATAACCAGCCTTATAATGTTTCCACAGCTGGGCTTCAGGCCTCCTCTTTAGGAGAAGGAATGAACCTTAAACCACCAGGCGGGCAGTGTGGGTTGGTGAATTTCAAATACCTTAGTAAGTTTTGGTTCTAGGACATGCTGGTTTCATCACGATGTTTCCTTACACAGTTTTGAGACCAGTGGTAATTTAATAAATTACAAAAAGTAAAGCACCTGCCTAGATTCAAACCTAGGACATAAGTCGGGGTCGTTACCACTCAGCCACCATTGCTTGGTTTAATCTAATCTTTGTTTAGGAACTTCATGACCAGTTTGAGAAAGAAGCTTAAAATTGAAAATAAGACTTACCCATCAGGGAGAGATAAGTGCATGCGGAAGATATCATTACAAGCTAATTTAATGGCCTTCTCTGGTGTGATAAGCAGGATGTTTACACCTGACCCACGGTACATGCCAAAGTAGCCCTCTGCTCTGTATGTCTTTCTGAAGCAATCGATCCTGAAAGACAAAATGTTACTGTCAAATACAGCAATGGTATAATTTTAAGTATTATCATTTCGGCTAGTAAACAATGACAGCTAGGCTTAGGGCCAAGAATCGCAGCAGCTAGAACTTTCTGGTACATCGTGGCCAATCAAGATTCGATTATGCTATTTAATAAAAATGCAAGAGATCTGAGCGCGTACCGTACAGCAAATAACAGTCCACGCTAAATATCGTTCCACAGGCTTGCTACCTCGCTCAGACATGGTGGAAACATTTTTACTGCGCCGCTACGCATCCTTGCGTCGCAAGATGGATCCAAACCGCTATATCCCTCATATAGCGGTTTGGATCCACTGGAATTGTAAAAAATATAGATACCTACATTAAAAAAAAAAATAAGTACTCCGTATTTTTTTACCCGACAGTGCCAGGATGAGATTGATGTGCTGTAAAAATATGCGACTTTTTCTCCACGCCTACTGACCTTGTGGTCCTATACTAGCACAACACTGCTGGAAAAGCACCCTTATAGATAGATATACATAATGTAGGATGAATTAAGCTATGATACTCACATGCTGCTATATTGCTTTTCGCCGTTTGGACCAATGGTTTGATTCTGAAGTCGCGTTTTCACTAAATCGAGTGGAAACACGATAGAGACCCCCACAATACCAGCAATACCGCCATTGATAATCTTTGGTATTAAACTGAAATAAAACGAATGATAATATTCACTACCTACACGGTAAACACGAGTATATTATATCTATTATTATATTTTTTTTTAATTTTGAGCGTATTTAGAATAAATACTCCAAAAAAAAGAATCACCCTTTTTTTAAGGTGGGAAAATCATCTAATGACAAATCTTGCTCTTGGGCGGAGCGGGAGATAGTGTCAGACTTTTACTGACTAAAAACCCACTCTTGTTCCTTCGTTGCCTTCGTCCCAGGGCCCCGGGTTTCGCTTTCACACTACCCGTGGCCCCAATAGGCTTCGACCCTGCTGGGCCCCTATGATTTGCTGACATTTTGTTGTGAGTGTAATTACATTACTAATTTACATACAATTACTAATTTTGAAAAAACAAATTGCAACTTAACAATCTTAAATAAAGCAATCAAAAGATAGAAACTTTGGGAAAAATATCAGTTCAAGTTAAAATAGGAAATACACTACAAGTAATTGATTTTCAAGTTTGTAAAGGTTATTACATACATTTTCATTCATTACGTACATACCGATATTAGGTGTACGTACATTAAAAAAATTCAATTTAATACAAAGAAATGTTGAAGGGATATATAGTGTAGGTACAAAGAGTAGTGGAATTTTGGAAAAATATACAGATGTTTTTAAAGGATTAGGAAATATTAAAGATTACTAGCTGAGCCGGCAAACGTTGTTCTGCCATATAAATAAAAAAAAATAAAAAAAAATAGATGTTGGCCGATTCTCAGACCTACTCAATATGCTCACAAAATTTCATGAGAATCGGTCGAGCCGTTTCGGAGGAGTTCAAGTTCGAACACCGTGACACGAGAATTTTATATATTAGATGAATACAATATTAAATTAATCGAAGGATGGCAAGGTAAAATAGAACGTAGCAGACACATACCGTTTAAATTACAGTCAAAATTAAAAATAGAATTAAAGAAATTAGAAGAGATGGGTATAATTTCAAAGATAGATAGTCCTACAGATTTTGTTAGTTCTTTGGTGATGACTACTAAGCCTGATGGCTCGTTAAGAATATGTTTAGATCCACAATATTTAAATACTCAGATACAAAGAGAACAATTATTGATTCCTACATTAGATGAAATTACTGCAAAATTGAAAGGTAGTACAGTATTTAGCACATTAGATGCAAATAAAGGATTCTGGATGATAAGATTATCAGAAGAAAGTAAAAAATTAACAACATTTAACACACCATACGGTAGATATCATTTTAACAGATTACCTTTCGGTTTGTCATCAAGTCCAGAAGTTTTTCATAGAATTTTTAGTAATATTTTCAAAGATATAGAAGAGTTGAAATATATATAGATGACATATTGATACATACTAAAACTGAAAGAGAACATGATATAATTTTAGAGCAGGTTTTAAGGAAAGCCCAGGTATATGGAGTTAAATTTAATATGAAGAAATGCAATTTTAAAAAAACAGAGGTCAGGTATCTAGGACATATTTTAACATCAGAAGGTATAAGAGTTGATAAGGATAGAGTTAAAGCCATAGTGGAGATGGAAGAGCCTAGGAATCAAAAAGAATTATTAAGATTTCTTGGGATGATTAATTATGTTGCTAGGTTCATGCCAAATGTATCAGAGGTTACAGCACCGTTAAGACAATTCATTAATAAAATAAAGTAAAAAAACTAAAACCCGACTACGACAAAAAAAAAACGACGAAACTGAAAAAGTGTGAAAACAAGATTTCCAGGGTGCTGAAATAAACAAGGTAAAAAGAAAAGCCGCAGTCACACGTTATAGGTAACAACCGAAACATTTTAATAACGTGCGACTACGGCTTTTCTTTTTACCTTGTTTATTTCAGCATCCTGGAAATCTTGTTTTCACACTTTTTCAGTTTCGTCGTTTTTTTTTTGTCGTAGTCGGGTTTTAGTTTTTTTACTTTATTTTATTTAAATTATTTTGGTGTTAAATCACTGTGCTTCTATACCATTTGCAAAAGCTAAATTTAAAATTTCTAATTAATAATGGTAAATTAATTTTTGTCCACCAGAGGGCGCCACATTGAATTTTGATGATATATTTTGATAAGTACCAGTGAAGCCCTTTCAAATGATATCAAACACGGTGTATTTATCTTAACATTTTTTTTAACACATGACATCTTGTCCGCTAGAGGGCGTCACTTTAAATTTGAACAATATTTTGGAAATGTACAAGTAAAGCCCTTTTAAATGATACCAAACACGGCGTATTTATCTCCATTTTTATTTTTTACACATTACTTTTTGTCCGCTAGAGGGCGCCATATCAAGTTTTGTGTCACGTCACGTAACCTATGTTCAGCGGACAATTAAGACGGTTCTAACGATACCTCATACGTCGAGTTCCGATAAGTAGATTAGGAGCTATGTGGGAACAGATGAACATACTCACATACATACATAGCCTGTCAAAATCATAACCCTCCTTTGGCTTTGCCGTAGTCGGGTAAAAAAGATGTACCTTTTGTTTGGTCTACAGCTCAGAATGAAGCATATAAGAAATTAAAACAATTATTGATTGAGCCACCGCTTTTGAGTTATTTTGATATGAATAAACAAACAGTACTTAGTGTAGATGCATCACAAGCTGGATTAGGAGCGGTTATATTACAAGATAAGAAGCCAATAGCATATAGTTCTAGGGCATTGACAGAATTAGAACAACAATACAGTCAGATTGAAAAAGAGAGTTTAGCAATTTTATATGGAGTAACTAAATTCCATCAATATTTATATGGGAGTCAATTTATAGTAGAAACAGATCATAAACCACTTGTGTCAATTTTTTCAAAACCATTAAATAAGTGTCCAGCTAGATTACAAAAGATTAGAATGGGTTTACAACCTTATTCATTTCAGTTAATATTTAAGCCGGGTAAAGAACTTTTAGTGGCAGATCACTTGAGTAGATCATATTTAAAGGATACATAATTTAGTTCTGATTTACAGGTTACAACACATGTTGCTATGGTTGTGTCTAATTTTAGAATTACAGATGAAAAAATGAAAGAATTAATATTAGAAACTTCAAAAGATCAGGAATTGTTGGCAGTTAGTAAATATATACAGATGGGTTGGCCAGAAAATAAGTCACAGGTAGACAGCAATGCAAAGTTATTTTACAGCTATAGAGATGAGTTGAGTATTGTAAATGGCTTAATTTGTAAGGGTAGAAACATTGTGATACCTAAATCAAAGAGATCGGAAATTCTAAATAAGTTACACTATGCACATTTAGGTATAGAGAAAACTAAGATTTTAGCAAGAAACTCTTTATTTTGGCATAATATGAGTGAAGAAATTGAAGATTTAATTCAAAGTTGTAATACTTGTAAAAAATTTCAAAATAATAATAGAAAAGAGTTGATGATTGAGAAGGAAGTACCAATGAAGCCATGGGAGATATTATCAATAGACATATTTTTTCTTTACACAAAACCATACATTTTGATAGTAGATTCATATAGCAAGTTTGTAGAGATTCAACCTTTGGATAATTTGTCAACAAAATGTACTATTTCAAATATAAAAGAAATATTAGCTAGACATGGAATTCCAGAAATTATTTATACAGATGCAGAAACTCAATTTAGTAGTTTTGAATTTAAACAATTTTCTAAAGAATGGAATTTTATTCACAAAATTGTAAGTCCAAAACACCATCAAGGTAATGGTTTAGCTGAGAGATATACATATACAGACTGTTAAAAGAATGTTAAAAAAGTTAATTTATGAAAATAAGGATATTTATTTAGGCTTGTTAATTTATAGAAATACACCTGTGTCTGCAAATGGAAATACACCTTCAGAATTATTATTTAATAGGAAAATGAAAACTATTTTGCAGGATGTGACTTTTCAAAATAAAAAACAATATTATAAACATGGACAAAGACTAAAAGGAAAACAGAAAATACAAAAACAATATTATTCGCACCTTCGGTAGAACAAGGGCATAATTGCAGTTTTTGCTATTTTACAGGAGAGCTATTTTAAGATATTTATTGCATTCAGTGAGGTCTTGCTCTGTTAATATTGCTCGAAAGTTTTTCTTCTTTGCATGATATAAACTATATACTATATCCTTTTTAGGCGTATAGTTTATTTTTAAGGCATTTCTGTATACTTAACTCATTTTTGCAATTTTTGACAATTGTGCCCTTGTTCTACCGAAGGTGCGTTATGATAAAGGCAGTAGAGATTTACCACCGTTAGGAAAGGGAGATATAGTGAAAATACAAAATGAGAATGGGAGAAAGCCTCATGAAAGTGGGATCATAATAGGAAAAAGTGAGGGTCCTAGGTCTTACAGAGTAAAGAATGAACTGGGTAATGAAATAATCAGGAATAGGAGAATGTTAATAAAGGGTGGTACTTTTAATGAGAAAAACATGTTTGAGGAGGAAGGAAATGGAGAGATTTTGGAAAGACAAGGACAGGGTCAGTTAAATTCAGATAATCCTATTATAACTAATAACACATCAAATAATACAAATATAAGTAATAATGAACCTACTGATGTACCTAATACTTATGTTACTAGGTCAGGAAGGGTAACAAAAAGACCAACTTATTTAAAAGATTATATTTGTAAGTAATTAAACAAAATTGGTTTGTAATAAGTTTAAAGTTTAAGTTTAAGTGGTATGAGGTAAATACCTATATAGTTGTGATGATGTATGTTATTAAGACAGGAAGGGTAATAAAACAAACAACTATGAGGTACTGCTGTTGATCCCCGCACGAACGCCGGCGTTAACGCGCCATTGTCTTTCTATTGTGTCTCTAATTACGCTACTTAAAAGGTTAAAAGATTATATTTTAAGTAATGAAACAAAATTGTGTTGATTTATAAGAAGTTTAAAGATTTGTTAAACTGGTGTGAAATAAATAAAACCTAGTTTGTTAGTTTCATTTTATTAAAATATTTGTAGTGGTGTAGCAGTTGTACACTCTTCTATAGCTTCTCTGTGGTTCGTAAGTAGGTAACTTTTTGTTTATATTTTAATTTTGTTTAGCTTAAGTGAAAGAGAGGGATGTTGTGAGTGATTGTTGTACAACACTATGTTTAGTCGAGGCACATCACTATCTGTAGAAAATGGCGTCCGTCCCTGACTAATTGTAATGGTCTTAAAACTTTTAAATAAACATGCTTACATAAAAGGTGCTTTCATTAATATAATATCAAGAATATTACACATCTCCCTGAGGCACGAGTGGAACAGTTCACGCCGTCGACGTCATGGGCTCGGTCCGGACAGTTACCGGACGGTCGGATGGCGTGCCACCCATTACTCGCCGTCCGCAAGCCCGCGCCTACGGTGGCCGGAAATCGGGATCGGAATCCCGACGGCGGTTGGGGCGTGAGGACCGTTGCCTTACGCGATCAGCCGCCTCCTTTGCTAGCATTACTGCTTTGCAGAAGGAGGCGACCGCCTGCTACTCCTCGCTCCGGACCATGGCCTGTATTAAGGCCCGGCGCGAGAAATCGCCGCCGCCGATCGCCCTCACGAGGACACGGCGTTGCTCTGCCCAAGCGGGGCACACCTCCACCGTGTGCTCTACCGTGTCCTCCGGACGGTCCACACAGTGGCAACACGCGGGCGTCGCTTCCGCACGAATCCGGTGCAGGAACTTCCCTAACTTACCGTGTTCAGTGAGAACCTGCGTCATGCGGAAGGTGAGAACGCCGTGAGGTCTTTCCAACCACGCCTCAAAGAGGGGACTTACCGCCATAATTGTGGCGTGCCCAAAGAATCACCCGTTGCGATTTATCGCGCGTCATGTCTCTGTGTGCGTGTGTGACAGCATAAACGAGGCTCCACCCACTTAACGAAACGCTTTTTACCGATTTCCGCAAATAAAAAAGACCTAAGTACCCATTTTATTGTTGATTCGGGTGAATCACTAACATAATTGCCTCCTGAATTTTTTTTTGCAGATTCAAAACTGCACCTTGTACAATTTCGTTTTTGGCTTTATACAAGCCGCGTCGCAGTATCTTTGTTTCTTTTTTATTTTATGCAGGATCATCAGTGCAGTACAGCACCCACTGCGGTAATGTTCGAAAGAGTTACCATGGCCTTCGGGCGCAAAGGGCAACTGAAGGAAAACAGCTAAGGTTTTAGTCAGTCAAAGTCTGACACTCCCTCTCGCTCCACCCAGAGCGGTAGAAATTATTTGATGATTTCCCACTCTCAAAAAAGCAGAGCACCCAAAAGTTGTTAGGTTGAGTATTTTACACAGGGATTACACATTAGATAATGTTAACGGCATTTATTAATAGAACTGACATTAGTTTTTACGAAAAAACATTTGACTTACAAAATCAACAGCTCTGTAGCATAGCAACCCATCTAAGGAGTATTTTTACTGATGTGCTATACAACCTTAACACTTTCCCTCATCAGTTGAAAAAACTATGCAGCCCCAATTTGGCTCTTATCTTGTTGAGCGTTGGCCTTGGAACTGCCTTGGTCATAAGGTCAGCTAATTGGTCAGTAGAACTGGTTTTTTGTACATCTACTAAACCTTCTTGAACAGTCTCACGAACGAAGAAATGTCTCACTCTTATATGTTTCGTTCGCTTGTGAAATTCTGGATTGTGTGCGAGACGTATGGCTGCTTCGTTATCTACCTTCAACGTTGGTACGCCCTCTAACATTGTGAGTTGGTCATATAACCTTTGAAGCCATACTAACTCACGTGCGCCTTCGCTCGCTGCAACAATCTCAGCTTCAGTTGTTGAAATTGCAACAGACGCTTGACGTTGGCTTAACCAGGAAATAACTCCTCCGGCGAATAAACATGCTACTCCTGTAGTAGAACGTCCAGTTTGTTCATCTCCAGCATGGTCAGCATCACTATAACCTTCAATAATGGCTCTCGTAGAGTCACATGTGTATTTGATGCCATAGCTAGCTGTTCCCTTCAAGTAGCGAAATATTCTTTTCACTTTCAACCAGTCTGCTTGAGTTGGATTCTCTAATTTTCTTGATACGACCCCGACAGCATAAGCAATATCCGGGCGCGTACCTGTCATGAGATAAGCCAATGCGCCTACAGCTTCTCTATAGGGAAACTTTTCTCCAGATTCTTTCTCCTCAACTTTCCCTGTTTCTGAAGTCCTCTCTATAGGTGTCGAAATAGGATTGCATTCGGACATTCCGAATCGTTCGAGAATTTTCCTGACGTAAGATTGCTGTGTTATTATTACAGATCCATCTGTTAATCTAGCAATCTCTAATCCCAAGTAGTAGGATGCTGGCTTGACAGTTATTTTTAGCGTATCCCCTAATTCCTTTAAGAATTGGTTCGCCAAAGCTTTATCTGTTGTTGCTACAAGCCCATCATCCACGTATAAAGCTATTATAATTTTCTTGTCTCCTATCTTTCTCATAAAGAGACAGCAGTCAGCTGCATTCTGAGTAAAACCTTTCTCTAGCAAGATTTCCTCGAAGCAAGAATTCCAGCAACGAGGTGCTTGCTTTAAACCATATAGACTCCTTTGAAGTCGACATACTTTTGAAGTACCATCGTTGAATCCGTCTGGCTGCTCCATGTAAATTTCTTCCTTTAATTTACCGTTTAAGAAGGCTGTCGAAACATCAAATTGAGTCAGGTGCAGCTTTTCCTTTGCACTCACACTTAGTAAGGCTCTTATTGTAGCCATTCGAGCAACCGGACTAAAAGTTTGTTCAAAATCAATCCCTTTCCGTTGCTTGAACCCCTTGACTACAAGTCTCGCTTTATATTTGTCTACGGTACCATCTGGGTTTCGTTTAACCCTGAAAACCCACTTGCATGGCAGCGCTTTTTTGTTGGACGGTAAGTCACACAATGTCCAAACCTTGTTGTCAGCTAGGGATTTTATTTCGCTCGCCATGGCCTTTTGCCATTCGGCACTGTCCTCCCTCTTAATTGCTTCATCATAAGTTTCTGGGAAGTATTCTAAACCCACAAAGCAAACATAGTCTTCGAGTTTCTTTGGTCGGTTAATTGTTGCTCGGTTTCTAAGGTTGTATCGAGGCTCTGTTAAGGGCTCGACTACTTCTAATTGTTCCTGAGCATCCGTAAAATCTTCCTCATCCTCTGTTAGTATAGGAACATTGTCTTGAACTTGGTCCTCTGTTGGTGTAAGAATGTCCTCTTGAACTTGGTCTTCAGTAATATCTCCCTCTAGATCAAGTTCTTGACTTTCTCTTATATTTTCAGAAGCTTGATCTTGTATGAGACCATGTTTATCGCTGTGATCTCCCTCTAACCTAATAGGGATACTGGTGGAAATCGTGAACTCGACATCAGACTGAAACGTAATGTCTCTAGACCTTAGCGTCTTTTTTCCGTCCCAGATGCGATAGCCATCATCGTTCTCATAGCCTATCAGCAATCCTTTAATGGCTTTCTTATCCATCTTCTTACGGCTTTGTTTTGGAACGTGAGCATAACATTCACTTCCAATAATTTTTAAATGACTAATCTTGGGTTTCCTACCGTGCCACAACTCGAAGGGTACTTTTGTATCTACTCTGGTAGGGCCTGTCCTATTCAAAACATATGCCGCAGTGTTTATGAGCTCTGCCCAGAGCACTTGTGGCATCTCTCCTCTCGCGTGTAGCATCGATCTTGCAGCTTCTACAAGCGTGCGGTTTTCTCGCTCACTACACCCATTCTGCTCTGGCGTGTAAGGCATTGTCAGTCTATGCTGAATTCCGAACTTTTGTAGAATCTTTTGGATAGCTCCATTATCAAATTCGCCACCATTGTCGCTCAGTAGTGTTTTCACTGTATGACCTGTTGTCTTAACTTCTTGCAACATTTGTAACAGCTTATCCTTAACTTCGGATTTGTGCTTTACGAAGTATACAAAGCGGTAATTTGAAAAGTCATCCTTAAATAAGACAAAATATTTATACTTTGAGATGCTATCAGCAAAAGGTCCGCACACATCAGTGTGAATAAGTTCACCTGGCTCTGTAGCTCTTTCCCTTGTTCCAAACTTTTTCCGTTGGGATTTGCCATATATGCAACCTTCGCACTTTGTATTGTCTGGTTTTAAATCAATTCCAAGCTCCCTTTTAACAATATCGCGAACATGTCGTTTGTCTTGATGTGCGAAACGCTCATGGTAAAGCTGTAGTAGATTAGAACCAGTGATTGCGTTGACCTCAATGGATCTTTTCTTTGCTGGCATGACCGTCTTCATGTCCAACTTATAGAGTCCTCCATAAGGTACTCTCTTGCCAACAACTTTAGTTGAGCCTTCTATATCAAGCTTACATTCTCTTGTTGTCGACGTGAATACGCTATTTTGCATCCTGTCCTGTGCTGCTAGCGTTGAAAAAAGATTTTTCGTAAGTGATGGTACTAGCCACACATCTCGAAGAGTTATTAGTTCCTGCTTATCATTGACATTTGCATTGACCACTACGGTTCCTTTTCCTATTGCTGGAATCACGGTCCCATCTGCGGTTGTTACAGAGTGATCTAACTGAAATTCATGAAATTCGAGGAAGAAATCGCTTCTTACTGCAATGTGTGTTGTTGCGCCATTATCAACAAACCAGTTATTTCTATCTTGAATTTGTTCTTGTGAGCACGCATTCACCATTAATGAAATTTGTTGCACTTGCTTGGACTTTGAGTTAGGTGCTGATATGCCTGAAGATGGCTTGGGTGGCCTCCCATCTTTAATCCACTTCTTGCACTTGCGAACTCTATGTCCTTTTCCAGAACAGTAGTTGCAAATCAGCTGTTCGTCCATGCTTTGCTTTAACTCTCTTTTGATTGGTGTAGTCACTAACGCCTCCTGTTTAGAGTTCTCTTGACTGCCTAGCTCTCGTTCGAACGTGCAGAGGTGACTTGTTAAACAATCAATAGTCCTTTCAGTCTGCTTTAGCATCAGCCAGCTTGACTTGAAGTTGAAGTACCTATCATCCAGCGTGTCCAAGACTTTACATATGAGGAACATCTCAGGAAGTTTAGCATTTGCGTCAATTCTGGAAATCTCGATCTTTAAATCATTCCAAACATTCTTTAGCTTTGATATGTGTGTGGGAATATCGTCCGCCTTACTTTGTTTAAGTCCAAAGAATTCTAGACACAAGTTGTAGGCTCTGTCCTCTTCCTGTCCATCAAATAGTCTATGTAACTCCTGCCAGACATCACATGCAGTTCTATACCTCATTACCTTTTTTAATGTGTCTTCTGACATGTTAGTAGTTAACATGAGCAAAGCGCTCGTTTCAGCCTTCCTATAACTAGCCAATGCTTTATTATAGCTGCTTACTTCAGCATCACCTGCTCCTTCGGCAAGTGTTGGTTTTTGGAGTTTACCTCTCACAGCATCTGTAGCACCTTCTGTGCCATCAAGCATTATAGAGATCTTATACTTCCAAGTTGACCAATTTTCTTTGCCATATAACTTTCCTATGTCGATTTTTGTACTATAATCCATTTTTATTTACGTACGCTTTTTCCTTTCGTGCGTGGGTCCGTAACCTGTTAGGTTGAGTATTTTACACAGGGATTACACATTAGATAATGTTAACGGCATTTATTAATAGAACTGACATTAGTTTTTACGAAAAAACATTTGACTTACAAAATCAACAGCTCTGTAGCATAGCAACCCATCTAAGGAGTATTTTTACTGATGTGCTATACAACCTTAACAAAAGTGACGTCATATTTAAAAAGTGGTAATTACTAAAAAATAATGAATTTGTTTTTTCAAGTGAAATATTTGTCTTCTATTTCGTTTGGCTAGTTTGCCGAGCAACTAGCAGATAAAGAAAAGTTATGAAGCCATTCATATTTTTAGAATATTCAGATCTTAAAAGATAAATAGAACTACCGAATTTATCTGGAGATCACTTGAAAATCAGATTATTTATCTGATATGGCTTTATCATCAACCTCCTGTGTTGGCCCGCATTTTCTGATATCGTTTCTTCTAAAATTATGCGAATTTGGGTTCATAAACTGTATGTTTTTTACATTTTCTGTAGCATTTTAACTTATACCATCTGCTACATATTTGAGTACTTGACTCATGTTTTTTATTATTATTAAGTAGTATCAAAAGTAACTTCGAACTTCGGTGATATGATAAAAAAGGAAGTTAGTGATAGTATGACGAGGGACAGGGCAGAATGGAAGAAAAAAACGTGTTGCGCCGACCCCTAATAACACGGGACAAGGGCAGGAAGATGATGATGATGAGTATCAAAAGTAACTTCGTCCAAAATTGCAAATAGAAAGATTTATATATTATTTTTATTTGTTTTATTTTAAATAGAACGGCTGTGGCCAATTTCACTATTTAAATATATCATCATAAACCTTATTTATTTAACTCAGTTACTCAGTCATGCATCCTTCTCATAAAAATGTAAACATTCTGACAGTCTTCCGTTCATCCGCAAACATATCAAGACCTATGTTTGAGTTCAGGAGAAATGGCGTTAATAGCGGCTAATGTCCGGGGAACAGGCGACTTCGACTGTGTAAAGAAGAAAGAAAGAAAGAAAACATGTTTATACATGTTCATGTGTACGGCAAGTTGAATCAGCCAGTAACAGAAGACGGTGTTTTCTGGCACGACAGTAGGTAATTGTCTGGGACGAACAGGTTGCAGATTTTATTGTGCAGATCAAGATTATCAACAATCCCCCTAAGAATTTTAAATACTACAGTCTTACTTCTAGGGAGTTGTTTAAGCAACCCAACAGGAATTTAGTGAGTTAGAAATGGGGATAAAACCCGTACGAGTGCTTGTAAAGGTTTCTGGGTTAATGCTTTTTGTACTTTCTCTAAAGCTAACACATACTGTTTCTCAAAAGGATTCCATACGTACGTACGCACTAGAATCAAGTTTGCTTTGAACCAATGTCCCAAAAACAAGCTTGACCACGTGGAGTTTTTGTAAGTCATGACAGTTCCTTAAAATAAAGTCAAGGCGCCTGAAGGAATATGACTTCCAGGTTTTTCATGGAATCTTTTCTTGTAATTATATAATAATAAATAATAATATTCCACAACTATCACACAACGCTGCCTAGTCCCAAGCTAAGCAGAGCTTGTGTTATGGGTACTAGTCAACTGATCAACATACTTATATATTTCTAAATACATACATATATAGATAAATTACACCCAGACACAGAACAAATGCTCGTGCTCATCATACAACCATTTGTCTTGGGTGGGAATCGAACCCACGACCTCCGGCATAGCAGTCACGGCCACTAACCACTAGAACAATAGGTATCTCCATTCAGTTTCATAGAAAGAGGACTAGACGCCACATTCGACCGAATGGTATCACGAAGCATTTAGAAAGTAAAAAGTTAGAAACCTTTAAAATCAGGTAGAAAAGAAAACTGTCAAGTAACATAAACCACAATGTGATGTCACCGCCACTAGATGACGCGCGTAGAGATAGCGAGACATTCCCACACGCGCCCACTATTTCTATCGCAAAAGATTTATTTTTAGTGTTTTAGTTGTTTAGTACAACATATTTTACAAAAATAAACACAGGCACTTGCCTGTTATTTGTTTAAACAGTCTTTTTTGTAATTGGTTACTTACCCAATTACAGATTTAAATAGACCGTTTAACAAAATTGTTTAATAACTGTTTGATTGTAAAATGGTTTACTTATAACCAATTGTTATGCAAAAATTACTGAACACAGTAACAGGGTTGTGAACATCAGATAGACAGTTACTTTATGTAAGATACTCGTATAAATATTCTGTTTCACAAAAGAGGTTTGAAAAGACAATTTCTGCGTGTTTAAGTTATTTTATGATACCGAGCACTCCGACCTTACACCGCGACACAGAAAAAAAAATGTACAAGAATCTACAGACGCATCCAAGACCAAGCCTGCATTTGCTTGAATCTGAAACCAAACTCCAATATACTAAGGGATAAACTTGAGAGTGCTAATAAAATAAGAAAAATTGGTAACTACCAGTCAATATTAAGCGTTTCCACCTAGATTAACATTGTTTGTCCACAATGCTGAGGGTTTTTTTTTTTTTTAGGTGGGAAAATCATCTTATGACAAATCCCGCTCTTGGGCGGAGCGCTTTTTCACTTTTTCACTTTCACACTACCCGTGGCCCCAGTAGGCTTCGACCCTGTTGGGCCCCTACGATTTGCTGACATCTCTGAAATTGTTGTGGACATGTTTTATCTTCGGCGATGTGAGTGGTATCTAAAGGGGAACGAATTTGACCTGACCAACGTAACTGACTCCTGTCTCTGGATCTTTTCCATCTACTTTACCCATCAGCATTAACTTTTCCAGATTATCGCCTCTCTTTCATTTTTTGTTATGAAATACTGCACATTTATGTTGTGCTGCATGTACCTATTTCACTATTGAACTGTTTCATGTATCTAATAACCGAAATACTTGTCCTTCATAATTATGTAGGTTATACATCTAATTTGAGAACATTTTCTAGGATCATGTTCTTAAAAATAACAGAGTGGATATTTACAGTATCAATAAATGATATATAACCATAAATAAAAATATCATAAGACTATTAAGACCAGTTTAGTCAGAAGTGATTGTATTGAAGGTTACATTAGAAGCTGTTTGAAAATTGATAGGTCACAGCAAAATAAACACTATATCTTGGACTTAAAGGTCTTTTTTCAAAAAGGTACAATATAAAGAAAATCAATTTGCATAAGTTAATGTAGTCATTATGGCTGCTGTTAACAGAAATAAGAATACTTTGTTGTACTTGTTATGATTGTGATTAGTGCCTAGTGTTATACTTTGACACTTCATAATTTAAGTATATGCTGCTTTGAGTTTTTTTTTAGGCAAGTAGTTTCAGATGTCATATTTTTTTTAAGGTCAGAAATCTTCTAATGATTTCTCCCGCTCTAGTGCGGAGCGGGCACTTAAAGGACTAATGTCAGACTTTTACTGACTAAAACCATATCTATGTTGCATCTTTTTGGGCTTAGCATTCCAGAACCATGGGTTTCCAACCCAAGGCTTCGGCCCTGCTAGGCGTCTACGTTTTTGCTGACATCTCTTTGAGGAGCGCGTGAAATGCGCTTTCGCTTTCCAGCTGTCCGGTCCAGGAGGTTACCGGACAGCCACCCACGAGGACATGGCGGTGCTTCGCTCAAGCGGGGTACACCTTCACCGCGTTCTCCGGGCGGTCTGGACAATGTTGACACTCGGGCGTTTCTACCGCACGAATTAGGTGCTGGAACCTCCTGAACTTCTCATGTCCAGTGAATACCTGCGTCATG
The DNA here is from genome assembly GCA_905147345.3 of Mythimna impura. Taxonomy (NCBI): domain Eukaryota; kingdom Metazoa; phylum Arthropoda; class Insecta; order Lepidoptera; family Noctuidae; genus Mythimna; species Mythimna impura. The sequence goes on along the minus strand of LR990362.1, from coordinate 12,822,658 downwards.
CAGAAGGTGAGGACACTGTGATGTCTCCCCAGTCACTCCTTTACTTTTACCGCCATGTTTGATGGTGTGCCCAATGAACTACTGGTCTGAATTAAAAAACTCTTTTAGTGTTAGACAGCCTATTTATTGAGGAAACTATAGGCTATACTTATAAGGTGCAACTGCGGAGAATAGCTAGTATTGCAGTTTCAGTCAATCAACTCGGCCAATTGCAGTCTACTATTGGACATGTGCGTCTTACAAGTTGCACCAAGGAAATGCAATCTCGAACTGAAATACTAGATTTTTATTTTTTGTTGTAGGTAATCATCTTATGACTACTCCCGCTTTAGGGTGGAGGGTATGTCAGACTTTTACTGACTAAAACATCTGTGTCCATCATTCTAGGACCAGTTTCCCTTTCAGAAATTCCCTGTGGAAACCTGCTAAGCATGTCATGGGATAAAGAAAAAGATGGGATATAGCAGGAGACAAAAATATGAAAGTTGGCTCAAACCATGAAGGTTGGTTGAAGTTGGAGGAGCTTTTACTCGGGAAGGACTACACGCCAGCAACAAATATATTTTAATTTTTTTATGTTTAAATGTGTAGATAAATAAAGCTTATTATTATGATAGTATTATGTGGCTATTAACAGGATTACCATGACAAATAGTACTTACACTTGTGGTGTGATTGGAGCCACCGCTGGTGGTGGTTTTGCTGGCTTCCCTGACATTTTGATTTATTTAGAGCTGTAAAAGAAATGATATTTAAAATATTATTTATGTTACTGGCAGAGTATTTAATTCAGGCACTGTATATAATACTTAGTCATTCCATACCATGCAGAGCTTATTTAGGTATTATATAAAATGATTTAGCTATCACTAGTGACCCACCCCATGTTTGCTTGGGTGTAAATTATAAACATAAATCATCCTCATTTATCGCTCTTTCTATTGTTGAAAACTGCATCAAAATCCATTGTGTGGTTTACTTAGCAAATAAAGAGACAAATGTGGAAAGCAACTTTCATTTAATACAATACAAATATTTAGGTTTCATTATAACTTGCCTAGTTAATGTATAAAATGCAAAAGTATTGTATATAGAAAGTAAACTATACAATAAATAATATTTCAAATGTTTAAGATATACAGAATTAATATAAAAGATAAATACAGATTGCTGGTAAAAATGACACTAATTTTTTTTAATGGTGAAGTAGCTTGAACATTTTTATTTTAATACTATTTAATACACGCTAAATAAAAGCATAAGAACAGGTGATTAGAAAACCTGAGACCAGTCTTCATTATACATTATCCTTGTAAGTGTATTTTTATTTAATAATTTTAATAATATAACATAAGGAAATTTTATAACATTGGAGCACGTAGGTATTATGAATAATTAGGCCGGCCTCTTCTCTCATTGTATTTTTTATCTCAATGAGCTTTAAACGTAAGTGCTCGCCAATAGAAAAAATCAATAACTTCGTAAACCGTACACACTCAAGTTTTAAATTAAATTACACTAAAAGTGATGGGTTGCTGACTAGATGAAACCTTCGTAATATAAGAAAAACTATTAGAATGCACTGTAAGTATTGTTTTAATCTATCTTTACAAAAACTGGATTCTTCCCATCGACATTTTACGTAATCGCAACAAGCAAATGGTTACTTACCTAATACTATTGGGTGTAGGTTAATATAGCCCTTGAACTATCTACAGATTTAAATGTTAAACATATTAACAGAACACGGTTTTTTCTGAAATAATAAAAATGTCCCAATTGCCTGAAAGTCACAACGCATTTGACGTCTGCGAATAGAAGTTGTGGTTTGAATTTGAAGTTTGATTGATTGATCGCAAAACTGAATGTTGCAAGTACTTAAAAGGTGTTTGTCCTTATTTTTTATTGATTGAAATGCAAACTGCGTTATGAGGGTTTAATTTTTAGGCCATTTATTGGGAATGCTCTGCAGCCTCAACGGTTACATGGATTTTAATAAATTAAACTTTTGAGTGCGTAATTAGAGACACAATAGTAAGACACTGGCGCGTGCTGGCGCGTGAACGCCGGCGTTAATGCGGGGATCAACAACCTTTACTTCTTTAGATTTGTTTTAACATTGGCATAGAAAAGTATTTTGTTTTTAAAAAAAAATGATAGTAAGCCCAAATGAATTGAAAGTTAAATAATATCTCTGACTTCAGATACCAATTAATGTCATAGTTTTTTTTAATGGCCCTTTGAATAGATATTGCCGTTAATACGGCATTTTCTCACTAGCTGGTAACACTGATATAAGAGTCAATGATATTTTTCAGGTGTTGATTTTGACATTTTTATGAAATTGCCAACAGTAATAAAATGAGGAAAATGTTCAAAGTCTTACAGAAAATAGCTGGCAGACCAGAATTTTCCTTTAGAACATTCAAAGACCAACTTTAAGTTTAAACTAATCACAAGGTTAATATTTTTTTATGGGGCCCTTTTGCCTTCTTTATAAACTTTAAAAAAAAAATTGTGTGATGGCCCAGTGGTTAAGGCTCCCACCCGCCTCTCGTGCACGAGGTTGCGGTTTCGGAACCGGGTAAGTGCCAATGATAATTTTTCAATTCATATGTACTCGTAGGTACTTTTCTAAGTTTATCTAAGACATTACTGATACCTGGTGCCTCGGAAAGTACGTACAGCCGTTGGTCCCGGTTGTCATTCATAGATTTTTGACTGTCGTTACAGGTAATCAGACACCAGAAAGTCTGACCATCAGTCTATTCAAGGACTGTCGTGTTGCCCAGTAACTGGGTTGTGGAGGTATGTTAGGCAGTCGCTCCATGCAAAAAAAAACACGGGTGTTCAACCGCATTCGGTTAGACTGGAAGCCGACCCCAAGCTAGTTGGGAAAAGGCTGAGGAGATGATCAGTAAAAAATTCTGTTTTTTTTTTTTTTTCGGTTGGGAATATCATCTAATGACATCCCCTGCTGGGCCCCTACGGTTGCTGACATCTCCTTGAGGCGCGCGTGGAACACTACGCGCCGTCGACGACTTGGGCTCGGTCCGGACGGTTACCGGACGATCTGACGGCGAGCCACCCGTTGCTCACCGTCCGCAAGCCCGCGGCTACGGTGGCCGGAAATCGGGATCGGAATCCCGGCGGCGGTTGGGGCGTGAGGACCGTTGCCTGCGCAACGCGCACGCGACTGGCCGCCTCCTTTGCTAGCATTACTGCTTCGCAGAAGGAGGCAACTGCCTGCCACTCCTCCTCGCTCCGGACCATGGCCTGTACCAAGGCCCGGCGCGAGAGATCGCTGCCACCGATCGCCCCTACGAGGACACGGCGGTGCTTTGCCCAAGCGGGGCACACCTCTACCGTATGCTCCACCGTGTCCTCCGGGCGGTCCACACAATGTTGGCACCCGGGCGTCTCTTCTGCACGAATCCGGTGCAGAAAAAAAAAATCTATGTGAGTTATACTTACCAACTGAGTTTATTACATTTTAGTAAAAAGTGAACAGTGGCTCTTATCACTGTCGGTTTTAGAACCCAATGACTTCGCACGTACCTAACTAAAGTGGCGATGGGTAGAGGCCAGACGGGATGACCTAAGTTGGGTAAGCCTTTGGTGTGGGATGCAACATACACAAGAATAAAAAACTTTTTACAAAAAAAAATACAACCGACTTCAAAGTAAAAAAAAACACTGTAAAGTGCAAAATAACTTTAATTTCAAAAGTCGGTGTTTCTATAATAGTTTTGTCTCTTCGTTATTTAACACCGACTTCCAAAATTAAAGTTATTTTGCACTTTACAGTGTTTTTTTTTACTTTGAAGTCGGTTGTATTTTTTTTTGTAAAAAGTTTTTTATTTTACACTTTTTAGTATTGGTACCACCACTAAAAGTACCCCTCAGCCAAACTTAAATACCTTATAGCCAGAGTGCATCTCATGACAATTCTAATAATCCCAAACACGGTTAGATTACATTAATTTATTACAGAGTTCCGGTGCCTAACTTCAGGCTTCATCATCAGATCAGTTCGATATATTCCCCCTCTACTTTTAGTCAGTCATCGACTACGTATAAACAAAGCAATTTTACTTGTTACGACGATTCTGCTGTGATCCTATGAGGAGTTCTGTTCTATATCTTCGAAGCTCATGATCAGATCATAACAATATTTCTATGGGACCAACTCGGAAGCATAACCTTTCAATCAAAAAAAAAATTTCACAATCGGTCCACAATGGACCGAGAAATCGGTGAACATACATAAAAAATAAAAATAAAAAACATACATTCAACCGAACATATAACCTCCTCCTTTTTGAAGTCGATTAAAAAGAAACTCTTGTGTCATCCTATCTTCGGCGGGAAAAATTGGGGCGGCTACTGCAGGTGCCCCGAACGGCTCACTTATAACAAACTTGTGATCTTGGCTCATTGGTTATTTGATTGGTTTGGACAATCATTTCTCTGTCAGAGAAAATGATTTGCCAATCTAATTAGAACATAACATTACGCTTGTAAAGCTTTCACGAAGAGTTAAGCGCGGGTATACATCTACATAATAAAATAAAAAATAAATATATATATATTTATATAAGTACCTACCTAGAACTTTATTTTTTTATTTGTGAAAACATCAAATTATTCCTCCCGGTTTGGATGCGTCCTTTTTCTGTATTCATGCCATGCCCATGGATGGCTCTAAATGCACATGTGCACAGTGCGGCGTCGTTAACGTTGTGCAATTATAATTATGGTGACGTGCCGTATCGAGCGGATTCACAATACCGTGCCGCATCATACCACTGTGTTATTTAAGCGCTGCTTCGTCAAAAATTTCTAGATTAGTCTTTAACCAAAGGATTTTACTACGTTGCCGTTGCCATAAGATGTATTTACACGGAATGGACGTATTCGACATGTCGTCTATTGGCACGGCGATATGTTGAACAGTTGCACGGTGCGGTACCGAGTCTTATATTTAGACGACGCGGCATCGTGCCGATGTCGTACCGTCGTGTGACTGTGAAGGCGCGGCGCCTGACTACGTCACGGGCACGGCAGTTCTTGTGTTTGTCACAACTAGACAATGGACAAATTAGGTAGTATATGTAGTAGTAGTGTAGTATACAACAGTACGGTCGGAATATCTTGACCGCTCAGAACTTCGAACAATTCTTTTTAGGAAGCATAAAATATGGCGAATGCTTATTGCTTATTTTTTCGAGTAGGTATGCATAGTTAAACACCTAAGTTCAGAGTGGCCAACATAATTGACCATACTATAACTAATTACTCGAGAGTAAATTAGATCAATTCCATAGAATGAAGTACCTACCTATTGCACCTAAGGAAAGTGAAAGAATATCGATTTATTGATATAATAGGTTCTGCTCACATTTAGACGGGTGGGTAGGTACTTCGTCCATTATCCCTTTCTATGCGATACGGTACAGTCTTTTCCGGATTCGAGAATATAAAACGATCTATGACCATCAGTTGCTTATCACAGTATCTAGTGAAGACGTCAAGTGAACAACAGTAAATAACAAAATGGGTTTCATTCGTTTCATTACTTTGGTGAGTAACAATAAGAAAGTTAAAAAAATGAATCTGTCGTTAAGGTAGAACTACACTGCGCACACGTGCCACACACGCCGATCTGGGCGCGTCGGTCTCCATACATTTTATATGGAAACTAGACTTGTAGAGCTACACTTGATCCACGCCACACGACGCCACGCGACGTCGTTCTACGAACAAATCAGGCTTGTTACATGTGTGCGTCGGTCTAATGTAGTTCTAGCTTTAATGTTTAAATAAATATTGCCTGAATAAAATGTAGTCAGCAACAAAAGTAAAGAAATGGCAAAATATTCGTAAAAAATTTTTTAACTTTATACAGTATTTTTCTTTTATTATTTTTAGCTATTGTCTTTGGCACCATACAAAATATATTCCCAGAAGAGTCGACTACTATACATCTAGGGTCTTAGGGCATGTTCACAATTTTGTCATCGTCTGCAGGTGCTGGGCATCTGTCTGTCGGCTGTTACAGTCAGCAGCCAGGACAAGCGCAGCGTCATCAGCGTGGAACCGGTAGCGTGGCCAGGAATGGCAGCCTGGCTGCAGGGAGGGCATGGTAAACAAAATTAATTCATTATTTGTCTAGTCGTTTCTGGCTTCCAGTTCTGCGGACCAATGTTTTACCTGGGGCGGATACTAATTTTGCCTCCGTAACTGGGTAACTATAGATTACAACGAAGTCCTCGAACGTTTTAATATTTTCGAGGCATGAATGGGTCTCACTTGGACCTAAATTATATATTGAAAAATACCCACAATCATGGTGTACCGAAATATCTTTACAATAATATAAAGTCATCTTCTGTAATAAAAGTCACACGTTTAAATGCATTTGTCAGGAGCTTGGTCATCAGACACTAGTTCGGACGTCGCTGGCGCTGTGGCAGCTGCTAAGGCAGCTGCGACAGCAGTGATGGCGGCCCAGCACGAGGTGGCTGCTGCCAAACACGCTGCCCTAGAACAACAGAGTGTTGCCAGCGCTAAGGAAGCCGCAGCCGCTCGCGCAGCTCATAAGAGGTGAGTTTTGAAAGAGACGTAATTTAAGCTTAGAGTCGAAGGTTTACTTTTCGTCATCCCAAAACCTAAGACAGTCAGCAGTCATGGTGGCATTCAGTCATCCTGAAAAGGTAAAGTAAAGATCTGCCACCCGCCGGGGAGTCTCGCAACAGTTTTTAGGCCCATCACTGAGTCTGTGTTCTAAAATTGCAGAACTCCTCTTAGAGGAGTCTGACTGACAGCTACTTGAGTGGCTGTCAATATTGAATATTGATATTTTCTACCTAAAAGTGTATGCTATTGCCTGACAGTAGTTTCATAAACCACCTTTACCGATTTGCTTCGCAGTGAGGAAGCAGCAAGGAACGCCCGTGCACATGCACTAGAAGCCGCGCAGGCAGCAGTACAGTCACAGGCGCAGCTGGCAGGGGCGAAGGCTCGCGCCGCCGCTGCACAGAAGATAGCCGCAGCCCGGGAGGCAGCTGCTGCCAAGGCCATCCAACGCGCCGCGAGCAACCAGGCTGCAAGGCTGCAGAACGCTGGTATCTGTCCCAAATCAATTAAATCAGCCAAACACTTGTCTACTGCTACTATTACTGGATCATCATCATTCTCTTGACATTTTTCATCTCACCACCATAATTTTCTTGATTTTATCCTTGCTGCCATTTAACACTTTGTGTATCTGTATTTTGATAATCAGAAGATCGTTGATTCGCAGCCATAGATGTTCACAGCCCTGCACATGTTTATAGGAAATTTAAAAACTATTGATTAATTCCTCATTGCAAAAACTTTTTTATTACAGACTTAGAAGCTCTAAAGCTATCCGTGATCCAAAGCTCTGGTGCAGCAGGAGCCGCCGGGGCTGCTCAGCACGCCGCCACGGCCGCCGCAGCCGCCCTGCGTCCCCAAACCCCTGAGTGGCCAGCTAAGCCTTGGACCCCATCTGCTTGGGTACCAGCAGCTTGGGGCTGGGCTTAATTAGAAAGGCGACTGCGAAGGAATATTTGTACCAACCAAGGAACTTGTTTAATTTTTTAAGTTTATTTAAGTAGATACATATAAGACTTGGGAAATAAAGATGCGTTTATATCTAATTTTAAGATGTTGCTTTTGCCTGATTGAATTATATTTTGTTAGATTCTAGATAAAGATCACAAAAATAAATGTTTTTGAATTTTAATAATTATCACATTTCTTTTTCTTCTTTTCCTATTAGGTACTTGGGAACTTAGCAGCGTGGCATTTCTTATTATTGGTAGAACATTTTATATTATTATCTCTTTGTATTCATTTTAGAGTCGGTCATAAGGTTTACCTAAGAAAACATCAGATATAGGTCGGCAATTTAATCAACACACCTTATTTTAGGAGAATGTTAGCATGGATCTATTTGAAGAGTAAACTCGGTACACACCGTGGCATACCTATACATACATACGTACATATGTACTAATATAGTGTAGCAGGTAGATATGGACCTATAGGTATGACTGCAGTTTTAGCCAAAATGGCACATGCAATTATGGAAAGGTTTTACGAATTATCTTACCTTTTAACACGGCGTTAGTGAAAACTGTCAGACAAGTAGATATACTTAGGTCCCATAAATTAAAACATTTTAATGAAGTGTTCAATGCAACTTTTGACTATTGTACCTATACTAGGTATTCTAGGATTTTCAATCATGTATTGATTCGGTATATTACTTATACGCCTGCGCCGTACAATTCAGGGCGACCGAGATGAAGCTCCGCAGATCTTGCTTTTACAGCATCCTACATCTGTTGTAGAATCAAATTGTTTTGTAAACTGGTGAATTTAAGTCTTTTTATACCGAAAATGGGCAGAAATTAGGCCTAAAGAAGAGGACAATAAGGTAAGATTCAATAACCAGTATGTGAGCGTCCTTAGAATGTGTTAATTTGAATTGGGTACGAAAAGGGGTGTGTCTCAAATATTCATACTCAATCTAAAGTTGAGCTGTTGAGCAATTACCTACTACGGTAGCTTATTTAGACATAGAAGCGGTTAACTTTGTTCATAAATCGTAGTTAACTTAGATTAGATATTTGAAGTACCTAGTTGTACCTACTTAGTATGTAGGTACTTAAATAATGTGTAAGAGATACCTACTTAATTTCACTTAGGTGTGATGTGTGAATATATACCTAATTCGTAATTTTACCAAAATTATTCCGATAAACTTACTGGTACTTAAGAAAAAATAGATTAATAGTTTTTGATAAAAGCTCTTATTTAAAAAAATAATGTGTTTTTGATTATTTTCATAAGGAGAGCAGACACTGCAAAATAATAGTATCTACTATTAATACCTACTTGTTTTGTGATTGCACGTCGTAGCGTTCGAGGAGTTCGAACTTTAAACATAAGCTTAAATTCTGACGATTTTCATTTGAAAACTGGTCCGCATAATACTCATTCGGGCACCCAGCCAGCAACGGCATCATTCGAGGAATGGCATACCGTGCTAGCACGTCATCTCATCATCCGGTTCGCTGAGCCAAGCTGGGCTGCGTCCGCACCTCGCGCATGCGCGCCCCTACCACAGCAAGTTTTGCTAAGCATCGTCGGCACAAGCCACAAGATTGCGCGGTTGCGTTTCTCAGTTCACTCCAATGCGTTTTGATTCTGGGATGCATGATGATGCGCTTATGTACGGCCCAATACGCTCCACCAACGCAATTACTTACTTATATTATACAGGGCAAGGTGAACACTGAATTGGAGGCATAGGTCGATGTTTTTTGTCCTGCTTCCACGGACTTTCGTTTTGCCTTGTCCCAATTTATGGTCACAATTAAAAGCGATATTTTAATAAATTACCAAACTTGTTTATTATTCTATCAGTAGGTACAATGAACTGCGGGGCTATTGCGTAACTCTGTTGACAGTTCTAGTGATAATCACTTGTTAACAATGTGCATCATTGAACTGTCAAACAGCTAGTTTCGTATTGCCTATCTTCAGTGACAAACTGCAGTGACGTCATTAGCTACTGGTGCCTTTGATAGCCACCGTAACACGTTTTGATTTTGACAGATGTTGTATCGATACTTTTAAAATTGCGATTTTGTAAACTTTTGAAGCTGTATAATAGTCGATAAAATTTTACAGTGGTCACAATAGGCACCGTAAATTTTTATAATTCACCACATTTCCACCGTAGTTTGTTAGTCACTTGTGTGATACGTAATACCAATTTTATGAAATTGTCAGTTGACAACTAAGTTTAGTGTGCAACGAATGCTAGTTGTCAACTGTTATTGAAAACGTTAGCCAATAGCCCCCCTGAACTACCTAGATACATACAAAACCCGCTACTGCTTCAAGATTATAATTACATAGGTATTACCACGGACGTGGATGTTGATAGTAGCCAAGTATATTTCATGAAAAAGAATTTGTACTGTAGCATACAGTTACTGACTTATTAGGAGTTCTTACCTACCATAAGGTGCTAAAACATGATTTTCAAGAAACGCTGTTCAACCTATAAAAGGTAACCCAACTCAAGCAGCACCCCAAATCCATAACAGACACGACGTATGTTTCGATGCAGTTTAAATATCAACTGCAACAGAATTCCATTAAAACTACAATCTTGCAGCTGTCATTCGTTTAGTGTTCATTTTACCCCACAATTTAATTGACGATGTTCCTTTCTTCGATTAGACACCAAGATGTGGTCGTACCACATCCTCGTCGCGGTACTATGCTGCGCAGGACAACTAGTGGCCGCCGACATAGACCGGCGACGTTTCTCCAACCCCACCTACTACAATGTGGGTGGGGTTCTCTCCAGCAACGAATCTATTGCGTTCTACAAGGACACTATATCGGTAAGTCGACAGCTTGGCCGCCGACATAGATCGACGACGTTTTTCCAACCTCACCTACTACAATGTGGGTGGGGTTCTCTCCAGCAACGAGTCTATTGCGTTCTACAAGGACACTATATCGGTAAGATGACAGCTGTGGCCGCCGACAGAGACCGGCGATGTTTCTCCAACCCCACCTACTACAATGTGGGTGGGGTTCTCTCCAGCAACGAGTCTATTGCGTTCTACAAGGACACTATATCGGTAAGATGACAGCTGTGGCCGCCGACAGAGACCGGCGATGTTTCTCCAACCCCACCTACTACAATGTGGGTGGGGTTCTCTCCAGCAACGAGTCTATTGCGTTCTACAAGGACACTATATCGATATCGGTAAGATGACAGCTGTGGCCGCCGACAGAGACCGGCGATGTTTCTCCAACCCCACCTACTACAATGTGGGTGGGGTTCTCTCCAGCAACGAGTCTATTGCGTTCTACAAGGACACTATATCGGTAAGTTGACAGCTGTGGCCGCCGACATAGATCGGCAATGTTTCTCCAACCTCACCTACTACAATGTGGGTGGGGTTCTCTCCAGCAACGAGTCTATTGCGTTCTACAAGGACACTATATCGGTAAGATGACAGCTGTGGCCGCCGACAGAGACCGGCGATGTTTCTCCAACCCCACCTACTACAATGTGGGTGGGGTTCGCTCCAGCAACGAGTCTATTGCGTTCTACAAGGACACTATATCGATATCGGTAAGATGACAGCTGTGGCCGCCGACAGAGACCGGCGATGTTTCTCCAACCCCACCTACTACAATGTGGGTGGGGTTCTCTCCAGCAACGAGTCTATTGCGTTCTACAAGGACACTATATCGGTAAGTTGACAGCTGTGGCCGCCGACATAGATCGGCAATGTTTCTCCAACCTCACCTACTACAATGTGGGTGGGGTTCTCTCCAGCAACGAGTCTATTGCGTTCTCCAAAGATACTAGGTATATCGGTAAGTTGATAGCTGTGACCGCCGACATAGACCAGCGACGTTTCTCCAACCCCACCTACTTTAATGTGGGTGAAATCTCTCCAACAACGAATCTATTGCGTTCTACAAGGACGCTGTGGGTTACCATGACATTCAAAGTAAGATTGTTTCATTCTTATTTCAGCGTGGGTAAGAGACAGAGCTATACAGGTTGTCTAGCGCCATCTCTTACCCACAATGGAATAAGAATAAAACAATCTTCCTTTAAACGTCATACTGATATCGGTAAGTTGATCAGGAAATAAAGATCCTGAAACCGTTGGTGAGAGAGGCAGACTACTTGAAGTATTTGAAACTTGAATGTAAGAAGCAATTGTCGGTGGCCTCTTTAAGTCTTTAATAGAAGAACCCTATAATAATTTACTAAAGTCGCATCGCATACCTACCTAAAGTCCGTAAAAATGCAAATCTGTATTCTATTACCACGCAGCATGCCCCGTTGAATGATTTATGCTGTCTGTTACTAAGGCTTCCATTAAGTACACGGTCATGCAAGCGTCAATCAAAACCATCAATCATGAATGATGTTTGAATGACGGAATTTTATCGCCATACGTTTTTCAGAATGTCAGTCATCGCATTACATGTAGGTTTTTCGCCAGTCAAAATATTTGACTGTGGCAAAACTGACAGCAAAAACTATAGTGTAATGGACGACTAAAGAATACCATATTGTATACCTACTACAGATACAAAACGTACCTAAACCAAATTGTGCCTATTAGCGTTTCAATTCAACTCAGTTAATGGCAATTTTCATTTCCTTTGATATGCATACGAAACAATTTATTCTACTTGAACCAGTTTTTATCAGTAGGTAAATAACACGATATCATTAAAAATACATTGTTTTATTTTGCAGAATCTGAACTTCAAAGATCAATATGTGCCTCGAGGAGTCACATATCACGATTATTCGATGCTTATGGATCCGAATCCTATTAAAACGGCGCTGAATGTTTGTAAAGATCTGATTGCTCACCGAGTAAGTAGACGAAATTTATAAGACTACAGCTAAATTAATAATTCGAAATAATTTGATTTTTAAACAAACATTTTGCAATAAAAATATTTAAAGAAAAACAAAAAACCCGACTGCGTCGAAACTAATTTTAAAAAATACGTAAAAAAATTAACTTAAATAAAAACTAAAAATAAACAAACAAGCCCAGTAGTTTAGAATTCTGATAAGTAATACTAAATAACTACACAATTGAAATAGTTTTATAATCGATACACACATAAAACAAATCATAAATTCTAATGCAGAACAGACCGACTCACAGTCGGGGCCCATTCAAATTTTACCAATCAAATCTTCCCAAGGGGCCCCGACTGTGAGTCGTTCTGTTCTGCATTAGAATTTATGATTTGTTTTATGTGTGTATCGATTATAAAACTATTTCAATTGTATAGTTATTTAGTATTACTTATCAGAATTCTAAACTACTGGGCTTGTTTGTTTATTTTTAGTTTTTATTTAAGTTAATTTTTTTATTTAAGTTAATTTTATTGCTGACTGATAAACACATTACCCTCCTTTGCGTCGCGCAGTCGGGTAAAAAGGCCGTAAAATAAGAATGGGTTGCAATGAAATTTTAACTTTATTGTATAATAGGTGTAGAGTTTATTGTTCAAAACCGTGATAATTATTTAGAATTTTAAATTAAAATATAAAGCATATTATTCATACAAGAACCAATACTAATGATACAAAACTTATAGGTGTACGCGATCGTGGTATCTCACCCACTGACCGGAGACCTTTCCCCAGCAGCTGTCTCGTATACCAGTGGTTTCTACCACATACCAGTCATCGGCATATCTTCAAGGGATTCTGCTTTCTCTGACAAAAACATTCACGTTTCTTTCCTTCGGACAGTCCCGCCGTATTCGCACCAAGCTGACGTATGGGTCGATGTGTTGAAACACTTCAATTACATGAAGGTCATATTCATTCATAGTTCTGATACTGATGGTAGGGCTATTCTGGGACGGTAAGTTGACAACCAATAAATTACAATTAGTTTAAAACTGTTAAATTATGCATTCTGACCCTGTAGCCTGCCTTTTTAGGGTTCCGTACCTCAAAAGGAAAAAACAGAACCCTTATAGGATCACTTTGTTGTCAGTCTGTCAAGACCCTTTATCTCGGGAACGCGTGGAGGTATCGAGTTGATATTAAAACCATATACTCAACTCTGTGGTCCCTTGAACCTGTAAAAATCCAACTTCTAAGTTAAGTTTTTAGCAAAAAACGTGTATTTCGACACTCTCAAGGGAATCAAAATTCATAGGGTACTTCCCGTTGACAGAATCCTCAAAGGCATGAAGCAAGGTCTCATAGCACAAGTATAGGAAAAAATCTGAAAACTGTAAATTACGTCACAAAAAAAATTGCGATTCGGAAATTTTTTCATAAATCAATTCGGGAATTGAATTGTTTTCATAGGTACGGCACCCTCAATGCGCGAGTCCGACTCGCACTTGCCCGATTTTTTTCTGTTGTCGTGGGAAATTATCAAATAACTCCTACCGCTCTGGGTGGAGCAAGAGGAATCATGTCAGACTTTTACTGAGTATATCCCACCTCCGTTCCTACAGTGGTGACTCTTTCGAACAATCCCTTAGCTTACCTTTAGTCTGACCGACTCCCGATTTCTGAATTAAAAATTTAAAATTGAGTCACAAATCAGAAACGTTTATTTCAAATAGACCAATTACAGGCATTTTTGAATTGTCAAAATGTCGGTCAGTCAAAAAAAAAAGTGAAGCTAAATTGCAGCTGACTATGACTGGCCTGTTGGTCTAGTGGTTATTGGTCCTGACTGCTATGCCGGAGGTCGTGGGTTCGATTCCTACCCAGGACAAATGTTTGTGTGATGAGCACGATCATTTGTTCTGTGTCTGTGAGTGTAATTTATCTATATTATGTATGTATTTTAAAATATATAAACTGTATGTTCATCAGTTGTCTAGTACTCATAACACAAGCTCTGCTTAGCTTGGGACTTGACGGCGTTGTGTGATAGTTGTGGAATATTATATTATTATATTATAGCTAAATTGCTCGTTCTAAAGCGTAGATCGTATTTTAAAATATATAAGTATGTTCATCAGTTGTCTAGTACTCATAACACAAGCTCTGCTTAGCTTGGGACTTGACGGCGTTGTGTGATAGTTGTGGAATATTATATTATTACTAGCTGAGCCGGCAAACGTTGTTCTGCCATATAAATAAAAAAAAAAAAAAATAGATGTTGGCCGATTCTCAGACCTACTCAATATGCTCACAAAATTTCATGAGAATCGGTCGAGCCGTTTCGGAGGAGTTCAAGTTCGAACACCGTGACACGAGAATTTTATATATTAGATATAATAGCTAAATTGCTCGTTCCAAAGCGTAGATCTCTATGGGGAAGGAACGTGCAAGAAACTCCATGGACACTCTTTTAAATCATATTATGAGTTACATAAATCTTGGTTACATCCATACTTCCATACTAATATTATAAATGCGAAAGTAACTCTGTCTGTCTGTCTGTCTGTCTGTCTGTCTGTCTGTTACGCTTTCACGCTTATACCGCTGAACCGATTTTGATGAAATTTGGTACAAAGATAGAATAGAACATGAGAAAGGACATAGGCTATAAATTATCACGCTATTTGCTATGGGGGGTGAGCAATAATCCAAAACGACATTTTGCAGCGAGTTCGATCCTCAGCTACAGTTAAAAATTTTGTCATTATTTTATTTTATTTTTTTTGTAATAAAATAACTTTTACCATTTTTTCAAAATAAAATTGACATTTCTATTCGATATCTTCTAAATATTTTGTAAAAACTAATCAAAACACATAATAAAATCAAAGCGGCGAGTAAAATCACGTACTATTTTGTTACATTATTCTATTTAGCTGCAAATTTAACTTCTGAAAGGAAAATCATCACGCTATCATCGATAAGGAGCCAACCAGTCTATTATAACGTTTATTCTATTTAGCTGCAAATTTAACTTCTGAAAGGAAAATCATCACGCTATCATCGATAAGGAGCCAACCAGTCTATTATAACGTTTATATAAGAATGTCTATTTTAAAACATAATCATCGTAGGCCTCAGCACAGTGGTTTAGTATCTAGACTTGCGTGTAATATAAAGATGGCTCGAGTCCCATAATATGGCTCTCATATAAGAAATTTTTATTTTATTTTTTCACCATAAATAAGATTTTTTAAATATATTTTTGCATGCTTACATTTTTTTTATATCTACACACAATATATCTGTAGAAGTTTTTAGTTGTGTGCGTGTCACGCAAAATGTTAATAATATAAAATGTAGATAACTTTTAAACATTAAAATTGTGTGTCGCTTAAAATATTACTTAGGCTTTGTTTCATCGCAATCGGTTGACTATATCGAAAGATATATGTATAAATTTAAAGTTTTCAAGAAGTAAAATGTAACACCACACGCAATTCAGATACTCGCAACGCCATCTAAAGACTCAACGTAGAAATAATGATGACAATGGCATTTGAAATTCATATTAAATTTGATAGATAGATGGCATTGTGTAATTTATGTAATTTTCTGAGTGGCGGAAGAATGACCATCGCCCACGTTTGCAGACAGTTCTATTTTTTTTCCCCCGTGGTTGTAACAAGCTTATTGACTTTCAAATAACACGGCCAAATTTTTGGAAGGGGTTACATGGTACCTTGCGTTGGAAGGCCCCCAGGTGAACGTTACCGATGACCTAGTGAGGGTCGCGGGAATCCGATGGATGCGAGACTCACAGGACCGGTCATTATGGCGACACTTGGGGAGGCCTATGTCCAAAAGTGGACGTCTTTCGGCTGAAATGATAATGATAATGATGGCACCTTTTTATTCTTTTTTTAAGGGTGGAAATTATCCAGTGACTTCTCCCGCTCTGGTTGGGGCGGGAGGGCGTGTCAATCTTTTACTGACTGAAACCACACCTGTGTCCTTCAGTTGCCCTTTGCGACATCTCTTTGAGGAGCGCATGGATCACTACGCGCTGTTGACGACTGGGCTTGGTCCGGTCAACTACCGGACGGCCGGACGGCTAGCTACCCATTGCTCGACTGCTCGTGGCTGGTAGTCGGGGTCAGAATCTCGGCTCGGCGTGGAGCAGCCTCCTCCTTCGCTAGCATTATGGCTTTGCAGAAGGAGGCAACCTCCGGCCATTTCTCCTCGCTTTGGACCATAGCCCGAAACAGGGCCCGGCGCGAGAGGCCACTGACGCCGATTGCCTCCACGAGGACACAGTGGTGCTCCGCTCTTGCGGGGCACACCTCCAATGTATGCTTCACTGTGTCCTCCGGGATGATGGCACCTTGCGGCCTAATAATAGCGTGTTTTATTAATATCAGTAATTTCTCGCTTTGGTCATCAATATGCGAGTTCGATTAGACGGGGATACACGCACTCAAGATTTCGCCGAAATTCATTCAAAAGTTGGAGACTCTTTATAGGGTAGTTCCCACTATGGAAAAAACATTTGTCTGATATACGGGGACGTCAGTTAAATACACACCAAAAATCCTAGGTAAATGAACCACCACGCCCAAAAGGATCAAGCTGCAACAATCAAAGCAAGTATGCTCTCGAAAATTCTTCATAAGTACTGTTGTGGAGGAAGATAGTTGATGATGATGGTAGTTTTTGGATTCACTTAAGGCTTTGCACTGTCAGTGCACGTTATCCAGCTGAAGGTCGGTGTCCCGATTATGCTCCTTCGTTTACCTCTACTAAAGCTGTCTAACTGCTTAAACTCTTCAGTGAAATATTATTGAGGCGAAATGTATTACACGAGGTAACTCTTTCAAACAATCTCGCAGCCCCAGCAGACATCGGTCCTAGAGGGCCCTATACATTTGCTGAAGGAGGCTACTGGTTGTCATTTTCTCCACCAATCGCCTCCATGAGGACACGGCGGCGCTCCGACCAAGCGAGAACGACTTCCACCGTATTCTCCGGGCGATCCGCACAATGGTGAGATCCGAGTGTTTCTTCCCGCTGAATTCGATACAGATACCTTCCAAAATATCCACATCCGGTGAGTCCTGCACAAAGAGAGGATGCCGTTATGCCTCTGTAGTGACACCTCAAAGACAGGCATTACCGCTGCGATTGTGGCGTGCTTACTGTGGCGAGGGATTAAAATCATACAATATTGTTTTACCAGAACATAAACCAGAAACATACATAAACTAATGCCTTTTCCCTTGGGGTAGGCAGAAATGCCAACTGCTACGACCCATACATACTCTTTCTATTCATTGACGTTCATACATCTGGATCTGGGCGTTTACATAACATGTTTCCTGAAGGAAATTAGCGTTTTTATCTTTAACCGTTTTATGTTAAAGTACAATAAATAATATAATAATAATATATTCAAACAACTATCACACAACGCCGTCTAGTCCCAAGCTAAGCAGAGCTTGTGTTATGAGTACTAGACAACTGATAAACATACTTAAATATTTCTAAATACATACATATTATAGATAAATTACACCCAGACACAGAACAAATGATTGTGCTCATCACACAAACATTTGTCCTGGGTGGGAATCGAACCCACGACCTCCGGCATAGCTGCAGTCAGGGCCACTAACCACTAGACCAACAGGCCAGTCACAATGTAGATAAGTAATAATAGTAAAATAAAAACTAATTAAAAAATTGAAATTGAATTAAGCCACTGGCAGCTAAAAGATGACGATGATGAGTATCTGTCATACTCTACTTTATCCTAAAATTTTGGTATTAGATTAGCTTTTCACACATTTTTTACATACAATACCTACTCATACTCAATTCAGAAACCGACGTTGAGTTTGATGCACTATATTTTTTGCAAGAATGATAGGTGAACATAATCTAGTAATATACCTACCGAGTAAATTGGGGTAACTTTGGCCCTGGGGTATAACTTTGGTACAAGCTTATTAAGAAACACAGTAAACACAGTTTATCATGTTCCTATTGGTTAATAAGCTTGTGCCAAAGTTATACTTACCCCAGGGCCAAAGTAACCTCACTTTACAATATTCAGATTTCCATAAATTAATATGTTATATTTCTAGGTTCCAAACGACCTCTCAAAGTGTGGATGAAGATGTGGACCGTAAAGTGGTTGTAGAGCAGGTGATAGAATTCGAACCAGGCCTTGATTCCTTCAGCGATCGACTCATGGATGTCAAAGGTGCCCAGGCGAGAGTGTTCCTTATGTATGCCAGGTATGCAGTAGTTTAATTTAAACATTCACACCGTGATACAACCCACTCATGACCCACACTCACACATGCACACTTTTATTCTTGCCTCATACACAAGTCATATCCTCACTACCTTACACGTACACACGGATCATTCTCAATAACATTCCCAAACCCATACTCCCAACCCATGGTGCCTCCGAAAGGGAACCCCGGGGTCCCGGAACGCAAGGCAAAGATGGAACATAGGAGTGGGTTTTATTCAGTAAAAGTCTGACACGCCCTCGCCCTCCACCCTAGAGCGGGAGAATCCATTAGATGATTTCCCACCATAAAAAACCATACTCCCCATGAACCACTAAAGGCTCGCTACCACATGAAAAAACTCTCAGTAGGTAATTTACGTATTTACTACAAAAACAATCATACTCAACGCTTTCCTAACCTAACATCGACTCCCTCCCTCCGATACTCAACCCTCTCCTATACCCACTTTAACAAACGCCCATCCTTAGATACCATTAAAGATACCACCCAATGGCGTAGCTAGTCTCAAATGGGCCTTGAATCAATCATTTTTAAGTCTTTTCTTTTGAACAAAGAATTTAAGGTTGCGATTAACATGTTACAATATTTGCAAACGTCGAGGCTCATGCCTGTAGCCCGGGGGCCCCGTATGATACGGCTGATACAGGGGTGCCTTATGCCTCTGGCTAAGGAGGGTACTGTATGGAGCCCGTACAACACCGTCCTTACCCCAACATCTACATTCTAACCTGTACCTACCTTTACAAGAACACATAGTCCTTTATATGCGTGGTAGACTGTAGGTACTCGTATACACCCCTATTTATTAATTAGTACAAAAAAAATATGGGCTCTATCTGTACCCGTTACTGATCATATTTATTTAGTCAAAAGTAAAAAATTTGTGATAATTGGTACTCATAAATTCATAATTGTATCAATTATAAATAACAATTGCTACTAGAAAATACTACGAGCAATGTTTTTCCATTGTTTTTCATTTATAATTAATAGCCTATACAATATTTCCATAAATTGAGTGACATTTTGGGATATAAACAAACGCTAATAACTTTTCTGTTTATGAATATTATTTATTGAGACTTTACATAAATAATAGCAAGACCTTTTCTAATAAGCCCTTTAAGTATTTGTACTAATTAAAAACTAGTGGTGTTTATCCTAGTTGTTGTATTAAGTGATGTTAACTATAGTAAAACAGACGCCGAAATAATATTCCGCGACGCGACGTTCCTGAACATGACGACGGTTGGCTATGTGTGGATGGTGACGGAGCAGGCCCTGGACGCTGCCAACGCGCCCGAGGGTTTACTGGGACTACGACTTGTTAACGCTACAAATGAACACGCGCATATTCAGGACTCTATGTAAGTGAACTGCACTTTATTTCAAACGACAACCATAGGCATTTGCAAAACTAACTAAACTACAACCAGCCAATATGTCTCCTGAAAGATTAAAATAATCTCGGAAAACTTTGAACAAAGTTAACAAAAAATTATTAATTAGGCACAAACGAAGAAGTTTTCATCACAAATTATTGGGCAAGCCAAATAAACTTTAAATAAAATGAAGGGACATATTCTTACATTAAAAAAAATAGTTAGGTTTTTTTTAATTTGGGTATTTTTTGGCATCTGATAAATATTTTTAAGACAAGTGGCCAGTTGCTGGTTTTTAGCGAGGATCTTGTATCCTTGCGGACGCGGATGGATTAACATTTTAATAATCAACCCTTTCGAGTTTTGAAAAGATAAAGATTTAATAACTCTTCTTTTTCCGACTCCGCTTTTTATCGTAGTCCATTCATTGCCGGCCAATATTATTCGCAAGACATAGAGTTGTATGCAATTTATTATAAAAAACCTGCGTATGCCCATTATATTTTCAGTTACGTCTTAGCATCAGCCATCCGTGACATGAACACATCAGAGGAGATCCACGCCCCTCCTTCAGACTGCGATAACTCAGGGTCTATCTGGACCACTGGCCGTCTTCTGTTCGACTACGTTAGGAAGCAACGATTGGAGAACGGAGCCACTGGACATGTGGCCTTCGATGACCATGGAGATCGAGTGCATGCGGAGTACGACATGGTAAACGTAAGGGCACAGGGGGAACATGTCGCAGTCGGCAAATACTTTTACTCTAAGGTAAGCCTCCCACAAGGTGGACTAACCTGGTAAAGGTCGCGCGAATATGCTGGATGCGAAAAGCAAAGAACTGTCTATGTGGCAGCAAATCTTAAAAGATATGTGGGAGTAGTATATCTACAGCAGTATAGACGTCGAAATGATGATCAAGATAAAAGCTAGCCACTCCATTCGGCTTCTCTTGAATACAAAACAAGATTCTTAGATAGGTACTATTGTGTCAAAATTGCATAAAGATGTACACTAACTGCAAATACTTAGTAAGAGCCTCATGGCTTTTCAGGAAACCCAGAAGATGCGATTGGAATTAAAAGAGCAAGAAATAATATGGATGGGTCGCAGTACTTCGAAACCGGAAGGGTTCATGATACCGACGCATCTCAAGGTGACATAAATCAACAGTACGATATAACAGAGACATCACAACTGGGTACGAATCTGTAAGATAAGTAAATTATATGTTTATACCTTCAGGTATTGACGATTGAGGAGAAGCCTTTCGTGTACACTCGTCGTATTGACGATGGCAGTGACTGTACTCCTGACGAAATTCCTTGCCCTCATTATAATGCGACTGAGGATACAGGTAGGTACAACCCAATTCCGTTATCATGCTTGTTTAATGGCTACAGTTTCATCATCAGATTCCATGGATAGGTCGCAAGAAAATTCAAATTTGTATTAATATGTGCGAAGTGAGAAACCTAAACAGGTTTATTTTTATTGCTAAGTGAAATATACTAAAAACATAAACAGTGCTCTCGCCATTTATAAAAACAGATTGATTTCACTAGACTCCTTTAAACGGCAGGTATGGATAAAATACTACACGACATTTTGAAGACCGAAATTTGGCTCCTAGCGAAAGGATTGTAAAGAGACAAGTTGTAGGTCAAATTCGGGAGTTCAAACCCGGCTAGAGTGCATTACTTTTTTTTTTCCATTATCACTACTCCCAAAACGGTGAAGGAAAACATTGTGGATTACGGTCACAATTACGGCCCATTCCCTCTCCTAGAGAGGAGGCTTGAGTGCCAGCAATGAGAACATGAGCTGATTATGGTCACTGTTTTTTGTGAAAGGACAGGCCGCATTAGTAAACTACAATATTGGCTGATTTATTTCAATTGGAGTTATTTAGAAATGAGCCCTGTTTCGGGATTCAGGAACTAACTAATCTATGACTATGTTCTTTTACGATAACTACGTTTCAGATCAACTTTATTGCTGTAAAGGCTTCTGTATGGATCTCCTGAAACATCTGTCAAAGGCGATCAACTTTACGTATTCCCTGGCTCTGTCTCCTGATGGTCAATTTGGAAACTATATTATACGGAACTTCTCCCAACCGGGAGCCAAGAAGGAATGGACAGGGCTTATAGGTAAGTAAAAATAGGACAGCCATTATTTTTTCAACATTTTTCCCGTATTATCTTCGACTCTTCCAAGTGCATTGCCTACTCCGGCTAATTTCCCATTTATACAATTTTATTTGTCAATTTTCAGGAGAATTGGTGTATGAACGTGCAGACATGATAGTTGCTCCTTTGACAATAAATCCGGAACGAGCCGAGTTTATTGAATTTAGTAAACCTTTCAAATATCAAGGTATTACGATTTTAGAGAAAAAGGTACGTGTAGAAGTTTACAGATTTTCATGTGTAGACAGAGCATTCTATATGTAGGTACGTAGCAGAGTAATACGCAAAAAAAATTAAATTGACGTCTTTAACAAACATTTTATTTAAAAAAAAAATAGATTTTTTTTAATTAGGCAAAAACGTATGATTGATATATTTTTTTGGGAATTATCTATCGACGAATTGGACGGTTGGATCCCAACACCTTCAATTGGTACTTATTTTAATATTTTTATAGAAAAAATACTGGCCGCAGGGGCTCTGCAGAAAAAGCGCCTAGAAGGGCCGTAATAGACAACGGTTCGTCCTCTGCGACACTTTGCCTAACGTAATCGTTAGTAAAAATTTAGTTGAATAATAACATAAATATTTCTTACTTTCCAACATTGATGCCAAATGGTAACCATAGAAATGTTACTGACAGCAATTTTAGTGTTATCTACTGATAGAGCTGATGATACTACAACTACACTTTTAATTATTTCAGTGAATTACAACAGCTACTATGTTTAGGTACTTCGTGGTCAGCTATTTTTAGCTTTATATTTTGCATTCTTCTTCTTAGCGTATCGATGTCAAAACTAGTTCAATTCCTTGCCTGGCCCAGTATTCGGCCACGGCAATGCCGTCCGCTGATGCTGTCATTAGGTCCTTAGGTGAATTTTACATTAATAATTATAAATAATCGATCAGTCACAATCACACAGACAGTAGCAGCGCTGTCGTTAACAGTTCTATCGGTATCAGCGCTATAAAAAAATGTTGATGTACTTAAACGAAAAAAAAATCGAAAGACATTTGACATCCACCGATTTCTCGAGTCTTCTCGGGTTGTCGAGAAATTTACATTTAGGTACGTATTGTTTTGCAAATCTTTTCGGTTCAAATAATGAAAAAAGTCACCATTAAATTAAAAATCTGTATCTCAAAAATATCTTCTTTTATATCAACCAATTCTGTGGCTTTCTCTCTCAAATATGACTATCTAAGTATCAAAATAATCATAAAATATCTCTTATATTCTTTAATCACAGTTTTAACTTTCATAAGAACAAGGAACTAAATTTTATCTTCTCTTGAAAACAAAATCTAAACGAGAAATAATAAAAACACTTCCATATGAACCAGGAACTAAATTATCTTCTCTTGAAAATAAAATCTAAACAAAGAATAACAAAATCACTTTCGTATGAACGTAGAAACTGAAATTATCTTGTCTTATAAACAAATCTAAACAAAAAATAACAAAATAATTTTCATAGAAACATAGGAACTGAAATTATCTTGTCTTAAAAATAAAATCTAAACACATAGGTACCTACTTAAAAATTATTTAATTAAATCATTAGCAACCAAAATATGTTTTTCTTAAAAAGAAACCTCGCTTTAGTACCTATTAAATCATTTTTTCTTGAAATATTACGTTATAATCATCAAATGGGCATGCCCTAAACACCCACGAGATTTGTTGAAAGCGCCTCTAGGGAAGGCCTTTCTAAAAAGTTTATGGCTAACCATAAACTAACTTTTTTATTCTTTTTTTAGCCATCCCGTTCCTCAACGCTGGTATCGTTCTTACAACCATTTTCGAACACCCTGTGGATCCTGGTGATGGTGTCAGTCCACGTGGTAGCTCTTGTGCTGTATCTACTGGACAGGTTCTCTCCCTTTGGGCGGTTCAAACTGGCCAATATTGATGGGACTGAAGAAGACGCTTTGAACCTTTCAAGCGCTATCTGGTTTGCCTGGGGCGTGCTTCTCAACAGTGGTATTGGAGAAGGTGAGGGCAAGTTTCATTTTCTAAATCGGCAGCAAACCAAGTGCTAAGCTAGTTTAAGCTTAGCTTCCATGGCTGAGGTGTTAATAATTTCGCACTTGTGCACCGCATGACGACAATCTATGTACCTTCGAATTTGGTAAGCTTGACTAACTTAGCGTGTGATTTGCAATGAGTACCTATTTCTATAAAACCGGTCGAATCTTTGATCAGTTAAAGTCAAATATAACGTTAACTGTTGTAACTAGCTGTTGAGAAAAAAAAAAACTAGGCAAGTGCGAGTCGGACTCGCGCACTGAGGGTTCCGTACAAACTTACTTTCCGAATCACAAAAAAAGTTTTTGTTTGTGACGTAACGACTTTACAGTTTTTAGATTTTTTTCCTATACTTACCTACTTGTGCTATGAGACCTAGCTTCATGCCAATTTTCAGGATTCTAGGTCAACAGGGAGTACCCTATGAATTTTGATTCCCTTGAGTGTCGAAATACACGTTTTTTGCGGCCGTATCTTTTATTTTCGTTAACTCAGGAGTTTTATTTTTTTACAGCTTCAAGGGACCGCAAACCTGAGTGTATGGTTCTAATTTCAACTCGATACCTCCACGCGTTCTCGAGATAAAGGGTCTTGACAGACAGACAGACGGACGGACAACAAAGTGATCCTATAAGGGTTCCGTTTTTTCCTTTTGAGGTACGGAAACATAAAAAATAGCAATCAATTAGTGACTTGATTATTTAACAACTGATTTAAAAGAACAGGTTTTCTAAACTAGGTTTGCCGGGATACATAGATATCACAAATCCTAAATAGGTACTTGGTATGATTGTTTCAGGCACTCCTCGTAGTTTCTCAGCGCGAGTTTTAGGCATGGTGTGGGCCGGATTCGCAATGATCATCGTTGCTTCCTACACTGCCAACCTGGCTGCCTTCCTAGTGCTCGAACGCCCCAAGACCAAGCTCACCGGAATCAACGACGCAAGGGTACGTAATGGCTTTTCATTTAGTTAATGCTTTATCAATATCAACTATTAGTTTAGTTAGACGCAGTGAGGTTGCGAAAATTTTGGACGTCGTCAAAGGCGATCGATAAAATCATTGCGGGGACTAAGTTCAGACTATTAATCACCTATCTAACAAGTACCTATCCATCAATCAGACCACATACCAAGATTAATTGATTATAGCAATATTTCCCTAGGACTGTTCGATGGTGCAGTTTGAAGGGGAGGTACAACTTCACTGATTAATATTTTCGGGCTAACGTAGAAGCATAGACTAGTTTAGACAGTAGCTAATGCTTTATTTTTTATTATCTTTAGCTTCGCAATACCATGGAGAATCTGACGTGTGCCACGGTTAAGGGATCAGCTGTTGATATGTATTTTAGACGACAAGTTGAATTGTCGAACATGTACCGAACGATGGAAGCAAATAATTATGATAATGCTGAGCAAGCTATCGAGGATGTTAAGCACGGGTAGGTTCATCTTATACCTTTGTTTCTGTAGTTGCAAAATTACGTAGACATAGACATTATAGATGTCCATAAAACATTTTCTTTTGTAGTTCAATTTAGACCATGGAAAGAAAAATTCAAAAACTGAACAAGTAGTTTTAGGAGATTGAAGTAGGTTTTTTTAACATTATATACATTTGCCTGTTTTCTTATTTTGGTCCGTGGTTGCAGTAAACTAATGGCATTCATTTGGGACTCATCTCGCTTGGAATTCGAGGCCGCTCAGGATTGTGAGCTTGTGACCGCTGGAGAACTGTTTGGTCGTTCGGGCTATGGCGTTGGATTACAAAAAGGCTCTCCTTGGGCGGATCTTGTCACACTGGCTATATTGGACTTTCACGAAAGTATGTACCTCTTTGATAGAATAGTCTACAGGCTAGCTTTTAACTGCAAGATGAAAATATATTTAATGTAACTTTCAGGCGGAATAATGGAATCCCTGGATAACCTCTGGATCCTCCGCAACAACATGCTAAACTGCGAAGAAAACGAGAAAACACCGAACACATTAGGCTTGAAGAACATGGCGGGGGTGTTCATACTTGTGTTAGCGGGTATAATAGGGGGAATAGTACTGATAGTAATCGAGGTGGTGTACAAACGTCACCAGATCAAGAAGCAGAAGAGGCTGGAGATCGCGCGCCACGCCGCCGACCGGTGGCGCGGAGCTGTCGAGGTAAACAGAGTAAAGGCAGAAGCCATGGATGTGGACCACTTCGATAACGTCAAAGTCAAACAGCAGTTAGAAAGTAAAATATAGACCCGCGGCTCAAGGTCACACTGACGACTGATATGCACTGTATGTAGCTCAGGGATTGCGAACCATTGCTACTCAAATATTTTTAGTCAATCCCAAATGCAACAAGTATTTACTATAGCATAGCAACATATCTTTTTATAAATATTCGTAGATAATGTTAGCCTGCTTATTGAGGTTCGCCATCCCCGATGTAGACATCAAAATATTGTTAACGACCAATATTTAACTTATATTCAAAATAAACTTTTCATGTTCATGTACATTGTTAATTTTGATCACAATGAGTCCCCGCCGCTTTGTGGAGCTTGTACACCAACTCGCTGGACACGGTAATAGTCTATTGCTGTTGTAAGTAGATGTCATTGTGTTATTCATGTTTTATTCGTAACTGTACAGCACAGATTAGTGGACGAATGGAGAGATAATTTGCATAGATTATAATTATGACTACAATAGAACTGTCTCGCTTCCGTAGACGAATTACTTAGATTGATTCTGCATGGCCAGTAACATAATAAGAGCTACCGCGTTCATTTGTTTCGCATTATCACTCCACTTGTTTACTCCTCCGTGGTGTACTAGGACAGTTGGGTGAACTTTGAACATTTTCAGAAACGGAAGTCTCTCCGAGCCGCCATTATGCCGTCGCAGCGCAGGGCTAAGTCTAACGGAGTGAAGGAGGCTGGCACTATCAGCCTGGCTGTGGACCGGGGAGCACGTCGCCGGGATGAGCCGCGTGTGCCACGATATCTGCCAGCTTATACGCCTGATGTCTCACATCTTGTTGTGTAAAGCGTGTAAGAATTATTTTTTCAACCTTTTTGAACGCTGCTGTCAGCTTTACTTGGTAAATCAAAAGTGAACTGTAGGTACGTTATTGAAGCATTAGGCACTTGCAGTGATCTTAAAACATCTGGCACGCCGTGGCGTTCAAAAGGGTGGTCTGTTTACAAAGTGCGAGCAAATAATCATCCGAGTATGACATGAATGGCTAACTGGACTAAGTACAGTAGGCAATAAAACTGCATTACTCGACCTCGCACTGTATAAACGAGACCTATGTTGGTGTTGTTCGTCCTCAAGTAGTTAGAATTTGAATCGTTGCTGTGACTTAGCTTATGATATTGAGAAGAATTTACTAAGCTCAACTTAGGTATTTAGTAATTGGATTAATCTACTGTCTGTGGTAGCACCTTCAATGAGGAGCACTTTATACTATGCAATCAAGTAAAGCGCAATTGATATCTGTACTACAGAACTTAGTGCACCGACTGCTAACTTTCCTATTACATAAAAGAGCCTGGCTACATTACCACAGCGCGGCGCCTGACCGGCTCGTTGCTGCGTCCTATCACGACACCGTGTTGTTTAGGCGCTGCGTTCAAAGAAATCGCGATCAGTCTTCAGCCAAACTACAAATAGTGCACAGTGAGGCGCCGCGCCGTGATAGTGTGGCCAGGCCCTAAGCCTGATGGTGCACTATTATCGATTGCATAGTCCTTAAATTCTTCAATGTGCTGTTAACTACAGGGTATGGCCTCTTAAACTAACTTCTAAACTCCATTATAGTTGTGATTAATTGTAAGGTTCGCAGATAAAGTGTTTTTTCTTGGAATTTTGTTAAGTCTTATTTTACAAAAGTTTTTGAGATTGTACTATCAACCTAATGTGGTACTAACTATTATTGAGTGTCTAAAAATATCCGTTAAGTGTAAGACTAGCTAGTTACCTACAATTACCATTAAAGTGACTAAAAATAAAAACTAAATGGCACTGTGTGGCAATAGATATTCCGTAAGATTACTTTTTTATGCCATTATTATTGTCCTATTACCTTCTATTACTTGTTTACTATTGGATTATGATATTGTTGTGTAGTTTATTGATCATCTACATGTGACATGAAATAAATACTGATTACTCCATGTGGTTTATTAATTAATTTACTAAGATTTAGGTGTGTATTAACTTAAAATGAAAGACCATTTTCAACACATCTATATATTTACATAAGGATTTTAACAGTGCTGTATTGGAATAATATATAGTACGAAACAAGAGCTATGGTGCTCTGTGTAGCCACTGTCAAAAGCAAGCCAGAATAATTAGATTGCCAGGATAAACACAAGTAGGAATGCATTGTTGTGCTGCAAGATTCAAGTGTCACACCACACTGCGCTCAGTCAAATCTTTACGTCGATTTGAGTGCACATAGCATGGGATGCTGCCGTCACACGACAACCTTACAGCCCGCAACGACTCCTCACTGATAACATGAATGGTACAGACGAACAATATTTATCCAAAACATTCAGTAACAACGATCATAATACATTGAAGGAAGATTATTAAAATACAATTAAATGTTTCACATAGAAATAACGCGGATCTACCATTGCGTGTTCTTGTGCTAAGTAATACTGCAGGACAAGTTGCTGCGAAGTTCAACAGTATCAACTTTAGATAAATGGTTATTTGCGTGACCTAATAAATGGTAACATCTTAATTAAACCGTCTCCAAATCCTATAAACTACATCCTCTAAAATACATATAACATTATGCTATATGAATGAATTGTTATAATAAAATATTTTATGCTCAGTAAGTAGATATTGATAGCAGGCGAAACTAATGCACAGTATAGATTACAAGCTATCTGACGGTACGATTGCCAGAATCCAGAAACTAACATGATCACACATTGTCAGTTGTACATTTTCTGGCGACTTAACGGGACCACTCATCAGATTACATTCTAAACAGCGATAAAATTGTACGCATTATTACGATATAATTAATTAGGCAAAGGAAAACACTTATTATAATATTATTTTAGTTCTACAAATTATGAACTTTAAATAAATTGTTAGTAGTAACAAGTGTGATAATATAGGTCACCGTTAAATGTTTAATCGGTGAATTTACGGTTAGGGTTGCGTCCGAAGAGGGCGGTACGGATCTCCGGCAACAGCTGTTGGGCTATTAGCTCCAGGCGAGACTCCAGGGTGTTGCAGATCTGCCGAAACACACGCAATACATTACTTTGACACTGCCTTATCACGACAAACATGCACAAACGATACAAATACATTATTCTCTCACACTCCTGAGGTGTAACTAAACAATATACCTACCTTCTTATCAAGCGTGTCCGTTCCACTATAATACTACTGAATTATAAATTTTACTTCATCAGTGCGAGATTCACTTATAAACCTGAACACGAAATTTTAAAATACACAATATTACTAATTTTTTTATCGTGATGGTGAGGCGGGGTTCCATACGGTATGAGCGAAACAGGAATCAAGACAGGGTAAGTTTATGTTAAGATTTAGACAGCCGTATTTTTCTTTTACTTTCACCAACAGCTGTTTTATCGAAAACATATTGAATTATTTCCATATTTAAAAGAAGGTAAAAATGTGAAGATACCTTGATGCGACCCTTGAGGGCGACCAGTTCGATCCCGCCGCAGGTATCGGGTGACAGCCAGTTGTCAGGGTCGATCTTTAGAATGGTGTCCTTCTTGATCTTGGCCTTGTAATCGTTCTGGGCTTTGCCGAGGACAGACTCGACCAGCTGCTTGTCTGCCTGACGCACGCGCAGCGTGACTGCGTTCTCCATCAGCTGAAATGTTTAGATAATATTGGTTCCAAATCTTTTTGATGTTAAAATATAATACATAGGTATTATTTTACCAATTACTGAAAAATAAACCTATACTGTTAAAAAAGGAAAAATAATTTTGGAAGTAGTTTCTCCAAACGCATATCGAACATTTTTAGAAAAAACATCGTTTGTGTTTTTTTACCCGACTGCCAAGAAGGGTTACGTTATTCGCGCGTATCTTGTATGTATGTATGTTATATTCTTTATTACCTCATATCTTCCAAACCTCTGAACGGTATTTTTTTAAATGATATAAACTAGTGCTTGACTGCAATCCCACCTGATGGTAAGCAGTGATGCATTCGTTGATGGTGAATCGCACTAGTTTATTAAGATATCGTTAGATTAATTGTAACCCAAGTATTCTTAGATTAAAGGGCTTATCTTGAGGATTTTAAAATGGTATATCATGACCATATTTTAAAATTAACTGAAATCAAGTGATCGAGAAAGGTAATTAGGGAATTCAATGCGGGATTGCATTCTATCCTGTCACCCGTCATGCTATCACTAACTTCTTCAAGGATACCACACGCTTGTGGGATTGATTTTTTTTCTAAGAAAATGGGTCTAAACCCACTTTCTCGATGCATTGTTCTGATTACCTATTTATTAGACCCAGCACAGCCTCATAAACTAGTGATTTAACAACTTTCCATAGAACTCGTCACTTTTCTGTAATAATTTTGTTTTCAATTTTTTATCTTACCTACAAATAAATAAATTTTGAATTTCTATTTTGTGTAGTGCGAGGCTTAAATCGGAAGTGGAAAGGAACGTAATCAATGTCAATTACAGTTAAATCATGCAAAATCTGAAAGATGAAACGTTGAATATCGTTTCTGATTTGATAGGTACCTCTGCGAAATTCAAATTGTCTTGAGATTTTGCATTCTGCAGGTCAGAGTGGCACTATGACACGCAAAATGCAAAAAACTAAGAGAATTTGAATTTCGCGGGCTATCTTTGTGCATCCCCTCTAAATAAAACAAAATATTTGTAATTTTTTATCCCAATCCCGCAAATTTTGCGGGATTAGCGGGATTGCTGACTCCAATTCCGCAGGCCAGCGGGATTGCAATTTTGATGCTTGATCGGATTCCCTAGTCGTTATACACTGTAACGACCTTTCACGATCACTTAAAGAAAGATATTTTTATCGAAAAATAACGTTTGAGCTCCACTTATATATGTATTTTATTCAGTTTTTAGTATTTGTTGTTAAAGCGGCAATAGAAATACATCTGTGAAAATTTCAACTGTCTAACTATCACGGTTCATGAGATACAGCCTAGTGACAGACGGACAGCGGAGTTTTAGTAATAGGATCCCGTTTTACTCTTTGGGTACGGAACCCTAAAAAGATAAGACATGTAGATTTAATACACAAATAAAATAAACCTCAAATAACTTGATAGATTCGTATATTCACACCGTCATCAATTTACATTTTTTAGTGCTCATATTTTTTACATTTCAGTGCGCAATTTTTTGGTTTTGAACTCATTTTGCAAAAATACAGAAATCAAATGCGCCAAAAGGCGAATTTGGATATCCGTTATTTGATATGTCCATAAAATCCTGGATTCAGATTCTTCAGATTAGATATTTGAGGTTTTTTAGGGTTCCGTAAACAAATGGCAAAAAACGGCACCCTTATGGATTCGTCATGTCTGTCTGTCTGTCCGTCCGTATGTCACAGCCACTTTTTTCCGAAACTATAAGAACTATACTGTTGAAACTTGGTAAGTAGGTGTATTCTGTGAACCACATTAAGATTTTCACACAAAAATAGAAAAAAAAAACAATAAATTTTGGGGTTCCCCATACTTAGAACTGAAACTCAATTTTTTTTTTCTTCAAACCCATACGTGTAGGGTATCTATGGATAGGTCTTCAAAAATGATATTGAGGTTTCTAATATATTTTTTTTCTAAACTGAATAGTTTGTGCGAGAGACACTTCCAAAGTGGTAAAATGTCCCCCCCCCCCTGTAACTTCTAAAATTTGTACGGAACCCTCAGTGCGCGAGTCCGACTCGCACTTGCCCAGTTTTTATTACCTACATAATTCTTTGATCACGACCATAAAAAAACCAACACGCAGTATTTACCGTGAGATAACATTTTTTGCCTACCCAGCGTAAAAATCTGTGCATACGAGTACCTCTGGTCACGAATGGCTGTACTCTACCTAGAAATGTAGGTCCATGCGAGTCACCACATTCATTTTCGAACAGCTCTTCTGCTATCGCATAGAGAACAATATGAAGTTGTCTGTGGATTGTGATAGTAAATGTATGGTACAAACCTGGAAGAGGGCCTGCACAACGAGGGCGGTCAAGAGTTCACTGTACATCTGCTTGTCCTGAGGTACCTCAGCCAGGCGCTTGCGGGCCTCTTCCAGGAGGTTGCGTACATGGTCTTCACGTACTTTGAGCACCTGCAGACGAGCCTGGTTCAGCATGTTCGAAGATTGGCTGTCAAACAAGAATCGGAATGTACTCGGTTGTTCAATAGGTTGGCACTAAACTAAGGTTTAGCTTAATTTCTTAGTATACCAAGAAGTTATGCTTTATCTATTTTACTTGTTCTTGCTTGTCTTGTTACTTACATTTTTCTTCTCCTTTCACAATTGTATATTTGATATTTATCAGTAAGTATATTATTTGATATTGTATTTATGTACTTACTATATTTTATTTTATATTATAAAATAAAAAGTATGTTGTTGTACATTGACACCCTAAATCTATTTCCTTTCGTTCAGTCCATTTAAAGGTTGTTTGAAGAAATTGCCGTCGTGGGATAAGACCGCCTGTTGTACCTACACTGATTTAAGGTGTACAATAAAGTATATAATAATAATAAAAATGCACTGATATGGGCAGGAATTGAGGAGTTACTCCCAATATCTGACTGAAGAAGTTCTAATATTTGTCAAAACTTTGGAAATAAAGTGAGGTTAGACTTATTCTTAATTTCATTTCTCAGTTCGAGAAGAGACCCTCTTGTCAAATACATAAATATCATCAATCACATCATCGCTTACCATCGGATGAGATAGTAGTCAAATGTGAGCTTATCAATAATAAAAAAACTTTTCAATAGTACAAATGTCAATATAATGCAAAAACTAGTTTGACTTGTAACTTACTTTTGCTTCAAAACTATAATTATTCTCTTGCCAAATGTAAGATAACTTGTATCTTACATACAAGGTTAATTCATAGTGACCTATTTTTAACCAACTTCAAAAAGAAGGAGGTTCTATGTTGAAAGAAAGAAAGAAAAAAAATACGTGTGGCACTCGGGGACTGCCGCGGTAAAGCTATTGCATAGCATGTAGAGTCGTACAATACGGCTAGTTGCACGCACACAAAGACCGTGTCGAAGAATGCCGAAAAGAAACGACGTTAGACAATGCACGGCCTTCAAGCCACACCTCCGTGCCCGTCGGAGTGGGGAGCGTGAGGTTTTTTTCGTTACGGAATTTCTGGATTCGGTCCCCACGCTCAAGGCCCTCGATAGAAGCTATGCAATAGCTTAAAACGTTTATTCGTGACTCACACAATCGTATAAACTAAAGATACACAATAAAAAAAAATAAAAATTATTTTTTATTTTTTTGATTGAAAGGTGGTTATACTTCCGAGTTGGTACCATATAAATATATTGTTATGATATGACGATGAACTTCGAAGATATGGAACGGAACTCCTCATAGGATCACAACAGAGCTGTCGTAACAAGTAAAATTGCTTTGTTTATACCTATACGCGATGACTTTAAGTGATTAAGGGGTACTTTTTAGCTGTGGTATCGAAACTAAAAAGTGTAAAAAAAACTTTACAAAAAAAATACAACCGACTTCAATGTAAAAAACTGGGCATGTGCGAGTCGGACTCGCGCCCTGAGGGTTCCTTACAAACATACCTATGTAAAGAGTTCAATTCCTGATTGGAGTCTCGAAGTTTTTTCCAAATCGCAAAAAAAAATTGTGACGTAACAACAAATTTTCTATTTTCAGATTTATTCCTATACTTGTGATAGAAGAAAGAACCTTCCATTAACTTAGAAGTTTGATTTTTTCACAACTTTAAGGGACCGCAGACCGCTTTAAGTATATGATTTAATTTCAACCCGATACGTCCACGCGTGTCCGAGATAAAGGGGTCTTCTTGATAGATAGACAGACAGGCGGACGGACAACAAAGTGATCCTATAAGGGCTCGTACACAAAACTGCGATGCAACGTCGCATCGCAAAAATGTGCGAGCTCCCTCTACTAATAATGTAGCCATTTTCTGCGATGCGAATTCGCAACACATCGCAGTTCACATTACATCGCATCGCAGTTTTGTGTACGAGCCCTAAGGGTTCTGTTTTCCTTTTTTGGTACGGAACCCTAAAAAATACTAAAAAGTTCAAAATAACTTTAATTTCAGAAGTTGGTGTTAAATAACGAAGAGACAAAAAAAAACTATTAGAGAAACACCGACTTCCGAAATTAGTTATTTTGCACTTTTTGGTGTTTTTTAGGGTTCCGTATCTCAAAAGGAAAAAACGGAACCCTTATAGGATCACTTTGTTGTCCGTCCGTCTGTCTGTCAAGACCCTTTATCTCAGGAACGCGTGGAGGTATCGAGTTGACATTAAAACTATTTACTCAAGTCTGCGGTGTCTTTAAGCTGTGAAAAAATCAATTTTCTAAATTGACGAAAAAAAAAAGATACGGCCGTTTATGTCTCAAAAAAACGTATATTTCGACACTCTCGAGGAAATCAAATTTCATAGGGTACTTTCCGTTGACCTAGAATCCTCAAATTTTACGTAAAGCAAGGTCTAGCATAGATATAGGAATAAATATGAAAACTGTAAATTTGTTGTTGCGTCACAACAAAAAAAAATTTCTTTCGATTCGGAAAAATCTTCGAGACTCCTTTCAGGAATTGAACTGTTTACATAGGTAAGTTTGTACGAAACCCTCAGGGCGCGAGTCCGACTCGCACTTGCCCAGTTTTTTTACATAGAAGTTGGTTGTATTTCTTTTGTAAAAAGTTTTTCATTTAGTGTATAATGTATTTGCTGTATGGGTGGGTCGTTGAACCTTTCTCTTACATAAGGAATTGTCCTTAGATAAATGAAGAAAAGGCGGCTGAAAAAACTTTTTACAAAAAAAAATACAACCGACTTCAAAGCAAAAAAAAAAACACTGAAAAGTGCAAAATAACTTTAATTTCGGAAGTCGGTGTTTCTATAATAGTTTTGTCTCTACGTTATATAACACCGAGTTCCGAAATTAAAGTTATTTTGCACTTTTCAGTGTTTTTTTTTTACTTTGAAGTTGGTTGTATTTTTTTTTAAGTTTTTTTTTTACACTTTTTAGTTATGGTACCACCACTAAAAAGTACCCCTCAGGCAAACTTAAATACCTTATAGCCAGAGTGCATCTCATGACAATTCTAATAATCCCAAACACTGTTAGATTACATTAATTTATTACAGAGTTCCGGTGCCTAACTTCAGGCTTCATCATCAGATCAGTTCGATATATTCCCCCTCTACTTTCAGTCAGTCATCGACTACACGTATAAACAAAGCAATTTTACTTGTTACGACGATTCTGCTGTGATCCTATGAAGAGTTCTGTTCCATATCTTCGAAGTTCATGATCAGATCATAACAATATTTCCATGGCACCAACTCGGAAGTATAACCCTCCAATCAAAAAAAAAAAATTCAAAATCGGTCCACAATTGACCGAGAAATCGGTGAACATACATAAAAAATAAATAAAAAACATACATTCAACCGAACATATAACCTCCTTTTTGAAGTCGGTTAAAAAGGATTTTTAACAGGATGGATGAATCTATTAGGCAGCAGTTATGGCCACAAACAGAGACCAAGGAAAAAATGGAAAATTGTGTAAAATTCTAAAATAATGGTTAACAGAGATGTAAGGAACAATAACCGGCCAAGTGCGAGTCGGACTCGCGCACTGAGGATTCCGTACAAACTTACCTAAGAAAACAACTACCAGAATTGAGTAACGAAGATTTTCCGAATAGCAAAAAAAAATTTTTTTTTGTGACGTAACTACAACACAGTTTTCAGATTTTTTCCTCTACTTGTATTTCAGGATTCTAGGTCAACGGGAAGTACCCTATGAATTTTGATTCCTTTGAGTGTAGAAATATACGTTTTTTGCCACATAAACAGCCGTATCTTTTTTTTTTCTTAACTCAGAAGTTTGATTATTCACAGCTTCAAGGGACGGCAGACCTGAGTATATGGTTTTAATTTCAACTCAATACTTTCATGCGTTCCTGAGATAAAGGGTCTTGACAGACAGACAGAAAGACAGACGAACAAAGTGATCCTATAAGGGTTCCGTTTTTTCCTTTTGAGGTACGATAACCCTAAAAACATCTCATAAATCATTCGATAAACATCATTTTGGCAAAATTTACATACATACAGGTTTAACCTTTTCTGTTTTTTTGTTTTATGGGTATGTTCTAAGTTTAGTTAAAATACACACATTACTGAAAATTAGCCCTGTTAAATCAAACTGTAGTTAAAAAATAAACTACAACATTCAGGAGCGAAAAATAACCTATTCGATACTAAGTCTTATCAACTGAGATAACTTCCATGTAATCATTGTTATCAATTCATTTTGTTCAATACTATATGTAAGACTTCATAAAATAAAATGTGAATGGACCTAAATCAATGAATGTTATGTTAAAATATTGATAAATCAGCCTTCATCAGCTGCAAGATCGTTCTAAAGAGTTAATGCAGCCCTGAAATGCAATGAGCAATACAGGTGGGTTTAAGTCAGTAAATATCTGACATTATCCCTCAATCTACCTAGGGCAGAAGGGCAGATTCATGAAGATATGAAATCCCACTTCTCAAAAAGCCTTATAAGCTGCTTAACCAGAATGAAAGTTAAAAATTATTCTATTCATTAATAAACATCAGAACAGACAGATTTTCATATTTATGATAAAAAAAGGAGTAGTACCTATAGTATTTGTAAAAGGATGAGTATCAATTTCTAACAGTGTTATGTATCATTCAGAATTTAAAAACTGTAACATTATTACTACTATTGTTTATGGTATGGTCATGTGACAATCATAGTGCACTAAAAAATCTAAGTGAATGAAAGAAGTACAACATGAAAAGATTTCATTTACTGCAAAATATTGTAAATACAAGATAAAGAATTTGATTTGTATGATAGAAGAATTACCACTTCATTGAAACCATGGTCACATGACAAAAACCAAAAACTAGAAATCTATAAAATAAGAGTAGTGTCACACTACTCTTATTTTATATGTGTCTTCACCATAATTCTACATAGAACATGAGAATTAAATAGAAAAATTAGTTGCATTGTTTTTATCTCAATAACCAGTCATAGTTGAGGACAATAGCTAGACCTAACAGAAGATTTTAAATCATATTAATGTAAGGTACTGCTACGCTTTGAACTAAAAGAAAGTCTTGATTTATGTAATACTTCTGGATTAATCTGCTACTGAAAGGAACAACCGTTCAAGGCCATGTTCAAATACTTAGAACCAAACAAGTTACTAATAAGTACACTAAAATATAAGTGTAACAGTTATTTATGAAAAGAAGCAGCATGAAGAGGTTACAACGGAATACTAAATTCTAAGAGAAGTCTATCTATAAATGAATGGTAATGTGCACATTAATGTATTACTCCCAGTATAAGATGAAACTAATCAGAGCAATGTAATCTGACATCTAAAGAATTCTAGCTGTTGTCAGAGTTATGAGTTTTAATACTTTGGAAAGAATATAATACTATTGAAAAGGGGAACCTACATCTTCTTTTGGAGTTCAACCTGCTTCTCCTTCTTTTCATAGTACTCCATGATCTTCAGCCGCTGCTGCTGTACCAAGCGGCCCTTTTCGATGTTGAACTCCTCCTCGGCCTTAGCATCGATTTCCTCAGCCTTTTCATTGGCCTCTTGTTCGATGAAGGCCATCATGTGCTTGATCTAGTAACAAATAATGCCATTTTTCATTCTAAGAATCCATTATTTAAGAATAAGACTGTTCTCAAGTCCATTCCGACGTCAGAAGCAAATTGGAACAGAGTCGGCAAGTGCCTCATTTTGGATCAATTATTCTGACAAATCCATGTCGACAGATTTCGGCTGCTGCTAAATTCCATTTACATACCTGCTTTTGGACATCTGCATCGCTGAGCGCCATGGCTGTATGTTAATATTTAGCACCACTAACACGAAAAAACAACCGATAAAGAGCCAGAAAACTAAAAACTGGCTCAAAAAAGTAAGTCGACGCCTATCAGACGTGCTTCTTCATTGAACAATCATATGATCCCGGTGTTGCCAAGTAATGAAAAATTTTCACTCCATACCATAGACAGTTAAGGCAAGTACATATTAATCCGTAATCGTGTTCTTATTTGATTCAGATAGGAGTCGCGTATTTTAACGAAAGATAACACGATATCATAAAATAATAAGTTCAGTCTAATTGACTTTGTTTATTGAATACTGAGACTGTGTAATTAAATGAAAATCATTGAGTTTTTCTATAGTAATATATTGGAATTAATCAACAATTTAATCAACTGTCCCAAGTTTAACAATTCACAACTTAAAGTGCACTACTCTCAACTTTAGCTCTCACAAATCGGGTTACAAGTCACAGCCAATTTCCCACCTTCTACATTTATTTTAATGCTAGGTTTTACTTTAACTATTTTTTATACGTTGGTAAATAGGGTATACATGGGTCAACGACTATACAGCCCATAGACGTCTAATAACCTGAGGTCGGAATTAGGTAGAGTTATTTATGTACTTACACTGATTTCATACAGCGAAAGAATAAAGTGGATAGTGTGTCTAATAAAAGCACGACTGGCAGTTTTATTTAAAATTATAATGTCGACATTATTCAGCCGCCAAATGCACGTCAAAGTCTGTCTTTGCAATTGTCAGTATTTTATAACAAAGATTTATTTTTTAACAATAATTGCTTTATCATGGGTAAAACAATAAAAAGTTATCTGCTAAAGCTGCTACATACTATGATCAGTAAGTTTAAATAAAAACAAGAAGATAAAAAGTTAGTATAACATTATAATCTTGATTATTGTTGACTGACTATTAGATATATTTTACAGTAAAATGATACTTTTTCTTATGTTTATAGATAATCTTGGAGATATTCTCTCTGTGAAAAAAAAAATTGAAACGTTAAGGAATTTGGATAAAAAATCTTTACACTTAAATTGAAGTTCTGAGAAGAAATATCTTCACTACCGAGCTTAAGAGTGGTACAATACGTTCAAAAGCAGTTGAACTGATGTGATAAAAGATTTGTCTCGGTCTGGTAGGCCATCAACGTCTTCAACTGCGGTTAAAATAATCAATTGATTATAACGCAGGGATATGTGCCATACGCAATTGCGTCATATAGCTGCCCCAAAATAAATTATTAATTTTCTCTAAAAACTTAATCGTATAAGAGCCGCTGAGGACGAGTCGATTCCGACCCAACATTCATTAAAAAATGTTTCGATGATTGGATTATTCATTGGTATAAGTGTATCATTCCTGAACGAGCATACTTTGAAGGCGATAAAATAAATTTAGAAGAATAACTAACATTTTGTGCATTATTGACCTCTTTCCGATACTTAAAGGCCTCCCTCCACTCTTTCCAACGGTCATAGTTCCTTGCTATCATATTCCAATTCTTAAGGAAGACATCCAGGTCGTCCTGCCATCTCCTTCGTGGTCTGCCGCGACCCTGCGTCGCTGTATCCGGGCACCAATCCTGTGATTTACGGGCTTACAACTCGTTAGACATGCAGTAGACAGGTCCAGAGGGGCTATTGCGTAACTCTGTGGACAGTTCAAGTGATGATCACTTGTTAACAATGTGCATCATTGAACTGTCAAACAGCTAGTTTCGTATTGCCTATCTTCAGTGACTAACTGCAGTGACGTCATTAGCCACTGGTGCCTTTGATAGCCACCGTAACACGTTTTGACAGATGTTATTGTATCGATACTTTTAAAATTGCGATTGTGTAAGCTTTTGAAGCAGTATAATAGTCGATAAAATTTTAGAGTGGCCACAATAGGCACCGTAAATTTTTATAATTCACCACATTTCCACCGTAGTTTGTTAGTCACTTGTGTGATACGTAATACCAATTTTATGAAATTGTCAGTTGACAACTAAGTTTAGTGTGCAACGAATGCTAGTTGTCAACTGTTATTGAAAAAGTTAGCCAATAGCCCCCCTGCTCAGTTCCATTTAAATTGGGCAGCCTTATGAGCCACATCAATGATTTGCGTTTTGGAGCGCAATGTAGTGTTTCGAACTTGGTCTGTTAATTTAACAAATAGTAGGAGTATAGTAGTTTACAACAAAGTTGCTGCGCTCCATAGAACGTTAGTAATCCTTGATTTTGGACTTTTGGATGTTAGTCAAAGATTAAGTCTGTGCACCAAAGGTCAGAATGAGGAAAATGCACATGTCCATCAACGCTTCAGTGACATAGGCAAAGTGCTCTTAAATAGTCCCTTAATGGTCCAGTAGCTTTTCCAGGCATTTTCTGTTCGGCACATTATTTCTTTATCTTGCCTTGCCCGGAAAGAGACTATTTGGCCCAAGTAGATATTATATTCCTGGACGTATTGTATATTCTCCTCGCCTACGTGTATGTTCCTTTTGGAGCTGTTTATTATGAGTTTAGTCTTCGGCATGTTCGTCTATAGTCCAATCTCAAGGCTCGCATCGCTAAGATCTTATAGCATTTGCTCTAGTCCTGAGGCTCTAGGAGACAAAAGGACAATATCATCAGCGAATTGTAAATTAGTTAACTTCACTTCGCCGATGACAATGCCCTTCTCTTTCCATTTGACTGCTAATTTCTGAAAGACTTCTTCCAAGTGAACAACTTTGGGAACAACGGGTCGCCCTGTTTGACTCCCTTATGAATTTCAAACATAAGACCTAATGCCTCCAACTTGATGGTAGCAGTACTACAGGTGTATATATTTTGCAGTAGCTGTTTATAGGTGGATTCTATATGTTGTTTTGTAAGGGAATTGAATATTGCAGAGTATGTGATGCTGTCAAAGGCGTATTGGTTGTATATATTTAAAGTTTCTAAAGACGTTGCGTTCCTCAAATTAGGAATATAGT
Organism: Mythimna impura; assembly: GCA_905147345.3. NCBI lineage: Eukaryota > Metazoa > Arthropoda > Insecta > Lepidoptera > Noctuidae > Mythimna > Mythimna impura. Next base: position 12,781,104 of record LR990362.1, on the reverse strand, counting down.
TCGTAAACAACTATTTATTCGACTGTCGTAAATACAAAACAATACTCAAGTATCAAAACATTTTTCTCCTACTATGTCAGTAATACCACCTTCAATATTTTTTGATTTGACCTCATTTTATCAGGTTGCGCTTTCGATGAACAGACTTCTATGCCTCAAATACCGAGATTAATTTTAAAGAGCAGATATTTTTTTTATGACACTATTAGAAATATAGCAGAAAAAAAATCTTCCTGCTTTAATGACGAGGAGAATGAAGTATATAAATTTGCTTACCTCACTTCAGTTGACGTAGACCGATCGATCGATTCTCCGAAAGTCCGAAATCCATTAAAAAACAATGGATTTTAGGCTATCAGAGAAATTAAAAAATTGTATGTTAATTATCTCAGTTTTATTTGTCTTATCTATCTCTGAGGTTTTAATTATAATTTATTTGGAATATTGTTTGCCATACGGGATTGCCCATTAGAAATCCTGGGGAGATCCATATTAATATCAACATTTCGATGCAAGTACATAAATAACTCTACTTGATTCCAACCTCTGCTAATAACAGGCGACGCATGTCTGTTAACACATATGAGTTATAGATCTGACCCAGGTCGCCATAGAGCAATTTCCAATCCAAGTAGTCTCGACCACTTCTGTGAGCCATAAACACTTCCGTGTCAGTCAATAAAAATAAGAAAATAAATATAATATTGGCCCATTGGCCCCCTGTTCAATACGTTGGTGTGGTAACATCAGCTAGACTTCAACTTTCCGAAAAGATGTTATGATATTGTATCGGTAAATTAATAGTTTATCACAGTTCATCTTATACTGGTCATTACTGGAGGTATGTGAGTGATGTCTGTTTCTTTCTCCTGTAAGAAAATTTTCACTTTCTTTTTCCCTCTAACATAACTAGTGATGTACTAATTCCCACGGCCACCTTTGTTATCGATAAAGTGAAAAATCTATTTACTATTTATATGAAATATGAAGATCTTTTTTTTTACTAATTACAATAAAGACTATGTAATAGGACGGATTTTAATTGTGATTCGGTTGTCGATTTCAGAAATATTTTTTGGTTATATTATGTTATCCTTATCACTTAAAAGTTTATTTATAACATTAAGTATATACACATATTTTATGTTTAAACAATATTAAGAAATAGTTAGGTAAAAAAACAATTAATAAATTTGCGAAAAAATTAGAAAAATTTCGATACTTTCGTGATTTATTTAAACCTATTTCACCTCTAGTGTTCCGTAATGACCTTGGTCGGGCCAATCACAACGCAGTATTCCACTTCCCCGTACCTCAGCTAGTTGACAGAATTGTTTTGGTGCGCTATATCCAAAGCTTAACCTTCCTTTATCACACACTGAGGCTCTACCACGAGATCATAACGTGATCCATTTTACGACCTAAACCTAACTGTTAAAGGGATGGAGCTATATAGGGCGTATAGCTCCATCACTCTTTTTCGCTCGTACGACTGACATTTTAACATATCATGGTAAGGCCCCTGGCCACCTACCGAGCGATAGTTCAATTTAAATAAATTTTGACATATTTAATTCGCGTGTTTGCTATTCGAAGCCAGATGGCGTCACCGAGACATAGGATGACAGTTTTTCTAAGACATTTTCTTCTGATAGCCGCTCTATTGTATATCTTTAAATCTCTTTGGCTATATCAAACATGAGGCGTCTATGGGCTGTATGGTCGTTGACACGGATATACAAGATCCTTTCCATCATTTTATCCTTTCTTATATCATTCTTTCATCCTTATCCTTTGTTCAATTATTACACGAACCAAATGTAGACAATAAAACTCGAATAAAATCATTGAACTCCTTGAAACTCTTTTCAAATAATTCAATGATATTATTCGAGTTTTTTAATTTCCGTTTCTCTAGACGGAAATTAAAAATGGACCTGTTAATCCGAGAAAATACGCAACTTCGGAAATTGTCGTGAGTCTATAAACTATTATATTAAATCCTTTTATCGAATTGGGAGCTATTGGGAGCTTACTTTATGCCATTTGTCAACACTGCCAAAGTTGTGTAGGGTCCGCTAATTTCTTGGTTTCCTGCAAAGACATTACATATATCTTTTTAAATCTACTACTGTTGTTATATGCAATGATGATGAAGTGCATATAATATGTAACTTTATTTGTAGGCTGCAAATTGTAGCACTTCATATATCTAGGTATATTACAGCTACCAGCGTTCCATGCCATGGGTCAGCACAATCGCGCTGTTTCCTCTTTGATAAGTGGCTACAGAGGTATCAAGGCGGCGCAGCGCCGTCCTTACTTTTCGCTTGGTGCAGGTCCTCACAACATAACTGGAAACGGGTTTTTTGAAAAAAGCTGGATGACATGGAGCATAGGAATTTCGTAATTGGATCTAATCATCGAGATATAAGTACTAACGTACTAGAGAAGACACCGTAAATTCCTACTTTGTCTCGTTCAACTGCGGCGATCGCGCCGCACTTTGTCGAAGAAAACGCGTAAGTGCCGTGATTTACATGGCACTTAAGACCTTTTTGCCGAGAATAAATACACTTCCGCAGCAAATCTAGCGCTGTGGTAAATTAGTTATGGTTTAGACGAATTGTTATTATTTTAGCGCTGCAGTGAACTAAAGATTCAAATTACGAAAATAGGACAATTCAGTTATTTGACGTAGCTTCTCTAGTACGTTAGTACTTATATCTCGATGGATCTAATTAGGAATTTGTTGTGGAAATTAAAAAGAAAATAGTTAATGTTTTTTTCATTTGGCTTATCAAAGGTTTTTTATTTGTATGATTTTCATCGTAAAATAATCCATTGGATAATTCATTATTTTGAGCGCCCACGTGAAATTGTGCAATTTCTTTATTTTTTATTGGAAATCATAGACTAAACTAATTTTATTTTTTTCTCCCAGCATAATTTAGATTTTTTATTTACGTGTGGTAATCAAATTGAGTGTTGGCTACAAAAGTCAAACTAAAAACTATTTATGCATATTGTGTTTGATTTTTTTAAATTTTAGTGTTGTTGAAATTTATAAATAATATTAAAATTAAAAACAAAAATTGACGAGTTGTCTCGGTTTCCCTTTTTCACATAGTAAATAAGTTACTAGAGCGAAAATTGTTACAGTTTTCCGTCCGCTTTCAACAATATGGCCGCCAGTTGTTTAGGGTAATGTGGCGTTCGACAAAACTGAGTGAAATTGTTAAAATATTTATAAGTGACGTAAAGATGCATAAAGTTTTCAGCGTTTTATAGCAGTGTTTCATGCATAGACGGTCTTGAGCATCTTTTTAGTTCGTCTTAAAATTTTTGAATGCATAAAAATCGTCGTCTAAATTGGACAGTCAACAAACTTTTGTTTATTTCATTGGAGTGGATTTATTTGTTCTTGCAGAGAATACTCGATTATGAACCAATTATACTGGTATTGAAATAGTGGAACAAGGACTGACGTCGACACATTAGGTAAAAATTTGTAATTTTTTAAGAATCGAGTGTACCAAAAACAGGGGTCGCCATTGTTTGACAGGGGACGAATAACCACGAATAACCAAACCATAGTAAAATACTGATAAAATGTATGATACCTACTTCATTTGTTGTTATTAGCCAACGTTATCTCGTATCCTATCTGCATTGAACGCCAATGCGTATGTATGAAATTAATTTGGTCTATAAACACCTCTTATGTTTGAACTGATAGTTGTTCAAGTCAACACAAAGTTTTACCGTAAGGTATCGTATATTTTACTGAAAACCCTTGATGTCTTCAGGTTTACACGCGTGGTTCATGCATCAACCATAACAGGTTCTGTTTATGTGTCTTTTTCTTCGATTTATGTTTGTAACAGTACATTTTGGGGTGTTTCGACCTACCATTTTATTCCTTGTCTTGTGAAATAAGTTTAACAAATGGTTAAAAGCATTATATTTTCCATTTAGGGTTTACTTAGCTCAAGTAAATGCCTTACATAGCTGAATGCAATACACTAATGTCCAGACAAGATATTGGAAAGTGGGTATTCAAAATATATCAAGTTGGAAGATATTTGAAACAGACTTTCTTTAGTTCTTTGTATGAAATGTTAGTATTCATCAATATATTTATAATTTATGACTTCTTGTATTGTTTAGGCTGATTAATATTGATAAAATTACCAGATAATCTCTTCAAACTTTGTCTTTCCACTACGTCTACTAATGTAGAGACATTGATATTACATGCACAATCATAATTTTTATAATTAACTCAACAATACAGCCTGGACACAAATAGTGACAAATAGTCTCAAGGAAAACTGTTGCTTTTAGATAATGTAATTGGTATGCACAGCATTTTGTAAACAATAATTAGTTTTTCATAAGATCATTATTCTATTTTTGGATTATGCTTTGTATAAAAGTAAGTAAGAAGTATAAATTGTCTCACAGTAATTACTACCCTCTGGCTAGTGCATAAGTGCTGCACAAATACATAGTAGCTCTTCACAGTCCAGTATAATCTCATTTGATTACAAAGTGCTGTCAGAGTTAGTTACTGGCTAGAATATGTAAGTGGCCTAGATAGAGATTATTCAGTACAGAGTAAACTGTATTGTTAAAATATATGTAGTGTGAGAATTGTGGTGCTAAGATTTCACATATGAAACTGAGGGCAATTAATTTTTTCAGGTTATGGCAAACTTGAATTTTCAACAAGCACCTAGAAGCCTAGCGAGCGGCGGTGTAGGAGGTCGCGTGAGCTCGGGACTGGTGGGCGGCGTGTCGGGCCATGTGACGCCCACTTTTGGAGGCGCACTGTCGCCCGGCCGAAACTCCACCGCCATGCCCGGGGGTGCTCCGCCTTCTATGGCATCACGATCAACACTATTCGGTCAGCGAGCGTTTGCCGACCGCAGAGTACCTATACCAAACGCGTTATCGCAGCCAAACTCAAATTCTATGGTAAGAATCGTATTTTAAAGTTTTCATAATTTATAAATGTGGGTAGAGAAAATAATGATTGCAGGTTACCTACAGCAAATAGTTGAAACAAATTATTTGTGAAAATGGTATAAAATAATTTGGTACTTTGGCATTCTTAATGGGATAATTTGTGAGTTGTTTTAATGTTAAGTGTTATAATTAGATTGTGCAAAATTCATTACATAGCATTGTCTTAGAAATCCTCTACTAAGTTGATAAGAAAAATATTTGAAAAAGGTTATTCAAACATTAGTACTACATAATTTGGTTTTCAAATAAACCCAGCAAGATTTGTGTCACTATGTATTCAAATGGCTTTTGAGTTTCAACTCTTTATTTCGTTATTTTATCGTTTCATGAGAACTAACAAGCAAAAAATCAGATTGGGAGTTTTTATCTTCACATAGTAAAAATCAAAATTCGCTTTTCGTGTCCGTTTGTTTATCTACTATATTGATGCAGTTTTGACTAATAGAAAGAGCAATCAATGAGGAAGATTTATGTATATTATTTGCACCCTTTTGAAGCCAGGGTGGAACACTAGTTTTGTATAAAATGTGCATTTGAGACTTTTCTGGACCTCTAGAAATGCTGAAAAACTGTATTGTGTGTTTTAAGCTTAACAGCTAGAACTACATTAGACTGACGCACACATGGACCACGCCTGATTTGTACATAGAACGACATCGCGTGGCGTGGATCTATACATTAGCTCTACTTGTTGCCATATAAAATGTATGAAGATTGACGCGCCCAGATCGGCGTACGTGGCATACATGTGCGCAGTGTAGTCGTACCTTTAAAGGCATGCAGAAAAGATATACACACATATACATCTTTTTTGCATGCATACCTTTTCTCCCATAAAGTCCATCCAAAAGTTGCTTTTCATCTTTAAATTATAATTTGTTATGCTGTACAAGAAAGATTATTCTGTTTATGTCTTCAGTCAAGTATGGGCAATCTGTCTCGGTTCAACACCAGCAGCAACTACCACTCGGTGTTTGGCGAGGGCGGCGACACGTCGACGCCTCCGCTGCTCGACCTCAGCGAGTTCCCGTCGCTCACGGCGCGGGGAGCCGGCGACCAAGCGCCCGCAGCCGCGCCGCCGCCGCCCGGCTCTAAACCTTACGGTAAGGAGACTAGTTGCCTAACCCAAACAACTAAGTATAAATTATGGAATTACAAAATTAGAACTTTGAGACAATACATTCGACGACTATTGATCGATGACATTGATCGGCATCGTTGCCATCGGTGTAGCAAGAATTTACCATTTTACCATTGTCCAATTGATGCGGTAACCCTCAGAGATAGAAGATTGTAGAAGTCAACTGGACCAAACAAAACATATACTACATAGTCTCTTTCTTTGATATAATAAGTATGGATAAGTAAGCAATAAACTGTTTTAGATCTTGAAATATTATTTAGTTTTACATTATTCTTGTAGTTGCCACTGTATCATTGCATGAAATACTTGAGCATTGTATAAGGTGATGTTGTTACTGTTTGACAGTGGGTATGGTGAAGCAGCCAACATCGGAGCAGTCAGAGTTCACGATGTCGTCGGAGGACTTCCCGGCGCTGCCCGGCACGTCGAGCGCGGGCGGCGCGGCGCCTCCGCCGCCGCCCGGCCCGCTGCCTCCGCCGCCCGACTTCAGCAACCACACCAACGACAAGCCCCGGAAAGGCATACAGACCTCACCCGATGGTAAATATCACAACTTCTTTACACACTAATAACAAACCTTATTAACTTCTTTTTGTGATTTGTCCGCTAGAATAAAACTATACTTTTTGGGTTCAGGATTCTAATAAGAAAAGTAAAATAAATGTTGGTTGAAATAACACAGAAATGCACTTTTTTAATGTGTCATCTTCTGCATAATCATCTTCTACAAAATATTGAGCTGCATTTCTAATTAATAACACAAACTGCCTATTTTGTGTTTATTATAATTAATGCATGCCATATTTTAACATTATATAGCTGTGGATTTAGATAGTAAATTAAACTGAATTTGCACCTGACATGTAATTTTTTTGTCCCTAAAGTTATCAGTCAAGGAGCACATACGGAATTCTACGGTGTGTATACTAAATAAGTGCTGGAAATATATTAAAATGCATGCATTTGTTGTTATAGCAGTGTAGCAGTTTTAATATACAGTCCAGATAATATTCCATTAGAAGTAGTATCTTTGTTCTGATTGTATGTTAATATTAATTTGTAATTTTTTAGGTAAAGTAACGAATATACCAGAGACAATGATACCAAACCAGTTTGGTATTGTGGGACTGTTGACGTTTATTCGCGCGGCGGAGTCGGATCCCAGTTTAGTGTCGCTGGCGTTAGGTCAGGATCTCACCGCGCTTGGACTGAACCTAAATTCACCAGACAACCTCTATCTCACCTTTGCTGGCCCTTGGGCGGACACGCCGTGCAGGTAAATTATGTTAATACTAACCTATGCTAGTGGCATCATTTACGTGAAAACTTTCTAAAGGAACATACATCCAGGATTGATAAAAATCCTGTCCTTTACCATGAAATGGTCTACTAGTGTGCCAAGTTTCATCCAAATCCTTACAGCTGTTAAGGTGTGAAAGCATATCAAACTAATTCACATTCAATGCAATTATATTAGTTGAATTATCAATTCAGTCTTCTCTCTCTTCTTTTTTCTGTGTTAAGCGCAATATGAAAACTATATTTCACTTATTGCATGAAAACCAACATACATGTTGAATACAGTATTTGATAAATTTATAAATTGTTTCAGACCACAGGATATGGACTATCACGTTCCTCCAGAATATCTAATTAATGGTTCAATTAGAGAAAAGTTGGCGCCTCTACGGCTCAGTCGATATAAGGAAGACCTCTTGTTTTATTTGTTCTACTGTTTCGTGGGTGACGTGCTGCAAATCGCAGCTGCAGCCGAACTGTGAGTCAATTTTATTGTTTTAACATAGTTTTATGTTATAATTTATAACCACAAAGTCAATCATAGCAGCAGGTTTATTATTATGGAATTAGGTTCTTCCATGTACTAACTGGAGTTATATCAAAACATAAAAATCGAGGAGGGTTAATTGCCTTGCGGGAATTTTCGAAAGAATTACCTTTGCCCTGGCTTTGACCATCAGGTGGGATTGCAGTCAAGCACTGGTTTAAATCAATTAAAAAAAAGGAAAAAAAGAATGCAAAGGCAACTGAAGGAACACAGATGGGTGGGGTGTGGGTATGATCAGTAAATGTCGAACACACCCTCTCGTTTCATCATAGAGCGCGTGAATGAGAGATAATGATGGAGATTTCCCACCGCAAAAAAGCGGGTTAGATATAATCTATGTGAAAGTTAAACAAAAATGGGCCCCCTAAAAACATTAGAGAAACTGTTTTATTCATCAAGCTGTATAACTTATTAATAAAAATAAAGTGCTTAAAAAACACCTGTCAACGTTTCGACATGTTCAACAATGCTCTGACGATCGACAGGTGGAGGGATGCCCATCCGTCTGGCTGCCCTATGCTCCTTACCGGTGACGGGTAGCGGCGTCGCCGGCGCAAGAGAAGTAGATCGCCACTCGACTAGCTTCGAAAACGTGTTTTTATCGGTTTCGTGTTTATTACACTGACCTGCGACTAATCCTTCTAAATAAGCTAATTATTTTAAACTTAAAGCTATATTTGGGTATAATATTAGGTTACAATGCAAATCAATACGCATTTATAAAAGCTGCATTGTCACTGGATACAGTAAAGGTGGAACTACATTGGGCCCACGTACGCCCGGCGTCTGGGTGCGTCGGTCTGCATACATTTTATATGGCAACTAGACTTGTAGAGCTACGTTAGACCTTCGCAACGCGACACCACGCGATGCGCCGCTACGTACAACTCAGGCGTTGCCCACATGTGTCGGGCTAATGTAGTTCCCGCTAAATGCTTCCAAGACATACAAAATAATTACGACAAGCAACTGATTAAAATTTCATAAAAGTGCTATATATTGTCACTGAATTAACCCAAGAAGGATTTTAGGTAATTCATCTTTACATGGTAAATAATTTTTAAATCTTTGTTCCAGATATAACCGAGAATGGCGGTATCACATGGAGGAAAAGGTGTGGATCTCTCAAGCGCCCGGTATGCCTATGGTGGAGAAAACATCAACGTACGAGCGTGGCACCTACTACTTCTTCGATGCGCACAACTGGCGTAAGGTACTATTGACGTTTATTTAGATTTACACTATATGCACGTAGCATGACAATGACGTATTTAAGAAAAGTATGAATATGTAGTTAATGGCGCTACGTGGAACAGTAGGAAGCTCATTGGAAAGGTAATATAGTCTCACCAACCTGACCAACCAACAAGACCTACCAACCTAACCAATAAGCCCAACCAAACCAGTAAGCCAATAAGCCTGACCTTTCCAATAAGCCTTTTACTGATTCTTCCAAGTTCGATCTTTTGTACTAGTTATGTATAGCAATTGCGAATTTTATTGTTACGCGTCCTGTCGCCTAGCTACTAGCGATGTGCTCATCTTTCTTCATCCTACATGAAAGGCGGCAGTTTTTGGCGTTCTTTTGTATGCTACGATTGATGCTGATTCTCAACCAATTTTTTATTTATTTAGTGTTGATATTTATACAGTGTAATCATGATGTTATTTGTCATCAGGTGGCGAAGGAATTCCACTTGGACTACAGCAAGTTGGAGGGGCGGCCGCAACTACCACCGCATGTGCTCACGTAGCGTCCCCGCCGCGTCCTCTCTCATACACCTATTGTAGTTTTGTTATATAAAAAGTACAAGTTTAAAAAAAGATACATTCTTTTATTTAACATAATGCCCCTTTGTTCTTAGTGCGCTTGGCTACTGAGTTTACGCAAACCGATAAGAAGATTACATGATATGAGATAGGAATATAGCAGCTGTGCAATTTGTTACTAATTATGACATGCACAGGTCCGTTCTGTTATCAAAATTATGTACAACTAGCCCTCGGTGCCCGTAACTTCGTCCGCCATTTTGTCATAATTTCAAGTTTTTTTTTATTGCGGTACTCTAATCTTCTATTTCTAAATAAAGTAGCTCAAGTTACTCCTTTTAATATCTGCTATCTACCGTTGAAATCCCGTCAAAATCAGTACAGCCGTTCCGGAGATAAGCAGGAACAAATGATAAAGAAATTAGAAATGTATCTTACAGGAACGCACGTGTACTGTCGGTAAAATAATTAAGTCGACGAGATCCGACCAGAGGATTCTAATAGGTAAAGTTATGTGCACCGAGTACTTTTTATGTGGTACTCTTAGGGCCAACGCTGCGTTAAGGTGGCGCACGCGCGGGAACCCGTCGCGTGACCGTGTCGTGTGCAGCGGTCCCTGTAGCGGAAACCGGATTATCTACGCAATGCCGCTAGTTCAACTTTGACGGTGTGGATGTAGTCGTGTCGATGGAGAACTTTAATCTATTTGGGCACGAGGCGCGACTGCCCGCACTGCGAGCCGTGACGGAACACTTGTATGGGACCGCGCGGGCGAACACGTAATACAGCGTCGGCCCTTACATTGTAATGCTTCCTAATGAATTAGAATACAGCCTTAGTAGTGGGTGGCACTCTCAATTCCTTCATGGTAAAATAAACCATTGCGAGATTGTTCGACTATTGTATTAAAAGTGATTCACCCAGTTTGTAGATTTCTGTCAGATTTCATTGGAACTCGCAGCTTAGTCACTCATAAGTCACGTAAGCATCGTGCCGATTATCACGTAACCCATTGTCGTGCGTGGTAATCACAGTAACATTGACGCGGCATTTGCTATATTACGCAAGTGTCCAAGAAACGCCATAGGCCGTTTTCACAAACAACGACGATATTGTGGAACGACGGTATCGCCTAATGTGAAAACGGGCATTGGTAGTGAGATGATAGAAATCACTAGCACGGTCGTGGCTTGATAGTTGTTAACTAGGTGCAGTCAAGAATCAAAGCATTTATTTCAAATAACCTTACAGGCGCTTTTGGATGGTCAAGAAATCAGTCAGTCTTCAAATATGTTATGTATTACAAAAATATCTCGGTTAGGCCTCTTTTCCACGTCACGGTTGTTCAACCGTACGTGACGTACGGCCGTGGCGTGTTAGCCGTACAGTTGAAAAAACGTGAGAGCTTGTACATGACACGGCAAAACCACCGGGCGAGACATCGGCCAAATACGGCTCAGTTAGCGTTTTATTTGGAGCTGAACAGGACGTCTGTCATGAATTTTCATACGAAAAAGAAGATTATCGTTGCTTATTACATATATAAAAGAGAGAAACTGAAAAAAGTAAAAAAAAGGGAAAGACGGTTTTGGATACATCCGATTTTAGAAAAAAGGGAGGAATATGGCGCATTTCATATTTTAGATTTTCACGGCGAAAGACCGTGTGTACAAGAGACCTTACAGTAACCTGCTAAGGGCCGACGCTGCGTTAAGCGGGCGCCCGTGCGGTCTCATACAAAAGTGCTCCGTTGTGGGGTCCTGCGCGGGCATCCGTCGCGGGGAGCCCGTGCCCCCTTTTTGCTACGTAATAAATTTTAAAGTTTTCCGTCGATACGACTCCTCGACATCGTTAAAGTTGAATTAGCGACACTACGCAGGTAACAATCCGGTTTCCGCGACGGGGACCCGAGCACACGACACGACACGCGACGGGTGCCCACGTAACGCAGCGTCGGCTCTAAAAGGGTAAAGTGAAACAAACGTAATTTTCGTAACCGGTCGCAATGCGCTCTTGGCGCCTTCGCGAATAGTAACTCACTAGGGTCTAGGCGTTTAGTAAGCCAATATCGGTGCGAACATAGCTTGGCAATAGTACAACCAAGGGCAACGGCAAAAACGTTGCTCTTGAATACACAAGACTTAGAAGAAATAAATAAAACATTTCTAGAGATATATATCATAATATATTGTAAAATCTCATATGGACTATTTTTTTAGCTGTTAGTAAAATATTGTACAATGCATGAAAAGAATATTAATAACAGCACTTAAGAGATTTTTAATAAAATGTTGCAGTGACGATGTATTATTCATGGCAGCACTTAACATTTCATTCCTTGTGATATCCAGCACAACAAGCATCATACATTATCAGAGCTCACTTATAATTTGGAGATACAAAATTAATACTATGTATATAACATAAACTTAATCTAAATGTCCATACGTCATAATGGAAAATGCCAACATTCTGGTTCTAGCATTTCGATTATCTTCAGCAGACTTATGCCTAAATACTAGCAGGCTTTGATTGAGTCTCAGTCAACGTCATCAGTACTTGCTGAGGAAGTGGGGGCTGGGGCATCACCGGCGGGCTGGGATGAGCTTGCAGTGTTATCCTTCATGGTAGGTTCATCATCACTATTCTTGCCAGGAACCCACAGTCCTGCATCCACACACCTCTTCATGTAGTATATGGCTTCATGCTCTGGCATTTTAGCAATTGTTGCTTGTAGCAATGGCACATCTTGGGCATCAAAGCATTTCTTCAGTTCCTGTAATCATGAAATTGCATAAAATGTTATGTCAAGTAATTTAAACACTTAATTAGTAAATAAAAGTGGCATATTTGTGTAGTATTTTATGTCTTAGAAAGAAATTTATCCATACGTCTTGTAGTCAAATAAATCCAAGTTACTTACATCAGGGAGCTCTTCGTAAACTTCAACTGGGTCCAGTCCGCCGGGTCCCAGCCTGGCCTTACGCTCCTCCTCTTCCTGCTCCCTGATAGCCTCTGCAATTTTCTCAGCAGCTCGCTTCTTGATCCTTGCTTTGAACTGCTCCAATTCATCATCAAATGAGTCTTTGTATGTCTTTTCAGCAATTTGGATCCTGTAAAACACAAAGATATTCTGAAAAATTGCTCTAAATTCTGTTCATAACCACAAATTAATAATTTAAAGTTGATTACTTTGAGAAGAAAGAGCTGATACAAGCCCTGGGGTCCACATCTAGTTGTTTTGACAACTCCAGTATGTACTGCATGCAGATAGTTTGGTGAGCTACATGAGCCATCAGGTCATGTTTCTGAAAATTAACAAAAAGACAAAATAAATAAAGAAGCTTAAATTGCATATTGCAGAAAAAAAAACAAAATGATACAGATTACAAGCATATTGATAAGAAAACAACATTACAGTGCACAAATGCAGAATGCTACAAACCTCTTCCATTTCCAAGTTGATGCACCAGATAACAAGATAGTTAGCAGTCTCCTCACACACAAGCTGGCTGTGTTCCTGAAGGAATGCTCGTGAGTCATCATACTTGCGCAGCATACCAAACTGCTTCAGGAGCTTCTCATTTTCTTTGATGAACTTCTTCATTTTAGCTTCTTTCTCCTCCTCAGTCAAGTTCTCATCCTTGGGCCTCACAGGCTTGGTGTTAATGACGGTCTTGGTGAAGCCAGGCTCACTAATCGTGTCCACGTTCCACGGAGTCTGCCGCTCCTTCTTCTTGATATCTTCTTCTTTTTGTTTTATTTGCTTCTCTTCTTTTTCTAGCTCAGCTAACGCTTTTTTTAAAGAACCAAGGTCGGGACTGTCAGGGCCCGCTTCACTGATTTTTTTCTTAGTTTCGTTTATCATCCTGATGTTTTCGTTCTTCTTTTGGAGGAATTCTTCTCGCTCTTTACGCCGCTCTTCCATGCGCTCGACTCGCGCTTGGTGCCGCCAGCGAAACAGCGAAGGTGTGTCGATATTAGGGTGGGTCTCATCTTCATCATCGGATATCTAAAATGGGTTGACAATCCAGGTTAACGTAGGAGTATAAACAACGGTGGAGCTAATTTCGAATGGTATGGAGTAAGTACTTACTTCTATGTCTTTCCACTTGCTATAGTCGACCATTTTGGGTTAATTTCAAGGATTTCACTTACGATTTAACGTTTTAACTTTCTTTTGTCTTAGTAGGAAAATGAATAACTTCGAGAAACAGTAAAAAGTCCGGAAAATTCTCTCAACACATAACGCTCGTAACAGATAATAAACAGAAACGTCACGTCGTCATAGTTGTCATAGACAAATTTCATAGAGAGAAGACTTTTAGTAAAATTGTAGGATTTGATAAAGCGGCCTACTCATAACACTTCGTGCAAACTTACATTTTAGATTTTTTTTGGTTATTGAGATGGGTGATTTCTAACCGACACCAAAAAAAGAAGGAGGTTCTAAATTTGGTTGTAATTTTTGTTTTTAAGAGGTAATTTCTTAAAGTACTGTCCGATTGTTAAAATTTTTACACCAATAGAAAGCTGCTTTATTCCTGAGTGACATAGGCCATATTAATTTTATGTACGTGGGTGAAGCCGCGGGAAAAAGCTAGTGAGTCATAAATGGAGAGCTGTCACTTTTGATTCCAATAAAACGTGTGGCAAAAAAAATACTTGAACGCACGGACGTCGATACCCTAGGAGCATGTTCCCTCAGGATAATTTTCTACTTTTATTGGACGAAGACACTGGCAGAAGCTACTATCAATGTTTCCAGAGACTCTTGACAACAGTTGTAATTTCTTCATTCGAATATACAGGGTGTTTGGTGCATCGTGTGCCAAATTGAAATGGTCAACGGGAGAGGTCATCTGTTAAATTTAAAATTAGTTTCATTAACTATCTAGTTCTTTTTTAATTATCATATTTTTTACAAATCCTGCTCAAATTGTTGGTCTCTGTTGTAAATGCAGGCCCGACGTCCGTTTCGTATTTCGACAGTTGTTGTACGAAGTCAAATTTCGTCCTTATTTATATTGAATGACATGTGGCACATCACTTGTAAGAGGATAAACTAGAGATTTTTTGAGGGAGTTGGAAGATTCCGGTCGCTTTTGGTTATTTTTTTATAGCCATGTAAATAGCTGTAACATGAACAGTTTTAATTTAAGTCAAAACTTTGCGAGTAAATTAAACAAAAACTAGATAGCTATTGTCACTAATTTTAAATTTAAAGGTACTGTAATACAATACACATCTAAATAAAATTAAAATTCAGAGTTTACGCCTTAAATATTTTTTTACACCACCTGCTCGATAATGCCCTTTTATACGTCATACAACCATCACTTAAAGCAAGTCATTATGTCCCTAGGGAGATAATGCAGTATGGGCGATCCCTAGGGAATAATGAGATTTGAATTTGGAACGTGAAAAACCGTCAGCATTATGTGAATTAAAATGTAGTGCATCAAACAAGTTTATTCAAATTTCAAACTGGCCACTAACAAAAAAAAAAACAGAATAAAAAAAGTTTCTAAAAAAAGTAATGAACAAGCGGGAGCGATAGAGAAAATTGAAACTATAGAATCTTTGAGTAGTGAATTTTGTTTGTTTCAAATCTCAAAACATTTTGAGTGATAGTTAAGATTAACTCGTAAATAATACTTATATTTCTGTATTATATGATTTCTTTTACTAAATTGTCTTTTAATTATCTCACAGATGGTGTAAAAAGTAGAGTATCCAACACGGGGATAAAGCTGTCTTTGTCTTGGGCGGCTTGAATTCCTCACTTCACTCAGGTTTCTATATTAACTCCCTCGCAATGCTCGGGAGTTAATTATATAAATCCCTCACTATCGTTCGGGATTAAAATTAGCAACCTTCGTTTCGTTCGGAATTCAACATCCGCCACCCGCGACTTAAAGACACTGCTTTATCCCCTAGTCACATAATCTACTATTTTAAATTTGTATTTGAATGAAAAATTTGGGTATTATTTTCATAAAACAATAAAAAGTCGATGAAAAAAATTCCACAGGGCATGAGAAGTGTTTAGGGGTCTGAAAGGATAGCAGATGACCTCTCCCGTCGACCATTTCAATTTGGCACACGATGCACCAAACACCCTGTATACTTATTGGAGCCGCTGCTTAACTGGCCTTCAGCCTTCACAACCCATTGGCTGGGTAACATTGATATTCCTCTTGGTAAGATTAGTGTCAGATTTTTTGGCTTATGACTACCCGAATATGTAGCGACTGTTAAAAGTGATTGCCGGGATGAACGGCTTAGTGTGCTTTCTAGAGACCGATCAAAGTCAAAGCCAAAATATTTATTAGTGTGTTTTTTGGTGATACAGCAGGTCTTTTAGTTAATTAAAAATTAAAAAATTGATGTAACATACAAAACTAAATATGAAGATTTTGAAGTTCGGTTTTGGTTTTTGTACCTACTCATAATAAACTATTGTGATTCACTATTATCGATTACACCGCTACTTAACATCAACGTGGTGGGAACGCACTAGCAATAGATTATGTTATTAAAAAAAATCTGCCAAAAAACAGGTTTCGGCTGGAGTTTCGGTTTCGAACAAAACGCTAGTTTCGGTTGAGCCGAATATTCCAGGGTCGAATCGATTGATTCGTTCGTCTATTTTGGTATATTATAATTTTTGTGTAATCGTCGATTTATTTGGTTACTTAGTATTTTATGAAAATACCTATGTAATTAAGCAAAACTGTATTGAAATATTAATTTTATTTCTTGTCAGTTTTTCTTTTACCACGTCAGTTTTGGTTACGGCCGAAACTGGAAGAGGAGCCGAACATTCGGTTACGGTTTTGCTCTAGGGTGGACTGTCAGACTTTTACTGACTAAAACAAGACCTATTTTCCTTCTTTGCCCTTGCGTGCCAGGACCACGGGTTTCTCTTTCGGAAGTCAACTTATGGCCCTGTAGACTTCGGCCCAATCGTCTTTCGGTTGGTCACTATAGTGCTTTTCAAGGCAAGTCGGAGTCTCGGTATGTAATGGATGGACCGCGTCAAGCGCTGCGTAATCTCGACCATTGATCCATGCTGTTTATTTTACACGTGAGTTTCTAATATAAATAATACCATTCATTATTTCAGTTTTCGTGTCTAGAAAGTCTAGCCCCTAGATTGCAAGTTGCAATAGGTATGATGACTAAATGTATAGACTACACGAAAAAAAAAATGGAATTAATCTGAAAGACTATTGTAACGTAGGAAATGTAGGTTATAGAATAGAATAGAATAAACTTTATTGTACACCAAATTTCGAGGGCTGAGTCACCCGCGTCCGTAGGAGAATACCCATTGTAAGTCCCTACACGTGGTCCCTGGGTGGTGCTAATCAGGTGACATTTACTGGTGGTAGGTTTCGACCGATGGCTTGCGACCACCCACTGGGCAAAGACGTACCGCCAAGCGGTCTAGCCGTGTTCCGGTACGATGCTCAGTGTAGCCAATTTAGAGGAGTTGGGTCGAAGTGGTGGTTCCATTGCAGGCAGACCGACCAGGCCCACATTGGTGTGGAGGTATCGGGAGACTAGTCGCGGAGGGTAGCGGGATCCGAGGCACGGTGCACCGCTGGCCGACCGCAGGTAGTTGGGGGCCCAAGTAATGTACCAGCCACACATGAAAGTTTGCCCCGCCAACTGTCGAAAAATCCCGGGATGCGCCATCGTGCTGGTTGGTGACCAGAAGGGAGGGCCCGATGGACACTCCCGGGGGGGCTCGGGCGTCCCCGCAGTCTCCAGACTAGTACCCCAATGATGCCGTCCTATCAGTGCTTGCCTGAAGGATAGCAGCGTGAAACCCCATCTCACTTCCTTCTCCTCTCCTTCATTCACTCTTATTACACAAAATGGCAAAGATTAAAAAGAGAACAGTTAAACAGCGGCAGCACTCCCTCTCTCTTAAAGTGCACCTCAGTAATATCCGAGGACTGCACTCCAATCTCGTCGCAGTCCACCACCATCTGGAGACTGAAAAACCTGCTCTTTTTTTACTTTCGGAGACGCAGATCAGTAGTCCGTCAGACGTGTCGTACTTATCTTACCCAGGGTTTACCCTGGAGCACCATTTTAAACCACGCGCGGGTGTATGTATGTATGCCCGGGACGACATCTGCTATCGGCGTCTCCGCAATCTTGAGGACTCCAGGTACTCCACGCTTTGGGCTTTGGTGGACACTGGCATATATCAAATTGTCTATGCTTGTGTCTGAATTGCACAATTTAATTCCACCAAGTCCGTTCCATCATCAGACCACTAGACGTCCGGCGTTGCGCCATCGGTACATGGTGGACATCCCACTCATATGTACAAAGTAGTGGAATTCCCTGCCGGAGTCTGTGTTCCCTGATAGCTACGAGTACAACCTAGGGGTCTTTAAGTCAAGAGTGAATAGGTTACTTCTAGGCAAGCGTGCTCCATCGTCGGCCACATCATCGCTTACCATCAGGTGAGAAGGTGGTCAAACGCGAGCCTATCAATAATAATAAAAAAAACTATCTATCTTATCTTTTGTTATATTTCGTAGAGCCAAATTAATTATTCAGGGTCCTTCTTGTAGGGTGCGGGAATGTTCGCATGACTACCGTGGTCCTAAAATAAAAAAAAATACAAATGAATGTACACAGGTTTTGTTTTTTTAGGTGGGAAAATCATCTAATGACAAATCACGCTCTTGGGCGGAGCGAGAGATAGTGTCAGACTTTTACTAACTAAAAACTCACTCCTGTTCCTTCTTTGCCTTCATCCCGGGGCCCCGGGATTCGCTTTCACACTACCCGTGGCAACTGGCACGTGTACACAGGTGGGTTTTAATCAGTAGAAGTTTGACACGCCCTCTCACCCCACCCTTGTGCGCAAGAAATTCCTTGACGGTTTCTCACCCCAAAAAAAGGGTCCTTCTTGTGCCTACTCACCTTTTTTTGTTTCTTTATAATATAAAACACGGATTGTTTCTAAATAATGTAAATAAAACTTTTGTGTGTGAACTTTTATTTTATTAAACTTGATGGGCTGATGTTAAAATCTGAATTATCTTGAATTCTGAATTCAAATACATACGAATTCAGAATTCGAGATAATAATTAATTAAAACTCATTAAAAAAATAAAAGGCCCGTTTTGACATTTGAGAAATACCCTAGAATGAAACTTGAAACGAAACTGAAAGAAACAATCAAGTTTTTAAAAATACATAATTTTTTTGGCGCGATAAGTAATATGATGGAATATATTGCGAGTATTCTTTTTGCTAATTAAGTATTCGTTTTGACCGATGTTAAAACGGGCCTTTTATTTTTTTACCACTTCAATTTTGGAACAAAAATGTGTGTCAAAAAGTCGTAATTCGAATTGCTTGCTTTAGCGCCTTTTTAATATCTACGAATGGTCACTTAAAAATCAACTTAAATAAAATACACGCTTGCTTAATATCTGAATTGGTGCCGATTTATACAAATTAATGATCTTGAATTATAAATTCAATTATATTACCTAAATGATAATTTAATTAAAAGGATAAAAAATATTCTTTCTTCTAATTTCTTGTCCTTTTGAGAAATAAAATTTTTGTCACAAAGATACAGAGGAATAGGTATATCTACCTAATGTAGCAACTGACAACTCAAAGTTTTCTTACAGCTAGATTAAATCCTAATAAGCCAAAACGAAGCTGTATTTCATAAAAGTTAAGTAGGTAGGTAAATGTTTAAAAAAATTAAATTATGTAATTTCTAATGCTTCCGCTTCTTTTTGGCAAGCGTGGTCAGAATTGTAGTCATGACCGTAGTAGTTGTCGTCATTGCTTCGGTTGTAGCACTGGTGATGTTCAAAGGCGTTTCGTATTCTCCATCTTGGTTCTGGGACTCGTCGGGAATACTGATTTGGAATTGCAGCAGCACTACTAGGTATGTCACCATCGTTGCCAGCAGCTGTAAAGGAAAGATTTTATTTCAAAACTATAATGGTACCTATCGACCTACTTGAAGGTCATATGCGGTAAGTTGTGCTGCCAGCCTGCATAAGCATGCAGGCTGGCAACAAATTAGTACTGGCTGGTTTTGAACACTCTTGCGAATTAAGAAAAAGATTAAAAATTTACAGACAGTCGGTTTGATAACCGAATCAGTTGGACTCAAGGATCTTGTATACCCCACGGTTGGACTTTGGAGGTTTTTGGCGGGATTTTTCCGAGTGAAGTTCAGTGGCTGTTTTAATTATTCATAAGGTTCCTTGTGGACATTGTGATGTAAAATTGGTGTAGGTAGTTTTGTATCTCAAGTGTCTGCACAACTGTATAAATCTGTGGAATAATTGAAACAAACGCAATCTCGGTAAAATGGAGGTGAGAATTTACTATTGACTAGGTACCTCAGCTAGCCAGCAAGGCTGACATTTGCTAGCAAATACTGAAAAAACATTAGAATGTGTTACCTACATTACACAGAATACAGTCACTTGGAATACCAAGTGATTGTATTCTGTACTTATCAAAAACTAAATATTTTCTAAACTTGACCTGGCTTTAAAAGCACAAATAAAAAAAAAGTGCGAAGCCAAAAAAAAAAATATAGACATTCGTGGGTAGGGGTACTCTTTGTCGTGGGTTGAGAAGGCGCATTATTTAATAAGAAATATTTGTCTATATACGAATCAATTACCTACCATATACAATACATAGACAGATCATGCACCAAAAATTAAATTAAACCACCGGGCGGTGTAGGTATAAAAAATATTTATTTTATAGGAATAAATTGTATTCTAACGCTAATACGCTCCTTAATAACTGCGATCCCAATAGAACAGTAGCGTAGCTAGGCGTGGGCGAAGTGGGCCCTCGCCCACGGCCTCGCATCCAAAAGGGGTCTCTTTAACAACGAGGGTTTTGTATTATATAAAGTATATTAAATATTATTAATATTTAATATACTTTATTGTAAATGTAAATGCCCTATGTGATAAATAAACGAATTATTATTATTATAATTTAAGGCTCGCGTTTGACCACTATTTCACCTGATGGTAACCGACGATATGGTCGAACACTGGGTTGCGACAGTCGCTGTCTCGTTTTCGAATTTATAAAAGAAAAAGTTCTCGCTGATGCGCCTTCGCTCACATCTAAATTAGTCCACGCTACGCCTCTGCAATAGAACCTACATACGAAGAAAAAAATATACGTAACGTAGTAGGTATAAATCTTGTGATGACTAATTTAATTGTTTGACATCAAGAGTGAGGAAAATCGAACCGTGTAGGTAAATGTGCAAGGTACAAGGCTTCTAGACCGTTGACTTATGCCCTTGGAGCTCTTGAACGACGTCAATGAAAGCGCGTCAACGTGAACCTATGTCTTAATGAATATCTCATGAAATAAAGTTCAGCTGAGGTTATGGTGCTTTAGTCGTATCAGAATGAAAGGCTCACTGCAGAAATGGTTCCTACACTAGACTCCTGTATATTTAAAATATATTTTGGATTGTCTAATTAAGTGCTCAGTTGTCTGGAGAGCAGTGGTGACCGAGTAACGGCCTTTACTTACGAGTTGTAGGACGTGGTTTCAAACCCAGGTAGGCGCTATACTTTGTATAATAGATATCGTCACCATCATCATCTTCCTGCCCTTGTCCCGTGTTATTTGGGGTCGGCGCAACACGTTTTTTTCTTCCATTCTGCCCTGTCATTCGTCATACTATCACTAACTTCCTTTTCATTCATATCACTCTTCACACAATCCATCCATCTTTTCTTTGGTCTCTCTCTCCCTCTCCATCCATCCACATGTAAACTCAGAACTCTTTTAGTAACATGCATATGCAATAGATATTGTCACCACTGCTCTCAAAACGGTGAAGAAAAATATCGTGAGGAAACCGGCATGGTTTAGACCCAATTGACGAAGACATGTGACCCGCATTGTGCCTACATGGTGGATTATGGCCCATTTACCCTTCTAAAAAGGAGACCTGAGTCCCAGTGTATGTAACTGGATGACGATAAAAAATACAGTGATGTTCATAATTTTAATACTAGGAACAAACACAAATTTGTGGTTCCTACAACCAGGCTGAAAAAAATAGGGGGCTCATTTAGATGCCAATGTATACACTTCTATAATAAACTTCCTAGTCATATTCAACAACTAAGCCTTAATAAATTCAAATTATTTGTAAAGCGAAAACTTTGCCAAAAGGCTTTTTACACTATAAAGGATTATGTTGAGGACCAAAAGGCTTGGGATTGACCTGCTCCAGTACGCACTGCAACTGTTGTCTTATTATTATTATTTTTTCTTTTGTTTTTATTTTTAATTGTGCTTTTTATTATTTATTACAATTCGATATTGTAGATTATTTTTATTTTGCAATTTGACTTTTTTTTTTCTATTAATTTTTGACAAAAATGTTTACTTTGCTAAAGTATTACATTTTGTAAACTATATTTTTCCTTTTATTATTGTGAACGTGAGGACTATGTTGATTGTTTTTTTTTTTCCTTTTCAGTAATTTTAATGTATGTCTGGCAATTTGAGTATTTTCTGCGGCCTACCCAAATGTCCTTTCCTTGGTATTGTTCGTCAAGTCGTTGAGCTCCTTAGTAGTCCTGAGTTGAGTATTGCGAATACTGACAAATGCTTGCACTGACTGGACAGGTCCACTCAGATCTGTATGGTTCTTTCTTCAAAAGACCATTTCAGACAAATCTGCATGGTTCTCATGTGATTTGACCATTACATATTTACTGTATGGACTTTAAAAGAGACTTTGAACCCTGAGTTTGTTTCGGTGTTTCTTCTCAGGGTAGTCAGCTAGGAAACACCGGCCTCATCTAGTTTAAAAATGACGAAAAAAAAAAATTGACGTGTAAAAGTGTTTTTTAAACCTATTTACAAAATAAATATCATTTATCATTTATCATTTGACGTAATGGCAGACGATATGGTTAACCTAAACTATAGCGTACATAATTATGGAAAAGAAAATTATCATTTTTAGTAGATAGTATTACGTACGGATTTGAAAAGAGTCCTGTTGACATTGAAGAACCCTCCGAGGCTAATCTGTGAAGGGTTCATCTCGGTAGCTCGTAGGAACATGTTCACTTCGGTTTGGGCATCCGTGTTCATCCAGGATAACTCCACCATCAACAGCTTCTTTTGGAAATTCGTTCGCACCTGTGAGGACATGTAAAAAAATAAGAGATATAAATATTTGTCTACAAAGACAAAAAGCCAAAATTTGTCAAATGCTAAACCTCCTTCTTGAAGTCGGTGAATATAGGCATCTGATCTGGTGAAAGCTTTCATTGAGGTGACGCATACGCTGCGTTAACGTGATGCTGACGTGCTCACGTTGCGTGAACGTGTCAAGCAACGCCATAATCTTGGCTGTGAGGTTATTTTAAAGAGTCATCGGGGCTCTAGAATCTAAAGGGCAACTGAAGGAACACGGGTGGGTTGGGTCAGTGAAAATCTGACACTTTCTCTTGCTCCAACGGGAATGGAAGAAGGTATTTGATGATTTCACTCTTAAAAAAATGCCAGATAGTAGGTACCTGGCGTTTATACGGCAATTTTATGGTTCGCAAAGTTACTTACATTATGAGAAGCATAATGAGCTTCATCGCAAATGAAGAACAGTAGAAAGATACTGCACAATGCCGTCAATGCAAGGCCAATGTCCTTGATACCAAAGCCTTCGGAGATCTGACTCAGCAGCCCGTAGATAGAGAGGGTTATAATAAGGAACAGGTACAAATTGACGAAGGTAAACGTGTAGCAGTTGGCAATGCCCGTGTCGCGAGAGAGCTTGCTGAGGCGTAGCCATAGGGCACGGTACTCGGCGACTTTGCCAGCTGGCCCAATGTGGCGGAGAGCCTGAAAGAAATGTAACTTTAGGATCGTAGTCATAGGAGAAAATTTAGGGACAGGGTGATGAAAAAAATAGTAAAGTGTTATTCATTGGTAACTGTGAACAAAATTAACAAACCATGGGAATTTTACGCTACCTATGTAAACAACATTGACGGGGGGCTCTAGGTCCAAAGATTACCAGGGTTGCGGAGTTGTTCGAAAGAGTTACCGCGACCCTGCAATACCTTTACCAGTTCACCACCTGTGGTCCTTTATTTACCAAAGGGTAACTGCAGGCAGGTGGTTTTTAGTCAGTAAGTAAAACACATACACACACACGACACACGACGATGACGACGTGTATGTCTGACACTCCCTCCTGCTCCACTCAGAGTGGGAGAAGTTAGTTGATGATAACCCACTTAAAAAAAGGGCCTACTGAGGGAGATGTCATGAAATAATAAGTACCTAAGTGATAACTGTGAACAAAATTAATAAGTCCTAGGAACATTACACTATCAGGCACACATGCGAAAATAAAATCACAGACTATGCATATTAATAATCATGGGCGTACCCAGGGGGGCAGGGGAGGGCAGCTGGCTGAGATCATTCAGTACACTCAGACGCGTGAAAACGTGGCTGAGATCAACAATGATTGAAGACAGGTTTAATGGACTTTGTTTGCTCAGTGTACATAAAAAACTTCTAAACAGTATAGGCGATTCTTTCACGGAAGACGTTATAAATAATTTTACAGAAGATCCTCGAACATTACTTTTAAAGTAGAAGCGGTTTAAATAAAATAAAAATGCCTGCATAATCAAATTTACTTTTATTTATTTAACAATGTGCATCATTGAACTGTCAAACAGTTAACTACCTATAAAGCAGGATCATTTGCGGCTGTTTGCCCTACACACTACAGTACATATACCTAATGTTTCATGTAGGTGTGTTTGTGTAGTGTGTATGACAAAACAGCCGCGGACGATCCGTCCTAAAAAATCTGACTTGCCCCCTCCTACGCCAGAAGCTGGGTACGCCCATGTTAATAATACAACAGAATCGGTAAACAAGTTTCAGCAGATCTATGACTACATATACTGACGCTTTGAAAATCCTCTGCCAAAAGATTAGCACAGATGCTCAGCGTCTCACACAGCAGGTACCAATATCCACCGAGCATGTACGTCAGAATCTCTAGGAACACGTAGGGCACCAGCTGTAGGGGCTTGAAGTGCACCATCGTGATGTGTGTCACGATGACCGTTGTGGTGGACAGGATCGGTATGATGACAGCTATGGCTAGGGCTTTCTTGTACAACTTCACTGGGAGTGTGCGGCCTGATAGCTGGTTGTAGACCATCTATAATAAAGTAAATTTTAAAATTGATATTTTACGCATCAAAAATTATTACGTTATGTTAGCTGTCTCCGCGGTTTCACCAGCGTCTTCCGTTATTGCTGCTTTTGGTCGTAGCGCGATGTTTTTATGGCCTATAGTTTTCCTCGATAAATGGACTATCTAACACTAAAATAATGTTTCAATAGTGTAGATTATATCTAGTTTATACTGTCCCAATGCTGGGTAAAAGGCCGCCCTCTAATCTTCCATTGTACCCGGCTTAGGGTCACATTTTCCAATTCCTGCATTAAAGAATGGAAACATATTTTATACATTAACTAGCTTCTGCCCGCGGCGTCGCTCGCGTTAAAGTAGGTTTCTCCATACAAACTTTGGACTCCCGTTTCATCCCGTTAGGGGTTAATTTTGGAAAATCCTTTCTTAGTGCTTGCCTAAGTCATGAAAGCAAACATTGTGCAAAATTTCACGCTCCTAGTCCCAGTATTTTCGGCTGTGCGTTGATATGTCAGTCAGTCAGTTTCTCCTTTTATATATATAGACTAGCGTCCTGAACCGACTTCGCAAGGGTGCGATTTATATACTTAGATACAAACCTTTTTCGTTTAGGTATCACTCTTTCTAATATAGTGAAAATCGCAACTATATCCGTAGCGTGGTTTAGAAGTTGCAAATAGATGGAAAGACAGATGCATAGAGCAGATTCAGATTCAGATTCAGATATATTTATTTGCTATCAATGTAGGTATAGATATAAGATGATACATAGGTGAGGGTTTCCGCTACATTCTACCTTACGGCATGCAAATTCATAAAGAGTAAGTATATTAAAAATTATTATAAATTAAAAATTATTACAAATTCAAAATTATTACAAATTAACAACTAACATGTCATCTTAATAAACACTCAATCAATTAAATCAAATTTATTTGTAATGAGCGAATTTGTTTTATAATAACTCGGGCCAAAGACGGTTGATAGACTAAGAGGCCCCTAGATATTTGTATTTAGACTCAATACAGTCAGGAACATAAAGTAAGTCATCGAAAAAAATACTCATCTAAAATCATGTTTTGCATATTATCAAAAACCTTACCTCAAAATCCGCCCATCCATTGAGAACGTTCGCAATTTTCCTAGTTTCGTACCACAAGATCGGCACCACAATAATTGGGAACAAATACACCGTGAAAAGATATTCAATGACAGCTTCCTCGAACTTGCCTTCCGCTGTTCGTAAGATCTGAACCTTGTGCAAGGATAGGTAAAGGACATAGCTGACCATAGAACAGAACACGAGGACAGAGTACAGCATCGAAGACGATGCTATCTGGAACTGGTTAACACAGGGTGTCGGTCTCGTTATTGGTAAAACTCCCATTACCCTCAGTAAGGCAAACACTGGTTTGATATTCTCATAGATAATATCATTAGATATTATTGGCTCTACAAAATTATTTCTCTTCGGAGCTACCGCATTTGACGAAATCTGTTTCACAGGCGTTCGAACAGGCGTAACGTCCAAGAAAATGATCTTATTTTTCGGCCTCTCATTCATCTGAACAGGAAACCCATTTGGTATGGGTACAGTCGTAGGAAACAAACTGTTACTGGTGTAGTACGACATATTTGACGCGTATCTTTCAGTTTATGACCGCCGTCTGGTTGAAGCTTTACACTGACTGAGTAGATTTTCTACTTGAGGAGGAAGTTTAACGAGGCAAGGGCGGCGTCACATCATCATATTTCAAAGGCTGACAAGTTGATTGTGGCTACGTAAGCACTGAGTCGACCTTGCATTAAATTTTCATTGGCTGCGTCACCTTGAGTGAGACCTTCATTGGGTTACAATCCGTTTGATAACATGACATCTGTTACCTTTTAAGTTCATGCAAGTATGTGGTGCATGGTGGAAAGTGTTGAGACATTATGATGCCGTTAGTTTCCTACGAGACGAAGAATTCAAACAATTGAACTTGACCTTGTATGAATTAAAAATAAACCTATAGGTTTCGTGAATTTTTAATATCAGAGCAAACATCCGCATTGAAATTGTGCAATGAGATCGATATTGTATGACTTATGTTTGCTATGTTTTCAATTTAACAGAAGCTATTTAACAGAAGCGAAGATTGTCATTGGACAGACTTCTGAAAAATACTGAGAGTAGAACATACAATAATTGAGGTTAGAAGAAAGTTGCAATAACGAACTGTCAGCAATAAAATACGCATAGATTTACGATGTCGTTATCCTAAAGATGTTAATTACACTATTTATCAACCTTGGAAAATGAAGGGAGATTTTCCCATCAGTGTATCCCGGCCAATTTACCTAATCCTCGATTAACCCGGCCGCGATGCAGCTAAATTTGATTGTGAGAGGCTTAAGAAAACCCTGCGGCCAACCTTTCTTCATGATTGCCCTCTGAGGAGCGGACCTATATCTCGTGGATGCTCGACGAACAGACCTCTACGTTTATTGGTAGGTTTATCTTGGATTAGGTACATGAAATAAGGCGGGACTCGGAAATTACGACTATCACAGTGGAAGGGATGTTATCCGAAATGTTAATCATTCATGTTATTCGGTTTTTACTACTGTGTTTTGTTTGATTACGGTAGTAAAGAGTCATGTATTCAGATAGTTAAATCAATACGAGAAAACACGTCTTTTACCTTTTAATATTTTTCGTCAGATAAATCCCTCTTTAGGCACTCGAAGGTGTAATATTATAAGAGTTTTTCACCTATACCACGCAATTTTTGCACTGCGTACGGAAAAGTTCGGTAAATTTACTTGGTCGTAATATGGAGCAATGCGACGGAGGCTGGATATTGAAATCTCAGCAAGTCTCGAGGTTCGAGTGGTGCCCGTCAGTCACACACCCTCTCAGGTTTGATCCCTCCGTTCATTGATAATATTCCCTCCGTATGATTTATATCCTCAAATATTTGCTGGCGTTTATATGAAAACAATGACTGGCCGGCCCTTTGTTACAAAATGGAAAACTTTTGTTGGGGTTACTATTTTTTTCTCTTAAAAAGTTTAGGGTTGTGTTGACCCGTTGAGTTTATGTTTTTGTGTAAGGATTAAAAGTCTGTTTTTGTTCAGTTATTTTACACTTTAGTTTACTTTTTTAGGGTCCTGTTCCTCAAAAGTAAAAAACGGAACCCTTAGAGGATCTCTTTGTTGTCCGTCTGTCTATCTGTCTGTCTGTCAAGACCCTTTATCTCGGGAACGCGTGAAGGTATCGAGCTGAAATTAAAACCATATACTTCAGTCTGCGGTTCCTTGAAGCTATGAAAAAATCAAATTTTTGAGTTAACGAAAAAAAAAAGATTCGGCTGTTTATGTCGCAAAAAACGTATATATCGACACCCTCAAGGGCATCAAAAATCCCATTGTCCTAAAATCCTGAAATTTGGCATGAAGCAAGGTCTCATATCACAAGTGCAGGAAAAATCTGAAAACTGTAAAGGTAAATGTCCAAAATGGCCCTGTGTAATAAAGAGTATACGGAATACACGATAATTAGGTAATTATCTTTTTTATTATATAAGTTGCAAATACTTCTGTAACACGGACTAGGTGTATGCCTAGGGATTGCAAAATCCAGAATTTTTAGAAATCCGAATTTATTTACTCTCGTTCGATAAAAATCCGGATTATCCGGATTTTTCGAACTTTTGAGTGTTTTAAGTTGATTTGATATAACTAAAATAAATAGCATAAATAATTTAAAATATGTATTTATTCGCTCAATTCACAGCACGACAGAATAAAATCAACTAATAATCTACAAAACTTTTAGGCGTCAGTCATTTTTCCCTTTATAAATTCACGTAATCATTTTTAATATAACATTAACATAAACTTTAAATAATTAAAATAACAACATAAACTAATTAAAAAAATCATTAGGTTTGTGTAAATATTGTAAGGCACCGTCAACAGTATAGAGCCGTCTCTCTTTAATTCTCCTTTTCAATGGATTTTCCAGTTGCTTTGCAGATATCGTATCTTGGCTGTCTAATGATTTTATCAAAAATTGAAGAGCTATATCGGCCGTTAAAAAAGTGGCATCTCAAATTCGCGCAAATACTCTACAATACACCTAATCCTACCAATTCAAATATCTTTTGGACTACTTTTAACGGAAATTTGTGGATTATATTCGAAAAACTCAGTTTTGACTAAAATCCGAAAAAAACGAATTTGAGTAAAAAAACCGGATTTCAAAATGACAAGAAAAACCGGATTTTTCAATTATACTAGTCAAAACAAAATAAGGGCCACTTGTTATTTTTAACAGCGGTAGCGATAATTTATTTTTTATGCGTTCTCAAGTAGCTGAACGTAGTAGTGTTATCTTATTTGTTTACAAATATTTTTTGATTGTCCTACCTGCATAATTGTGTAAAGTGGCTAGTTTTTGATAATTTAATGTGGCCACTTGATTCTACCCAATTTTAAGATGGATTTTAACTCAGTCAAACTGACGATTCTGTCAAGAACAGTTTAAGTTTTGTTTAACTAGTGTCTGAATTAGCATTTTAAAAAAGTTATGACGAGAATCCGACGACATATAGACTTACCAACCGTAACTAGGGCCGTAACATTGCTTCAAGAAGGCCATTCGCAGCGTTCTGTTGCGTTGCAGCTGGTTCTTTCCCGGCAAGCGATTCAGAATGCTTGGAATCGATTTCAAGAGACTGGGAGACTAACCAGGAGACGGAGATCTGGCAGAGTTCGAACAACTACCGCACAGGAGGACAGCTACGTGCGTGTGACTGCGTGCAGAGAACGCTGCATCACAGCCCGCTCCTTACAAAACCGTTTGCGGCAGGCGACAGGTACACGTGTTAGTGATCAAACCATCGAAATCGGTTACACGAGGACCAGCAGTTCTCCAGGAGACGCGTAGTGCGGATACCATTGACAAGTGCTCATCGTGCAAACTGTTTATCGTTCGCAAGGCAGCATCTGGCATGGCATATGAGTGATTGGAGCACAGTATTGTTTACGGATGAGTGCAAAGTTAAATTTTTTAGTGATGACCGTCGCATTAGGTTCTGGAGGCGTGAAGGTGAGCGGTTTTCGGATGCTTGTATCCATGAAAGTGACAGATTTGGGGGCCCCAATGTTATGGTGTGGGGAAGAATCTCTATATCTGGTAGAACCGAGTTGGTAATTCTCAACGAAGGCACAATTACAGCTCAACGTTATATCGAGGAGGTCATAAGACCCCATGTGGTCCCATATGCACCGAGAATCGGCGCAAGATTCCGTCTGATGCACGATAAATCTCGCGCTCATACAGCTAGGACTACCAGAGAAGCCCTAGAGGAGGCTGGTATACTGACGTTGCCCTGGCCTGCAATCAGTCCGGATCTCAATCCCATTGAACTCATGTGGGATTTACTAAAACGCAGTGTTCGGAGCACAAACCAACCCGTACACAATGAAAGACAGCTAATAAACATTCTAAAATCAAGCTGGGAACAAATTCCTCAAGAAACAGTGGTACATCTGGTGGAGAGTGTACCATCCAGGCTTCAAAAGTGCATTAGAAAACGAGGAGGGCACACAAAATATTGAGGAAAGTCACAAATCAACCAATACCTAATTTGTTTCTTTTTTCACTTAATTTTTATTCCTTACTTTTTGTTTGCACAAATGTTAGTTTTTAGAAAAAGTGGTGTAATTTTTTTTTTTGGAATAAAACCTTCCTCATTGTGTGCTGTTTACAATAAAAATCAGTTAATTTATCCAATCTAATAATTAATCGACCCTTGAACCTTAAGAATTCATGAGAATACTATAAAAACGTGGTGGCCCTTATTTTGTTTTGACTAGTATATTTTCGAATTTCGAAGAATCCGGATTGCAATCCCTATGTATTTTTTTGGGTTGTTAAAAAGGCGTTAGCGGAAAATAAAAATACAAATATTTAATCAACTTTAAATAATTTCTTATTACATTATCGTAACACGGAGCATGGTTCGACAGGTGAGAGTCCTTATATGTTGTTAATCTTAGAACCGAGGACACGGTGGAGCATACGGTAGAGGTGTGCCCCGCCTGGGCAGAGCAACGCCGTGTCCTCGTGGGGGCGATCGGTGGCAGTGATCTCTCGCGCCGGGCATTGGTACAGGCCATGGTCCGGAGTGAGGAGGAGTGGCAGGCGGTCGCCTCCTTCTGCGAAGCAGTAATGCTAGCAAAGGAGGCGGCCGATCGCGTGAGGCAACGGTCCTCACGCCCCAACCGCCGCCGGGATTCCGATCCCGATTTCCGGCCACCGTAGGCGCGGGCTTGCGGACTGCGAGTAATGGGTGGCTCGCCGTCCGACCGTCCGGTAACTGTCCAGACCGAGCCCAAGTCGTCGACGGCGCGTATTGTTCCACGCCCGCCTCAGGGTGATGTCAGCAAATCGTAGGGGCCCAGCAGGGCCGAAGCCTACTGGGGCCACGGGTAGTGAGAAAGCGAAGCCCGGGGCCCCGGGATGAAGGCAAAGAAGGAACAGGAGTGGGTTTTTAGTCAGTAAAAGTCTGACACTATCGCTCCGCCCAAGAGCGCGATTTGTCATCAGATGATTTTCCAACCCAAAAAAAAAAAAGTTGGATATTTTGAAACCGGAAAGATAAGCAAGAGTTCGGGAAGCTCAGCAAAGACAAGTTAGGACTAAAGGAGGAGGATAGGAAGGTAGGAATTGGGGAGGATGTTTGGTAACGCCAGTATTTGAAAACCGAAAAGTGGCAACCGGGATCCGTGGCGGGATCTTCGAGAGCTCATATTTTAAAATTCTGGATAGCAAGGGTAACGTGATTCATAGACATATTGATCAACTAAAGCGTAGATCTTCTAAGTTCACTTGTAATCGAAACAAATACTGGACTATCACAACTGGATCCACCTAGCTGTGCGCCATCCGAGCCTGCTGAGGTTCAGCCCGAACGGTCCGAGGAGTTGGGCAGCGCGGGCGTGAGGGCCGCTCCCTCGCGCGTGCACGTCCTCCTCCTTTGCTAACATTACTGCTTCGCAGAAGGAGGCGACCGCCTGTCATTCCTCCTCGCTTCGGACCATGGCCTTTACCAAGGCCCGGCGCGAGAGATCGTTGCTGCCGATCTCAGAATTATTAGTATATAACGCTGATACTGTCCTCCCCGGCGGTAGTGCAGTACCTACTTGGTATTAGAGTAATTAATTATTATCTGTGGTCGGATTGACTTTTGGTGTCACCTTGTAAATAAATCCTGTTACGAACCGACTGCTTTTTCCTTGTGCTCCCAAACATTATAAATAGCTAAATGTATTAAGATATTATTTTTCAACATACTTAATATTAGTTGTTATGGTTCGATTATAACCTAAAAATATGATACTTTTTTTTAAATATATCGATTTTGCAGCTAGTCCGCTATAAAAATAAGATCTAATAGGAGTATACTAACGATAGAGAATACAATACATAATTTTCCAATACTCTTGGCTCCAAGGCGAACAATGTATGGACGCAGAGCAATGTCCTTTGTAGTTATGTCTCTTTTTTTGTTGGTCTGAGAGTTATGTCACAATTTTTTTTTTTTTACGATTCGTAAAATGTCTTCGTAACTCAATTCGGGAATGAACTGTTTTCATAGGTAAGTTTGTACGGAACCCTCAGTGCGCGAGTCCGACTCGCACTTGCCCGGTTTTTATTATTCCATTTAGTGCCACAGCTCGGTTTAGTTGATTTTTTATATGTTTACGTTTCTCGTTTCCATTTCCTATGGTAACTTTCTCGCTCTATAAAATAAAATTTGGCTTTAAATGTTGTTTGTACCTACCTACTTTATTACCACAGTCTCAACATGGTTTCCATATCCAGTTTAATGAGATGAAGTTCCTTGAGGTTGATTTTCGTATTATTATTACGACCAGCAACCATTAAAAATAATGTTTGCTCGGTTCACCTCATTTATTGTTTTTGTTTCTTATTGTACTTCCATTTGCAGCCCGTTTTTTTTCGAGGTGGGAAATTATCACTTATGTTTTCCAGCTCAAGGGTGGAGCGAGAGGGCGTGTTAGACTTTTACTGACTAAAACCCATCTGTGTCCTTTAGTTGGCTTGTGCGTTCTAGGGCCATGGTCACTTTTTTGCTCTTTCGAACATTCTCGCATGCTACGGCCCTACTGAGCCCCTTCAGTTTTACTGACATTTCTTTGCTCACGCTTGGAACACTACGTGCTGTCGACTCGGACTTGGTCCGTACCGTACGGGCGGACGGCATACCCATTGCTCGTCGTCCTTAAGCCCGCTCTATGGTGGCCAATTCCCGCCTGTACTTATTCGTGCAACCGATTACCCTCAAAAGTCATTTCCAACGTTTTTATATATAAAAAAAAGAAATAATTAATAACGCTAGCTCACGCTCAAGATACTATCTAAAATAATGATGTTTATGAAGGATCTCGAGGAAGCACTTAAAACTTATGCAGTCTAATCTTAGTACGTAGTAACAAAATGAATGAGTAACTGGATTATTCCATCACTATGTCATTTAAAAGTTTGTTAGCGACGTCAGCTAGAAGTGTTTGTTACCGAAACTTGTGGGCGGAGGATCGCAAACTTTATGACAACCGCCATGAATGACGCAAGATATTGTACTATATAATAATAATAAAACAGTTTGTTTTTTTATATTATTTTGTTAAAGATATATATAAATATATAAATAAAATAAAAATAATAAATATAAATTAAATTATTATATTAATTTATTTTTATATAAATATTATTATTATTATTATTATTTATATTTTAAAATAATAATATAATAATATTCCACAACTATCACACAATGCCATCTAGTCCCAAACTAAGCAGAGCTTGTGGTATGAGTACTAGACAACTGATAAACATACTTATGTGTTTTTAAATACATACTGTATATTATAGATAGATTACACCCAGACACAGAACAAATGATCGTGCTCATCACAATAAAATTCGTCCTGGGTGGGAATCGAACCCACGACCTCCGGCATAGCAATCATGGCACTAACCACTGGACCAACAGGCCAGTCTAAAAATGTAATGTATAATATGTATACTGAATAATAATATTAACTTTATTCAGTTTATTTTGATCAGTACAATGAGATAATTAGATGATCTTGCATTACATTAAGAGCCTTAAGAGTTAGGTTTTTTACAAGATTTTTTTACAAGTTTTTTATAAGTTACTGGATCCCACACTAGGGTTCCCTGTGTCGTGGGATCCAGTCTTTTCCCAAGTTATCCAAACATACATTTAGGACTACTAACAGAAAAAAAAAGTATTAAAAAGCAATATATACCTATACTCGGCTTGCTTGTGTACTTATTGAGAAAATATGCTGTTCAAATAAAAAATGGGGCAGTGGGAATTTTCACACAGACAAGGTCTAACTGAATTAGCAAACTTCGTAAATGTGATAGGCGTGTCGATGTCAGATGACAAAAAACCCTGTATTCGAACTGTCCGATATTTGAATCAATAATAATAATATATGTCATAACGGTTAATTTATTGTCGGACGACTATCGTCTCTAGCTGTTCCCATGATAACAACTATTTGTCGTGGGCACGACAGATAGTAGCAACAAATAGACGTGATTTAGACAATTTTTTATCGTTTTACGTCTGTCGGGCTATTCGTTCCCACTGTCGTGACAATTTGTTATCACCGCAAAAAAAGTCGTAGACGGCAGTTAATCGTTTCGTCCTATATTCGAACACCTCTATTTCATAGTGCAATGTGAAGTGTTACTGACATAGTCCTAAGTGTTATTTACTGACGATAAATTGTATTTACTCTATATATGTTAGTCAGTGAGGTATGTATCTTTGGGCCAAGATGCCTGATAATAAATGATTTATTATTATTATTTAAATATATAAGCCAAGACACTAAAAACGACACGATTATCTGTCGTCTTGACAAACTGGGAGCACGGCCTAAAGGTGAAAGTTTGTATCGGTGTGTGTTAGTTACTCCTTTACGCTTTAACGGTATGTGTTGGAAGAAAATCGGCATTATTATTCAGCTTATGTCTTCAATTAACTAACATGTAGATCATATTTAATGTATCATGAAGGGAAGTGACGAGCAGTGGTGGCCGAGTGGTAACGGCCCCGACTTACGAGTGGTAGGTTGCGGGTTCAAACCCAGCCAGGCGCATTACTTTTTGTAATTTATTTCATCACCACTGCTCTCAAAACGGTGAAGGAAAACACCATGTCCTAGAACTAAAAATTCGAAGACATAATGTGACATCCACCAACCCGCACTGGGCCCGCGTGGTGGGTTACGGCTCATTCCCTCTCCTAGAGAGAAGGCCTTAGTCCCAACAGTGGGAACATTATAAGGCCGACTATGCTATGCTATGCTAAGGGAAGTAGGTACTAATTCAACGTAGGCGAAGCTACAGTCAGAAGCTAGTAAAAAATATATTTAGTAATCTACTGAGGGATAATCAGAAATACGAGTACATAATTTAAGGCTTTAACCAAATACCTTAGTGAAATATAGATATTAATTCCATCCCTGTTTTGAAAATCAACAGTATGGATTAAATTGTTCATGGAAATCAACAGTTTTGGTTTTTATTAATTATTAGATATTAATCTATCGTTAAAATAATTGTAAATGGTCAACTATAAAAAGAATGTTAAAAATTGTTTAAAACATACATTTAATTATATTATTATTAAACTATTTTAATGTGTGTTTAAAATATAGATAAAAAATAAGGTTTTGATTTGTTTATAAGTGTTTTGTTTTCAAAGTCGAAGACCTTTAGAACTTTAATACCAAAAAATTGTCGATAATGGTGTGTTGACAAATATCTCTGTATGTTACTATGTACATAACAAATATTTGCATGCTAATACTTAGCAAAACATAAGCATAAGCATAATCAGCCTTTTAATGTTCCCACTGCTGGGACTCAGGCCTCCTCTCTCTAGGAGAGGGATGGGCCGTAATCCACCACGCGGACCCAGTGCGAATTGGTGAATGTCACATGTCTTCGAATTTATGGTTCTAGGACATGCCGGTTTCCTCACGATGTTTTCCTTCACCGTTTTGAGAGCAGTGGTGATGAGTAAACATGTTTTAGCAAAACATGTTTGCTCCTAATTGTTTTCCTTTACCATCTTGTATACCGTGTTTTTAGCAAATAAATATATTATTATTATTATTAAATTACAAAATAAAAAGTAGTAAAAAAAAAGAAACAAATTTAGCAAAGAACATATTGAAAAAATTTGAATTTCCATTTGATGAAAACACTACGAGAAAATCAGCGAAGTTTTTAGCAACAATTTTTTTGCTTTTGTTCATTCAGCCAGCAGACAGATTGATGAATGTGCTTTTTTTTAATCTGTCATTTGTCGTTCATTGTTGGTTTTTTATAAAGCTTCAAGTAAATTGTGCCAGTTGTCGCTGGTATCTGCTTATTCTATTATCGTGGTATTAGTCACTGGTATTCGCTTTGAATAGTGGAAATTTTAATGTCACAGAGTGTACTATATTTTCCCACAGACACAGGCCCGGAATAGCTATCTGTAGGCATCATTATAATCATTCTGTAGGCAAGGTGCAGTTATGAATATGCACAAAATTTCAGGAGGTTGTTATAAAAATCGTAAATAATGTTTATTTATTTAACAATTCATGTACACACATATTATAATAAAAGAAAAGAAGCAGGAAACAGAAAAATTGCTACAAAGGTGATGCTTAGTTGGTACAGAAATATCTTCCAGCATAGCTGCGAAAAGAGAGTTGGAAAAAAACAGATGTAGACAGTGTAGACAACGTGAGTAAAAGTAATAGGAGAAAAAGAAAAGAACAGACAAAACAAAGTTATTATTGAAATATACCCATAATATAATGAAATAAGTACAAAAAAATACGATATCTGGTCAATAATATAATCAATAATACGGTCTATTTGTTATGTTAGTTTTTTATTTTATTTTGAGTGTTATTCAGAATAACTCTCTTAATAAATCTCTTCCAAAAAACCGAATCACCCGTTACAGTTGTTATTTATGGCGCGTCATGTCACTGTGTGCGTTAGTGCGACAGCCTGTACGAGGCTCCGCCTACTTACTCTACGAAAAGCTTTTACCGATTTCCATAACAAAATATAAGAATAAAAAAAAAATACGTAGACAATCACTAATGCCTCCTCAATTTTTCTGCAGATTCAATATAGGTCTAGTCAAGTTCTTATACTTTTCAACACAGAGAAAATTATTTTGCGTGAAACGCTCCTAGCACGTTCATGGCATGTTACGGTGTAGCGCGCAGACAGTGTACTTGGAGCTTTACTACTGAAGACAGACTACATAAATATAACTTTAGTAGGCGCCAGATAAATCTGCAATAAAGTACGTATCAACCTTTTCCTAATATCCTTTTCATAATATATGTTACTGTAATTGGTTGTTTAACCGTTGTAATTGATTAAATAAATAATAAATAATCTCGTAACCGAAAAATAAGCTATGAACTGTTTTTCATCACTAGAAAATGTAAAGGAACACGACAGATGTTGATTCAAGATTGCTTTTTTCTAATTTAATTTATGATCAATTTTTATTAATTGTCAAATTGTACAAGCTGTATACACCAGTAATGGGCATATTTGCTCAGAACTAAACTTCTATACGATTAACTAAATGTAAAATCTCTTGTGAATATGTCGTTGGTGTTCCTAATAAATAAATATTTATGTGTTTTTTCTGTTTTTTAAATTAAGAATGTCAATAAATGTATGAGGGTTAATGTACGTTATTCCAATATCTGGCGCCTACATTACCTACTAACAATAGTAACTAACACTTGTTATGAAAGCGACTTCCTTATAAAATCCTGCCATATTATAAAAACGAGTTTCATACTGCTCGATTAGAGAAGATTAGGTTGGCACAATTGGAAGTGTTAAGTGGGTACTCGTCGGATTCTCGAAGTCAAGTGACTTGACTATGTTAGACATTTAAGGAACCGACACCACGTAGGTACAGTTAATTCCGACTATAAGTGGAGAAAGGTCCCTAGTGTGGGAATGTAATGATGTGCTATATAGAGCTAGTCAAGCCAGGCGTGGATTACACGATTATTTGAAAGGTTAATTTTTGGGAACGACTAAATCGTTCTGAATCTACTGTACTCGTACCTACATATTTGATTCAGAATACAAATTACACTATTATTAAAAAGGCGAGAGTTTGTGAGTGTTTATATTTTTATGTTTGTTAATTCTTCACGCTCGAACTATTAAACGGATTGCAATGAAACTTGGAACACGGGTAGAACATATCCTGTCGTGCTATTTTCTAAGAAAACAGCCTTGAGCGCCGCGTTGGCCGCAGCGACGAAATCCAAATAGGTACATTGGATTAACAATCTAATGTATAGGTTTATTGAATTGTTAATCCTATGTACGTATTTGGATTTCGTCACTGCGGTCAGCGCTGCGCTCAAGGCTGTTTTCTTAGAGAATAGCACTGCTGGAATCCACATAGAATACTTCTTATCCTAGGAATATATTCCTTTGGGATAATTTTCTTCTATCATGCGGGAAAAGCTGCTGGCAGTAGCAGAGCTAGTCCTCTCTTATAGTGCAAAAAGCGTAGACTCAGATACTGACCTACGTCTGATACTGTTACTTTTCATCATCAACATCTTCCCTAGTCCCGTATTATTTGGGGTCGGCGCAACACGTTTTATTCTTCCATTCTGCCCTGCCACACGTCATGCTATCACTAACTTCCTTTTCTTTCATATCACTCTTCACGCAATCCATCCATCTTTTCTTTGGTCTCTCCCTCTCCATCTATCCACATGTAAACTCATAACTCTTTTAGTAACATGCGTTTCATCCCTCCTCTTCACATGAACATACCAAGACAAACGATTCCCTTTCAACTTTTTAGTCACTGGCGCCACTTTCAAACTTCCCCTAATATACTCATTGTACTGTTACTTTTATTAGGTACTTTTAATTGACTACTGGGCGTTTGGGCCATCACTGATCACTGGAGCGAGTAGTGTTGGCCCGTCTTAAGAGTCGTATGTTGTGAATTCAAAACCCAGGTAGTAGGCCTTTGTGCAAAACAGTGAAGGAAAACATCGTGAGGCATAGCATGTCTTTAATCTAAATATTCGAAGACAAGTGACATCCACCAACTGAAACTGGGTTCGCGTGGTGGATTGGATTGGAGGTGTGAGTCTCAGCATTATAAAGCTGTTTATGCCATGTTGACAACAATTTTCAGGAAATCTAAGCGTATTTAGAGGTATGCGGAGCAGGGTGTAAAGTCCCTCAAACCTCAAATGAAAAGGGAGTTTCTCCCACCGAACGGGTGTTTTTGTCTGGTCCGGGCAACTACCCGATAATTGATTTCACGTTTAGATTTTTTAGTTTCTATGTGGCGCTATAGATGTCGCTACACTTACAAAAGTTATACTATCTTACCACCCTATAGGCAAATAGAGCAAAAGTATGGGTTTCTGACTAACAAATAACATTCATACTTATGTTGGTAAAGCGATTGCTAGACCGATTGTACTTACTGTTTGCATACTTACCTACACTGAAGAAAGGCAACCGACGCCAAACATATTTTATCAATATCCGATGGGACTGACATGTACTTAATATGTATAAAAGTCCCTGATTCAAAATATAGAGAGCAAAAATAGTATATTTTGATACAAGTGGAGAAAGTTTGTTATTGTGACCGAGGCAGAATTCACCCGAGTCGCAGGCGAGGGTGTTATGGTGCCAAGTGCTTGAGTGACAAATTTCCCTAAACATTTTTGAATATACTTACGAAGAAATAAATAAACGGGGACTGCCTTGATGCGATAAATGCAATAAAATTTTGCGAGGGTGAAGGCGTATACTTTCTCGCACTAGTGTGAAAAAAGTAAATTACATGCCTAAAAGGGGGGATAGGAGCGGGTTTTCGAGTGTATTGGTTTTAGTTATTTAACAATATTTTATCAATATAACTGACAGAAGCTATTTTTACAAGCTTTTATTTAACTTGCAATGTTTGTATGTTTGTTTATGGGGCTCATCTTGCAAAAGAATTTTAATACCCCTAACTGATTGAGTTGAAATTTTGCAGACGTGTTCAGTTTTTTTTTTTTTTTTTTTTTTTTAATTCATATAAACCAGTGCTTGACTGCGATCCCACCTGATGGTAAGCAGCGATGCAATCATTGATGGTGAGTTTAGATGATTGTCATCTAAACTGAACACGTATGCAAAATTTGCATGCTTAATTAAGTGATGTCATTCTAAATCAAATATGGCGGACTCCTGAAGATGGCAGACTATAATAGTTATTTTTTATGCACCTCTGCAAGACTAGCCAAGTTACAACCGTTTCGCCGTGCTCCAATTCCTTTGTTCTGACTCAGTCACGTGGTCAGAACAAAGTAATTGGAGGCGTGGCCGACTCGAAGCGATCGACGAAAGAGAATCGAAACGAAACGGTTGTAACTTAGCTAGGCCTGCAGAGGTGCATAAAAAATAACTATTATAGTCCGCCATCTTCAGGAGTCCGCCATATTTTAGTTCAACCGTTTCGTATATATCAATTAAAAGGGTTTGTTGAGAAACGATAAAAAAAATACGGCACAAGTAATCCAATATGGCCGACAATATTTTTTAAAAGCGTTTAAAACTGCGGTTTAAAAGCTTGTTTTTAAAAATGTCTTTTTGACATTATCTTGCAATCTTTTTTTTTTGTAATTACTTTGGCCTGGAAACTAAGTCCTTTAAGCCACTACGATCTTTAAAAAGCGTATTGTGTACTAGTGAAGTACCAATAAGCAAAGTAGTCGTATAACAAAGGTTTGATCTTAGCTAAAAGCCAGTCAAGGTTTATTAACGATAAGGTGGGCCTTTTTACCTTCCGGCAGGGCGGAACCGTGACCCAACGAAGATGTTATTTTTCCCAATAGACCCGTCAGCACCAATCGACACTTTTGCGTAAATTTATTTCAAGATCTTTTGGGACATAAAAGTTCAATAGTTAGATTGAAAGGTTGTTAAGTGGTGACTGGTGGTTTTGTAACGGTGAATGGCCTCTGCTGGATGAGAGACGTACACAACACAGAGCCTAGTGCTAATTGTTTTTACGTTAGCACGATCGAGGCTTTCTGATTGGTTATATAAGAGCTTGGAGCGGGCCAATTGGAGTGCCAAACGTGTCTATCGCGTAAACGTAAAACAAAATCGTACTAGGTACTCTGTCTTCAATTGGCTGAAACGGTGATGACGATATCCTTCTTCGTGTCGATACCAAGTCAAGTAACAACAAGGAAAGTCAAGTAACCGTATAATGATGCATAGGTATACTAAAATGTGACGTCACTGTTATGTTACGTGTGTACATAAAAAACTTAAAAATAAAACAAAATAACCGACTTCACAACAAAAGAACACTAAAACGATTTGATCGTTTTAGATAACCGACTTCAAAGTAAAAAAAGACTGAAAAGTGCAAAATAACTTTAATTTCGGAAGTCGGTCGGTCGCAGCGGAAATTCGCGCCCGGCGGCGGCGTTGCATCTCCACGCGCAAATCGTGCATGCGTGCAAGGACTGTTGCCTTCAGATCCCATGGTGGCAGGCCAGCAAGGAGGCTCGCCGCTCTCTTCGCGGGAAACCGTGCGGTATCCCCGCACCATCCGTATGGCCGTGACCCTCTGGCATACGTTCTGCTGGGCCGCCGATCGCTTTCGCAGAGACGGTGCCCACACCCCATAAAGCCCCATAAAGGGCCATGGACCGAACGATGCCTGCGTAGAACCCATACACTGCTAGGATATTATGAAGTTTCCGTGTCTACCTTCCACCTTCCGGCTCCATCATAGTTCAGTTCGATAGTACCTTATACCCAAAGTGCATCTCAAGACAATTCTAACAAGCCCAAACACGGCTAGAATACATTGATTAATTACGGAGTTCCGGTGCCTGCCTTTCGGCTCCATCATCATCATCAGATCACTTCGATGATACCATTTTCCATTTTCAACTATTCAGAACC
The DNA here is from genome assembly GCA_905147345.3 of Mythimna impura. Taxonomy (NCBI): domain Eukaryota; kingdom Metazoa; phylum Arthropoda; class Insecta; order Lepidoptera; family Noctuidae; genus Mythimna; species Mythimna impura. The sequence goes on along the minus strand of LR990362.1, from coordinate 12,738,955 downwards.
TTTTATGTATTTTATTATCATAGTTTTTTTTTGTTGCTATCTTCATTGTGATATCTATCTGAGGGTGAAGTTCCGTTGGCCATTTGTGGTATTCTTCACTAGTTCCACTTCATCAAATGTTACGTTTTGACTGTAAATGCTTAATTTCTCGATGAAAATACTAAAATCACTATATGATTACCTATAATAATATTTGAAGAGTTTCCTCGATTCCTCATGGATCCCATCATCAGAACTAGATTTTGAAAATAATTAGACAAATCTGGAATCATATCCTTTTAAGAGAAACATTTTTTTGCAAATCGTTCCTTAGACGATGGAGTTCTGAGGTAAAAAACATAAAAAAAAACACCACCGAATTGAGAACCTCCTCCTTTTTTTGAAATCAATTAGAAAGAGATAGCAAGATGATCCCATCACGCCCGTTCTCTTTCTCATACAGATATTTTAATTCGATGTTATAGTTGCGATATTGTAGTGTGTATAAAATATTGTATAAAAAAAATCTAATTGCGTTACATTTGCCTACTTTTCGGGTTCGCAATCGCTTCAGAAACATCTAAGTTTTTTATTTGTTCTGAGAAAGAAACATCACGTTGGAAGAAATGCTCTATGGCTGCGTATAAAATAAATCGCCACATTACCAACATTACAAGAAAGATTTATAACAGCAGTAGAGATCTTTGTATAATTTTATGTCCTTGCGAAGACTTGAATTACTGATGTATATAAAGGCTGTTAATAAATTATCCTGCCGGCAATAAAATGGTATATAGATCAATATCAAGGAAGGGCTTCGATGAGACTAGAATAGACAAAATGAGAACGCTTTGAACACTTGCCATCACTAGTGATAAACAGTAAACCTGAGTACCGTAATTAGAGACACAATAGAAAGACAATGAGCGAGTGAACGGCGTTCGCTTGGGGCTTAATTAATTAAAGCAAAGACGACATATAGACATAATTTATATAATTTGTAATGTCAAAATAACAGCTTTTTATTAAAAGCAATTGCTTTTTTTGTCTGTCTGTTCCGGCGACTATCCGAAATACCTGTACAAATTTTGGCGGGGCTTGTCGCTCATGTTATGCTCAAAAGCAGCCTCAGTCACTTTTTATTTTAGGAAAACAAACCATTTGTGTGATTTTATAAATTTGACTTGGCCGATGTGGCGTGCAACAGTTAGTATTATAATAAGTAAGACGAAATAAAATAATGTCTACAAAAGTTTACATAACCTGAAAAATACATTGAAATCGTAAAACATTAGCGTTACTTTTAACGTAAATGTGATTTTTCACTTGATTCATTGACTTGCTGTCACCTTTCGGCAGGATTCTACATTCTTCTAGAATTGACTGTCACTGAGCGATAGTGTGACTTCACATCTATGAAACTACTATCTCCTGCCAGCGGCTTCACCCGCGTGGAAGCAGAAAATTTAAAACTCCCGGGATAAAAAGTATTCTATGTGCTATTCCAGGACGTGGTTTACCCGTGTGCTAAATTCCATCTAAATCCGTTCAGTCGTTTGAGTGTGAAGAAGTAACAAACATACATACACACTCACCAACTTTTACCTGAGCTATAATATTAATGTGATTTTCTAAATCGGAACAGCACTTTAGACGTAGACGCTACCCGTTACAAACAAACAACTTTAATGTGATATAGCTATGGGTCTGAACGTAGTCATGTTATCGCTAAATGGCGCTGATCTCATGAGATCATCTCAGATAATGTGTTTTCTGTATGGGAGCAGAGTCTGACTAAGTCGGACTAAACCATCTAATTTAATATAATACGTATTACCTATGAAATACATTTGGTTTTCATGCGATTGCCAAGTCAGTCTATTTATTTAAAACATAAAAGAATTGTATTATTGATATGGTCACTATAAGATGTTGCAAAAGGTCCCTCAAGTAGGGACTGAATAAATTAACCGACTTGGTATTACATGGATCTCACAACTTTTTACGTTTTAAGAACTGATTTGCGAGCTTTGGTTTTTTTAACCGACTTCAAAAAGGAGGCGGTTATATGTTCGGTTGAATGTATGTTTTTTTTTTTTTTACAAGTTATGTTTTTGATGGCATATGGCACCTCATAATGTCGTCTTGAGAACAATCATAATGACATTATGAGCAATTGATATTATGAGAAGTTGACATTCTAAGAAGTTGACATTGTGAGAAGTGGACATTTTGCGTCCGGTTGACATTTTGAAAAGTTGACAATATGAGATGATACATTAGCTTTAATCTTAATAATATTACTATAAATAATCACATATCTGTTAACACTTAGAGATAGTCTACAGAATAAACACATTCTCGTTCCAGAGATCAGTTATTGCACAACCGTATTTATCGTATCTGTCCCACGGGTTAAATTTCCCATTCGTAGGGAAGACGCGCAGGGTTTTTGCTTCACAGTAACTCGGTGAGGGACGACTGGTATTATCTTGGGTCCGTCGAGGGTTATCGTAGAACCACGGTATCACCGATATGAGTTGACTGGTATTGATATAGATGGGATAGACGAGATGTAGTGCTGTGGAGATAAATACGGCGTAAAACATTATTTAGGAATGTTGTTTGAGTTTTTTTCTAGTAGGTTTAAAATGGTAATTTATTTGGTTTTTCTTTTTTAGGGTTACGTACCTCAAAAGGAAAAACGGACACCTTATAGCATCACTTTGTTGTTGGTCTGTCTGTCAAGACTCTTTATGTCGGGAACGAGTGGAGGTATCGAGTTAAAATTAAAACCATATACTGAATTCTGCTATCCCTTGAAGCTGAAAAATCAAACTGCTAAGTTAACGAAAAAAAAGATACGGCCGTTTATGTTGCAAAAAAAAAATTCGACACTCCAGGGAATCAAAATTCATAGGGTACTTCTCGTTGACCCAGAATCCTGAAATTTGGCATAATGCAAGGTGAATATAAAAATAGTAAGTTTGTTGTAACGTCACAAAAAAAACTTTTTTCGACTCGGAAAAATCTTCGAGACTCCATTCGGGAATCACATACTATTTACATAGGAAAGTTTGTACGGAACCGTCAGTACGCGACTCCGACTCACACTTGCCCAGTTTTTTTAGGTTTGGTAAAAACTAATTCTTATATACATATTACAAAACAAAGTCTGCTACCGCGATATTATAAAACAAAGTCTGCTACTCAAAAACTACGGAACGGATTTTCATGGACAGAGTGATTCATATTTAAGTACAGAAAAGAGCGAGTTTGTGACACCCGTGTGAAGCTGGGCGTGTAGCTAGTCTATAATAAACTATAACATCAAAGAAAATTTATAAAATTTGCTATAGAACTTTTATTTTATTTTAAAACTAACTTCTATGGTTTAGGACAAATTGCAATTTTAAAAGTGTGGTATTAAGTTTCGAAGGCTAGTGTAGACGTTGTAGGTATAAGTTGATGAAGCGAGGAGGAATGATAGACGGTGGCCTCCTTCTGCGAAGCAGTAATGCTAGCGAAGGAGGAGGCCGCACGCGTGAGGGAACGAATGTCCTCACGCCCCAGCCGCTGAGATTCTGACCCCGACATCCAGCCACGGTAGACGCGGGCTTGCGGACGTCGAGCAATGGGTAGCTTGCCGTCCGGCCGTCCGGTAATTGACCGGATCGAGCCCAGTCGTCAACAGCGCGTAGTGATCCACGCGCTCCTAAAGGAGATGTCAGCAAACCGTAGGGGCCCAGCAGGGCCGATGCCCACTAGCTAGGACTGCGGGGAATTTCTGAAAAGGAAACCCGTAGTCCTAGAACGCAAAGGGCAACTGAAGGACACAGGTGTGGTTTTAGTCAGTAAAAGACTGACACGCCCTCTCGCTCCGCCCAGAGCGCGACAAGTCATTAGATGATTTCCACAGACAAAAAAAAGGTATAAATTGATATTGGGAAAGGTTTGTTTGACTTGTATTGAGAACTTAAAAGACCATACGACAAATTAGGCTCAATGTCCAACAGAGTTGCGGCATTATGTCATTGTAAAGGATTTTGAAGATTAATTGATTTTGTTCATTCTTCCTTTCATGTACAGTCCATACTTCTGTGGAAAACGCTTCCTATCGACATCGGGATGGCCACCAGTTAGTATGCAGTTGCGGAATTACTTTCTACACAAATAGCGGAGTCGTCTCGAAAACCCGCTTCTTTTACTTTATTTAGATTTATATATATCTATGTAGATATATATTATATTAAATATAATATACGTTTATTTTATTTATATATATACATTTGTTACAATTGTACCCTTGTTTTCCTAATAATCTATTTTATTTTGTTTTTATGCCATGTGTTCTCTTCACCACCCTTGGTTGACTGGTAGAGAATGCCTAAAGCATTATTAAGTCCGCCTTTGTACCTTTGTGTTGCATGAAGTTTTAATAAATAAATAAGAAAAGGATTCTGTTTAAAAATTGTTACTGTTGGCACCACCTTCAATTCCGTCGCAGAAAAATTATTTATGCGCCTTAATTGGTTTTATAGGAAAACACAATTGGTCACCGATGTTTTGGTCAATTTATTTTTTTGTTTATAAGGTGTTGGTCCGAATTGGTCTCATAGAAATATTGTCATCGTCTGATAATGAACTTTAAAGATATGCAACGGAAATAGGATCATAGCAGACATGTCGTAACAAGTCATATTGCTTCGTTGATATTTGTACCTAGTCGACTGACTAAAGGCAGAGAGGAGGGGGTATATTGAAATGATCTGATGATGAAGTCGAAAGGTAGGCATCGAAACTACGTAATAAATCGACTGGCATGTTGGTCTAGTGGTTAGTGGCCCTGACTGCTATGCCGGAGGTCGTGGGTTCGATTCCCACCCAGGACAAATGTTTGTGTGATGAGCACGATCATTTGTTCTGTGTCTGGGTGTAATTTATCTATAATATGTATGTATTTAGAAATATATAAGTATGTTTATCAGTTGTCTAGTACCCATAACACAAGCTCTGCTTAGCTTGGGACTAGACGGCGTTGTGTGACAGTTGTGGAATATTATTATTATTATTATAAAAAAAAAACTATGTATCCTAGCCGCGAGTAGACTTAGTAGAATTATCATGAGATGCACTTTAGCTATATGGTGCCATGATAGAAGCAGGGGAACTCGGTAATAAAACAATGTTGTTGTTAGTAAACACATTAGTGCGACTATGTCAAGGTGTAGTCAAGGTTTTCGTTAGGTTTTGAATGATATGGTCAAGGTTACACGAGTTATTGAAGCAATATGAATGTCAATATCAATTTGCTACGGAGAATAATTTATGAAAGACTAGCTCGGCCCACAGTTTCCCTCAAATACTTTCTGGTGGAACAACTAGGTGTGTTAGAGGCAGTTTGGTTATGTTTCTTTTTTTGTTCTTAACTTTGGCCCACACTAGGAATTATTTTAGTACAGTATTGGGTGACGGGTGACAGGACAGAATGAAAGAAAACAAACTTGTTGCGCCGACCCCAAATAAAACGGGACAAAGGTGGGAAGGTGACGATGAGTATCGTGGGTGCGTTCAAAAACATGTAAACTTACATACACAAAACACTTCCCCGCCTGGACAGAGCACCGCCGTGTTCTCGTGGGGGCGATCGGCGGAAAAAAATAATACACGAATCACTTAAATAAATAGCTTATATTTCGGACAAAGTCCATAGTTGGTTAGTATAGAGATAACTTAAAAACTAGGAACAGAACAACTAATAAGTTGGCCGAACAAATATTTGTTCCGGGCAAGAATCGAAATATTATAAAGATGAAAGTTTGTATGTGTATATACAACATTAGTTTGAGTACCTATATGCCGAACCCGAAACACGTGTCTAGTTTTTTTTTATGTAAAGAATCTATGCACAAAATTTCATAACTGTATCATGAAAAATCACAAATATAAGCTTGTTATGTTACCTGGTTGTCCGCACAAATACATGGTCACCGAGCTATCCAGGCGACTGAAGGGTTGTTTTGCTTGCGCACCCAGCTGTGCGCTGGCGCCTAATGCCCGCTATGACTTGCCGTGACCTGTGTTGTACTTAGTATCGATGGTGTCCACCTTGTGAACTTTTTTAAATATTTTTGGGAAAAAATATAACATGGTGTAAAAATTATTGGAATCGATTCAGTTACTGATTCTGAATGAACTATATTCAAGTTTCGCATATCCTAAAAATAATCTTGTCGTTTATATACCTAATATATGCACATGTTTGTGTATGTTTGTTGTTCCTTTACACTCCAACGGCTGAACAGATTCGGATGAAACTTGGTACACGGGTAGACCATGCCCTGTAACACCACACAGGATACACAAAAAGAATCCTATTTGTGCCTGGCAGCCTTTTTATCCAAGTCTATTATGTCTGTTTTGGAGCGCAGTCCAATGGTTTCTATAAAGACAAAAATAAAAAAATAGTAATTCTACATTCTAGTTATGTTAAACAAATTAACCCAGAGTTAGTTAAGCGACGTGTTTACATACAAAATATATCAGAGATGTCTCCGGGCGTGTCAGATGCGGAACTAACAATATCCGCCGCTAGTCCGCTCTCGTGATTAATAAACATCAAATGTTGTGTATATTTGATGTTTTACGTAACCACTATGTTTGTGTCTCTAATTTTCAACCTACATGACAATATCATAGCTATATGTTACGATGCATGTTCAAGTTCTAACACCTTATTTACGTACATTGATGTAAAATTAGTTCATACTTTTAAGGTTGTGTATTAAATTAGTTCTTAATTTGATTAACGGATGGCGTTATTATTATTTCTTTACTGTCAGGCAACTAAGGCCCATAGATAAAAACATTATATTACAATCTTACAATCAAAAATATCACAAACAATTAACTATAATTATACACGTAACGTCGGCATCGTGTTCCGCTGCGTAGTGTCGCGTAGCCTTCCTCGGAAACGTCGATACACGACACCTTTCGGCCAAAAGTCCTCTCTCAAAAAGGTCTGTAGATGGTGGGTTGAAACTCGTATCACGAACGACTTGAAGTTGGTATCATGGCACAAATCCAGCCTTTTGACCCTCAGAGTCGAGTTGCTCTTTATCTTCATTTACTCCACGACTTCCTCAACCTTCGTAGAGCAATGCTGACGCAAAATATACAGCTGCATCGTAGGCACAGCAGGACGCAGCAGCATATTTATGCAGAATCTCAGGGTTTTAATAACTCTCCGTTGTATTTTTATAATTATAGAGTTTAAGTGTTCAGTAGTTCACGTTCAGAATTATATGTATGTATTTTAGGTACTTACTCAAGTTTTTATTTATCACCCTGACTGCACTCTTAATTAGGTACCAAGTACAAGAAGTGAATTCAGTGCTGCGTGACCAGACCTATAATCCATGTAACGATAATCGTTATCTTAAAATTACAACAAATTGAAACAGGTTTGTAAAGATAATGTGTATGTTAGATCCTGGGCTTTGGGATTATTTTTACGAGTTACCACCACACTGGAGTGGAACGCAAAGGGCAACTGTGGGTTGGTGTTTAGTCATAAAAGGTCTGACATTCAATCTCACTCCACCCAGAGCGAGAAAAGTTATATGATGATTTTCAACGTCAAAAAAAAAAAAACTTGGTCACTCCTAAGGCTATGGCATATACTGTTACATCGAAGGAGATCGCACGAGAAACGTACTGTCAACAAAGAAAATGAGTAACCAGGGTTATCAAACACCGCCGGGATCTCGAAACCGATTTCTGGCCACCGTAGGCGTGGGCTTGCGGACGGCGAGCTGTGGGTGACGTGGAAATCGATGGATGAATGAATTTCAAATTTATTAATCAGTGGGTTATTTACTTTAAACGTAACATGTTTCATTCATATCCATCCATCTGTTTCCATGAAAACTTTAACTATATCTGATGACCCTGGTTACTTATCTTCTTTGTTGACTGTACCTACCTTATTAGCTTGCAGACTGCCCAGATAAATATACTTTTAAAGGGTTGTGCAAAGAGTAGGATTTGAATTTGATAGGAAAATAATTTTATTGTTTTAAGTCAGTTTAGAGAGATAATGTAGGTAACATAGCTGGAGTTCCGTAAATATAAATAATTGTAATGTTCTGTGTGTTATTGAAGTACTGTGTGTATATAAGTATATATATTATACGAATGTTTATTTTTACTATATACATACTTTTGTAGCCTAGACAATATAATATTTTCATTTTTGTATGCACTGGAAATGTTGTCTCTACACCACTCTTGGTTGACTGGTAGAGAATGCCTAAGTAGTAAGTCCGCCTCTGTACCTTTGTGTTTCAAGAAGATTTAACATAGATTAAATAAGTAAATAAATTGTTCTTTGCATTTGTCTTCTTAAATACCAGATTTTACTAAGATTGAAAAGTCTAGGGTTGCCAACGTGCTATGAAGCGCAGGCATACTAGATGTTAAGCTAAAAGATCTTGTTCAAAACAGTATACTGCGTTCCAAAACACAGATTGTTAACATGGCTCATAAGGCTGCCCAGTTTAAGGGGGACTAGGTTGGACATAAATGCCACATGATGATCCAGCGGCCTTTAAAACACAAAATTTGTACTCAGAAATCGCATGACAAGATCACGGCAGATAAAGGAGATGGCGGGATAACTTAGATGTTTGCCCAACCGTGGGACAGTATAGACTAGATATATATAAATACCAGATCCCATGAGCCAGCCCTACGTTGAGAAGCGAGCCAAGAGGATCATTGGCAATGATGCACTCGTCGAGTCGAGGCTTCAAAGTCTTGAGCATCAACGCAGAGTTGCTAACATGTCGGTTTTCTACCGGTTGCATTTCGGGGAGTGTGCGCCGGAATCTCATAGGCTAATTCCGCCAAGCCAGTTCCATCATCGTATCACCAGACGTACGGCGATATGCCACAGGTACATGGTGGATATCCCATCTATACGCACAAAACGTTTTAGGAATACATTCATTGTGCGTATAGCTAAGGAGTAGAATTCCCTATCGGAGTCCGTGTTTCCTGATCGCTACAACCTGGGGATCTTTAAGTCAAGGTTATTTCTAGCCCAAGCGCGATCCATCGTCGCCTACATGGTCGCTTTCCATCAGGTGAGATAGTAGTCAAGTGCGAGCACAGGCTCGGCTTTTTTTAATTTATTGTTGACAGCAACAATACACAATAAATTAAAAAAAGCCGTCACAGTACATCTTGTGGTTTTGCTAATGTTCTGTCGCTTAAAGTAACAATTTGAATAGTGTACTATTTTGCATGGGAATATAGGTTCGCATCTCGAGGGACGTAGGCGTGTGTAATATTTACTGAACCGACTCACTGTTCCGAAATATTTTAGTGTTCCGAAAGATTGGAACAGCAGTAATGTTTTAAATGCATCATTTGAAACAATTAGAACACTGAAATATTCTTTACCTTAAGTGACCTGCAGTCTTTAAAATTCAAATTAAAACGTAAATAGTGGAAATTTAATTAGTGACTGCACTAAAAATATCTACTTAAAATTATTCTTAAATCAAAATTCAATTAAACAAAACTATTAGTGTATATGTCGGACGTAACAGATCACGATTCATAACAGTCAGTGTCTGTATCTGTATCTTTTGAGTCGATGTTTCAAATGATACATTTCACTGTTCCGGAACATTTCAGTGATTCAGATGCAAATGTTCCAATCGCAAAGATGACACACTTTGCCCACGCCTAGTGGGACGCGAGAACTAAGTACGAACTTATGAAGTCGACAGTACAGACTGCTCAAAAACGTCACCACAAAAGTTTCAATTTTACCCGGCTAGTATATAACAGGAAGGATTTTTGTTCTATGTATTTTCAAGACTAGCTGACTCCCACGTCTTTGCTCACTAAGTATTCCACTTCTGTGAGTCGTAGCGTGAGGTTATATAACCATTACTATTTATTTGTTATGAACCTTGTTATCTCATAAAGAAAGAATTTTGTTAATCCGATTAGTAGTTCCTGAGTTTTTTTTTTTTCGGTGGGTATATCATCTTATGACATCCCCCGCTCTTGGGCGGAGCGAGAGATAGTGTCAGACTTTTACTGACTAAAAACCCATTCCTGTTCCTTCGTTGCCTTTCGTACCAGGGCCGAGTCTTCCTTTCAGAATCAAACCCTTGGCCCCAGTAGGCTTCGACCCTGCTGGGCCCCTACGGCTTGCTGACATCTCCTTGAGGTGCACGTGGAACACTACGCGCCGTCGACAACTTGAGCTTGGTCCGGACGGTTACCGGACGGTCGGACAGCGAGCCACCCATTGCTCGCCGTCCGCAAGCCCGCGCCTACGGTGGCCGGAAATCGGAATCGGGATCCCGACGGCGTTTGGGGCCTGAGGACCGTTGCCTCACGCGATCGGCCTCCTCCTCCTTTGCTAAGTAGGTAGTTCCTGAGATTGGCGGGTTTAAACAAACATTATTTAAAAAAAAAACTTTTATTAAAACCAGCTTTTAAAAAATGGACCACTATAGTGAATTTACCGGGCCGTAGTTATTTTTTTGTACTCTTCCCAATCAAACCCTTTTGATTGATACCTATATTTAACATGGCGTGTATAAAAAATAACTAGTCCGCCATCTTCAGGAGTACGCCATATTGAATTTAGAATGACGTCACTTAGCTATACATTGTCATTCAAACTGAATATTTTTTAATATAAACTAGTGCTTGACTGCAATCCTACCTGATGTTAAACAGTGACGCAATCGTTGATGGTGAAGCACACTATAGTTTATTAAGAGCCTATCCACTCTAGCCTTGAAGACACCTAAATTATAATCGGACGGGAAGACCGCAGCAGGTGAATTGTTCCAGTCCTTCGATGTACGCGGTATAAATGACGAGGAAAAATAATTATAATAAAAAAACAACGGTTTAAGTTAACTGTTTTAAAATTCATTCGCAAGATTTGACCTAAACAAACATAAATATTAACCTTTCAAGTTAAATAAAAGCTTTTAAAAAACTCTTCCGCTTTATTATATTATAGTATAGAAGATTCGTATTTGTAGCTAACTGAAAAGTAATATGAAACGCCAACTAATTTATGTATGCAGAAGAATATATTTGCAAACGATTACAAGTATTGTTTGTAATATTATGGAAAGTTTTTTGGTAGTCATTGCGGTGCGGGCCAAAACCTACCATAAAATCTACCAGAGGGAACAAATATACCTAATTAATCAGAATATTTTCTATTATTTATAACTAGCTTTTGCCTGCGGCTTCGTCCACATACATAAAATATAGCTTATGTTACTCAGGAATAAAGCAGCTTTCTATCGGTGAAAAAATTTTCGCAATCGGACCAGCCCCCCTAGCCAAGTTACGACCACGATAACACACACGGGCCACACGGGGCTACATAAACGAGACCGATAGAACACGAGTACGTGTCATACGCGCGCGAAGGTGAAACGAAGCGGACATCCGCATACGACTTCCGTGTGTGACGTACTGGGTTGCCGAGCGCCGGCGCTCGATCAAACGCCAGCGCCGCCGTCGCCTCCCCTGCCCCCCCCCCCCCCGCCTGCAACCTCCACTCAACCCGCCATGCCGCCGCGCGCTCGGCGGTATTCATTCATAATACTACGATTAAATTGTGTACATGTTTTGCTTATTTCAAACTCGGACAAGGTAGAAAAATGAGAAAAAAAAAGTTATGAACTAAAAATGGAAATGTGTTCTATTACTTACACTGGACCACCAAAAAAAATTTACGCAGTGGTTAAAAACTTTTCCTGTATATAGGGCAGAGGTGTACCTTACCTACCTATAGTAGCTTCTTAAACATTTTACTAGCTAGGTTAAGTGTTACGTAACAAAAAGCGAGCCTATTGCCATCAACCAGGCAGACATCCAAACCCTCAGAAATACTTTATCTGAACCGGGAATCACACTCAGAACCTCATACACTGCAGAATTGTTCGAAAGTTACCGAGGCCCAGGAACGTGAAAGGCAACTGAAAGAACACTGATGGGTTTTAGACAGTAAAACTTTGTCACTCCCTTTCACTCTACCCAAAGCGAGAGGAGTCATTTATACTAGCCCAAAATACACAAGGAGAGACTAAATCGGATTTATTTTTAAACGTCAAAGCATGTTCTCTTTTTGAACAAGTACTCAAGTTTGAGTTGCCAGCAATCGACTTGTTAGGTCTGGCAGTGTGCCGGCTAGCGGGAGCAGCTCTAATTGCTCCGCCCTGTCTAGAGGGGCTCCTTTAGCGTACGATTGTATTAGGATTGACGTATTTGTCTTGCGCTGGTCTAGGAATAGATTTCACAAACAATTCGGTATTTGTCCGGCAGGATGTGAAGGTGTTTGGTTTTCTTTAATAATAATAATATGTATAATATATTCCACAACTATCACACAACGCTGCTTGTTGTTGTGAGCTAGTCTGTCATATGAAAAAAAATAACGTGACACTAAGAAATATTTAATTAATTAAAGTATTAATTAAATTTATTAGACTCCAAACTTGTCAATTATAACTTATAAACTAAACACTAAAACTATTTAAATGTCATTTCGATCTCATAACTGTACAAATACGAATAACTGCCTTAATTAAAATTACACAGTAAATTTGAGCTGTTTTATACAATTTGATTTTGTGAAGGAGCGGCGGGAGGCTATTAATAACTTTTTAGTAGTTAAAGTTTGGCGTCTAATTGGCGGGACTTGTCTGCGAATGTTCTAGTCCAAGCGGTATAGGTATATATACAAAGATATATCCGTAAAACCATTTTAAGTATTCGCCTCAGGCTTCCTTGGGAGCGGTGACAATGTCGTAGCACTTTCGTAGAGGTGCGTAGCCGCGTAGAGGTGCTACGAGCTACGAAAGATTTCAACGATGTGAAACGATAAAAGGGGTTTCGAAAAACTTTATCGGGTTTGGTCCAAATGTCTACCTACCACTAACGACACCTACAATATTTTCGAATACAATATTAAAAATGGAGTACTTCTTAATGAGTCTATTTAAAAAAAGACTGGCCATGAGAAGTCACAGCTATATGGAAATATTTGTACCACGTACACTCAGGGATCAAAACTGCAGTTGCACTCTACCAATGCTAAAGTGTCTAAAATTTCTTTGTTGTAGAAGTTCAATAGTCCAATTAGTTTATTCAATACTTTAGATTCTATGCTACCAATTAAATCAGTCATGAACCATTGACCCTTTTCTACAAAGAAATATTAGACATTTTAGCATTGGTAAGGGGGAACTGCACTTTTGACAGCTGACTGTACATCGAAAGACTGGAATAATTTGCCTGCAGCGGTCTTCCCGTCCGATTATAATTTAGGTGTCTTCAAGGTTAGAGTGAATAGGCTTTCAATAAACTAGAGTGAGTCACCATCATCGATTGCATCACTGCTTACCATCAGGTGGGATCGCAGTCACGCACTGATTATATAAAATAATTTAAAAAAAGCACTTTTGGTTCATCATCATTCTCCTAGCCTTTCCTAACTAACTTGGGGTTGGCTAACCGAATGCAGCTGAATACCGGTGTTTTACATGCTATCAGACATCCACAACCCAGTTACTGGGCAACACGATACGTCGAGCACTGGGCAGCTCACCGTCCGGCTGTTCGGTAATGAACCGGACCGAGCCCAGTCGTCAACAGCGCGTAGTGATCCTCGCGCTCCTCAAAGAGATGTCAGCAAACCGTAGGGGCCCAGCAGGGCTGATGCCCGTTAGCTAGGACCGCGGAGAATTTCTGAAAGGGAAACCCGTAGTCCTAGAACACAAAGGGTAATTGAAGGATACAGGTGTGGTTTTAGTCAGTAAAAGTCTGACACGCCCTCTCGCTCCACCCAGAGCGCGAGAAGTCATTTGAATGATTTCCCACCTCAAAAAAAAAAAAACACGATACTCGTTGGATAGACTGATGGTCAGATTTTCCGCCATTTGACTTTCACTACATGTGTAACAACACTGTCGACACTTTTCGCCAGTATTTATCAACATTTATTATTAGAACTTTTTAATGACATTACAACCGAGAGTTAGAAACAAGCTAACTTCTTTGTTGACTTACGACTTTGTCAAAGCATTGATTGAACTTGTCGAGTTGTTGTATTTATTATTCTGTTGATTGTTGTTCTTCTGTTTCTGTTGTTTTGTCGTCGTATAACGTAGACGTGTGTCTGTACTAACTGATAAAGTTCGTTCGTTCGGAAAATTGAGTTCATTGTCACGTGAGTGACTCTCAGTGCTCAAACTCATCATTATCAATTTTGTTTAGTCTAATAATACCTTTGCTTATCCATAATTCGTATAGAACCTTGCCTGTGTCGATGACGTACAGCCATCGATATTCAGAAAGGTCAGGTGTGTAGTACTTAGCTGGCAGGCATGCATGAAAATATGCATTATAGAGTGGGGTAGGAGTGGAGTGAGGGTACGTTCTGCCGGGAACATAATGTGCAAGCGAAGTGTGGACGACGGGTAGTCGATCGTCAATTGTTTGCTTTTGTTATGAAATATTGACATGCAAATAGAAGTATAATTAAAATACTGTTCTATTTTATGCTTGTATCGACACAGTTGAAGGCTCATTGATAGCGCGGACGTGTCTAACGAGGGATCATTTCATAGGACCACCGAGGGATCATTTGTATTATACAAACTGTTTGCTTTGTTTAAAATATCGAAGCACGTGAAATCAAATACATTTTAAAAGGACTGGTTGAAACAAAAAAAAAAAAACAAAAGAAAACAATGATAATCCAACAGGTAATACGAACTCGTAAAACACATGAACCTCCTGAATTAAACTGCAAAGCTTTTAATGTAGCCTCGGAAAGTTCCAGCTAGTAACAAGGATGTATGGAGGGATTTGAAAACGGGTGTATTGTAATAAAAACAAATAGGCGAGTACTTCGTAGTGAGCCATTTAGGGCAAACTGACTGGCTGGACGTGGGGCAAATAGACCGGCTCAGAGTGGCGCGTGGTGTGAATCGGTTTACTTTTCAATCTGTTCGACTTGTACCCGGGAA
This sequence comes from Mythimna impura, assembly GCA_905147345.3. Classification (NCBI taxonomy): domain Eukaryota; kingdom Metazoa; phylum Arthropoda; class Insecta; order Lepidoptera; family Noctuidae; genus Mythimna; species Mythimna impura. The sequence continues at coordinate 12,723,890 of LR990362.1, read as the reverse complement.
GCAATTTACACTGTTGGCGCGAATTTCACGTTTAGAATAACGTGTTAAATGTACATAAAGATGTTATTTGTGTACACAAGGGTTTGTATGAAATGAACATCCTCATAACGCGTTTATTTCTTTTTGCTTTAATTGAAATATTGCCCCACATAAAGAAAAAAATAAAAGTGTGTGAAGTGAACTGTCTTTCATAAATATTAATATTATATTTTAATATTGATTTGCATCAAAATTTAAAGTAAACAAATATTATACCTATAGCATAATCAGCCTTTTAATGTTCCCACTGCTGGGACTCAGGCCTCCTCTCTCCAGGAGAGGGAATGGGCCGTAATCCACCACGCGGGCCCAGTGCGGGTTGGTGAATGTCACATGTCTTCGAATAATATTATACCTACTTTCTTTAAATCAATTTTCTTGGAATAATTATTGGAGATTTATTTGGTTGGGACTAACTAGAGGCTAATATTAACAAGTTCAAATAAAAATAATATACAATCAAATATAATATTACAAGAAGTAATTGTAGGCTATTGTTTTCAGTAAACAATAACATTCTTACGTGGGTGGGTTACTACATTGAAATGATAATATTTTCAGCGAACCTAGTAGTTACTCAAGTTGAGACTGCGTCCTCATTGTCTGGGTACATCCGTACTTTCTGCGACGATCTTGATATTCTATTGTAAGAGAAAAATACTCTGGAAATTTCATTTGTGGAGTCGAGGACTTATAAATATTCATGAGTGAGGCAACGCGACGGTTTCACTCCAGAGCAGTCTGCATTAGTCCGCTTACCGCCTCACTATGCGCAAAATGTTCACTCAACCTGATTTATATGCACTTTAGACTACATGTTTTGATATAAACTCTTCCCGCGCGAGTTTAGCACCTTTATATTATACTGGCTGTCCCCCGCGATTTCACCTGCAACTTTGGCAACATACTGCTTCGCTCCTATTGGTTGTAGTGTAATATCATATATATATCGTGGCTAGCTCTTAGAATTGATCACTTCATGATATAGCGAACTAAAACTGGCCAGATTGTTTAAACGTTAACGTTTGATGATATGTCAATTCTCGTTTACCGGACGGTAACCGGGCGGTCGCAAAGCGAGCTACCCATTGCTCGCCGTCCGCAAGGCCGCGCCTACCGGTGACCGGAAATCGGGATCGGAATCCCGGCGGTTGGGGCGCGAGGGCCATTGCCTCGCGCGTGCGGCCGCCTCCTTTGCTAGCATTACTGCTTCGCAGAAGAAGGTGACCGCCTGCCACTCCTCCTCGCTCCGAACCATTGCCTGTACCAAGGCCCGGCGCGAGAGATCGCTGCCGCCGATCGCCCCCACGAGGACACGGAACTGCTATGCCCAGGCGGGGCACACCTCTACTGTATGTTCCACCGTGACCTCCAGGCGGTCCTCACAATGGTAACACCCGGGCATTTCTTTCGCACGAATCCGGTGCAGGAACCTCCCGAACTTACCACGTCCATTGAGGACCTGCGTCATGCGGAAGGTAAGGACGCCATGTTGTCTTTCCGGCCTCCCCTCAAAAAGGGGACTTACCGCTATAATTATGGCGTGCCCAAACGTGCCCCACAGGTAAAAATAAGACATGCATTTCAAATTTGGCGCGGATTTGAGCTAATCTAATTAGTATTACAAGTATGACGGCGATGTAAACTATACTGTGCGAGTTTTAAATTATTTTGAGTGAAATAAGTACCTAAAAGATATGTACGACTATGTCAATTTTTATTAAATAGTTTTTCACTTCGATTTTCAGTACTTTTTTTCGACGAACCTATCTTCCGCTGTTATGATTTAATTTAAGAAGAAAAAAAATCAACTATCAGATGGGGCACATTAGACTGAATATTGACTAATGGGCCCCGATTGTTATCGTGTTATGTTCTCTGTAAATTGTTATTAAATGATTATTTTTCTGATTTTCTAATATAATACTTATGTTCCCAATAATTAGAAACAATAAAGGTTCTAGAAAAACTATGATGAAAGCAATTGAGGAGGTAACTAATAAGAGAAAGTTTTAGGAGATGACCGTCATGTACGAAGACATATTCTCAAGGGTTGAAAGTCCAAGCAGAGCATAGGCAGACCCTTGGATTTAGGACATGGGAATGAATTGAGACTTGTGGGTTCACATTTTTATTATTTTTCGAATTGTGGGGCACGTTTGCCTAGTTTACCCTATTACTAGCTGACTCGGTAAACGTTGCATTGTTCTGTCAAATTGGAGGTAGGGGTGGCAGGGTAAAAATTAGCCTAAGACCTGTTCTCAGACTTACCAAATATTTCATAAAAATCGGTCTAGCTGTTTAGGAGGAGTTCGATAACAAACACTGACAGAGATTTTTGTATATTAGAATTAATATAGATATTTATTTTATTTTATTTAGAAAACTTACAACTAATAAAAACATATTAACTTATTATATCTAATAAAGCTTAATTCATTAAACCCCAAGCGCTCGCTCTCTCATTGTCTTTCTATTGCGTCTCTAATTACGGTATTCGAAAGGTCAAGGCCAATTACAAGTTTTCACTTACAATAAATGAATAAATGAGTTGAAACAATCAGTACATTACACGATATAAATACACAGCTTAAAAACGAAATTAATACTTTTGAAGAAATCGATACTATTACAATTACAGCACTACTATACTAAATAAATAGGATCAGCAATGAAAATATATAAAGTTTACAATTTTAAAATTAGGAAATGTTTGCGATATTAGATAGGCGTATACCTATTAGAATTAATATATACACGTATATTCTCTTGAAAATGTTGTATAATTTGTGTATAAAGGAAAAAATGTTAACATCGAAGCATCTCTGCGTAATTTAAACGACATTAATTCCGAGCTACAATTAATAAAAAAAAGTTTAAAGCGATTAAAGTTTTTGCATAAAGGATTCTACGTCAGGGGGAAAATTGTACCTAATAGGTAATTTAAATGTAATAAAGAAAGCCATTAATTGTTGGAATATAATAAATATATGTATAAAAGTTCTCCAGTTTTAATATCACTGGCCTAGAGAGGAATATTTTCCTCCGATGTATTTATTAAGAGATGGTTTTCATTCATTTCCGTTGCTTGGTCTTACGTATTGTTCGGAATGTAGGCTATTGTGAAAATCCATGCTAAAACTACAGGAAAATCCCTAAGGCTTGTAGTATACTGTCTGCTGCTTGAAGCACTTTTACTGTTACCAAGTTTTTATTTTTTATTATATAGGTCTGGTTATGCTTGACTGCGATCCCACCTGATGGCAAGCAGTGATGGTGAATCGCACTAGTTTTTAAGAGCCTATTCACTCTAGCCTTGAAGACATCTAAATTAAAATGGGACGGGAAGACCGGAGCAGGCAAATAGCATAGTTGTATAAGAATTTTTTGGCGCGCTCAAATCGTAATTATCTCCGCTATTCTGTTTCCTCAAAACCATTTCACTCAGGGTTAGTTGAGACTGGTCATCTCTTAGCTGCCAGTGTTTATTGTAATTTCTATTTTTTAATTTCATTTTTTTTTCATTATTTTTCTACATTGTGTTCACATAATAAAAACGACCAGAAATATGTAACCAAGATTTATCTAGGTAATTTAGCTTCACTTTTTTTTGACTAACGGATATTTTGACGATTTAAAAGCGCCTGTACATGGTCTAGAATAGATCGTATCGTATAGATCTTAGCACGTGTCTAACATTGGAACTAATCCACCATCTTGTTTTTCATTATCCTTTTGACAATCATAATCAAACGCCAAGAACCTTCTAGAAATGTAGTATTTATTTCAAATTCTGGTTGATTTATGGGCGTCGTGTTCTTCGTTATGCAGTCGGAAAAGTATCTACTTGGGCATAAAGGAACTTGATTTATGATTACATGTCAAATCCAAAGTTGCAAAAAGGTCGGTGCCTAAGTAATTTGGGCATAATTTGAATCCCAAATGGCTTGATGAAACGTAACGTTCATGTTATTAACTTAATAGGTACCAATACTAATATGGTTAGTGTAGTGGGGTCAACAGTTAAGAGGTATGCGGACAGGGTGTATAATCCCGCATACCGTCGTAGAAAGCGGAGGATCCTCCGTGACTGCCTAATGAATTCCACAAAAAGCAAAAAAAAAATGTTAATGCAATGCCGTGTAAATTTTGTTAAAAAGTAAATAACATTATATGTACATAACCAACTTAAATATACATAAATTACTTATAATATGTTGTACATATCCTAAGACAGAAAAACCACGCATGTTTTTGCTGTTTTATGATGTCACAGAAGTGATTGTATAACGAGCGTTTCTCGCCATCAAAGTATACAGTTTGGCGAGCTAAATTTTGAACTAATGTAATATTGAATGAGAATATCAATAAAAAAATAGTTAATTTCGGGCGATTGTATGTTCTAATCGCTCAGAAAACTCAGTATTTTGAATTTAAGTTCCAATGTGTCAACACAGATGTCGCTACTGTTAGCAAATTATTTATTTCACATTGCTGAAATGCCTACAATTCAAAAGGTATTGTTTTTTTGGGTGGGCAATCATCTAATGACTTCTTCCGCTCTGGGTGGAATGAGACGGCGTCTCAGACTTTTACTGACTAAAACCCACTATGTTCCACCAGTTGCCCTTTGCGTTCTAGGGCCACAGTAACTCTTTCGAACAATCTCGCAGCACTGGCAGCCTACTGGGCGCCGTTAATTTTGCTGACATCTCTTTGAGTCGCGCGTAGAACACAAGGACCCGGGCGAGTAACCTCTTGCTTCAAGCGCGCGCTGGGAATCCCCTTGCAACATCCAACGCTCAGGGCCTGAGAATGTCCTTGCTACGGTACTGTTGCATTAGCGGTATTTAACCACAAACCTAAAAATCTGGTTAATTAAAAATGTGACCGTGACCTTTACTCTTTCAGTTTAATCTTAAAATTCACCATGACCGTAAGTGTGTCCGAACCTAACCCAAGGGGATCGTTAATATTCACGGCGCGGTCCCACTCGATCTCTCGGCCTTCGTCGTCACCCTCCGGAGGATGACGTGGGACTATTGCCGTCCCATGGGGCCTGAGTGGGGAATGTGTGGAGGAAGTAGATAGATATTGGTTCCTTCTATAGACGATTTTCGAGGCTGTAAAATAAATAGCCTTTTTAGTTTAGATCACTCGTCGCTACTAAATATCGCAAACTAATTTTTTCCTACGTCACTCCCGTCAGCCGTGGCCTATCTCGTAAGGACCGAGGTTTTTTCCTGGTATAAATATTGACGTTCGGCGATAGTGTATTTATGTGCGTGTGATGTGAGAGCCACCATGTTAAAACTCTTTGAAAATATGCTTTACTCCAGGCGAGGGTGTTATGGAGCCGAGAGCTGCAGTGATCAATTTCCACGTGTATCAAACGACCTTTTTCAATAAACTTACGAAGAAAAAAATAAACGTGGGTTGACCAGCGCCAGCACCTCTTGGGGGGCTGCGCTGTGCCCAGCCTGATACGATAAATACAATAAATTGTGGCAGGGGCGAGTGCCAGCACTTTTCCGTACTAGTGCGGAAAACAGTAAATTACGTGCCTAAAAGCGGTAGAGATAGGAACGGGTTTTCGAGTGTGTTGAAAATGTGTTTATTAACATAGCTATTATTTGTAGAACAGTGTTAAAATGTGTCATTTAATTGTGCAACAAGATTTACTTTTAAGACGTTTCTTACTTTTCTAGTCATGTCGTGGTTGCTTGAGAATACGGAGATAAAATTGTCTCAAGAGACGAAGCTTACAGTGATTAAATGCTCTGGAACGTCAGTGTAACTGTGAGTTCTTTTGTTATTCTGTGCCAGAAGTGCAGCTCTGGTTGGATTCAGAAAAAAACACTCAATCATCTACGTATAAAAACTAAGATTAGGGTAATGTCTTGACTGAAAGCGATTGCGGGGTTTAAACTTATTGGAATTTGTAAAAGATGGATGAACTACTTTCTTCTTGTGAGTAAGAAGATAAATGCAAAATACAGCCAGTATCGAATTTGATATGCATTCAATATCTTCTATAATCGACTGTCGTCCGAGTGTCTTTGCAAGATTCTGCAATACTTTGGTTACATTGCAATGAAAGATGGTGGTAACCTCGAAAGGCTCTTCGTGTTCGTTTAAGTAGATGGGAAAAGGCCTCGTGGGCGCAGTCCAATACGTTGGTCCGACCAGATCCGCATCTCTCTTGACTCTTCGGTATGCAATGCCCTTCACACCCGCCAGAGACAGAAAAAGATGAAGGAATATTATACGAATTAAAGTGATGAAGCATGTGATGTCATGACCCCTCAGCATTGGGGAATATGACGCAAGGAGGATAGATTATGTCAAAACAAGAAACTAGGCGGTCGAAGTCGCAGGCAGAATCTAGTTGTTTATAATTTGATCATGGTACTAGTCGTACTAGTTTCAGGATTGTCCGTCTTTAGGCGGACTCATCATGCGCGTTGAATCCGCGTTTTCAAACTAAGTTAGACTCGCGATCTCGCCGCGTGATCTCTAAACAATCACAAAACTTCACAAGTCACACAAGTCCTTGAAAACTTTAGAGTCAACAGTTAATACAGTTAGTGGGTAACGAAGCTTATATAATTATAACTCGACTAAAATTCAACTCTATGACTTCTTATTATACGACTATAAAATATCATAAATATGAAAGTCTGTGTGTTTATTATAATAACAACCTCAACTGAATGGATTTGTATAAAACTTGGTACATCATATAACTTCTCTCGCTCAGTGTGCAGCGAGAGGGAGTGTGAAATTTTTACTGACTGGGAATGGGAAGCGGTCGCCTTCATTTGCGAAGCGAAGGAGATAGCCGCAACCGTGAGGGAACGAGCATCCAGCTCTAGAGACGCCCCGAGCATCGGGTGTAGTAGAGCGATTTCCGGCCACCATAAGTGCGGGCTTGCGAATGACGAGCAATGGGTAGTTTGCTGTCCGGCCGTCCGATAAGGAATAAGCCCGAGTCGCCAAAGAAATGTCAGCAAACCCAAAGGAGCCCAGTAGGACAGTAGGACGTTTGAAAGAGTGACTGTGTGAGAAAACAGGTGTTTAGTAGTTTAGTAAAATTCTAACACACTCTCTCGTTCTACTTTCGAGCGAGAGAAGTCATTTGATTATTTTCCACCTATAAAAAAAAGCTGGTTCCAGGTTACAGTAATTCTTTCAATCAATCCCGTAGTCCATAGATCATCTTGTCCATCCGGTTTACATAGATATGTCAGTATATTCCTTTGAGATAATTTCTGACATTTGCGTGGCCCACACTGCTGGCATTAACTGGTATAATGAATAGCAAAGCAGTTTTTTAGTAAAGAAAATAAATTACTCAAGATTTCAGTTCTTCAGAATCTATTAATACCTTCAAATGTTTTGGATGGTCATAATTTATTCTCTCTGTTTTGCTGTAATTCCCAGTTCTAAAATATATGGTGAGGGAAAATAAATAGAAAGACACCCTCCGAGGCGCGGGCGGCGGAGATTTCTCTCCCAGACGTTTTCGCATCACTCTTAAGCGGAATGTTTAACATTTCTTAAATATTTACTTTGTCATAATGGAAGCTTAATGGTAAGCGGGAATACTTATTCCATCTTTCACCTGAGATTCAGAAGTTTGGTAATATAGGGCTTTTCATTAAGAGCGCTCGCACTTAGAAATTAGATTTAAAAAAAAATTGTAACTGATGTTGCCATAATTGTTTTTTTTTAATTATAATATGCATTCGACGAAATTATGTGTGGCATAATTACATATTTTCGCCTTTATAATATTAATGTGATTTCTGGCAAACGTCCGGAGCGGATCCGATGTAATCGCGCATCATAGTAAAACAATTCCGCATAAATGGGCCAAATTTCTTCTAGAACGCGGTTTCTGTTGGCAATGGTCCGTGTTTTGACTATATAGCCTTGCGTTTCACGTTGCCCCAGAGAAAATAGTCAATTAGCGTTAAGTTGGGTAAAACGGAGTTAACGCAACGCATGAAACGTTAGATGAGCAGACGCAACAGGAACACTGATTTTAAATCGAATTTTAACAATTTCAACGCTTTGTTAAATCTTGTACCTATCGATATCGTTCTGAGGTCAATTAATGTCAAGACTAAATAAGCATACCAGTCAATATTGACAGCTGTAACTTAACCAAGATGGCCGCTATACACTGTCAAAGTTCTAGCGTTTTCCTATTTTTAGACGCTTGCGAAACCAAATCGTCTAAAGACCAATCTTTACACGATTTGTGCGTAAGTACTCCTCTTTCACCCCTAGTTGATCAATACTTTGGGTGGCCCAAGAGCTGGCTTTTACCTTGGACAGAGGATAAGCATTGCCGTGCAGCATGGCAATGCTGCCAGTCTTTTAGGTACATTACCTGTCGACAGCGCTATGGAGGAGTTTTTGGACGCCATATTTTTACATTGGTTTTAGTTAGTTTTAATTAGTTAAGGGATTTCCTATTTTGTTGATGTGTACGTATAATTATAGTTAGTTTTTTTTTTAATATGTAAATAGTACAGTCAAACGGGGTGAAAAGAAACGCAGGGGTGAATGGAAACAAAACTTTGATTAAGATTTTTACTTTGATACATGATCATATTTTTAGTTTCAATAAAGTAATGTGTTTTAATATACCATTTCTATAATTTTGAGTACTCAAATACTGCAAAAAAACAATAACGTGACAATCCACATTTTTTTTTTTAATTTTTTTTTTTAGGTGGGAAAATCATCTTATGACAAATCTCGCTCTTGGGCGGAGCGAAAAGTAGTGTCAGACTTTTACTGACTAAAAACCCACTCCTGTTCCTTCTTTGCCTTCGTCCCAGGGCCCCGGGTTTCGCTTTCACACTACCCGTGGCCCCAGTAGGCTTCAAAGTTTTGTTTATATTCACCCCGTTTTACGGTATGTAGTAATCGCAATTGATATTATAAAGGAGAAAGTTTGAGAGTGTGTATGTTTATCTTCATGCTCGAACGGCTGAACGGATTTGGATTTTTGGCACACGATTATATAGACCAGGTTCTGGAATAGCACATAGGGTACCTTTAGCCCGGGAGTATGCTCTTGTGGGACAAATTTCTGCTTTTACGCGGGCGTAGCCGCTGGCTTCAGCTAGTTCATAAATAAAAATCTTAGTAAATACTTAATATACAAATGAAACATAACCTGAATTACAATTAGCACAGTATATATATATATGGAACAGTACGGAAACTACCTACAAATATTCGAAACGGCATACTCACACAAACTACTACTGTGTACTACTGTGTATACTGTGCAATTAATTTTTATCTCATTAGAACATTTCTGTAAAACAGTTTTTGACTTGTATGCAGGCGACGCCGCTAGTTAAAACTAAAAAAAACTTTTTAGAAAAAAAAAATAACCGACTTCACTAAAAAAAACACTAAAAGGATCAAAATAACTTTAATTTCGGATGTCGGTGTTTCTCGGTATTGTTTGTTTCTTATTTAACACCGACTTCCGAAATTAAAGTTATTTTGATCCTTTTAGTGTTTTTTTTAGTGAAGTCGGTTATTTTTTTTTTCTAAAAAGTTTTTATTTCACACTTTTTAGTTGCGATACACTTATAAACAGAGTGCCTATTTCTAATGACAATTCCAATTAACCCAAATACTGCTAGGTTACATTGTTTTATTATAAAGTTGCTGTGCCTACCTTCCTCCTTCCGGCTGCATCATCAGATCAGTTCGATAGTACCTTATAGCCAAAGAGCATCTCACGACAATTCTAATAAGCCCAAACACGGCTAGGATACATTGATTAATTACGGAGTTCCTGTGCCTACCTTCCGGCTCCATCATCAGATCAGTTCGATAGTACCTTATAGCCAAAGTGCATCTCATGACAATTCTAATGAGTCCAAACACGGCTAGGTTACATTGATTAATTACGGAGTTCCAGTGCCTACCTTCCGGCTCCATCATCATCATCAGATCACTTCGATGATACCATTTTCAACGTAACTATTCAGAATCATTCATTTATTTGTATTGTCATAGTCGCTTAACTATATCTTCAATGTGATATCTATTTGAGTATGAAGTTCCGTTGACCATTTCTGGTCTTCTTCATCAGTTCCACTTCATCAAATGTTACTTTTTGACTGTAAATGCTTAAGTTCTTGATGAAAATACTAAAATTACCATAGGGTTGCCTATAATTTTTGAGGAGTTCCCTCGATTCCTCATGGATTCCATCATCAGAACTGGATTTTGAAAAAAATGGGACCAATCTGGAAGCATATCCTATAAAGGGAAAAAAAAATTTTGCAAATCGGTCCATAAACGACGGAGTTCTGAGGTAACAAACATAAAAAAAAAAAATAATGATAAAAAAAAAAAAAAAAAAAAAAAAAAAAAAAAAAATACAACCGAATTGAGAACCTCCTCCTTTTTTTTGAAGTCGGTTAAAAAAAAGCAATATGTCTAGTTGTGCAATATTTATTTAGTGTTATACTTGCCTGTTCTAAACATGTTGAATGAATTCGACGCGAATCTTTTGATTTATAAAGGTGCGTACTACTTAAGGTTAATTAGTGAGATTACGGGGCTGGGGGTTAATTATGTGCCCTTTTGGTAGCTAAATGGAGATTAAGTTATAAACTCGTAGAAACAATTTCCTTTTTACTCATACAAAGTTACTGCAATTTGAGTTTGAATAGAAAGTTGGTTTTTGAAAACATCATTTTGTCGAAGTTAGTTTTCCTTTTATCGAAACTACTGAAGAGTTTGGTTTTGTCTGCATAAGAGTAACAATTTTCCAACAGTATTCTTGATTTCGTCACTTTCTTTGGATAGATCGTGTCTTCTCACACGATCTGAAAGAAAAGGGTGTAAATGATAGATGACAGGATTTAATGGAAGAAAAAAGCGCTGACCCCAAACATCACGGAACAAGGTCAGGAAGACGATAATGGTTGTTGTTTTTATCACGTAATCGTTCATCTAAGCAGAAAGATCTGCACTAAATATTGAATTATTTCAACACTGAATTTCTTAAGTGTAGAATAGGACCCATAGACTGCCTTACTACAAACACAGAATAATTACATTTCATGGCTACAGAGAAACGCAATCGTGCGACTTGATTCTTGATTTCCGAGAAAGCTGGTCCTACACTTCCAGAGTTAAAATGGACGCGGCCGGTACTTTTAAGACATTATTAAAATTAAGGGGATCATTTAAATGAAAGGTAAACACATGAATTCGTCTACTTACCGTGCCTTCATTTAGTAGAACGATGCAAAAAGTTTGAGGCTCTTAAGAAAAATGTAGAAACCACGTGTGTGAATTTTTCCTTATTCTTTGTAGGCTCACGTTTGACCACTACCTGATGGTAAATGATGATGTGGTCGCCGATGGAGCACGTTCGCCTAAAAGTAACTTATTCACTCTTGACTTAAAGACTCTAGGTTGTAGCGATAAGGAAACACAGACTCCAGAAGGGAAGCGTAAGAGTCGAAGAGAGATTGTTCCCGTTGGATATTTTTTGACTTTCACGCGGGCGAAGATGATATTTCCATATTTAGTGATTTCTACAAAGTAAAACTACTTTTTCAACACACTTGCTCAGAAAGTGACTCTTATTGCACTGCACTTAGGTATATAATGGCACTGATTACCAAACTGTGACATTTTGAATACCATTACGCACTAGTGCTATAATGTAGTTAAAACCTTTTTGTTCAACCTCTTTGTTCGCAAAACAAATTTTGAATTCGAATAAAATTCCCATTAAGTTATTACGTTCAATATTATATAAATTAGTGTCTTACTTACTTATTTCATCCAATTTACAAGTTAAAATGGACAAATTTAACTTGAACAAACGATTTATTCAATAAAAAAAAACATTTAGTAAATAAAAATAAATCGTACATTCAAATAAAATTTGTTTTTTTTTTGTGGTCTATGCCCGCCATTTTAAGATGCGTGCGGTTATTGGCGTGATTTTTTTTATTCCAGTGAATTTCAGTGGCTGTATTCATTAAATAAAATTAAATAAATAATTAATAATTAATGTAATGTGTGTGTTAATGTGTTGTTGTGTGTGTGTTTTATTAATTAATGTTTGTTAACTAGTTTTAAGATTGCGTCATTTCGCGCGAATAAACAGTTTTTCTTTCTTTCAAATACAACAAAATCATTAGAAAATGTTACATTCGTATTCTATTGTCACTACGAAAGACATAATCGTAAAAACTTTTCACGTAAGAAAACATGAACGTAAGACTAGGCAGTATGATCAAAATACCCCCACTACCTATGATCAAAATACCTTAGTCTTCCTCTAGGGGTAAATAAGAAAAAAAATGATGCGCGCGCTTATGAAAACAGATTTTTACCGTCATGTCACAGAAAATTTTACTATTTTTACTGTTGTTTTCTTCACAAGTGTATTGAAAAACGTCGTATGACACACGTGAGTAATTAATGATTACCTTTCTTGGCTCTCTTAAGACCCTCGCCACGGCTCGGGTCTAAATACCGCCTCGACGGTAATCACTAACATTACACACTTATATCATAATGTACTATTATATCATACAACATCATCTATCGGCCGTTGGCCAACGACTGTCTGTTTCATAATGTTTTCTTTTTCTAAATTCGAGTGCATCCAAATCTAGGTAGAACACTGACCTCTACTATATACCACTGGACAGGCTGTTCCATATGTTTGACAACTAATTTTTTTGTACCTATTTGAAGCGCCACTCGCGAGCGTCCAGAGAACTAATTTTGACGTATAATGCATAATTTAGTTTGGCTGCACAGAAGTGTACTCTGAAGTATTTTTGCATTTTGATTTAATTTCGTTCGAATTTCGTATTATTCCTGCTTCACGAATTATATAAAACCTATGAGAAAAGTGAAGTCATTTGTATGTTGTAAGTGGCGCGTCATTATAGTTTAGTTATTGTAGTTTTAGTACCGCATAGGAACTCGTCAACACTCGCTATGGCCGACAGCGCCAAAATGGCGAATATCAAACGCCACGGCTGCCAGTCCAGTGTGGTAAATAGTAGAGGTCAGTGGTCCAAATCTAGGTAGAACTATTTTTCTGCCGGCCTGTATCCTGCAAGGTTCCCTTCAGCAACCTTTACAGTACTTGGATACCCAAGTCGTCTAAACTGAATATAAATTAAATAAATATACATAACATGTAACATAACATAATCAGCCTTATAATGTCCGTACTACCGGGACTAAGGTCTCCTTTTTAGGAGGAGGAATGGGCTGTACTACCACGCGGGCCCAGTGTGGGTTGGTGGATGTCACATTCTTGTATTTATTTGGTTTAGTACATGCCAGTTTCCTTACGATCTTTCCCTTCACCGTTTTGAGAGCAGTGGTGTGAAGTGTGTGAACCCAACTCGGTCTTTACTTTGTGTAATTAATTTGTTACACAAAGTAAAGACCGAGTTGGGTTCGAACCCAAGACGAACACCAAAACTGCTCAGAAAATCTACACTAATATTATAAAGTGGTAAAATTTGTTTTTTTCCGGTTCCGTACCTCAAAAGAAATACTTTACCACAAAAAAAAAACTTTTTTGCGACTCGAAAAAATGGTCGAGACTCCATTCGGGAATAAATTGAACTATTCACATAGGTAAGTTTGTACGGAACCCTCAGTGCGCGAGTCCGACTCGCACTTGCCCAGTTTTTTTGTTTGTTGGAGGTAATCTCTGAAAGTACTGGTCCGATTGCTAATTTTTTTTCACCGATAGAAAGCTGCTTTCTTCCTGAGTGACGTAGGCTACATTTTATGTACACGGGCGAAGCTGCGGGCTAGAATAAATATAATATCTCACAAATGTTTCCAATATACGTTGCTCTAGCCTCGTCCAGCATTATAAATGCATTACAGTAGCATACACAGCTCGTTCGAAACAATTGCACCCGAAGCACGGAAAATCGAAGGGTCATGCTCTGTCGTTTGTGGTAGGTACGTTACCGACCTCATTTCTAGGTAACAAGGTAGGTATGTGGCTTCTTTGCTAGTGTATAACTGCAATATCTATTGCATTTTCTTTTATACTTTACCAGCTGATTTTGCAAAATTCGTCGAACGACAAACATGCTTTCGTTCAGAAATGTGGAGTAAAAGTTTAAGTGTGTTCTGGAACCCCCTGAAACGTGTACTAAAGTAGGAAGGTGATGTTTACAATCAGGTAAAGTTTAGTTAAGTTTGTGGTTTCTGTCTTGAAATCACACTGATATTACAAAGGTGAATGTTTGTATTTATGAATGTGTGTATGTTTGTTATTTCTTTTCGCTCGAATGGTGGAACGGATTTGGATGTAATTTAGCACACAGGTGGCACATGTTCTGGAATTGGGCATCTTATACTTTTTTATCATCACATTAGAGTGCCCCAAGTGCCCATAAACCTGCACTTTGGAGGATTTGATGAGTGCTACCGAAACTGCTATTAATGTAGCCACCTATTGGGCCCAAACAGTTTGACGAGTTTACCATCGAATCGAACCACGATTTCCCGCGAAGCGGCGAGCCTCCTTGCTGGCCTGCCACCATGGAATTTGGAGGCAACAGTCCTTGCACGCATGCACGATTTGCGCGTGGAGATGCAACGCCGGGGCGAAACTCCGCTGCCGCGCCAAGTCGCGGCATGGCGGACAGAGTTTCGGCGGGATCTCATGGTGGAATGGCGACGGCGACTGTCGCAACCCAGTGCTGGGCACGCTACAATTATGGCGATAAGTCCCCTCTTTGAGGAGTGGCTGGAGCGGCAACACGGCGTCTTCACTTTCCGCATGACGCAGGTCCTCACCGGACATGGCAAGTTCGGGAGGTTCCTGCATCGGATTCAGGCGGAAGCAACGCCCGGGTGTCATCATTGTGCGGACCACCCAGAGGACACGGTGGAGCATACGGTGGAGGTGTGCCCCGCTTGGGCGGAGCACCGCCGTGTCCTCGTGGAGGCAATTGGCGGCAGCGACCTTTCGCGTCCGGCCCTGGTTCAGGCTATGGTCCGGAGCGAGGAGGAATGGCAGGCGGTCGCCTCCTTCTGCGAAGCAGTAATGCAAGCGAAGGAGGAGGCTGCACGCGTGAGGGAACGAAGGTCCTCACGCCCTAGCCGCCGTAATTCCGACCCCGACTACCAGCCACGGTAGACGCGGGCTTGCGGACGTCGAGCACTGGGTAGCTCGTCGTCCGACTGTTCGGTAATTAACCGGACCGAGCCCAGTCGTCAACAGCGCGTAGTGATCCTCGCGCTCCTCAAAGGAGATGTCAGCAAACCGTAGGGGCCCAGCAGGGCCGATGCCCGCTAGCTAGGATCGCGGAGAATTTCTGAAAGGGAAACCCGTAGTCCTAGAACGCAAAGGGTAATTGAAGGATACAGGTGTGGTTTTAGTCAGTAAAAGTCTGACACGCCCTCGCGCTCCACCCAGAGCGCGAGAAGTCATTTGGATGATTTCCCACCTTAAAAAAAAAAAAACCCATCGAATCGAAAAGAATCTCGGGAGTATGTTTCCTCGAGATAATTTAGGCGGGTGAAGCTGCTAGCAGAAGCTAGTTAGGTAATAATAATATGATAAGTACTTACATGAGTTATTTCGTTTCTTAAAAAACATAAGATTGTATATATGCTAATATTTTGATTAGCTATTTGGCTATTTTTTATACTAGACTAGCTGCAGGAAAAAGCTATACAACTAAACATTACACCCTCGATTTTATTTTATGATTGATGAAATCATTTGTTTTGCAACGAGAGAGATACAAAATAAACGTTATTTTGTATCAAATAACAAATACAAAAAAGAAAGAAAAAAATATATTTGTGACTTGTTTGTTTCTTCTGCTTATGTAGGAGACAAGTAAGACATAAAATGACTAAAACAGAACTCGCACAAGGCGAGGCCAAAAACAGCTCCTATCTCGACATATACAGCGATATAAACAAACCTGTAGATGGCAGACTAACATGTTGATATAATTTCATTACTTAATTACCTATGTGTCGCAAGACTTCACAAGCGTCAGTTATAAGAATTCCCGCAGTGTAGGACGACGCTAAATCTAATTTTCAACACACTTGCTCAGAAAGTGACTCTTATTGCACTGCACTTAGGTATATAAAGGCACTCGTTACCAAACTGTGACATTTTTATTACCATTACGCACTAGTGCTATAATGTAGTTAAAACCTTTTTGTTCAACCTCTTTGTTCGCAAAACAAATTTTGAATTCGAATAAAATTCCCATTATGATATTGCGTTCAATAGTATATTAGTGTCTTATTTACTTATTTCATCCAATTTACAAGTTAAAATGGACAAATTTAACTTGTACAAACGATTTATTTAATAAAAAACATTTAGTAAATAAATCGTATGTTCAAATAAAATTACTTTTTTGTTTGTGGTCTATGGCCGCCATTTTGAGATGCGCGCGGATTTTGGCGTGTTTTTTTGTTATTCCAGTGAAATTCAGTGGCTGTATTAATTAAATACTACAAAATCATTAGAAAATGTTACATCCGTATTCTATTGTCACTACGAAGGACATTATCGTAAAAACTTTTCACACAAGAAAACATAAACATAAGACTAGGCAGTATGATCAAAATACCTTAGTCTTCCTCTAGGGGTAAATAAAAAAAAATGATGCGCGCGCCTATGAAAACAGATTTTTACCGCCATGTCATAGAAAATTTTACTAGTTTTACTGTTGTTTTCTTCACAAGTGTATCGAAAATCGTCGTATGACACACGTGAGTAATTAATGATTACCGTTCTTGGCTCTCTTAAGACCCTCGCCACGGCTCGGGTCTTTATACCGCCTCGACGGTAATCACTAACATTACACACTTATATCATAATGTACTATAGTAGGTACCTACATCGCTTAATTTATAAGAGGCGCCCACTAAGAATCATTTCTTATGTGAATTTTTCACATAATAATATATTCTTGTGGATCTTGAATGTCAATATACCTCAATAGAGAATTAAGTCACAAAATAGATGGATACAGAAGTCAATCTCATGTATGTACTTCACTTTTCATACCTACGCTCGGCGATCGCGCTAGGGTCAGCGCGTGGCGCCGTACTGTCCGAGTGCGACCGGGCGCGGTGATAAATGCCTACCTAATCTGAATTGTAAAAATATTATATGGCCACAAAATCATCTTCTCTTTCTCGGCGCGGAGCCAGTTCTGTGTAACGTTAAGACAAACCATCAAAATACAAGCAAATATCAACTTACCTCTCTGAAACAACTGGTAGCCTAAATACCATAAATAATTTTACTTAGCTTTAATATCTAATTTGTGTGTGGACCAGGGAGTCTTTCCAGATATAATGAAGTACAGTAAAGTTATACCACTTTTTAAATCTGGTGACCATAATGACACTAATAATTACAGACCTGTATCAGTATTGCCAGTTTTCAGTAAGGTGTTTGAAAAAGTTATGCTTAATCAAATGCTTTACCATTTTAACAGCAATAAAATCTTTCATGATCAGCAGTATGGTTTCACCAAAGGACGTTGTACGACTGACGCTGGAGTCACTTTATTGAAACATATATTTGCAGCGTGGGAAGAAGCCCAAGATGCGATAGGAATTTTTTGTGACCTCTCAAAGGCTTTTGATTGTGTTAATCACGAAACCTTGCTTTTAAAGCTAGAACATTATGGACTAGGTAAACTTGCACTCAGCTTGGTGAAATCTTATTTAATTGACAGGCAACAGCAAGTTCAGATAAACGGTGTCAATTCTCCGGGTTTGAAAGTCAAAATGGGTGTACCACAAGGCTCAATATTAGATCCTTTCCTCTTTTTAGTATATATAAATGATCTACCGCATCTATTAAAAAAACAACCACATATTGTATTGTTTGCTGACGATACGTCGTTAATTTTTAAGATCAATAGACGTTCCACTAATCTTGATGACGTAAACGATGCTTTACAGCAAGTCCAAAACTGGTTTACTGTTAATAATTTGGTATTAAATGGAAAAAAAACTAAGTGCATAAGATTTGCGTTACCGAATGTTAAAAGTAATTACTCCGACATAGTATTGAACAGGGAGAAACTTGAATTCGTCGAGAATACGGTTTTCCTAGGGATCACGCTTGACTCGAGGCTACAATGGGGTCCTCATTTAACATCTCTGGCAGGTCGGCTTAGTTCAGCAGCATATGCTGTCAGAAAAATCCGTCAATTTACTGATGTGGATACTGCGCGACTAGTTTATTTTAGTTACTTTCATAGTATCATGTCTTACGGTATTTTGCTATGGGGACGGGCTGCAGATATAGAGTCTATTTTTATTCTGCAGAAAAGAGCTATCAGAGCCATATATAATCTTCGCAGACGCGATTCTCTTAGGGAACTATTTAAGGAAATAAACATCCTGACGGTCCCTTGTCAATACATTTATGAAAACATTATGTATGTTCGGAAAAATATTCATCTTTTTACTAAGATAAGTGACAGGCACAATTTTAATACTAGGAACAGGAACAAATTAGATCAACCTCGGTTCAGATTGGCTAAAGTACATAGTTCTTTCATGGGGTACTGTGTAAAATTTTATAATAAAATACCAGTTGAGATTCTACAACTAAATGAGTCCAAATTTAAAGCATGCATTAAACGCACACTATGTAGACAAGCGTATTATAAACTGGAAGATTATATCCTTGATAAAAACGCTTGGCTAAATGCCGGTCCTGCTCCGCAGCCACAGCCACTTTTACCTTCAAATTAGTTTTTTTTTTTACAGTTTTGGAAGAGATACTGTTCCCCTTTTTGTATTGTTATTTTCGAAATGTTATTTTTTATTTTATTTTATTTGTTTATTTCAATAGAGCTTATGATAATTTATTACCTTTTGTATTTGGAAACAATAGCATTGTATAATGTAGAAGCACTTTGTTTTTCAAATTTTGTGAATGTGAAGTACCATGGAGCATTTTTATTAGGTTACAACTTGTTTGTCATTACGAGCATGTCAGTTGAGAGTTTGTCATGCTGACTCAAATGTCTCGATGATGGTGGCACGTGTTATTGGGTCATTCGGTTCCCTTCAAAATGGTTGAACTGAGTGGGGCTGATGCACGCGTCATGCTCGTGAACGGGTGCCGTCAGTTGAGACTGGTCATCTCTTAGCTGCCAATGACTTAATTCAATTTCTATTTTTTTTAAATTAGATTTTATTTTATTCTTTTAATTATTATTACTTATCTACATTGTGCTTACATATTAGAAGCGACAAGAAATATGTAACCAAGATTTATGTAACTCATAATATGATTTAAAAGAGTGTCCATGGAGTTTCTTGCATGTTCTTCTCGATAGAGATCTACGCTTTGGAACGTGCAATTTAGCTTCACTTGTATTTTTTTTTTTTTGACTGACCGAAATTTTGACAATTCAAAAGTGCCTGTAATTGGTCTATTTGAAATAAACGTTTTTGATTTTGATTTGATTTCTAAAAAACGTCAATTCACTATTTAATGTTGAATTTAAACAACCGTCCATTGAACAGTTAGAATAAGATTTTTTTTGTTGGTCCATTTTTCCACAAAAAAGTTCACAGACAAACAAGAAACGCATAGCACTCGAGCTCGCATTGAGCTGAATTGAGCTGAGATATCGTGTATGTGTGCGTTGCTCGAGCGCGCTTTGTAATAATAGTTTAATAATAATAGTTTATTTTTCATCATTTGTATGTAGATTGACTTCTGTACCTATCTATTTTGTGATTAAATGTAGCTAATTTATAACTTTTATAATTATACTACTTGATACTACTAGACTATTAGTCGATGAGTACCTACCTTTATCTACTTGCCTACTTGGGCCAGTCAGTTTCTTTCGAAAACAGGCAGGAGAAGGAAATTGTTCGCTGTATCGAAAATGCCTGCAAAAATTGCCGGTCTATGGAGTTGCTACTGCGATCTCTCTGGAGCGAAAACTCGGTCATCGATATGTGTATCCTGCTCGTCCTAACCATTGTTTTCTGGAAATCATCTTATGACTTCTCTCGCTCTAGGGCGGTGTGCGAGAGCGTGTCATACTTTTACTGACTAAAACCACACCTATGTTCCTTCAGTCCTTAACACTACGCGCTGTCGACGACTCGGGCTTGGTTCGGACGGTTACCGCACGGCCCCCGGCTAGCCATTGAAAGAAAGATAGAGGTTTCCATCAGGTAAAACAGTGTTCAAGCGCGAACATCTTTTCGCGACAAGCCTTTTAAATAAAAATTAATATTCACGATTGGTTCATCTAAAATAAGGATTTGAAGTCGGTTAAAAAACTAAATAAAGCTTCGTGGAAAGCCAAACGAAAAGAAAAAAATAAGAACTTACTTCTGCAACAGACCGCCAAAAAGGCCTCTAATAAAAGTTCAAACCTTTGAAGGCCGAAATTCTAAAAATAATAAAGCCTCATCATTCTCATAGTCGGGACTTAAACAGGATGTAGGTAGGCACGGCAAAAGTTTCTGATTGCAATCGTTAAATGTTATTGCTGTTTTTTTTTTCTGAAACTGGCGAAATTTGAATTTTCGCGTGAACGGTCGACTGACTATCAAAACTTCAGCCCACTGAAACATTGCTTTCCAACTTTTATTAGATACCTACCTAATTCGCGAGCATTTCAACCTTAATTGTTTCATGGTTCGAAAGGCTTGCCAACACTCTGGTTTCACGATTGATTAGAAATTTGTGCCAAAGTAATAAATCCTAGTTAGAACTTTTTCGTTTATCACTGTTGGTGTGTGTATGTAAGTTACTTCATCACGCTCGAAAGATTGAACGAATGTCGATGCAACTTGCTACACGGGTAGACCATATCCTGCGAATAGCACTTATGATACTTTTTATTCCAACAGTATGTTCGTTTCGGTAAATAAACAACCATGTCGCACCCACTCCTATCAAGATTGGAGACTCTATACTCGAAGTTGTGGACGATTACGTCTACCTTGGACAGACAGTCCAATTGGGTAGATCAAATTTCGAGAAAGAGGTCAACCGTCGAATCCGACTCGGCTTGGCAGCGTTCGGGAAGCTGCGTGGTATCTTCTCGTCCAATATACCACAGTGTCTGAAGACGAAATTCTATGACCAGTGCGTGTTGCCAGTGATGACATATGGTTCCGAAACGTGGTCGCTCACAATGGACCTCATCAGAAGGCTCAAAGTCATCCAAATGGCAATGGAAAGGGCTATGCTCGGAGTTTCCTTGCGTGATCGAATCAGAAATGAAGATATCCACAGGAGAACCAAGGTTGCCGACATAGCACGAAGAATCGCCAAACTTAAGTGACAATGGGCAGGGCACATTGATCGCAGAACAAATGGCCGTTTGGGCTGAAAGGTTCTGGAGTGGCGACCGCGTACCGGAAAACGCAGTGTTGGAAGGCCCACTACAAGGTGGACCATTTACCTGGTGAAGGTTGCGGGAATCCGATGGATGCGAGACGCACAGGACCGTTCATTGTGGCGATTTGGGGGAGGCCTATGTCCAGCAGTGGACGTCTATCGGCTGAAATGATGATGATGATGATGATGAAGTATTTTGATAAAACCGATTTGAATTTTTATCGCGTAGTCAGAAGCTGTTAAAAAATGAAATAATAAAAAGGGGGTACATGCCTTTGGATGTAGGATTTATTCCTATGAAATTACTTTTTTACATTATTATAAAAAAAAAACTAGCTTCCGCCAGCGGCGGAAAGTAGAAAATATATTATGTCTAAGTGTTAAAGTAGTACCGTAGGTACAGGCTAGCGGACGGCGAGCAATGGGTAGCTCACCGTCCGACCGTCCGGTAACCGTCCGGACCGATCCCAAGTCGTCGACGGCGCGTTGTGTTCCATGCGCGCCTCAAGGAGATGTCAGCAACTAGGGCCAAGGGTCTGATTCTGAAAGGATTCTGGAAGGAAGACTCGGCCGTGGTATGAAAGGCAACGAAGGAACAAGAGTGGGGTTTTAGTCAGGAAAAGTCTGACACTATCTCCCGCTCCGCCCATGAGCGGGGTGTCATTGGATGATTTTCCCACCGAAAAAAAAGTGTTAAAGTCAGTGGTTAAAGTAGTAATTAAGTAAGTAAATTAATGCTGGCCTGTTGGTCTAGTGATAATGGTCTAGTGGTTAGTGGCCCTGACTGCTATGCCGGAGGTCGTGGGTTCGATTCCCACCCAGGACAAATGATTGTGTGATGAGCACGATCATTTGTTCTGTGTCTGGGTGTAATTTATCTATATAATACCTATGTATGTATTTAGAAATATATAAGTATGTTTATCAGTTGTCTAGTACCCATAACACAAGCTCAGCTTGGGACTAGATGGCGTTGTGTGATAGTTGTGGAATATTATATTATTTTTATATTATTATAATTAGGTCTAGTTTTTGAGTTTATTTATCTCAAACAATAAAACAAATCTTTCTTCTTTATAATATTAGTCTAAATAACTCGCGCCTTTTAGCCTGACAGTTTTCTAAGTCTAATCTGACAATATTCTTTATGTTCAAACTCGAATTAGTATTTATTTCTTTTTTTTTTATAAAATGTTTTGAGTTCTAAACCATGTGAAGAGGTTCTGATAAAAGAGTCTCATCAGCTACGTTCGGCATTCTTTAAGTGTATATAAAATCTTTTTACAAAAAAAATACAACCGACTTCAATGTAAAAAAACACTGAAAAGTGCAAAATAATTTTAATTTCGGAAGTCGGTGTTTCTATAATAGTTTTGTCTCTTCGTTATTTAACACCGACTTCCGAAATTAAAATTATTTTGCACTTTTCAGTGTTTTTTTACATTGAAGTCGGTTGTATTTTTTTTGTAAAAAGTTTTTTATTTTTCACTTTTTAGTTATGGTACCACCACTAAAAAGTACCCCTCAGCCATACTTAAATGCCTTATAGCCAGAGTGCATCTCATGACAATTCTAATAATACCAAACACGGTTAGATTAAATTAATTTATTACAGAGTTCCGATGCCTAACTTCAGGCTTTATCATCAGATCAGTTCGAATATTACCCCTCTTCTTTCAGTCAGTCATTGACTACACGTATAAACAAAGCAATTTTACTTGTTATGACAGTTCTGCTGTGATCCCATGAGGAGTTCTGTTTCATATCTACGAAGTTCATGATCAGATCATAACTATATTTCTATGGGACCAACTTGGAAGCATAACCTTTCAACCAAAAAAAAAAATCTTCAAAATCAGTCTATAATTGACCGAGAAATCGGTGAACATACATAAAAAATAAAAATAAAAAACATACATTCAGCCGAACATAATAACCTCCTCCTTTTTGAAGTCATTTAAAAATATAGCATTCGTGTGACTGTATGCTAACACCAATGCCTAACAAAGATATTCCTACCTATAGGAAGAAAAAGATTCACACGGTGGCGAGGTCTCTCAACAGTGAGCTTCACTCATGACGAACATCTACAAAATTACTACGCGCCAATCAACACTGTCATGTTTGAACCCCATTGCGGTAAAACCTTGAGAAAAGCCACAGCACACAGCCTCTACTCTAACCTAAGATGTCATAAATAACATCTACCCGGAAGGAAATTGTCAAATTAACTTAAATTCTTACAATTATGGGTTTTACTTTCATCGAGCTCTCGTTGTGATAGAGGACTGTGCCAGTTTGAATAACCGCTGAACGTTGACTATGCTCCAGTGGCAAAACAAAAAAAAAATTATGAAGTGTCAATCTCAATATTGTCTATCCGTCCGTCTTGACTGAACTGTCGGTTCAAAAAACACACCCTTTGTGAAAGCCCCGTTAGAAAATTCGGTTGCAGCATCGACTGAGTACTGAAACTCTTGACAATTTTCAAAATAATTTGCATACGAGTATATTGTTACAGCTAGAAACTATGCCACCCTAAAGCGTGTTCCTATGCTAAAAAAACTTATTATTACAAGCCCTGCCGATCTCACAAAAATAATGTGGTGACGTAATAAAAACAACGACCAAAATAGTTAAATTTTTAAAGTGAAACGTTTCCTGGTTTTGATAAACCAAAATATATGATTAAATTTATTTTTGAAAAATTTCAAATGGCTGTTTAAACAAGCTGCTGCCAGGGGCTTCGCCTGCGTGATAGTAGATAATTATCTCAAGGGACACATACGATACTTTTTAATATCTTATGTACCAGGGTATGGATCAATTTTCATCGAAATCCGTTCATCAAAGAAGTAACAAGCATACAAACTTTCGGCTTTATGATAGTAGTGTAATAAAGAAGACAGTTTCATAAAATTATCTATTATTTGTTATACTATTTAAATTATAGTCTAATGAAAGTAATCACATTTTGTTTAAGTGAATGTCAATGAAGGTCTTTTTTTTGCTATTGTTTTGACGCATAATTTTCTCATTTTAGATCAGGTTCTGTGAGAAAATTCGTTATAGACATTTGGAAAATAGATGATACCAGCAGAAGTGGTACATCATCTTTGTTTTTGTTTCCAGGATGGACTCAGCAGTCTCCTTTATTTCATTATTCATAATAATTTAGGTTCAACCGAAAAAAGTTTAACCAAGTTTTCTTTAGTTTATTCTGAAAAAAGTTTTCCAGTTTTCTTTGTATTATTTTCCGAACTTTTTATTTATTATTCAAATTATGATCAATATTAGTTACTGCCAGTGGTTTCGCCTGCATGATAGTAGAAAATAAATTTTAAAGGAAAAACCTCCCGGAATAAATCCTGTGTGCTATTTCATGACATGGTCTACCAGTGTATCAAGTTTAATCGAAATTCATTCAGCCATTCGTGCGTGAAGAGGTAATAAACATACACACACACTCACGATATCTATGACGCCACATAGGAACTAAAATTCGAAGTACTGCATATTAGAGTCCTCCACGCGATTAGAACATAATATACAACAGTTCGAAATCAACTAGCGGGCAGTTGCCTGGACCAGACAGAACATTCGTCTGGTCGGTTTACACCTTGTTCCACATACTTCTAAAAATCAAATCCTACCAAGGAATATTCGATCGACCAGCCTGCATGCTAACAAGGTATCTAAGATCCACAATACCTGCCTTCTTACCAATAAGATAGTTATTAAGATGGTACAGTATCCAGGAGAGACAATGCGATAACGATGAGAAAACCCTTTTATCTCTTCAATTTTTTTAAAATAATAATTTAATTGCTTGTTAAAAAAAAACTCGTACCTTTTTTAACTGGCAAATTTCGTATTCTTTTTTCAAAATGACTCTTTTACAATAGGTACTTTATGAGAGATTAAATTTTAGAAAATACCGGAATATTTTCGTAAAATTTAATTTGGTACTATACCAGCAGCGCTGTGCGCTTTGCACGGTGTGCACACGGGTAGAACACGTCTTGGAGTAAGACACTGGATACTTTTTTTACTTATGCAGGCAAAGCTACTTGCAGCAGCTAATCTAATGAATATAATAAAACCTGCCTATCTATTTGACTGTACTGACTCGTGTATATAAACCACTGTGGTATTACGCGTGTAATGCGCGTGATTGCGCGTGTAGTGTTCTCGACCTGGAGCGGTCAATTTAGCCAGCAGCTCCTCAACGAATTCATCATCATCATCATTTCAGCCGAAAGACGTCCACTGCTGGACATAGGCCTCCCCCAAGCGTCGCCACAGCGAACGGTCCTGTGCGTCTCGCATCCATCGGACTCCCGCAACCGTTACCAAGTCATCGGTCCACCTTGTAGGAGGCCTTCCAACGCTACGTCTTCCGGTACGTGGTCGCCATTCCAGAACCTTTCGGCCCCAACGGCCATCTGTTCTGCGAGCAATGTGCCCTGCCCATTGCCACTTTAGTTTGGCGATTCTTCGTGCTATGTCGGCAACCTTGGTTCTCCTGCGGATATCCTCATTCCTGATTCGATCACGCAAGGAAACTCCGAGCATAGCCCTCTCCATTGCCCTTTGGGTGACTTTAAGCCTTCTAATGAGGCCCATTGTAAGCGACCACGTTTCTGAGCCATATGTCATCACTGGCAACACGCACTGGTCATAGACTTTCGTCTTGAGACACTGTGGTATATTGGACGAGAAGACACCGCGCAGCTTCCCGAACGCTGCCCAGCCGAGTCGGATTCGACGATTGATCTCTTTCTCGAAGTTAGACCTTCCCAACTGGACCGTCTGTCCCAGGTAAACGTAGTCGTCTACAACTTCGAGTGTAGAGTCCCCGACCTTGATAGGAGTGGGTGCTACATGGCTGTTTACCATGACTCAACGAATTAGTTCGCTGTTTTAGTTCTTCAGTATTTCTGAATTCATCTCGAACCAGAGAAATGCAGGTCGTTTGCATGCCATCCTTTCTTTGTTAAATCATTTTGCTGGCATTTTTTATTTTACACTGTCTTGGTCCTTACCGGATGGCAAGGTACCCGTTGCACGCCGTCCGCAAACCCCCTCCTGCGGTGGCCGGAAATTGTCCTATGAAAAGTGCTGATGGATCTGGGATCTCGTTCACGTAGTTCGCCCGCGGGAGCGCTAAAACGACATAGTTCGTTCGCGAACTATACAAGACAAAACCACAGGTACTTAGGATTAGAATATGCCAATCAGTCGAGATGTTTTATTCACGTTTTCAGCTACATACTGGAAACCGAATATTCCCACTGAAATTCGAGATTATTCAAATCAATACTGTGGGCTGGGACGCGGCTCATTGGGAGGGACTCTACTCTCAATACAAATGAGGTCTATAAAGAACGCTAAAGGTTCTCCAAGTGATGTACCTACTCGTACGAATTGGACAAATCACTTCAATTCTTTCTTTTATAAACTCACAGATCTGAACGACTTCATTTGATTCTGATTTATTATTTAAGTTAAGGTTCTTCGTTTTTTTAAACTGTACAGTCTAACAGATCATGAAAATAATCTTTAGCCTAAGTTAGATAATAAGCCGAGTGTGGAATAGGGAGATAGAGGTCTTTTCTCAGCCGTGGGACATAACGGGTTAGATAGATATTATAGATGAAGGTAGGTTATTCTTGCGAGGGCGGTGGGATTGTTGCCAGAGCTGTGAGATTGTTGACAGGGCTGCGGGATTGTTGCTAGGGCTGCGAGATTGTTGCCAGGGCTGCAGGATTATTGCCAGGGCTGCAGGATTATTGACAGGGCTGCGGGATTGTTGCCAGGGCTGCGAGATTGTTGCCAGGGCTGTGTGATTGTTGCCAGGCCTGCGAGATTGTTGCCAGGGCTGTGTGATTGTTGCCAGGCCTGCGGGATTGTTGCCAGGGTTGCAGGATTGTTGCCCGGGCTGTGTGATTGTTGCCTTAATATTATACGACTTGCAATAAGCTACTTTGTAAAGTGTTACATTTTTTAATGTGGGAACTATGTGGATTACTTTTTGTAATTTTAACATGATGTCTGGCAGTTTTGAGTATTTGATGCGGTCTACCCAAATGTCCTTTCTTTGGTATTGTTCGTCAAGTCGTTGAGCTTTTAAGTTTGAGCTGCACGAATACTGACAAATGCTTGTACTGACTGGACAGGTCCATTCAAATCTGTGTGGTTATTTCTTCATATTCTAGTTTAAACTGACAAAAAAAATTGACGTGTAAAAGTGTTTTTTCAAAACCTATTTGCAGAATAAATATCATTATTTTTTTTATAAAGGTATTCCTAGTCGACCACAGTCCATTGTTTTTATTGCACGGATCAAGAGACATCCTCGGGCACAACGCAATACCCTTTTCTATTTTTAAATATTAATATTTTCCATTGTTTATTTAGGACGTTCGTATTAACATTAATTTTATTGAAGTCAGCTCAGGGTTAACAGAAAGGAAATAGGTAGGTACAGAAATAGTACCTAAAAACATTTTTCAATACACTATGATGAAATAAATAAACTGGGGCTGCCCGGCGACTCGTGGGGGCTGTTTAGCGATCAGCATGATACTATAAATACAATAAATGGTGGCGGGGTAAACTCGAGCACTTTTCCGCACTAGTGTGGAAAACATTAAATTGCGTGCCTAAAAGCGGTAGGGATAGGAGCGAAAAGTGCACGTGCTCGCCCACGCCATAATTTTATTACATTTGTCGTAACAAGCTGGGCGCGCGTCGACCCCCACGAGGCGCGCGTTTTCCCCCATGAGTCGTAAGTGTATTGAAAAACGTCGTTTGATACACATGCAATTTGTCACTGCAGCCCTCGGCTCCATAACACACTCGCCTACGACTCGTGCAAATTCCGCCTCGGTCACAATGACCACTTTCTGCACTTGTATCAAAATGTATTATTTTCATAGGCTATTAAATACATTCTGTTGTACAATTTCATAACTGTTGCTTATCGACTTTAGAAATGTGGCTGGAACTCGAAAGTTTTATAAAACAGTTAACTACTTGTGGCTTCTCAATGGCTGAGTAGTGGGCGGCGATACCGGCACCACTGAGGAACAGTCACAAAAAAATAAACGAAGTAATATAAAGTAACCTTTTTCAATGTCTTGAAAAATAAAGGGTATTTTTTCTTCTTTGCTCTATGGTGTGTTTTTTTTTTCTACCTATTGTAAGGGTGCCAGATTTCCTTTTAAAAAATACTAGCTGTGGCCCGCGACTTCGTCTGCGTTAAGTTTGTAATAACGTATAATCATTCTGAGCTTGCAATTAATTCTGAAAGCAACGCCATTATTTATTGTACTTTAACATAAAACGGTTAAAAGTAAAAACGCAAATTACCTTCAGGAAACATGTTATGTACTCGTCCAGATCCAAATGTATGAATGTCAATGAATAGAAAGAGTATGTAAGGGTCGTAGCAGTTGGCATTTCTGCCAACCCCAAAAGAAAAGAAATTAGTTTATGTATGTTTCTGGTTTATGTTCTGGTGAAACTACATTGTATGATTTTGACCCCTCGCCACAGTGAGCACGTCACAATCGCAGCGGTAATGCCTGTCTTTGAAGAGTTTCCACAGAGGCGTCACGGCATCCTCTCATTGTGCAGGACTCACCGGATGTGGGTGTTTTGGGAGGTATCTGTATCGAATTCAACGGGAAGAAACTCGGGTATCACCATTGTGCGGATCGCCTGGAGAATACGATGGAGCATACGGTGGAAGTCGGTCCCGCTTGGTCGGAGCGCCAGCACCGCTGTGTCCTCATGGAGGCGATTGGTGGAGAAAATGTCAACCAGTAGCCTCCTTCAGTGAAGCACTACGATCGAAGAAGGTGGCTGAAACTATGAGGGACATTCTGACTCCTTAACTGTCGCTGCAAGTGATGCTCCGGGTGTTGAAAGCCGCAGGGCGCTTACCAGCCATCGCAAACCGGTATTGCGGTGGTGCCGTCCGCCCGTCTCGTCAAAGCAATCCTGAATCGACGGCGCGTTGTATTCTACACCGGACTCAAAGAGATGTCAGCAAATGGATAGGGCCCTCTAGGGCCGATGTCTGCGAGATTGTTCGAAAGAGTTACCTCCCGTAAAATTTTCACCTCAATAATTTTTCACTGAAGAGTTTAAGCCGTTAGACAGCTTTGGTAGAGGTAAATGAAGGAGCATAATCGGGACACCGACCTTCAGCTGAATAACGTGCACTGATAGTGCAAAGCCAAAAAGCCAGTGAATCCAAAAACTACCATCATCATCATCAACTATCTTCCTCCACAACAGTACTTATGAAGAATTTGCGAGAGCATGCTTGCATGGATTGTTGCAGCTTGCTCATTTTGGGCGTAAAAATTACTTGTTCATTTACCTAGGATTTTTTGGTGTGTATTTAACTGACGTCCCCGTTGAATGAATTTCGGGGAAATCTTGAGCGCGAGTATCCCCGCCCAATCAAACTCGCATATTGATGGCCAAACCGAGAGGTCACTGTCACCGATTGCCTCTATGAGGACACGGCGGTTCACCCAAATGTGATAGACCTCCACCGCATGTTACACCGGGTCCTCCGGGCGATTCGCAAAATGGTAATATCAGGATACTTTCAACCGAATCCGGAACAGAAACCGCTCGAAACACCCTCAACAGTCCTGAGTTGTGTATCCATAAAACAATGAAATTACGGTAAACAAATGTAGCAGCCGATTAGTGTTATCCCTGAGACTGGCCTCCCTCAGAGGGTTGTTCCAGTGTTGGTCACCACTCACTGCAAGGAGGTAACGTCCAGATGTCGACGCAAGGCTGCCAGGAATCTGAGATACATCAGTGATCAGGAACGTAAACCACTTTCGACCCCGTTTTATATGGAGCAGAAACTGCAAACAATAAATCACGCCATAATTAGGCCGCAAGGTGCCATCCCGGAGGACATAGTGGAGCATGCAGAGGTGTGTCCCGCAAGGGCGGATCACCGCCGTGTCCTCGTGGAGGCAATCGGCGTCAGTCACCTCTCGCGCCGGGGCCTGGTTTGGGCTATAGTCCAGAGCGAGGAGGAATGGTAGGCGGTCGCTTCCTTCTGCAAAGCCGCAATGCTAGCGAAGGAGGAGGCCGCACGCGTGAGGGAACGAACGTCCTCACGCCGAGCCGAGATTCCGACCCCGATGACCAGCCACGGTAGACGCAGGCTTGCAGACATCGAACAATGGGTAGCTAGCCCTCCGGCCGTCCGGTAATTAACCGAACCGAGCCCAGTCGTCAACAGCACGTAGTGATCCACGCGCTCCTCAAAGAGATGTTTCAAAGCGTAACTGAAGGACACAAGTGTGGTTTTAGTCAGTAAAAGTTTGACACGCCCTCTCCAACCAGAGAAGTCATTGGATGATTTCCACTCTTAAAAAAAGAAAAAAAAAGTACTATCATTATCATTATCATTATCATGGACATAGGCCTCCCCAAGTGTCGCCATAATGACTGGTCCTGTGTGTCTCGCATCCATCGGATACCCGCGACCCTCACCAGGTCATCGGTCTACCTGGGGGCCTTACAACACAAGGTGCCATGCAACCCCTTCCGAAAATTTGGCCGTGTTATTTTAAAATCAATAATTAAATACATATACTTGTTTACTTTTATCGCCTTTTTGGTTCGTATCCCTTGAATAATCATGGTCAATTATCTTGTTACAATCATGGGAAAAAAAAGCAGTAGGATTGTTAAAAATGCCTCCGTCTAACACCAGTTTAACCATAACTATTTTCCTCCAATTTTGAACAATAGAACTGTCTGCAAACGTGGGCGATGGTCATTCTTCCGCCATTCAGAAAATTACGTAAAATACACAATGCCATCTATCAAATATAAAGTTCAACTGTCATTGTCATCATTATTTCTACTTTGAGTCTTTAGATGGCGTTGCGAGTATCTGAATTGCGTGTGGTGCCATATTTGACTAATTCGATTTTATTATGTGTTTTGATTAGTTTTTACAATATATTTAGAAGATATCGAATAGAAATGTCAATTTTATTTTGAAAAAATGGTAAAAGTTATTTTATTACAAAAAAGAAGATAAAATAATGACAAAAATTTTAACTGTAGCTGGGAATCGAACTCGCGGCAAATGTCGTTCAACACGGACGTTTTGGATTATTGCTCACCCCCCATAGCAAATAGCGTGATAATTTATAGCCTAACAGATACACTGACCTATAAGGATTATGTATGCAAAATTTGAACAGGATCGGTTCAGTAGTTTTTGCGCCAATTAATACCATCGCAAAATAATTTTACTGTTTTATTATATGTATAGATATAGATGAACGAAAAGATTTTATTCATTCAACAGTTGAACTATGCGACGCTACTAACGATAGGGGACGAATATCACGGTATTTTTAGGTAGCGGCCAAAATTCCAATAACTAACCAAATTGTAAATCAAAATCGAACTTATTCTTTTATCATTTTTTTTTTCATTTAAGTACCTTGTACCGACTGTAACGGTGTTTTCCACCAGAGATGTACTGTGCAGAAATCAGAAACGTTTATTTCAAATAGACCAATTAAAGGCACTTTTGAATTGTCAAAATGTCGGTCAGTCAAAAATAAATAAATAAAGTTAAGCTAAATTCGTAGAGCTAAATTGCACGTTCCAAAGCGTAGATCTCTATGGAGAAGAACGTGCAAGAAACTCCATGGACACTCTTTTAAATCATATTTATATTATCATATTATTGTGCTACGTGGCCATGGATGCATTTAATATCCACCAATCATATTCATTGGTCTATACAGCTTAGCACTGAATGAAACGCGTGCAACTCTTCCTGTTACTCTCTTGCCAGAGTGATCATGGTTGTCATGAAGGTAGCTCTCTCCGGAAGTTGTCAGGGTACGCTGTACGACTTCCGGCCACTTTTGCCTTCTGGCAGTCATTCGGGCGCACTCGTTCAATGGGCCATTAACGGCCGCTTTGATCTGGTCCGTCTATCGCATCGGTGGTCTGCCACGCGGCTTCGTCCCGTTCACTTTTCCTTGTATAACAAGGCGTTCGATGGAATCACTTCCATGTTGACAAATATGACCAAACTAGGGAATAAAACCGGTTAACCCGAAAACCTAAAAACCGGGCATATTTGTAATGATTAAAAAACCCGGATTTTATTTTCAAGTATCCGGTTTTTTCGAGTTTTTTTATTACTTTCAAATGACACTATTTTTTTAGCAAACATTGTTTTAAAACGCTACTGAGGCTTGGTATCAGTCGTAGGTTTGTTTATCGTACCATAGATAGCTACACCAACTGCGTACACTTCTTCTGTTCACGATCATAAAAGATCAAGGCCGGCCGTGTGTTGTGAGAACTCAATAGATATCTACTGAATGCTGTCAGGGCCAGAATTAAAATCCTTTAAGGACGCAACAAAGAGATTCTTTATTCGTAGATGAAATAGCCACCCGCTAGATCGCTATCGCGTATCATAAGGTTCTTATACTCATCATAACATCATCACCTTAAACGCGTCGTTTATAAAAAAAAAAAGTAAAAAGATCAAAATCTTTGCTTGTTCATTACACTGATGAAAAACTCAGGGATATTCTTGCTACCGATGAGAAAATTTTCACAATCAAGGAATATTACAACAAGCAAAATTATCGGGTGTATGCTCGTAGCTCCAAAGAACACTCTCATCTGATTAGCAGAGTCCTGAATGGTCATCATGCGGCATCAGTAATGGTTTGGTAAGGGTATCCTATCACGGAGTGACCAAGGTTATATTTCGTGAAAATGGGTGAAAACTTCAGCTAAATTGTATCATCTTGATACCACCCTCATCTAGTTTAAAAATGACGAAAAAAAAAATTGACGTGTAAAAGTGTTTTTTTAAACCTATTTACAAAATAAATATCTCCTAGACGGCATAGCAAAACCTCTTAAATCCTCTCTCTTTTTGATAACATACTAGGGGGTCTTTTCAGCAAGACTCAGCACCCGGTCACAAGGCACGCACTACCCAGGCTTGAGGCTTGAGACCTTTTCTAATAAGCCCTTTAAGTATTTGTACTAATTAAAAATTAGTGGTGTATAGCATAGCATCAGGGGAAATGGTCA
Organism: Mythimna impura; assembly: GCA_905147345.3. Lineage (NCBI taxonomy): Eukaryota > Metazoa > Arthropoda > Insecta > Lepidoptera > Noctuidae > Mythimna > Mythimna impura. The sequence goes on along the minus strand of LR990362.1, from coordinate 12,690,292 downwards.
CTTAGTTTTGTAGGAAGTAAGCATTAGCAAATCAAAAAGTTAAGTCTTTGTATGAATAATTAATTTTTTTACCATTAGAATACACACACACACAAACTCACACACACACACACTCATTCAGACACACACACATTCTATTGTTTTTGTAGTATTTAGCAGCAAATGTATTAAGTCAACCTTCTCGGCAAGCTTCGCTGAGATAGTCAACACTAATTTAAAATTCTCAGCTCAATTTTACCGAGATCGCTCCTGTTTCAATGATTTTTTTAAATTGATATAAACCAGTGCTTAACTGCGATACCACCTGATGGTAAGCTGTAGTTTATTAAGAGCCTATTAACTTTAGCCTAGAAGACACCTAAATTATAATTGGACGGGAAGACCGCAGCAGACAAATTGTTCCAGTCCTATATGTACGCGGTATAAACGATGAAGCCCAACGCTTAGTCCGGACCACATTATGTAGATACACCAATTTTACATCACAATATCCACTAGGAATCCATTTGCGAATAATTAAAACAACCACTAAATTTCACTCGAAAAATTCCCGCCAAAAACTCTCAGTTGTAGCTGCTATAACTGCGCTCTTGAAAGAACCAGTAGGAAAATCAAAATAAACTATTCATCTCTTGTGGGTGTTTGGATCCCCTGAGCACCCTCGTATTTAGCACTCCTGGGAGGGCACATCTATATCCTTAGTACGTCTTCATACTTATTAATAAGGGTGTCAACTAGACACGCTACTAACTACCCAGCATAATACAAAACATTGACCTGGTTTGATCATTATTTCAGCGCCCCTGTAGGGTCTGCGTCCAGTGCCTGTGCACCGCTAGCACCGCCGGTCTAGTAACGGCACTGCCAGCAGTATAAAACTGGATAATTTGTACGATAGCACATTATTAGCGAGATTATCCGAGCGTAAGATAGCTCTTAGATTTCATTATTATGTGACTCCATTACGGAGCAGTTTTCCCATGCGTGTAGTTGTGCTTGCCATAAAACTGCTGTCCCACGTGTTTCTGCAAAGCTTAACTTAATCTAGGAACTACCAGCTGCTAGGACGATAATGTTACCGTTATAATATTATCTGAAATTTATTTAAAAAATTAACACTAAACAGTTATTATCCTTATTTCTTTGTGTCACAGTATTTGTTGTCGAACTCTTCCGAAACAGCTTGACTGATTTTTATGATTTTTTACCCCTATTCCTCATTTTTTCTTTGATAATTTATATGGCAGGACAACGTTTACCAGGACAGTTAGTTTTAAATAAACAGATACAAATAGGTACTTGGAGTACTTTAAAGAGTAGAATAATATAACTAAATATATAAAAATACTAACGTTTTTTTGCTAACTAAATAGGTATACATGCTGTATAATACTTGTAGGTATTTTGAAAGGTATAATAACTAAGTAAGAAAGGTAAATTGGAACGATAAAGCAGGCGGAAAACCCAGTCAAATGAAGGCTCTTATTCATTCTCGCTTTGCATTCATTTAAATCTTTCAGCGACTGACCCTTCTGATTAACCTAACCCAACGTTTAATTGATATATCAACGGCTTAGCATATTTTGATAGGAATAGTAATTTGCCAGTTAATCTGTTATGTTTTTAACACCTCGTTATGGTTTTAGGCAGTTTAGCTGATTAATTGGTGTACTTACTCAAGTGAGTTTTATGGGTTTTTGTTTAACTTCTTTTGGTACGTAGATACTTACTTAAGTAGGTAGTTAGGTACAACTAAGTCTTACCATGAGAATTCTGTGCGCCAAAACGGATACCGTTGGGAAACGGATATTGGTTAGTAGTAGTGCTTATCAGTTTCGCTAATGTATAGATAATGGTTTTCCGGAATAGATAAGTCTCATAGTAAACGTTTAAAAATACTATACTCAAAGAAAAACTAATGCCATGATGATTCAATTTATAATTACACAAATTAATTTGATTTCAGGTGTCTTTAGACATGATTTAATGGACTTAGTATCCAAGCCAAAAGATAAAAAAAGAACTGTTTATTTGACAGTTGACAGTGACACTGACAGCAGGGATTGTTTACATTTTGGAGGTCAAAAGTTTTGTTACTATTATTTTAGATCTATTAGTCATTAAACGCTTTGATTAAATTATAGGCTTTTCTGACAGTATTTTAAACAAAGCGTTTATTAGATAACCTATTCATCAACATGTCTCGCATTTCTGTAGATTATTTAGGCGCAGTAATACGTAAAATAGCGGCAGTGAATCACATAGAAGATTGGAATTACAACCAAGTGAAGTTTGAAAGTATCGCACAGAACTACTTTGGAATATTAATTCCGGTTGTTTTGTCGGGTAAAAACAGAGGGAAAGAAGTAAAATTAAGTTTAGTTTTAAAATTGGCACCAACCAATGAGCAGTATCGAATAAGTGGCGCAGTAACGGTTATGTTCGTCAGAGAAGTATTTATGTATTCTGTTGTACTAAAAAAATACAGAGAAATTCAGGAGAACTTACCGAAAAAGTCGCGATACATTATACCTCAGTGTTATTTCGTTCAGGAAGAATATTGCAAGGAAGCCTTGGCTCTGCAAGACATGTGTGCGATCGGCTACAAGCCTTATGCTCACGAAATGTTCCTTGACCTAGATCACACACTAGTTTCGTTAAAATCTCTCGCTAAACTACATGCTTTGTCATTTATTCTCAAAAAACAAAGCCCTAAACTGTATGAAGAAATTGCACAGACTTGTATACCTTTAACTGAACATACAAACTCAAGGTACATGGAAATAATGAGAGACAGATTGGATCAAGCGTTAAAGAAGTTTGATGGCACTGAATATATACCACTCTTACACAAGTTAAGGCAGCACTGTGCTAAGTTTTTCTACGCAGCAGTCCATTCAGTACAAAATCTGTGTGTTTGTCATGGAGACATATGGAAAGAAAACATTCTCTACAAATATGAGGTTTGTTTAGGATCACTTTTATTTAGGTTGACACACAAAGGGAATGGAAAATGAGTCTTTCAAAATAAGAACATGTTTTTTATTTTGGTCACTACTATTGGCTGTATAATTATTTTTTTCTTTTTTTTTTCAGAACAACAAGCCGGTATCAGCCTGTATGATAGACTACCAAACAGCTAGAATATGCAGTCCAGCTTATGACACAATGTATCTGATCATAAGCAGCACCAACACAAAACTGAGAAACCGATACTTCCACCAACTGTTGGACATATACTATAGAACATTTGAAACAACATTGAAAGAAATTGGCTTGGAGTCTGATGAGATATATTCTAGACAAATGTTTGACAAAGACTTGAGGGTTGTTTCACCAGCTTGTTTGATAGCTGCCAACACTGCATTGTGGTTGAGTAACGGTTTGCAAGAAGTAGGTCATGTGAGAAGCAAGCATGTTTGGAATACCAAAGAAGAAAAGGAGATGGCTGTGGACACATACAAGGGAATTGTTAAAGCAATGATTGATGATCTCTCTAGTCTTGGCTATTTGTCTCTAACTGAGTTATAATGTATGGATCTAATTAATAAAAAAAAAAAAATTAGTCTCAAAAACATTAACTGTAAGGAACCATCCATAAATTACGTCACTCGAAATTCATCACTTACCATCCCTCCTGCCTTGTCTGTTGGGTCACATTTGTGAGACTCCACATCCCTAGTGTGATTTCATAATGTTTTGCAATTTTACATCTAGAAATGATTAAAATAATGAAAGCAGCAATTCTGAATTCAGTTTTCAAACGATTAAACCTCAGTTTAGTTGAAAATATTTTAAGGTTTTTGTTAGTAGCTAAAATTTCGTGATTAACAAAATTACTCATGAAAACTTATGATTCTTTCATCCCCTTGTCACATAATGTCGCATTTCGTTGACCCACCCTGTTAAGTGTGACGTAATTTATGGATAACCCTTAAACAAGTTGTTGCTCTATCTCCACAATCTTCCATATAAAATGATATTTACAAAAAGCATGAATTTTGTCTAACATATTTACGAGGTAATGATAAAATAAAACACAATGTTTTGAGATTTAACAATTATGTTATTTTGTATGGAGAAAGAATAAGATGGATCTTACAAAAAACAATTCCATTATAGACATTTTAATTTGACTAATTAAAAAAAAAAAATTGTGAAAGTAGAAAGTGGTCTCAAGGGAAGATACTCCCAGTATAAAAAGTCAAATCTTGTGCGCTATTCTAGAGCATTGTCTACTCATGTGCCGTAGTGAAGTAGCAAATACACTAACTTTCAGATTAATACAGATATTTGTGTGATAAATTGTTAATAGTGGACAAAAAATGAATTAATTGAATATGTTTTATAACAAGCCATATTGTTGAATATTTCTATACTTATTAAATTATTTCAATGTTTTGTTATTAAATCTGTTTATTGTTTTCCCTGTTCCCTGGTTGTTAAAATGGTGGAGTGGAGTTCCCTGCCGGAGTCTGTGTTTCCTGTTAGCTACAACCTAGGGGATCTTTAAGTCAAGAATGAATAGGTTACTACTAGGCAAGCGTGCTCCACCGTCGACCACATCGTCGCTTATCAGCAGGTGAGAGAGTGGTCAAGCGCGAGCACATCAACCCTCCCCCCTCCGACCCTGACGACGTGCCGACGTTTGTGGCGAAGGAGCTGCACAAGCTTCCTCCAGTCACCTTCGACCACGTCGATGTCACTAGCCTTCTGAAGGACATTGTCTTTCTAAAGGCCAGTCTTGCGGATGTACAGGCGAAGTTAGATGCATCCCAGAAAACCGTCGCCGATTTACGCCAAGAGTTTGGTGAATTTCGCAACACAGCGGCGGTAACTAGGTCAACAGCCGATGCGTCTAATGTAAACACGCGTCATGGAGCTAGCCTCAATTTATTGTCGCCGAATTCCGTGTCAGCAGTTTCGTCGCCAGTATGTTCGTCGATTGCTGAGATTGCAGAGTGCTCACCCCAAGCGCCCCGCAGCTCCGTGCCGGTCACCGCGGCTCCTTCATGCGCCGCCGCCCGACCCCTCCGCCCCGCCCCGCTGCCTGTACATGTAGCCCCAGCGAATCTGCATCATCAGGATTTCGTTAGCGTCACCGCGAGCGCCCCTGCCGCTCCTAAGTATATCGAAGCCTTTGCCATGAATAAGGCTGAAAATGAAGATGGCTTCGTTACGGTGCAAAGGAGGAAACGCCGAAAGCAAGCCAACCGGAATCTCTGCGGCAAAGCACCAGCATCGCCTGGTGCGAGTGTGCGTGCCGCTCAGCCGAACACACCGGTGTAGGTACATCTCCCGCCTGCATTACACCACAAAGGTGGAGGACATCGTCGATTATGTACGCCAAAAGTTGAAGTACACACTGAGGGTGCAGTTGCTGGAGTCGCACCGGAATGTCAATTTTAAGGCATTTGTGGTGCGAGTACCGAACTGTTTTCTACACCTTGCTATGGACGAAGACTTTTGGCCACAGGGTATGGTGTTCCGTCGCTTCCGCGGACAAATACCACAGGACAGCACCAAGACAAATAGTGCGAAGTGAAGTGTTACTAACATAGTTTTAAATCATGTTTACTAACAAAATGATTTATTATAATTAGTTATGTATGTTAGTCTATAAGGTATTTATGATATGGGTACATGTTGCCTGAAATAAATTGATTATTATTATTATGTTAAAGGGGAGAAAGGAATTGCGTCCCTTAATCAGAATATAACTGGAACTGTCTTTTGAGCCCCCCTAGCCAAGTTCCAACCGTTTCGTTTCGATTCTCTTTTCGTTGATCGCCTCGAGTCGGCCACGCCTCTTATTCCTTTGTTTTGACCACGTGAGCCTGAAGCCTGAGCGTTGAGACGACATCAGAACAAAGGAATAGGAGGCGTGGCCGACTCGAGGCGATCAACAAAAAGAGAATCGAAATGAAACGGTTGTAACTTGGCTAGGGAGGCAGAAACATTCCAACCAGGGTTCCGGGATAGCTTACTGCAATAGGGTCACTGCAGCCCTAAAACGCAAAGGGCATCGGAAGGAACACTGGCGGGTGTTAGCCAGTAAAAATCTGACACTCCCTTTCGATCCACCCAGCGCGAGGTAGAGAGATTATCTAATGATACTCTAAAAGCACGGGTCATTACATATCATTTATCTTTTTTTTTTGTTCCCAACTTTCACACAGCACCAATATCTAGTCCCAAACTAAGCAAAGCTTGTGATATGAGTACTAGACAACTGATAAACATACTTATATATTTCTAAATACATACATATATAGATAAATTACACCCAAACACAGGACAAATGATCATGCTCATCACACAAACATTTGTCCTGGGTGGACTGGGAATCGAACCCACGACCTCTGGCATAGCAGTCAGGGTTACTAACCATTAGACCAACAGGCCTGCCAATTTTTATCATCACAGTGATTACCTATCAAATTAGACTGACTAGTTTTAGGGTTCCGTTATCACCAGTTTGTGAGCCACCGCTATCCGTCCGTCAGTGTGTCAGCGGGCTGGCTCTCATGAGCCGTAATAGGCAAACAGTTGAAATTTTTACACTGTATATTTTATACTATTACCGCCATAGATATCCGATTGCCGCTATAACAACAAAAAGGTAATAATAATTGTACAGAACCCTACGATTGCGAGCCCAACTCACACTTGATCGGTTTTATAAAATAAAGTTATCTATCTACCAAAGAATTAACCAGAGTTTATCAGAAGGTGAAACAGACTATTAACAAAAGATAACAAATGAATGTCGCCGCACATGGGCCACAAAGGAAGCTGAAGCTCGCGACAGCCACTTGTGGCCGGTGGCTGCTACTTTTTTTTTAACCCATACGCGCAATATCATAATGGACTCTGTCGAAGAAGGTTTAAATGCGCGAATGGCGTGTCACGGCGTTTTCTATCGACGTTTAGTGGCCAGTGCGGGCAACAAGAAGCGAGCAGCGGCGATTATATGCCAGTGGCGGCGTTTTGTGTTTGTAGCGGCGACCCTTAGAGATATTATTAACAAAATTTTTGATAAAATTTTAGATTTTTGTAAGACCATGAACATCTGAATGTGAATGTGGCGGCTGTTTTTGATTCTAAATAGAAATGTCCCAAACAAGTAACATGGCTCACTTTACGTGAGAAAACATCAAATGACAGCTTCCGCTCTGGGTGGTACGAGAGGGAGTGTCACATTATTACTGGATAAAACCCACTTGTGTTTCTTCAGTTGCCCTGTAAAATCCACGGCTACTGTAACGTTTTTGAACGATCTCGCAGCAAAAGTATTTTTAGGGTTGTATTTAGTTCTAAACAATAACTTTACGTCCCTTAACATTTTCAGCGTGTAAGTAGACTGCAGGTGACGCCCGCCAACGCACTCAATCCTCTGCATAATGCAGAAGTTTTCAGCGTCCCGCTTTACCAATTTACAGGACAGACGTTAAAACTCTTGAAGGATATTTTTATCGTGTCAATCTTGGGTCATGAAAACTGGCCACCTTTAGCTATAGCACATATATACATATATACAGGTCATTATTCTTTAAAGTTTGCAAAACAGAGTGTAAAATCCTGCAAACCTCGGTTGAAAAAGGAGGTCCTCCGACCAGACAGATATTATGTGTGGTCTGGGCAACTGATTGATAGTTGCATTGAATTCTAATAACGCGATGCAGGATTTCGAAATTTTTGTTCCTACTAGCTTTTTTTAGGTGGGAAAATCATCTGATGACAAATCCCGCTCTTGGGCGGAGCGAGAGATAGTGTCCGACTTGTACTGACTAAAAACCTACTCCTGTTCCTTCTTTGCCTTCGTCTCAGGGCCCCGGGTTTCACTTTCACACTACCCGTGACCCCAGTAGGCTTCGACCCTGCTGGGCCCCTACGATTTGCTGACATCTCCCGGGCCCGCGACTTCATTTGCGTGGTTGGCGTCGCTTAGATAGCATACTCGGCGTTATAATGTTCCCACTGTTGGGACTCAGGCCTCCTCTCTCTAGGAGAGGGAATGGTCCGTAATCCACCAGCGATTTCTTCAAGGCAAGGCAATCCAGAATGGATAGAGATTGCCATTGATTTATATGTGAGACGTACCCAAAATACTTATGTTTATAAGTAGGTACAGATTATCTAGTCTATTAACTAAACGGAGAAATGATTGTGAGTCGGGAACTCGGGAGCATAAATAATATTCTCAGAGCCTTCCGGTTATTCCGGGAGGGTTGGGAACCCTACCTATTGGACAAACACGCACGCTTCCCGTAAGACGGTAGGAGTGAAATATAGAAACCGTGCGTTTTCCGGGTAATATAGAAGTTTTCTCCAAGTTCAGACCGGGATTACCCTGCAAAATTTGCACGGACAGTCCTCTTCATCATTTTGAGAGCTACTGGAAATATCGTCTTCTTCATTGTCTTGTTCATATAACGGTTTAGTGGTGTTACGTCTCCTTTCTGGATAAGCCTTGGGCTCATTTTACGATTTAATTTGGGAGTTGAAGTTAAAATTTTGCTTAAAAATTGCACTTACACAAAAACGACATACAGGCAACGGACATAATGATGACTAATCCTAGTCGAATTATGTCCGTTGCCTGTATGTCGCTTTTTCCTCATAACATTAAAAAAAAAAGTAAAATAAATACAAAATGTAGGCTACCTATTATATTTTTTATGAATTGTGAAAATTAAAGTTTTAAAACACTTGTTGCAAAGAAAAAAAATCATTTCATCTAGGTAGATACATCTTCGTATGTTGACATACCTCTTAAATAACGCACGCACGAATGAAAGGAGCGTATTCACATTTTGACAGGTAAGTAGAAGCCGTTTGGGTCACCTGATATTTATTTTATTTATTAAAATTTAATGTCATTACACCATTACAGAGGCATCCAATGCGATGTATGTAATGATACAATTAACACTTAAAATATATAATTCTTATTCAATTAAAATGTGTAATTCTTGTTCTCACTCCTTTCGTTTTACTCAGAGCGTCATTTGATGAAAGGAATACTTAGTCATTTGATGAAACGATGATTTCCCAAAAAAAAAAAACTTGTGAGTACCGCACGATATGCGCCTAGTTAATAGCTCATTGATCTGGTTGGTAGCCTAAGTGAGTTTATATATAATTTTTCAACACACTTGCTCAGAAAGTGACTCTTATTGCACTGCACTTAGGTATATAATGGCACTCGTTACCAAACTGTGACATTTTGATTACCATTACGCACTTGTGCTATAATGTAGTTAAAACCTTTTTGTTCAACCTCTTTGTTCGCAAAACAAATTTTGAATTCGAATAAAATTCCCATTAAGTTATTGCGTTCAATAGTATAATTATGTGTAAATTAGTGTCTTACTTACTTATTTCATCCAATTTAGAAGTTAAAATGGACAAATTTAACTTGTACAAACGATTTATTTGATAAAATCATTTAGTAAATAAATCGTACATTCAAATAAAATTAGGTTTTTTTTTGTGGTCTATGGCCGCCATTTTAAGTTGCGCGCGGTTTTTGGCGTGATTTTTTTTATTCCAGTGAAGTTCAGTGGCTTTATAATTAAATAAAATTAAATGCTACAAAATCATTCGAAAATGTTACTTCCGTATTCTATTGTCACTACGAAAGACATTATCGTAAAAACATAAACGTAAGACTAGGCAGTATGATCAAAATACCTTAGCCTTCCTCTAGAGGTAAATAAAAAAAAAACGATGCGAGCGCATAAGAAAACAGATTTTTACCGCCATGTCACGCAAAAATTTACTAGCTTTACTGTTGTTTTCTTCACAAATGTATTGAAAAACGTCGTATGACACACGTGAGTAATTAATGATTACCGTTCTTGGCTCTCTTAAGACCCTCGCCACGGCTCGGGTCTAAATACCGCCTCGACGGTAATCACTAACATTACACACTTATATCATAATGTACTATTATTTATTTATTTATGTACAAACATTTAAAAATGAAAAGAACAAAAGCAGATAGAAGAGCACAAAGGTACTCCTTATTTCAAATGAAATTTCTTCCAGCTGACCTGCGACAGGAGAGTTGGATGAGAGATGTAGACACAGTGTATACAAGTAAGTTAGAAAATTAAAAATATACTATATTATCTAAATTAAATCGTATAATACATAATTATATATATCAATAACAGTAAATAAAACACATAAATAGATACAATACATAAACTAAATTATAAAAATAAATATCTATAAAAATAACTCTAAGAGATAGTAGAGAGGTAATGTTCTTTGACTAGCTTCTTGAGACAAATATACTTTTAGCGTCACGGATCGTAGCTGGAAGTGAGTTCCACACTCGTACTGCATGAAAAGAGAAGTAGTTGGAATAGAAATGGGTGTTAAGGGATGGGAAATTGAGATGGTATTTAAGGTGGGATCTGCATGGGATGTTGTACAAAAGACATAATACCCGACTGTTCCTACCAAGATGGATATGGAGCCACTTGAGATCCTTGCGAAATTGAGAGAGAGCAGATTTTTGGCCTAAGAAAATACGACCATGTGGTCGTATTTTCCAAAAACAAAACGAATGCACAGGTTTTGCAAACGCTCAAGCTTATTTAATAGCTCCTCAGTGGCATTCAGGTAGCAGGCATCCACATAATCAATGATCGGCTGAATTAAAGTTTAAGTAAGCTAAATATATTTTAGTTTTAAAGGGCAACAACCTTTGAAGGGATTTAAGGCTGTGGAAGGAAAATACCTTACTGGCTAACCTCATTCACTTGCGCTCGCCAACTTGACTGCGATCCCACCTGATGGTAAGCAGTGATGCAATCATTGATGGTGAGGCGCACTAGTTTATCAAGAGCCTATTCACTCTAGCCTTGAAGACACCCAAATTATAGTTGGACGGGAAGATCGTAGCAGGCAAATTGTTCCAGTCCTTCGATGTACGCGGTATAAACGACGAAGCGAAACGCTTAGTCCGGACCGTTGAAGTTTCAACAACGAACGACCGAACGTTGAAGTTTCAGGTTGCTGTCAATTGTGACACCGAGATTCTTGGCTGAGTCAGTGTATGCAATAGTCGTGCCGATAAGAGATAAAGGCGTCAAAGGAGAAATGTGAAGCGTCATATAGGTACTTAAGTAAACTAAGCACCTACCGGAGCTCACGGGCTGGTGCAAAGTTAGTTAAAGTAGTTCCCAGACATTACACTTCGCACAATGGCGTCGGTAGCTACTCGCATTCTGTACCTACTTAGTTGCCAGAGAGCAAACTTCCTTGATCGGTTGTTTTAATTGTCGGGTCTTAGGAAGTCTCGGGATATAGACGCTTTTACTCACTACCGCCGATAAAGGCTGTAAAGGTACTAAGCGAGTTTTTATCTGACATGGCAAAAATGTTTTTTAACCGACTTCAAAAAAAAGGAGGAGGTTATCAATTCGGTTGTATTTTTTTTTATTTTTTTATCATTATTTTTTTTTTATGTTTGTTACCTCAGAACTCCGTCGTTTATGGACCGATTTGCAAAATTTTTTTTTCCCTATACAGGATATGCTTCCAGATTGGTCCCATTTTTTTCAAAATCCAGTTCTGATTATGGAATCCATGAGGAATCGAGGGAACTCCTCAAAAATTATAGGCAACCCTATGGTAGTTTTAGTATTTTCATCAAGAACTTAAGCATTTACAGTCAAAAAGTAACATTTGATGAAGTGGAACTGATGAAGAAGACCAGAAATGGTCAACGGAACTTCATACACAAATAGATATTACAATGAAGATATACATAGTTAAGCGACTATGACAATACAAATAAATGAATGATTCTGAATAGTTACGTTGAAAATGGTATCATCGAAGTGATCTGATGATGATGATGGAGCCGGAAGGTAGGCACTGGAACTCCGTAATTAATCAATGTAACCTAGCCGTGTTTGGACTTATTAGAATTGTCATGAGATGCACTTTGGCAATAAGGTACTATCGAACTGATCTGATGATGGAGCCGGAAGGTAGGCACAGGAACTCCGTAATTAATCAATGTATCCTAGCCGTGTTTGGGCTTATTAGAATTGTCGTGAGATGCTCTTTGGCTATAAGGTACTATCGAACTGATCTGATGATGGAGCCGGAAGGAGGAAGGTAGACACAGGAACTTTATAATAAAACAATGTAACCTAGCAGTATTTGGGTTAATTGGAATTGTCATGAGAAATAGGCACTCTGTTTATAAGTGTATCGCAACTAAAAAGTGTGAAATAAAAACTTTTTAGAAAAAAAAAAATAACCGACTTCACTAAAAAAAAACACTAAAAGGATCAAAATAACTTTAATTTCGGAAGTCGGTGTTAAATAAGAAACAAACAATACCGAGAAACACCGACTTCCAAAATTAAAGTTATTTTGATCCTTTTAGTGTTTTTTTTTTAGTGAAGTCGGTTATTTTTTTTTTCTAAAAAGTTTTTATTGTGTTATGATTACCTATTTCACAGCAAGAAGATATTTACAGTAGCATATAAAATCTAGGGACGGCCAGTGCCAGATCAAGCTAGCGCGAGGCCTGTAGCAAATTCTATCAAAGGGACCCTCAATTTTTTTATAAATGATAACGAATTAAAACTTCATTACGTTACACTACATTAATTTATTTTTCAAACAGACCACGGGGTTAGGATACCGATGAGTCCAAAGGCAGTTGCAGTTGTTGTTGCTTTATGGAAAATCCGGAAGAGATTCATATGGTATGGCACGTCCATGCGGGGCCCGTAGCATTTGTTACTTTTGCTATGTGGTTAATCCAGCACAGGGTACGGCGTTCTGCTTAGTCGTTAATTTCGATAAATATGCCTATTTAAGGGCTAGATATCTTTCGTCACCATGGCAATTCATAATTGTGCTGCGGGATTGATCGAAAGAGATACTGCTGCCCTGGAAAGAACAGGTGGACAGGTGAGTTTTAGTCAGTAAAAGTCTGACACTCCCTCTCGCTTCACTCAGAGTGCGAGAAGTTATTTAATGATTTCCCACCTCAAAACAAAAGCAGCATAAGTATAGTCAGGGGTCAAAATTGCGGTTCTATCTTACCAATGTTAAAATGTCTAAAATTTCTTTGTAGAAGAGGGTCAATGGTTCATGACTGATTTAATTGGTAGCATAGAATCTAAAGTATTGAATAAACTAGTTGTGAACTTCTACAACAAAGAAATTTTAGGCATTGGTAGAATGCAGCTGCACTTTTGATCCCTGACTGTACTTCACCCGTTAAAGTTCCTAACCTATTGAGTAGCGTAATTAGAGACACAATAGAAAGACAATGACGTTCGAACGCCGGCGTTCGCTCGGGGTTTAATGAAATAAAGAGTCGGTAATCAGTAAGTACCTACAATAACTAGGTTTATCCGTAGATACGATATCTACTGTGATATCGACGGAGATCGCATGGGACAGGCCATGGTCCAGAGCGAGGATGCTAGCAAAGGAGGCGGCCGCACGCGCGAGGCAAATACCCTCGCGCGCCAGCCGCCGGGATTTCGATCCCGATTGCCGGTCAACGTAGGCGCGGGCTTGCGGACGGCGAGCAATGGGTAGCTCGCCTTCCAACCGTCCGGTAACCGTCCGAACCGAGCCCAAGTCGTCGTCGGCGCGTAGTGTTCCACGCGCGCCTCAAGGAGATGTCAGCAACCGTAGGGGCCCAGCAGGGTTGAAGCCCTGGGGCCATGGGTGATGCGAAAAATATCCCCGAGGCCCTGGAACAATGGCAAATAAGGAACAGGAGTGGGTTTTTAGTCAGTAAAAGTCTGACACGCCCTCCGCCCGAGAGCGGGGGATGTCATTAGACGATTTACCAACCACAAAAAAAATGTTTTCTTATTAGCTGGCGGACCGGTTAGGTAAAGTAAATGTACCTACTTTTTAAAGATTTTGCATATTTAGTATAGGTTTTGAAATTGATTGATAAAAGAATTGTTTTTTTTTGTGTTGGAAGTAAAGTGATTTTTAGAAGAAAATGTGAAAATGCAAAAAATCTGTGTGCAAATGAGAAGATAAAAATAAATAAATTATTAGATACAGTTTGGTTTCTTCGAGAAAACCTCCTGGTTATCGAAGCCTACGTATCTGAGTACGGTTTCTACAATGCAATACCAACTAACTTGACTTGGTATAATGTGTACGCAATAACTAGCTGTGAATTATCTTCGTTAGATTAAAACATTGACATCTTTTTAAAAGTTGAATTTGAAAGTTATCATCCAAAACAATGCTGAGGATCTGAGCTCAAAATAATATGTCGTTTTAAGTACAAGTAATATCTGTTATAACTGAAGTCTTAGTTCTTGACCAAACACGGCTCTGCCTCTAACTTAAATATGATTTGATGCAGCCCAGTGGCCAACTAAGACGGCGCATATTTAGACAAAGATTTCCAAGCCCCTTCAGTGAAATAAATTCACTTCCTCCCTGAGTGACTGCCGGGGAACGGGGACGTCGAGGAGACTATTTAGTTTTATTAAGTAGCCTTGCCGCAGCTCGCGACAGATGGAAGGAACGTTATTAGTTTCTTGGACTTCAACAGCGTAAATATTATAATAATAAACTTTTATTGGACTTCATTTGGTCTCTTCGTTTTGCTGCGAATAGGTGCATCAAGTGTTCCGTATCTACAAACTTTCCTATGTTAATAGTTCGATTCACGAATCGAAACTCGAACATTTTATGGAATTGCAAAAAAGTAATTTGTGACATATGAGTACTACTAATTTACGGTTTTCAGATTTTTTCCTTTACTTGTGCTATGAGACCTTGCTTCTTACCAAGCTTCAGGATTCTAGGGTAACGGAAGGTACCCTATGAGTTCTTCTTTATTTCCTTGCGAGTGACAAAACATGCGCCTAAGCGTAGCATTAGCGGCCTTATCTTTACGTTGCGGTGAGTTAGAAGTATTAATTTCAGCTTAATATCTCCATACGTTACTGAGAAAAAGGATCTTGACAGACGGACGGTTGGACAACAAAGTGTTCCTATGTCGGTTCCGTTTTTGCCGACTGTGGTACGGTACCCTGAAAATTAAGGAAGTTAATGTAGGTTATGAGAATTTTAATATTTTCATCCTTTTAACTTCTGTTCAATGACAAGGTATCTTTTATTTGTAGTCAATAATCATGAACGCAACATATTTTTGTGTAGCAGTAGGTATCTACTTAATTAGCTAATGGTGGTCCCGAATCCAAATAATTAAGCTCTGTAAAAATTCAGTGATCATAACTCTTAGCGCTAGATAATAATTATTATCCTCTACCTGTCCCCCACTTATTGGTTCTAAAGGAAGATTGGAATAAAAACAAGATGAAATAAGTGAATTATGGAAGCAGAGTCCTTACAGATTTTGCGTGTATAAGCAATTTTAGCCAACAAAGTCTGTGCTGTGCTGTCTCTCGCTGTGCTTGCATAATTCACACAGATAAGGATTATTTAATCTTAAGTTTAGATGGTAAAATATATTATTTTTGATTTCTTCCATTCTAGGGCGAAGTGAGAAGAGGGCGTGTCAGACTTTTACTGATTAAAACCCACCAGTGTCGTTCCGTTGCCCTTTGCGTTCAGGGCAAGGGTCACTCTTTCAAACGTTCCTGCAGCTGGTAACAGGCATTTGGTGATTTACATCCGAATTTGTACTTAACACATTTAGTAAAATTTCATCATCATAATTTCTGCCGACAGACGTCCTCTGCAGGACACAGGTCTGCCCCAAGTGTCGCCACAACGACCGGTCCTGAGCGTTTCGCTTTCATCGGTTCGGTCATCGGAAAACTTCATTAGCATAAGCATAGCATAGTCGGCCTTATAATGTTCCCACTGCTGGGACTCAGGCCTCCTCTCTACGAGAGGGAATGGGCTGTAATCCACCACGCGGGCCCAGTGCGGGTTGGTGGATGTCACATGTCTTCGAATTTTTGGTTCTAGGACATGCCGGTTTCCTCACGATGTTTTCCTTCACCGTTTTGAGAGCAGTGGTGGTGGAACCCGCGACTCGTAAGTCGGAGCCGTTACCACTCGGCCACCACTGCTCTCAAAAAAAACACACTGCTCTCAGAAAACTTCATTAAAATTAATCAAATTATAAATTGTTTTTTATTTTTAAAAACCCTTCTATGACTACTACTACTTCTCTGACTATTACTATTGTTTTATTTTTTTGGTGTACAATAAAGTTTATTCTATTCTATGATACTCCCAATCTACTTCGCGGGCTTGCGGACGGCGAGGAATGGGTAGCTCGCCGTCCCACCGTCCGGTAACCATCCGGACCGAGCCCAAGTCATCGACGGCGCTTACTGTTCCACGCGCGCCTCGAGAAGATGTCAGCAAACCGTAGGGGCACAGCAGGGTCGAAGCCTACTGGAGCTAAGGGTCTGATTCTGAAAGGAAGACTCGGCCCTGGTACGACAGGCAACGAAGGAACTGGAGTGGGTTTTAGTTTGTCAGTAAAAGTCTGACACTATCTCCCGTTCCGCCCAAGAGCGGGGGATGTCATTAGATGATTTTCCCACCGGAAAAAACTAGGTACCTACTTACAAAGCTTTATATTCCATATTTCCATTAGAATTTATCGAAGCCACTGAAAGTTACTTACTCTCAATAAATTGTGTGTTAATATTTACCAAGGTAAAGTTATCTTACTTCCGTTATCCCATAACTGCTTAACTAAGCTCATTAAAATAATAAGAGCGCCTAACTCAAGTGAACGGTAGCCTTCCGCTGCAGACTTAATGTCATTTTAAAGTTAATTAATATTCATGATACCGTTGATTCGTATCTCCTCTCCTAATTCAGAAGATACAGTTTGTGTAACTTATTTACATTGTATTTATAATTTAATTATCGTCTTTTGGGTTCAGTTTACCGGGGCACAGTTGGATATTATCCCGTGTTTCAAATGGAGCTGCTGGTCAACTGACCTTTGTAGCCCAATTAATGGGTTATGTGATATCTTTGGTCTTGTTCGACAAATCGTGAGCTCTTTAGTAGTCCAAAGTTGAGCTTCACGTTTACTGATAAATGCTTGCACCGATTAGACAGGTCTACTCAAATCTCTGTGGTTCATTCCTCGAAAAACCATCCAAATAGATACTAATGTAGGTAGGTATCTGAGATGGTTTCCTTTGTCGGGTCATCGTCGTTGGAGTAGAAATGAGACCCAAGGCTGGTTCTGTACTTTGTGTATCTTAACAATGGTTAAAAAAATATATACGATAGAGTTAGTTCGTCGCCATGCCACAAAATTATGAGATTACTGCATGGTTCTCATATAATTTGACCATTACATGTGTACTGTATGGACTTTGACCTCTGAGTTTTTTTGTTTTTTTTTCTCAGGATTGTCAGCTAGGAATTGTATTTGCATTTCGGGCTGATGTCCGCAAGTCCACGACCAAAGCGCGTATGGGTGGGACAATGTGTCATTCGATCCAAACCCAGCTCCTCAAGGAAGGCCAGCAGCGACTTGATGCTACTGACCGTCTTATGGAGGGTACCTGGTTCGCTGAAGTATTTTGCCCTTTATCCAGCGACCACTGGGGACCTTAAAAGCAGATGAGCTGCTGTCTCATCCTCCTCCAAGCAGGTTCTGCAGAGTGGGCTGTCTGTAACTCCTATTACAGAGAGGTGCTAATTAAAGGTCCCGTGCCCAGTTGTTTCTGCCGTCAATTTGCGTAACTGAGGTTTAGTCAGTCGTAGGGCCTGTTTCGTGAAGCGGTCATCAATGGAGGGAAGTGCCTCCTTGGCCTGCCTGTACTCACTATGGTCTACCCATAGTTTGTGGTGTAGATCTCTGGTGTGTTTCCTTACCAGATTGCGTAAGTATCCGAAGGGCAGTGGCACAATGGGTTCAGGTCAGTTAGGAAACACTGGCCTTATCTAGTTTAAATTCACGAAAAAAAATTATGTGTAAAAGTGTTATTTATAACCTATTTGCAAAATAAACATCATTTATAAGGTCCAATGGGTGGCCAGACTTCAGAAGACTGAATTATGATTGGTCGCAAAAAATACTGTTTACCTCTGTCTCACCGAGACACTAGTTTGTATTATTAAGACACAGGCAAATTCAGAGATAAAATTCACCGCCACTGCACATTAGATGCAGAACAGTAGGCACCATTAAAATGTTAAAAAAGTCACGAAAAAGCGCGGCAAAACCTAAAAAAAATTGGGCTTCCAAGAGACACATTTTTAAAATACTTCTTAAGCTTTTGTAGTGTCATAAATTGTCGCGGGATCTGCGTACAAATGACGACAAAGCGTTGGTTGGCGCGTCGCCAGAGAGCTGAAGTTATTCGCGCGTGAAGACTGCACACACGACCTCAATGTGGGTGTGGGGGTCAGGTACACTGGTTACACCACTTTTAAGACACGTTTTCTTCAGTAGGTGCTTGAACCATAGATTGGTCTCATTGTATTTTTGCGGTTTGAATCATATATATAATCATTATGCGTACAGCTAAGGAGTGGAATTCCATGCCGGGATCTGTATTTCCTGATAGCTACAACCTGGGGTCTACTTCTAAGCAAGCATGCTCTATCGTCGGCCAAATCATCGTTTACCATCAGGTGAGATATATAGTGATCAAATTCGAGCCTATAATAAAAAAAAACAGGGCAAGTGCGAATCGCAGTCGACCGCAGACTTGAGTAGACGGTTTTAATTTCAACTCGATGCCTCCACGCGTTTCTGACCGACAGACAGACAGACAGACAGACAGACACAGACAGACGGACGGACAACAAAATTATCCTATAAGGGTTCCGTTTTTTTACTTTTGAGGTACTAAACCCTAAAAAAATATAGAGCATGGATTTCTTAGTCTATGTTTTGAACTTTTGGCATTCATATATTTTGTATCTTCACCACATTGCAAGATTCGACTGGAAGAAAAACAAGCCGAATTAAATAATAATGGTTTTATTACATCAAGACAAAAGATACCTACGTATTATGATTTAGTTAGGTAGATACACAAAGATAGATATATTTTGTCTACACAAGATTTGTGTTGAAGATTTGATATCGAATGTGACGGAGTTAAGACGACCCTTTTCATTTGGCGAACATTCGTGGTTGAGTACGATAAACTTTGAATTGAGATACGAATGAGACGAGAGTGATCCGAAGTAAGTGTTGCTAAAATATTTCATATCCTATTCTACTGTTAAACCATTTACCCTGCTATTCACTTTTTGTACACTAAAAATCTTTTAGCGGATCTTTAGGCGCTTATAGTACAACGTGCTGCGAATAAGTGTGTTAGATTTTCCCTTTTTGTATTCTGCAACTACAGAATATTTAGACTGTAATTTTAGCAAATAAAGCCGTCTGTGTCTGGCACCAGCGTAAGGCGAATTAGAGTTGCCACACACAAAACGCTTGGATAAATGTCTCGTTTAAGTTAAGTACAGAACGCGCTTGCCGTGCAAAAGCTACGTAATTATAACTCATATCTATGAATATTAAGTTGGACATTTAGTCTAATCGAGTTGCTTCAGTGCGGGCTAGTTTTATCTGGAAACAGAGAACACTTTGTCCAATGTGCGGATGTGCCACAAGTTTCAGATTAAAAAACTTTCTTGGAATAAGTTTTGGTATCTATACAGACTACACACGCTGGCTGAACGTTTAGCACTTCCTTCTTCCAAGGAACTATTATTTTATGTAACATTTGCAATGTGACCATAAAACTTAGACTTTCACTCCTTCGTTTCTTGTATCGGAGTTGTTTTATATAAAAATCCTCTAGCTATATTGTAGATATTTCCCGATAGAAACATTACCTTTCGAGTACCGTAATTAGAGACAATAGAAAGACAATGAGCGAGCTAACGCCTTCGCTTGGGGTTTAATGAATTAATGTCAATAATAGGTTAATTATTGCCGAGCCCAGTTAAACCTCCGGATGCTACTTCTGAAATGAATTTGATCGTACTTCGAATCAGTGGCGTAGGTAGACACAAAGGGAAACCATGTAAAAAAAATGGTTTTTATAGTTTTTGTGTTGAAAGATGAGGAAGTTTAGTAGGTTTGGTCATCATATAAAAATGAGTTCGGATATGGGATTACTCTGATTAAGATAGGACAAGTCTTGATTGAAAATAAGCTCGTTTATTGGAACATGTGGGCTTGGCTAGGTATTTATTGTAATCTTATGTAGAGAATGCTAGAACGAGCTATGAAATTGGAAAATCCTATCATATAGCAATAATTTATTATCTTATCAATTAGAGAGTTGTGGATAGCATGTTACGAATTTTGGCTCACATAGGAGCCCCTGTAGCCCGGGGGCCCCGTATCATTGATAAGGCTGATACGGCTACGGCCCTGATTTGAATAAAACTTGCACTTAAGTTTACAAACTTAAAACCAACTAGGGCTCAGGTACGATCAACACAAGCCCCTCATTTCTCAAACTTTGTTGTGGTTTGACTGATCGTAAGAGGCTGAATCACTGGAGATAGGACAAAGTTTACCTACAGCCAATTATCTGAGGGTTAAAAATTTGTCAGACCATTCACGATCGCGCCGATCGCCTCGAGTAGGCCACGCCTCCGATTCCTTTGTTCTGACGTCATCTCAACGCTCAGTCACGTGGTCAGAACAAAGGAATCGGAGGCTTGGCCTACTCGAGGCGATCGGCGCGATTCTGAATGGTCTGACAAATTGAATGGTCGAACGATACGATTGTAACTTGGCTAGGGGGGCAGACCGGTCACTCGCCAACCCATCCAAAACATAATCGCATCAAGCCAAACTCAGGCTCAGATCGATCGGCCTCGTCAGCCATTAGCCTCGATCCACGAGTCCTCCCCGAACTACAATAATAGTAGGTAATTACGAGGCGAGTCGTCGTATGCGGTTAGTATTGAGTTCCGCAGATTGTATCTGCATTTTAGATTGGCTGCCGTGCTCCGACCGTTGCGGGGGAGCTTAACACTCCAGCACTGTTTTATTTTCATTATTTTTTCTAATAGTTACTCTTTGTCTGCAGTGCTAATTCAACGTCTCTTTAACGTAAAATTGAACGTGTTTTAATTACAGAGGAAGGGATCAAAAGGAATTTTATTGTGTAAAATTACGTTAGTCATTAATTAGATGTATTTTTAACTAGCTGCTGGCTTTGCCCGCGTGATAGTAGTAAATTATCCAAAAGTTACTTACTTCTGGGATAAAAATTCTATAAGCTATTCCAGGATATTGTCTACTCGTGTACTAAATTTCATCGAAATCCATCCAGCCGTTCGAGCGTGAAGAAGTAACAAACATACACACACACAAACTTTCACCTTTATAATATATATTAGGGTGATGTAGTTCTGCGGATGTGTTATTATCCACGTGTTTTTGCCCAGAATTGTCAAAATTTCTACAGAAAAAAATGCAGTGAATTGTCTCTAATCTTATGCAAAAAAACCAATTACAAGAACGCTTACAACATTTTACCTACATAAATACACCCACAAAAAAGAGTACAACAAAACGAAAAACCTAATTACACGAGACAGTATGAGAAATCCTGCGAATTATAAAACAAAGCTGTGGCGTGAGATAGCACGGGCAAGGCGGGGTTGCAGACTGATACTTATTACTAAAATCTTTTAAGCTCCTGCCCGCCTGGCGACCCCACCAGGATATACAACGATATATTTCGCCCCAGCACACGATCCACGAACAAACTGAGAATTTCAATTTGAGGAAATATTACACATACATTTTACGTAGAGTTGCTACCGGTAGTTGATCTCCGCCACGTTTCAGATAGTTTGTCTTCGTTGGTTAAATCTTGGCGGATATTAGCGGTGTTTTATGCAAACGATATCTTACACTATGTAGGGATTGAATACGTATTTTATAGCTTGAGAAGTAGTTACAGTTAAGTTTGCTTGTTGAGTAGAACTAATATTCAGGTTGGTGATTGCGATTATTGACTCTCCTACATTTATTGACATTCTTAATTTCAAAAACGAAAACAAAGACATAAAGCTATCTTGAATCGATATCTATCGTTGTTCTTTACATTTAACACTTAGATTAAATCAAAACAGCGGAAGGTAGGCGACTCGCCTCTAGCGCGTGGACCGCTGAAATCAGGTCCTCGTCGCCTAATTACCCTCAGTTGCAATCAGCAAGTGACATAAACGGGCGTGTTACGCAAAAGTATTATTTTTTTGTTTTAAGTGGGATAAAGGATATCAAAATGCCTTTGTGTGCTTTAAAAAATAAATCACATGGAATCACATTTCAATCGTAAGTACTTACATGAAAACTTAAAATTCCTTTTTTTTTTTTAATTGATATAAAGCAGTGCTTGACTGCGATCCCACCTGATGGTAAGCAGTGATGCAATCATTGATGGTGAGGCGCACTAGTTTATTAAGAGCCTATTCACTCTAGCCTTGAAGGCACCTAAATTATAGTTGGACGGGAAGACCGCGGCAGGCAAATTGTTCCAGTCCTTCGATGTACGCGGTATAAACGACGAAGCGAAACGCTTAGTCCGGACCGTTGAAGTTTCAACAACGTAAGGGTGGATACTCTTATGACATTTCTAATTTCACTTAATGTTTTGGTCGCTATTTTGCGAAGCGAGATAGATAGCGCAGTTTTTCGTAAACTTATCTCTGTCCTTGTCTGTAGATTTGCGACTATGATGACACTGATCATAGATGTGTGAGTTTCGGTGCATATCTATAGTCGTGCACAGAGTCCAGGTTTTCTGATTGCGATGTAGCGTCTTGTCCTTATAATATATCAATGATTTAACAGTAGTGAAAAACAGTTCATTGTTTATTTTTTGGGTAAGTACCTAAGTGGAGCTATTACCATAGACCACAGTTCTAAAATTAAAAATATGAAATTATAATTATACAGATGGCCGTTGGAGTTTTTGGCGGGATTTTTTCGAGTGAAGTTCAGTGGCTGTTTTAATTATTCGCAAATTTATTTCTAGTGGGCATTGTGATGTTAAATTGGTGTAGTATTGTATCTCAAATGTCGACATAACTGGACAATATGTAGAATCATTGACACTGGCGCGATTTTGACAAAATAGAGCTGAGAATTTTATCGTAGTATTGACTACCTTAGCGAAGCTTGCCGAGCAATTATTTTGTTTCTGTACCTATTTCTATGTTCTTGTGCGCAATAAAGATTAAGGTAAGGAAAATTTAACTACGTTAATATATTGTATTAATATTAACATTAAAATCTAAATGCTGTTGCTATGTTGCTGATAGAATTTAAAATCAGTTTACAACAATGTTTCTGTTTAGTTGTAATATTTGAAAACTTTTACGGACTATATTTTAACTCTCACGGACCACAGGTTTAGAGACACTGCCTTAAAGGATTTCTTAATAGGAATAAGCGCCTATCATAATCTTTATACGTGTATGTGTAGGTTGTATATGTAGGTGTATCAACTGCATCCAGTTCATATTTAATTTAAGAAAATATGACCATATTTCAAGTTAGAGATCTGAGCTCAAATGGATGCCCATTAGCCAGAGAAGAGGTTTGCGCGTACTAACTACACTTTTCTCTCTACTCAACTCTCCCACCCCTCCTTCTTATTTTATATTACACTTTCAATATCTATGTACTTCCCATGCTAAGAATCTGCGTTCTTCTAATAATCTTCTACTGCTTTGTCCTTTTCATACTTCTGACATTGTTCATTCTTCCTTTCATATAATATACAGTCCATACTTCTGTGGAATATACTTCCTCTTGACATCAGGACGGCCACCAGTCAGTATGCATTTAAGCGGAAGTTGCGGCTTTATTTTCTACACAAATAGCGGAGTAGTATCAAAAATCCTTTCATTTTTCCTTATATAAATAATATATATTTATATATATAATGTAGGTTTATATTATATAAAATATTTATGTACCTATGTTTATTTTATATATATATATTTGAACCCTTGTTTTCCTATTAATCTTTTCTTTTTTTATGCACCTTGGTTGACTGTTAGAGAATGCCTAAGGCTTTAAGTCCACCTTTGTATCTTTTATTTTGCATTAAGTTTTAATAAATAAATAAATATTTCCAGAGAGGCACACCTCACAGTATGTTTTCAAAACACACTGTAAGATGTTCGAACGAAACGTTCTCGGTGGAACGAAAAAGAATGTAGGTAGTCTATTTTTAACAAGAAAAAAAAAAATGTTGCCTCGCACTAGAAATTATTCCTGTATCGTGAGTACGTTCACAATCATGTAAACTCACATACACAAGACACCCAGACCCGGAACACCTATCTGTAGGCCATACAAATATTTGTTCCGCGCGCGAATCGAAGCCGCGACCCGCAGTGCAGCAGGCAATCGCTCAACGCGTGCCGTTTTACAAGACGGGATGTGTTTTCGAAACCTATTGTAATTCTACCAAGTCCGTTCCATCATCGGACTACTAGATGTACGGCGTTGTGCCATCGGTATGTACATGGTGGAAATCCCACCCATACGTACAAAGCATTTTGGGAACACGCATTCATTATGCGTACAGCTAAGGAGTGGAATTCCCTGCCGTAGTCTATATTTCCTGATAGCTACAACCTAAGGGTCTTTAATTCAAGAGTGAATGGGTTACTTCTAGACAACCGTGCTCCATCTTCGGCCACATCATCGCTTACCATCAGGCGAGATAGTGGTCAAACGCGAGCCTATCAATAATAAATAAAAACCTGTTGACGGTTAGTATTTGTCTGAATGAATGATTGCACCATGGGGATAGTGACTGAGTGAATGTGTTCGCCGTTACGGGTCGCTGAGTCCAATTCCGTCTGGAACAAATTGTTACATTTGTTTATAAGGTTTCTGAGGATCTGGGGTTAGTCCCTCCCCGATATAATACTGGACAAGGTCCTTAGGCGAGATGTTGAAAATAGATAAAAGATTAGTTTTAGGTTGTGGTTTTAACGTGTCAGACCTAGAGAGAGAATCAGGGTGAGCTGGACTCCTTCTCGAAGGAATAATCAAAAATCGCAGTTGGCCGGGAACCGTCGAAAGATAGAATTGAAGCCAGCAGTAGACAAACTCACAATAATAATATAATATAATATTCCACAACTATCACACAACGCCGTCTAGTCCCAAGCTAAGCAGACCTTGTGTTATGGGTACTAGACAACTGATAACCATACTTATATATTTCTAAATACATACATATATAGATAAATTACACCCAGACACAGAACAAATGATCGTGCTCATCACACAAACATTTGTCCTGGGTGGGAATCGAACCCACGACCTCCAGCATAGCAGTCAGGGCCACTAACCACTAGACCAACAGGCCAGTCATATATTAATAATTGTGATTATTTGTTTAAGAAAAAGTTTTGTAGCTAATAGCATTATAGCATAATTAGCCTTATATTGTTCCCACTGCTGGGCCTCCTCACTAGAAGAGGGAATGGACCATAATCCACCACGCGGGCCCAGTGCGGATTGGTGGATGTCATATCTTCGAATTTTTGGTTCTAGGACATGCCGGTTACCTCACAATGTTTCCTTCACCATTTTTAGAGCATGTACCTAAGGCAACTTCGAAAATTACTATTAAAAATATCTACACAGCAAACAATTGACAACATTGTATTTCTGCGTATTTTATTTAGGAATTCCATCGACATTTCACACAATTACTTACTATTGAAATTAGAACGTTAATTTAAACAAGGCCAGTTTTGAAGAGTTAATGAACGTTTACTGCGTTGACTTAAACGGACTGCGAGCGTCCATTAATATTATCCCAACTAATGGCAAAATGCGCGAGTGCCGGATTAAAATCGAGAGAATTACTTAAAATAGCAAGACTCGATTAATATAATCAGGCTTTCATTGAACTTATAAACTCTTTTCATTTGAGAATGATTCTTGTTTCTTCTGACCTCTGCCTTTTGGCTTCCTATTTTAGTTTAACTATTGTGCTGTCAAGAGGATTACATGAAAACCTTTAGTATGAACTACAATATAATTGTTATGAGAAGGTATTGTGAATTGTGGAGCGTGGGTATAACTGTGGCAATCGTTATTCGCCCACAGTAATTCTAAACAGTTCATTGTGGCTTTTGTTCTGTAGTGGGCGTTTAAAGTACGATTGTCATGTTTAGCGTGTACCACCCACAATTATACACGGGCTACTTTCTCTGCCATCTGCCCTACTGGTACCTACTGTGATGGTCAAAACGAGTGTTAGGCCTACTATCCACGGACGCGTAGCTTTATAGACGCGTATTCGTCATTACACACCTGCGAGAAGTTTACATACAAAACTATGAAACTCTGTCGACGTACTTCGAAGCACTGGAACAATTTGCCTGCTGCGGTCTTCCCGTCCAACTATAATTTAGGTGTCTTCAAGGCTAGAGTGAATAGGCTCTTAATAAACTAGTGCGTTAAAAAAAAAACAAAACATATGCAAGTGCATGCAACGCGCTTTCCGGGGTGACTGATATTATTACCGGTACTGCACGGGCTGCACGGCAAAAGGAGCGGTGTGGGTGGGGGAGGTGAGGAACGTGACTCGTGAGACGTGAGACGCTCTACTACTAGCACTACTAGTACATTGCCCATACTCGAGCGCGCGCGAATTTCAAACAGCTGTTTAGTTACTATGATAAAACTAATTAGTATAAAAAAAAGTTTCTTTGTGAAAGTTGGTTGGTTGGTTATCGGTCACTAATTACCAGTCACCCTATATATCAATTTAAAAAAAAAGCTACAATATCCGTCGTGTCGTTGCCGTCGACAGAGTTACATAGTTTTGTCTACGCGTCTATGAAGCTACGCGTCCGTGGACAGCAGGCCTTAGTTACAATTTATTTGTAGCCAACCCATCTTTTCCTACATCTCAGCTGCTGTTTATTCTACGTTTCTTCCATCTCAGCAGATTTTCTAGCCGTCAGTAACGGTAGCAAAAATTGTCTCGACAGTTAAAGTTAGGTAAAGGTAAGACGTTCGATTTGATTCGTGATACCCTGATTCAGGTTGTAGTAAACCGTTTTACGCTGCTGAGCCGTGGTAATCTGTGGATTCCTTCAGAGAGCACGCACAATATTGAGCAGATTGAATATAACCAGCTTACGGGAATCACACTTCGATTGGAGGACGAACGTGGATTGTTTTCGGTTAATACAATTGAATTTAAACTGGTTTTTACTGAGTGTGGGAAGATTGGATCATTCTGTTCAGGAACCATGTAGATTGGTCGTTCTGCATAGCCACATTTGCCAGTTTTATTTTGCAAATGCGTGGCCACCCTCTCTACCGATCGTAACCTTGCCTTATCGGCATCGTTTATGGTTCGTTAAGTCATATTATAGTACTACACACAATGCCATTATATGAAAAAGACAAGATCTCTATTTGAAGACGTGACATCTACTAACCCGAAATGATCTGAATCCCCAACAGAGGGTACGTAATGTACCGATTATCTTATGTTTTATGAATAAGACCAAAGTTTTAAGACAATTTTACACTTCAGAATAGGGTTTCCAACCGCGCGTACCATTACTGTTATATTTTTTTTTAAAACGTTGCCCCTCCCCTCTAAGAATTACTTCTGTATCGTGGGTACGTCCATAAACATTTAAACTCACGTAAACAAGACACCCAGACCCGGAACACCTATCTGTAGGCCATGCAAATATTTGTTCCGTGCGAGAATCGAACCTGCGACCCGTAGTGCGGCAGCCAATCGCTCAATCACTGCGCCAACCGTGCCGTCCATATTAAGGGGTGACCAGACAGTTGCAAACTAGCGTTCCAACCAAGGTGACCTTGGTTTATGCTTTTGGTTTGTGTTGCGGTTACATGGATGTAAACCACGCGCCAACACGTTCGGTGGTTGGGAAAACGCGCATCCCAACCAAGAGCGTTGAAGAATAGAATAGAATAGAATAGAATAGAATAGAATAGAATAGAATAGAATAGAATAGAATAGAATAGAATAGAATAGAATAGAATAGAATAGAATAGAATAGAATAGAATAGAATAGAATAGAATAGAATAGAATAGAATAGAATAGAATAGAATAGAATAGAATAGAATAGAATAGAATAGAATAGAATAGAATAGAATAGAATAGAATAGAATAGAATAGAATAGAATAGAATATAATATAATAGAATAGAATAGAATAGAATAGAATAGAATAGAATAGAATAGAATACAATACAATAGAATAGAATAGAATAGAATAGAATACAATAGAATAGAATAGAATAGAATAGAAAAACTTTAGAACTAACTCATAAGGTCATGGTTTATAACTGTTGTCTACACGGATTGAAACTAGCAAGGTCACCTTGGTTGGGACGTTGGTTAGCAACCATCTGGTCACCCTTTAAGTAGATACTTCAATAATTCGAGCAGTTCATAAGATTGAAACGCGATACATCACTAGTTTTAAAATAACATTTTCTTGTTTACATAATATAAAGTATAGAACATGTAGGACAGATTAATTTCAGGGTGACTTAGTAACTCATTTATCAACGTCTCTCCTAAACAGCTGAACCCACTAAAATGAAATTTTGCAAGTGATGTAGTATCTTTAACGGACGAGAGAAAGTTTCACAACGTTTTTACTCCGAGGGAAATTACCTTACTCCGCTCTGTAGCTTCAACTTTGTGTAGAAATTGAATATAGATTATCTGTATACGTGCCTTTGAACATTAGCTAAAAGACATCGAAGTCGGGTAGGATACCACAACATCGGGATTTAGTCACGGTAATATTATCTATACAGTATTCCAACTTCACACAAACGGACGAAACGCGAGCTATACCTACGCGCCTCGATCTCGAGGTGCGCTCGGGATGCAGACAGTCGCGTCTGTGCCGCGCGATTTTTTCAATAAAAATAAGTTCAAGTACATATTTATATATTTAATATGACGAGTAGGATATATTGTGCTGTTTTTGGTTGCATGAATTCTTCATTTAAAACCAAACATATAAATTGTAAAGTAGCTGCAGGTATCTATAACCAAGTAAAAGATATTCCTTTTTCTCCACCTTGTCCATGTTTCCCAAAACAATTTTTAATTAAGCTTTAGAATGCGGATTTTTGTACTTTAAAATTTAATAATAAAGCATTTCGTAGGTACGTCTCAGTCGAGGCGCAAATATTTTTCGGTCGCAAATATTGAACACTTCCTATTCAATTCACAAAGTATTTTATTTGTTTATATAAAAAAGTATATTTACAATCACAAAACTAAATGGAAACACAAAGTAGGCAAATGTAGTTAAAATGCTGGTGGCGGGCAGCCATAGTGCGGGCAGCCCTATCGCATGTTTACGTACCGCGTGGCTGTAGGCATTTATTTCAAAGATACGGCCGAGTTACAATACTGTATAGATAATATTACCGTGATTTAGCTTCTGTTTCGAAATCAAAATGTAAAAGGCTATTTTAGAATTGTGACTGAAAAATTATATGCTCTTAATAAGAACACGTTCCTTCAACCATTTCTATTCAACTACTTAACCTTTTTTTTTGCCACAAATCTTTACGGAATTTTTGTTTTAAACGAGCAACAAGTTCCGTGAGAGAACGGAATTCCTCACGCCCGAGCTCCCGAGACCCAGACCTTGACTACCAGCCACCGTAGGCGTGGGCTTGTGGACGACGAGTAATGAGTAGCTCACCGTCCGACCGTTCGGTTGCCGGAGCCCGAGTCGTTGACGGCGCGTACTGTTCAACGCGCGCCTCAAAGAGATGTCAAGAAAACCGGAGTGGGGCACAACAGGGCCGAATACTATTGGGACCATGGGTTGACTTCTGAAAGAGAAACCTTTTTTTTTTTAATTTATTTATTTAAGGAACTTTTAACAAATTGTTATACCAGTTCCATCGTAGCCTTACCCAAATACATCACAATTACAGAGTAACTAGTGAGTAAACTAAAATAGTTTCTGGCGACATTGGTTTGGTTAGAATAACGTTAAATATACCTAAATCTAGCTTATTTATATTTAATTCATTAATTAATGAACTTCTTTCAGACTCATTCCTGACACACTCCAACAGAAGGTGATGGACATCTTCTATTTTATTATGACAAACTAAACAATTCGGAGAGTCCATCATTTTCATTAAAAATGCAAACGCTCTTAAAGGCATATGTCCGGAACGAATCCTGAAAGAAGTTACTAATGTTTTTCGACTAACTTTAAAACTACTAAACCATGGGGCTCGAGGAGGCTCATTTTGGATTGTTTTATACCATATCCCTTTACATCTCGATTTATCACCAAAATATTCGGTCTTGGAACGCAAAGGGCAACTGATGGAACATAGGTGTGGTTTTAGTCAGTAAAAGTCGGAAACGCCCTACTACTCCGCCCTAGAACAGGAGAAGTCATTAGATGATTTCCCACCTAAAAAAAGTCTAGCACTACCTTATACTCTAGCATATTATTTTGTATCCTAAAAACTTGTAGCACCTAATTTAAATGACTGCCTCTAACCTACCACCCGTTCCTAAAACGAGTCATAACTACAACGAATCGTATTTAGTATTCAAGCGGCTGTCATGTTATCACTTCAGGTGCCGTGATACCACAGCGTTTACAGCGCGCATCGCGACACGCATGCTGATGACTTGCTATAAAGTAACGGCGGTGGTAACAACCTTGGAGCGTTAGCAAGATAAGGCTGCGTTGTGTTCTGTGGGGAAGTTTCGGTAGGCTGTTTACACACTTGGTTACTGGACAACTTTAGAGCTAGATTTTGACGTGTAAAAACGTCAGTTCACTACCAAGAAAAATGAACTAAACGAGATTTTTTGTACATGTTTGTCTGCGTACAATGAGTGAGAGAGACATTTTTGGGCTTTTGAATTTGAATGTCAAGTATTTTAATTATTTTTTAATTATTGGATAGTGGATAGGCTTGCGCATAACCACTACAAGGGATGATGTGATCGACGATGAAGGAGGTTTGCCTAGAAGTAACCTTTTTACTCTTCTACTTAAAAATCCCTTGCAGCTATCAGAAAA
Organism: Mythimna impura; assembly: GCA_905147345.3. NCBI lineage: Eukaryota > Metazoa > Arthropoda > Insecta > Lepidoptera > Noctuidae > Mythimna > Mythimna impura. Next base: position 12,659,224 of record LR990362.1, on the reverse strand, counting down.
CACAGACTCTGGAATTTTAGTCTTTTGCTGTACGCACAATGAATGTGTTCCCAAAACCGTTTTGTGCGTATAGGGGCGGGATGTCTACCGTGTACCTGCCGGTAAAAATAATAGTAGGAGGTTGAAAGTTAAGAGCTAATTTTCAATAGATTGAATTATTGCTACTATTTAGATTAACGTTTAGAGGCGACACTGGATCTTCGCTTGTAAGAAACCTGTATAACGTCAGTAAAATTCTCACACAGCATTCTAATTAATATTACAAAATGTGAAAGTAAGTTTGTTTATTGTTAACTTTTCACGATTAAACTGATCACTGATCCAATCATTAAGCTGTTGATCCCCGCATTAACGCCGGCGTTCATGCGCCATTGTCTTACTATTGTGTCTCTAATTACGCACTCAAAAGGTTAAGTCTATATAAGTTGTCAGGAGTTTAGACAAGGACACAGGGTACCTTGACGGCACGTTTCAGATTCCCGTACGGAACAAGTATTTGTATGACATGATTGTGAACACACCCACGAAACAGGATTAATTCCCAGTGATTTTTTTTTGAGGTGGAAATCTTCTAATGACGTCTCCCGCTCTAGTATGGAGCAGGAGGGCGTGTCAGACTTTTACTGAGTAAAACACACCTATGCTCTTTCTTTGCCCTTTGCGTTCCAGGATCACGGGATTCCCTTTCAAAAGTCAACCCATGCCCTGCTGGGCTTCTACGGGTTTGCTGACATCTCTTTCTTTTGTCCTAAAAAAGTAACAAATGTTCCTGAGGGAAAGAACAATAATTTTAGATAGCTATAATATTGCTATCGGACGCTAGACTGTGCCACATGCCTTTCGAATTAAATGTCAAAATTTAAATTAACGCTAGCGAAGTCGTGGCAAAAGCTACTTATGCTAATAAAACGTTTGTACTCTTACACAGCATTATGCTAAAAACACAAGATATAGATTATTTTGTTGAAAAACAAACCCTGTTTATTAATTCAAGGAAATAACATAGATATCCTCCGTTCCGATGTTTATTTAAAATGCAAATTGGCAATTGTCTCGAGGCAAAGGGAAATCTATATTATTTTGTAGTGTTGTTTTTGTAGCTACACGTCGTCAACCGTTGTAAGGAAATTTAAACGAAGATTTACGTTGTTTTGTCTTCCATCGCGTTCATTTGTTTTTGGTTTCGATCTATTATTCTTTTCCTTTAGATTTCATTCGATTTTTATAACCGTTACTTTTGATAAGTATCGCTCGAGGAAGTTTCAGTTGAGAACGCTAATTTCGACGACTTAATTATTTATTTAAGCAGTCATCATTATTTCAAAGATATGTTTTTTTCTCATTCTAAGATTTCCCTTTAATTCAATTCAAAATATTTTATTTCACATAGACATGGGCACTAATAAAACGTCAAAGGCTAGTGCACGGTTCCAATTGTACGCTTTCTATTAAAAAGAGCCGACAAGAAACTACACGGTTACCCTTTAAAAATAAAAATAAAATGTATTGTTACGAACGTGAGTAATTAAATACTTTACTTGCAGAGAATTTTATTCACTACAAACAATAATAAATTTATCCAATCACTGATAACCAAATCACAATGAACACTAGAGTTCCGTTACACTATCGCTTAAGTTGTTAGATAAAATCACTTCACACACTTAGGTAGTTCGCTCTTGTGTCGCTGTCACAATCAAACAGACTTACTTCCGGTCGGGGGCTCATATTTATACCCAGAGCCAGGAAAATTCTAGAAACAGACGTTTCAAGGCCATTCCAGAACAATACAGTCGCATCGCGGGGCAATAAAACACTATTATTAAAAATATGTAATAATACTGATTCATGCGAATTTCGACTCTATAGTTAAATGAGGAAGGAACAAATTCCCTTATCAACTTTTTCGAGTAATAACAAAAGAGAGTACTTCCGCCAGTATCTAGTTGACTCTTTCTAGAATTCGCTAGGTCTTGGTACGTGCTTCGGTTCTGGAACCTTTGCTGAGTAATGCGTTTTAATTTCACTGCGTCAAAGTATATTACTATAACATATTAATAGGTAGTGTGGGCCAATCAACATAGTACCAAAAATTAGAATAAAAAAAGTGAATCCAAATAGAAAATATTTATGAGTCTGCGGAGTCTACAGTGTTCTTACATTCACATTATAAAATCGAAGCTGATAACAATACAAAATAAACGTAGTACGTTTATTTTGTACTACCAACTATTGACATAACTATTAAACCATTAATAAATCTAAATAGAAATGTTCATAAATGAAATCACTAATAAAGTTAGTCAGTGGTCTATTAATGTAAACTCATTGCAAAAACAATGGCAACAAAAAAGATGAAGGATTTAATAGACGTTTACAAGATAATGCAGTTAATAAGCTACCAGGGAAGGTATATGTGCAGAAGTAATTATTGTCAAATAAGCTGGTCTTCAACGTAGTCTTTGATGTTATAATATTTTTTTTTGTTATGGAAACGAAATAACCAAAGAAACGAACATACCAAAGTATGGGGTTCGAACTTTCCCTCGCTAAATTCTGTAACCGACTCTGGCAATTTGTTATAAAAATGTATGCTGTATGTGAGGAATGACTTGCTTAAATTCCATGTTTAATACGCAGGTTTTACATTATGAAAAATCGCTTCCAATTTTGGAAAGTCCTTGAAACTTTATGGGAACACAAAATAACTTCTAAGATTTGAAGTGAAGACAAAGTTGGTTTATTGATTTCTTTGAATATATTTTCTAACGGAGTCGCGAAGACCAATTGCCCAGATTGCCTTGTTTTGTAATTTGAAAATTGAGTCTATGTCAGCTGCAGATCCCCATATCAAAATGCCATAAAAATAATACCTATTGTAGATATAAGTAAATTATGGCGGTAAGTCTCCTCTTTAAGAAGTGGCTGGAGCGGCAACATGGCGTCCTCACGTTCCGCATGACGCAGGTCCTCACCGGACATGGTAAGTTCGGAAGGTAGGTTCCTGCATCGGATTCAGGCGGAAGAAACGCCCGTGTCACCATTGTGTGGACTACCCGGAGGACACGGTGGAGCATATATATGGTGGAGGTGTGCCCCGCTTGGACGGAGCACCATCGTGTCCTCGTGGAGGCAATCGGCGGCAGCAACCTCTTGTGGCCCTGGTTCGGGCTATGGTCCGAAGCGAGAAGGAATGGCAGGCGGTGTCCTTCTTCTGCGAAGCAGTAATGCTAGCGAAGGAGGAGGCCGCACGCGTGAGGGAACAAATGTCCTCACGCCCCAGCCGACGAGGTTCTGACCCCGACTACCAGCCACGGTAGACGCGGGCTTGCCTTAATTGACCGGACCGAGCCCAGTCGTCAACAGCGCGTAGTGATCCACGCGCTCCTCAAAGAGATGTCAGCAAACCGTAGGGGCTCAGCAGAGCCGATGCCCGCTAGCTAGGACCTCGGGGAATGTCTGAAAAGGAAACCTGTAGTCCTAGAACGCAAAGGGCAACTGAAGGACACAGGTGTGGTTTTAGTCAGTAAAAGTTTGACACGCCCTCTCGCTCCGCTCAGAGCGAGGGAAGTCATTGGATGATTTCCACACTTAAAAAAAAAAGATATAAGTAAATTAACCTAACCTCGCTTTATCTATACTACTACTACATAATTATGGAATCAACCCTTCCATCGGAAGATAAAGATTTTTCGTGGTAGGAGTGATTTAAAGTATCTCTGCTTTATCGAACTCCATCCCATTTCCAAAATCTCATTAATTAAATTTGTATTTATTTTGGATTTTTTTAAATAGACACGCCTTATTAATTTTTTAGCATACTGTCGAAAACACAATACCATTTTATAGAATAAACAGAAGTTAAATTCGTGCGCAAATTTTTCCCAAAGCAATTTACAATATTGAATTACCCGAAAAACACAAAAAAAGAATTAAAACAAAAAGAACTGTCTACTTAAGTGTCTTAGCAACCTCCAAGCCCTTGGCACAAGGCCAAAAACTCACTTTCAGGGTCAATGTCTACGATATTACTTTGTTTGTCGCTTTTCCCTTCAAATCACATAATATACTGACGTCGCACCGATACACACTGTCAAGCAGGGCGGATACACGGAGGGGGGCGGGTGGTCACTAGGGCACATGCTCCCTCAAACGTAGACAGTTTAAATAAAACAAGGAGTTCTAAAATATTAATACCTGCTATGCCGCTTTAATAAGATTCGTTTATTTTTGAGTACACATATGTGTGCATTTACGACGGATTGACACACCGGGAAGAGTTATTATAGAATAAGACAAATAAAAGGCCATAATATTTATTTTTCATTACTTACACATTTTTTATAATTATATTAAATAATAAGTTATTGTATATGTGTTATAATAATGATAATAATTGTTTATTGATCAAAAAGTGTACAGATGATATGAAAAAAACCGGGCAAGTGCGAGTTGGACTCGCGCACTGAGGGTTCCGTACAGACTTATCTATGAAAAAACTGGGCAAGTGCGAGTCAGACTCGCGCACTGGGGGTTTCGTAGAAACTTGAAAGGTAAATTGCGGTTTACGATTTATGACGTATTAAAAAAAAAGCTACTTACTAGATCTCGTTCAAACCAATTTTCGGTGGAAGTTTGCATGGTAATGTACACTATATATATTTTTTAGTTTTATCATTCTCTTATTTTAGAAGTTACAGGGACGACGACGACACACATTTTACCACTTTGGAAGTGTCTGTCGCGCAAACTATTCAGTTTAGAGCAAAATGATATTAGAAACTTGCATATCATTTTTGAAGACCTATCCATAGATACCCCACACGTATGGGTTTGATGAAAAAAAAAATCAGTTTCAGTTCTAAGTATGGGGAACCCCAAAATTTATTGTTTTTTTTTCTTTTTTCAACAGTATAGTTCTTATAGTTTCGGAAAAAAGTGGCTGTGACAAACGGACGGACAGACAGACAGACATGACGAATCTATAAGGGTTCCGTTTTTTGCCATTTGGCTACGGAACCCTAAAAACAAAACATAAACTACTATCAAGTAAGATATACAAGCTTAAGTAACCACATTATATGGGAGAATATATTGGTGGAAATACATGGAACATCTGTTTACAATTACGTTTCCCTGACTCTTAAACTATGGTATACCTGTATTTAGTTTTAATTTCCCATTTTGTCCGATCAAGTAGGTGTTTATGATTTTTTCTGTAAATGTGAGAGCTCAGAATATGAAACTGATGTTTGGCAAAGGCAGTTCTATGAGGAGTACTTGGGGGAATGAAGGCGCGTTTTTTTAGATTGGAAGGGGGCAGGGATGAATGTTTTTTAAGAACTGAGTTTAACACGAAGAGTTGACGTACTGTGAGAACTTTACAGTCAGAATACAGTTTAGTTATTGGGAATCTATTCTATGTAAGTTATCGATAAAGCCCGAAGAATCGCAAACTTGTGTGGCAGTAGGCAGTGTACATTGCTCGCAGAACAGATGGCTGTTGGGGCCAAAAGGTTCTTCAAGGCTAGAGTGAATAGGCTCTTAATAAACTAGTGCGCCTCACCATCAATGATTGCATCACTGCTTACCATCAGGTGGCATCGCAGACAAGCACTGGTTTATGTCAAATAATAAAAAAAAAGGTGTGGCGACCGCGTACCGGAAGACGCAGCGTTGGAAGGTCTCCCACAAGGTGGACCGATGACTTGGTGAGAGCTGCGGGAATCCAACGGATGCGAGACGCACGGGACCATTCATTGTGGCGACACTTGGGGGAGGTCTATGTCCAACAGTCAACGTTTTTCGGCTGGAATGATGATGATGATGTATGTGATTGAAACATTGATAAAGAATGATCGTATACCTTACTACTGGCCCTTGTGAGCCCTGAAATAAACCGTGGATCCACCCCGGCACACTTTGTTATGTTAAGACGTATTTTACGATATTAACGATAAAGGCACTTGGTGATAGGATGTTTTCTGTCAAATCGTGCTCAAATTACCCTTAATGATGCGGAAGGGAGCAGTCGTACTCGATATTATATCTTTATATTGCCTAATATGAATTTAAAGCGTGTTTTTCTATAGAAATGGAGTTCGAAATTAATGTGATTATTTTTTGACCTTGGACAACTCAATGCATGAATTATCGGATGTTTATTATGAATAGTGTTCTTTAAAAAACAGGATTTTCCTGGTTTGCAGGCTAGCTCTTGAGTCATAACCATTTTTAACGAAATAACAGCGATGCCTTTTTACGTAGGAAACCATAAAATAACTTTTTCCGCTCTGGGTAGAGCAGGAGTGTCAGCCTTTTATTTATTTAAACTTCATGTACAGTAGTGGTACATAGGCGGACTTAATGCAACAAGACATTCTCTACCAGGCAACCTTTGGGTTCAAAGAGACAACACTGTGGTAGGTGTGTACAATAAATAAATAACAGATATATCAAGTAGAACGTAGTAACACAAAATTGAGTTACAATAATAAAATACTTATATATGCTAATATTATAAACTAATAAATACATTATAATTTGGAGAATTTAAAAAATAACAATTATGACGAAGACCGAACTAAGGCACTACTGATTAAAACCTACAGTGTTCTTTTAGTTGCCCCTTTTTTGTGAGGCCTACGGTAACTCCTCCGAACAATCCGCCGCCCTGGCAGGAAATTTTGCTGACATCTCTCTGATGCGCGTATGGAACACAATGCTTCCTCAACCCAGACTTGGTCTTTACCGGACGGCAAAACGGCGAGCTGCCTATGGCTCGCCGTACGTAATCCAACAGCGATGTTACCTAGGTTAAGTTTTTTGGCAATGTTTTTTTTTTAATATTGGGTAATATTAAAAAAAACATTGCCAAAAAACACACAAGGGAGGAGTGGCTGGAAAGACAACACAGCGTCCTTACCTTCCTCATGATGCAGGTCCTCAACGGACATGGTAAGTTCGGGAGGTTCGGCGTGTAGTGTTCCACGCGCGCCTCAAGGACATATCAGCAAACCGTAGTGGCCCAGCAGGGTCGAAGCCTACTGGGGTCATGGGTGATACGAAAGAGAACCCCGGGGCCCCTGGAACGAAGGCAAAGAAGGAACAGGAGTGGGGTTTAGTCAGAAAAAGTCTGACACGCCCTCTCGCCCCGCCCAAGGGCGTGAGATGTCAGTAGATGATTTCCAACCTAAAAAAGAAACCCACACAAGGAATTACCCCTTTATCGTGGGATTACTGACTTAGGTAATAGGACCTTAACACTACTAATAGTTCTTTAGCGACAATACAAATAGCGCAAACTTAAGAAACATAAGTAGGTTCATCGTGCAGTGCGTATAAGTTACATATACATATAGAAGCTAGCTATCCTTTTTGAACATCCCGTTCCCGATTTCACGATTCAATTGAACAAATCGAAGGTCAATTCGATAAGGTACGGTGCACGGACGTGTGTCAACCATTTTGTTATTCTGGTTTGGCAAGCGACCGCCTCTGTGCCATGAATAGGTGATTTGGAGGATGGTGAGGATCTGTAGATTCTGAATGTCACGTGTCGCATTTTTAGGGTCCCGTACCCTAAGGGTAAATTGGGACCCTATTACTTAGACTCTGCTTTCCGTCTGTCTATCTATTTGTACGTCTGTCATCAGGCCGCATGTCAAGAACTGTGATAGCTAGACAATTGAAATTTTTATAGATGATGTATTTCTGTTGCCGCTATAACAATAAATAAAAACTGAATAAAAGAAATATTTAAGTGGGGCCAAAACCCAAACAACACACGTGATTTTTTTGCCGTTTTTTGCTACGGACGGTACGGAACCCTACGTGCGCGCGTCCGACTCGCACTTGGCCGGTTTTTTTTAGACGTTTCTACTGATTCGATTGATTCCTATTAGGTACCTGTCTCAGTTAGTTCGTTTATCCTTCTCTCATTGTATTAGGAGTTTAAGAGACATGGAATTCCTGGCATCAAAATTGAACAGGATTAGTTACCACTTGGAATACAAATTGAAGTTAAAGCCAAAGTAAATATTTTGGAATTATTACAGTTCACCTAACCTTGAAAACTTTGTCCGTAATTCTAGAGATCGTTCGAGATGTTGTTGTCAACCAAAATTAAGGCAAAATGTTGTATTTTTTTCTGAGACGAGTAGATATGTAAGTTTCTTATGAAAGGATTTACGTTATAAAGTTGTGGATGCGGGTCGTGTCACCTTTGTGTCGGCCGTCAGACAAGACAACAAAAACGCTACCGTTTACGTTTACGTTTCGTATCAAACGCAGACGGTTCGCGCTTACCTCGTTCAAGTTATTGCCTTTATACCTTCGGTCTTGGTGAACCACAATTCCTGGCTTTGTAGCTTTGGAATATAATGTGAATGCAGCCGCAATATTCTCAAAGAGTAATTCTGAACTGTAAATGCTTGGAAGAAATTTGCAGAGTTACATATACAGTCAAGGGTGAAAAGTGCAGTTGTCTCTACTAATGCTAAAGTGACTAACATTTCTTTATAGAAGAGTGTCTTTTTCTACCCGTTTGTAAATATTATTATTTTTAGTTAATATAAATTCCTATTTAGTTATTAATATTTATTAGTTTTGATGTTCGTTAGCGTAATTGAATTCTATAAGTTTGAGAATTTATAGTGTTGGTTATCTTTTTTAAATATATAATAGGAATTGTTTTAATTTATTTAATCAATTTATTTGTTAGAGTGTCAATGGTTTATGAATTATTTAATTTGTAGCGTAGCATCTAAAGTATTGAATAAACGACTTATGGATCATTGAACGTCTACTATACAGAAATTTTAGGCACATTAGCATTGGTAAAGTGCAACTGCTCTTTTGACCCCGGACTGTACGTTATTCATTTCACGTGTAGCTTAGAGTCTATTGACGGTTTACCGGTTAAATGTTTTGTTGAGTCGATATCTGTCACACCATTTTTCGCCGCTCGACAGCTCTGTCAACGTTAACACAGGAATTTTAAGGAGTTTTTTTTTTCAGGCGTCCTCTATTGATAACCGTTGATATCTATTCAACATTTTTTTTCCTGAAATCGTATTACTCTTGTTTCAATTTTTATTTTTAAAAGGAAATCTTGTATGATTTGTCTCGCTCTAGGGTGGAGCGAGAGGGCGTGTAAACTTTTACTAATTAAAACCAACTTATGTCCTTCGGTTGCCCTTTGCGTTCTAGGACTACGGTAACTCTAGCGGGCATCGGTTCTGTTGGGCCCCTACAGTTTTGCTGACATCTCTTTGAGATACGCCCGGAACACTACGCGCCATATACGGTCCTTAACCGATACCGGTTCCTTTATTTTTATTTTTTAATATTGTTTTTTCCATTATTTTTAAGTTAAGTATTTATAGATTAAGTAGTAACTTTTTATTTTATTGTTGTTTGTCCTGTGCGAGTCTCAAATAAATGTTTTCTTTCTTTCTTTCTTTCTTAACGGACAGCTGGACGATGAGCAACCCATTGCTTGTCGTCTGCAAGCACGTAGAGTAATACAATAGCGTGTGTCTCTTACAAATAGTTATCTACATTCATACAGAGTTTTGATTAGGTAAACGAAGGTCCGTAAAACAAGAATTAACTATCTCTGTCCAGCAATCAAACTCCCTGGAGTAGCGGAGTTCTTATCTAAAGCGCGCAGATTCAACTGCTCAAGTGCTCAAGCCCTTCAAAATGAGTGTCAAGGTGACGATCGATTCAATGCGGGTGCACAAATTTGCATTGTACTTCTCGCTTAGCTTAGAGCAGATTCCGCTACTAAGACCTACTCAAGGACCAGATGTTCTCATAACATCACGCCTGTACCCCCGAAGGGTGGCAGGTAAGTCAGAAATATTTATGTCGATGGGTCTTATTTATAAGTGGCAAATTAATCATTCGGGCCAAACTAAAGATTTCATTATTTTGACTTCTTAAATTGTAAAAATTCATCTTATTGGCTTAAGGCAATTCGACATACATTTTCACTGTTTTTCATACAACCGCACTTACGCGATTATGACGTTATTAAACATTTTTCATTAGATATTTTGGAAACACAGTATCTTGTGGATATTATCTAGGCTTCTATTGAAATCAATTTATAAATTTGTGTAAAACTAATCCAGTAAAGACCACTGAAAATCGCTTCATAATTTAGTCAAAAATTTAAAAAAGTCAAAAAGTATAACAATAGAAGCCTTGCAAATTTAATTAAGATTCAGGATGACGACAATTTTTTTCATCAAATTTTATGGGTTAAAAATAAAACACGTATTTCCTGGAACTAGTTTTGTAAAATATTCAAGTAAATCACGGAATTACCGAATGCTAACAGAGTTTTCAGGCGTTATCTCGAGTTGCCTTTTCGTCAAACATCGCGGTTTAAAAGCTTGTTACTTCATCTAACGCAATCCGCGTTAGATGAAGTAACAAGCTTTTAAACCATGCTCGATGTTGACAATAGGTGAGTGAAATAGGACCCTCTTAACTAGCGAGGCTAGCGAACGAGGGTGTAACCACTGGTAGCAGTGGTTTCACCCTCGTGATTCTTGACTTATCCATATATAATAATAATAATATTCCACAACTATCACACAACGCCGTCTAGTCCCAAGCTAAGCAGAGCTATTGTTATGGGTACTAGACAACTGATAAACATACTTATATATTTCTAAATACATACATATATAGATAAATTACACCCAGACACAGAGAACAAATGATCGTGCTCATCACACAAACATTTGTCCTGGGTGGGAATCGAACCCCCATATATCGTCAACACACAGTTGAATCACAAATACTTCAGCGGATGTCATGACAGAGATGCGAAACATTTATCAGGCCTCGGGAGTACTTAGCATTCAAGTTTATATCTCATAGACGTGCTTGAACGATGATATCTTCCTTTATACGTAGGTGTGTATCTTAACCGGCTTTATTCTTTTAATAGCTACTGCCAGCGGCTTCGCGTGATAGTAGAAAATGATCTCTAGAGAATATACTTCCAGGGTAATAATAAAAAGTCAAAAAACTAATACCCGACTAGGACAAAAAAACGACGCTGAAAAAGTATGAAACAAGATTTTCAGGATGCTGAAAATTATTATTAAAGTGTTACGGTTAGTACCTATATAACGCGTGACTAAGGATTTTCTTTTTGTTCTGTTCTTATTTCTCCAGTAACCTTGTTTATTTTAGCATCCTGAAAATCTAGCTTCATACTTTTTCAGCGTCGTTTTTTTGTCGTAGTCGGGTTTTAATTTTTTAACTTTTTATTATTTTAACTAGTCTTGGTGTTAAATCGCCGCTTGAGTGCGCCACATTGAATTTTGTTGATATTTTTGATAAGTACAAGTGAAGCCCTATCAAATGATACCAAACACGGTGTATTTATCTTAACGTTTTTTTTTAACACATTACTTTTTGACCGCTACAGGGCGTCACTTTAAATTTGAGCTACATTTTGGAAATGTACAAGTGAAGACCTTTCAAATGATACCAAACACGGCTTATTTATCTTTTTTTTTAACATGATAATTTTTGTCCGCTAGAGGGCGCAACATTGAGTTTTGTGACACGTCATGTAGCTTATGTTCAGCGGACAATTAAGACGGTTTTACTGATACCTTATTTGTCGAGTTCTGATAAGGAGTTTTGGAGCTATGAAGGAACAGATGAACATACACACGTGCATAGCCTCCTTAACTTTGCCGTAGGCGGGGAAAAAGTATCCATATAATATGTGCTATTCCAGGAAATAGTTTACCTGTTATTACGTTTACTGCGCTGAGTACCCGCGTGTCAATTTTCATCCAAATCCTTTCAGTAGTTTCAGCGCGAAGTAGTAACAAACATACATGTTTGTATGTTTGTTTTTTCACATATTCACAAACTTTCGCCTCAAATTAGTCTGGTTAATTTTGTGAACTATACATTTCATAACTCCTTTTATGTTTAATGTATACCATGGCAGCTTTTAATTAATTAAGGCTACACTATAAAAAATGAAAGAATACGGAATCTTTAGCATGTAAATGTTGACGGCACATTTAGCGCAGTGGTTGAGCGATTGTGTTGCGGGTTCGATTCCCGCACAGAACAGGCCATACAAATATTTGTATGGCCTGTTCCGAGTCTGGGTGTCTTTGTATGTGAGTTTACATGTTTGTGATCCCACCCCTGATACAGGAGTAATTTCTAGTGTGAGGCAACATTCTTTTTTTAGGGTTCCATACCTCAAAAGGAAAAAAACGGAACCCTTATAGGATCACTTTGTTGTCCGTCCGTCTATCTGTCAAGACCCTTTATCTCGAGAACGCGTAGAGGTATCGAGTTGAAATTAAAACTATATAAGTACTTAGATCTGCGGTCCCTTGAAGCTGTAAAACAATCAAACGTCTAAGTTAACGAGAAAAAAGACACGGCTGTTTATGTCACTCAAGAGAATCAAAATTTATAGGGTACTTCCCGTTGACCTAGAACCCTGAAATTTGGCATGAAGCAAGGTCTTATAGCACAAGTATAGGAATAAATCTAAAAACTGTAAATTTTTAGTTACGTCACAAAAAAGAAACATTTTCTATTCGGAAAAATCTTCTAGACTCGATTCGCGAACTGAACTATTTAGATAAGTTAGTTTGTACGGAACCCTCAGTGTGCGAGTACGACTCGCACTTGCCCGGTTTTTTTTTTAATTATGTTATATTTGTTAATGGTCCTCAAATAAATAAATAAACTCAAATATAAATAATTTCTTAATGAGCGCTGGCCGTTTTACGCGGATGTGACGCATAACCTACCATATATATATGTCGTTTTGTTATTTGTTTATTTTAAGGTGTGCGCCATATTTGACGTAAATAAATTGTTTTTCTTTCTTTCTTTCTTTCTTTCTTTCTAATGAAAGCTATGCTTTTTGTTACAGTAAAATGAACTAGGTATCATAAAATTTAAACTTTAGAAGCTCTTGTACAATTGTAATTACATTAGCTCTTATACATAGGGCCCATTTTAATGTACTCTGTGGGGCCCATCGATATATAGGCCCACAGAGTACATTGAATTGTATAGACCCTCATTTCGCCAGTTATGTTTAAGTTTCGTATTAAATGGTAATACCAAGTTGTTGCCTCCCAACATTATGTTAAGATGAGGCGCTTTTGGCACAATAATGTTTTTTCTCTCTCTTTGTAAAGTGTTCATATATCGCTGTGAACACAAACGTAATTTTCTTTTTTTTTTGTAATAATGAGTGGTGAGCCAATTGCCCTTATACATCCACAAATCTATATTATATTTATATATATATTTTTTTCCACAACTGTCACACAACGTCTTCTAGTCCCAAGCTAAGCAGAGCTTGTGTTATGGGTACTAGACAACTGATAAACATACTTATATATATTTCTAAATACATACATATATATTATAGATAAATTACACCCAGACACAGAACAAATGATCGTGTTCATCACTCAAACATTTGCCCTGAGTGGGAATCGAACCCACGAGGCCACGACCTCCGGCATAATAGTCAGGGCCACTAACTACTAGACCAACAGGCCAGTCAAATCTATAAACCGGGTGTATATATATCTGTTTTTTTTGGTGAGAAGTCATCCAATTACTTCTCTCCGCTCTAGAGCGATGCGGGAGGGAGTATCAGACATTTACTGACTACAACCCACTCCTATGTTTCTTCTCTACTTTGCGTTCCAGCACCCCGGGGTTCCCTTTCGGACAACCCACGGGTGTATAATGTGGCAACCATGGAGGCCACACTAATACTACTAACTTGCAAACTGGCGTGTTATACTTTTAAGGTTTATGGTAAGAAAAGCATATTTGTAGATATTCAAAACATAATGGATTAGAGATTTGTCAAACAAGAAAAGTTTAAGCTAATGAGATATTTTTATAAATACTAAATATACATAAAAAAAGAGTGCTTCTAATAATATAATCATAGTAAATTGAAATAGAAGCCTTTTCATTTGCGTTACAATACCTACGAATAAGTTTCTTACTTGAATCCTACTTTTTAACCGACTTCAAAAAGGAGGAGGTTATATGTTCGGTTGAATGTATGTTTTTTTTTTTTTTATGTATGTTCACCGATTTCTCGGTCAATTGTGGACCGATTATGAATTTTTTTTTTTTGATTGAAAGGTTATGCTTCCGAATTGGTCCCATAGAAATATTGTTATGATCTGATCATGAACTTCGAAGATATGGAACAGAACTCCTCATAGAATCACAGCAGAACCGTCGTAACAAGTAAAATTGCTTTGTTTATACGTGTAGTCGATGACTGACTGAAAGTAGAGGAGGAATATATCGAACTGATCTGATGATGAAGCCTGAAGTTAGGCACCGGAACTCTGTAATAAATTAATGTAATCTAACCGTGTTTGGGATTATTAGAATTTTCATGAGATGCACTCTGGCTATAAGGTATTTAAGTTTGGCTGAGGGGTACTTTTTAGTGGTGGTACCATAACTAAAAAGTGTAAAATAAAAACTTTTTACAAAAAAAATACAACCGACTTCAAAGTAAAAAAAAACACTGAAAAGTGCAAAATAACTGTAATTTCGGAAGTCGGTGTTAAATAACGAAGAGACAAAACTATTATAGAAACACCGACTTCCGAAATTACAGTTATTTTGCACTTTTCAGTGTTTTTTTTTACTTTGAAGTCGGTTGTATTTTTTTTGTAAAAAGTTTTTATACTTATAACTAAGTGTATTATGAATTACATGTTGGTTATTTTGCCGTGAGGGAAAAGACATCCTCACGTTTTAGCCGCCGCTGAAGGAGACGCTCCAGGCGTCATGAGTCGCAGAGTGATTTCCAGCCGTAGGTGCGGACTTGCGGACGACGAGCAATGGGCAGCTCGTCGTCCGCCGGTCCGGTAAGGACCAGGCCCCAGTCGATGACGAGTAGTGTTCCATGCGCGCCTCGAACAGATGTCAGCAAAATTGAAGGGGCCCAGCAGGGCCGATACCTGCTAAAGCTGCGGTTACTTTTCATAGAGTGACCGTGGCCCTTGAACCCAATGGGCGTCTGAAGGACACAGGTGGGTTTTAGTCTGTAAAAGTCTGATACGCCATCTCGGTCTACCCTAGAGTGAAAGAAGTCATTTAATGATATCACAGATAAAAAAATTTTTCTTTGCGCTTTACCGAGCCAAGATTTTGAATAGCAGAAACCATTTTATCGTTCATTTAGCAATAAGTAATATTCCACTAATAACCGTACCCCGATATATCTTAAGCCACGTAAGTGAAATCCTAGATTCGCCGGTAATCGTCGCGCCGTCAGCGGTACGTCTTCGTTCCTCGTATATGCGGGACTGCCGGTTAATGGTTTTGATCGTTTTGATTCGATAATTGAGCGCCTCAAGTCCGCTCGAGCGTCGTATTCGCGGAGTACGCTTCACCTATTTCGATTGTAACGTTATTGCCGTCAGCCGGCACAATGTTGAGTATTGCTGAGCCGAGTGTTAGGCACCTACCGCGGTTGAGTGTAATCTGTTTGCGTGTTTGTAATTGTTCAGATAATCTCATGATAGGTTAAATAACAGTGTATTAGTTTCAGAATTGGGGTTCTGATTCGCTCATAAAGCTATTTTATTAGAGGTACTCCAGTGTATTGCAAAGTTAATTAAGCATGTTTGGGGAGAAATTCATGAGTGATTTAACTTGTGGATTTGAAGGTTTTATTGCAGCCATCGTAAATTTTATTTCAAATTGTATTGGTGGATTACCGTTGAAACTACATACTTGTGTCGCTCGTAATTTTAATTTGAAATTCGAGTCAAAATTAAAACAAAATTCCAGTACAAAGCCTCAGACTACAAAGCTTTGGAAAATTAACAAATTCTATTAAATTATATTGTTGGATTGTATCGTAAATAACGTTAAACCGTGTGTGAGCCGTGTGGCGCGTCCGATCCCACTGGATTCAGGAGATCAAATTAATTGGGACAGATGAATTAAATAGCCGCTGATTGAATGCCGGCTCTCTTACAATAAAGCTTTATAGGTGTACCCTTATTATGACGAGGCATTTAGTCTCGTTGAACATTAGAATTTTGTCGGTCAATGTACCTATGAAAATGGTTCGTATCTTCAAGGCACGTTAGGTACGTTAGGCACGCTTTAATCGCGGCGGAAAGACCCTTCTTTGAGGAGTGACGAGAGAGGGGCCACGGCGTCCTCATTTTCCGCCTGACGCAGGTCCTCATCGGACATGACCAGATCGGGAGGTTCCTGTTTAGGATTCGGGTGGAAGATACATCTGGGTGTCACAATTGTGCAGATCACCCGGAGGACACGGTGGAGCTTAAGGTGGAAGTCTACCCCCGTGTTTTCGCGACAAGGCCCGGAGCGAGAGGAAAAGGGAAGCGGTTACCACCTTCTGTAAAGCAGTAATGCGACCGAAGGAGATGGCTGAAACGGACACCCTTATGTCCCAGCCGTCACCGCCTCAGGAGTCTGTGTACGTAAACTATTTGAACATGGTGTATATTTTTTTTAATGATATAAACTAGTGCTTGACTATGATCCCACCTGATGGTAAGCAGTGATGCCGTAGTTGATGGTGAGGCGCTCTAGCTTATTAAGGGCCTCTTCACTCTTGCCTTGAAGACAGCTAAATTATAATCGGACAGGAAGATCGCAGCAGGCAAATTGTTCCAGTCCTTCGATGTACGCTGTATAAACGACGAGGCGAAACGTTTAGCCCTGACCGTAGAGGTTCCAACAACGTAAGGGTTGATACTCGCCGTCGGTTGTCCGATGGTAGAAACGAGATGGCGGAATCAGGTCATGCAATTCCCGCGCAACCTCTCCAAAATGCATCCTGTAAAATACCAAAGGACTGGCTACCCTACGCCTGTGCTCAAGGTTCAAAATACGTAATCATCATTTTTCTAGGACCGTAACAAATTAAGCCAAACTAAAGGAAAGCCATATATTTAGTCCATAAAAAAAGAAAAATGTTGATTCGTTTTTTAAATATACGTTTTGCCATCACGGCAAACCTAGGCAAAAATTACGGGACGAGCTTAGGGCCTGTGCAGACTACGTTTTTTATTGCGCGTCGATGGCGCGTTTTTATCCTATTAAAGGCCTACAGGCTGCGTCTGACTCGCGCCTGTATCGCTACAAAAGCGCGTCAACGGCGCGTTTAAAAAACGTGGTGTGCACAGGCCCTTAGAGTCAAGACTAGTGCATACTGATGCCAAATGTTTGGAAGGAAGAAGAGAGGTCTTTTTCTTGCAGTTAAACAAAACAGACTAAAATAAATACGTCAATATCTAAAGAAAAGAAAGAAAAGAAAGAAAAAACGTTTATTCGTGACTCACACAATCGTATAAACGAACCGTATCGTATCGTGTATCGTATATCTAAATTATATTGCATATTATGTAAAATAATAATATTTTTTTAATATATATATATATATTTTTTCAAAATGTTATTGTAACATGTCGATAGCGGTTATTTAAATAGCAAAATACCAAGAACTAGACGTGACAGATTTAATTTGTGAACATAGTTGGTTACAGCGGATCAAAACCGATAATAATACTCATACCTATAGGGCGGGTTTTAGTCAGTAAAAGTCAGATACTCTCACTCCACCCTGGAGGGGGAGTACATTGGATGATTACTCAACACATTTTTTTTTAAATTCTTTGCTCCCTAATTATTTTTTGTCTGCCATTGTAATCAAATTGACAACGCAAGTTCTTTATCTCACCTCTAATAAACTAATAAACACGTGAAGTATGTATAGGTAGTGATCTTTTTACCGGAATTTAAAAAAGAAGAAAAAAGCTTAGGTACGTTGGAGATCAAATCATCCGACGGGCTGAATAAATAGAAAATTGATTGAATATACCGCTTCATTCAGGTAAACAGTTTTTATCTAAGATTATATTAGACCTATTTACTTGGTTGGCTCAATCTGAGGTTTATTTTTCTGTTTGCAGAGAAGACATTATATTTCGGGAAAATATGTCTATTTTTATGGTTTCTATTTTGTACAAGTTGACCCGACAGCTTGACATATGGCTCCGAAACGTGTTCGCTTACAATGGGCCTCATCAGAAGACTTAGTCACCCAAAGGGCAATGGAAAGGGCTATGCTCGGAGTTTCCTTGCGTGATCACATCAGAAATCAAGATATCTGCAGGAGAACCAAGGTTACCGATATAGCTCGAAGAATCATCAAACTTAAGTGGCAGTGGGCAGGGCACATTGCTCGCAGAACAGATGGTCGATGGGGACGAAAGGTTTTGGAGTGGCGACCACGTACCGGAAGACGTAGCGTTGGATGGCCTCCCACAAGGTAGACCGATGACCTGTTGAAGGTCGCGGGAATCCGATGGATGCGAGACGCGCAGGACTGGTCATTATGGCGACACTTGGGGGAGGCCTATGTCCTATGTCCAACAGTGGACATCTTTCGGCTGAAATGATAATGATGACGATGACGAGACAGACGTTGTTCTGTCAAAAAGGATTGACAACTAACCATTATATACGAAAAAATCGAGTGTAATAAAGTAAAATGTGTTTTTTAATTCACTTTTTATTTTCCTGAGAATTCAAGTTATTCTCGAGTTTACATTTACCAACACATTTGGCCATTAATTTTTATATACTAAGTATTTTTGATAGAAAATTAGGTTTTACTTGAAGTTTTTTGGACAAATCAATAATTAAGTTTTAGGTGTAATGAACAATAGCAAGATGGCTTCACGTGATCGAATGAACAATATAATTGGCTGGAGCGAATGTGTCGTAAACATCAGCGAATGTGGCACCAAGGATCTTGTATAGGTTGGCACGGATGAATCATTCATCCGCATTCGTACTGTTCAAGTTTGACACAAAAATGGTATGCACAGGTTTTCAACGTGATAGTGAAAAAAACTTTTTAGAAAAAAAAAATAACCGACTTCACTAAAAAAAACACTAAAAGGATCAAAATAACTTTAATTTCGGATGTCGGTGTTTCTCGGTATTGTTTGTTTCTTATTTAACACCGACTTCCGAAATTAAAGTTATTTTGATCCTTTTAGTGTTTTTTTTAGTGAAGTCGGTTATTTTTTTTTTCTAAAAAGTTTTTATTTCACACTTTTTAGTTGCGATACACTTATAAACAGAGTGCCTATTTCTAATGACAATTCCAATTAACCCAAATACTGCTAGGTTACATTGTTTTATTATAAAGTTGCTGTGCCTACCTTCCTCCTTCCGGCTCCATCATCAGATCAGTTCGATAGTACCTTATAGCCAAAGAGCATCTCACGACAATTCTAATAAGCCCAAACACGGCTAGGATACATTGATTAATTACGGAGTTCCTGTGCCTACCTTCCGGCTCCATCATCAGATCAGTTCGATAGTACCTTATAGCCAAAGTGCATCTCATGACAATTCTAATGAGTCCAAACACGGCTAGGTTACATTGATTAATTACGGAGTTCCAGTGCCTACCTTCCGGCTCCATCATCATCATCAGATCACTTCGATGATACCATTTTCAACGTAACTATTCAGAATCATTCATTTATTTGTATTGTCATAGTCGCTTAACTATATCTTCAATGTGATATCTATTTGAGTATGAAGTTCCGTTGACCATTTCTGGTCTTCTTCATCAGTTCCACTTCATCAAATGTTACTTTTTGACTGTAAATGCTTAAGTTCTTGATGAAAATACTAAAATTACCATAGGGTTGCCTATAATTTTTGAGGAGTTCCCTCGATTCCTCATGGATTCCATCATCAGAACTGGATTTTGAAAAAAATGGGACCAATCTGGAAGCATATCCTATAAAGGGAAAAAAAAATTTTGCAAATCGGTCCATAAACGACGGAGTTCTGAGGTAACACACATAAAAAAAAAAAAAAAAAAAAATGATGATAAAAAAAAAAAAAAAAAAAATACAACCGAATTGATAACCTCCTCCTTTTTTTTGAAGTCGGTTAAAAATATGAAGACGATTCTCTCTTAAATTTTTGTTTGCCCTTTTCACAACTTATAGGTTAAGATTCCATTGTGAAGTGTGATTGAAGTGGTATCTTCTTCGGAAGGCACGCTAAGGCCGCGTTCTCACTATGTCGTAACGGTTAATTTATCGTCGGACGATTGTCGTCTCTAGCTGTTCCCATTATAATAACTGTTTAGCCACGACAGATAATCCTGTTTCCTTCTCTGAATTCCGTCCTATCTCCATTTTACCTTTTCTATCCAAAGTCCTTGAACGCCTTATCCATTTTCAACTTAGTGCTTTCCTGTGCAAAAACCGCCTCCTTAACCTTTTCCAATCCGGGTTTCGTCCAGGTCATAGCACTACAACAGCTCTCGTTAGCATAACAGATGATACTAGACTTGGTATGGTATGGAAAATGGCAATCTGACGGTCCTTTCCTTGTTGGATTTCAGTAACGCATTTAATACCGCCGATTTTGATATACTAATCGGAATACTTAGCTCTCTTAACATATCTTCAACGGCGATTGATTGGTTTCGTAGTTACCTGTGTGGCCGTCGGCAACGTATTCACATTGAAGGTTCGTCCTCATCATGGTGCAATACATCTGCCGGCGTACCGCAGGGGGGCGGTCTATCTCCTCTTCTTTTCGCTATTTTTATAAACTCTATTTCCAATGATCTTCTCTCATCATACCATCTTTATGCTGACGATTTGCAAATATATTCGCAAGCTCCGGTAGATGAACTATCTTTGGCTCGTATTGCCGAGTGGAGTGTGGCTCATGGTTTACCATCACGGTTTAGTCTTGATAATTTTTTTATCGTTTTACGATTGTCGCGCTAGCCGTTCCCACTATCATGAATCTGTTGTAACCACAAAAATAGTCGTAGACGGCAGTTATTCCTGGCGTCCAATATTTTTAACACCTCCATTTAAATATATAAGCCACGAAACTTTTTTTTTATTCGGTGGGAAAATCATCCAATGACATCCCCCGCTCTTGGGCGGAGCGCGAGGGTGTGTCAGACTTTTACTGACTAAAAACCCACTCCTGTTCCTTCATTGCCTTTCATACCAGGGACAAGTCTTCCTTTCAGAAGCAGACCCTTGGCCCCAGTAGGCTTCGACCCTGTTGGGCCCTTACGTTTGCTGACAAAACTACACGATTTATCTGTCGTAACCACAAAGTGGGAACGCGGCCTTAGTCATTGATCTCAGCATTTTTCTGTTCTGTGGTCCCTACTGTCATTTGTAGTTCCATGACAGTCGGTACGGGTAGTCGAAAACCAGAAAATCTGACACCAGCCTTGCCAAGTTGTATCGTGTTGCCCACTTGTTGTGTTGTGGATGTCAGAGCTGGTTGTAGTCACAGAATATTTTGTATGAACTCCGCCCGGGGATATGTCGACTTAGCGGCCCCGTAACAGCGATTTTATTTTTAAATAAAAAAACAGTATCTAACTATTCAAGATTTTTGTTTTTGCCAGACCCTTTTAAAAAACAAGTTTTATTATTTTATGTAACTTTCAAATATTGCCGTGACGTAATCTTATACGACACGTTTGAAATCATAAGTTAAGGTCAGATTCACGATTTTTTTTTATCGAGCCAACTAAATTATATCATGTTTTAATTTTTACCCAGCGGTTGGTCAATTTTTTTTTTTTTTTTTTTGAAGTGAAAACTTCTTTAGCGGCGTTGTACACTTTTTTGTAATGGGTAAAAAATGTTAAACTCGCGTCAGGACACGTGACCTGATCGAAAATTCGTAAGACGGATGTCGTGCAAAATTGTGTGCAATTGAAGTGAAAACTTCTTTAGCGGCGTTGTACACTTTTTTTGTAATGGGTAAAAAATGTTAAACTCGCGTCAGGACACGTGACCTGATCGAAAATTCGTAAGACGGATGTCGTGCAAAATTGTGTGCAAAAAAAAAAGCAAT
Organism: Mythimna impura; assembly: GCA_905147345.3. Classification (NCBI taxonomy): domain Eukaryota; kingdom Metazoa; phylum Arthropoda; class Insecta; order Lepidoptera; family Noctuidae; genus Mythimna; species Mythimna impura. Next base: position 12,637,252 of record LR990362.1, on the reverse strand, counting down.
TCGTGCAAAATTATTCCATAACCATTCCAAAATATCCAAAATGCACAACGTTAATACTTAAGTTTTCACTTCTGCCGGCACTCCCAGAGTGCAACCCGTCATTTTTTTATTGATATAAACCAGTGCTTGACTGCGATCCCACCTGATGGTAAGCAGTGATGCAATCATTGATGGTGAGGCGCACTAGTTTATTAAGAGCCTATTAACTCTAGCCTTGAAGACACCTAAATTATAGTTGGACGGGAAGACCGCAGCAGGCAAATTGTTCCAGTCCTTCGATGTACGCGGTATAAACGACGAAGCGAAACGCTTAGTCCGGACCGTTGAAGTTTCAACAACGTAAGGGTGGATACTCGCCGTACGTCGGGTTGTCCGATGGTAGAAAGGAGATGGCGGAATCAAGTCATGCAATTCCCGCGCACACTCTCCAAAATGGTGTTCTCTTTTATATTTGTGGATTTCCAGAGGTTCAAAAAAGTTAAAAATGAGTACACCCTCGCTTTAATAGTCTGTGGAGTCTATCAAAGAGTTTTGAATACTAAGTTTTATAATACTTAAAGTAGCAAGCAGCTCTCGGATATATTTTTTGCTCCACAAAGCGCCTTAATCTCTTACCCGTTCCCGCTCGGTAGCGCTGCAAAGGTCATTCTCTATCAACAGTAAATATATCTTTACATCCCGTTCAATTTTAAAGTGGAATATAAATGCTTTATCTTTTTCACACTTTTATAGATAGACACAAGTTCTTTTATTTATTTTTATACGATTTGTGCATTTAGCCAGCGTCAGCGGACTGCATGGCCGTCGCCAAATACTTGGCCAGGACACAGACCAATAAAAAAGGGGCCGGGTAAAGAACTTAACTCAAAAAAAACAAGTTTTGCCATCGACACGCTAAGAAGAAGAATTTAGCCAGTATTAAGTTTTGAAAGTATTTACTATTTGATACAGAATAGCACTTTGTTTTCGATTAGAATATGGATTGCCTTTTATGTGTTCGTGGTATTTGGCAGTATCGAGTCGGCCTTTTCGCCATGCGCTTAGGTACTGTCGGGAATGGGGACGCAATGAAAGGCTTGGCTTTTAGTTTTAGAATATTATTATATAGTATTAAGCACTTTCATATACTCTTTCTATAAAAATTCGTCTCGAATTTTGTATGACGTCTCCCTATCCATTGTTTATCAAAACAAACCTAAACTTTTCATAACATAAACCTTAAAAGTATAACATGCCAGTTTGCAAGTTAGTAATTATTAGTGGGCCTGCATGTTCGCCACAGTACCTAGTCAGTGCTGCAATAAAATTCTTAACTCCGTTTTACAGAGATCGCACCTGTTTCAATGACTCTACGCGCGCCTCAGGGAGATGTCAGCAAATCATAGGGGCCCAGCAGGGTCGAATCCTACTGGGGCCATGGGTAGTGTGAAAACGAAACCCGGGGCCCTGGGACGAAGGCAACGAAGGAACAGGAGTGGGTTTTTAGTCAGTAAAAGTCTGACACTATCTCGCGCTCCACTCAAGAGCGGGATATGTCATTAGATGATTTTCCCACCTAAAAAATAAAACCTGTTTCAATGATTTTACATATTGAAACGTTTGAGATACAAAACTACACCAATTTTACACTACTACATCACAATGTCCACTAGGAATCAATTTGCGAATAATTAAACCAGACATGACTGCACTTTACTCAGTACGGTGGTCGCGTACAGCAACTGTGGCAGCGCGAGTACTGTTGTGGTTTTTATTAGGTTCATTGATTTATTTTCCTATCTATTTAGGCTGATTCTGATAATTATTTTTAATAAACATAGTCTTTGAGTTTAATTAAATCTTTTTTATTAATCATTTATTTGATATTATCTAATCTGGCGAATTTCGTACCGCCTAACAGTCAAAGAATGTAGTATATCTTTCGATATAGTCAACCAATTGCGATAAAACAAAGCCTAAGTAATACATCTTGTTACACACAATTTTAATGTATAAAAGTTATCTGCATCGATTCCGTAAATTTTACGTGATGCGCGTACAACTAAAAATTTCTACAGATTTATTATATTAAGTATTTGATATATTCAGGCAAAGTAATAATGTAATAAACTTATCGAATAATAATGAAATGATAATATATAAATAATAATCTTTTTTAAAATATCTTTGTGCATGCAATTATAATTAAGTAAAAATAGTTTTATAAACATGTAGCGGTGCCCTAGCAGGGTTCATGTTCGAAACAAAATCTTCTAAACAACATGAATGCAATATATAAATTAGCTTAGAATAGCGCATTGTTAAATATAACTCTTAGTATGTTGTGGAAAATGTCTTAGCTAATAAATAAAATAAATATTTAATATAATAAATCAATATATAACATTTAAAACTGTGTGTATAAACATTTATAACTTCTAAATATTTATAACTTAGTATAAGGTTTTAATGTAGAAATGTTATTTATCCCGAATAAAAAAAAAAACTAAATATTAAACAAAAAATCTTTGCATCAGCAAGTTTCCAATAAACTTAAAACTACCGAAAACTACATTTACTAAAATATTTCGCACATGCACCGTCATTTCGTATCAACATTAAGTGCAAGATGGCGGCCCAATTTCCGGGGGAAAAACCGCGTCAGTCCGCCGGGAACCAATTGCCGTCTAACAAGCAGCCCTCGAGACTAAGCTGTTAAGCCTTGATTTAAAGCCAACCCCAGGATTTGGATAATTTCACAAAATGTTTAGTTTATTCCTCTTTTTAAAACTAACCACCGAAAGGCAGGTCCTTTAGAGTTCGTTTAAGTTTGAACATAATAAGTTTGACTATTCTGAATTAATAAGTAATAAAGTACATTTTGATACAAGTGGAGAAAGTTTGTCATTGAAACCGAGGCGGTGTTATGGAGCCGAGTTCTGCAGTGAAAAATTTCCACGTGTATTAAACTATGTATTTATATACACTTGAAAAAAGAAAATAAATATACAGGAGTTGACCGACGGCTCGTGGGGGTCGCTTAGAGCCTAGCCTGATCAGTGGCGAATACAGGATTTTTTTTCGGGGGCACAAGCGGCGGACGGGCAAAAAAATCAACAATAACTGTTAGAAATAAACTTGAAGTATCATCATACTTCAAGTTTATTTCTACAAGATTTTATTCATATTTTAACAATTCTGATTTGCTTCTAAGTATGTACTGTGATGGAATACTCCACTCCACTCCACAGTACACAAAATACCTTGGGGGGGGGGGGGGGGGGGCCTCCCCCCCCCGCCTAAATCCGCCCTTGAGTCTGATACAATAAATTGTGGAGGGCGCAAGCTCGCGTACTTTTGCACACTAGTGCGGAAACCAGTAAATTGCGGTTTTCGAGTAAGTGTATTGAAAAATATATAACATTGTACCTCGAACCGTAATGAGACGAGAGACCCGCTCTTATCCACTGTTCACTCCTTGTCGCACAAATGCAGGAAGGAGAGCGCCGCTAGGTCTGTTGGTCTAGTGGTTCGTGGCCTTGACTCCTTTAACGGAGTTTGTGGGTTCGATTCCCACCTAAGACAAATATTTGTGTGATGAGCACGATCATTTGTTCTGTGTCTGGGTATAATTTATCTATAATATGTATGTTAAGTTTTTCGTGGTAACGTGCATTCGTTCTTAAGTGTTTCGGATTAGTAAACTTACGGGAACGTGTTATTCGAGGTTACACTTTTCTGAATTATGTAACACACTCACTTGACTCATACTTTATTCGATGCGCAACATGTTTGAGTCGTACATCGGTACAGCTTAGTCAGCGTACAAGTGACGTCAGATTCATATGGTGTTCGTGACGTCATCGCTACGAGCAGTTGGCTACAACGATTCTACGCCAACGCATTCGGCCGGGTATATTATAGCCTTTTATACCGTTCAACTAAGAATAGTTTGGAACACTTTTACAGCTTTAGCTGTACGTAGGATGAGTGTCCCTGCCGCAGTCTTTGTTTCATGATAGCTACAACCTGGGGATATTTAAGTCAAGTGTGAAATACTTAGTACTATTCTAGGCAAGCGTTCTCCATCTTTGACTACATCATCGTTTACTGTCAGGTGAGTACTCACTCACCTACTCAGGTTAGGTAGTCAAACGCTAGACTATAATAAAAAAAGTTTTTTTGTTGTTCTTAATTCATTAACGCTCAGGCGGTAGCCGGCGCCCGGAAGCCATTGTCTTACTATTGTGTCTCTAATTACGCACGTCAAAAGGTTAATAAAATTTGGTGCACAGAAAGTTGCAATGTTTGCGGGTCATTGAACACACAAAACAGAGAAGTTTAAAGAGAAAAGGAAGACATCTTCCCAGTAGTGGAACAAAAATCTGTTTTAAGTGCATATCCCACCAATACGCACATTAGGAACACATTCATTGAGCGTAATGCTAAAGAGTGGAATTCTCTGCCGAAATCTGTGTTTCCTGATAGTTACAACCTGGGGAGTTTAAGTCAAGAGTGAATAGGTTACTTCTAGGCAAGAATGCTCCATCGTCGACCACATCGTCGCTTTCCATCAGGTGACATAGTGGTCAAGTATAAACAGGTAAGTTTTTTTTTTGTTTGTAGGAGGTAATCTCTGAAAGTATTGCCCCCCTAGCCAAGTTACAACCATTTCGTTACGATTCTCTTTTCGTCGAACGCCTCAAGTAGGCCACGCCTTCGATTCCTTTGTTCTGACGTCATAGGGGGGCTGGTCCGATTGCTAAAATTTTTTCACCGATAGAAAGCTGCTTTATTAAGTGGCATAGGCTACATTTTATGTACGGGGGTGAAGCTGTATAATAAAAATGATAAAAATAAAGACTAATACTCTTAGCATGTCGTTTAAAAAAATTGAAAATATCGTGAGTTTTGAAAAATTACATTGCAATTTACTGACTATATTTTAGTTTAACGTGGTTCGACTTTGTATAAATTGTGGAGCAAACAAGGTACAGTTTGGAGTCAAAAGTTCTTTGTAGTAGAAGTTCAATGATCCACAACCAATTTATTCAATACTTTACATTCTATGCTACAAATTAAATCAGTCATCAACCAAAGCCTCCAACGCACTTGACTTTCTTTAACAAATAAATTTTAAGACACTTTAGCATTGGTAGAATGCAACTGCACTTTTGACCCCTGACTGTACATAATTATTTTACTATTGCCCTTCTTCATCAGGCATCGGGAATGAAGATATCCACAGGAGAACCAAGGTCACCGACATAGTCCGAAGAATCGCCAAACTAAAGTGGCAGTGGGTAGGGCACATTGCTCGTAGAACGGATGGTCGATGGGGCCAAAAAGTTCTAGAGTGGCAACCGCGCACCGGAAAACGCAGCGTTGGAAGGCCTCCCACAAGATGGACCGACGACCTGGTGAGAGTCGCGGGAATGCGGTGATTGCGAGACGCACAGGGTCGGTCGTTGTTGCGATGCTTGGGGGAGGCCTATGTCCAACAGGGGACGACTTTCGGCTGAAATGATGATAATTGCCCTTCTTAACCTAGGGCTCTAGATAGAGTTACGTTCTTTCACCGATGGTGATAGTCGAAATACTAAAATCTTTAGGATTGACTACATAATCGTTATCATCATAATTTCAACTAAAAGACATTCACTTTTGCACATACATCTCCCTCAGTGTCGCTCAACAACCAATCCTCTGCATCACGCATTCATTGGATTCCCGCAACCCTCGACAGGTAACATTCCAGTTACTACAGGACTACGTGACATTCCAGTTGCCAATACCACAAGCTTTATTGACATGTTTTGTCATATAGAAGGGGCAGTAAGTACTTGTGGTTATTCACACCTGAAACTTCACGGACGATACATACATTGTTCTCATAGTACGACCAATTAATTTGAGGTTTACCCAACCACTTGAGTGGCGATAGCGATTAATTAGATCATCACATAAATACAAGCTGACATGTGTTAAGTACACCTCGGGCCATGTTGAAAGCATACGGATCATACTAATATTATAAAGATGGAAGTTTGTATGTGTGTATGTATGTTATAACTAACACACACACACACATACATACTTTCACAGGATCTTTCAACTGTGAAGGAGTAACTTCCTTCACAGTTAATTGACTGAATGGATTCGGATGAATCTTGGTACACAGACTGGTTGGTTGGTAGACTGTGTTTTTGAATAGCACATAAGATATTTATTGACGGTAAAAAAAAAACATTTTTTTTTACCGCTGTATCACGAAGTTTTACTGTTAAATAAATAAGTAGTTAATTAAATTATTTTTCATAACAATCGTCTTGAAAAATTTCGTATATGTGTATATACATGTGAATATTGGTGATTACCGTCATCGACTCTCTTAAGACCCTCGCATACGGCTTGGGTTTAGATCCACGCCGCCTCAGTGATAATCAACAACATTATACACTCGTATCATAATGTATTATTTTACCTCAGAAGTATGTTCTTTTGGGATCATTTTCTGCTTTTACGCGGGCAAAGTCGCCGGCAGAAGCTAGTAATTCATTACTTTCATTAGGTTGTTCTGCCTGCATACATACAGGCACATATACATAAAAAAATTCACCTTTATGACATAATGTGATACCTTTCTGAGGTGGCAGCTAAAGATGTCTCTGACTCGACAGTTGAATTCTAAAATGTAGGGTCAGTTTCACTATTGGAATTAAACAAGTACACCTACATTATGGGTACTTTTCCTCTAGAAATGTGCGACGAGCTTAAGCGGTGCAAGCCTCTGTAGAAACGCTGCAAAACCATGTGTGCACTCGACTTCCTTTCGGGTCTTGCACGTATCCCTTGAACATATTCTAATTTTTCACATTCAAATTGAGTACGATCTCAATCCTTCTATTTCATCATCATCTTCCTGCTCTTGTCCCGTGTTATTTGGGGTCGGCGCAACACGTTTTTTTCTTCCATTCTGCCCTGTTACTCGTCATACTATCACTAACTTCCTTTTCTTTCATATCACTCTTCACACAATCCATCCATCTTTTCTTTGGTCTCCCTCTCCCTCTCCAGCCATCCACAAGTAAACTCATAACTCTTTTAGTAACATGCGTTTCATCTCTCCTCTTCACATGATCATACCAAGACAAACGATTCCCTTTCAACTTTTCAGTCACTGGCGCCACTTTCAACAAACTTCCCCTAATATACTCATTTCTCACTTTATCCATTCTCGTCACACCACACATCCATCTTAACATTCTCATCTCCGCTACGTGCAATCTTTTTTCATCCGTCTTTTTCACAGCCCAACATTCTGATCCATACAGTATGACAGGCCTTATCACGGACTTGTAGATTTTACCCTTCAACTTGAGGGGCATCCGTGGGTCACAAGTTGTTTCCGTAACCTGTCGCCATTTCATCCATCCTGCGTTGATCCGATGTGTTACGTCCCGGTCTACCTCACCATCCCCTTGGACGAGTGACCCGAGGTACCGAAAGTCGGAGCAGATCGGTATGGGTGTTCCAGCGAGAGATAAAGGCACTGGATTGGAGAGACCGCCGAAATCGCAGAACAAGTATTCCGTTTTGGTTCTACTCAATTTCAGGCCAACACTCTCCAGTCTGTGCCACCACACCTCCAATCTGTTCTGGACCTCTAGGCCACTCTCGGCAACCAACACAATGTCATCGGCAAACAGCATACACCAGGGAGCCTCTTCCTGAATGTCCGACGTCAGAGCATCCATTATCATCAGGAAGAGGTAAGGGCTGAGAGCCGACCCTTGATGTAAGCCGACAGCCACATTGAAGCTGCCAGTGGTGCCCACTGTAGACCGGACTTGGGTACTGCATCGACTGTACATCGCTCGGATCAACTGCACATACTTCCCAGGCACACCTTTCTCCTTAAGGGCCCACCACAGAACCTCACGAGGTACCCGGTCGTATGCCTTTTCGAGGTCAATGAATACCATGTGCAAGTTTTTATGCGCACCTCTGTATTTCTCGCACAGTTGGCGTATAGCAAAAATGGCATCCGCTGTACCCCGACCCGGCATAAAACCGAATTGGTTCTGTGAAATTTCACTCTCTTCTTTCAGTCGCCTTTCAATAACTTTCTCCCAGGATTTCATAGTATGTGACATTAGCTTTATTCCTCTATAATTGTTGCACTCAAGCACATCACCTTTGTTTTTAAAAATAGGCACCAAAGAGCTATTGCACTACTCATCAGGTATGGCTTCTTCCAGCAACAATTTATTGAAGAACAAAGCTAACCACGTCCATCCATCCACTCGCAATAACTTCCACACTTCAACTGGTATTCCATCTGGACCAATGGCTTTACCATTCTTCATTCCATTTACTGCTATTCTGACTTCATCCATACTAACTCACTAATCCCACATTCACTGGTTTATTCTCTAACACCTCACTCCAATTATTTTCCTCATTCATCAATCTTTCAAAATATTCCTTCCACCTCTTTCTGATTTTTTCATCATCCGATAGAACCATTCCAGTTTCATCTCTTATACATCTTACATGACAAGCATCCCTCGCCTTTCTCTCTCTTATTCTAGTAAGCCGGTATAGCTCTTTTTGGCCTGCAGGACTGTCCAGTGCGTCATATAGTTTGTCCTGGGCTTTTGATTTTGCTATTGCCACGGCTTTCTTGGCTTTCTTCTTTAAAACGTCATACTCACTCTTTTTTCAGCTTTTAAACTAGCGTTTCCTCAATCCTTCTATTTAAGGGTACGATTAATAATATTTAGAAATCTTATTGTACTAAAACAAGTAAGCACTTACACATAGAATTCAACATCCAGAAATCATCATCATCATCATCATTTCAGCCGAAAGACGTCCACTGTTAGACATAGGCCTCCCCCAAATGTCGCCACAATGACCGGTTCTGTGCGTCTCGCATCCATCGGATTCCCGCGATCCTCACCAGGTCATCGGTCCACCTTGTGGGAGGCCTTCTAACGCTGCGTCTTCCGGTACGTGGTCGCCATTCCAGAACCTTTAGTCCCCATCGACCATCTGTTCTGCCAGCAATGTGCCCTGCCCACTTAAGTTTGACGATTCTTCGGGCTATGTCTGTAACCTTGGTTCTCCTGCGGATATCTACATCCAGAAATACTCTGTCAAATATATTTATATTTTCTAAACGTAACGAATCTTTGCTTGTGTCTCTCGTATTATAATAACAATGATTTTGGCCTAACGAATTTTGCTTACGTAATTTGAAGATTTTTGGCTGAAAATCTTCTATTAGCAGAAATGAAAGGACACAGATTTCTGTTATTCCGACAAACGGACCTCATATTGCGCGTGTCATTTGTTTTCATTAACTTTCTAAATGTGTTGATTTGAAACGGGCGGGCGGTACTTTGTGTATTTACCGAGTCGGCAGAAATGGTATGGATACAAATAGCTTTGGGTAACGATGCACGAATATTTTAATCGCCTGGTCAGTAGTCTGGTTCATCACTACTGCTCTCAAAACGGTGAAGAAAAACGTCGTGAAGAAACCGGCATGTCCTGAATTGAACCCAAAATTCGAAGACATGTTACATCCACCAATCCGCACTGAGAAACGAGCAAGATCATTGACAATGATTCTATTGTCGAGTCAAAAGTTCAGTCTTGAGGGTCAACACTGAATTGTTAACTTGTTGGTTTTCTATCGATTATGACGGAAAGTGTTTTCGGAATTGCACAATTTGATTCCACCAACTCCGTTCCATAATCGGTCCATCGGACCAATGCACTACCGGTACATATGCACAATACGTTATGGGAACAATTTATCTTGCGCAAAGCTAAGAAGGGGAATTCCCTGTGTTTCCTGTTAACTACAAAGTTACTTCTAGCGTGCTTCACCGTCGCCTCCATCTCACCTGATGGTAAGGATGATGTGGTATCATCGCTTACCATCAGGTGAGATAGTGGTGAAACCAGAGCCTATCAATAATAAAAAAGTACATAAAATAACAGTAAATTACTGTATCTGTTTATCTATGTTGTTGTAAACACCTGGGTTATGATCCAAGTAAGCAGTACAAGTCCATAACCCGTTTGATGGCTCGTAGTCAAGTTTTTATTCGCTCTGTTTTATTTACACAACAGTAAATGCCCCGTAAACCACGAAATCCGTTTCTAAGTACTTCGAGATAAATCTTCTTAGTACTTGAAGACGAGGTGATCTTGTGGTATAAATAAGATAAGCTATAACAAGCGGCCGTCGGCGCGGCTAATTTCGCCGACCGCCAGCGTCTGTCGGCTAGGTCGCAAAGTACAAGTGCTGTAATAAAATAAAAAACAGGGCAAGTGCGATTCGGACTCGCGCACTGAGGGTTCCGTATAAACTCATGTAAATAGTTTAATTCCCGAATGGAGTCTCGAAGATTTTTCCGAATAAGTATAGCAAAAAAGTATTTTTGTTTTTGTAACGTATCAAGAAATTTAATGTTTTCAGATTTATTCCTATAACTATACTATAAGACCTTGCTTTGTACCAAATTTGAGGATTCTGGTCAACGGGAAGTACCCTATGAATTTTGATTCATTTGAGAGTATCGAAATATACGTTATTTGCGACATAAACGACCGTATCTCTATTTTTCGTTAACTTAGAAGTTTGATTTTTTCACAGCTTCAAAGAGACCGCAAACACACAGACAGATGGTTTTAATTTCAAATCGATACCTCCACGGGTTTCCGAGATAAAAGGTCTTGACAGACAGACAGACAGACAGGCAGGCAGACGGACAACAAAGTGATCCTATAAGGATTTATTTTGAGGTACGGAACCCTAAAAATACGGTTATAAAGCTGAATTGAAAAGTAAAATTGCTTTGTTTATACGTGTAGTCGATGACTGACTGAAAGAAAAGGGGGAGGGGATATATCGAACTGATCTGATGATGAGGCCTGAAGGTAGGCACTGGAACTCTGTAATAAATCAACGTAACCTAACCGTGTTTGGGATTGTTCGAAATATCATGAGATGCACTCTGGCTGTAAGGTACCATCGAGCTAATCTGATTTGTGATGACAATGTATCCTAGCCGTGGCTTGGCTTATTGGAAATGTTTATGCAATGTTCTAATGATTAAATTTTATAGCTACGTTACTATAGAAATTGCATACTATTTAAGTTTGGCTGAGTTCTTTTTAGTTGCGGTACCACAACTGAAAAGTGTAAAATAAAAAACTTTTTTTTACAAAATAATACTACCGACTTCAATGTAAAAAAAACACTCAAGTGCAAAATAACTTTAATTTCGGAAGTCGGTGTTAAATAACGAAGAGACAAAACTATTACAGAAACACCGACTTCCGAAATTAATTTTGCATTTTTTATTTTACATTGAAGTCGATTGTATTTTTTTTGTAAAAAGTTTTAATTTGTTTTTGGGTACGGAAGTACCCCACAGCGCTTGAGTGGCTGTGTCGTGTGGAGCACTATAGTACCCAGTGGCAACAATATTTTTTTTTAGTTACATTGCAGGTACTTCGCAGCGCTTGACTGGCTGTGTCGTGGGAGATACCATTTTTTTAGGGTTCTGTACCCAAAGGGTAAAACGGTACGCTGTTACTAAGAATCATCTGTGCATCCGTCTGTCTTTCCGTCTGTCACTGGGCTGTATCTCATGAACCGTGATATGTTAGACAGTTGAAATTTTCACAGATGATGTATTTCTGTTGCCGCTATAATAACAAATACTAAAAGACAGAATAAAATAAATATATAAGGGGGCTCCCATAAAACAAACGTGATTTTCTTGCCGTATTTTGCTAAGGACGCGCGGACGGTACGGAACCCTTCATGTGCGAGTCCGACTCGCACTTGGCAGGTTTTTTTGCTAACACCGCTTGAGTGGTTGGGAGTTCACACCAGATAAATCAATAATAGTCAACTAGTACATATACAATACGCGGTTAACTGATAACTTGATAACTTGGTGAAGGTCGCGAGGTAGCAAGAGCAGAACCGGTGGACGTGGTGATGCTTAAAGACGGCCCATGTCCGCTGTAAACGCCTTTCAGCGCAATTGATGATGGTGATGATAATCAACTTTAGATTATAAAGATGAAAGTTTGTAGATATGGTGAGTATGTTTGTTACTACTACAGTTTAAGTTTGGCGATTCTTCGGGCTATGTCTGTAACCTACAGACATAGCCCGAAGAATTGCCAAACTTAAGTGGCAGTGGGCAGTGCACATTGCTCGCAGAACAGATGGTCGTTGGGGATAAAAGGTTCTGGAATGGCGACCACGTACCGGAAGACGCAGCGTTGGAAGGCCACCCACAAGGTGGACCGATCACCTGGTAAGGGTCGCGGGAATCCGATGGATGCGAGACGCAAAGGACCGGTCATTATGGCGACATTTGGGGGAGGCCTATGTCCAACAGTGGACGTCTTTCGGCTGAAATGATGATGTTTGTTACTCCGTCATGCTCAAACGGTTAAATAGATTTGGATGAACCTTGTCACACAGGCAGACCATATATTGGAACAGGACATAGGATACTTTTTACCCTAGAAGTACGTTACCTTGGGATAAGTTTCTACTTTCTCGCGGGCAAAGCCGCTGGCAGGAGCTAGTAATAAAATAAATAACTATAACATTGCCCTAACGGGACCAACATAAAAACTTATAACTTTTTCCTTTTTTGATAAATAAGAAATAAATACTATTAATATAAAGGGTAAGACAAATATTTATGTTGTATTATTATTCATGATTGTTTATAAAACTCATTATTTTTGCCTTGTTTCATTAATTATTCAATCGTTCCTAAATTGAAGGTTCTTTGGTTTCTAACGCTAAAGAATCTTCAATTTGGGAACCTCTTCAATTCTATATACAATTCTTGTTTTGTTGTTTAATTGTTCATGGCTAGCCACCCTTCAGAGACTTACAGCCAGTTTCTTCATCAACAACTAAAACTATCAGTAAAAGTATTAACTTTTACTTGACCATTACTGATATTACAGCAAATGTGTTTCTTCATCCAAGTAACAGCTAAACTAAAAGTCAATTGAGTTACCACAACAAAAACGTCATAATTACCCCAAAAAAACGTGGGGAGCTTTTTTTACCCATGACAACATCGCAATATCCACTGCCAAGTAGTGCCAAAAGTCAAATGTCATTTCTTTTTAAACGAACGAATGTTTTTATTGAAATTGAATTGATAAATAATAACATTTATGTACATTAATATGGAGCTTTTCGAAGATAATGAGCGATATTTGGACATGAATTTGACGCCCAGGGATGTTGTCTTTATTATTAGCAAACCCGCAAAATTTCTACATCTATAATATCAACAAAATATCAACTGTATTTATTTCTGAAACTTACTACCTACTTTAAAGTGAACTTTCTATTGGACATAGCTGTGAATCGTAAGATCTGATAAATCGAAATTATGCGTGGTATTTTTAATTGTAAGGGTTTTGAAACTACAGTATATTACTATACTCTTTGAACTATAGGTACCCCTCAATTTACTGTAGTTGACCAGAATTTGATATCAAAATTTGAAAATTACATGTGTTTCATTATTTACAGTGACAGATCTTCTAATTTCACTGGCAATGATATTGAACATTTGAAGAAACTAATAAATAAATATGCAAAAGTCATATTAAACAAAAAAACCAATGGATTATCTATTAAGCAAAAAGATGAAACTTGGGAAATAATATCAAAAGAATTTAACGCCTCGAGCAGCACTTCCCGTTGCATAAAATCGTAAAGCCAGCAATAATTGTTCTTTCACCGATAGAGCTTTATTTCTGTAAAACATCAAAAAGTAATGAGTTAAAACTATCCTTGACATTTCCAAGGAGAGATTTTTTGTGTAAATATCTGCTATTTACTGAATAGATAGGTAGCTGCTTTCCTAAAATAGGTAGGCACATTAGTTGATTCTATAAGTACCTACTGGTAGTCGTACCTATTATATACAAACTGAAAATAAACTTACTTTTCTGTGGTTGGCGTCAGTTTATCTTGTAACAATAGGCTGAGGTATGTAACTGTTTCCTTTGAAATTCTGTATCGGAACTGAAAATCAGCGTCGTCCCATAAAAAATGATCTTTGCGAATATTAAACTTTTGCGCCTACGCGTTAAATAACTAACGATAAGTTCATCGTCTGATGAACTTGAACTTTCACTGGACGAAGTTCGTGATAACATTTTAGTACTAAAATATTTTAGAAATAAATACAATGAAACCTATATAACCTACAACTTTGTCAAAATGACAGTGACTTTAGCTTTAACAGTCCCTTATTGAGCAGTAAAAGTTAAAGGCAAAAGTAACAGTTAAACCAACAGTTAAAATTGTGAAGAAACGAATTTGACCGTTACTTTTACTTTATGACGTTACTTTGGCTGTTACTTTTGATGAAGAAACTGGCTGTTAGACACAAAATGAACAATCGATTTTATTACCATTCTTTGACAGACAATTATAATAAAATTAGGGACCGGGTTAAATGCATTTGCAAATACATTTGTATATTTAAGCTATCCTCAGCAGTGATAGCATATTTTACCTAAGATCTAGTTATGATGCATATTATCGGTACATTTACAATATTTTCCCGAGTGCAGTGCAATTACCCTGCGTTCCGAAATGCGATAAAAGTGATCGTATCGCAAATTCAACCAAATTTAATAGTCACAAAATATAAGGACTATTGAGTAATAATTGTGACTTTGGTCGGATTCGCGGTAACTGTTCCTATTATCACCTATCAAGTAAAAATAATAAAATAAAACTTACTTTTATTCTTTTTTGGGTTCCTAAATTTTATCATTTGGTTTCGCGTATTCTGCTAATTTTCGTGCATATTTCAAGCATTTTTCATGTATATAATAAGTCAAGAAATAAATTCCACAAACAGGTGCAAAAAAAAATGTTTTTTTTTTCAATATAGTTTAAGTTCATTGCTAATTTGGTTTAAAAGTAGATATACAGATAAAAAAAATATTCGATGCAACACAGAAAATACACAAAGTAACAATAAAATCATAAAACTAAGCAGCTAAATAAAAAAAAATTAACCATTCACGAACATGCATACGGTGGAGGCGTGCCCCGCTTGGGCGGAGCACCGCCGTGTCCTCGTGGAGGCAATTGGCGGCAGCGACCTTTCGCGTCGGGCCCTGGTGAGGGCTATGGTCCGGAGCGAGGAGGAGTGGCAGGCGGTCGCCTCCTTCTGCGAAGCAGTAATGCTAGCGAAGGAGGAGGCTGCACGCGTGAGGGAACGAAGGTCCTCACGCCCTAGCCGTCGTAATTCCGACTACGACTACCAGCCACGTTAGACGCGGGCTTGCGGACGTCGAGCACTGGGTAGCTCGCCGTCCGGCTGTTCGATAATTAACCGGACCGAGCCCAGTCGTCAACAGCGCGTAGTGATCCTCGCGCTCCTCAAAGAGATGTCAGCAAACCGTAGGGGCCCAGCGGGGCCGATGCCCGCTAGCTAGGACCGCGGAGAATTTCTGAAAGGGAAACCCGTAGTCCTAGTACGCAAAGGGTAATTGAAGGATACAGGTGTGGTTTTAGTCAGTAAAAGTCTGACACGCCCTCACGCTTCACCCAAAGCGCGAGAAGTCATTTGGATGATTTCCCACCTTAAAAAAAAAAAAACCATTCACGAACATCAATAGAGTAGATCCCTACAGAATAAAATTATACAAAAAGACACATTAAAAACTTTACTCTATAGCATGGGTAGGTACTTAGTTAATCTTAATAACAATATATATTTAAAAGGATCTTCAAATATTGCAAATATCATGAGACAGCAAAATATGACGTCACAGAAGTATATGTTAAGGCCCTAACTCCCGAGCTGTGTTATAAAACAATGACTTTCTGAAGCCTACTCCTCGGTAACAGCTAGGTAAAACCATTGAGGTTTTAAAATAAATATATGTTTATTATAGATTCATGTACAACATTGACACACATATAATTTTTTCGTAACACTAATACTTTTGCCAAAAAAAAAAAAAATAACGTGATAGTTTTTTCGCTTGTTTTTCCTACTCCTTTCAAACGGCTTTGATCTTTAGAAATATGTTTACACAAAAAAAAAATTGCTGGTTAAGTATTCTTCAGAATGTACATAGCATATGTAAATCAAACAATATTTCGCAAAGAAAATGAATTTAAAGGTTAGCGGGGTCTATCCGGGCGCAGTTGGCCGGAATTAAATGCAGAAATACTCGTACTGTCGCTGTCGCGGCCAGGGGTTCAAGGGGCCTATACGCCTTAACGTGTTAACGGGCGTTTGTCGCCATTACACTGTAAAGTATGGCGAGTTAAAAACTACGTAAAAATAAAATTAAAATTCCAGGATTCACTTTGTCGAAATTATGCATAAAAGTTCAAGTAGACTTAGTACTAAGTAATTTATTCGTTACTAACTTTTGCTGCTGATTTTAGTTAGATATGTGAAAAGTGTGATCATAAATTCGGCTCATGTAGTTTGAATTTAACGAAAAATGTGTTATTTATAACCTATTTGTAAAATAAACATCATACACAAGGGATCAGCAAATATGACGGGGCCTGTTAGGGCCGATGCCCATCAGGGCTATGGGATTGTTCGAAAGAGTTACCGTGGCCCTAGAATGCAAATGGTAACTGAAGGCACACAGGTGAGTTTTAGTCAGAAAAGTTTTCACTCCTTCTCGCTCCATCTAGAGAGGGAAAAGTTTTTTGAATAATTTTCTCACCCCAAAAGAAGGGAATAGAATAGAATAAACTTTATTGTACACCAAAATAGTAACAAAATTTTTACACTAGGTAACTTAAATCTATGGGTACAAAGGGGGTCTTATCGCTGACAGCGATATCTACCAGACAACCTTAGGATGGACTGTAAGAACTTGAAATAGAAAAAGGGGGTAGTCTGTGGTGTACTGCAAATTAATAAAGTAAATATTAGATTAAAATTATATACTAGACTATACATATAATCGAAGTATCCTATTTCCTATTCTATTTTCTACCCGAGTTCCCAATTTCAAACAAATCCGATAAAAAATTGAAGCTTGATTTATTTTTCTCAACAAATGAACGTTCATTTCACATTTATAGTGTAAATAGAATTCTAGGGATAATGTACATCCATCAGCCTTTGTGCCAGTTTGATTAGGCGATTAATCAACCAGCGTTGAGCAATAACATTCCAGTTATTTAGTTTAAAACAAAAACAATCAACACCCACACGACTTAACGAAAACAAAGTAAATTGTTCAACATTAGTGATGTCGGGACTTGGACAAAACTATCGATACATTTATTTTCTTTTTCAAAAATTCTTTTCTAAAATCTTTCGGTTATTTTATTGTATCAGTATTTTATCTACAACTTTTTTTTGATGTGGGAAATCATTTAATTAATGGACTTCTCCCGTAGAGCGGAAGCTTAATTATATATTTTTGTTATTTTATTTTCATTGTGCTTTACATAATTTGTGTTAAATCAGTGTAACTAGCATTTTCTCGTTCTCGTTAAACAAATTAATATACTACTGCTGTGGTTTGTTTTTGAGATGGGAACTCATCCACTGATTTCTTCTGCTCTAAGGTGGGGTGAAAGGGCGTGTCATACTTTTATTGATTAAAACTACACCTGTGTTCTTTAATTGCCCTTTGCGTTTTAGGACCGCAGGTTTCCTTTTCAGAAATATCCCGTGTCCCCAACGTGCATCAGCCCTGCTGGACTTCTACGGTTTTATCTACAACGTAATGTTATTAAAACCAACTGAAACATCAAGACTTCCTTAAACTTCATCAGCATCTTGAGCGGTACTCATGTAAATGCTCCTTCATATAACAAAAACTATCAATGTGCCGTAACAGATTAAGTTATTCCTGTCGATAATTTTCATTTTACTAATATTCCCCATCTCTAGAGTAGTTACAACTACATTAATTACCACACAAAGGCTTATTTGTCTATTCATTAGGGATGTTTTAATGAATGCATTGGTATTAGTCGAATCGGCATTTTGAGCTTATTCTGCTTTAACATTAATTTACAATGTTAATTAAGTACTTAATTATGATCGAGCGAGAAATGTTGAGTCAGTTATCGATAAATAACCGACTCAACGTTTAGACTGTTAGTATCTGAACATTCGGCAGGACGGGAGATGATGCAAAACTGAGGAGGAACCTGTGGCTTACGCTTACAGCACCAACCTCCTCGCGTTACATTTAATAATAATTATATCTTAAAATTAAATGCATTATACAATACCTATGAATATGGTATACTCAGATATAACTCTGTTATAACTCTCTTTGGGAAAGAAATAACTACTCCGAGTCAAAAGTGAAATCTCGATACGCAGCAAAATTACCCTAAAATGGTGGCGCTTTCAGGGGAAAGCGCCACCATTTTGGTGACCATTTTGGTGATTTTTGTGGTGGAGGGCCACCACGTGCAATGTATGACTGTCCTTACTAATAAATTCTAAGATTCTTTAGCTATCCAGTAGTGTAATTGAATTTTGGATAGCAGTGATAGATATAAAGCTGCAACACCAAACTGTATCCCCTGATTTTGTTATCATTCGTTTTTTTTAATTGCCTCCCTAAGGAAGCACTTTTGAAGAAGAAGAATTCACGTCAAAATAAATTATTATATAAATTATATGGGTTCTTAAAAGAATCGATTCGTAAACTTACATCCGACTAAGCACAAAACAAAGGTAAAATCTATTTCGCTGAGATGACAGTTACCACGTGACGAGTCCCGGTGGCCACGGCATTCTCATTTCCTGCCTGAGCGTTTTCAATAACTACCGCCATTTGTTTACTAAAACATTTTATTGGCAAATCGTTTTTACACATCATATACCGAAATATTGCATTCGAAATTGAATGAAACTTTGAATTATATTGAGCGTGATAGTACTGGAATTAATATAATTTGTGTTAATATGCTATTGACCTATATGTTTTTGGTGATATTGATGGTTTAATTATTTGAACAATAATTTATAATTTTAGAACGAAAAGTTAATAAATAACAACTACAATAATTCAAAATAGTATTTTAGTTAGGTGGAAGTATTTAATTAAACTAACATACAAAATAAAAGTAAACGAGAATAGAATCACGTTTTGAAAATCTTAAAAGAATCCAGGGAGCACTGAGGGCTTAACCAAGTTTATAACCAAAAATCTTTGAAAATGCTAGTAGAAAACTTCAAATGTATGGGAATGACGTCATCTCAACGCTCAGTCACGTGGTTAGTACAAAGGAATCGGGGGCGTGGCTGACTCGAGGCGATCGACGAAAGAGAATCAAAACAAAACGGTCGTAACTTGGCTAGGCCTACTGATTTATCATTACAAATAAGCTACGTACTACGCCGTAGCACTCGCGTAGCACCGTAGCGCTACGAGACTATCTATTTGAGGAGAGCAGGGTCGCGAAGGCAATCGAAGTCGCTTTGAGCCGCGCTTCAGGTGGCAAACTACTTAGAGAAAGTGCAAAATTCTACATAAAGCCACTGTGCAACGAACCGAACTAAAACCTTTGAACTCCTTTGATTTGTAGAGGGTTTACGATTTGACGGCGGTGTCGGTGTCATTTACCTTCAACGTCTGACTTTTCTTGTAAATCTTGTTAGAGGATGTCTGCGAGTAGAAAGTGAGTTTTTCTTAATGCTGACTTGACAGTTTTTTTTACAAGTTTATTTTGAAAAGTTCGTTGTGTCGTATAAGTAATTTATTTATTTTTTTATTCTGTCATTTGTAAGACTGAATCGCTATGAGTAATTGTAACAAAACGAACACGTGTCTCTGCGTGTGCGATTAAAACTTGCATAAACTGGGAAAAAATCGCAAACCCGTATAAAAAGCAATCATAAAATTGAACCACAATATCGCTGTATTTATGTGTTCAAAAGTATGTAAAAACGTGTTCTAAAGAATGTAACACACAAGTTACTTTATTTTTCAGTTACCGACTATGCGCCGGTAGAGGGCACATAAATCAATCTTTGTTCAAGCGCTTTACATCGTCTCACTGTTGCGCTGTAAAGCGGTATTTATGACGTAAAGCAATGTCCACGCTATGGTACAGGTCATGGTAAGCACGCTCATATTTCGTGAGATATGTGTCGGACTAATGTGTCTGAAATAATTTTGGGTGAAGAGAAGACATAATAAGCATAATCAGCCTTTTAATGTTCCCACTGCTGGGACTCTGGCCTCATGTCTTCCAATTTTTGGTTCTAAGACATGCCGGTTTCCTCACGATGTTTTCCATCACCGTTTTGAGAGCAGTGATGATGAAATATATGACACAAAGTAATACGCCTGGCTGGTTTTGAACCCGCGACCCACAATTCGTAAGTCGAGGCCGTTACCACTCGGCCCCCTCTGCTCTGGTTTTTTTTTTGAGTGTCATTAAATTATTCGCAAATTGATGATAGTTGGCGCCGAAAGGTTCTAGAGTGGTGACCGCGTACCGACCGAAGACGCAGCGTTGAAAGGCCTCCGACAAGGTGGACCGATGATTTGGTGAGGGTTGCGGAAGTCCAATGGATGAGAGACACACAGAACCGTTCGCTGTGCCGGCACTTGGCGGAGGCCTGTCTTCCAATTTTTGGTTCTAAGACATGCCGGTTTCCTCACGATGTTTTCCATCACCGTTTTGAGAGCAGTGATGATGAAATATATGACACAAAGTAATACGCCTGGCTGGTTTTGAACCCGCGACCCACAATTCGTAAGTCGAGGCCGTTACCACTCGGCCCCCTCTGCTCTGGTTTTTTTTTGAGTGTCATTAAATTATTCGCAAATTGATGATAGTTGGCGCCGAAAGGTTCTAGAGTGGTGACCGCGTACCGACCGAAGACGCAGCGTTGAAAGGCCTCCGACAAGGTGGACCGATGATTTGGTGAGGGTTGCGGAAGTCCGATGGATGAGAGACACACAGAACCGTTCGCTGTGCCGGCACTTGGCGGAGGCCTGTGTTCAACAGTGGAAATCTTTCGGTTGAAATGATGACGATGTTGATGATGAAATTGATTCCTAGTACATATAAATGTGATGTAAAATTAGTGTAGTTTTGTATTTCGAGTCTCTTCACAGCGGGACTATATTTGGATTTATTGAAACAGTTGCGATTTCGGTAAAATTTACCTGAGAATTTTATATTGTGCTAGCTTCTGCCAGCGGCTTCGCCCGCGCGAAAGTTGTTTTCTCCATACAAACTTCCAATCCCCTTTTTACCCCCTTAGGGGTTATTTTATGAGTAGCCCCCTACTCACTCCCCACCCCCTTAGTGGAGTTTCGTAAAATCCGTTCTTTGCGGATGTCTACACCCTATAAGGAACCTACCTGCCAAATTTTAAGTTTGTAGGTGTTATAGTTTTTGAGATTTCGTGATTAATCAGTGAGTGGTATTTCGCTTTTATATATGTATATAGATTGTGCGCCGCATGCTGCGATAGTTATACACTCCTTTTGTTGTGTTTACGTTCATATAACTGCCCCCCTAGCCAAGCTAATACAACCGTTTCTTTTCGTTTCGTTGATCGCCTCGAGTCGGCCACGCCCCCTATTCCTTTGTTCTGACCACGTGACTGAGCGTTGAGATGACGTGAGAATAAAGGAATCGGAGACGTGGCTTACTCAAGGCAATCGACGAAAAGAGAATCGAAACGAAACGGTTGTAACTTGGCTAGGGAGGCTGGTCACACTCGCACACTGTTTGTGAATACAGTGTGCGAATTCGAAATGTTCGAAACACTCGCCGTGATCCTGAAACGAAAAGGGCAAATGAAGGAACACGGGTTGGTTTTAGTCAGTAAAGTTGGACACTCCCTCTTGCTCTACCTAGAACGGGAGAACTTTTGTGATGAATTCGCACATCAAATAAAAAAAGGGATTCATTAGGATTAGAGAAAAGTTAGTTTTTATGTCCAGTCAAAAATAAAGATTTTTTAAACCATGGTTCAAAAAAGATGTCATCTCGTGTAATGCTCCATTTTTACTACCCCTAAACTGTTACCTGACAGTATTTTTATTGAGTTATTAACACTTTACCGTAAAAATGATGGAAAGTTTAAATCTGATTAAATTAATTTACAACAAAGCGAGAGTGAAATATACATAGTATACCTAAAACAAAGTCGCTTTTCGTGTCTGTCTGTCCCTATGTATACTTAGATCTTTAAAACTACGCAACGGATTTTGATGCGGTTTTCTTTAATAGATAGAATGATTCAAGAGGAAGGTTTATGTGTACAATAAACGCACAATATAGTAGAGGAACACTGGTGATTTTAGAGGTTTCTAATGTGATGTCGTAAATAAACTCATTTTTTTGCGCTTACATTGCATACGCTGGCTGAACCCTAAGAGATAGATCAAAATAATGTATTACAGTATTGTACACCTTTTAAAGATCTACAAAAAAGTCCGCGATGGTATATGTCTATCATTTAGGTATAACCCACAATAACCATTTTTTATCCTTTACTTTTTACGAGAAATAATAGCTTATATACGAAACGCTTTTAAGCAATACAGCATTAATCTTTATCCAATTAATTACCTCAAATAAGTTGTGCATTTAATATAGATCAATATGGCCCTTTACAGCGTGTAATTTAGATGAATATTTTCGAAGATATTACACATTTAAAATGCAGGGACATAGCGGTTGCGGTAAATAACTTGAATCTTTCAAATATTGATGCGCCGACGCAAATATACTACTCGGTTACTTCCAGATTGGTCCCATTTTTTTCAAATCCAGTTCTGATAATGGAATCCATGAGGAATCGAGGGAACTCCTCAAATATTCTAGTCACTATATAGTGATTTTGGTATTTTCATCGAGAACTAAAGCATTTACAGTCAAAAAGTAACATTTGATGAAGTGGAACTGATAAAGAAGACCAGAAATGGCCAACGAAACTTCACCCTCATATAGATATCAAAATGCAGGTAAGTAACTAGATGACAATATAAATAAATAAATGGTTCTGAATAGTTATGTTGAAAATGGTTTTATCGAAGTGATGATGATGGAGCCGGAAGGTAGGCACTAGAACTCTGTAATTAATCAATGTAACCTAGCCGTGTTTGGGCTTATTAGAATTGTCATGAGATGTACTTTGGCTATAAGGTACCTACTATCGAACTAACCTGATGATGGAGCCGGGAGGTAGATGGGGACTTCATAATAAAATAATGTATCATAGCAGTGTTTGGGTTAATTCGAATAGTCATGAGATGTACTCTGGCTATAAGTGCATCACAACGAAAAAGTGTGAAATAAAAAACTTTTTACAAAAAAAAAATACCTACTTATCTACAAAAAAAAAACAAAACACTAAAACGATCAAAATAACTTTAATTTCGGAAGTCGGTGTTAAATAACAAGCAAAAAATACCAGAAACACCGACTTCCGAAATTAAAGTTATTTTGATCGTTATAGTGTTTTTAACGGACTTCAAAAAAGGAGGAGGTTATCAATTCGGTTGTATGTTTTCTTTTCTTTTTTTTTGTGTGTTACCTCAGAACTCCGTCGTTTATGGACCGACGATTTGCAATTTTTTTTTCTATATAGGATATGCTTAAAGATTGGTCCCATTTTTTTTCAAAATCCAGTTCTGATGATGGGATCTATGAGGAATATAATAATATATAGTGATTTTGGTATTTTCATCGAGAACATAAGCATTTACAGTCAAAAAGTAACATTTGATGAAGTGGAACTGATGATGAAGACCAGGAATGGCCAACGGAACTGCATACTCACATAGATATCACAATGAAGACAGTTAAGCGACTATGACAATTCAAATAAATAAATGGTTCTGAATAGTTATGTTGAAAATGGTATCATCGAAGTGACAGACAGCGGGAAGCGACTTTGTTTTATACTATGAAGTGATCAACATTGCACCCGTGCGAAGCCGGGGCGGGTTGCTAGTAATATATAAAAGGAGAAACTCACTGACTGACATATCAACGCACAACCGAAACTACTGGGACTAGGACTCTGAGAGTTTGCACAAGACTTCCTTTTATGACGTAGGCGAGCACTAAGATTTCCCAAAATTCATCCCTAAGGGTATGAAACGGGGGTCCAAAGTTTGTATGGAGAAACCTACTTTCAAGAGGGCGAAACCGCTGGCAGAAGCTAGTCCTAGATAAAAAATAAGTTGTCGATTTTCATTTAAAATAACTTGCAATTTTTTGATAATTAGAAAGCAGTTCTTTCTAGCTGTGCCCGAGGTTTTACCCGTGTCTTTGGTTACCGCTCCGCTCCCGTGGGTCATAGCGTGATGTTATATAGCCTATAGCCTTCCTCCTCTTTTTCCTCCTTCGACGAATGGGATTTTATGTATCGTGTCTATGGGCCTTAGTTGCCTGAAAATAAAGAATTATTATTTACATTTTTAAATATTTCTTGAAAAAAAAAAAACATATAAAAATATAAATATACCCACCGGCATCGGGAACAGAGTCCAAGCTGCTGGTGGTCAGGGCTGTTGAGAGATGAATCTTCGAACAATACGCACCGTGTCTAGGAGTTACTACCTTTTGAATGAAGCCCTTGATCCAACTTTTTGTTATTATTAAAACAATTTTTCAATTTGAACCAGTAGTTCCTAAGATTAACTCGTTCAAACAAACAGACTAGATTTGCTCAGATAAATACAATATATTCTGAACACAAAACTTTCCGTTTCCAAACTACAACTATACTGGTCCAATCGTTAGTTTACCTAAAATACAGGACCGGCCACAGTTGCCACAGTTTGCATGGCATTAGCAGGATGTTGCCACGTTGCCAAGACCTCTGTGTGGCGTGGCCTGAATGCACGGGTATATTCTGTGCATGCACGTTTGTAAGCACGAGAATATCAAACTATTACTTGAGTATTGTTCTAAATCGGTGTAAAGGTGAGGCCACTTAATGAAGCGAGATCTTAGTAAGAATATTTTAAGTAAAATTTATTCTTGATTCTTAATTGTAGATAAAAACTTAAAATAGCATACAGTGATTAGAAAATTTATGACGATTTAGTGTCAAGTATTTAATACCATTAAGAGTAGATCTAAAAAAGCATTATTATCAGTTCTTTCCAAAGGACCATAACTTAAATAGCAAAATTTGCTTATTGCAATTTATAAGCATTTTTGCGATCGATTTTTGATAAAATATTTTTTTATGTTGTCTTTATTTTAGAGACTTAGAATTTTGGAGTTGTTTCCGTGATTTTGATACCCATCAAAATAAAGTGCCCAAAGAAACAATGCCTATGTTATAAAAAAAAGACTTCATTTATGTAGGCTGCGGAGGCTACCATCTCATTTGTTTTAAAACAACATAATTGTAGGCTGGATATTATATATATAAACATACACAATTTTTTTTTTCTTTCTAGTACTAGTGAAAAGTGCATCAAAATATGTGGCGTGGTTTCGGATTAGTTAGCAAACAAAGTGACAGACGTAGGAAGCGACTTTGTACTATGTATTTTATTTATAACTTCAACAATTTTTACATTGTATCATAGATAATTATAATATTATAGAAATTAAATTATAGAACATTAAATAAATAATCAAAATTTTTTTTTTAGTAAAAGTACTAGTAAAAAACTATAAAATACTGAAACAAATAAATGATTTCTGTTTGTACATCTAATAATAAATGAATTCACATTTCACCGTTACAAATGATACGTTAAAAATGTAACGTTTTTAATTTGTGTAAAGTTAATTATGTAGCTTTGGCATAAAGACTTATCAAAAAATCTGCCCAGTTGTTTTAGCGTACAGTGCGTGCCAGAGAAATATACTTATAAAATATGTCCAAAAAACAAGAAGAAAGAAAGAAAAATATTTTATTTGTCACACGTACACAGATACACACAATGTAGTAACAACGTGTAAACACTTAAGATAAAAATAAATAAATAATAATATCTAAGATTGTGTATCTCGCGCCTGCACTAAATAGGTCCAGTTCAGTAAAAATGCCAGACAACTTCGTGGTAGTTGCCTAACGCTGGTTTTCAACTGAACCTTATTGAGTAAGAATACAAAGTAAGAAAACATCTCCTTTTAAGGCAGTCGGGTAAAAAAATGCCACGGTATCATAATTTTTGCCAGCCAGCCAAAATATTAAAACCACCGACGTTACGAAAAATATAGTCGATGACAGGGAACGACACCTCACCCGCTCCAGGGTCAAAAAACCTAACTCAAACTCCTTATCTGTGACCTCACCCTAACATTTCGTAGCAAATCGTTTTTACATCCAATAATATCGTGCGAGATATTCACAATAAGGAGCGCTGAGATATATCGGAGTAAATGATATCATTTATCCGCTTGAGTTTTTCATGAACTGATATTAATGCGATGTACTGGTACAGCTGCTGCTTTCAATGTGGACAAATTATTCTGTAACACGAAAAATGTGAGGATTTCAAAATGGATCGCGATGTTTCAGTCTCGTTTTCGTGTTTATTGAGAACATGAAGAGGTTAAGACATTTACTTTTATCTTTAAGATTGCGGTTTATAATCACAATTCGTTTTTATTCTTTATTGTACAAAAAACCTATAAATACAAAAAAAAAAAAACAAGAGGATGAAAGAATGGGTGAAAGATAGATTTTACAAAAGATGTAAGATATAATGAGAGCCCAACAAAAACTTAAAACTACTTTTTATATCCTATCACATTTTACTTAACTCAATAAACAAGTGAACAGTACATAATACAAATCTTATATCTATATATGTCGCAGCTGTATCGTATAACACTTTGTATTACAAGTTGGCGAGCCGTAGTAAAAAACGTCGCTCTAATTTAACGTGGTTTATCTCACGTTCAGCCAGATTTTAATTCGGCTGAAATAAAGTACGCTGCATTGTATGCGCACTTCACGTTCGTCAAAGCGGCTTAGTAACGTTGAACCCAAACGGGTGTATCGATGATATGCCACTTTGAAAGTTTTAGTTCCAATAATCACCGCAAGTCGCAGCGGTTTTTAACACAAAAAAGGAAGTTATCACAATCGACAACGATGTCACAAGAAAGTGAAATTAGGGAATCCTCCAAAAAAGTAAGTCATGGACAGTAATAATCTATTAGTATACCTTTAATTAATTAGAACAATTATTAGTCCAAGAACGAGCGAAGCGAGCTCTGAATTTTAGAGCACCTCGACACGGACCAGTTAGGTAAGAAGGGGATTACGATGGTTAGAGTGAGCGGCCTACCGTTACCCTGTCAAGTCACTTGTCACGTGACTTTTCCGCAGATAATGTCAACGCCATACATTTTGTACTTAGCGTTTGATGGGAACGCTTACAGGAAAGTCATTTGTCTAAGCATACAGGTTAGCTAGTACATAACACTATATACAATACCAATATGGAAACTAATAAAGCCCTGCAATTACACATAATATAAATATATTACAAATGTTAACAAAGTTGCACGTTGATTACATTAATGGTCTGCATAATCTACCATCCGTAATAAACTCTTTATTTTTCACAGTTAAAGCATAAACAAGTTATGTCGTCTTCGTTTAATGATTTTCGCGAATATTTCGGGAGACGAGGGTGGCGAACAATCAACGCTAAAAGCACCATTGTCAATTTTAATGAAACCCCCCGAGATATCAACTTTGTTTCGGCCCATTGTCGGAGACAGCCGAAGTCTGCCGAAGTCTTCCGAAGTACCGACGAGTTTTGTTGTGTCGCTGACAAACTTTTATTTGGCCAAATTGTTCATAGTCAGACTCCTTCTTATTGTGTGGAAACGTGATAGCAATCCTATTAAAACTAAGCTGTTTGTTTCGATTCCTATAACTGAAAGAGTTGTCTGTTAAATGGAATAACTTCTTGAAGACGTTAAATGACTATTTGTAACTAAATAAGACAGCGAAGAACTCAAATGAGGGTTTATGCCAATCTGACTGTTTCCCATTTGTGTTGGGATCGGCTTCAAAGCATGCAGTTAGATATTAGTATTTTACAAGGAGCGACTGCCTATCTAACCTCCACAACACAGTAACTGGGTAACACGATACTCCTTGGCAAGACTGCCCCCCTAGCCAAGTTACAATCGTATCGTTCGCACCGAACGCCTCGAGTAGGCCACGCCTCCGATTCCTTTGTTCTGACGTCTTCCAAACGCTCAGTCACGTGGTCAGAACAAAAGAATCGGAGGCGCGGCCTACTCGAGGCGTTCGGCGCGAGCGCTACGATTGTAACATGGCTAGGGGGGCTGGTGTCAGATTTCCTGTTTTCTAACTTTCCGTAATGACTGTTAAAAATCTACAAATGACAGCCGGGGGGGTAGTGTGCTTTCCGAGGCGCAGAAGAATCTAGATACGTTAAGATGGCCAACCATCTGCAGGTTAACCTCGGTAATCGATGCTTAAGCTTGCTTTAGCTCAAACTCCTTAGATATACCTAATGTTACAAAAATATATTTATGATACAATGATAATAATATTCGATAACCATCACACAGAGAGAGCAGTGGTGGCCGAGTGGTAACGGCCCCGACTTACGAGTTGTAGGTCGCGGGTTCAAACCCAGCCAGGCGCATTACTTTGTGTAATTTATTTCATCACCACTGCTCTCAAAACGGTGAAGGAAAACATCGTGAGGAAACCGGCATGTCCTAGAACCAAAAATTCAAAGACATGTGACATTCACCAATCCGCACTGGGCCCGCGTGGTGGATTATGGCCCATTCCCTCTCCTAGAGAGGAGGCCTGAGTCCCAGCAGTGGGAACATTAAAAGGCTGATTATGCTATGTTATGCTAACCATCACACAACGACATCTAGTCTCAAACTAAGCAGAGCTTGTGCTTTGAGTACTAGACAACTGATAAACATACTTATATATTTCTAAATACACACATATTACAGATAAATTACATCCAGACACAGAACAAATGAACGTGCTCATCACGCAAACATTTGTTTTGGGTGGGAATCGAAACCACGACCTCTGCATAGCAGTCAGGGCCACTAACCACTACACCAACAGGCCAGTCAAAACAATAAAGCTATTATAGCAAAAGAATAATAATAAGTACATATTTTTATGTAGGTAATCTTACGCTAGTAGAATATAAGTATATGTAAAGTTAATTGTAATAATTGAGGGTCAACGGTCATGTCCATTCATTACGGAGTAATAGGGTGTGTACCTTGAGGAAACAGGAAGTATCGAGGAAAACGAGGCTTATTGGCCAGGATGATCGGTCTATGCAAGCAACAAAACCGGCCAAGTGTGTGTCGGACTCACGTGCAAAAAGTTCTGAAGGAATCATATTTTTTTTAAATAGGGTTATAAATTTAAAAAAATATAATTGATAATCTTTATAAAACATGTTTTTAAATGAATCAAAAGGTAAAGTTAAGGAAATTTTATAAATAGTAGTTGTTATTATGGTTTTCAAATCCCGGATTTTTCAATACCGGTATTAATGTGATCAATACATCATTTTGGTATTTTTTTAATTTTTAGACTCAGTAAGTCAATTGGTCAATTTTATTTATTTCCTCAAAAAACTTTAGAACTGTTAATTGAAAAAAAATCTGGGCAAGTGCGAATCGGACTTACGCATAGTGGGTTCCGTACAAACTTACCTATGTAAATGGTTATTGTTCAATTCCCGAACAGTCTCGAAGATTTTTCCGAATAGCAACAAAAATATTTTTTTATTGTGACGAAACAATAAATTTACTGTTTTAAGATTTTTTTCTATACCTGTGCTAAATAGCACATACCGTGATTTATGCCAAGTTTCAGGATTCTGGGTCAACGGAAAGTACCCTATGAAATTTGATTCCTATGAGAGTGTCGAAACCGACACTACAACGATCGACCGTGTTTTTGCGAAATAAACGGCCGTATCTTTTTTTCCCGTAAAAAATACTTTTCTGACTTGAAAAACTTTAATTCTTTGCTTTGTACCCTAGTAGTGAATATTACTAGTTCATTTATTCACTTTATACGGCCATGTTTGGGTCATAAATATTCATGTGTGTACCTCAACTCAATCGGTTAGTGTTAGTTAGTGAGTTAATGATCAGTAAGTTAGTGATAGTATGACGAGTGACAGGGCAGAATGGAAGAAAATAACGTGTTGCGCCGACCCCAAATAACACGGGACAAGGGCAGGAAGATGATGATGACCTCAACTCAATCGGTTCAGTCCTTTGGCAGTTCCGTTTTTTATTCGGACGTTCGGAACCCTAAAAATTAGGAATGTTTATCTCGCAAGTATTATGTGCTTGATCATCTTACTTTGGCTAAACCGTCTGCGGTATGCAGTTTTTTATCTTTAAAAAACTTTACTCCACTCTAGGAACTAATCATGTATTGTAATAATAATAAATAACCCCATCGCCGTATCTCTACGTTGCCGTCGTGGTGGGGCTTACTTGCTCCAGAAAACCCTAGGTCTGTATCGGTAGAGTTTGCTATGCCGTAACACACCTGGGGTGAGGGGCCAGACTAAGAGAAATACATTCCACATGGCAGTTTTGTGGCAAACTGTTGGGCATTAGCGACCCCACGGACCCGACCGTCCGGGAGAATTCTTGTTCTTCATCTCTGGCTTGCCTTTATTGGCCGTTGTGAATACTGACGAGGAACAAAGCTTCCACCTCTCTCTTATCGTTATTGGCTGGCTTGAGTGGAGACT
Source organism: Mythimna impura (assembly GCA_905147345.3). Taxonomy (NCBI): domain Eukaryota; kingdom Metazoa; phylum Arthropoda; class Insecta; order Lepidoptera; family Noctuidae; genus Mythimna; species Mythimna impura. The sequence continues at coordinate 12,606,484 of LR990362.1, read as the reverse complement.
CGCAAGAGCAAACGTGCTCGGGAGAAGGATGTATAATCCACTAGGTAGGGATCTTGACCGTACTTCCGGAATTGTCCTGATAGCCGTGGTATTCGTGGTAAGCACCTCAGGATATGTTGCCCTCTTGTAGCTACGTCACTTCGTTCTAGCGACCGTTTATGGGGGCCCATTTATTGAGTGTGCAAGTCACCCCCTGCCTTTTTATCGATGGATATTAATAACATTGTTCAGGCAGGAGCCATAGTCTTAACATAGTTCCTGGTAACCAGCCCACTTAATATTCTAAAAACCATAGCCTTATAGTCTTTGTTTTCCATAATATATATCGCAATAGTTTTACACCAACCGGGGGTTATTCTTGGGTGCACTAGCATAGCGCGTACAGGGATAATCGTCGGTTGGTATCACATTCCATTAAAAGTGACTAAAGGGCCTCTGCTAGTTGGTTTCGGCTCCTCGTACGCCTTTCAAAGGTCCGGGATCTCAGGGTTCCGAGATAAACTGATACATAAGTAATAATATTCCACAACTATCATACAACGCCGTCTAGTCCCAAGCTAAGAGAGCTTGTGTTATGAGTACTAGTCAACTGATAAGCATACTTAAATAATTCTAAATACATACATAAGCATAAGCATAATCAGCCGTTTAATGTTCCCACTGCTGGGACTCAGGCCTCCTCTCTAGGAGAGGGAATGGGCCGTAATAGCAATGAGCAGTGGTGGTCGAGTGGTAACGGCCCCGACTTACGAATTGTAGGTCGCGGGTTCAAACCCAGCCAGACGCATTACTTTGTGTAATTTATTTCATCACTACTGCTCTCAAAACGGTGAAGGAAAACATCGTGAGGAAACCGGCATGTCCTAGAACCAAAAATTCAAAGACATTCACCAACCCGCACTGGGCCCGCATGGTGAATACATACATATTACAGATAAATTACACTTAATTTACAGTTAATTGTCCTGGGTGGGAATCGAACCCACGACCTCTGGTATAACAGTCAGGGCCACTAACCACTAGACCATCAGGCCAGTCAAAATTGTGGGTGCGTTCTTAAACCTGTACTCTCTTAAACAATACACCCAGAGCCAGAACAACTATCTGTAGGCCATACAAATATTTGTTTCAGGCGGGAATCGAACTCGCAATACGCAGCGCACCAGCCAATCGCTGAACCACTATAGTAGTGTACATCACAGTAGAATAGACTGTATCAATATAGAATTATTTTATTTTATTGTAATCGGAAAAGAAACAGTAATTACAACTAATAAAAATAACAAATTATGCAACTATAAACCAATGACATGTTTTCGCATTTAAATCGCTATGAAGAGCATGCTTGATAGAGAAAAAAAAAATGTAGATGGACCAGATTTTCCAAGAATACTTTACGTAAGACCGACATCAAGCTCCTTTCATGGATACATAATATGACATTTATTTCAGACCATTTTTTGCGGATCCCATTACTTCCAGACGGTCTCGTTATTAGATAAGCCTTCCAATCATAGTTTCAGGGGTGGGATGGTTCAGAGTCTGTATCAAATGCAATCAGAGGTGAAAGGCGCCTCTGTTGCTTTGTCTGAGCTCCCCAGGGGGTACGTCGTTGTAACAAACGGTTATAGCTTTTACACGACGTGACGGGTACCCTCAAGTACCCCAACACTCGGGGGACTGTGGACACCGAACTCCAAGCCCCCAATACTGCTGGGTAATACGATCATTCCGTTGTATTTGGGGCAAAGAGGTAGATCAGGGTTAAGCTAATGCTGGATATGGAGACTACGCGGATTTAAACAGTTTGAAATGTTTGAGAACAGTTTTCTATATTATTTATTTCCAGCTTGGGTGGACATAATGAGAAATCAATGTTTGTTGTCCAGTCGTTTTAAATAAATAACGTCATGTATAAAGTTTGTGGAAAATTGATTTTAAGTTAGTTAAGCAAATAAAATGTGTTGTTCAAGAATTATGTCATCGTTGAGCAAAGTCCTTTCCTCGTAACGGATATCAAAATCAAAATGTTTTTATTTTACATAGCCTGATCACTTATAAAATATCAGAAGCTAGTGTACGGTTCTAATCGATCGTTTCTTATGGAGAATTACCGGCAAGAAACACTATGGTAACACTTTAAAAAAAAAATGATTTTACAATATTACCACATTACAATATTAATAGGTGTGAAAGGGCAGTGTAGACTAGTCAACATTGTACCCAAAAGCACTATAAAAATAATAATAATAATAACAAAGTGAATCGAAATAGAAAGTAATTTATGAATCTGTGGAATCGACAGTGTTCTCCTAAACACGTTACTAAAAAGAAGCTCTAAAAAATAAATCTATCAATAAATAAATGATTTAGTTGGAACAGACATTGCTATTTAAATGTAACCAAGTCGATTTTTTACAACTATTTTATTTTTAATCTTGACTCTAAATCAAGTAACAATATCTGTAATACGACCAACCACAACAGTTAGATGAGTTTAGTAGAAAAATGTACTGAACTTCACAAAAGTGAAGATTCTATCAAGAGTTATGGCTTACTGCATTCTCTACCGCCTGCACAGTGTACTGTCGTAAATGCAGTAGGCATAATTTATATTACACAGGCTAAGATCTTGAGATAGGACTGCGGGCGAGAACCCAAATGTGCCAAGTAATAATAATAATAATCTTAACATAGTTCCTGGTACACAGTCCACTTAAGACTACAAAAACCATAGCCCTATCTTAGTTTTCCATATATCGCAATAGTTTCTCATTAACCGGGAGTTGTCCTTGGATGCACTAGCATAGCATACAGGGATAATCGCCAGTTGGTACCACGTTCCATTAAAGGCGTATAAGGGGCCTCTGCGAGTTGGTTTCGGCTCCTCGTACGCCTTCCAAAGGTCCAGGTCTTAATGCGAATTATTTGGAGATCTAAACTGAACTGTTAAAGGGATAGAGCTATGGGTGGAGCTTCATCACTCTTTCTCGCTCGCTCGCTTGACAATTTGTCATGTCAGGATATGGCCCCATAAATTACATAATTTATTATTAGTCAGGTTATTGCTCAGGTTAGCCAAATCACCTTCACGCTGCGGTCTCTCTATAGATTTAAAAATTTCCTCCCGTCAAGCACTAAAACTACGTTAGTACAGTCGCTTGTGTTACCTATAATTGACTATGCTGATGTTTGTTACTCTGATCTTTCCCAAGAACTTCTGAACAAATTGGATCGACTTCTCAACAACTGCATTCGCTTCATATTTGGCCTTCGTAAATATGATCACATTTCTTCCTACCGTTCTCAGCTTAAATGGCTGCCTATCCGTCACAGGAGATCCCTCAGATCCCTCTGCATGCTCTTCACCGTAATGAATGATCCTTGTTCTCCTGATTATTTAAAACAATATTTTAAAGTGTTGGGCAGTTCTCATAACCTTAACCTTCGTGCATCCAAGAACATGCTCCTTCATATTCCTTCTCACCGTACTGGCTTTATGTCCAACTCATACGCTGTTTCCACCATAAAACTCTGGAATGTGCTTCCCCTTGACATCAAAAAAGCTGATAGTAAATCCTTCAAGCGTAAAATTCGGAACTACTACTTGAAGTCTTCTCAACCTTAGCTCGGTCTTCGTCGACAAACCTACCACAGTGTTGTCTTTTTTAACCCAAAGGTTGACTGGTAGAGAATGCCTTGTTGCATTAAGTCCGCCTATGTACCACTACTGTACATGAAGTTTAAATAAATAAATAAATAAATTAGTTCTAAGAGCTGTTTGTTTAGCTGAAACTAATAATAATCTATACTTATAATAAATCTGTAGAAGTGAAAATTCTGTACATTGAAAATATCAAATAAATAAATGGCAGGGAGTGTTACTAGACCGACACCGAACCCAAAAATGTGATTAAAAAAATTTTTGTCTGTCTGTCTGTTTGTTCAGACATCACGCAAAAACTACCGGTTCGATTACGATGAAACTTGGTATAATTATTATTTAATATCCTGGGCACCACACTGAGTACTTTATGTCCCGGAAAAGTAAATACAATAAAAAACAAACTTAATTTTGCGGTTCGATCCCTAGACCCGATTACTGTACTAACCGCAAATAATAAGTTTGTCGTAGGTTACGTCACCCGCAGTGGAGTTCACTAAACCTCCGTACTCACATTCGGTATTACTTGATAGTTTTACTCCAAAACGAGTAAATATTAACGTGTAGACCGCAAAACTCACAGCTCGAAGGCTCGCATCGAGCCGGCTCGATGTTTATCACATCAGAAAAATACATGTTTACATAATTTGTCTTTAAACTATTTAAAATTCTCGAAACAGTCTTAGTTGTGCATAATATTGTATCTAAACTTGGCAAGGGGACTGTATTTAGGAACGCAGTTCGAACATTGACATAATATGCACTACTGAAACACATAATCAATCCACAATTGCTATTTTGACATTTCGATAATCATTATTGTTGATGTCACTTGATCTCAGATCAAGAAGAAAAATTGTACCTTCAGAGATAGCGCACACGAGCAATTTTTGTCTCCGCAACCAATTTATTTCAAACAAGTTACGGGTTTGTATAGCAGTACTCGTGTATGCATTTCTTTAATATTATTATAGCATCTATTAAAGCATTATCAGCCTTATAATGTTCCTACTGCTGGGTCTCAGGCCTACTCTCTAGGAGAGGGAATGGGCAACAATCTATAACGCGGGTGCAGTACGGATTTTTGGTTCTAGGACATGCCGGTTTCCTCACGATGTTTTCCTTCACCGTTTTGAGAGCAGTGGTGATAAAATAAATTACAAAAAGTAATGCGCCTAGCTAGGTTTGAACAGGGTCGTTACTACTGGGCCGCCATTGCGCTCTAATCTATTAATCTAAAAAAAAAATTGTAGCAAGAAAATGACTCAACTACGCTTTGGCCACATTGTGTCCACGGCACGACCACTCGATGCATTGTCAGCAATCGGTAACTTCCCAGTCTCAGTACGCTTCAATCAACCAATGGTAACAGCCGCTTGCAAACATCAACAACTGAACATACACTTCAACATAAAAATAACTTAGACACTTAAAATGCCACACTATTACCTAATGGTCACACTATCACTTTTTGCCGGGAATACGAGTTTCCAGTATCCTTATATAATAAGTAGCTGTGAGAAAAACAAAATAATAAAGTGAATTATGTGTTTATCAGCCCGCCATGTTGGATGTTCAATTCTTTTTCGATATCTGTCATCATTTTTTTTTATTTTTTTTATTAACTGTCACACAACGTCGTCTAATCTCAAACTTAGCAGAGCTTGTGTTATGAGTACTAGACAACTGATAAATATACTTATATATATTTCTAAATACATTCATATATAGATAAATTACACCCAGACACAGAACAAATGATCGAACTCATCACACAAACATTTGTCCTGGGTGGGAATCGAACCCACGACCTCCGGCGTAGCAGTCAGGGCCACTAACCACTAGACCAACAGGCCATTTGTAGACATAATTTTGTTGAGTGACGTTTGTTTTGTGATTGCGCGATTTGTCGCTGACGCCAAGGTTTTAAAGACAGACCTTTTAAAGACCTATTTCCTAAAATATGCAATGAAATGAAATGAAATCGTTCGGACATTCAACTAATGCGATGCTATTTGGTGGAAAAAAAAAATGCGATTAGGTAGAAATTCGATTAACTTAGGTCGTTCGATGTTGCTTAAGTGAACTTTATCCCTAAGTTAACACACTTAGGGCTAAATAAAGTCCACCTGCCCAGTAAAGATTAACTTTCTTATATTGTTCTACGGATATTACAGATTAAAATAAAGTAAAGGAAGCAAGCAAGGGCCCTCAATTAGTGACGAAGAGCTTTAGACGACACCTCACAATGAGCCTCTTAAACCACTCTGATATACAGGAGGGCAATGTTTAAGAAAAACTTTTTATCTTTTTCTTTCATGTCCAGCGGAAGTTATGCTGATGTTCTCTTAATTAGCTAAGGCTCTATACAAGGACAAATTAAATTAATTGAAAAAACGTTGTAAACGTAATCGGTATTCACCGGATAATTGACAAATTCACTAATCACATCATACTAATATTATAAAAACGAAACTTTTAGGAATGTATCCTTTTCCTTTCCTTTTTTTTTATATTCCACAACTATCATACAACGCCGTCTAGTCCCAAGCTAGTGCAAGCAGAGCTTGTGTTATGAGTACTAGACAACTGATAAACATACTTACATATTTCTAAATACATACATATATAGATAAATTACACCCAGACACAGAACAAATGATCGTGCTCATCACACAAACATTTGTCCTGGGTGGGAATCGAACCCACGACCTCCGGCATAGCAGTCAGGGCCACTAACCACTAGACCAACAGGCCAGTCCAACAGTCAACATACAACACACGTACCTACAACGTGTAACAGTCATGTATGTATAACCTCGATTTTTTTAACGAATTTGGATAAATGACATAAGGGATAGACTATGTCCAGGAATAACACTTGGACTACTTTTTATAACAAGAGTCTTCTTACTAATAATCATTGAAAAATTACACCAAAAAATATTAGGACCTCACTTTTTCCACACTCCGAGAAGATTATTTTTTTTACCAGTATATTTCATAACCCGTAACTTCCATAACTTAATTTTCTGGCTCCATGCGAAGACAAAGCAATTTGCCTGCGATCCCCGATTGACGGTGATGTATGAATACAGATTACCTGTTGAACTTATAGAGACGGCGAGTATTAAAAGGCCTATATCAATCGTTCAGATAAAACGTTAGAACATGACGAGTTGGTCGAATTGCGTTCATACGGGGAACAGTCGGCTGTTCAGTGTCATCATATTATTTTTTTTTTACTATTTATGTACAAACGAAAAACAGAAAAAGATAATAGATACATAATAGACATTAGTGCAAAGGTACTGCTTATTTCCAAAGAAATTTCTTCCAGCAAACCTGCGAAAGGAGAGCTTACGAGAAATGTTGACAATAGTGTGTAGAAAGCAAGAGACGAAGTGTGTGTGAAATCTTAATCTTAAGTATACCAAAAGACGTTCACTGCAGAACACAGGCCTCCCTCAAGTGTCGCCACAATGACCAGTCCTATGCGTCTCGTATCCATCGAATTACCGCGTCCCTCACGAGGTAGACCATGATAACATGTGAGAGGTTTTTCAAGGCTGCGATTTTCGGTACGCGTTCGACTCCAGAACTTGTCAGCCTCATCGACCATCTATCTGTTCTGCGAGTTGGGCACACCATAATTATGGCGGTAAGTTCTCTCTCAAGCAAGGTCTTATAGCACAGGTATAGAAATAAATATGAAAACAGTAAATTTGTATTTACGTCACAAAAAAAAATTGCGATTCGAAAAAATCTTCGAGAAACCATTCGGGACTTGAACTACATATTTACGTAGGTAAGTTTGTACGGAACCCTCAAGACGCGAGTCCGACTCACACTTGCCCAATTTTTTTTTTTAATTTGGCACCACACCTTAACGGCTAAATATATTTGGGTGAATAAACCATGTCTTAAGACATAGGTTATGTTACTTTAAAAGTTCTCGTTAACTTTCGACTTTACGCAGGCGGAGCTGTGGGTAAATTTCATAATAATTTCAGCCAAAAGACGTCCACTGCTGGACATATTTGGCGCCTTCCCTGTCAGCTCATACTTGGCGAGTGTCAATTAACTGACCACAAATGTAACTACCAGCTTTCTAAACTCAAACAAATAATAAGATTGCCTGTATATCTATGTCTTGTGCAGACTGTACCATCTCTGTGGCTACGATTCAGCCAAGTTTGTGCCTCCGTCAATTGAGGCTGCAGTATTCACAGTTTCACAGCTGAATTCATTGACAGCCTCTCTCAAGTTGTACCACAACACCCGGTTCGCCGCTTGCCGCATACAATCCACAGCCTGGTTTCTACAGTCAGTGTGTTTATGAATTCGAGTATAGAGAGGTTATGAAAGCAAATAGAGACATTAGTTCTAACTTGGGTTCCGGACTAAGTGACATTCTGATCACCAGTGCGACTGTCAAAAGTTCTAAATGTTTGGGATCGACATTTCAGTAGGTATAAGCATATACTCTGCAACAGCTTTTTGGACAGTGTGCGCAGGAATTACATTTCTTGATTCCGCATCATCTTTCTACCCTCGAACAAACCGACGTACGGCGAGTATCCACTCTACTTCATTATAACACCTCTACGGTCCGGACTAAGCGTTTCAACTCGTCGTTTATACCGCGTACATCGAAGGACTGGAACAATTTGTCTGCTGCGGTCTTTCCGTCCGATAATAATTTAGGTGTCTTCAAGGCTGAAGTGAATAAGCTCTTAATAAACTAGTGTGTTTCACCACCAACGATTTCATGACTGCTTACTATCAGGTGGGATCGAAGTCAAGCACTATAAATACCATTAAAAAATAAAAACAGCTGACAGTTCACGATTCACCCAGAGTGGGAAAAGTTTTTATATAAATTATATTTAATTCGGATCCCAAAAAAAAAATCCTTTGGACTTTTGTCGAAATAACACAAGTTTTGTTTTAACTTAAAATAAAGATACGAAGGAGAAAGGAAGGGCTTAAACAGACACAGGTACTAAGTAAATTGCAACCCACATAGTCATTCCAAAAAAAAAATGGCGTAAGACAATCTGAGCAGAGAAAAGGGTTCCTTTCTCATATCTTGTTTATATCCTAAGAAAAAAACACTGTAGACATACGAGCAAAAAGGTTCCATACTTCAAAGTGGTCTGAGACAAGCCTAAAGACAATACACTGGGTATACACTCCCATATATCCATAAAAGGGAACATTTAGAGAAGAACGAGCGAGTGACGTCACAATTTAATCCCGTTTGAGGTCGTTCTGTGTTCCGCATATACTCGCAGCTCGGTTGTACATTTAAATTGTATATCTTTGTATGTAAAACACATGGGGTCGCGTTTCCAGGATATGACAATTATGATAATGTCGAAAAAGTGTTTAAGGAAGAATTTATATGCAAAGCTTATAAAATATTCTTTCCGATCGTGGGGTTTTCTGGCATATAATTGGAAAGAAAGCTATTTGTAATGGCAATGTAGTTGCATACATAATAATAATATTTTTTAAAATGTTTTTTTTATTATTATTTTCTGTTCTAATATTTAAAAAAGTAAATAATATTTATTTTAAAAAGATAATGAACGGAATAATAAGTTTGTTTTCAATAATTTGTTGACAAATATTACAGGTTCAGTAATAGGATACATATTACTTTTATTATTACTGGTAACACTGTCTACTTCCTACTTACTGATGTGTAAAAAATATTGTACCTACTTGGAGTCTGAAATAAAAGGCTACATTTTGCAAATAACTGTGTTCTGTATTTTGTTCTGTCACTGTTTACAGCAGGGGCGTAGCTACCACCGTATCAATGATACGGGGCCCCCAAGCTGCAGGGGCCCCGACATTTGTAAAAAATCGTGACGTATTTTCCACAAACTTCAATTCTTTTATTGATGAGAGGTGCGTAGTTAATGAATAACTACTAAATGATAGGATATTCCATTTTTATAATTCGCGCTCCGTTCGTTCTAGAATTCTCTATATAGGATCACAACAAAAACTTAAACTTTATTCTATTCCAGAATTCTTCAAAAAGACCTTGGTCTTGATTCTTGTTTCTAGATTCTTGTTCCTATTCTTGTTTCTAGATTTCGTCCGAAATCGATTCGGCTAGTCTGGTCATCTCTGTCGTGGTCTATCATGAATCCGTCTTATGTCTGTGTTAGTAAGGCCTACGGTGTAAAAAAAACCCGATAACTTTTGATATGAGGCCCCTTTGGGACTAGCTACGCCACTGTATTTCACGTTCATCATTACACTAATGTTATAAAAACGAAAGTTTGTGATTGTAATTAGCCTATACTTTTCCTCTGCTGAGCAAAGGCCTCCCTCAACTTCTTCCAGGTATTCTTTTCTTGATCCACCTCGAACCAACCCTTGTGGTAGGCGTCTAGGTCATCTTGCCACCTCCTTTCAGGTCGACCTCGGCGGCGTCGTCAGTCCTCAATAAAAACAATAAAAAATACATTTATAAAAAAATAAATACACTTCATTTGATTTCAGCCATAATTCTTTTCTCTATCCACAGAAATAACATCACAGAATCAGTTTAAAGGAACACGCTCACATTTTTCCTAGCCTCATTTACATGCTACACAATGGGTTCCCCCCATGTGTCTGAAATAATTGTAAATATCGAGTGCGGCCCGGAGACAAGTCGTTAGCGATGATCTCTTTATCCTGTTCGTGTGCGCTGCTCCGAAAAAAATCTATCCAGGAGGTCCAGCCTTCGGTCGACGAACGAAAGCCAAATTTTCCTTTTTGACCCAAAACCTAATTTTCTTCGTCCTATTTGTGTAACATTTGCAAGGTCACGTAGGTACTGTTGTATCTGTATAATTTTGTACCTAACAAAACACAAGTCTCAGTAAGTATCCACAACGCAGGCAGGCGTCTGCTCCGCGCGGGCGGTGGCATAAGAATGAATCGCACGGCATATTTAGTAGATAATTATGTATATGCAACACGTACATTAATTTAAGCATTTCAACCGCTATCAATACAGTCCATTTCACTTTGTTTGAATCAGCTTCCTGCGTCTTGGGATGGGTTCATTAAATTTTTATATTTCCGCCCAAAGTAATTGGTATAAGGCGCTATCAAGTTGAAATAAAAAAAAAACTATTTAACTACTTAGTATTTTAATAAGACTATTGTTTATTATAACATGCCAGTGATCAACACTTTAAAATAGATACTTATGACAAGCATTCAGTCATTTCATTAGGTATTAACTTTTCACAGTTCTATCCTTGCTCCAACTAAAGGATATTGATCATCCATGTGTAGAAGATGGACCAAGGACTGCCAAAAGTGGACACATAATGCACTATGTTCCTTGGGCTAGCCCAAGGAACACTATTAGTCTATAAAATAAAGCTCTTTAAAATCTATCCCAGAACTTTCGAGAAAAATAGATCAAACTACACAGATAATGCCCAATTCGATGAAGGTATATTTTTTAGTTTATTTAATAACAATTTCAATCTGTATTTGTTTATTTTAAAATCAAATTTTAAAGCACAACACTTCAGAAGCAGCTAGAAGTATTTTCCGTAAGTCTACACGCTATGAAATCCGTTTGACAAGAAATTAATTAAATATTATTGTTGTGAGTAAACTTTTAAGAAATTAAAATAATTTATCTATAACTACCTAAAAAATGTAAAGACAAAACTTTTTAACGCCGTATTTTAAACGTTGTTTTTTAAATTTATGTAAGGAACTATTTAGAAGTAGGGAAGCATTTGGTCTAAGCCCGGGCAATGTCCTTTGTTATTTTTGTTGAACTCAACCATCTGTTCTAAAATGTATTATGAAGAGGTCAATGATCTGTTTTTCTGCGGGATGTCTGGAAGTACTGATCACTTTCAGAAAATGCTTTTCCTTATAATAACTACTACACAATACTATCGCTGAGACCCAGAGGCTGCTTTATATCTCGAATAAAACACATGTTTCCTGTGACAAGTCACGTAGGTAAGCGAAGCCGAGAAGAAAATCTAGTATTCATTCAAGTGGACCTGGATGTATATAAAATACTTGCTTTATTATATATTCACATTTTAGATGACTTTTATGACCTTAGCGTTTCTTTCTTAAGTTTAGGATCAGGCTATTGAGCCATTTGCATGGAAATGCGTAACGTAGGTAAAAGAAAATGTGGAAGTACGATTCATAGAAAGTAGCAGATGTTATCTTCACCATTATCATCGTCCACAGCCTGACTTTGACCAGTGCTGGGAATTCCCTTTTGTTGTGTCAATCCACGCGTTTTTATGTCAGTCTTATCCAGGTTCTACTTGCAATGGTCGTTTTCACATCAGACGATAATGACACGATATCGGCAGACTGATAGTTTCATAAATTTTCTAACAAAAGATTGAGAGTTCTTTTACGTTTGATGGCTCCTCTACGGTCTGAACTAAGCGTTCCGCCTCGTCGTTTAATACCGCGTACATCGAAGGATTGGAACATATTGCCTGCAGTGATCTTTCCGTCCGATTTTAATTTAGGTGTCTTTCTGGCTTCATAAATTAGTGCGATTCACCATCAACGATAGCATTACTGCTTACCATCAGGTGGGAATGCAGTCAAGCACTAGTATCATTAAAAAAAAGATTAAATTGTACGACTAGATAAGTACTCGAAACTGCTCGGTGGAATAACGGACACAAGCTGTTGGTTAATATCAACTCGACATCGTCAGATTAATGAAACTACCAGTCCACCGATATCGTGTCGTTATGATTATCGTATGTGAAAAAGCACCGATGGCAATAATATCATCTGGTAAATCATCTGCCAATCTACCGGACGACCAACGTTCCCCATATCAACCCTCAGACATCGTTCGGTCACTGCCTTACTCCACCTATCGTCACTGCCTTACTCCACCTGTCGCCACTGCCCAACTCTAATTAAAATCCATCTACATCTACACTTAACATTATAAAGAGGTAAAGTTTTTTATTTTTTTGTTTGTAGGAGGTAATCTCTGAAAGTACTGGACCGATTGCGAAAAGGTTTTCACTGATAGATAGCTGCTTTATTCTTGAGTGACATAGGCTATATTTTATGTACGCGGGCGAAGCTGCGGGCAAAAGCTAGTAACTCATAAATGATATCTTTACCTACCTACCGAATATGATATTATTACGTTTTAAGCCGCACAAAAAAAAAAACTATCACTATCTCACACAATAAATATAACGTTCCCAAAAAAGTAATTATAACCTGTAGCATCCACCTAACAAAACATCTCCGAAAGGAAACATATGTAACGTCAAACAAAGACCGTTAGTAACAAAACGTGGTCGAAGTAGATAACTCACTTAAGCCTTATTTACCGAGAGCCGGCGATTCATTAGACAGAGCAGGGCAAACGAGATGAGCGAGGGTATGTGAGGCTATGTAGGACAGGAAACTGGTAAAGTAGCTGTCATTGGACCACAAATAATCTTTTTAGGGTTCCGTAAACGAAGACTGCCAACGGGACTCTATTACTAAGTCTCCACTGTCTGTCTGTCCGTCCTTTTGTCAGCGGGCTGTATCTCATAAACTTTAAGAAATAGTGTTTTGAAATTTTCACAGAATGTATATTTATATTGCCGCTACAACAATAGGTATTTAATAAAATTAAAATAAAGTTAAAAATTAAAGGGGTTCAAGAAACGTATTTTGTCGACTTTTTTTTTTGCTCATTTTTAATATTGTAGTACTGAACCTTGGTGTGCGAGTCATACTTGGCCAGTTTTTTTTTTCAATTCAATCATTTATATGCTAGCGTTTGACCACTATTTCATCTGACGGTAAGCAAATGATGTTGTCGACGTTAGAGCAGGTTGTAGTCGTCAGAAAATCTGCCCCCCTAGCCAAGTTACAAACGTTTCGTTTCGATTCTCTTTTCGTTGATCGCCTCGAGTCGGCCACGCCTCGTATTCCTTTGTTCTGACCATGTGACTAAGCGTTGAGATGACGTCAGTATAAAGGAATCGGAGGCGTGGCCTACTCGAGGAGATCGGCGAAAAGAGAAACGAAACGAAACGGTTGTAACTTGGTTAGGGGGGGCTGGTAGGGAATCCCACTGCTTAACTGTACGCACAATCTAAGCTAAATATTGTATTGTAAAGTGTTAAAATGAGAATGTGACGGGAGTTTTCGCCGAAACGTGTCGTATATCGACGATTCTGAGGACGGTTACGAGACACCACGCAGTGGAACACGACGCCGATGTTACGTGTATAATTATAATTATTTTTTTATGATATTTTTAATATTTATTAGTTTATTATTATGTATTTTATCTTTGAGCCTTAGTTGCCTGACAATCCATGGGTTGTACGAAAGTGTATCCCGGGGCCCTGGAACGAAGGCAAAGAAGGAACAGGAGTGGGATTTAGCCAGTAAAAGTCTGACACCCCTCTCGAACCACCCGAGAGCGGGATAAGTCATTAAATGATTTCTAACATAAAAAAAGTTGCCTGAAAATAAATAAATAAAAATAATAAACTTGAAGATTAAAATTCTGTTACGGCGTTTGAAAAGAATTCATGTCAAAAAAAAAAATCGCATTTTTATATAGCTTTAATCAACTCATGATATTATCGTAGTCTTGGACATATCCCAAGTTGCATTATCATTATAACACCAGATATTTCACCTTACGCATTCGATCTGTTATATGAATGGTGGTGTATATGGTTGGTTCTTTAGCTCCTATAAAATAAATGTGGGATAGTTCTAAAGTTTAAGCTGACCAAAAGTCTGTTGGGCGTGGAAACAAACTTTACACTGTCCCATCCCAACCATGTGGTTGCGGTACCAAGATCAACCACAACCTCTATGCGTTCGGTCCGACGGTGATATTTATCTGTACATACATACATATATATATACCTACATATACCTAAATAAAATTGAAGTGTCTGTTTGTAATATCAAAATATATATTTTTTTAAATCTTATTTGATACCTATAACAATTATGGAATTTGTAGTTTTTTTTTGTTTTTCTGATGTCTAACGGGTAGACTGATTTTAAAGGGACTTTCATTGGATAACTGATGTTACAAGGAGTAATTTAGGCTTTTAATTTTTTCAGTAAATTGAAAAAGACTTACACTGGGATATAGCCTAATGTAAGCTTTGTAATAAGTGACTTAAGCTACTTTTAATTTTCTGAGAGAACGAAACTTAATTCTCAGGGACATCTTCGAAATGGACAACATTTTTTTTTTGTACGGGAGCCTTAAAAAAGGAGAGTAATGTTCGTAAACTCCACGCGAATGAAGTCTCGGGTAACAGCTTCCCGCTTATCTTCCCGCTCCCTGCTCCCACTCTGGGCTAGGATTAAAGTTAGTTTAGGCGAGCACTCGACGCTCTGTGGTAACGGCAGATAAAACAATCCAGTTATCTCTCACCTGTGCCAGACGTGTCTGTCTGAGATATACTCGTCGATTTTTGTAATGTTCTTGCCAATCACGAAGTATTTGATCATGAAGGTTTCATGTTTATAAGCGAACCTTGAACATTGTGAGGGTACCTATATTTCCATGCTACCTGCTGCCAGTGATAGTGGAAAGTTATCCCAAGGAAACATACTACTGGGATAAAAAATATCCTATGTACTATTCCAGGACCTGGTCTACCCGTGTACCAAGTTTCATCGAAATCCATTCAGTACTTTTTGTTTGAAAGAGTAACAAACATCCACACATCCATACATCTATAACTTTCGCGTTTATAATATTAAGCTGTTGATCCCCGCATTAAAACGCCGGCGTTCACGCGCCATTGTCTTACTATTGTGTCTCTAATTACGCACTCAAAAGGTTAATAGGATTTTCTTGTTCCTAGCACGTTTTTAGGATTCCGTACCTCAAAAGGAAAAAACGGAACCCTTATAGGATCACTTTTTTGTCCATCTGTCTGTCAAGACCCTTTATCTCGAGAATGCGTGGAGGTATCAAGTTGAAATTAAAACCATATCCTCAAGTCTCCAGTTCCTTGAAGCTGTGAAAATATCAAACTTATGAGTTAACGAAAAAAAAAGATACGGCCGTTTATATCGTAAAACATATTGTATTTCGACACTCTCAAAGGAATCAAAATTCATTGGATACTTCCCGTTGACCTAGAGTCCCGTTGGCATGAAGCAAGGTCTCATAGCACAAGTATAGGGAAACATCTGAAAACTGTAAATTTTTAAATTTTTTTTTGCGATTCGGAAAAATCGTCGTAACTCAATTCGGGAATGGAACGGTTTTAATAGGTACGTTTGTACGGAACCCTCAGTGTCCGAGTCCGACTCGCACTTGCCCGGTTTTTTCATTACAGACTCGAATATAACTATTGAGATATGGGGCTCTTCACGCCTAAAGAAGAAGCCCGCTGCTGTGAATGGTTTTTCCCGTTATTTTTGAATTGGAAAATCATCATGTAACTTTTTTCGTTCGCAGTGGAGTGAGAGGGAGTCTAGGACTTAATAAAACTCGTCCGTGTTCCTTCAGTTGCCCTTTGCTTTCCAGGGCCGTGGTGACTCTTTCGAACCATCCTGCATCTGGATGGCCTTCCCCGTGAGTCGCCACATAAAACAGGCCTGTGCTTTTCCTATCCAGCGGCCATCCCTGGCTCTCATCAGGACATCCGCTTATCTTGTGGAAAGCCTTTCTGAGTCTTTTGTTAGGTTATGATCGTCACTCCAGAACCTTAACCACATCTTAACTTCAAACCTTTGCTTACGCCTTCGAGTTATTTTTGAAGGAAAAGATCTTAATTTGTCAGAGATTGCGTAACACAATTTTTAGTTCGTCCAGACTGGGTAATGTTTGAAGAAAGAAACTTAAGTATATTTTTATTCGTCTCAGACTTGACGTGATACTCGGTCGTTCACAGTTGGAGTGTGACCCAATTTTATGAGGCACAAAAACATATGACCAGATTTTCTGAATGACTAGAAAAATAAAAGGCAATTTTTCTAGTCATTCAGAAAATCTGGTGCAAAACTCTTCATTTGTTTGCAACTAGCGACGCTTCCCAGTTTCGCACGGGTATAACAATCTTTGGAATCCTTGACTTTTGTCTATCTCGAATAAAAGTTTTTCCATTCTATTTAATTACATTTTATTCCATTACATTCCATTTTATTCCCTTACATTCCATTTTAATCCATTCTGTATGGCTCAGAGGTAGTTAGCTACTTACAGTTCAATTGTTGGATGTGAGTAGACGAAAACCACAGACTCCACGATAATTACGTTTATAATTCGCAAAAGTTATACAAAGTTAAGTTAAGTAGATGCTAATCCGCGGTAATAGCGCTACGGCAGCTATTGGTCAACTAAAATTATTATAATTGCAAGTATAAAAGTAAATAAATCGAGTAGTGAAAAGTAGGTCGCGGCGTTAGCGATTTGCCTGTACGTGAACCGTACACATTCTATTCCATTCTATTCAATTCTATTCAATTCTATTCAATTCTATTCAATTCTATTCAATTCTATTCAATTCTATTCAATTCTATTCAATTCTATTCAATTCTATTCAATTCTATTCAATTCTATTCAATTCTATTCAATTCTATTCAATTCTATTCAATTCTATTCAATTCTATTCAATTCTATTCAATTCTATTCAATTCTATTCAATTCTATTCAATTCTATTCAATTCTATTCAATTCTATTCAATTCTATTCAATTCTATTCAATTCTATTCAATTCTATTCAATTCTATTCAATTCTATTCAATTCTATTTAATTCTATTCAATTCTATTCAATTCTATTCAATTCTATTCAATTCTATTCAATTCTATTCAATTCTATTCAATTCTATTCAATTCTATTCATCGCATCAATTAATTGCATCTATTGGGTTTATCGCAATGTATTCGAAGGTGTTTTATGATAGTGTCTGTAGAACGTCCAAATGAATAAAGATTTTACGAAGGACGAAACAATATGTTCGAGGCAACGATCTTGTTATTTTAGAAGTAAAATAATATGTTGTATAAACAATAAACACGTTGTCAACTGTGTTTCATTCTGAATTGTTCTTTTTCTTTTCTACAACTGACTTGTCAAGTTAAATAAGAAAATATTTAATACAAAAGCTGAGTTGCGTTGAGATTGACTTTTGTTGGAAAAGTGAAATAAGAATGTTTTTAGGTTTTTTTTTTGTGGTGGGAAGTCATCAAATAACTGCTCCCGCTTTGGGTAAAGTGAGAAGGAGTGTCAGACTTTTACTCTCTAAAATCTGCCTGTGTTTAGTAATACTAGGGCCGATACCCGCCATGGCTGCGGAAGAATTACCGTGACCTTGGAACGCAAAGGGCAACTCTGATGTATGAATCCAAGACACTGTATCTCAGAATTACCTATTTTGTGAAAACGGCATTTTATTTTTTTTTGGTTTTTTGTACGTTTAAGTAATATTATAATAATATTATATTATGTGTTATTGATGGATTGTGTGAACAGTGATATGAAAGAAAAGGAAGTTAGTGATAGCATGACGGTTGACAGGATAGAATGGAAGAAAAAAACATGTTGTGCCGACCCCAAATAAGATGGGACAAGGGCAGGAAGATGATGATGATATTATGTGTTAGGTATATTAAAGGTATTTTTACGTTCTATGCAGCCATGTACATTTTACAACCATACTATCTATAAATTAGAAATAATTAAGTAACTGTGTATTATCACTATAAAACTTGAAGAAAAGTTCCCGATTAGCATAGCATAGCATAGTCGGCCTTATAATGTTCCCACTGTTGGGACTCAGGCCTCCTCTCTAGGAGAGGGAATGGGCCGTAATCCACCACGCGGGCCCAGTGCGGGTTGGTGGATGTCACATGTCTTCGAATTTTTGGTTCTAGGACATGCCGGTTTCCTCACGATGTTTTCCTTCACCGTTTTGAGAGCAGTGGTGATGAAATAAATTACACAAAGTAATGCGCCTGGCTGGGTTTGAACCCGCGACCTACAGCTTCGTAAGTCGGGGCCGTTAACACTCGGCCACCACTGCTCAGTTCCCGATTGTTTGAACAAAATACTGTATCTTTATATAAATAGTATTAAGTTCTAAGTCTGAGAGTTGTTGTGATGTTGTATATTGCTTTGTGACAATTTCACTAATAGTCTATTACGGTATCCATTATTTTTTATTGTTCTTACACAGTATTACACAAACTTATCAAAACAAACGTAAACAAAACGCAGCGTACGCGCTGTCGATCATAACACCGTCCACGCGTCCGAGCAAGAGCAATGATTCACGACCACTAACCGTTGAGCTTTCGCCCGCTTGTCCCTCGTGTATCGTGCACCTAATACGCGTAGGGAAATGTCACAGCGCGTGACGTCTCCAGTATGTTTGGTTTAACAAAACACTATATCTCAGAATTTTTAACCAAATTAATTCAGCTAAAACACCGTTACTTCAACTACAGTGTTATGCAATAATAAACCATAAATGCAACTAAAATACAGTGTTTTACATGTGCTTATATATCTTTCTATGAACTATAAAATGAAAAATATTATTATGGGTATATGTCTGCCTTGAAATAATCTAATGACCGCTATTAAAGCAAAACAATGTAACTCGAGTTACAGTGTATTGGATTTGCAAGTCAGATTTGGTCCCGTCCATTTTGTTGATATCTCTTTGAGGAGCACGAGGGACACAAGACACAACGTGCTGTCCTTTGAGCTACCCATTACTCACCGTCCGCAAACCAACAAGGGTCGTAGACAACCTTTTGTATTTCAATCGACTAGTTACAATGACTGGACCTAAAGACGCTGTGATCTCTAAGAGTGAGTTGCACCAATTAACTGTAACGATATCCAATGTCTCATCAGCTGTCAAATCTCTGGTGAAGCGAAAATGACGTCACGAAAAACGATAATTTTGCCGCTCAAATTCGGACAGTTATGGGCTATAGTTACCGTTATAGCAGATGATAAATAATGACGACCATTGCACCTGGGTTATGGCGGTCAACCAAAAACTAGTCCACCTCTCTCCAAAAACTGATTAGGCCTCCTAGGTTTTTCAGGGCGTCTGTAACAGAATTCAAGGATCCTTGGATTCGCATAAATGCACCAGTGCAGTCTCCTTCAGGGAATTGTTTGTGATGCCTATTGTGTGGAGGTGCGAGGTGAATTCAATGGACATTGTTAATGTTACTGTTAAAATTAACTTGATGTAGCTCTTGGGGCAACCCACTCTAAGTTGGTTTTAGTGTTTTTTTCTGGATAGTTGACTAGCAAACATCGATCTATTCTAGCTACAAACATGCATCTAAAAAAAAAACCATGTTAAGTGACCGATGAAGTACTGAAAAAAATTTGTTTATCATTTAATTTATAAGTCTCCCATAGTTACGTAAACCAATTCAGATATATATGCCTTTAACATGTGGAAAACTTTTTACAAAAAATACAATTGACTTAATATTAAAGACGGTTTATTTGGATAAAAAACACAAAAATCCTAATCGAAATGATGAGTGTTTGTAAAAGTTCTGTTGGCCGTCTGTAGTTTTTTTTTCTTCAGTTCCTCTACGTCTGATTCTTTCTGAATTCAAATGCTCAATGAAAATAACAAAATTACTATTTATATGCCCATAATATTTGAACATGGACAAAACCAAAGTCATGGTAAATAACCATGTAGCACCCACTCCGATCAAGATCGGAGACTCTGCACTCGAAGTTGTAGACGATTACGTCTACCTTGGACAGACAGTCCAGTTGGGTAGATCTAATTTCGAGAAAGAGGTCAACCGTCGAATCCAACTCGGCTGGGCGGCGTTCGGGAAGCTGCGCGGTATCTTCTCATCCAATATACCACAGTGTCTCAAGACGAAAGTCTATGACCAGTGCGTGTTGCCAGTGATGACATATGGTTCCGAAACGTGGACGCTCACAATGGGCCTCATCAGAAGGCTCAAAGTCACCCAAAGGGCAATGGAAAGGGCTATGCTCGGAGTTTCCTTGCGTGATCGAATCAGAAATGAAGATATCCGCAGGAGAACCAAGGTTGCCGACATAGCGCGAAGAATCGCCAAACTAAAGTGGCAATGGGCAGGGCACATTGCTCGCAGAACGGATGGCCGTTGGGGCCGAAAGGTTTTGGAGTGGCGACCGCGTACCGGAAGACGCAGTGTCGGAAGGCCCCCTACAAGGTGGACCGATGACCTGGTGAAGGTTGCGGGAATCCGATGGATGCGAGACGCACAGGATCGTTCGTTGTGGCGACGTTTGGGGGAGGCCTATGTCCAGCAGTGGACGTCTATCGGCTGAAATGATGTGATGATGATGATGAATATTTGAAGACTTCTCTCGACCTTAATTCCTCATGGTTTCCCTAAGTTTGTTTCGGTGTCCCTGAGTTTGTTTCGGTGTTTCTCCTCAGGTAGTCAGCTAAGAAACTTCAGCCTCATCTAGTTTAAACTGACGAAAAAATTGACTCGTAATAGTGTTTTTTAAAACTTATTGGCAAAATAAATATATCATTTATTTTTGTTTTTCACATTCTATCATTGCACTATTTTTTTTTTTAAATATTGGTTCCTATTGTAAGCAATTACAAATAAATCGAATAATCCCATCTTAGTTAATAAAGTAAACACGGACTTTTAAAGATTTTAACAGTACGCAATTTGACTAGTAACGATAATTTGGTTCAATAAATTGCTGATAGTTTGAAAAATTGGCTCAAAAACATTTACAAGATATTTATGACACAATTTTAAACAGACACATCATCTTCCTGCCCTTGTCCCATCTTATTTGGGGTCGGCACAACATGTTTTTTTCTTCCATTCTATCCTGTCAACCGTCATGCTATCACTAACTTCCTTTTCTTTCATATCACTGTTCACACAATCCATCCATCTTTTCTTTGGCCTCCCTCTCCCTCTTACGCGCGCTTCTCCCCCACTTTATATGACGTAGATGCAGAGCTGTTGACTGACAGAATGTTGTCGGGCAGTCAATCTATCGTTGGCGGTTGAACTGTAAGGTGTAAACTGAGGGTACGTGTAAAAGTGTTACTGCTGAAATAAAAGTATTTATAACAAGTTCCAGTGTTTTGCTTTCACTATAAACGTAAACAAACATAAACTAGTGCATATTATACGGTTCCACAGACCTGTGCAGCAGTCGGGAGCCTCTGAACGTTAATCATCAAGACACTTGACAAATGCTGCCACCCAAGGGAACTAACTAAATTATTATTTATTTGTGCTACGTTATTTGTTGCTTCATTCATAAATTATGTTTTTATTTTGTTTTGTTTTTAGATTAGACATAATTCTACCTTTACTATTTGACTGGTAGAGGATCCGTTGTTGCATTAAGTTCGCCTATGTACCACTACTGTATATGAAGTTTAAATAAATAAAATTTAACAATATATCCTTATATCCTTCCTTACATATTATAAAAAAAGTCCGCGTTTGTCTGTATGAGCGCAATAAACGGTTTTCAATAATCTATATTATAAAAACTAGCTTTTGCCCGCGGCATCGCCCGCATACATAAAATATAGCCTATATAACTCAGGAATAAAGCAGCTTTCTATTGGTGAAAAAATTTTTTTACCTGCTACAAACATAAATCAAAAAAACAAACTTTACCTCTTTATAATTAATATTAGTGTAGATAAATACACCCAGACACAGACTAAATGATTGTGCTTATCACACAAACATTTGTCCTGGGTGGGAATCGAACCCACGACCTCCGGCATAGCAGTCAGGACAATAACCACTAGACCAACTGGCAAGTCATATATATAGTGTAGATGAATCCCTATTTCCCTTGATCACGTCATCACGTGTGAACGACTGGACCAGTTTCGCTAATTCTTTTTTTTTTGTTTGCTATTGTCAGGAAAAGATTCTTATGAAAAGAATAACTAAGCATATTGCGTAGAAAATAATAAAGAAAACAGAAAAATACTACTATTTAAACTGCGCGCTTTTGACAGTTCATAGCTGTTCTTACGATCCATTTTAAGGTTGTCTGGTAGATATCGCAGTCAGCAAAAAGACCGCCATTGTACCCATAGAATTAAGTTTATTAATAAGTTGTGACACATTTTTTGGTATACAATAAAGTTTATTCTATTATATTCTATAGCAAAAACAGGGCAACGTCTGTCGGGTCAGCTATATATATATATATATATATATATATAATATATCCACCCATCGTTTTCCATGAAAACTTCAATTATATCTGACGGCCCTGGTTACTTATCTCTTTTGTTTACTGTACCTACATAATATATTCTACAGTTTTAATTTCATGGTAAGGAATACGATCCCTTTGGGCTTCCCTTTTCTAATTGGCTAATTACTAACCATTCCACTATAAAATAAAGTTCAAATAGCTTCCCTTTAGTAAATTGGCAAGCGTGCTCTGTCGTCGATCAGATTATCACTTATCATCAGGTGAGATAGTGGTCAAACGCGAGCTCATCTACACTAATAATATAAAAAGGTAAAGTTTGTTTTATGTTTTTTTTTTGTTTGTAGGAGGTAATCTCTGGAAGTACAGGTCCGATTGCTAAAATTTTTTCACCGATAGAAAAGTGCTTTATTCCTGAGTGACATAGGCTATATTTTAAGTATGTGGGCGAAGCCGCTGGCAAAAATTAGTCCTTAATTAAAAAAAAAAAACTAAAACTAAAATCTTGATATTGGAACTTTAACGAGGTTTCCAAGAATTCTTTTGCAGACTTTTTTTTTATTGATATAAACTGACTGCGATCCCACCTAATGGTAAGCAGTGATGCAATCATTGATGGTGAGGCGCACTAGTTTATTAAGAGTCTATTCACTCTAGCCTTGAAGACACCTAAATTACAGTTGGACGGGAAGCCCGCAGCAGGCAAATTGTAAATATATATATATGCAGGCAAATATTTTTCTAGTTTCCAGTAAACAAGACTGTTTCATCAACCGTGATACTGTAAAATTCCGTTCACATCAATTGCCATTTGACCTCCATACCTATCTAATCTTTAGGGAAATCAGATTTGCTCAGCACACTGTAATCAGAATACAGGCGGATCAGTGTATGCAGCACCCTTGGGGATAGAGACTCGTTTATTTTTTCTAAGAATTATACTAAGGTAGCTTACATATGTACTTCCTTATTTCTTGTGAAGGGATATGGTAGAAACAGAAGCCGAAAGAGAGACAGCGTGCTATCGCGCTGTCTCTCTCTCTCTAAATAATAATTTATTTTCATCAGCCGACAACAAAGAGCTATTAGATTAGTTACAATATTCTTATCCTATAGCATAAACATATCATAATCAGCCTTTTAATGTTCCCACTGCTGGGATTCAGGCCTCCTCTCTAGGAGAGGAATGGGCCGTAATCTATCACGCGGGCCCAGTGCGGGTTGGTGAATGTCACATGTCTTCGAATTTTTTGATTGGCATGTCCTAGATGTTGTATGACGATGTTTTCTTTCACCGTTTTGACAGCAGTGGTGATGAAATAAATTACACAAAGTAATGCGCCTGGCTGAGTTTGAACCCGTTACCACTTGGCCACCACTGCTCTACCTTATCTTATCCTATGTTAGTACTTAATTACTAAAAGCGACAATGTATGACTATGTGCCACAAGTGCCTTTATAAACAGGCTATCTTCCCTTCCGGCCACAACACGCTGAATGCTGTTAGGGCTGCCACGGAGTCTGTTCAGCAGTGAAGCCCCTTTCTTTCGAAGCATAGTGTTAAAATTGTTAGTGCGTGCCTTGACAAACATTGTTGACGCGCTACAGAACCGAGGCAGACTCAACAGCGCCTTAAATGCATTGTTGTACTGGATTTGCAGAGCATTGTACCCTATGAATTTTGATTCCCTTGAGAGTGTCGAAATACACGTTTTTTGCGACATAAACGGCCGTATCTTTTTTCTTCGTTAATTCAGAATTTCCGCAGCTTTAAGGGTCCGCAGACCTGAGTTTAATTTCAACTCAATACGTCCACGCTTTCCGGAGATAAAGGGTCTTGACAAACAGACAGAGAGACAGACGGACGGACATCAAAGTAATACTATAAGGGTTCCGTTTTTTCCTTTTGAGGTACGGAACCCTAAAAAAAATATATATATACATATATTCAGTTCAACATTTTTTCATAGATATACTGAGGCATCCTGCTGCTTTTATTGCGTAAATAATATATTAGGTCGTAAACATAGTTTTCCGAACAGTTCTATAAACAATGTAAACTAGTGTTATTTATTGAAGTGATATTGTTTTCGAAAGTGGTTGAGATAAAAATAAAAGACTATCGAGAGACCTCGTAAAACAATCTATATTTATTTACATAAAAAGAGGCCTGATTTAAGCCGGGTACAGACTGTTGTAACATGAAGGTGCGTCCAGATCTGGCGAATGGCATTCCGACGTTCGCGAGCCGCTTGCGAACTGCGCGCGTGCATTTCATGTTCGTACGAAGCGCTCGTAGCACAGGGGTTTCGTACGAACGAGCCGCGCGCGAAATTCACGCGCGCCGTTAGCGAGCGGCTTGCGAGCGGCCCGCGAGCGGCTCGCAAACGGCGCATTCGCAAGGTCTGGACACACCATTACA
Organism: Mythimna impura; assembly: GCA_905147345.3. Classification (NCBI taxonomy): domain Eukaryota; kingdom Metazoa; phylum Arthropoda; class Insecta; order Lepidoptera; family Noctuidae; genus Mythimna; species Mythimna impura. The sequence continues at coordinate 12,581,174 of LR990362.1, read as the reverse complement.
TGCAAGGTAACTTGAAAGGAGCATTTCATAAGTGTAAACCGAGCATGTACCTATTCACATAGTTGAAATGCTCTGTTCGCGCGTAGTGTGCACGGTTCGCGCGCGCAAGGCGTCCACACTATGAGAATTCTGTTATATTGCATGATACATTGCGGCAATATGAACGGAAAATTCTTTCATTGCTTGTTAAGTTACAGCAGTCAATACCCGGCTTTACCGACAGATCAACACCCAGCCTAAGCCTAAAAAGTTGTTTTTTTGCACAGTTGTTGTTTTTAAGACAAATACGAGGAATAAAAACGCATTTTTCGTAATTCAAGCCTTAAGGGGTCCTTTTTCACTCGCCTATCGTCAACATCGAGCATGGTATAAAAGCTTGTTACTTCATCTAACGCAATCCAACGCGATCTTTGGCGAAAAGGCAACGCGAAAAAGAAAGATAACGCCTGAAAACTCTATTAGCATTCGGTAATTCCGTGATTTACTCGAGTATTTTACAAAACTTGTTCCAGGAAATAAGTGATTTTTTTTAAACCCTTAAAAGTTTTTGAAAAAAATTGTCGTCATTTAGAATCTTGATTAAACTTGCAAGCAACAACACAACACACATACTTACCATTATTATTTTCATTAGATATTGTTATTTACAATATCTAATGAAAAATGTGTGGCGTCATAATCGCGTAACAGCGGTTGTATGAAAAACAGTGAAAATGTATGTCGAGTTGATTTTCATCCCCTTAAGGGGGTGAAAAGTGAAGCCACGGACATAAGTAGTACCTACTCAATACTTGCCGTGACTTCAACCCCATAGAAATAAACGTTTTTAAAATTCCAAATGTTCCAAATCATAATTTATTAAACTGAAAACATTGTTGGGTTATCATATCGGTATCTACACTTTGTGACTTCGGTGACACTTCCGTACGAAGTTAATAACTTCACCGACTTAATTATGTAGGTATATAGATTTAAGAAAAACAAATCGATTAAAAAGATTAATGTTCCACAACAAAGTTTGAAAATGGAAACCGTTAGGCTTAGGGGCCGAAGCCTATCGCTTGTGTCAAATAAATTGAAGCGTTTTTCGGTACGTTACGTCCCCGAGTCGATGGTGTAATGTGATTTCAGTTGCGATTTAACGCTCAAACTAACTTTCAGGACGGATGTGTACTACTGATTTACTTTTATGTTATTGAATTTTGAAGAAAATCGTTGAGTTACCTTATACATTTTTCAAAAAAGTGAAATAATAACAAAGTTTCTTTATGGACAGAACCGGAACGATTCCTTCAATTAATCAGAAGAGATAGAAATGATTAGGTTACTGATCACTTATCTCTAAGTTTCCCAGGGAAACCACAAATACTCCCAGGATATAAAGTATCCATATATGTATATACATATGTTCTCACTAACTTGATAAATCGTTGTTTTGTTTCTGGAGTGTTTCCAGATGCATTGAAAAAGTCTATAGTGCACCCGATCTACAAGGCGGGAGACAGAGGCAGTGTCTGCAATTATAGACCTATCGCTATCTTAACTTCACTTTCGAAGCTTTATGAGCGATTAATAAATAATAGATTAACTAAGTACCTAAAAAAATACAATTTACTTGCTAATACTCAATACGGTTTCAGATCTGGTCGTTCAACAACAAATGCAGTTCTTGACTTGGTCAGTCTTTTAGGGGATAAATTAGATAAGAAAACCAAATGCTTAACAATATTTCTCGACCTTGCAAAGGCATTTGATACTGTCTCTGTGCCCCGCCTTATACAAAAACTTGAGGACCTCGGAATTAGAGGCATTCCACTAGTGTTGTTGTCTGATTACCTAAAAAATAGAACTCAATGTGTAAAAATTGGAGAACATATAAGTGATGAATTGCTGGTTGATTTTGGGGTGCCACAGGGCAGTATATTAGGCCCAACGCTTTTCCTCTGCTACATAAACGAGCTCTGCTTACATAAAATTAAAAACTGTCATATCTTTGCATACGCAGATGATACGGCTCTGTGTTTTTACGCGGACTCGTTTGATGAACTATTTAATCTAGCGCAAGATGGTTTTAATGCTGTGTGTCATTGGCTGTCATCCAGCTTTCTTACATTAAACGAAGATAAAACTAAATATATTGTCTTCACAATACAAAACCGAATGGACTCTGCTAATCTTAGTAATAATATCTATGCCCATAAATGCAACTTTCCACCAAGATTAAATTGTAATTGCCCTAAAATTAGTTCATGTAAAAGTATTAAATACCTTGGAATTGAAATTGATGCAAATTTAATGTTCGAAAATCACATACAATCCCTATCTCAAAAAATTCGCAAACTGACTTATATATTTAAAAACCTTCGTGACGTTGCAGATAAACAAACAGTTCGGATGGTTTATGAGGCTTTGGTACAATCTATCTTAAGTTACTGTATCACTACATGGGGTGGAGCAAGTAAGAGTAAAATAATAACACTTGAAAGAGCGCAAAGAATGATACTAAAGGTTAGCTTGTTCAAACCGCGATTGTACCCCACGTCAAAACTTTATGAGGAAACTCAGATTCTGACTGTTCGCCAGCTGTATATATTGCACACTGTACTTCATATACACTCTGTTGTACCCGAGGATAGTAGAAAACGAGTGGCTACCTCTAGAAGAAACTATGCAGTATGTGAGTCGACTGCTGTAAATACTGTTTTTGCGCAGAGACTAATCCGATTCCGAGGAAGCATGCTATATAACAAAATAAATAAAATAATTTCTATAGCCAATTGTTGCAAAAAAGAATGCAAAAGCAAGGTTACAAAGTGGTTGCTTACCTTAAGCTACTCGGAAACTGAAAAACTCCTTGACGTGTTAAAATAATTTCTTCCGACATTTATAACTACACATAAATTTATACACATATAAGTATACAAACATTCAAGCACATTATATTAACTTTATAAATGTATATAAATATTACCGACAAATATATATGTATGTTATATATATATCTACACACCTCCACTTACATAATACACGTCCTTATGCTCTATTGCACAAAGCATTGTCAAATATTTAAGTTTTTTTGATTATGGGGGGGCCTGGAGTTCTAAGATACAGGCTTAGGCTTAGTTTAGACTCCAGATCTCCCACAAATTACAAATTCAGATATTTAAGTTTTTATGTTTTTCCTGCTAAATAACATGTGTAATTTGTGGAGATTAATAAACACTTTTTTGATTTGATTTGATTGATATGCTTTTCCAAGACACGGTCTACCTGTATGCCAAGTTTCATCGAAATCCGTTCAGCCGTTCGAGCATAGACAATTAACAAACATGCACACACATACACTCACAAACTTTCGCCTTTAATATTAGTGTGAAGTGTGATCCATTAATACACTAACAGTTTACATGAACACGTGAGGCTAGCTTTTACCTCGGACAGAGGATTAAGCATTGCCATACAGCGTGGCAATGCCGCCACGCGCCAGTCTTTTGCACATTGCCAGTTGACAGCGATGTGGAAGAGTTTTTTGACGCCAAATTTTAGTTTGTTTTTAGTTAGTTGTAGTTAGTTGTAGTTAGTTTAGGGTTTTTTATTATTATTTTTGGATTTTACTATAATTATAGTTATTTTTTTTTTAATAAAAATAAAACGAACGAGCAAAAAGATTTTTTGTAAATGCTGTGAATTCGACCAAGGGGCCCCTGTGTAAACCAATTCCAGTACTATTATTTGCATTCTAATTCTCAATAATCCAGTGGATTTTAAGATTTGGTAAGGTACGTAGAAATTACGACAGTGAGGGAAATCTAAAAGATTGATTATCATATTCAATGAAATAATCAGCTATATTCGAATTTCAATATATACTTTGATTAGATTTTTTTTTGCGTTCAAGTGCTGGATCCCCGAAAGCGCGGGGGCCCCGAATGCGTGGGGCCTGTAGCATTTTCTACTCTTGCTACATGGCTAATCCGTCACTGTGCAAATGGTTAATTAGGTAATATAAAGGGTAAGGGTCGCTTGTAGGTATAGGACTGTTTTAAAATAAATAAAATTTACCTCAGCCACAGTATTATATCTTTCTTTTTTCATTTACCAATCTGAACTGTAACAATTTTGTAACATAAACCTACATACCGAGTTACACAACTAAACCTAGGAATTCGTCTCTCAACATCTCCCATGTACCGTGCAGACTAGACTCGCATGTAGCTCTCCAGTGTGCCCATGTTCACCCTCCCTTACATGACGCGATATCTTCTCTATAAAACACTAGCTACAACCAGTGGCTTCGTCTGCGTGAAAGTCGATTTTTAGGGTACAGTACCTCAAAAGGAAAAAAAGGAACCCTTATAGGATCGCTCTGTTGTCCATCTGTCAATCTGTCTGTCAAGACCCTTTATCTCGGGAACGCTCCATGGTATCGAGTCGAAATTAAAACCATATACTCAAATCTGCGGTCCCTTGAAGTTTCGAAAAAAAGATACGGCCGTTTAGGTCGCAAAAAACGTGTGTTTCAACACTCTCAAGGAAATCAACATTCGTAGGGTAGATACTTCCCGTTGACCCAGAATCCGGAATTAAGCAAGGTATAGGAATAAACCTGAAAACAGTAAATTTGTAGTTAAATCACAAAAAAGTATTCGGTGATTCGGAAAAATCTCCGAAACTCAATTCGGGAATTGAACTGTTTTCATAGGTAAGTTTATACGGAACCCTCGGTGCGCGAGTCTAACTCACACTTGCCTAGTTTTTTGTCCAAGAAACCATTTTAGGGTGAGTAGGTTGAGTTGTAGTTGAGTAGGTACGGATGAACCTGATTCAATCAAGTGACTCCATTCTTAATTCGCTACAGATACTATCTCGGTGATTTGATGGTGACCCCTGACCTTATCCAATTGCCTATTTATTTCAGACTTATCTTGGAACACTGGTCAATTTATAACAGTTCTTTTTTACCCGACTACGGAGGGTTATGATTTTGACAGGCTATGTATGTATGTGAGTTTGTTCATCTGCTTCAAAAAAAACTAAAACCCGACTACGACAAAAAAAATGACGCTGAAAAAGTATGAAACAAGATTTTCAAGATGCTGAAATAGACAAGGTAACTGGAAAAACAAGAATAGAACAAAAAGAAAAGCCGTAGTCACACGTTATTAAAGTGTTTCGATTATTACCTACCTATAACGTGTGTAGTTTTTTTACTTTTTTTTTTAACGAATACCATTTGGATATTGAGGATACTTATATTCAGAGATGTCAGTATGAATAAGCCCTCTAGAGTCGTGAATAGTTCAAAAGAGTTACCGTGGTCCCGGAACGCAAAAGGCAACTGAAGGAAAACGAGTAGGTTTTAGTTAGTAAGAGTCTGACAGTCCCTCTCGCTTCACCCAAAGCCTTACCCAGGTTATTTGATGATTTTTCCACATAAAAAGGATACTTATATTTTAATGCATTATTAAACTTATGTAACAAAACTGGTGAAATGTGAGTATATATAGGTACACTTCTATCTAATCCTTCGGGTAATGCAAGAGTGATCTTATGGGCCTACCATACACATAAGCATCACCACAATTGTGCCTGTGCAGGCCAGTTTGCACACGGAACACCATAATTATAAAACTGTATGAGTTTTACCAACCACACGCACAAAATGAACATATTACAATGTTTTGTTTTGGTTATTTGGGAGGTATTTTAATTCAGTATGTATTAATCTATTCAGCATATAGCACTAGTCCACTACTAGATATGAGACTCTCCCAAGTTGTGATACAAAATTAGACTCCGATCTTACCTATTATCTACATATATAAAAGCGAAATACCACTTACTGATTAATCACGTAATCTCAGAAACTATAACACCTACAAACTTAAAATTGGGCAGGTAGGTTCCTTATAGGGTGTAGACATCCGCTAAGAACGGATTTTACGAAATTCCACCCCTAAGTTGGTAAAACGGGGGTTGGAAGTTTCTATGAAGAAATCAACTTTTACGCGGGTGAAGCCGCTGGCAGCATTTAGTAATATTATAAAGGTGTACACAATAAAGGTGAAAGTTTGTGAGTTTGTGTGTGCATGTGCGAATGTTTGTCCTTGAACAACAACTCTCACTACTCTCACTCCACATCTTACAACATGATTCAATAATTTCTGCAAAATTATAAGTAAGTATTTTTATTGTTATAACTTCTATTATTTGTATTAAGCTTATTGTCTAGTTCTTTTGAATATTGTTCAATTTCGACTCTTGCACGATAACAATGTAATGGCTAATTCTAGCTGTGGAGGGAGCCTGGTGACATGTAACACAGATTTTTTTCCAAAAACCTATATCAGGCACCAGTCTCTCACAAAGGTAGAATACAGCTGAGACATTTTCTTGTAAACGTTAACTTTAAGTCAACTTTGTGAAGAGAAAATAAATGGCAATTATTTGATACTTCTTTACGCTCCAATGGCTAAATGGATGTTTCGATGAAACTTTATAGGTACCTACACGGGTAGATGTCCTAGAAAAACACATAGGATACTTTAAAAAAAAAAAAATGTTCCCTTAAAACAATTCCACAATGACGCAAGCGAAGTTGCTGGTAGCAACTAGTTTGATAAATAATTAGAAAACAGAATATTTTTTTGCCTCATGTGGGTAGATAAACCAATAAATGTGTACGATATTATGATCGATATGTATGATTACTAAGTAGGTTAGATACATATCAAGTAGATTCGGGTAATCTTTACAAGACATTGATGTGATTCGTAACAGTGGCTGGAAATAGCATAAAATATGCTACTTTCTGCCTTAGTAATAAAAATAAGGAGCCTTGTCAGAAAATTAGATTTGATTTGTATATACGTAGCAATATATATGTCTTCTAATATATAAAAATCTCGTGTCACAGTATTTGCTATCGCACTCTTCGGAAACGTGTTGACCGATTATTAAGATTTTTTTGTGTATACTTGGTAGGCCTCAGAAATGGTCGTAGATTATTTTTTATTTTTTTACCCCTACCCTCCATTTTCTTTCATTGATAATAATTTATATGGCGGAAAAATGTTTGGCGAGTCAGCTAGAAGGTATATAACTGTCACATGTAAGATGGTATACGTACCTACATCAAGTCTACAGTGTTAAGGGCCGTAGGGCGATTTCTGAAAGGGGGACCCGTAGTTTTAAACTAAAGGAACATAGGTGTGGTTTTAGTCAGTAAAAGTCTGACACGCCCTCCGCCCTAGAGCGAGAGAAGTTTTTAGATGAGGAATCTTGAACAAAAAGACTTCAATGTAAAATACTCATCATTTCAGCCGATAGACGTCCACTGCTGGACATAGGCCTCCCCTAAATGTCGCCACAACGAACGGTCCTGTGCGTCTCGCATCCATCGGATTCCCGCAACCTTCAACATGTAAAATACTATTGTTTTGTAAATTCATGTTTAAAAGAAAGGTATACTAGAAACGTCTTGTTACCAAGAAGAAATCTTGTAAAATTCTGTTCAAAGGCCAATGTACCAAGAGATCAGACTTAAACAGATTTTTATATCCAAAATCAACAATATATTTGCACATTCCCAGTACTACGTTCGGACAAATCTACCTCGACAGCAGCGGCAATAAAACGAAACGATACACATAACAACGGCGAGAAGCTCGTAAAACGTATTGCAACGAAAGCTGCCCATTTCCGAATAAATATCGGACAAGGACAAAACGTGTGTAAGGCATGACTTTTAATTTGTTGGCAGGCTGTATTATGAATGCCTTTTACAATGGCCATTAACCGGAAACAAAAAAAAAACCTGTTTTCTACATTTTGTAGATTTACTTGAATATCTCGTAACTGCAAAATATGTAATTTTTCAGGAGGCACAAACAGCCAAATTAGATCTTTATTATCTTTATATCTATAATTCTTTTGTACATGTGATTGTTCGATTTAAATTTAAAAATTGTGTATATTTGAGTGGGTGGTTTGAAAATACAATTGAAATGGATCTGATAGGTTTCACTGCAATCAGGTTCTCAAGTTTTTTACTAACAAAAAGCCAGCTTTCGGGCTAGACAACGTCTGTAGGGACAGCTAGCTTCTACGGGGTTTATTAACTAGAATAATTAGAAATATTTATTTTGTTCAAGTACAAGTGTTTCACTTGTTTTTCAATTTTTTCGACAAGTTTTGACGCGCGTCGCGAGGTTATATCACACCAAACTGGACTTGAGGTATGCATTCAACATCCTAGATAGTGCTAAAAATATCGAATCAAAATTTTGATACAAGATTGTGCGTTACAAGCTTTCCTTTACAGATAAAATATGTAATTAAATTAAATTACCTAAAATAGCATACCCGGGTTTACCACTGTAAGCCATCGACACATACTGTACATAGAATCACGCTTTTTTCCGATGAAGTAGCTAATAGTAGCTGTTAGCTACTTCATCGGAAAAAAGCGTGATTGAAGAATGCTACTAGCTACAATTCATACTACTCGTGTTTCTTAGTTTACGTACATACATCGGGTCGGTGTTATACTTAAACTATGCACCTACTCCCCCCCCCCCCCTTTATCGAAGTAGTAATTCATCAAAGAACTTCTCTCACTCCGGGTGGAGTGAGAGGGAGTGTCAGACTTTTATTGACTGTGTTCCTTCATTGTGCCCTTTGCGTTCCAGGGTCACAGTAACTCTTTGGAACAATCTCATATACCTGCCCCTACCATGACATCTTATAGTCATCTTAATTAAGGTGGAAGAAAGAGTAGTGCTATTCGTCCTGTATGGCACCGTCTCTCTTTTACATCGGGATTATGATGATGATAAGATTTATTTACAAGTACTTGTACCACATTACGGGGGAGATCCAAGGTATTGACAGTATGAAGGAAACTTACAAACGAAAAATTCTATTCTATTCTATTCTATTCTATTCTATTCTATTCTATTCTATTCTATTCTATTCTATTCTATTCTATTCTATTCTATTCTATTCTATTCTATTCTATTCTATTCTATTCTATTCTATTCTATTCTATTCTATTCTATTCTATTCTATTCTATTCTATTCTATTCTATTCTATTCTATTCTATTCTATTCTATTCTATTCTATAAAGTAAAAACTTATTTTTCATCCATCTTCTGTCATAGTATGTCTCTGTCTTTTTATAGATCATCACTAATAAAGCTTGTGTATGCTATCCTGGGGCTTAAACATAAATGTATTGAACAGCAGTATCGACCCCACAGTAGGTTAAAGTTGTTTATATTGAAGCGTGTTTTCACCTCGAACCGATGGGCAGTGAATTGAAAGTCAGCTTATATGTTATGACCAGTAAACTAAACGGAGTGACGCACTGGGCGCGCGGCCAAATGATTCAGGGTATAAGCGAACTGGATTAAACATAACTTATGAGCTCTTCATTCTGTTTACTGATGTTTGTTGGCACTACGAAATATGTTTACCTATGTAAGCTGAATTTATTAAAACAAAATATACACCGATACATTCATATTAGACTAGACGTCTTTGATCATTTTCGTGCCCTGTTTTGTGTTTATTTCAATATAGAGTATGTTCAATTGTCTTAAAAAAAAGTATGATATATGAAAACAAAAAATATAATCCAAATGACGTAAAGATATGTTCTCACTTACTCTTATTTCCTAGCAACGGCACCTATATCAAGTACCTAATAGAACACTAGGGGCCGAATATAAAGTACAGCTTGAGGCCTCAAAAACTGCCCTCTTGCAAAGAGAACAACATTTATTTAGTATCTCTAACACATCTTGCCTTGTTCAATGGGTCAGTAGGTCTTTACCTACTGTCAGAAGAAACAAACGTAAGAAATTCTGACAGTCATCATCGCTAGAGGTGGTTAAAACATCAAATAAATTCCTATAGCAAGCGGCGGCTATACTACGGCGAGCAATGGGTGGCTCGACGTCCGACCGTCTGGTAACCGTCCGGACCGAGCCCAAGTCGTCGACGGCGCGTATTGTTTCACGCGCGCCTCAGGTCAGCAAATCGTAGGGGCCCAGCAGGGTCGAAGCCTACTGGGGCCATGGGTAGTGTGAAAACGAAACCCGGGGCCCTGGGACGAAGGCAACGAAGGAACAGGAGTGGGTTTTTAGTCAGTAAAAGTCTGACACTATCTCTCGCTCCGCCCAAGAGCGCGATTTGTCATTAGATTTCCACCTAAAAAAAAAATAGCGGGCTACTAATATATCAGACTTGGGTTGAATATGAAACTAAACAAATCCACCTAAGCAAGTCACCACCTTTTATTTGATATCACATTGAAGACATTATGAGAGATTTTAAACACTGATTCCAATGAAGAAGAATTTATGTTCAAGATCGTAATTTGAAACTAACTAAAAATCAGCAGCTCAGAGAGGGACTAAAACGCAAAAATAGCTACTGTAACTCACGAATTACGTTACAGGGGGAAATTAAAACACAGCTTTGATTTTGACTGAAATAAACTGCACATTATGAGCACGGAAGAATCCAAATCCTGACCAAAAAACATGAGAAATAAGGATCTAGAAAAGAGAAGTCTAAGAAGAATGTGATAGAATAGTCGTCACTCCTCTGAAAAACTAGACGTCAATAGAGCGGCTTCACTGGAAGAATGACAGTTCATTCTGATACAGTTATCAGCCAAGGTTATCAGGGATGGTGCTATTCTTTACGTCCGACACTATACGATGAAAAGAGCGTCCATCGAGTTTCTTGCACATTCTTCTCCACAGAGACCTACGCTTTGGAATGTGCAATTAGCATCATTTTTTTTTCTGACTGACTGATTTCTTGACATTTCAAAAGTGCCTGTAAATAGTTTATTTGAAATAAAATGCTTTTGAATCTTTGAAACAAACTGTCGTCAGTGGGTAAACTATATGAGTAAACATATACACATGTGCTACCTACCATTACCTATGGTAATACTTTTTGATAATAATTCATACCAGATAATTATAAGCTTTTCAGTGTCAAGAAGAGTACTGCTGTAATATCTCACATTTATTGCAATTTAATTAGTGTAAGATGATAAGTAATAAGTGTAAGTGATAAAATAGAAGCTCCAATGAGTGTGATGTAACACATTTTGATTCCGGTTAGTCATAAATACGCCTCTTCTAAGCAAAATCTATAGTCAGAATACCAAAGTGCGGCTTGAATGCTGCAAAACCTTAGTATCAGTAGCCAATAAAAGTCCAGAACTGCCGACGCTTATGCTCGAACCCTTCATGAATACCCATCATTCTTATTTTACGACTATGTAAGTTATGTATCGGCTGTTTATGGATTTCTTTTGTTTTCAGGTTACTACAGATTTAAGACGAGGAATCACATCGAGGGAAAAGAGCCGTGGAGAATAAGGAATATCGCCAAATCGTTTGACATAAAATATTTTTTTTTACAAAAGTCACGATTCGAATGACTACGATACAAGTCCAATATTTATAACTAAGGGGCTTGCTGATGGCGAGCAATGAGTAGCTCGCTGTCGGTTAAGGACCAAAGCTCGGTTCGACGGCGCCTCAAACAGCTGTCAGCAACATTCACGGGGCCGCTCGCGACGATGTCTGCCAGACTAGGGTTGAGGAGTTTTTGAAAGAGTAACCGCAGCCCTGGTATGGAAAGGCCAACTGAAGGAACACAGGTAGGTTTTAGTTAGTAAGTCTGATGGTCCCACCAAAAAAAGGTGCCATATTAATTTGTGACATAAAGTATTTTTTTAAATTTAATTTGAGGGTCCCGTACCTCAAGATGAAAGTCCATGACCAGTGCGTGTTGCCAGTGATGGCATATGGCTCCGAAACGTGGTCGCTTACAATGGGTCTAATAAGAAGACTTAAAGTCACGAAAAGGGCAATGGAAAGGGCTATGCTCGGAGTTTCCTTGCGTGAAGATATCCGCAGAAGAACCAAGGTTATCGACATAGCTCGATGAATCGCCAAACTTAAGTTGCAATGGGCAGGGCACATTGCACGCAGAACAGATGGTCGATGGGGATGAAAGGTTCTGGAGTGGCGACCGCGTACCGAAAGATGCAGCGTTGGAAGGCCTCCGACATGGTGGATCTATGACTTGGACAGGGTCGCGGGAATTCGACGGATGCGAGACGCACAGGACCGGTCGTTGTGGCGACGCTTAGGCTCCTCCAAGTGCCGCCACAACGACCAGTCATGTAGGCCTCCGCCTATGTCCAACAGTGGACGTCTTTCGGTTGAAATGATGATGATGATGGTACCTCAAAAGGAAAAAACGGAACCCATATAGGACCACTTCACACACGTCTGTCTGTCTGTCAAGACTCTTTATCTCGGGAATGCGTGGAGGTATCGAGTTGAAATTAAATCCATATACTCAGGTCTGCGGTCTCTTGAAGCTGTGAAAAAAGTATATTTCAACACTTAACAAAAAAAAAAAAAACTTTTTTTTTATGATTCGGAAAAATCTTCGAGAGATTCGGGAGAAAAAAAAATCCTGAACGCGCTCACCCTGTACTTTATTAGCCACTTAAAAACGCTGTAAGCTGAATTATTATGAACTCTTCCGAACTTGAGAGTAAAGGATTTATGTAAAGATAAGAGAAGCGTTCTAGATTTAAAAGTTTGTCATTTGCGTTATATTTTTAAGCGTCATTAAGCTGAGGCTGTGGCGGAAAAAGAAAAAAGGATTAAGGTGGAAATATCTTGTTTAAAGCTCAAAGAACGGATCAAAGAAATTTTTTGTTTTCTTTACTATAGTAGATGCCAAATAAAGCAATAGCGGTCATTGGTTCTCTTATATTCGACCTCATTCTATCGTGATCTTTAACAAATTCTAGTGGTAATGAAAAATCAGTTTATTGGTTGAGGGATATGATTAAAAGGTCAATGTATTTTCTGGCATTTTTTTTTTTGTTTCTGCTAATGGCTCGCGTGAAATTAGAAAATTAACCTAAAAGAACATACTTACTTCTGGAATAAAAAGTCTTAATCCTATGTACTATTGTAGTAGTTGTAGTACATTTTCTACGCGTAAGCCAAATTTCATCGAAATCCGTTCGGCCCCCCTAGCCAAGTTACAACCGTTTCGTTCCGATTCTTTTTTCGTTGATTGCTTCGAGTCGGCCACGCCTCCGATTCCTTTGTTCTGACGTCATCTCAACGCTCAGTCACGTGGTCAGAACAAAGGAATAGGAGGCGTGACCGACTCGAGGCGATCAACGAAAAGAGAATCGAAAGGAAACAATTGTAACTTGGCTAGGGGGGCAGCTGTTCGAGCGTGAAGAAGTAACAAATATATACACTCACAAACTGTCGCCTTTGTAATATGAGAGTGATATTATGATCATCAAAGCTCTTTAAAACATGAGCCACACATTAGAATGCCCTAAGTGCCCATATACCTGAACTTTAGAGGATTTGATGAGTGCCACTGATGCTGCTATTAACGTGGCCACCTACTGGGCCCAAATAGTTTGTCAAGTTTACCATCGTATCGAAAAGTTTGACCCATTTCAGTGCTACCACCTGCAACTTTTAGTAAAATATTTTTCTTTTATTAATTTACTAGCTGTTGCCCGCGATTTCGTCTGCGTTAAGTTCGTCAAACTGTACAATCAATCATTCTGTGCTTGCAATTCATTCTGAAAGCATCGTAATTATTTATTGTACTTTTACATAAAACGGTTAAAGGTAAAAACGCAAATTACCTTCAGGATACATGTTATGTACTCGTCCAGATCCAGATGTATAAACGTCAATGAATAGAAAGAGTATGTAAAAGTCATAGCAGTTGGCATTTCTGCCTACCCCAAGGGAAAGGGCACTAGTTTATGTATGTTTCTGGTTTATGTTCTGGTAAAACAACATTGTTACAGTGAGCACGTCACAATCGCAGCGGTAATGTCTGTCTTTGAGGAGTGGCCACAGAGGCGTCACGGCATCCTCTCTTTGTGCAGGACTCTCCGGATGTGGGTATTTCGGGAGGTATCTGTATCGAATTCAGCGAAAAGAAACACTCGAGTCTCACCATTGTGCGGATCGCCCGGAGAATACGATGGAGCTTACGGTGGAAGTCAGTCCCGCTTGGTAGGAGCGCCGGCGCCACCGTGTCCTCATGGAGGCGATTGGTGGAAAAAATGTCAACCAGTACCCTCCTTTTGTGAAGCATTACGATCAAAGAAGGTGGCTGAAACTATGACGATATCGAGAAACAATAAAAACAATATTTATTAGACGTAATAGATACCTCATCATGAAATATTCAAGGCTACGACCCAGCCCTTCACTAAAGTTCATATAATACAATATTCATTCGGTATCGAAAATAGCAGTGACGCACACTTCTCCATATATCGTCAACACTCAGTTGAATCACAAATATTTCAGCGGATGTCATGGCAGAGATGCGAAACATTTATCGGGTGTCGGGAGTAGTTAGCATTCAAGTGTGTCTCGTAGACGTGCTGGAACGATAATATCTTTCGGCATGCGTAGGTGTATATCTTAAGGCGTATGGTCCCTTGAACATCTGGCTACTGCCGCCTAGGCCACAGTGCGCGTAGGTGTGTATTTAATTCCGGCCAGCTGCGCCCGGATGGAGCCCCGCTGACCTTTGAATTCATTTTCTTTGCGAAATATTGATTAATTTGCTTATGCTATTTACATTCTGAAGAACACCTACCCAGCAATTTTTTTTTGTAAACATATTTCTAAAGATCAAAGCCGTTTGAAAGAAGTAGAGAAAACCAGCTAAAAAATATCATGTTGTTAAATATTTTTTTTAGACAAAAGTATTAATCTCGCGAAAAAATCATACATTGATAATGTTGTACATGAATCTATAATAAACATATATTTTTTTCAAACCTATTAACAAAGCCGTTACCGAGACGTAGGCTTCAGAAAGTTACTGTTTTATGGCACTGCTCGGGCGCTAGGGCCTTACCCGGCTTCATTTTCTTACTAGCGGCTACCAGCGGCTTCGCCCGCGTGATAGTAAGAAATTATCCTAAGGGAACATTTTCTTGGCATAAAAAGTAACCTATGTACTACTTCAGGATATGGTCTGGTCGTGTGCTAAGTTTTATCAAAATCCTTTCAGCCGTCTGTGGGTAAAAGTACCAAACACAAACATACAAACACTCACAAACTTTCGCCTTTATAATATCGTCCCTTAGCTAACAACACCGCATAAGTCATTTTTACTAACTTTACAGGAAACGAAAAAAACTGTGCGGTGTTGAGAGGCCAGCCGACTTGCACGCTATCACTACTTTTCGCTAAGGGCTATACTCGGAGTTTCCTTGCGTGATCGCGTCAGAAATGATGATATCCGCAAGAGAACCAAGGTTACAGACATACCCCGAAGAATCGCCAAACTTAAGTGGCAGTGGGCAGGGCACATTGCCCGCAGAACAGATGGTCGATGGGGACTAAAGGTTCTGGAATGGGGACCACGTACCGGAAGACGCAGCGTTGGAAGGCCTCCCACAAGGTGGACCGATGACCTGGTGAGGGTCGCGGGAATCCGATGGATGCGAGACGCACAGGACCGGTCATTGTGGCGACATTTGGGGGAGGCCTATGTCCAGCAGTGGACGTCTTTCGGCTGAAATGATGATGATGATGATGACTACTTTTCGAATTATGGCTTCTGATTGGCTGAAATCTATATCATGTGACCAATGGTTAGACGCGCAATGAGCAGCTCCATCTAAAGGCATTCAAATGTGAAAACCGCCAATTTTCGACTTGAGCGGTGTTGTAAACTAAGGGACGATATTAGAGTGATTATGGTGATCTGTCCATGAGTTTGTTTAGTGTTAAGAACTAATTTTTTTATCAAGGTACGCGATATGGGTTGCGGAATTGTTCGAAAGAGTTACTGTGGCCCTGGAACGCATAAGGCAACTGAAGGAATACGGGCGGGATTTAGTCAGTAAAAGTCTAACACTCCCTCTCCCTCCTACCAGAGTGGGAGAAGTTTTTTGATGATTACGCACCGTAAAAAAAAAAGACATAGGGTAGAACAGATAGTTTGTACAAAATTAAAAATGTTAGTAGCTAAGTATACTTATGCAATTTTATAAATGACTAGAAAAATAACGAACAATAATCTTTCCTATAAAAAAGTCCCTCACAGCTTCTGTCTGTCTGTTCGCGATAAACCTTAAAACTATTGAACGGATTTTCATGCGATTTTCATCAGTAGACAGAGTGATTATTTAATTCTTTATTGTACACCATAACAGCTCAATAATATAAGTGGATAATAGAGTTCATGTACATAGGCGAGCTTAACTCAAAGTTGAGTTTTCTTCCAGCAAACCATTGTTCGATAGAGAAAGATCACAATGGAGGGTAGGTGTATCTCTTAGTAAGGTGATCTTTCAGTAAGGGTTGAATGTACAATGCATGTATAGTGTTATAGAGGAAAGCCAAGATTTTCAAAGATTTCTAATACCTGCCCCCCTAAGTTACAACCATTTCGTTTCGATTATCTATTCGTTGATAGCCTCGAGTCGGCCACGCCTCCTATTCCTTTGTTCTGACCACGTGACTGAGCGTTGAGATGACGTCAGAACATAGGAATTAGAGGCGTGGCCGACTCGAGGCGGTCGACGAAAAGAGAATAGAAACGAAACGGGGGGCTGTGCGCTAGTAGATTATATAATAAAATTTATTGAACACTGTTTAGATACAAAAAACTTTGTTGCCCTGGCTCTTACCAAAAGATCTTGTGTCACAAAAGCCCAATAAAGCCACTATATTCCTAACTACAAGTTGGTATAGAGGCTTCAATACCCTTTCGCTTCCAAAAGACTGGCGGCATTGACACGCTGTATGGCAATGCTTATTCTCTGTCAAAGGTAAAAGCCAGCCCTTGGGTCACGCGAAGTGTTAAACAATTTGTGAGCATTTGAACCTCACGATCCGAGAGTTTCAACCCCAAACGGCACGAAAATATAACTATCAATAATGTTATTTATATGTCACATTGACGTCTAGATTAGAAATATAGACCAGGGTTGTTGCGAATATCAGCATTAGCATCAGCATCAGCGGAACATCAGCATTATTTTCCGCATCAGCATCAGCATCAGCATCCGCATTGATTGTTGCTGATGTTAGATGCTGATGTTCAAAGTTCGTGTCGCGACATGACCGACGGAGGGCGGAGTTAATGGCACGTGCCGTTGTCGCTTCCGAGTTTAGTCCAATCAAAATACGTACCTACGTACATTTCAAAACAAATCGTCAATATTATTCTCTGTGATTTAGTCAATATTGCACGCAAAGTGTATGCAGAGCGCATTGTTTTGGTCCGTGTTTATTATTTTTAAAATGCCTCCCATATTTAAAAGCGGAATTTGGCAGTAGTTTAGATTAGTGAATCAAGATACCGCAAACTTTATAATATGCAAGAATTATTCACGCAAAGGACGTACAAATACGTAACAAAAAATCATTTGAGATCATCCCGAAGAGTAGGACAAGTTTTTAAGGCAGCGAATCTGAAATAAATTCGATTAAAGAATGTACTTACAGTAAGTAAATGCCTAAATTTCTTTGTAATTATTTATTATTTTAACCTTCATAGAAACAAAAAAGTTTTAGTAAATTTATTTACCATGGTGTAGTTTTTTAGGGTTCGATACACGTATTTGTTTGTATCTCCGTCTCCCGTCTATCAGTCTGTTTGTCACAGTCATTTTTCTCGTTGGCTATTGATCTTAATTTAATGGCGCAAAATCTGTAAGCGGTTTAGGTACGTAAACCGCTTACAGATTTTGCATTACTGAAAAACAGAAATGAAGAAAATATTTTACAGACAGAATCATTAAAATATATCTTTTACTATAATATTTACCTAAAAACTATGAAACCAAGTATTAAAAAAAAAAAACTTAAAATCAGCATCAGCATCAGCATCAGCTGATGTAAATTACAAAAAATCAGCATCAGCATCAGCATCCGCTGATGTGACAAAATCCTGCATCAGCAACAACCCTGATATAGACATACACGAGTTGCGTGGGAGTCTGTTCTATTTTAAACGAAAAATGATATCTATTTAATGTTAGCGTAATTTACTTCAAGTTCTTTCAAATCTATTTATGTTACGTCGAGAAATAACAGGGCCTCTAGCGTCGTCGGAGTAATAATTATCTTCCGGCACGAGTCGCGTAGGTGTCTTTCTTAGAAAATGTTACAAGCAGAAATGTTGGCAATGTTACTGTAAAACGATTTTCATTTTTCTTTGATATCTTTACTTATCTTTATAAAGAACCTTCTATGACGTAGGCGAGTACCTACTAAGAAAGGATTTCCCAAAATTCACCCCTTAGGGGGATGAAGTGGGGGTCCAAAGTTTATATGGAGAAAATTATTTTCACGCGTGCGAAGACGCTGGCAGAAGCTAGTTCTTACATATTATTATAAAACGCAAGTCCCACATTGTGTCTGTCTGTCTGTAAATGATAAATCAAAAACTCCTAAACGGGTTTTCATATGAGATGGGTTTAGGTGTATAATAAATGTTCGTTCATCATCATTATTTCAGCCGAAAGATGTCCACTGTTGGACATAGACCTGCCCCGAGTGTCGCCATAACGATTGGTCTGGGAAGGCATCACACAAGGTCACGGTAATATTATCTATACAGTATTGTAACTCGGCCGTATCTTTGAAATAAATGCCTACAGCCGCGCGGTACGTAAACATGCGATAGGGCTGCCCGCACTATGGCTGCCCGCCTCCAGCATTTTAATTACATTTGCCTACTTTGTATTTCCATTTAGTTTTGTGATTGTAAATATACTTTTTTTATATAAACAAATAAAATACTTTTTGAATTGAATAGGAAGTGTTCATCAATATTTGCGACCGAAAAATATTTGCGCCACGACTGAGACGTCCTACGAAATGCTTTATTATAAAATTTTAAAGTATAAAAATCCGAATTCTAAAGCTTAATTAAAACTTGTTTTGGGAAACATGGACAAGGTGGAGAAAAAGGAATATCTTTTACTTAGTTATACATACCTGCAGCTACTTTACAATTTATATGTTTGGTTTTAAATGAAGAATTCATGCAACCAAAAACAGCACAATATATCCTACTCGTCTTATTAAATATATAAATATGTACTTGAACTTATTTTTATTGAAAAAATCGCGCGGCACAGACGCGAGTGTCTGCATCCCGAGCGCACCTCGAGATCGAGGCGCGTAGGTATAGCTCGCGTTTCGTCCGTTTGTATGAAGTTGGAATACTGTATAGATAATATTACCGTGACAAGGTGGACCGCGAGAATCTGATAAATGCGAGATGCACACGCACGTTATTGTTTACTAGGTACCTATGATGTTTTAGTTTTATAAAAACAGTCAGTTTTGTCTGTGATAATTTCAAATTATAAAACCATTTTTTTTTGTTCAAGGCATGTTATTTCTTTTCCGAAATTAATTACTCGTTTGTTTCTTTGGGTTTGGTGTTTTCTGTGATCGCTGTATTGCGCCGAACCTATCAAGAATAAAAAAAAAAATGGGTCTCAAACGGAAGAAAGTGGTAAGTATCGTCATTGATAATACGTGCCTTTTAAAATGATTTTTTCCACATTGTAACTCATATGAAAAAACACGTTTTTATTTAGTTTTTATAATAAATGTGTCAAAATGACAAATGTGTCAATGGTGACATTACAGAAAAATAAATCATAATGAAATATCATCACTCATCATCATCATCACTTCAGCCGAAAGACGTCCACTGCTGGACATAGGCCTCCCCCAAGCGTCGCCACAGCGAACGGTCCTGTGCGTCTCGCATCCATCGGACCCCCGCAACCGTTACCAAGTCATCGGTCCACCTTGTAGGAGGCCTTCCAACGCTACGTCTTCCGGTACGTGGTCGCCATTCCAGAACCTTTCGGCCCCAACGGCCATCTGTTCTGCGAGCAATGTGCCCTGCCCATTGCCACTTTAGTTTGGCGATTCTTCGTGCTATGTCGGCAACCTTGGTTCTCCTGCGGATATCCTCATTCCTGATTCGATCACGCAAGGAAACTCCGAGCATAGCCCTCTCCATTGCCCTTTGGGTGACTTTAAGCCTTCTAATGAGGCCCATTGTAAGCGACCACGTTTCGGAGCCATATGTCATCACTGGCAACACGCACTGGTCATAGACTTTCGTCTTGAGACACTGTGGTATATTGGACGAGAAGACACCGCGCAGCTTCCCGAACGCTGCCCAGCCGAGTCGGATTCGACGATTGATCTCTTTCTCGAAGTTAGACCTTCCCAACTGGACCGTCTGTCCCAGGTAAACGTAGTCGTCTACAACTTCGAGTGTAGAGTCCCCGACCTTGATAGGAGTGGGTGCTACATGGCTGTTTACCATGACTTTGGTTTTGTCCATGTTCATTTTAAGTCCCACTCTTTCGGAAGCTCTACTGAGGTCACCAAGCATTGTACTGAGCTCTTCCGTAGTCTCAGCCATGACTACTATGTCGTCGGCAAACCGAAGGTGAGTGATGTACTCGCCATTGACATTAATGCCTAGCCCTCTCCATTCCAAAACCTTGAAGACATCCTCCATTGCTGCCGTGAACACTTTCGGAGAAATAACGTCTCCCTGCCTCACACCCCGCTGCAAGAGGATAGGTTTCGAGGTCTGGTCTTGTGGTCGGACTGACATAGTGGCGTTTTTGTACAAACACTTCAGCACTTCGATATACCGATAGTCAATTTGGCACCGTTGGAGAGACTGCAGTACAGCCCAAGTTTCAATCGAATCAAAGGCTTTCTCGTAGTCCACAAACGCTAAGCAGAGAGGCTGGTTATACTCCTCAGTCTTCTGTATAACCTGCCGCAGCGTATGTATGTGGTCCACGGTGCTGAAGCCTTTTCGAAATCCGGCTTGTTCGGGAGGCTGGAAGTCGTCGAACCTGCGCGCGAGACGATTCGTGATGACTCTGGAAAACAGCTTGTAGACATGGCTCAGAAGCGAGATGGGCCTATAATTCTTAAGCAGGGCATTATCGCCCTTCTTAAAGAAGAGTACCACCACGCCTCTGCTCCACGCCTGTGGCGTTTTTCCCTCGAGTATGACGGAATCAAATAGCTTCTGAAGGGCCTTAAGGACCGGTTTTCCACCCGCCTTCAGGAGTTCGGCCGTAATTCCGTCCTCACCCGACGCCTTGTTGTTTTTCAGCTGCTTCAGAGCCATCCTAATCTCGTACAGGCTGACGTCCGGGATATCTTCGGTATAGTGTCGAGTCAATCTAGCTCTTGGGTCGTTTACTAGATTTACAGCGGGTTTAGCGGTAGACGTGTATAACTGTCCATAAAAAGCCTCGATCTCTCCCAGAAGCTCCGATTTGGCGGATATGACTCTGCCATCGTCGGTCTTCAGTTTCGTGAGCTGGCTTTGCCCATTAGACAGATCTCGTGCAAATACTTTAGAGCCCTTATTCCGCTCAATCGCATCCTTAATCCTTGCGGTATTAAAGCGGCGAAGGTCACGTTTCAGGGACTTCGAGATTTGTCTATTGAGCTGCCGGTATATGCACGCATCGTCTGAAGACTGCAGAATCATCTCACGCCTCTTCTTCATTAGCTCGAGGGTCGGATCGGATGAAATATAGATAATGAAATATACGAATCCATAATTTGGAAAAGTAATAAAATGCTAAAATAAGAACTTACAATTAAAAGTCAATCCGAAATTACAGTTTAAATACTACTATTGAAATAATGTCTAATTAATTTTACCTGTAACAAAAATTTGCATGTCATTATGTTATGATTAAATATATTAAGCTAGTATTAACCATTGTAAGAACTTTTATCCATATTTATCTGCAAATAAATCTTTGACTTTGACTTTGACTATGGTATTTTAACACTTAGTAAGTTTGCCTGATCAGCATTTCTTAGGATGTTTCTATAATATGCGGTGCTATTGATCAGTGGTACAATCGTCAGTCGACGACAATCGACGGATCTTAGTATATCTAAAGCTGCCATACCAATCAACTGACATCTATCGAGGTTTGATTGATTGATGTGTTACACCCTTATAAAACGTATTGATATTACGATTAAGCTATGGTAAAAAAGACTTTTGTTATTTCAAGGAGTTATTATTGCAGAAGTACCATAACTGCGGTCCATTTCCGGTATACAACACGCCTTTAGATTAAGAAGTAATAAACTTCCTTTTATTGCAGTTTTTCTAGAAAACCGGTCTGTTTTCTAGGCTACTCCATTCTTTTTAATGGTTGGTTGTGCTGTTCAGAAAATTATGGTATTGTAAAAGCATTAACTAAGTGCGTAAAAGGAACATAAAGTTGGAAAAATAATTACTCGAGCATAAATCGCGGGCAGTCACAGGTAATAATTGTTTTAAAAATGCCTATAATGACTCTAGGCGCTTTTAGAATAATATTCTAAAATAAACTTTGCTTATGAACATTATTCATGTATTTTATTACCTATTTTGTTTTGCTCCTTTTTTAAAGGTGGGAAATCATCTAATGACTTCTCCCTCTCTAGAGCGTGCGTGTCAGACTTTTACTGACTAAAACCACACCTATGTTTCTTCAGTTGCCGTTTACGCTCTTGGACTACGGGTTTACCTTTCAGAAGTCGACTCGTGGGCCCAGTAGGCTTCGGCCCTACTGGGCTCCTACGGATTTGCTGATATCTTTTTGAGGCGCGCGTGATGAATCGGGCTTGGTCCAGATGGTTACCGGACGGCCAGGTGGCGAGCTAGCCATTGCTTGTCGTCCGTAATTTTGCTTCTGAAGCTTACACCACAGGAACAGTGTATTTTTTCGATCACCATTTTGGTTTTCGTCGACACCGCTCTACCGTAGCCTCCATCATGCGTGCAAAGGATCTAGCGGAGGCAGCAGTTGTGTTGTCCAGGGTGAGGTTGTCTTGGAGGCGTCTCTGGATGTCGCCAACACTTTTAAAAACTTGCCTTGCAGTTGTATAAGCGCATGTTCTACAAGGCTCAGTCCTAGGACCATCACTGTGGAATATTGTTTACGACTTGGTGCTGCTTCATGGCCTAAGAATAAGCCACCACTAAACACACAGCCTTCAACGTCACGGTATTGCAAAAACTGCAGAGAGCGATAGCCGTTAGGGTGATAAGGCAGCAACGTTACTGAACGGAGTAATGCTTTGTGATCTGGATGTGAAGGCTTATCATCCGCCGGTATCAGTCGGGAGTGCGCGTAAATTTAATTGTATCCCGAGCTCCTGACTCGAATTTTAACCGTGGGGCTTCCCGTTCTCCTTAGAAGGAGAGTATCCATGATGATTTCTCCAAAAATATACATGGTAACATAATTATCGGATCAGTATTTTTTAGAGATGCGCCGATTAGTGGTTTCACCGAATAACCGAATACCGAATAATATTCGGATAAGTTCTTACCGAACCGAATAATAAATAATTCGGTAAACAGCAAACAACGTTTGTTTTCCGAAGCAGGAAATGTGTATGAGGACAAAAGAAATAGGATTTTGCCAGATACAGCTGAAAGTTTGATTTTCTTGAATCATAATCTACCACTGCTTCATTATAAATATTAAATTTTAATTACAAATATTCTTAATTTATCTATGTTCAAATTTATTAGTGCCATAGTTGAGAAAACAACATTGTTCATTCATTATGCATAAGTAAACCTTTCCTATTACAATACGAATTCCTTGAATTAATTTTAACCCATTCGGCATTTCAACCGAATAATTCGGACAAATACGAATATCTCAAAATTCAGCCGAATACAACAAATACCGAATATGAAACGAATATTCGGCGCATCTCTATTTAAAAAAAAATCGTGGACGTGCAAACATATATACATACTAGTCGAATAGAGAAGCTCCTTTTTTAAGTCGAATTGTCGTATGACGGCTTTCGGCGGAAGTCTTTTAACGTACCTTTCACAAACGTTTAAGCAAACAAATAAATAAACAATTGCATTTGTAATAAGTATTAGTTTCGATTGATAAGGATTGTGATTGTGAAGGTCAAATACCTTCACATTTATGTAATAGCTAATATAATAATAATAAAAATAAAAAAGTGGAGTGGAATTCCCTGCCGGAGTCTGTGTTCCCTGATAGCTACAACCTAGGGGTCTTTAAGTCAAGAGTGAATAGGTTATTTCTAGGCAAGTGTGCTCCATCGTCGGCCACATCATCGCTTACCATCAGGTGAGATGGTGGTCAAACGCGAGCCTATCAATAATAATAATAAAAAAAAAAATAGTTTATTGTCACAATCAGCGTAATATTAAATAGCGTAATTTAATAGCTAAGCAAATCAAGAACATTTCAACCGAAAGATGTCCGTCCACTGCGCGCCGCCATATCGACCAGTCCTGTATGCATCTAGCTGATTTCTATGACCTTCATCACTTCATCAGGTCAAGGTACGACAGTTAAGAGAGCGAAATACGTTGTAAATTAGCACGCGTTTGCAAGAGCAGTAGTGGCCTTGTAGTAACCGCCCTGAGTTATGCATCGCCGTCGTTGGTTCAAACCCACGCAGGCGATTTACTTTGTGTAATTTATTTCATCACTACTGCTCTCAAAATGGTGAAGGAATACATCGTAAGGAAACCGACCTGTACTATAATCAAAAATTCGAAAACATGTGACATCCACCAACACGCACCGGGCTTGCGTAGTGGATTACAGCCCACCTCTCATAGGTATAGAAGAGCCCTGAGTCCCAGCAGTGGGAACATTATAAGGCTGGCCATACTATGTATATACGCAAAGCGTTTTGATACATTCGCTTTGATATCCTGTCACTTTTCCACAAAATATAAAAGACTTTGAAATATAACATCCGTAAGTCACAAAAGTAAATGCATTGCCAGAAAATAGCCAGCTGTGTAGCGTTATGAACTTTATCGAGTAAAACTTTAGCCATTTATTTCAAAGAATTGGATTTAAAGTTTAACTGTTCCAAGTCTCTATGAACTAATACAGTTTTCATGGCTTGAATTTGTGATACTTAGTTGTATTCATGGCTATTATAGGTGTATAAAGAAACAAGAGAGATTCTCGATCAACATTGGCCTTTTTAACCGACTTCAAAAAAAGGAGGAGTTTCTTAATTCAGTTGTATTTTTTGACCGACTTCTAAAAAAAGGAGGAGGTTATCAATTCGGTTGTATTTTTTATTTTTATTTGTGTTACCTCAGAACTCCGTCGTTTATGGACCGATTTGCAAAATTTTTTTTTTTCTCTTAAAGGATATGCTTCCAGATTGGTCCCATTTTTTTTCAAAATTCAGTTCTGATGATGGGATCCATGAGGAATCGAGGAAACTCCTCAAATATTATAGGCAACCATATAGTGATTTTGGTATTTTCATCGAAAACTTAAGCATTTACAGTCAAAAAGTAACATTTGATGAAGTGGAGAGTAGAGTCCCCGCAGTCTCCAGATCAGACCTCCATTGGCGCAGCAACTCTGGTCGCGTTGTTGGATTTACATCGCATCACCTCGCTCAACTGCCATCTTCCACCTACCCTATTCACTCAAAATAATAAAAAATAAAATGAAAGGTAAAAAGAAAAGTAAGTGTGTACAGCGGATGCACGTCCTCTTATTCCAAGTGCACCTCTCTAACATTCGAGGACTGCACTCCAATGTCAATGCGGTCCACCATCACCTTGAGACTGACAAGCCCCACTTACTTTTCCTGACGGAGACGCAGATCAGATGTCCGTCAGATGCGGCGTATCTCGACTACCCGGGATACTCATTGGAGCACCATTTCCTGCAGCGTGCCGGGGTCTGTGTGTACGTCCGCAATGACATCTGTTGTCAGCGTCTCCGTCACCTTGAGGACCCTAATTTCTCAACGTTGTGGTTGTTGGTGGACACCGGTGTGGACAAAATTGTCTATACTTGTGTCTACCGATCGCACAGCGGTGACCAGGAGACGACTCAACTGTTTAGCCACCTCAGTGAGGCCGCCGATAAGGCTCTGCATCGGCACCCTGATGCGCAGTTTGTCGCTCTGGGGGACTTTAACGCCGTTCACAAAGACTGGCTTTTCCCGTACCAGAGGACCGACCACGCTGGGAGGGAAGCGCGAAACTTTGCAGTATCGATGGGCCTCTCCCAGTTGGTAAAGCAAGCGACAAGGATGCCTGATGTAGTTGGTCATACTGCACATTGTCTGGACCTTTTACTGACCACCGATCCGGACAGATGTATCGTAACAGTTTCCTCACCACTAGGAACTTCAGATCACTGTCTGGTGAAGTCTGTATCGTCCTTCTCCCCACCTGACTGCGACTCACGCGGTGAACGGCGAATGTGGCGTTACAAGTCAGCAGATTGGGATGAGATGCGGCACTTCTTTGCATCTTATCCTTGGCAGCAGGTCTGCTTCTCTTCTAAAAATCCGTCGAGCTGTGCAGATGTTATATCCGATGTGATACGTCAAGCTATGGAGTATTTCATCCCCTATCGCGACGTACCCATCGGTGGCTCAGCTCACCCATGGTTCAACGCCGATTGCGTTCAAGCTGAACAACGTAAGCATTCGGCGTTTCTCGCCTGGGTTGACGCTCGTGACCACAAAGCTCCGGATCTGAGTTCAAAGAAGAGAGCCTTCAACCATGCTGCCAAGTCCTACAAAAAGGCACTAAGGAAGGCTCGCTTCGACCGCATTAACCATATTGGTACAAAGCTCTCTGCGCAGCCGTCCGGTAGCAGAGCATTCTGGTCCCTTGCCAGTGGATAATAGTTTAAAAATATAAAACTCGCTTGTTATTTTACAAATAACCGAAAACTGTTCATATAATATCCCAATGAACAAGTATGAGCGTTATCTCAGTGTTACATAGAATATAAGTGAAAATATAACAGCAAACCACTAACAGTGTACAAAAGTTTCTACAGTGAAAGAACTTTAATATTTCGACTACAAACAATGTTTCCCTTATTAAACACAGTATTTAGTGCAAACAAAGATTAAAAATAAGTGAATACAATTAAATATATTGATAAAAAGTGAAAATAAAAACATTAAAAACAACTTATTATATGTGTTTTGTGGGTTGCAGTAAAAATTCAAAGTTAATTATAACGTCGTGTCGGTCGTATCGATCGTTGAATACACGTACTTTGAGATAACCAATTTCAACACTTTACGTAAAGCCGATTTGGTCGAGAGGTATAAACGCCGGTTTGAGCGTCGTGGCGAGTGTCGCAAGTTCGAACCCAAGCAAATCAGAATTCTTTTTGAGAATTGAAAAAGTTTCAAAATGTCATCCTGTTTAAATAAAGGAGTCAGCAGTAACCGCAAGACGTCAACACAAGTCACTTGCAATATCTGCAAGAAATTTGTCAACATAAAAAACACTGCTCTATGTTCAATTTGCAAAAAGAGATACGAGTTTGATTGTGAGGGTTACCCAGAATCTACTTATCGCTTAAAGGACGCCGAAGCTAGAAAAAGGTGGAAGTGCAAAATATGCATTAAAAACAGGACGGACACAAAAACTGATGTAGCTACTTCTAATATCACACTAAGGAAAAAACAACACTCTTTAAGTAAACCTGCTTCGCCCCAACAACAGGAGATTTCCAAGCAAAATTTGGTTTTAAATGACAACACTTCTCAAATACCGGTCACCCCAGTAATTTTAGAACACACAAGCAATTATGACAAATTTCAGGCAAATATATCTACTGAAAACTCTTTCAAATCTTTACCGCTGGATGAAGATATCGATGTTTTGTCACATACATTAAAAAGAGATTCTCAAATATTTAGAAGCTGCCCAAATATTAGATCCAACAACTTTGATCTAATAGAAGAATTGGAAAAGAAAGTTTCAGTATTGGCGAAGAACTTAGAGATTGCTGAAAATGAAATAGCTAACCTTTTATCGGAAAACTGCTATCTTAAAAAACAAATGTCTATGTATGGCACTCAGATCAATCAGCTTAAAGATATTTGTAAATCGACGCCTAAAAGAACATCACAGAAGAAAAGGAATAAAAGTCCCATTCAAACTAAATTAGACTTCTCAGAACAACTGATCAGTCCCAACGCACTCTCCTCACAAACAAAGTGTGACACGCAGAGTCTACATGATTAAGGTACAATCCAGGAATTTGACAATGACACGGCTAAAAAGGTTTTAGTGGACTCTCCGAACAAACAACGACGTGGAAACTTAAAATATGCAACACAATTCGAATGCAATACAAAAAGAAATATTTATATAATTGGAGACGAAAAAGTAAGAGGTCTATCTGCACAATTGATTCGTACTAAGACAGGTAAATGGAATGATAATTTTAACATCGAGGGGAAAGTTCAACCATATGCTTCATCGTGCGAGATCCTACGAAATCCGAGTTATCTATCAGACAATCTATCTGACGATGACATTGTCATACTCTCAGTTAGCAAACATGACAAAAATCCCTACTTGTTGCTAACTAATCTGTGTAAGACTCTATGTAGTTTGAGCAATTGTACAATATTGATGTTGAATGTTTCAGAAAATAGGTATCTTAACGTCAAAAAACTCAATCATGAACTAAAATTGTTTACAAAAAACTTCAATAATTGTAGATTTATTGAAGTTAATGAGTTGGATGTAAATTATCACAAGAAACTTTCAAAATTAGATTTAATTACATATAAACTAAATATAGAAATTGATTTTATGCAATATGAAAATAGTTATTATACAAAACCGAATTTAAAAGAAAGAAACTCGCTTCGTAATAACAACAATACATTTTTTCGTTCCATACTCCACCATTGATAACATTTCAATAAATAATAATAAATTAAAACAAGATTGTCGACATGGTAAACTGCGAATCTTACACCAAAATATAGCCGGCATCTGCAACAAACTGGACATGTTGGAAGTAACTCTATCCGAATTAGTAGAAAAAAACATGGAGATGGATATATTATGTTTTAGTGAAACTTTTGTGAAACAGGGTACGGAAGCTAACATAAAACTTAATAATTTTAATTTAGCTGCAGTATTTAGTCGAGATAAATGTAGGGGAGGTACTTGTATTTTGACTAATAAGGTGCTTGACACCAAAACGTTAAGATTTCCTCCAAATCTTGCTACTACATTTTATTTTGAGTGCTGTGGCATAGACATTATTGGCTTGAGCTTGATAGTTGTTAACATATATAGAATTCCCGACTATAGAAAGGCACAAATAGATATTTTTCTTCATAAATTTGACATTTTGCTGAATTACTTGACAGACGAATATAAGAGAAAGAAAATTATAATTTGTGGCGATTGGAATATCGATATATTAAAAAATAACTACGCAACAAAAGAACTTTTAAGCTTACTTCGCAATTACAACTTTGAAGCTCACATAAAATCACCAACTCGGGCGAATTCGTGTATTGACCAAATTGCCAGTAACATAAAGAATGTTCAATCAGAAATCAATCACCTAGGCCTGTCAGATCATGAAACAGCACAAACAATTAACATAAAAGCTAGTAAATACAAAAAAATATCGTGTTGGACTGAATTTAAACGTGATTATTGTTCGGAAAACATCGAGAAATTTGTTAAATGTATATCTTCTCTTTCTTTTTCGGAAACATTTAACTCTACTAATTTGACAGAAGCCTTTAATTTATTTTATGAAACTTTTACATTATTTTACGATCTGTGCTTTCCGACGATTAAAGTTAAAGTTAATAATAAACCAGTCGCACAAAACTGGATAACGAAAGGTATTAAAAAGTCTAGCAAATCGAAACGTTTGTTATATTTAAAATTCAAAAATAGTAAAATTAATAAAAAACAGAATGAGAAAAACTACAAACTTTATAGTCATTTGTTCAAACGATGTGCACAGAGAGCACAGAAACTAGTAAATACAAGACGTATACAAAAGCATACGAATAAATGTAAAGCCACTTGGAACACAATCTCCTCAACTTTGACTAATAATGACTTGTTTAAAAATGATATTGACGAAATAAATTTTAATAATGTGACAATCCATTGGACATTTGCAATATATTTAATGACTATTTTATTAATTTGACATCTAACCACTTACCTTATTCTAATGATATTAATTTAAATCCAAATAATAAAAATCTAAATACTATTTTTTTGAACCCTGTAGATGCAATAGAAGTGTATAAAATCATAATGTCCCTAAATAATAGCAAAACAAGTGGATGTGACGGCATTGCAACGCAAGTTTTGAAGGCCTGTGCCAGTTGGATATGTCATCCACTAGCACATATTATAAACTTATCCTTTGTGGAAGGAGTATTTCCTGATCAGCTTAAAATGTCTATTGTAAAACCAATATTTAAAAAGGGGAATAAGTTAGACCCTAATAACTATCGGCCGATCACCATAGTACCTATTATATAAAAAGTTTTTGAAAAGGCAATGCTTACCAGACTCAATCATTTTCTTTGTAAACATAACATATTATGCGAAGAGCAATTTGGTTTCCGTAAAGGTAATTCAACTGCTCTTGCAATCTTTAACTTAATAAAACTTGTAACAGAAAGCATAAACAATGGCAATCCAGTGGTGTCTCTATTTTTAGACATGAGCAAGGCCTTCGATTTTGTAAATCATTCGAAGCTCTTAAAAAAATTAGAATTTTACGGCATAAGGGGAAAAACATTTGAATGGATATCTAGCTATCTAAAAAACAGGAAACAATGTACAGAGATCTCCAAAGTCGTAAAAAAAATGACAAAATGTATTCTAAAGAGAAATTTAGATCTACAGCAATAATAAATAAGTGTGGTGTGCCTCAAGGTAGCATTCTCGGCCCTTTACTTTTCTTGCTTTATGTTAATGATCTTCCGGAGGCTACTATGCAAAAAAGTACCCTTTTCGCAGATGATACTACAATTATTATAAAATGTCAAGATAAAAACGATTGCAAATCAGTTACCGAAAAGACATTATCAGACATAATAAGTTGGATGGAAAACAATAATTTAAATATAAACATTAGTAAAACCAAATTAGTACAATTTAACTCCTATAATTCTAAAAAAATAGCTATAGACGTTATATACAAAGATAATAAAATACAACAAGTAGATGAATTAAAATTTTTAGGACTTATTGTAGACAGTCATCTAAATTGGAAAAGTCATGTAGAACATATTTGTCAGAAACTTGATAGGTTTGTGTTTGCAATAAAAAAGTTAAGACAAAATGTTTCTGTAGAAGCGGCTCTTTCGGCTTACCATGGCTATGTGTCATCTATATTAAGCTATGGAGTAATAATGTGGGGCAATTCGACCGACGCCGACCGAGTATTCAAACTTCAGAAACGTTGTATCCGGGTTATAAACAGAGCATGGTTCTTAGATAGTTGTAAACCCTTATTTCAAAAACACAAAATTCTTCCACTGCCTTGTATATTTAAAAAAGATATCTGCATTTTTACTAAGAAGCACATGCATTACTTTAAGCAACGTAGTGAGGTTCTGCCAAGGCAAAAAAGGGCTAAATTCCATAATCTGTTATATCAACCTCCTGGTCATAAAGATATTTATAAAAATAATGTATATAATATGTGTGTATTAATTTATAATAATCTTCCACATGAGTTAAAGTTGTTACAGGGTAATGCATATAAAGCAAAATTGACAGAGTGGCTACAAAAAAAATGTTTTTATAGTGTTAAAGAATTTATGCAATCTGGAAATAAAAGTTAATAATTTAATTAATTTGAAAATTGAATGTATGACAATAAAATTGTGTATGTATAATAAGGAATAAGAAGAAACTATATATATAATAATAATTTAACTACCTGACGAATAACATACAAATAAATAATTTGCACGCTTGCTTGCAGGCAGAATACAGTGACTTTTAGGTTATAAGATCTTTCCTTGTTAACAATGTATTTCTGGCAAATAAACGTTTTGATTTGATTTGATTTGATTTGTCGGTCGAAGCGAACTTCTGTCGGCCCTCATTGCCTCCGCTGGTTAAACCTGATGGAACACTGGCTCATACAGCGAGAGAGAAAGCGGGTCTCTTTGCATCTCTCTTCGCCCATAATTCTCGTCTTGACACTGGTAGTGCTACTCCACCGACTCTACCTCACTGCGATACTTCGATGCCCGAGGTCCGCATAAGGAACAAAGAGGTTCTGAGAGCACTGTGTCGTCTTGACGTGAATAAAGCTAGTGGACCAGATGGTATACCAGCGATTGTTCTCAAGGCTTGTGCACCCGAGTTGTCTCCTGTATTGACGCGTTTGTATCGCCTCTCATTTGGGACTGGTATAGTGCCCAAGTCCTGGAAGCTTGCCAACGTGCAACCCGTGCCCAAAAAGGGCAGTCGTACCGATCCTACCAACTATCGGCCGATTTCAATAACCTCCATACTCTGCAATATTATGGAGCGTGTATTGAACTCGCGCCTCTTGGCATACCTGGAAGGTAACGTTCTCCTCAGTGATCGACAGTACGGGTTTCGCCACAATCGATCTACTGGGGACCTACTAGTTTATGCCACCCACTTGTGGGGCGAGACCCTCGAGAAGAATGGGGAAGCGATTGCTGTTTCCTTAGACGTCTCGAAGGCCTTCGACAGGGTATGGCACGCTAGTCTATTGAGTAAGCTTTCAGCGTACGGCGTTTCCCCTGGTCTGATTAACTGGGTAAAAGACTTCCTGAGTGAACGTTCTCTCCGAGTTGTTATCGATGGATGCTCATCAGAGCCCATGACGACTAATGCCGGAGTTCCTCAGGGGTCTGTTCTCTCTGCAACTCTCTTCCTGCTGCATATCAACGATCTGCTGATGCCCGGTATCTATGGGTATGCAGATGATAGCACAGTTGTAGAGAGATACCTGCCAGGTGCTCGAGCTAGTAAGGAGCTAATCCGGTCCGAAAGAGAGGCTATGGTAGAGCGTGCGAATGTCTCACTTCAGGCAGTCTCCAAGTGGGGTGAAGCAATCTGGTGGGATTCAACGCCGCCAAAACACAAGCGTGTCTATTCACCGGTAAAAGGAGCCCGTTCACCTTGGCTCCTGTTTTTCAGAATGTATCCCTGGAGTACACCGACCGCCTTCAGCTCTTGGGAGTTGAAATTTCTTCAGACCTTAACTTTGGGCGGTTCATTGAGTCCAAAGCCAAGGTAGCTGCTAGGAAACTCGGCGTACTTGCAAAGGTCCGGCGGTACTTCACACCAGGGCAGCTTTTATTGTTATACAAAGCACAGGTCCGTTCGTGTGTAGAGTACTGCAGCCACATATGGGCTGGTGCTGCAAAATGCCACCTGGCAGCTTTGGACTCGGTGGAAAGGCGTGCAAAGAGGCTAATTGATGATCCAGATCTGGTTAATTCCAATCTACAAAGTCTTTAGCACAGGCGTAGGGTAGCCAGCCTTTCGGTGTTTTACAGAATTCATTTTGGAGAGTGTGCGCAGGAATTGCATGACTTGATTCCACCATCTCATTTCTACCATCGGACAAGCCGACGAACGGCGAGTATCCACCCTTACGTTGTTGAAACCTCTACGGTCCGGACCAAGCGTTTTGCCTCGTCGTTTATACCGCGTACATCGAGGGACTGGAATAATTTGCCTGCTGCGATTTTCCCGTCCGATTATAATTTGGGTCTCTTCAAGGCTAGAGTGAATAGGCTCTCAATAAATTAGTGCGCCTCACCATCAACGATTGCATTACCACTTACCATCAGGTGGAATCACAGTCAAGCACTAGTTTATATCAATTAAAAAAAAAAAAAAAAAGTGGAACTGATGAAGAAGACATACACAAGATATCACAATGAAGATAGTTAAATAACTATGACAATACAAATAAATAAATGGTTCTGAATAGTTATGTTGAAAATAGTATCATCATGGATGATGGAGCCGGAAGGTAGGAACTGTAGGCACTGAAACTCCGTAATTAATCAATGTAACCTAGCCATGTTTGGGCTTATTAGAATTGTCGTGAGATGCAATTTGGCTATAAGGTATTATTGAACTGAACTGATGATGGAGCCGGAAGGTAGGCACTATAACTCCGTAATTAATCAATGTATCCTAGCCGTGTTTGGGCTTATTAGAATTGTCATGAGATGTACTTTGGGTATAAGGTACTATATTGAACTGACCTGATGATGGAGCCGGGAGGTGGATGGGAACTTCATAATAAAAAAATGTATCCTAGCAGTGTTTGGGTTAATTCGAATTGTCATGAGATGTACTCTGGCTATAAGTGTATAACAACTAAAAAGTGTGAAATAAAAAACTCCTTGGGCGCGAGATATTCTATAAATAAAACTCAAAGACAGCCGGAAAAGGGAGTGACAACATTTTCCCTAAATCTCAAACCAAGTGAACAGTTTCAGCTTAAATATTTTAGAAAAGCAAAGGATCAAAGCAGTTTCCACCATTTGTGATAATTCAGTAGGGTGAGATCTTAAACGTACCCCCGGGAGTAATCCCTGGCCGCGAGATTAACTCCGATGGTTCACTACGGAACATATTTAAACGATTGGCGCAATGGTTGAGCGATTGGACGCTGCAATGTGGGTCGCGGATTCGATTCCCGAACGGAACAAATATTTTTATGGTTTGCAGATAGGTGTTCCGGGTCTGGGTGTCTTGTGTATGTGAGTTTTACATGTTTGTGAACGCACCCACGATGCAGGAGTAATTCCGACTGTGAAAAACCGGGCAAGTGCGAGTCGGACTCGCGCAATGAGGGTTCCGTACAATCTTACCTATGAAAACAGTTAAATTCCCAAATTGAGTTGCGAAGATTTTTCCGAATCACAAAAAGTTTTTTTTTCATGACGTAAGTGCAAATTTACAGTTTTCAGATTTTTCCTATACTTGTGCTATGAGAACTTGCATCATGCCAAATTTGAAGATTCTAGGTCAACGAGAAGTAAAGTGTCGAAATATAAGTTTTTTTGAGACATAAACGACCGTATCTTTTTTTTTAATTAACTCAGAAGTTTGATTTTTTCACAGCTGTAAGGGACAGCAAACTTGGTTTTAATTTTAACTTGATACCTCCACGCGTTCCCGAGATAAACGGTCTTGACAGACAGACATACAGACGAACAATAAAATGATCTCATATGGGTTTCGTTTTTCCCTTTGAAGTACGGAACACTAAAAATCAAATTAATATTTTAGAGGCGAGAGAAGTTTTTGAGTAGGTATGTGTGTGTATGTTTATTACTTCTTCACACTCGAGCGGCTGATCGGATTTCAATGAAACTTGGTACACGGGTAGGCCATGTTCTAGATAGCACATCGGATACTTTTTATTTCCAGAGCATGTTCCCTTGGGATAATTTTCTACTATCACGCGGGCGAAGCCGCTGATAGCAACTAGTATTATAATAATATCAAAATGATACACTTGGGATTATATTATTATCTAGTCTAGACTTGTTTATTAAGAAATAATAAAATATACGTACATTGTACATGAACGACTTCAATATTACGAGTGTTTGTATCATAAACTAGGTGCCGCCCGACGTTCCGCTACCGTGAAATCTACGTAAATATTTTCCAATTTAAGAGGCGATTCCCATACAAAATAACCGATTTTCTATTATTTAATTTTTCAACTGTTTTTAATGGTTTTACTTATTTTATTTTTTTTTCTAAAAGAAAAAAGTAATATTCAAATTGGCCAAGCCATTATTTGAGTTTTAGCGAGAATAAATAACAGCGTTTTTTTTTGTATCGAAAAGTCACATACATAAGGCATCCAGATCTTGAATAACTATCTAAAGGTCATACAAATATTTGTTCCGTAAAGGAATTGAACCGCTGATACGGAGCGCAGCCGTAACTTCTATTAATAAAATTTTATATATATATATTGTACAAAAATGTACCTACAACCTAATTCTTTTGAGAATAAAGTCATTAAATTACGTAAGTAAAAAAGAGAAAAATAAAAACCATCTTTAAAAAAGTTGGGCTTTGTCCCTTTTTCAAATTCTGTCTAATACAAAGAAACGCCTACACTTTAAATTCACCTTAAAGCCTTTAAGAGTTCGTTTGCTGAACCATATAATTATATTAGTCGAAACCAGCTGGCTATGTGGCTTCTACTAAGCCGTGGGTGTAAAGGTCTGTCTACTTTGTTCTGAGAAAATTATTTTTCAGTCACAGTTCTGTTAAAATGACTCATTTTGTTGATTGAGTATGTGTATGCGCTGCTGATTGGGTCGCACACACCTTGGATGCTACTTTGAAATGATAGTCACTGATATCCGAAGAAGATCTGATTTATTGCGTTACTTATCATAATTATATGAATGATCGCTAATGAGTACAGCCGTCGTCTGTGAATGCTAATTGTGTACTGTCATTTTACAATATAATTTGTGCAAGGCGACGAAATAGTGCTGAACTGCAATACGCGAGGGCCATGTACGACACATGTCTCGTACAGTATGAATAGGGCCTTGGTGGAAAAATACTCGAAATATTGGTGCTAACAATTTTTACAAATAAAAAACATGTATTTTTATTTAAAAACTAGATTTTTTCTCACGACTTCATTCGTATGAACGATCCCTCGTTCCATCCCCTTATGGATTGAATTTCGTCCTCGATTACTTCTTAATAACAACATCTGTGTTAAAATTATGCTTACTAATATCAAGGGTTTAGTCTAGGCGTTTATGAGTCAGGCCTTAATTTTTTAGGGTTCCGTAACTCAAAAGAAAAAATCGGTACACTTATAGGATCACTTTGTTGTCCGTCCGTCTGCCTGTCTGTCTGTCAAGACCCTTTATCTCGGAAAC
Source organism: Mythimna impura (assembly GCA_905147345.3). Taxonomy (NCBI): domain Eukaryota; kingdom Metazoa; phylum Arthropoda; class Insecta; order Lepidoptera; family Noctuidae; genus Mythimna; species Mythimna impura. The sequence continues at coordinate 12,544,307 of LR990362.1, read as the reverse complement.
GCGTCGAGTTGAAATTAAAACCATATAGTCAAGTCTGCGGCCCCTTGATGCAGTGAAAAAATCAAACTTCTAAGTTAACTAAAAAAGAAGATACTGTCGTTTATGTCGCAGAAAACGTACCTCAATAAAAAAGAAGAATCGGGACGTAACATAGTAGGCAATGCGACGTATATCTAATAATATTATTGTCATCCTAACCTTTGTCCTATTCTACCAAAAAAGGGAGCTTTAAAATTCGACGCCAGTTTTAACTTTTTCAGTACTTAATTAAATTAGCGTAACGTAAACACTGGCCCACATAAGATTAACACGAGCAAATATAGAAATGGCTACCTGTAACCTCGTGCGTAGGTGGGCTTTAGAAATAGAACTGGGTCCTTCATTACGTTACAAAGGATGGGTTAAATGTGGCCAGAATTGTGCATTTACGGTGATTTTAGCTGTACTATTTCCGTCCTTATAGCAAAGGTATTTTTGGTATTCTATTGAATTTAGAAACATGGTTTTCACACGTTAACACTTAGACATGAAACAGGTTTAGCAGATACCTGTCGATTTTAAAGAGCATATAAGTATAAAGATAATCAGCTTTATAATGTTCCCACTGCTGGGACTCAGGCGTTTTCTCTAGGAGATGGGCAGTAATCCATTACGCAGGCCCAGTGAGAGTGGGTGGATGTAACGTGTGTTCCAATTTTTGGTTAAGACATGCCGGATTGATTTTAAGAATAAGAGCATTATTCTTGTGGCGTGTTGGGTCTGGTGGCGGGACCTCAGTGTGTGTTCTCAGTACGGATCGTAGCACAAATAGTTGCCTAACGGTAAGTACATTTGCATCTTTGTATAATTGTGTGGTGGGATACATAAAGTTCTTTTTTGTTTAGTCGTAGTTATTTAATGTGTAGTCGTAGTTATTAATCAGTAGTTAGTTTACATATTGCCCAATACTGGTACACACTCGTCAAATATCAGGATTCTCGGTCAACGGGAAGTACCCTATAGATTTTGATTCACTTGAGAGTATCGAAATATACGTTTTTTGCGCCATAAACTGCCGTATCTTTTTTTTTTTCGTTAACTAAAATTAGAAGTTCTATTTTTTCACACCTTCAAGGGACTGCAGACTTGATTAGACAGTTTTAATTTCAACTCTATATCTCCACGAGTTCCCGAGATAAAGGGTCTTGACAGACAGACAGATAGACGGACCAAAAAGTGATCCTACAAGGGTTCTGTTTTTTCCTTTTGAGGTATGGAACCCTAAAGAAAGAAAAAGATTTTTGGGCATTGTTGTTCCGGTGAATCTAGTGCACTCTCACAAAATCTGTATTTGTGCTGTGCTAGTTGTCATTTGTTATTAGAATTTCCAAGTAACATCACGGATTTTAGATTGGTTCCGGTTGCGGGAGATGTAATTGGATGATTTCCCACCTAAAAAAAATCACGATTTCTGGTTTTGTTCCGATTGATGGCAGTAGACTATAAGAGTAAAGCCCTATTATATCTCCTGCTTAATTGATTCATCTCCTTTGGCATTAACGACCATGATAGAAAAAGATATAATATAAGATTATTTTTTTCATTAAATTAAATCTAATGAAGATTATTTAAAAATTTGCTCGCTCAGATTCTCTAAGAACTCTGCGTAAAAGATTGATTTTGAATAAGAGCCCTCAAGGATAAACTAAACTAATATCTTGTAGTTTCTACTTTCAGCCAAAAGTTTCCAGTATTACATAAGTGGCTGGAGCCTGGCTATATTTACCCTAAGAAAAACGATTCTACCAACAGATTAAGCACTATTTATGTCGGTTCCACATCCATTACAGGACTTTTCAGAGGCCATTTAATTCCTCTTGATGTTGTAACAGCAACTGAAGGGCAGACACTAAAATATAATACGATGTTTTTTTAAACGGGAACAACAAATTAAGAACAACATGTTTAAAAACAAGCTTTTATATAAATGCAAGATGATATAAATTATGTATCTAACGTAATACATTGATGGGTTTTATTTAATTCAAAATTTATTTTCTTATTTTGCTAGTATACTACTCAAACCAAAGAAAGTAAGAAAAAGAGTTTCTCTACGTCAAACATTGTAAACATTGAGCGTTTTATTTATAGATTGCTAGCTTCTACCAGCGGTTTCACCCGCGTAAAAGTAGGTTTCTCCATACAAACTTCCAACCCCCGTTTTACCCCCTTAGGGGTGGAGTTTCGTAAAATCCAAGAACGTAAATAAGAAGTTCTTCATAAAGTAGTCTGTAAATATCGAAAATAAGCAAACCTTTCCGTTATTCCCTATATATACCTTTAACAAAGGTTAAAATTTTGACTAAAAAAATATTGTATATTATTTGATTTCTTAATTGTCGCTGGATATATTATTATTTCTTTTTTACCCTTTTAAATTATACCCATATCATGGGTTTGCACAAAAACCCGCCATCTTTAAGAGTCCGCCATATTGGATTTAAAAGACGTCACTTGCTAATCATACATTGACAGCCAAATTAAAAATGTTTGTAAAATTTCAGTTCGATCAGTTAGGGGAAACTGATTCAAAAATTTGTAAGATTTGCCACAAATAAACAAACATACATACATTGTAAGTTAAATAAATGCTTGTAAAAACAAGATGATGTTACGTTAGTGTTCCCAAATTTGGGAATTCTTGAGTCAGTAGAGATGTTTATTTACTGTCTTGTTGTGATGTGATATTAATTTATTATGTTTACGTAAACCGTAAACGTAATAAATTAATATCACATCATTCTTGCTTTATTATGTTACATTATCGAACTTAATTTGGTTCAATTATGCTGAAATAGTGTTTTTGTTTTGTGAAGGTCCAAATTAAAATTATTTTGTCCTTCGTGTCCGTTTTTATTTTAGGTGGTAAAATCAACTTATGACAAATCCCGCTCTTGGGCGGATCTTCAGACTTTTACTGACAAAAAACCCACTTCTGTTCCTTCCTTGCCTTCGTCCAAGGGCCCCAGGTTTCGCTTTCACACTACCCGTGGCCCCAGTACTTCCAGGCTTCAACCCTGCTGGGTCCCTACGATTGCTGAAATCTCCCTGAGGCGCGCGTGGAACAGTACGCGCCGTCGACGACTTGGGCTCGGTCCGGACGGTTACCGAAGAAGGAGGTGAAAGCCTGCCACTCCTCCTCGCTCCGGACCATGGCCTGTACCTAGGCCCGGCGCGAGAGATCGCCGCCGCCGATCGCCCCCACGAGGACACGGCGTTGCTCTGCCCAAGCGGGGCACACCTCCACCGTGTGCTACACCGTGTCCTCCGGGTCCTTCGTGGCCATGGAGTTTCTTGCACATTCTTCTCCATAGAAATGCTTACGCTTTGAAATGTGCAATTAACATAATTTTTCTGACTTCTTTACAATTCAAAAGTGCCTGTAAATGTTTTATTTGTAATTAATGCTTTGAATCTTGAATCTTGAGTGTTTCTTTTTCAATTATGTATGACGGCAAAGCATCAAAGCTGTGCACTTATTGTGGGATGATAATATTTGGTTTTGGAATTACACGTATTCTTTGATTTGAAATAAATGTTTTGAATCATGAATCTTAAGTGTTTCTTTTTTAGTTATGTATGACTGCAAAGCATTGATGCTTTGTTGCTGCGCACTTGTTGTGGGATGATAATATTTGGTTATGGAATATTCTATTCTTTAATTTGAAATAAATTACACACACACAAACTCATGTGACGTAACGGACGTGAAACAGGTTCAGTTGAAAACCAGCGTCAGGCACTGGTTGTCTTGCATTCATGCTGAACTGGACCTATTTTGACGATTGTATTTTTTTGCTTCACGTTTGTTTGGTTTCGTGCTTAATTCATTAACGCTCAGGCGGTAGCCGGCGTCCGCAAGCCATTGTCTTACTATTGTGTCTCTAATTACGCACGTCAAAAGGTTAAATAACTATTGTTTGTGTGCCTTGCGTTGTGACCAAATAAACTCATTTTCTTTCTTTCTTTACCCGTGTGCCAAATTTCATCCAAATCCGTTCAGTGATTCGAGTGTGAAGAAGTAAAAAAAACTTACAAACGTACACACATATACAAACTTTCGCCTTTATAATATTAGCATATAGTGTGATTACTTTGTACAAAGTTGTGTATACCTAAAAACATAAATTAACATAATATAAAAATGATTTCATCATCATCTTCCTGCCCTTGTCCCGTGTTATTTGGGGTCGGCGCAACACGTTTTTTTCTTCCATTCTGCCCTGTCACTCGTCATACTATCACTAACTTCCTTTTCTTTCATATCACTCTTCACACAATCCATCCATCTTTTCTTTGGTCTCCCTCTCCCTCTCCATCCATCCACATGTAAACTCATAACTTGAATGATGAAATGTTGAAATTTTACAAATTCGAATGATTCTTTCAAGAGTTTTAGGCAAGACAAAATAAAAAATCTTTACCAATTATTATTGTTTAGCTTTAAATATTATCATCGTAGACAAATGAATCGAACTGGGAAGATCTCTATAGCCAATCGTGTGAATACCAGAAACAGCCTAGTTGCAAAACCATTAAGGAAGACCTACAATGCATCAGGGGGCAGAGGGAACGCATAGGAGGCTTGTCCGGACACCTGTGTCAAGGTTCCCGCGGCATTGACACGCACTATTTATACCACAGAGGCTTTTAATAACGCGGGATCGAAGGATTGAGGTGGCACAGTATCTTTGTAAACAGTACCACAACTCGGCCGTTTGAAAACTTTGCCACTTAATGTGCGTATCGGAACAGGGGGTAAAGTCTCACCACATAGTCTCACATACAACACACACACTGCTGTTAGGCACACAACTATATTTTTTGCTTGTTTTTTTTTTGTTTCGTGTTACCTAAATATTGTGTGTGGCCCTTGTGTTGTGCTAAATAAGTAATTTTTCTTTCTTTCTTTACGTTCTTCCGTTGACAACGAAGGACCCTTCAATCAAATGGATGTTGTGTCTGGTTCAGGCAACCGCCTAACTATTGTATATGTTCTAATCGCGCGGAGAACTCTAATACTGCCATGCAAGATTTCGAATTTTAGTTCCTATGTGGTGTTATAGAAGTCGCTACGTGCTTTAGCTAGGTATTGTGTATCTGCGGGATAGTTTCAAAGAGTTATTGCTACCATGAAAAGCAAAGGGCTACTGAATTTTTTTATATAGCCTCTTTTTTTTTAATGTGAATGTGAGAACACTGTAGACTCCGCGAATTCTTAGGTTACTTCCTATTCCGACTCACTTTTTATTATGATAATTTTTATTGTACTTTTTAGTACAATATTGACCGGTCTACACTGTCCTTACATAATATCTACTTATAATGTAATATGGAAATATTTGTAAGAATATTTTTTTTTTAAAAAGAGTAACCATAGAATTTCTTGCCGGTTCTTCTCCATAGGAAACGACTAATTTGGAACCTTTTTTGACGTTTTATAAGTGCCCATGTAGGCATATGTGAAATAAAAATCTTTTGACTTTGACTTTGAAGAAACACGTGTGGATTTTAGTCAGTTAAAGTCTCTCCACCCAGAGCGCGAGGAGCTATTTGTTGATTTATCACCCAAAAAAAGGTAGGTACATCATATCATCAGCAAAATTCACGACTTTTTGTATTCCATTTCATTTTCTTTATAAATATTTCTTCATTAAGTTTATTATGTTAAGGTAGGGAATCATCCTTCTCGTGTTAGACTTTTACTGACTAAAACCACACCTAGTTTCCTTCTTTGCCCTTGTGTTCTAGAATCATGGGTTTCCCTTTTGGAAGTCAACCATGGACCCAGTAGGCTTCGGCTCTGCTGGGCTCCTACGGTTTTTAACCTACTTCAAAAAAGGAAGAGGTTATCAATTTGGTAGAATATATTTTTTTTATATATGTTACCTCAGAACTTTGTCGTTTATGGACCGATTTAAATTAAATATAAAAATAACTAGTTAAAAAAAATTTTTTTTTCTTTCCTAAAAGGATATGCTTCCAGATAGGTCCCATTTTTGTCAATAACCAGTTTTTATGATGGGATTCATGAGAAACCGAAGGTACACTTCAAATATTATAGGCAACTATATAATGATTTTGGTATTTTCATTGAAAACTTAACATTTACAGTCAACAAGTAACATTTGATGAAGTGGAACTTGTCAAGAAGACCAGAAATGGCTAACGAAATTTCACCCTCACATAGATATCACAATGAAGATAAGTAGTTAAGCACCTATGGCAATACAAATAAATAATTGGTTCTGAATGGTTATGTTAAAAATGCTATCATCGAAGTGAACTGATGATTATGATGGAGCCGGAAGGTAGGCACCGGAACTCTGTAATTAATCAATGTATCCTAGCCGTGTTTGGGCTTATTAGAATTGTCATGAGATGCACTTTGGCTATAAGGTACTATAGAACTGATCTGATGATGGAGCTGGAAGGTAGGCACCGAAACTTCGAAATTAATCAATAAATCCTAGTCATGTTTGGGTTTATTAGAGTTGTCTTGAGATGCACTTTAAGGTACATCCACTATAAGGTACTGTCGAACTTTACTATAATGGAACCGGAAGGTGGAAGGTAGACACGGGAACTTCATAATATACCAATGTAATTTAGCAGTGTTTGGGTTAATTGGAATTGTCATGAGAAATAGGTACTCTGGCTATGTGTACCTATCACAACTAAAAACTGTGAAATAAAAACTTTAATTTCGGAAGTCGGTTTTAAATAACAAACAAACAATATCAGAAACACCATCTTCCGAAATTAACCTTTTGAGTGCATAATTAGAGACACAATAGTAAGACAATGGCGCGTGAACGCCGGCGTTAATGCGGGGATCAACAGCTTACAGTTATTTTGATCCTTTCTTTTTTGTAGTTAAGTAAGGTTTTTTTTTTAAGTTTTTTTACTGACTCTCTTTGAGGCACGCGTGGAACACTACGTGCCGTCGACGACTCGGCTTCCTTCCAGACGGTTACCGGACGGCCGGACGGCGAGCTACCCATTGCTCGTCGTCTGGAAGCCCACGCCTACGTTCTTCATTAGGTATATGTTTTATTTCTGTAAGTCAATTTCACGTTCCGTTAGTATATTCGTGGTATCAGAGCGGGCCCTATCAGAATACCAGTGCAGCGTTATTTTTTTAATTAACACAGCTTATGTTGGGTTAGGCGCCTTTTTCGCCTAGCACGGATTAATAATTATTACAGTTTTTGCCCGCGACTTCGTCTGCGTAGAAGTCGAAATGTTTCTATTAGGTTTTTTGATTGATTTTGTTTTATTATACCTAATCAATATCTCTTGCCCATGACATCGATTGCGTAGAAGTTGGAAATATTTGTAAAGTCTAAGTACATTAGAAGGCTGTTTTAGGTGCAATCACGCCAATATAAGTAAGAGTGGAACTATAGAACGTTGGGTGAAAGTACTGGGCCTTATAATATTATCAATGGAAATGTACAAAACAAAATAAGTGTGGCACTCGGGGACTGCCGCGGTAAAGCTATTGCATAGCATTTTGTATCAACTTATGCAATTATAATTATTTATTTATTTTATTTAAGCAGTATTTCTTTTTCTTTGATATTAATTCAAGTTACACTTTTTGAGCGTGGTGACCGATAAGAAAACAAATTTTTTTCTTTCTTGTTTACTTCATAAATTGCTACAAGTATGTTCAGTTGTTATCATAGAACATTACTATAATCTATTATAATACAAAAAGACTATTTTGTTTGACCGAGATTTGAACTCGAGGCACGATGATAACATAGGTAGAACGCTGTACCAATGCGCCACACAGGTCGTTAACGACTTTTCTAAAATAGGTGTTCGGTCTCTGTCGGCCTTCAAGCCACACCTCCGTGCCCGTCGGAGTGGGGAGCGTGAGGTTTTTTCGTTACGGAATTTCTGGATTCGGTCCCCGCGCTCAAGGCCCTCGATAGAAGCTATGCAATAGCTCAAAAAAAATTTGTAGTACATAATTTTTGTGTAACTTTAACCGTTTACGCAGCGCACGCAACGGAAACTCTCAAATGGATTCACTTTCCCCCGTTTTTGCAACACTTTTGGCCGATATTCCGCTCCTTATAGTTACAGCGTGATGTTATATAGCCTATAACCTTTCTCGATAAATGAGCTATCCTACACTGAAAGAAATTTTCAAATCGAACTAGTAGTTCCTGAGATTAGCGCGTTCATTCAAACAAACTCTTCAGCTTTATAATATCAGTATAGATTTTGTTATGCTTACTTAGTTATTATAAGATTGTGTGAGATACAAATAAACATTCTTTCTTTCCTTTTTTATGTCCTGAATTAGGACAGAAGAAGTTCTAGGTTCCCGTGTGATAATTTTCGACATTTCGATTTTTAGATTTTAAGCATAGTCGGCCTTATAATGTTCCCACTGTTGAAACTCAGGCCTCCTCTAATACCGCCTCTAATCACCACGCGGGCTCAGTGCGGGTTGGTGGATGTCACATGTCTTCGATTTTTTGGTTCTAGAACATGCCGGTTTCCTCACGATGTTTTCATTCACCGGTTAGAGAGCAGTGGTGATGAAATAAATTACACAAAGTAATGCGCCTGGCTGGGTTTGAACCCGCGACCTACAACTCGTAAATCGGGGCCGTTACCACTCGGCCACCACTGCTCTTTAGATTTTAAGATTTTAAGACGTTTGACGAATTAATTGATTTGACATTTTGACCGCAATCTGGGTTGCACCATAGGAATAGGGCTGTCATTTGTCTCGATTTATCCTAGTTTAGAGGATGTCCACGGGTCATCCAGAATGGGTTTTTAAACTTTTTGTGTTAGGGAAATCTCTTAGAACTAAATTAGAACAAGTTTACAAGTAAGTACATTCTTAGAAAAATTAATTCGTAATCGTAAGCCGCTTTCAGGCTTAGTAGGCATTGCAAAATAGCTGGTTACGACTGAATCCTCCAACTGGAAAATTAAATTTACCTACACAATGTTGTTATTTCATACGATGGAAAAAAAATTGTGGTGTCCAGGGAAAATATTCAGTGCATCAAATATCCGGGGTTTTTAAAGTTTTGTCCTGTTTCAGCAATTAAGGTGATGGCATCCCTACCTAAAACTAACTGCAGCCGGGTTGTAAGCTAAAACCACAAGTGGTAAGCCACATGCTGTTTACTCCATTAACTAACGGTGTTACAGCATATGCCTCGGAAGCATTCGTACCTTAACTATAGGTACGTATGAATAATACAGTAAGTGGGTCACTTGTGGTCGTGGCGTACAAGATTACAGGCTTAACGGTCTTTTGACAAAATATGGCAAAAATGCTTGGAAAAATATCGTACAAAGTGATAGGCACTTAGGACTCGGCTAGGGTAAGAAGATAGCGCGGGTGCTAAGGCCAGCGCGAAGTATCAAAGAAATGAGACTCCCTATTACTCGTACGTTCGTACTGAACTAACTACGGTTAGCGCCTAACGTAAAGTTGTGGAGCGGGCTCGGAGTAATTGTTAGCGAGCGATTTAATATTGCTTTAACCTCAGTAAAGGCCGCCACATGGCGAGCAATGGGTAGCTCATAGTCCGATGAGGCATAGACTCGAACCGATGGCGCGTTGTATACCACACGCTTTTCAGAGAGATGTCAGCAAGATTGAAGGCGGTCGTTAGTACAAATGCCTGTCTGGACTGATTCGAAAGAGTTACTGTGGCCCCGACCCCAACGGGCAATTGAAGGAACTAAAACCCACCGTTTTAGTCAGTAAAAGAATAACTCTCTCTCTCTCTCTCTTGCCTATGGCCACTAAGTTGCGCCCGCTCCCGCCTTAATCACCGCGCATTCACTCTGGACAAGGCATAAAGTATGTTGTGCAAAGTTGTGATACTGTACCTTCTGTAATATAATTAGCTGTGGCACAATGAGGTCAAATTCTCCCCTTATCCTTGAGATCCAAGGGATGTAACATGATTTGTCAATCTGATGTACATAAAACGTAAAATCTCTTTGTAAACAATGTCGGATAGGACCCTGGAGTGTTATGTGGAGTGACGTATGTAAATATGTCAGTTTATTTATACATTTATCCGTGATATTGTTCCACTTTGCTAAACTGACTTTGTTTATTGTTTGTCGAAGGGTGTAAAGGTTAGTTTACCGTTTCACTTTGTAACAGAAGTTAAGAGTTTATGATTTTATAGGCCGGCTTGTATGGGCTGCGGCTTCGCCAACTGCGGGTAACTGATAAAACATGTGTTTCGGGTTCCGTACCTCAAAAGGAAAAACCGGAACCCTTATAGGATCACTTTGTTGTCCGTCTGTCTATCTGTGTGTCAAGACCCTTTGTCTCGGGAACGCGTGGAGGTATCGAGTTGAAATTGAAAACCATACACTCAGATCTACGGTCCCTTGAAGCTGCAAAAAAATCAAACTTCTAAGTTAACGAAAAAAAAGATACGGCCGTTTATGTCGCAAAAAACGTATATTTTGACACTCTCAAAGGAATCAAAATTCATAGGGTACTTCCCGTTGCCTCCAGAATCCTCAAATTTGGCATACATCAAGGTCTTATAGCACTGGTATAGGAATAAATCTGTAAACAGTAAATTTGCTGTTACGTCAACAAAAAAAAACTTTTTTTGGTTTCGACGGAAAAATCTTCGACTCGATTCGGGAATTGAGCTATTTACATAGGTGTGTGAGTCCGACACTTGCCCAGTTTTTTTTTTAGGTATTTCGGAAATCATCTGATTTAATGGCTTCTCCTGATCTAGAGTAGAGTGAAAGGGTGTGTCAGACTTTTACTGATAAAAACTCATCTATGTTCGTTTAGTTGCCCTTTGCGTTAACGGACCTCGGGTTACCTTTTCAGAAACGTTCTTGGTGATCTCATCGCCATCATCTCTTTGAGGCGCGTGCGGAACACTACGCACCGTCAATGACTGGGGTCGAACTTATGGAACATGCGTGAGCCTGTATAATGTAGGGACACGCTGAGTTGGGAACTCTGTCCACCCACCAAGTGACTTCAGAAAAGACGGTGGCACAGTGATCACGTGCTGCCGTGCACAACGAGGCTCAGGGCAGACCCCTCACAGTCTCCTCAGGGATGTTCCCTAACAGGCGTTGTATAGAGAGGGTTACGGGGTTGTTTTTTAAGAGGTCACGGGGCCCTCTTCCATGTACTGATGGTGATCACCGGGGTGGTTTTAGTGAGGTAAGAATCCCATACTCCCTGGTCTTTCTCTCAAAAGTCCAGGCGCCTTTTGAAGGGGAAAAAAAAAAGAAAAGGGACACGCTGAGCTAGACTCATTTGTCACACAAAATCGTAATCGACAATCTTGAACAGATCAATAATATTATCCCTGATTTTCAATTCTAGATTAATTTTGGCAACATACATGTACGTAAAGGCTGCTGCTAAGTTGATGACTGCCCTTAAATACCGAACACTTTTGTCAACTTAACGAACATACTTCGTGTTCGTTTCGCCCCCGACGAACCCAACGTCGTTACCACAAACCATTAATTGTTCCAAGCTTACCTCCTTAGGTTAGATTAATATGGCCGAGATAACTGACGCGTATGGCATACTTTACCAACTGCTATATACGGAGCCTATATTACATAATGATTACGTTTCATTAATTTTGTACTTTAGGGCTAGGTCTGAGGGATTATTCGAAAGAATTATTGTGGCCTTGGAACACAAAGGTTAACCCCTCGCGCGTGGGGGGTATTACGATTACGTAATTGCGCGTTTAACTGCAATTTATTACGTAAAATTACCAAAACAAAAACTTTTTCTGAAGTTTTCTAGGCAAAACAATGACATAGAAACCAAAATTTTTGGCCAAATAAATTTCGTACAAACGTGTGTACAGTATGACAATTAAGCGTTTTTCAAGGTCATTCAAGTTGTACAGACGTATGTACAATCGGCGCTCGAGGGGAAGGCAACTGATGAAAGACAGGGATATTGACAATTCTCTAACTAGTAGGAAGCTACATTATCGTTACTTGCCATGTAAACTGAAAACTTTTTAATAAATAAGCATTCTCAAGTAAAATGCGAAATTCCCATTAATTTGAATCCGTGAACATGAAAGCTAAACTCTTACAGCAAATTAAGTATTATCCTTTTTATCCAAGTGAGTTCTCTCGCTCTAAGGTGGGGCGTGAAGGCGTGTCACACTTGTACTGACTAAAACTCACCTGTGTCTTTCAATTGCCCTTTGCGTTCCTGGGCCACAGTAACTCTATCAAACATATCCTGTAGCCCTAGAGGGCATTCGGATTGCGTATTTTTGTGTGTTTATTTTTGTACAATATTTTATACTAAACAACATCATCATCATCATTTCAGCCGAAAGACGTCCACTGTTGGACATAGACCTCCCCAAGTGTCGCCACAATTAACGGGCCTGTGCGTCTCGCAGCCATCGGATTCCCGCAACCCTTACCAGGTCATCGGTCCACATTGTAGGAGGCCTTCCAACGCTACGTCTTCTGGTACGTGGTCGCCATTCCAGAACCTTTCGGCCCCAACGGCCATCCGTTCTGCGAGCAGTGTGACCATACTAAACAACACATAAAACTTTTTCTGAACCCAACATCGGTATTAGTTATTAAATGAAGCAGAATTAATAGCATTACTAACTGACTCGGCAAACGTTGTTCTATCATATAAATTATAAAAGAAAAGGGGGAGGGGGTAAGGGGGTAAAAAACAGCCTAAAGCCTATTCTTAGATCTACCAAATATACCTACACAAAAAAAAAACATAAAAACCGGTTAAGCCCCTTAGGGGGAGATAACACACGCGATGACACAAGATTTTTATATATACGAGTATTTCACTATAAAATATACCTCTAGGTAATATTACTTGTTTCATAGTAACATATCCCTGGAAGTACAGATACGATTTCTAAAATTATGCATGATGTAGGTGCCACAGGAAAATTGCAGTTATAGATGCTGAACAGCCCCTAGCCAAGTTACAACCGTGACGTCATCTCAACGCTCAGTCACGTGGTCAGAACAAAGGAATATAGGAGGCGTGGCCGACTCGAGGCGATCAACGAAAAGAGAATCGAAACGAAACGGTTGTAACTTGGCTAGGGGGGCAGATGTCAATGTCACTAACCATCACCGTTGGCGGGGGCTTGCGGACGATGAGCAATGGGTTCATAGCTCGCCGTCCGGCCGTCGGGTAACCGGCCGGACAGAGCCTGGGTCATCGACGGCGCGTAGTGATCCACGCGCGCCTCATAGATAGGTTAACAAAACTGTAGGGGACCACAAGCGCCGACGCCTACTGGGACTATGGTCTGGTTGGCATCCGAAAGTGAAACCCGGGGTCCTGGAATGCTAGGCAAAGAAGGAAAGGCCCTCTCGATCCACCCTAGATGATTTCCCACCTTAAAAAAATGTTACTAACCATCATCATCATCTTCCTGCCCTTGTCCCGTGTTATTTGGGGTCGGCGCAACACTTTTTTTCTTCCATTCTGCCCTGTCACACGTCATGCTATCACTAACTTCCTTTTCTTTCATATCACTCTTCACACAATCCATCCATCTTTTCTTTGGTCTCCCTCTCCCTCTCCATCCATCCACATGTAAACTCATAAAAAAATGTTACTAACCAAAACGCTACCTATTGTTAACACAACCAAATTCAAAGTTTATAATTACCATTTCAAAGACGACAAATTCCAGACACAAGAAAAACCTATTTCTAAAATTAACGGGTGCATCCACCTCAACGATAAACATCACAGCAATCTAACATCTATAGGTACTTAAATATACAGACAGACAGTACTGAAAATGCACATAAATTCTAATAAAAGCAAACGATGACTGGGTTTAGCACGTTTTGGGAAAAGGGATTTCGTGTTCGATTGTCTGATGGCTACTTCCATCCTCTACCATCCTTCCCAGGGGTCGCGTTCATTACCGCTGGCTCTCAGATGCACCTTAGATAAAGTTTTATATACCTCTTCAACAGTCTCACTGAGAACAATAAGGATTATTTATGCTTTTGCACGGCTGTCATTTGCTTTTATAAGAAGGTTTTATTTACAACGGGTGTTAATTAAACAGACTTCTTTTTAATTGCATTATTTGGCTCTAAAAATCTACATTTTCTTCTAAATTACTGCCAGTCACAATTAATGAGCGTCTGAATGAGAATGATACTATCTTATCCACTAGTTATCTTCTATGTAAGCTACTTTCTGGGTGGTTATAAAAAAAAAACGACTAAAGATAAGGCGGGAGCTCTGATCTACTCGGCTCCCGCCTAAGCCTTCTAACCTAATATATGTTAGTGTAGAAGTGCCCTAAAATTCCGAGCTCGCTTCGCTCGCTCTTGCACTAAGAATATTACGTTGGCCTTGCAAAAAAGACAAATTAGTTTATTAGAGGCCATCTTATTTTCTCGTTGCTTAGTTATAAAATGAAAAGTTTATTCGAGAGAAATTTCCTAGAAAAGGAGACGGGCACTCGGACCCCATGACCCCAGCACCTCGACCCCAAACGGCTCAAAGCTGTAATTATTTTACCAATAAAGTTACTGTATTTACGCTGAAGAGGTTTAATTTTACTAATGAGATTATAAATGATAAATAACATTTATTTTGGATGTTGGTTGTAAATAACATTTTTACATGCCGAAACACTTTTACGCGCCAAAAATTGTGCATTTCCAGTTGGAATTTACGATTAAGTTTCTTTCACTTAAAAGAAGCTCAGCTTTCGTAGAGTTTAGTGCCTGTATTCAAAATATTATTCCAAGTTTATTCCACAACAGCTTTTGTCAGAATAAAGAACTTATCCTATAAAATAACTCCGACACATTGAACACAAAGCCTTTGTCATTCAAGCACAATAAACGTCAGTGATACAAGGCAAGATTTTATTAGTCCCACACTCCCGCTAAGTCTCTACGGTACACTTCGTAAGTCGTACAAGGATCCCGTATGATTTCCAACTATGCAGAGTTGTAAGCACAGTTGGTATCCCAGCTTATCCGGGACTTGTGCACTGAGAGTAAACAAACATACGTGGCAGCACTTCAAGTAGCGATGGAGATGGGAGTGCCAGTCTCAAGCAATCGTGTGCTCATCCTAAGACTAAATATCGACATGTATTAGAATCTATCTCGATTGGATATGGAGTAATATTGCATGCGTCGAAATGTAGGTAAGTATACATTTTGAAAATTCAATGTCGATAGACAGTTTTATTCGTAAAACAAACTATGAGAGTGTATATTCACATAAACGCTGTTACATTTATTTTATTAAAAAATCAGTTATGATTCAAATTGTTTGACTCTATTGTTACCTATTATTAGACTACTAGCTCTTGTCTGCGACTTCGCCTGCGTCAAACTCGTAACGGCACTAATTCATATTTCAGACTCATTTTGTTTCTACAATAAATGTAGCGCATGTTACTTCTTATAACATCAACTATCTGCCACTAAAATTTCCGTTATATATGGCCCAGCGGTTTTGGAGATTAAACAGAACAGACAAACATATATTTTCATAAAAGCAAAAGATAAGAATTATGTAATTTTTTGGATACTAATTATAATAAATACTTAGATACCTACAACAAACAGTTTACTTATCATAAAATCCGTGTAAAGTATTCTTTTGAAGTCGAAACACAGATTATATTTCAAACAGATTCTAATAGTCATTTATCAACGAAAAACATTGAAAGACCAACCAAGTCGATTGCCAAAAAACTATAGGTTTAGCATTTCGGCATTAAAGGCATTAGTAGTCTTTGAGGTATCTCGAGCAGCGCTCCGCAGACAAGTTTAAAACGAAATAAACTTGAAACTGTTGCGGAAGAAATCCGAGGCAGCTCAGATTCCGGGCTGCTTTGTTCCAAAGTGTTGGACGCAGTCGCCAGCCTTTACGTTTTAAAACTAATTAATAATACATGCGATAAAGCAGCCAATTGTATGTTTTTTAGTTTAAGGTACAGTTTAGTAGTGGAATTCCCTGTCGGAGTCTGTGTTTCCTGATAGCTACTACCTAGGGGACTTTAAGTCAAGAGTGAATTGGTTACTTCTAGCCAAGCGTGCTCCATCGTCGGCTACATCATCGTTTAACATCTGCCCCCGTAACCAAGTTACGACCGTTTCATTCGATTCTCTTGCGTCAAATGCCTCGAATAGGCAACATCTCCGATTCCTTTGTTCTGACCAAGTGATTGAGCGTTGAGATGACGTCAGAACAAAGGAATCGGAGGCGTGTCCAGGAGTTCGACGCAAGAGAATCGAAACGAAATGGTCGTAACTTAGCTAGGGGCCGGTGAAATAGTGGTAAAAAGCGAGCTATAAAAAAAAATCCCATAATGTTAATATTATTATCTTGATGTAAAATAAAGTATATACAAATTACTATTCTTTATTTATACTAAAAGTAATTGGAGTTTTTTTTTAATAAAAAAAGGTTATCTAATATAAATATAAAAAATTCGTGTCACAGTGTTTGGTATCGAACTCCGCCGAAACTGCTTGGCCGATTTCTATGATTTTTTTTATGTATATTAAGTAGATCAGTGAAAAGGTTGCAGACAATTTTTTACCCTCCTACCCCTACGCCCCATTTTTTCTTTGATAATTAATTTATACCGCAGAACAACGTTTGCCGGGTCAGCAAGTAAATTAAGTCTTCAGGTAAGTCATACACGCTAGGGTATACCTGACAGATTTGCCTGTACAGTTGCGTTGTACAGGTAAACCGGAGCGTGTATGTTGCACAACTGTGCAGATTTCCACACAAGCTAACCTGATAGGTATAACTGTGCAGGTTCAAAGTTTATAATCAGTTTAACTGTTTCATTTACATTAATAACAGGGTCATGTAACCATAAAGAGGACCGGAGGCATGAGTCCCAGCAGTGGGAACAAAGTATGTATCCATTAAGTTAAATATTGTCTGTAACTAATGTAGACATTGTATTTAATAAATAAATATTATAAATAAATAATAAACTTTTAAAAAAGTGAATAAATAATCGCGTTCGAATCTCAAAACAAACAAATTTACAGAATATTATGTCACTAACCATCGAAATATTAAATATACATCCTGAATATTTATCACGACAGATACAAAGTGCTTGTAAAGCGTTTTTCACTTTACTCCGATAAAGTGTCCGCTGTTACCTTCAAACTTTTCTTTAGAGTACTTTATTTTTGTTTAGCTTCGATTATAAAATAACCGAGTGGCCGAGAAGACTTCGTTCAACTTCGGCTTTCGTCGGGTCCCAGTTAACCGGTGTCTTGGTGCTTTAATGACTTTCAGCCGCTAATTTAATTTAAATTTTCTTGATTACTTTCTCGTCTTTGTTAATACGACAGAGTTTTTCTTAGAATAATCCGATTTATGTTAATTTCTGTGTTATGTTTGGGCCGTGTTGTTAATTTCTTACTTGCAGTCAGACAGGTGCTAATCCTAATGCATATTTAATTTTGGGATTGAATCTTAATTAATAAAAGTTTTTGTTTTGGGTTTGTGCTGAAATTAATATTTTATTTAATTAATCCATCATGAGAGACATGTTTACTTATTTAGTGATTAAATTTGGTAATTGAATACCGATTGATTTCATGTTTAAATTAATCAAACGTACGCCAACTTTAATAAAACATAATCACAGTTAAATTAGTTCGAAAATAAACATTCTATTTAGAAAATCAATTTGGCTAAATTTTAAATACAAACTTTAAAAAATTATTAATATACAACGTGTTTTTTTATATCCCATAACTCTAGGGTATGAATGAGACCATATCAAAGAATCAACAGAATCAACTGGCACATGAATTATTTTTCAATTATCTTTTTTTTTTGTTTTCATTTTCGATACATAATAATTCGATAAGTTCAGGATTATGAATGTAAAACACCCTCACGTGAAATATGTCATTAATTAATAATGACATTACATAAATACGCTGTAAAGTAACAACAAAAACAGCAGCAGCAGCGTAAAATTTACGCTGTCATATTTTTTTATAACTATACTACACTACTGCGAAGTTTGGCAACATCGCTAAAGTAAAGATTGGTCATAAGGGTGACTATTTTTGATCTAAATTAATTATGATTGATGATATCTTCGAAACCATGCATTTTTAGACTACTTATTCTAAGACTTTTAGTATTATTTTTCCTTATAGAATATAAACCTTGAGTTATGGGATATCAAAAACAACACGTTGTATGTATTATATGACACTACTATTATAAAGGTGTAACTATGCGAGTGCGTGTGTGTTTGTTACTTCTTTACGCTCAAACGGCTGAACGGATTTTGATTAACTTTAGCACATGGGTAGATCATATCCTGGAATAGCACGTATTTTATTCAGGGAATATATTCACTTGGAGCAATTTTTAAATTTCACGCAAGAAGTAGCTAGTAATATAAAAGCGAAAGCTTATGAGTTTGTGTGTATGTTACTTTTTCACCCCTCGTACGGCTGATCGAATTTGGATGAAATTTAGCACATTGGTAGACTATGTTCTGGAGTAGGACATAAGATAATTTTCTACTATCACGCGGGCGAAGCCGCTGGCTGCAGCTAGTGTAATAGAACAGATGAGAGAAGTAGTCTTAGTAGGGTTGCCAACTTTTATTAGAAGAAATAGAGTATATCTCATTTCAAAGGAGGTAAATAAAGAGTACAGATTTATAAAAAAGAGTACTTATCATTTATTTAAAAAAATTAAAAAGGTATTTTTGGGTACTTTTTGCAGCACATATTTTTTTTATTGTTATTAAAAGAATGGTCTCCAAACATTCTAAGTTTACATAGATCAGAAACTCATTTTTAATTCATTTCAATGAAGCCCTGTTCCTCTCTTCCCGCCACTTCACATTCATGAAAATGGTTGACTTTATTTGGTTACTATAATAGGTATGCAACATAAATGTGTGACTAGCACTAGTGTCGTAACCACTGTGTAAAAAAGAATATTTTAGCGTCCTATATTTAGTGTTATAGATAATAGAGTACACCTACATGATACAGAGTACAATACTCTATTTTAGAGTATGGTTAGCAACCCTAAGTCTTAGTGATGTAAAAAAAAACTGACGGTGCCTTTTCGTGCGTGCACAGTACACAAATCGGACAGAAAGGTTCACAGAGTCCACAAAAGGAGGTTTCAATGAATACCCATTTTTAGGATAAACGCTCCTGAACCAATAGAGCGTGAAGATAAGACTATGTTTTAGTATCAAAACCTTATGATTTCTTCGTTGAAAAGCATGTTGGTCACTCAAAATTATTCAAATACAGTGTGCATAGTTTATCTGTTGCTATTTATTATTTCAGAGCGCCTTGCAGTTTTGCTAGTCCCAAGCTAAGCAGAGCTTGTGTTATGAGTACTAGACAACTGATAAACATTACTTAAATAATTCTAAATACATACATATTATAGGTAAATTACACCCAGACACAGAACAAATGATCGTGCTCATCACACAAACATTTGTCCTGGGTGGGAATCGAACCCACGACCTCCGGCATAGCAGTCAGGGCCACTAACCACTAGATCAACTGGCCAACATTAATTTTAGTATATGCGAAACCTGAATATAGTTTGTACAGAATCAGTAATTGAATCGATTCCAATAATTTTTAAAGTGTGTTATATTTTTTCTCAAAAATATTTAAAAAAAGGTCACGAGTTAGACATTACCAACACTGAGTAATCATCGATGAAGAATCAATGGAGAACACCAGCTCAGACAAAGGAATAGACAAAAATGTGAAACATTGTCTTAAGAAAAACAAAACAGGTAATATTACTTCCTTCTTTCGTAATGTACCAAACAACACAAAAGTATGTGAAAAGAATGACGAACCAAAAAACGACTAAGTAGCGCCTCTCAATCTCTCCCAAGCCGGCTGGTCCCCGTGGGGGAGTACGACCGCCACCCCCCTACTAAAGTTACTAGCAAATCAAACCTCTATATTTGTACCCTGAATGTGAGAACCCTAAAGCATGACAGTAGAATAACAGAACTACATTATGCGATTAAAGATTTGAAATGGGATATTATAGGACTGTGCGAAACAAGGAGAGAAAATGAATGCATAGAGGAGTATCCCGAATTTGTACTATACCATACTTCGGCCCAGAAAGGAAAAAATGGTGTGGGATTTATAATAAAAAAAATACACAGAAACAAAATTGTTAGCTTTAGAGCATTCTCTGATAGAGTTGCCATATTAGAGATACAAACATCACATACCGTCATATGGTCAATAATTCAGGTATACGCACCCACTGAAAAATACAAAGAAGAGGATATGACTCTATTCTATGACATAGTAGAAAAAGCTCTGAGCACGGTAGATTCCAAGTATACAATTTTGATGGGAGATTTCAATGCTCAAATAGGAAAGGCTCTAAAAGGTGAAGATCTCGTTCTGGGCAAGTATTCGTACGGAAAGCGAAGCCCACATGGACAAAAATTGATCGAGTTCGCATTAGAAAACAATCTAAAATGTTTGAATAGTTTGTTCGAGCAAAAATGTCACAAAAAATGGACTTGGAGATCCCCAAGTGGTAAAGATTTAAACGAGATCGATTATATATTTGCAAATAAATCAATCAAAATAGAAGAGTTCAATATTATCAAAAAATTTAACTTTAATACCGATCACCGTATGATAAGATGCAAACTAAAGGTACAAGGAACAAATAGAAGACATTTTATAAAAAACATAAGAAACAACTATAGAAGGAATTTACCAACAATATTCGGAGACAGTGCGACATAGTGGGAAAGCAAGTTTCTATTGTCTCTTAATGAAACCTTAGAAATTCAAGCGCAGTACAATAATTTTGAAGAAGTAATAAGGTCACTACAAATGCAATTACCAAAAGATGAAAAGAAAAAAGGTTATGAGTTAGAAATTGAAACGATTACATTGCTGGATCAAAGAAAGCAACTTTATCAACAAAAGAGAACCAAGGAGATTAAAAATAGAATCACGGAAGTAAGTAAAAAAATAAACCGGCAGATATCAAAAAGTAAGAAATTATTTAGACAAGAGAAAATAGAAAAGTATGTAGAGAAGAGCGGTGCCATAAAAAAAGCATTGAAAGAGCTGAGAAACAAATCGGAATGGACTGCAAACTTAAGAGATAAGACCGGAAACATGCTCTCAAAACGGCCAGATATAATAAAAGAAGCCACTATTTTTTACAGGGATCTCTACGCGCATGAGGAAATCCAAAATAGCATACTTCTAGAGAATGCAGTACATATAGCGGACTTGACGACAACACCAAATATATTACAATCCGAAATAGAATATGCAATATCCACTCAAAAGAATGATAAGACGCCAGGACAAGATAACGTTTCAAACGAGTTGCTTAAAGCCCTATCTCCTTCTCTAGTAAGACCTCTACAGGTGCTATTTGATAATGTAATAGGAAAGGAAACTACACCTGAACAATGGTCAAAATCCACAATAATTTTGATACACAAAAAAGGTGACAGAAGTAACCTTGGAAACTATCGGCCTATAAGTCTGACTTCAAATATTTACAAAGTCTTCGCAAAGGTAAACCGAATATCAAAACGCTTAGATGAGCAACAACCCCCTGAACAAGCTGGTTTTCGGAAAAACTATTCCACCATAGACCATATCCAAGTAGTAACGCAAATAATAGAGAAAGCTACCGAATATAATCAGCGTGTATATATGTGCTTCATAGACTTCATGAAAGCTTTTGACTCTCTATTTCATAATGCTATTTGGGAATCGCTACTGGAACAGGGCATAAATAAAAAATATGTAGAGCTACTAAATAACATATACTCAAAGTGCTGGGCAAAGGTGAGATTGGAAAAAGAAGGGCCAGAATTTTGCATTAGGAAAGGAGTCAGGCAAGGGGACCCTCTATCCCCAAAAATGTTCTCTGCTGTACTAGAGTCGATATTCCGAAAGCTGCATTGGGAGAATATTGGTCTTAAGGTAGGAGGAGAGTTCTTAAGCCACTTAAGATTTGCGGACGATATAGTGCTTTTCGCAGACAATGCAGCCGATCTAGGATACATGATTGATTGCTTATCAGCGGAGAGCAGAAAGGTAGGGTTATCCTTGAACGCCTCGAAAACCAACATCCTAACAAATGGCGACACCAAAGATATTGTCGTGGATGGGTACAGGATTGAGTACGTCAACGAATATGTTTATTTGGGGCATTCGATTTCGTTGAATAACTGCACTGAAAATGAAGTAAATAGAAGGATCGCAATAGCATGGAAAAAGTATTGGAGTTTAAAGGAAATTATGAAGAATAAGAATGTAAACATTAAAACCAAGAAAAAGATTTATGAAGTAGTGATTCTTCCAAGTATAACCTATGGATGTCAAACTTGGTCTCTAAAAAAGAAAGAGGAAGAAAAGCTAGCAGTCTGCCAGAGAAAAATGGAAAGAAGCATGTTAGGCGTCAAACTGGCGGATAAAATAAGTAATAAAAAAATTAGAGCAATAACGAAAATTCAAGACATAAGAGAGAGGATTCGGTTGCTGAAATGGAACTGGGCTGGCCATGTATGTAGAATGGAAAACGATAGATGGACAAAAAAAAGTAACAGAATGGCTACCAAGAGAGGAAATAAGAAATAAAGGGCGACAGAGAATTAGATGGAGAGACATATTTACACAAAAAGTTGGACCGGATTGGATGAGAAAAGCTAGAGATAGGGAACTGTGGAAAACACTGGGGGAGGCCTACGCCAAACAGGCGACTACTACCTAAAAGTATTGTTATTTGATTTAATGTTATGATTATTATGGATTATTGTTTTGGATTATTATTATGGATTGTTATTATGAATTGTTATTTTTATTATTGTAGATTATTATTATGTAGGGATTATTTTATAATTTGTTTTGTACGACATATAGGATTAGTATCTAATATAATCAATTGGCATTAATAATTAATTGGCATTCTAATATCTGAAATATAAAATTAATTAAGAAATGATTTCAATTATATTACAATTATATTTCAATTATTTATAAGCAGAAGCAAAATATGTAATAAATAGATAAATATAATTAATGATCGGATAATTCCAATTTTGTGATTTTAATTTCTCATGTGTAATTAACTAATTTAAAAATGTGTTTACATATTGTTAGATGTGGTAGTAGAATAAAAAGGCTATTTTATTTTATTTTTATTTTTTATAACACTGAGTACAACACAAGTAACGGCAGGTCTTAACAAGCATTAGGCGCCAGCGCACAGCTGGGTGCGGGAGCTAAACAACCCCTAAGTCACCCGGATGCCCCGGTAACCATGTATTTGTGCTGACAATACGTATCATAACTAACTTATAACTTTGTGATATTTCATGATACAGTTAAAAAAAATTGTAAGTACATAGATTCTTTACATAAAAATCTAGTATTTTTATGTAAAGTATCTATGTACAAACACGTATTTCGTTTTGCATATACTAAAACTAATGTTGTATAATTATAAATACTGGGACTAAAAGTGCGAAATGCACAAGGTTTCCTTTTTCCAAAATTCTTCCCCTAAAGGGATGAAACGGGGGTCCAAAGTTTGCATGAAGAAACCTATTTTCATGCTAACGAAGTCGCCGGCAGAAGTAAACTAATAAATATCAAATTTGCAATAAATATCAAATTTGTAATAAATATCAAAGTAATAAATATCAAATTTGCAATAAATATCAAATTTGTAATAAATATCAAAGTAATAAATATCAAATTTGCAATAAATATCAAATTTGTAATAAATATCAAAGTAATAAATATCAAATTTGCAATAAATATCAAATTTGTTTGTGGCGAGACTTGGGGGAGGCCTATGTCCAACAGTGGACCTCTTTCGGCTGAAATGATGATGATGATAATAATCAAATTTGTAATAAATATCACTTACTCATAAAGAAGCATTACAATTACCAGACTACGAGGAAATGGTAAGGAAGCGTGTGTTCAAGCTGCCCATCATTCCCGTCAAAACAGAATTCGCCAAAAGGTTCAGTACTTACATGAAAACACTTGTTTACAATAATTTCACCAAAATTCTTAGTTTAAGTAACTTATCGCTTCGTGACGTAAAAACTAAAATAACCAAAGAATTGATAGATTGGACATATGATAGCACAGAACATTTTATACGACAGTTATTATGATAAGAAATGATCTCATAGTTTTAAAATAAATTATAGGCATTAAATGCAAGTAGTTCTAAGTTTTTTCGTTGCCTATATATATTTTGTAATAGTATTTAGTAATTTAAAAAACCTCGTAAGCTTGTATTTTAATAATTTTTATCAAAATTAATACTAAAATGAAAAATACTATCGTGAAATGAATACTATCGTATTCTAGTAGTATTTTTGCAATATTACTTATAAGAGACACATGTATTATCATTATAATTTTGTAACTTATAAAAACTTGTAAGCTTCCTGCGGGACAGGCCTCGCCTAGTGCAGGAAGTCTTAGGAAACCATGCTCTGTTAATTCTATAATGAAAAAAAAATTTTATAGAACTATCCACTCCCTGTAACCTAATTTTTCTTAATAAATTATTATTATTATTATTATTATTAATTTGTAATCGAGAAAAGAGAAGAAAAAGTACTTAGAAATCTTCTTCTACACGATGTATCGTTGGTATTGTTCTTCACAATTCATCTAAAAATAACTTGTTCAACACACAGCTTAGTGTTGTGCCATTAATTAAAATCCTGCCAAAACAAGATAATTTATAGGTATTGTTACAAAGATAAGGCTTGTAATACGAAATACTTTTCACTCAGTTCAGAAGTTCGTCTAGCAGAATGATAATAAATTAAAGTGGATTAAACTATCCAAGTACAAACTTTACTTTTAAATACACTTTCATAAATACCTATTGGGGCTGTCACTTTGTATTTGTGAATTTGTACTTTATTTACGTCACGTTACAGTCACATGTAGATAGATTTCTTATTTTTCTGATAGAAATCACAAGAGATTCTAACTAAAAGGTTCTGTTGTCTTAAAACATGTCACTTGTAATTTTGTAAGATGAGCTTTGTTTTTATGATTGTTTTTTAGGGTTCCGTACACAAACGGTAAAATGCGACCCTATTACTAAAACTCCACTGTCCATCCGCATGTCTGTCTGTCCGTCTGTCACCAGGCTGTATCACATGAACCATGAT